>JAPDVU010000003.1:152614885-154069885 GCA_026230045.1 Corynorhinus townsendii
GGCAACACAAGCCTCGGCCAGCCCTGGTTACCTGGGCCTCGGACAGCCCTAGGCAGCTGGGTAGCCACCATCTGATGCTTACCTGCTCCTCGGGCTGGCCCTGGGCAGCTGGGGGGATGAGGGCTGGTCCGGCCGCACTGCACGCCTGCCACCCCCCAGCAGGGCTGAAAGGACTGGGGTACTCTGGCGGGGCTGAGGGGACTGGGCGCTGCCATCTTGTGGCTATGGGCGCCACCATCTTTGTGACAGTGTGATGGTCAATTTGCATATTCCCTCTTTATTAGATAGGATTCTCAAAATGACAAAGCTAGTGGTATGGGATGTGAATACATAGAGGTAACACTAGGAAGTTCTATATCTTGACTGTGTAACAGTTACATAAAACTATTCATGGAATAAAATTTCACAGAAGTATACACCCACACCCACAGCAATGCAGGTTTTAAAAATGGTAAAGTCTGTATATGGTCTACAGTCTAGTTAACAGCAAATATCAATTTTCTGGCTTCTAAACTGTATGACTGATAAATATGACGATACACTGGGGAAACTAAGTGAAGAGGATATAGGACTCTACTATTTTTTTGACATTCTGAGCCTCTACCTCAAAATAAAAGTTTTTATAAAGTGCATTTGCATGTATAATAATTAGCTTTCTTTTGAGTGGGTAGGAGACAAGGGAATGTAAAATGATCCACATAATCCTATATAATAAAAGGCTAATATGCAAATTGTCCCCTTGACCAGGAGTTCAACCAGGGGGCGGGGCCAGACGGCCAACCGCCTGTGGCCCCACCTCCGGTCATCCCCCACTACCCTGATCGGGGTGGGCTAGCTGGACCCCACCCATGCACAAATTCATGCACCAGACCTCTTGTATACTATTAACGTCTAAGACACCACTACCTATTAACTATTCATAAAACTCCATAGGAAACAAATGGCAGTCTTTAGATTGAACATAATTTACTTAGGTCAAGTTTGAATAAAAGGCTTCAATTTAAATGAAAGTATCAGTCAATTTTCAGAATATGCTTAACTGAATGGATTTGAATCTCAAAGTCTATACTTTATATATCTATTAAGCAATAGCCCTCAAAATTTTCTTACATGACAGCAACCACATCCTTTTTTTTTTCTTTTAATTTGAAAGAGAGAGGGAGAAAATGGGACAGAGAGGGGGGGAGGCAGAGAGAGAAACATGGATTTGTTGTTTCACTTATTTATGCATTTATTGGCTGAATCTTTTTTGTGCCCTGACCAGGAATCGAACCTGTGACCTCTCAGTGCATGGGACACGGCTCAACCCACTGAGCCTCACTGGCCAGGGCCAGGACTCTATCTTAATTCAGCATTTTAACTTCAAAGCCTATACTGTTCTTGATACCTACTAGGCTCCGAATAACTATTTACTGAATTAACTGAATTAACGAGTCAATGGATGAATTCATGTTCTAGCTAAGATTCAATGGCCAAGTTCCTCCAGCTTTAACAGAATGGGAGGTGGGAGGTAGGAGACAGGAGGTAAGAGGGGAAAAAAAGGGATCTAGCTGGTTGCTCAGTGGTTACAGCATCAGCCCACAGACTGAAGGGTCTCAGGTTCCATTCTAGTCAAGGTTACATACCTCGGTTTCAGGCTCAATCCTCGGCCTGGTCTGGACGCGTGCAGGGGTCAACCAATCGATGTCTGTCTCTCTCTCTCTCTCTCTCTCTCTCTCTCTCCCCTGCCCCTCCCTTCCACTCTCTCTAAAAATCAATGGAAAAAATAGCCTCAGGTGAGGATTAACAACAAAATTTTTTAAATGGGTATACATTTGGATAGGGTCCAGCTTCTATCAATTCACCAGGGCAAAAGATGACATTAATCAACACTACATACAACCTAGTATCAATGCAAAAGTTGACCTTAGGAGACCTTAAATCATTTCCTCTGTCTTAAAGACATGTCTAAGAAAAGAACTGAGCTTGTATCAGAAAACCTGCCTCACTAATCTTTATCACAAAATGCTATCAAGAAAGCCAAATTTTCTTTGCTGTGTGCAAATCCATCAACTTTTTTATCTGAAAAATCTTAGCTTGTAATGCAAAGTTCGAAAAACCCTTTCACACGAGCTTTTAGCTCTCAGCAACAATCTATATTACATATGCTTACACATTATGTATTACACCTATCTATATATATAAAAGCCTAATATGCTAAGTGTCTCTCAGCCCGTCCAACCAGTCACTATGACATACACTGACCACCAGGGGGCAGACGCTCAACGCAGGAGCTGCCAAGCTGCAGTGACTTGGCAGCGGCAGTTCTCAGGTGATGCACCCCGATACCAGAGAGGAGGGAGCCCAATTCCTCACAGGGCCACGCGATTCCACTTTCCGCAGTGGGTTATGTTGTTGCTGGGGCACTGTCGGCCCCAAATCCGGTTTACTGCACACTTGCGTTTGCGTTCCACACCCTGTAAGACAGCAACTTTGCAGAGTGCCCTCTTGCACTCCGGGGCCCCTTGGGAGATGACGGAGAGCCAGTTTCACCCGGTCCCCACAGGCCAAGCCAAGGGACCCCACCTGCCGGAGGGACCCCGCTCACTCTGCAGACACTAAGATGGACGGCAGGAGGTTGGCTCCAGGGCGTGTGCAGCCCGTCCTGCCCAATCCCACCCCGCCAGCCACCTTCTAATTAATTTCCTTTCAATCTGCACAAATCCGTGCACCAGGTCACTAATATTCATATATAAATATAAAATATATAAATAAATAATGTAATTATACTATGTCTATGCTGTTTATTGTCCAAGGTAGTGACAATATAACACTTAACAAGACTCAGATCATGTCTAAGTTTACAGTGTGTCTAGTAATTTAAAAGGCAACTATAGCTAGTAAAAAAAAAAATCTTAAGAAAACCAGGGTTTAAATTCCAATGCCACCTCCTATTAGTTATGTCTCTTAGTCTTAGTTTCTAGAACTATAAAAGGTACTATTGTATTAAAATATAATCATTTTAAAAATTTATAAAATATAAAAATGGTTGGCAAACTGGAAAGCACTATACAAATGTAAGGTATACTATCAATGTACCTAGCTTTTCATTAAGAAAAAACAAAACACTCTGATATCACCCTGCATCAGGCTTACTGGTTGCAAGGGGGGTGGCGGGTGGGGAGGGAGGTAATTGTATAGTGAATAAACCAGGTAACATCTTGACCTAACTTAAAATCATTAATGAGGGGCAAATGGACATTACGTATATCTAGATGTGATATCCTGAGAGGAACACATCACTTCTGTAGTAGTCTGACTAAAGATAAATAAATAGCCTGAATCAAATCACAAGGCAAATCAGATCAAATCAGACAAACCCAAATTGAAAAACTTTCTATAAAATAACTGACCTGTATTCTTCAATTAAATGCAAAACAAAGAAAGGCTGAGAAACTCTTCCAAATTAAAGAAGAGTAAAGAGAAATAGCAACCAAATACAATACATGATCAAACTGACAGAACTGGAATATAAAATATAGGTTAAAGTATCAACACTACATTTCTGGAATTTGATAATGGTACTTTAACTGCATAAGAAAATATTCTTATTCTTAGGAAATATGCCCTGAGGTATAAGAAGTGAAAAGGCATAAACTCATTCTTCAATGATTCACAAAAATAAATAATAATGTGTATATGTATGCCATAAGACAAATATGACAAAATGTTAAAAATTGATGAGTATGAGTAAAAGGTATAAAAGCATCTACTGTATCATTCTTTTTTCTTTTTTTAATTGATTTTTTTTTACAGAGAGGAAAGGAGAGGGACAAAGAGCTAGAAACATCGATGAGAGAGAAACATCGATTCAGCTGCCTCCTGCACACTCCCCACTGGGGATATGCCTGCAACCAAGGTACATGCCCTTGACCAGAATCGAACCTGGGACCCTTCGGTCCGCAGGCCGACGCTCTATCCACCGAGCCAAACCCGTCAGGGCTACTGTATCATTCTTGCAACTTCAAGATTAAAATTATCTCAAAATAAAGTTTAAGAAACAGGATACTAACCTCCAGGGATTTAATTACAAGCTCTAAGCACACAATTTTAAAGTACTTTTAAAAATTACTCTAAAAAATGAACAGAGAAAGTTCTAAGAAACTTCACAGTTAAATTACAAAACAAACAAATAAGCATGGCACATGAACAAGAGCCAGCAAAAACCAACGACAGAATTACATCTGCAAAGATACTGAAATTATCAGAAAAAATATATAATATATTCAATAGGTTTATAAGAATCTATTTCTTGAGAACATGATCAAGAAAAGGAATAATGCTCTGGCCAGGTGGCTCAGTTAGTTGGAGCGTCATCCCCTATACCCGTGGTCGGCAAACTGCGGCTCGCAAGCCACATGCGGCTCTTTGGCCCCTTGAGTATGGCTCTTCCATAAAATACCACAGGCTGGGCGAGTCTATTTTGAAGAAGTGGCATTAGAAGAAGTTTAAGTTTAAAAAATTTGGCTCTCAAAAAAAATTTCAATCGTTGTACTGTTGATATTTGGCTCTGTTGACTAGTAAGTTTGCCGACCACTGCCCTATACCAAAGTTTTCAGGTTTGATTCCCAGTCAGGGCATATGTCCAGTGCCCGGTCAGGCCAAGCATGGGAGGCAGCTGATCTTTCTCCCTCCCACCCTCCCTCCTTCTTTCTTTTTCCCCCCTCTTTCTTTCTTTCTCTCCCTTCCTCTCTCTAAAATTAAGTATATCCTCCAGTAAGGATTAAAAAGAAAAGGAATTAAGACTACAAAAGCCCTAACCAGTTTGGCTCAGTGGATAGAGCATCAGCCTGCGGACTGAAGAGTCCCCGGTTCGATTCTGGTCAAGGGCATGTACCTCTGTTGCAGGCACATCCCCAGTAGGAGGTGTGCAAGAGGCAGCTGATCGATGTTTCTCTCTCATCGATGTTTCTAACTCTCTATCCCTCTCCCTTCCTCTCTGTAAAAAAATCAATAAAATATATTTTTTTTTAAAAAGACTACAAAAAAGGAGAGTCTTAAAAAGAAACGAAATGAAACTTCTAGAAGTAAAAAATATATAGTACATGAAACTTAAAAATTCAATGAACAAACTACAACATAAACTTTGAAGATATCATGCTAAGTAAAATAAGTCACACAAAAAAGGACAAATATTGTATGAGGTACCTAAAATAGTCAAATACACAGAGACAAAGCAAAATAGTTGTTGCCAGGGGTTGGTGAAAGGGGGAATGGGGAATTGGGAATTATTAAACACAAATGCTGACGAGTATAAAGGGCTTCAAAGATGCTGGCAGTGTTCTAAGCTAATTAGTGGTACATGGTAGTTCATTTTATAATTACTTAAATTGTACATATATTATACTGTACACTTTTGTAATAAAAGTAAATTTTAGGCCCTGGCTGGTGTGGCTCAGTGGTTGGGCATTAACCTATGAACCAGGAGGTCATGGTTCAATTCCAGTCAGGGCACATGCCTGGGTTGCAGGCTAGATTCCCAGTAGGGAGCATACAGGAGGCAGACAATCAGTGGTTCTCTCTCATCATTAATATTTCTGTCTCTCCCTCTACCTTCCTCTCTGAAATCAATAAAAATATATTTTAAAATAATAATGAAATTACCTAACCAAAACACTCAAAGGAAACAAATAAGTCTTAATTTAACAGTCACTTAGGCAAGGTTTGCACCTTAAATTCCCCACACACACACCCTCTAAGAACCAGGGAGTCAATAAACTTCTCAGCTAGACAAATGAATGTAATTTCAATAAACACTTATGCTAATAACTGGCCTGTGTCCCCAGGAGGACTTCTGTGGCTCCACTTACATAACCCATTACACAAAGTGCGGAACTATTCTTTCTCTAGAGAGCATTTTGAATACTGATATTTGTAGTACAAGGTTTACTTGCTATGCTAAATTTAAAAAAAAAAAAAGCTTTCCTTGCTGTAGCTTCAAGGATCTTTCCTGCAGAAGAGGTAAAAAAGAAAGCCGGTTTCTACTACTCCACTATGTCAAAGGCAAGTTATTTATCTTGTTGGCTAATCAACAGAGTAATGACTTACAGCAGCACCCTCAGGCAGCCCCCACGGTTAGCCAGTTTACCTCCTGGGACTCTGTTGAGAAACACAGCCTTCAACAAGTAATTTGGAGCAACTGGTTTGAACTCAACTGAAAACAATCTGAACTATCCCTTGAAATGTGCTGTAAGTAATGTAAAAACTTGACAAAATTAAATTCAACGGTGGTGAGAATCACAACATAGTCCCTTAGCATAATACAAGGGCAGACTACCACAAATCTAACTTGAATATGCATAAATATGTTGTGGATGAGTACTTTCCCCCAAACCCCTGGTTCCGTTTAAACCAAGATTATCAGATTTCATAGAACCAAAATCTTAAAAAATCAAAAATCAAAGGTGCCACCTTTATTTTGCCAAGGACATTTAAAAAGAAAATAATTGCCAATTACCATCACCATTATTTCATAAAAGAACTAATATGCTTACACCAAAAATGGTAAAAGATAATTTTAGAAAAAAATCTTTTAAATTCAATAGATTTAGCTTTCAGAGAAGCTAACTCATTCTCATTCTCACTTCAAACAAGTGAACACGTTGTCATGGACTGACACCACTCCATAGTACAGCATTTGGGAATGACAGGTCTAAGCAACTAACTCCCACGTGAAGAAAGAAAGCAACAGTAGGGCATGCCCAAACAAAATATTCAATAATGAGGAAATAGAGATTTGGAGGGGTTTAGGGACTCTCCAAGGTCACAGACCAAGAATTTGACACAGGCCTGTCTAATTCCAGAATCAGAGTTCCTAACCACTATACTAAGTTTCCTCTAATATTCTTCCAGTGCTATAAAGACCCGCCCTAATCCAGTCACCTTTGTGACCAACGACAAGCGAGGAATTTCCAAGGCAGCTGGTGGGAGTGAGAGGTATACTCCCTGGCCATCATTCAGACTGAAGCTAAATGGAACTCCTGACCTTTGCCTCATTAATACCAGGCTCACTGCAACTAAGCCAAGCAGCCCAGACAAAGCACACAAACCCCTGCCTCCATTGACACAGGGCTCTTAGGGTATTCCCATGTGCCTGTGATAAAGTAAAAAACATATTCCTGAAAAACAAAACAATAGTAACTCAGTCTAAAATAAATAAAACTTTCCCTCAAAAAGTTACAACTGTAAGCTTCATTCTGAAAACTATTACAGTCTTCCATACATTAATACAGATTCCCCCTATTTAAATATCTAAACAGAAAACCACACAATTCTATAATTCCATAGTTCTTAAAGTTTCCAAATTAATATAGACTTTACATATGTATCATTACATGATAGTTAAAAGTATCTTATCATTCTTTCCCTCTAAGATATAAGAATATTAGAGACAAAGCCATTCATGTTAATCAAAAGTACTTACTAAAGAATTAGAAGAAAAATATGCAACTAAATGCCATTTTCTATGAAAGGCACTATTAGCAGCCAGTAGTAATAGAAGGTACAAAAATTATCTTTGAATATTTAGAGGTTCTTAAGTATTAAAACCAAAACTGAAAGTCATACATATAAATAAACAGAATACTGTATCAGAGATTTGCTTCCAAATCCTCACATATCACTTGCCAGCAAATGTCCAAAAGAAACAACCAAACAAGTTTTTTTATATATATAAATATATTTTATTGATTTTTTTACAGAGAGGAAGCAAGAGAGAGAGAGAGTTAGAAACATCAATGAGAGAGAAACATTGATCAGCTGCCTCCTGCACACCTCCCACTGGGGATGTATCCACAACCAAGGTACATGCCCTTGACTGGAATCGAACCCGGAACCCTTCAGTCTGCAGGCCAACGCTCTATCCACTGAGCCAAACCGGTTATGGCCCAAACAAGTCTTAAGTGACCAAAGTTTGATAGTCTGGACCAAATGAGTGTGAAATAATTTGTCCTCCCTGAAATAGGGCAATGATAGCATAGTATTCTTGAAAGCAATGGCAAGAAATTTTTATTACCAATTGGATTTTCTTTCCTTTTTTTTTTTTTTTTAAAGAGAGAGAGAGATCGATTTGTTATTCTACTCCTGATCAAACCCACAACCTTGGCATATTGGGATGACACTCTGACCAACTGAGAACCCGGCCAGGGCCCCACCTGAATTTTCAATAATCAGATTTTTTCTATCCTATCTGAATCTGCAATATAGGGAGCAGTACACAGATTATCAAGTATTTTACCCACCATATAAAATTATCTACATAGTGTCTTTTCCATCTGTTTTAAACAGATGCCATCTAAGAGAATTTTTTCTTTCCCCTTTAAACTCTCCCTTCTTTCAACTCCTTATACAGACTCAACAAGTGCATGTATTATTTTCTACACACATTTAATATATGCCTAGCACTGCCCTCTAGCATGAACTACAAACCCACTTTTACAAAAGCCTCTAGGCATTCCCAGTGTTTGGCAAGTATATAAAAAACATATTCAACATATTCAAAACTGATCTCATTAAGCATTCCCTTCCCCATATTTCTACTACTAGGACCACCACTGCCATCACTCACATTTAAAATAAGTATAGCCTTCAACTTCAACTTCCTCCAAACCTTTCCCAACAATCCTTCCTTCCACCACCTACTAAATCATCCCAATGCCATGACACTTGCCCAGTATTTATACTACTGTCGATCCTTGAGCAATGTGGGGGTTAAGGGCACCAACAAATCCCCAAAAGTTGAAAAACCACGTGTAACTTTTGACTCCCCAAAATCTTAATAGCCTGTTGACCAAAATTGTTATCAATAACAAAAACAGCTGATTAACATAAAGGGTGGGGAAAAAGTAGGTTTACAGTTGTTCATATGGAAAGTAATTAATAAATAATACAAGAATAAACTGTTTTACATATGCACAACTGTATGGAAAATAATACAATAATTGTAACAAAAAAGTAAACTAGAGAAAAGAGAATGTTAAGAACTTTCATTTACAGTACTCTATATATTTATTGCATATAAATGATACCAGGCAGTTGCAACCCATGTTTTCAAGGGTCAACTCCATATATTGAAAGTCAGCTTTCTACAACAAAAAATTCTACACTCTACACTTTTAGACCTTAGAAGTTTCTCATTACCTCCCAAATGTTGAACTCCTAAGTACAGCATTTAAACATGTTCCAGCTCCAAATTAAATTTCAAACCTCAGCCCGACCGGTGTGGCTCAGTGGTTGAGCGTTGACCTATTAACCAGGAGATCACGGTTTGATTCCCGGTCAGGGAACATGTCAAGGTTGGGGGCTCCATCCCCAGAGTGGGGTGTGCAGGAGGCAGCGATCAATGATTCTTTCATCATTGATGTTTATTTCTCTCTCTCCCTCTCCTTTCCTCTCTGAAATCAATTAGAATATATTTTAAAAATAAATAAATTTCAAACCTCAACTCTTATTCTCCAAAATAAACCTTATATTCTAGGTAACCTGGTCCACTAACTTTTCTCTGAGTACACCATGAACTTGTGTACCACCTGGGTGGGGCTGGGGACCTGGACACCGGACTCAATCGTGGAACCCAGTTCCCTCCCTCCACAGTTGTGCTCACATCATTCCCTTTATTGGAAAAGACTTCTTCATCCACCTATTCCCAACACACAAATTTTTATCTTAGAAAGTCTTACCCTCTGTAATGTTGAACTCAGGTTACCAGTTTACTGGAAGGTAGCATGATGTAGTGGAAACACCCACAGGCTTGGCATCACGCAGATCTGGATTCAAATTAGGGCTCCGTTACCTGCTAGCTACATAATCCCCAATTAGCAGAGAGCCTGGTGCTCACTTAGTGCTCAATAAACAATAGTTTAAGAGTTAATTTCAGAAGTATTACTATACCTCCACTACTCTCCATAATTACTCCAGCTAAAAATGAGCCCATTTTCCTTTCAAACAACTCAAACTTTACATCAAACCTATACATGTACATATTTTTATGTAGTAAATGTTTATGCAAATATCTTACATCCCCTCATAAATTTTAAATTCCTAAAGACGGAAGACTTCATCTCTGTACCCTATAAAGCCTAATGCTTTTCATCAAGCACACAGTACCACCAGCAATTAGAAAAATTGCTTAACATGCTTAAACAATACAATTCATCTCTTCATTACTTCTGACACATCATAGAAAAGTATTACCAAAACATGACTCTTAGTTGTTAGGGCTGTATCTGTATTTGTTCGTACATGGCTATCTAACATAGCAAATGTTCAATATCAGTTGAATTGACTTGAAAAATATAATTTACAATGCAAATGTTCAGTATCTACTGAATTGACTTGAATACAATAACATTTCCAGTGCCTAAGGGTATCTGATTTTCCCAAGCATCTTTTTCTGCCATGACAATTCTTGAAATATTTCCCTTCAAAACACATTAACTACCATCAGTACGGACCCATGACCATATCTAACTTGACTCCTTTTCCAGCTTCTCTCAATTATAATACTCTAACCGTAACTCTAAACAAGTAACCACTTCAAATGGTTAAGAATCTACAGTTTCTATCTAAATGTAAATGTCAGTCAACTAACCTTTCCTCCACAATCTTTTCTAGGAAAATAAAAAAGCATCCATCCACCCTTCTGCCTGCTGAAGAGCAACAATCCTGAAATAAATTTTCTTTTGCACAGGAGAGCTCACTGAACTTGTCAATTCAGTCTGTTTTCCCTAATTCAAATTACCTCCCCTGTCAGTGGTGGGAGGAGAAAGAGATAAGGACCCAAATAACTACAGTATAAGCCTAATATAAGCACCAGGTGAAAATGCAGGAAAGTGTCACTTGCTTCACAAAGGTGGCCTGTGTACACTTTACACTAAAAAACACTGGTCATCTACTGATAGTCATAACCTGCAGTAACTGCATTCCCTTATGATCATACTTGAAAAAAATCACTATTAAATGTGGAAAACCCTTATTTCATCAGCTTATTATCTGAAATCTATTCATTAAAGATACCTACTTTACTTTTTCCTTTAGGAAGTCCTCAATTTTATCTGCGCTAAACACTTAATAGAAGTTTCTTAAATAAAGACGAATCACCTGTGCCCATCAGCGTGCACTCTGCATTGCAACAACAGCTGTAACAGGACAGGGAACCTCTCAGGAGTTACCGAGAACAATTCTTCTTTAAAAGTTATGGAAAATGACAGCTCCAAACATGAAGTATATACAAACTTCGGGGAAGAGAGAGACTAATAATTCTCCAAACCTCTGCAATCCATTCGTGCAACAACCGCAGGCTGAACTCATTATACAGCCGTAACTTCAAATAGCCACAGGGATTAGGGATACAGATTAGAGAATAGCATCATTTTGTACGTCTGCAAGAAAACAAGGTATCTGAACCGATTTTCCTCAAGTTGTTTGAAGAAGCGACTTGAACAATAGCTTGAGCAAGCTTTCCAGTCACTAAAGATCGTGGGAGACACGCCGGTGCCACACTGACGTATCCAGAACCGGTCCCAACGCGGTCCACATCGATCCCGGGCAACCCCCAAGCGCGTCGGGTAGAAAAGCTTTGAGAAAGATCTCGGGCATCTACACCCGCATCGCCCCGCCCTGGGACTGAGGAGACAACACCTCAGCGACCCGGGCTAAAAAACGAGCCCGAAGGCAGTCCCAGAAGACGAAAATGTCGGGAACTGGGTCCCAAGATTGAGTCCGGTGTCCAGGTCCCCAGCCCCACCCAGATGGGACACAGGAAACCAAATCTGGGAGGCAGTGCGAGAGGATTCGGGGAGCAGAAAAGAGGGGATCGGATGGACCGAGGCCCAGCCCATTCCCACTCTCCAGTCCCAGCAGCAACAACAGCTCCGGGAACCCGGTCCCCGGCTCCGCCCCGCCCACCCCGCGGCCCACCGCCCGCTCCTTCCAGGCTGGCGGGTTTGGCCAAGACCGCGGCGGGCGACAACCCGCTTCCCCGAACCCCGACAGCCCAGCCCAGCCCAGCCAGGCGCCCGGAGCCCGGAGCGGGCAGCGGGGGCCCGGAAGCGCCAGCCCGACACGGCCAGCAGCCATCCCAGGCCGTCCCCCGGCCACTCACCATCGGCCCGGGCGCTGGGAGGGGTCAGGGCGCGGGGCGGCGGGCGCGGACCCCCAGGCTCCGATCCGGGCAGGAGTACCTAATCGGAGGCGATGGAGCCTCAGCGTCTGTGCCTACAAGGCCTCTCTCCGGCCCGAACCTGGGAAAAGCACTTCCGGGGAAGCGAGAGAGGGACGGGTTTGGCACCGGAACTGCTCGCGGGCTGGAGCTGCCGGGGCCTCCCAGGCGGGGCGTGGCCTCTTGCCCCTCTTTCCTCTCCCCCGCCCCCCCCACTCCCATCCCCCTCCCCATTCCCCCCCAACCCGCCCCTGGACTCGTCGGTAACCCTTTCTGACCCGCAGCCCCTTGGTCCCCAGGCTACCGCTGCTCTTCGGGCTCCCTTCCATCCACCAAGTTTTACGTAGGCTCCAAGAATTTTGGTGACAAGGGTCCGGGGCATACACCCGGCCTCTGCTCTCTTAAATGTTCACTCCAATCGGCCTCTTTTAAAAAGAATGATAGTTAACTTTAATTGACGGCTTACTACCTGGTAGGTACCCTGTGAAGCGCTTCAGGTGCTTAACTCAGTTCATTATCTCCAAGCCCCTTGAGAGGGGTGCATACATCTTGCCGAAGAGGAAACCGGTGAAAGATGCCAAACTCAATACCACAAACGTTGGCGCTTGATTTTAACTTGTGTTGTGTGTAAAAATCTGCTCAGCTACCCCTAACAAGATTTTTTAATTCTTTAAGTGCGGGCACCAAATTATGTTCCTAGGTTCCATCATCGCTTGGAGCTTCGACGGAGGCCGAGAGCTGGGGGCGCAGGGGTCTCATTGCCTGGGTCCTGCACTTCCCTTTACTTTTTCACCCTGGGCAAGTTGCTTGACCTCTCTGCGCCGCCGTTTCTTCTATTTGTAATACATCTGATATGTGTATGTATGTGTGTATATACATATATAATCATCTCTGGATTGTTGCTGGAATTCAAAGTGAAAATGCATGATAAACACTTCAGTGTACCTAGTACCAACATAGGACTGAATAAAAGCACGATTCTCATACTTCAGCAGGAACAATTTCTCTTCCAGTAGAGTCACTCTGACAGGGAGAAATTTGGAAAACTGTGGATTAGCAATAGGCAACAGAAAAGGTTAGTTAAGGAAATAAAAGAAGAGTAGAGGTTTTTGCGATGGGAAAAATGAAGGTAGGTGAGCCAAAGAATGTCCTGTGGCCAGCCTGGAGACTTGCGACACTATGAGCCAAGACAGTATGAGGACCCACAGTCAGTTGCCAGGCAGGGAACGCAGGGAAAAATAAATAAGAAAGAGATTCCTCAGCCACAAAATCAGGAAGGCATTAAACATCGGAGGCAGAGTCCCGATCTCAGGCCAGATATTAGGGAGTGGGAGGGGGAATAAACCCTCTTAGCATACATACTATCTGCAAAACAAATTTACAAGCATCTCTTAAAACTGTGGGGGAGGAGGATTTTTTTTAATTTTCTACTTAAAAAGGCAGAAGAAATGGAAATGTTTTACAACTGTTATTAGGAATTTAAAATTCTAACAATGCCTTTGCTATTGGCTTTATTTTATTTTTGTGATCGCAGAAGTGTTTGTAAATACTTCCCTAATACCCAAGTTTAAGCAGCCTTTCGTGCCTTGGAGTGTGAAGGAATAAAAAACAGAGCCTGGGTTGGCAGGACTCACCAACTTCTCTTTCCACCAAGGGCCAAGGGCTTAGAGGAAGAGTGAGAGGAATCCTGAATCACAGACCTTCTCAGGCTCCCTGAGCGACGCAGAAGTGCGAGAGGTTTGTCATTGAACCCTGTCATCTAACTAGTAAATGGTGCAGTCAGGATCTGAGCGGGGGTCTGTCCTCTCATGCTTTTCACCACTATACCAGTGTTCTCGAACTTGAGAGTGCACCAGAATCACCTGGAGGCCTCAGTAAAACAAGATTGCAGGGCCCCACCCCCCGAATTATACATAACCATGTCAGTGCTTCTCTGAGGTCTAGTCCCTGGATTACCAGCATCAGCAGCATCTGTGAACTTGTTACCAATGCAAATCATTAGGCCCCACTCCAGACTCTGTGAATCAGAAACTCTGGGGTGGGGCCCAGAAATCTGTGTTTTAACAGGCCTTCCAGGTGATTCTGGTACATTCTCAAGGTTTAGAACCATTGCACTCTACTCTCTTGTCTTCCACATATTCCTCTTTCTTTTTTCTAATTGCCCCGAATAGGAATAATTCTACAGAAACAAAAGTTCTTGCCATTGAACTAAATGACAGATTTTTATTCATGTTTTGCTGTCTATAGAAGATGAGGCTAGAAAAGAAATTAGTATTAATGTGGGATTGTTTTTTGTTGGGTTTTTTTGGGGGGGTTTTTTTTTTTTTTTTTTGGTTACTTTATTTGTACTGAAATTCAACCAGATAATACTGGGTTGGGGGTGGAACTAATCTTATTTGAGAACTATTCTGTGCCAGGGCTTAACATGCATTTTCAAAATTAATCTTCACGACTCTGCTATGAGGTTTTATTATCTTAATTTTATAGAAGAGAAAAACTAAGACTTAGATGAAGTAACTGACTTAAGGCCACATTCTTATTAAAGGGCAGAAATCAGGATTGTTCAAACAAAGATCCCTCTAATTCCAAAATTCATGATCTTTCCACTTCGTGGCAAGATCTTGGAGAACCAAATTCCAGGGTGGACTCCGCCACCCCAACTATGCAACACTGAGCAAGCGATTTCATCTCTATTTCAATTTCTCCATCTATAAATAATGTTATCATAAATCTGCCCCTCCCACACTGGAATGTTAGCACGAATGAAGAAATGAAAGTGTAAGCGCTTTGAGCTTTTTGAAGAAAAACAGTGAAAGAGCAAGTTATTATTGTACTGTATGTTTAGCTGAGTGTTGCTATGTGAGCCTGAGCATTGCGTCTTTCCTGGTTATCTCCTCATGCATGCATAAGAAGTCCGAAGGCTGTACTTGATGCCAAAGAAAAGTTGTTTGACTTCATTTGTCAGTGTCTTCTGAAGGTTAAAGAAGATGACAGATGATTTTACGTGTCGCTTTTCAAAATTACAGGGAATCTCTCACCGGGTTCATAGGCTCCAGGTAAATTGCTGGCCCATCCTCATCCTAGAGATGTTTTCTCCAAACCCTTTTTTTCTTCCTATTATAGGCACTCCTCGACCCTCCTGCCTCTACCCACTAAGTAAAGTCTTAAAATTCCTTTTTTTTTTTTTTCCTGCTCTTACTTTATTATGTAGAAGAATTTAGCTCTCAATCCTCACTCAGGCCAGATTCCAGGCCTATGTTTATTGACCGAATCATCCAGGTAGCACAATTCCAGGGGGTACCATTCACAAAGAATATAACCTGAATGGTGCTCAAGGGGGTGCCGATTGCAGAGGCCACAATAGGAATGGTCCCCCTGGAACTGTGCAAGGTTGTGACCATTTCTATGCATAGCTCCTCTATGTATAGCTCCCACCCCCAAAATCCATTAAGGTGTTTTGTGAAACAAAAGAGCCATCTACTTGGGTATCACCATTTGCCAAGCTTTCAAATAATGGGTTTCTTTGTCTATAGTTTTTTTATAATGGGCCTGATCAAATACATAAAGCCTTAAGTCCTGGCTTCCACACTCTGCTGTGGCATTTTTCACCCTGTCCTGTGACACTATTGCCTATCTCCCCATTAGACTTGTGAGTTTTGTGAAGACTTGGTCATATTTTGTCTTCCTCACCTTGTATCCATGCCTTGGCATAAGTGCTTGAAAAGCATTTGCTAATATAAATAACAGCACACTGTACTCCTATGTAGGTACTAGTATAATTGGCAGAGATTTGAAAAATGTCCCTCAAGTGTGTTGTTTGACCCACAGTGTTTTGTACCAAGAAATATATTGAGCCAAAAATTTTAAATTGAGAAATGTCACATTAAAAAAAAAAAGCAATTCCAGTTTCTGGAGTCCCTTGAAAAGTTAGATGTTGGTGGACTAGGCATGCATCAGTGTCTTTATTCAGGTTGTATAGTGAGTTGGCCTCATTCACATGTACTAGTAAAATCTTGGTGGTGGGCACTGAGTTTAGAGCCAGTGGGGTGTGGGATCATATGGCTGTTTTTGGAGAAACAAGTATAAAATTTTGCCTTACAGATTTTACACGTGCTCATAACTATGTACTCCAATGTATTTTGAGGTCCTTTTAAATTGTTTTTCTGAGGTAGAAAATTGTGTTGTACCACGTTGTACCATTTCTAAACAAGCCAGGCAAGTGCAGACATCAAATTATAAATATCATTACCACCAACATTTTAAGGGATTTATGGCTGATGTTATTTGTCAACTGCCTTGGAAATAGAAAAGCAAATAAGAGCATATACTTGAATAAATTTCATAATAAGTCACTTTATGGAATGTGATCCTTTTTCTTCTTCTGGATGGAGAAGCATAAAGCACAGTTAGTTCAGATAACTAACTAGCAAGAAATGTAGCCAGATTAGAACCTAGGTAGTTTGTCTCTACAGACAGAGTCTTAACCACTAAATTAATGTTTATTGAGCCTTTCCCAGGTGCTATAGGCATGACTGCCTCCCAACTGAAAGAGACTACCAGATTTATGGAAGAGTGTGTATTTCTTCCAAGCCTTTTATAAGGTGCTGCAATAAACCCACACAGCTCCTTCTCATCTCTCTCCCCCTCCCACCCCAAGTCACACTGACATGTTTATAATCTTCAGTTTTGAAGTGTACAAACTGTCAGACATCTAAGACTTTCTTAACTCCCAATATAATTCTTGCACAAAGTTTGTTTTTATTGCAAATTATTACGAAGAGTCCTATGCCTGTGATGAACAAAGGTGTCTCTTAAAGACAATGAAAGCAATTTGAAGCAATATAATATTGACACTGAAAACCAATATCTGTAGTCAAATTGTGCTTGTGTGGAGAAATGGGAGACAGGTTAAATTAGGACAAAACTGTCACATGACATGAATGCAGTGAAAGCTCAAAAATAGACAACCTAAAAGGAAATGGTCATCAACTTTTAGCATATTTAACATTTTATTTTTAAGAAAAATATTGGAAGTGACACCTTCCTTTAAAAAATGTTTAAAGGATTAAACTTCTGTTGTTGCCCAGATTGAGCTGTTTCTCTGAGTCTCAGAAATTTAAGAGATTGCATTTTTACCTTCACTTTTTATTATGAAAATGTAGCTCATCTTAATCTGCTTCAGTTTCTCTTTCTGCAAAATATGCATGGTAAGTGCATCTTTATATGGTACAGATATTGTGAGTCAAGCTAATAAATGATCATGAAGCACAGTTCTTTGAAGTATAAAGCACTGCATAATTACTAAATACTATAGTAATACTATAATAATCATCTTCATAATAATAGTAATTTTCAACCAACACATCAACCAGACCTAGATGCCTTTACTCAGCTCCCAATTCAACAAACGTGTATATGCCAACTATGAAATAAAGTAAAAATCTTAAACCACAGACTAGTTCCACTCTCATCTACTTTCCTATGCAGAATATAATGTCAGTCTGCCAGAGATACATCTCAGTTCCATCACTTGCTAGCTGTGAGACCCAGCTCACAGGAGATAGTCAAACCTCTCCAGACTCTTTTTTTTCAACTATAAAATGACAGTAATAATAATTCCCACCTCTCAGGGGTTGTTGTGAGAATTCAGCCTAACAGACTGTAAGAGCTCAATGAATGTTAGTGGTGATGATGACTGGCAGTAATATCTGAAAAAAAACTAATAGTGGGCAGCTATCTAATAGTAACCATGTTTTTGAATGAAAGAGGGGAAAAAATCAATACTCTTATTTCAGGTGCCCCTCAATTATGTTAACATTTATCAAATACAAGCACTTTAATATTAAACTTTGATAGAAAAAAGAAAAGGTGAAATATTTTACTTTCCCGGTGTATTTGTTTGTTTTTAATAATTGTGCCTGAAATAAATGACTATATTTTGGTTATAGATGATTAGGGAAAGAATGCTCCAGCTCACTCCTTTCTGTAGGAGTAACCATAGTTAATGATTTGGTGTGTTCCTTTCCAGACCTTTTCCTGTGCATTTACATTCACATAAACAAAACAGAATTACCCAATGAGTGGATGAAGTATATACTTAAGGCCCCAGCAAACCATGACCAAAAAAAATTTTTTGTAAAGAATTTGATGTTTTCATAAAGGTATAGACATTTAAAAAATCATAAATTGTTGGGACTCCTTATATTTATTTAATTTTAGCATGGTTTTAATCTTAAAGTAAATAATAGGATATTATTTTATATATACCATCAGCTTGTCAGTGCTTAGGACGTTCCTAAAGATCTTAATCCAAGCTTACTTTATATTTGCACCCATATTTTTTAGAACATAAATATATTCATATTGTTTTGCAACTTGCTTTATTTGTGTGAGTGATTTTAAACAGTGGTGTTTACTTAGCAGCAAACTAAACGAGAAAGAACTTTCACCACATCTGCCATTTTACTTCACTGAGAGCTATCTCTGTATAAGGGTCCTATTAGAACAATTTGGGCTTTAAAAACTTCCTTTCTTGGTAAAGCAAATTTCATTTTCCATCACATTTTCAAGCCAATGTAATACAATCCTTTTTTTAATCGCCACAGAGTGTATGATGGGGAGAAATCCTGCCGACCAGGAGCTTTCTAAATGGTGACTATGGAGAGATGCCAAGGAAATCGAATGGTGCCAAGTGCAAAATCCTCAAGTTGCTCCCTACACCAACAGAAATCCATTTGGGAGCTAGATTTCACTAAGGCAGGAAGTATTTCACCTAAGATAGAGCACATGCGGAGATTATATTTGGGAACCAGGGACTAAGGAAGAAAAAGTAAAGCTACATTGTATTTCAGGAGACAGTAAGAAGAGAACATTCCCTGGAGAAAAGCCCAGTGACCTTTTGTGAAGGAAGAAAGAATGCTTAAGCAATAGTTCAAAACTACATGTTTTTAAAGTATTTCCCTTATAGTAAATAACTGCTGAAATGTTGTTATTCTTTCAACAAGCTCAATGCACTGAGAAGATACAAATATATATGTAAAGAACATACTGCAAATGTTTATTACACACTTACTGTGAACAAGACACAGTGGCTCAGGGCTACCAAGACAATACATGGAGAGCTCTGTACCAGTATCCAGCATTGCCATACAATACTTGTTTTATCTCCCCTGAGTGTGATCTAAGTCACAGAACCTGTATGCTAAGAAACAAAAATGTCAGGGAGATAAGTTATGAACTCATAGAAAAAGAACAACAATACAAAGCATCCTGTGATCAATGCTGAATGAATAACAACAGAGCCACTAATTTTTGGAGACCTCTTTCATTATTCATGCTCTCAGGACCAAGTAGGAGGTAGAACCTAAACAGTGCCACCAACGATGTGTAGACATTATAGGGAAAGGAGGAAAATGAAAAGAATCCCAGCTTTCAAAAAAGTACAGAAATAGAAAGTACAGAGGACATCCAGAAGACACTGAGCAGATCCTTTTTACTAAAACAAAGAGTTTGGGCCTCTAGACTGAAGGGTCTTGACCACTAAATTAAGATATTTGGGCATTACCTTTGCAGGCAATAAAGAATCAAAGCTGGCCAGAACCGGTTTGGCTCAGTGGATAGAGCGTCGGCCTGCAGACTGAGGGCTCCCGGGTTTGATTCCGGTCAAGGGCATGTACCTTGGTTGTGGGCACATCCCCAGTGGGGGGTGTGCAAGAGGCAGCTGATCGATGTTTCTCTCTCATCGATGTTTCTAACTCTATCCCTCTCCCTTCCTCTCTGTAAAAAAATCAGTAAAATATATTAAAAAAAAGAAAAAAAAAGAATCAAAGCTGGTTTCCTGCCTGTGAAGCAACATGTTTAAGGTATACTTTTAGAAAAATTATTTTTCATGAAGGAAATTTATAAAACACTAAAAGCATTAAAAAAAAAATATGTCACCTAGAAGCCTATCACCCAGAAATGTTACACTTTTGATAGATAAACATCAGAATTTTTTTCTGGTTGTGTGTGTGTGTGTGTGTGTGTGTGCATGTCACATGTTTGTGTGTAAATTGGAATTATGCTTTACTCAACATTATTTTGCAAGTATTTTATTAAAAATCATAATTGTGCGGCATTTCATCAGATAAATGCAATATATGGTACTTAAACCATTTTTTCTGGGTTTTTTTGTTTTTTTTTTTTTTTAGCCAGGCACAAATAACTAAAATTAACCCGAGGTTAACTTAGGCAGGATGTAGAGTGGGTTGGAATGAGGATAAACTGAGAACAGGAGGAGCATTTGTAAGAAGCTATTGGTAAAGGACTGCTTATATAAATTAGAGCATATTCACACAGAATAGTTGAGTTTATAACTATTATATTGAAATATAACTATTATTTCCAAAGCTGCTGCTCCTGGTGTACTATTATAGAATAACTTCTCAAACATATTTTCTCTTCTCCCTAATCACTTAAATTCGGAGTGCTCCTCCAACTCTCCAACTATGTTTACTCCCTTGATAATCTCATTCAATCCCAAGGTTTTAAATATTGTCTACATGCTGGCCACTTGATGATGCATTATGGAAAGGGGATTTTATATGCCACGGTAAATACAAGTTTTCTGAAAAAGAATTCAAAATTTTAAGGAAGATGGAGAAGAAGAAAGAGGAAGAGAAGGAGGAGGAAGTAGGGGAGGAGGAGGAGAGGGAGAAGAAGTCTGCTCCACTCACATGCTTTGCAATAGGAAAAAATACAAATACAAAATGCTGGTGTCCTGCTCTGGGAGGGGCCCTTGGAAGTGAGGGGCCTTAAAGCTGGGTGAATGCTACAGCTTAAGAAAGGGCATGGAGACAGGAGCAGAATGATATGAAGAAATCAGTAAGGGGACATGACTATTTAAAAGTCAGGGGATGAGAAGAACCAAGATGGCAGCATAGGTAAACACCTATACTTGCTGCTTCTCACAACCACATCAAAATTAAAACTAAAATACATAACAACTATCATCCAGAACCACAGGAAAGCTGGCAAGTGGAAGTACTACAACTAGAAGTAAAGAAGAAAGCACATTGAGACTGGTAGGAGGTGCGGAGGCACAGAACGGGCTGGCACCCAGGTATGCTGCTTTTTCAACTAGGAGGGAGATACAAGCTCCTGCTTGCTCTGAGCTCTAGTGCCGGGCAAGACTCTGGGAGACCCAGATACCTATGCAGGATCATGGGGGCAGCTTTCTTCCAGATGGAGGTGCTCACAATGGTCACTGTTCCTGTGCTGGGACCTCCCTGGTGCAGGGCTGACTGGCAGCCATTGCTATTTGCTCCACCCTGGAGATTCCCTGAGACCCTGCCCTACCCAATTTATAACCCCACCCAAGCTGTGGGCAGCGGCTTTTGCATATGAATGGCCTGTCCTTTCTCAGTCTAAAACCTGTCAAATTAGTTGCAGCTGGGTCAGGGAGCACCAAAGCTATTAAAAGAAGGCCCAAGGCCACACCAGCACCAGCCTGCCTTGCTTCACAGCTGGGCCTTGTCTAGGCACTTCCAAACCTGATACAAAGAGAAGGAATCTGCAGATCTCTCTGTAGTTCCTGCTGGGTGGCCCCAGGCAGTGGCTGACTTTGTACCTCCTTGGAGATCCAAGAGCCAGTGTACCCAGTGGTCAGTGCGAGAACATACCAAATTACAACTCTTCACATTCATAAGTGACACACCCAAGGGGCAGACTCAGTGAACATCAAAGCCCCACTGAAGCAAGCCCTGCCCTATAAGGGTGTCTCTTGCACAGCAACTCTTCCATTGTAGACACAGCTGGTCCTCACAGCCAATTGGCCTGGAGGTCAATTCCTCCCAGTGATACCAACAGCAATCAGGCTCAACTACAACAAGACTCTGCAGACAGCCCACAAATGGGTGCACCAAGAGTGTCCACCTCAGGTGATTGGGGAGGCTGGGCCACTGGGCCCTGTAGGACACAAAGCTACTCTATCAACTTAAGGAGACTTAGCAGCTACCCAATACATAGAAACAAACACAGGGAAGCAGCCAAAATGTGGAGACAAAGAAACATGTCACAAATGAAAGAAATGGAAGAAAGCAAACTACTGGATATAGAGTTCAAAACCACAGTTATAAGGTTACTCAAGAATCTTCAAGAAACCTTTGAGAAACTTAGTGAGACCTTCAAAGATCTTACTGAGAATGCCAAAAAAAAAAAAAAAAAAAGGGAAAAGGACCAGTCAGAAATTAAGCATACACTGACTGAAATAAAAAATAATATACAGAGATTCAACAATAGACGAGAGGATCCCAAGAATCAAGTAAAAGATTTGAAATATGAGGAAGCAAAAACACCCAACCAGAAGAGAAAAAAGAAAAAAGAATCCAAAAATATGAAGATAGTGTAAGGAGACTCTGGGACAACTTCAAGCGTACCAACATCCAAATTATGGGGATGCCAGAAGAAGAGAGAGAGCAAGATATTGAAAACCTATTTGAAGAAATAATGACAAAAAAACTTCCCCTACCAGCTGAAAGAAATAAACTTACAAGTACAGGAAGCACAGAGAACTCCAAACAAGAGGAATCCAAAGAGGACCACACCAAGACACACAATTAAAATGCCAAGGGTAAAAGACAAAGAGAGAAAAACAGTTAGTTACCTACAAGGGAGTACCCATATGACTGTCAGCTGATTTCTCAACAGAAACTATGCAGGCCAGAAGGGAGTGGCAAGAAATATTCAAAGTGATGAATAGCAAGAACCTACAACCAAGATTATTCTACCCAGCAAAGCCATCATTTAGAATTGAAGGTCAGACAAAGAGCTTCACAGAAAAGAAAAAGCTAAAGGAGTTCATTACCAGCAAACCATATGAAATGCTGAAGGGTATTGTTTAAGAAGAGGAATAAGAAGAAAAAGGTAAAGATAAAAAATTATGAACAACAAAGTGACAACAAAGGCATATCGATCAACAAGTGAATCTGAAAATCAAATGAATTAAAAAATCTGATGAACAGAATAAACTGGTGAATATAATAGAATCAGGGGAATGGAAATGGAGCAGATTGACAATTCCCCGGGGAAGTGGGTGTGGGGTGTGGGAAGAGATTGGACAAAGATCTTATATGCATGTACTAGTATGCAGTACCTATGGACACAGACAGTGGGGTGGTGAGGGCCTTAGGAGGGTGGGAACCGGGTGGAGGGGAGCTATGGGGGGAAAAAAGAGAGATATTTGTAAATAAGCTTAACAATAAAGATTTTTAAAAAAGGGGGGGGAGTCAGGGGATGATTAAAAAAAAAAGTCAGGGGGATGGGATGGGTGGGGAAAAAAATCACCAAATGTGAACCATTTGCTCTTTGACCTCTATTTATTCCTATATTTGTAGTATAACAACCTGAAAACATCAATTGATCTGGGTTTCTAAAAAAATGGTACATACTGCCCTGACCGATTTGGTTCAGTGGATAGAGCGCCAGCCTGCGGACTGAAAGGTCCCAGGTTCGATTCCAGTCAAGGGCATGTACCTTGGTTGCGGGCACATCCCCAGTGGGGGGTGTGCAGGAAGCAGCTGATTGATGTTTCTCTCTCATCGATATTTCTAACTCTCTGTCCCTCTCCCTTCCTCTCTGTAAAAAAATCAATAAAATATATATATTAAAAAATTTTTTTTAATGGTACATAACTCATTGTGAGGGGGAAAAAGGAGAAAGTCTCTGTGGGCTAATTAACAACAAAATGCTCCTGAGATAGAAAGCAAATGCACATGCCTCTTCATTTTCAATACCTTTTCCGTGTTAAAGGTTCTCTCGTTGTTTCTATTACAAGCTCAGTGTTTCACCCAGTAGCACCCTCAGCTAAAATTTGTAAAGAATTCTTTCTTTCCATATTGAAAAGACCTGGCAACTTTGATATGACTGTAGCTTGCACACCCACCCCCCATTCTATGTGAGTACAAACATGTAAAAATATTTATACATCTCCCCAATCTATAGAAACCCATTCTGGGGTCTTGAAAACAGTCTCTTTACAGATGGAGAGAATGTGAGAGAAATGCCCTCTGTGTGCTGGCTAAAAACTGTAATGCCTGCTCAGCACTGTGCCTCCTCTCATAACAGGGGATGCTCTGCTGAATGAGCCCTTGTATGTCAAGATTCAAAAAGTTCTTGTTTGCTCTGGGCGAACAAAGCTCTCACAGACAGTGGGATCTGCAGGGTAGCCACCAAGTGTGTTAAACTAATGTTCCCTCCACCGCATTGCCGAATAGTTTATCGTAATGGCAGTTCTCACCTTCATGTATAGAGGCCGGTGTTCGCCTCGCCGTCCTGCACAGAGCTCCCACTGACATCAAAGGAAGTGACATAGAACAGAACCCCATGGTGTAAGGAGAAACAAGCAGCATCTGATTAGAATCAGGCCATATTTTTTTTCATTCTTTCTGTATAACTGGCTAAATTCATATACAGAATATCTAAAGGCCACCTTTCACTTCAGCAGTTTATTAATTGTCAGACATACATGCACTTATTGGGGAGCTCGACACTGAACTGCTTATTATGGAGGAGGAGAAGGGAGGGGGTGGTGTTATAGAGAAATCCATCCCAACCCCAACCCCACGTTTTTCTTGGTCTACAGGATCCCCAAGAGACCCAAGTGATTTGAGTAGCTTAGTGGCTCGTTTTACTTAAAGCTGGCCTTGAGACAAGGAGGAGAAGGAGGAGAAAAAGAGGAGAAGCAGAAGGAAGGAGAGGAAGAGAGAAAAAATGGAAGCATGTTTAAATCTCTGAATAGGGAGATCCCTTTCTAAGCTTAAAAGCAAGTCACTAAAGATTCGTAAATTTAACTACAAAAAAATCAAAACTTCTACATGTCAAAAATTAAAATAAGATCAGTCTAAACGGCAAATAAAAAGCTGGAGAAAATATTGGTGACATCTTTGACAGGTAAAGGATTAATATTCTTAGCATTTTCTACAGATTGGCTAAAAATATAGCAAAATAACTTTCAGATGGATAAAGAAATGTTTAACTAAATATCTAAAAATACTTAACAAAAATGTTTAACAAGATTTCTAAAAATGTAAAATTTCTATTTTTTCAAGTGTTTTTATTGATTTTTCTTAGAGAGAGAGGAAGGAAAAGGGATAGAGAGATAGAAACATCAATGAGAGAGACATCAATTGGCTGCCTCCTGCACACCCCCTGCTGGGGATTGAGCTAGAGCATAAACTCTTTAAATTTAAAAAGCGAGAATTTATTCAGCAAAAGACACCATAAGTAAGTGATAGGACAATTCACAAACTTCTCTTTGCAATGAAAGAAGATATTATAACAACATGTATTACATCACTGGACCTAGACAAGGGGTAGGCATCTCCTTACATTGCTTGTTTCTAAACTTACTCATTTCTTCTTAAAACTCTCTGTCTTGATTAACATTATCTAATGATATACCACCACTTTGCTCTTTGCTATACCCATCCTCCTATCCTGAGATTTCTCTTTCCTTAAAGGTTTTAGCTGGTAATGCAGTCATTTCAAAACTATTCTCATCATAATTCTTGCTGACTTCAATATTCACTTACTAATAGGGTCCTTTCAATAACCTAACTTCTAAAGTTATTGTCCATCTTTTCTCCAATAATGTTGACTTCCACCTTAGCCACTCACTAACATGATCATGTCTCTAGAACTGCACTGTTCCATATGGCAGTTACTAGCATCATGTTGCTTTTAATTTAAAATGTATTAACAGTAAATACAACTTAAATTTCATTTCCTTAGCCCATTTCTAATCATCAGTGCTACCAGTGGCAACAATAATAGAGAGTGGGTATGCAGTGCTCGGGATCTTGTCATTACCTATAACTGCAACTCTTGCATAATGTCAATATTAAGTATCACACTCTCTGTAATGCTCAGTAATTTAATAATTGTGTTAACTTTATTGGAGTCACATTGGTTAATCACATTATATAAATTTCAAGCTTACAATTGTGCTTTTTTGTTGTTGTTTATTTTTATTTAAATATATATACACCAGAGGCCCAGTGCACGAAATTCATGCAGGGGGGGTGTGTCCCTCATTCCAGCCTTCACCCTATCCAATCTGGGACCCCTCACGGGATGTCCGACTGCCCATTTAAGCCCGATCCCGGTAGGACTGCTGGCTCCCAACTGCTCGCCTGCCTGCCTTCCTGATTGCCCCTAACAGCTTCTGCCTGCCAGCCTGATCACCCCCTAACCACTTCCCTGCCAGCCTGTTTGCCCCTAACTGCCCTCCCCTGCAGGCAATGAAAGAAGATATTATAACAACATGTATTACATCACTGGACCTAGACAAGGGGTAGGCATCCTCCTTACATTGCTATTTCTAAACTTACTCATTTCTTCTTAAAACTCTCTGTCTTGATTAACATTATCTAATGATATACCACCACTTTGCTCTTTGCTATACCCATCCTCCTACCCTGAGATTTCTCTTTCCTTAAAGGTTTTAGCCCTAACTGCCCTCCCCTGCAGGCCTGGGTCTCCCCATCTACCCTTCCCTACAGGCCCAGTCGCCCCCAACTTCCCTCCTCTGCTGGCCTGGTCTCCCCTAAGTGCCCTCCCCTGCAGGCTTGATCACCCACAACTGCCCTCCCTTGCAGGCCTAGTCCCTCCCAACTACCCCCCCTGCTAGCCATCTTGTAGCAGCCATCTTGTGTCCACATGGGGGCAGCCATCTTGTGTGTTGGAGTGATGGTCAATTTGCATATTACTCTTTTATTAGATAGGATAGTGGCCTGGTACATGGGTGGGGGCCAGCTGGTTTGCCCTGAAGGGTGTCCTAGATCAGGGTGGGGGTTCCCTTGGGGTGTGGGGCGGCCTGGGCAAGGAGCCTGTGGTGGTTTGCAAGCTGGCCACGCCCCCCGGCGACCTAAGGGGAGGCCCTGGTATCTGGTATTTATTTATCTTCTACAATTGAAACTTTGTAGCCTTGAGCAGAGCCAAGCCTCCTGCTTGCTCCTTGGCCACAGCCATTTTTGTTGTGATTTATTTTTCTTCTATAATTGAAACTTTGTAGCCTTGAGCCAAGGCCAAGGCAGGCCAGGGTTGCAGAAGCTTGGCTTCCTCCATCACCAGGGGCAACTCAAGCCTCCTGCTTTCTCCAGCTCCATGGCTGCCGCCATTTTTGTTGGGATTTATTTATCTTCTATAATTGTAGCCTTGAGTGGAGTCCAGGGATGGCCAGGGTGTGCAGAAAGCTTGGCTCCCTTCATTGTCGGGGAAACCCAAGCCTTCTGCTCACTCTGTGGCTGCAGCCATCTTGGTTGGGTTAATTTGCATACTCACTCCTAATTGACTGGTGGGCGTGGCTTGTGGGTGTAGTGGAGGTACAGTCAATTTGCATATTGCTCTTTTATTATATAGGAGATATATATATATATATATATATATATATATATATATATATATAATTTCAGAGAGGAAGGGAGAGGGAGAGATGGAAACATCAATGATAAGAGAGTATTACTGATTGGTTGCCTCCTGCAACCAATTGATGTTTCCGTCTCTCCCTCCACCAGGGATCCCACCAAGGATCAAGTTTACAACCTGGGCATATGCCCTGACCAGCAATTGAACCATGACCTCCTGGTTCATAGGTCAATGCTCAACCACTAAGCCACACTGGCCAGGCATGTTGTTTTTTAATCCTCACCTGAGGACATGCTTAGAGGGAGGAAGGGGGAGCAGAGACAGAGAGACAGAAGAGGAGAGGAGTGGGGAGGGGAGAGGAAGGGAGGGGAGGGGAAACATTGATGTGAGAGAGAAACATTGATTTGTTGTTCCACTTACGGATTTGTGCATTCATTGGTTGACTCTTGTATGTGCCCTGACAGGGGATCGAATCTGCACCTTAGCATATTGGGATGACGTTCTAACCAACTGAGCTACCTGGCCAGGGCTCCACTGGATCTTTTCTACCACCCTAAAAACACAGGTTTATTTCTTCCATCTGAAAAAAAAAAAAGACTATTGACCTCAGTTTTCCCTCCTGACTCCTCCATTTCCTTCCATCACCTTTTAGCAACAGTCCTTGAAAAAGCAGTCCGCTCCTATGAACCAGGAAGTCATGGTTTGATTCCTTGTCGGGGCACGTGCCAGGATTGCTGGCTCAGTCCCCAGTGGGGGCTATGCAGGAGGCAGCTGATCAATGATTCTCTCTCATCATTGATGTTCCTATCTCTCTCTCCCTCTCCCTTCCTCTCTGAAGTCAATAAAAAATGTTTGTTTGTGTTTTTCTTTTAAAGAAAGAGCAGTCTGCTGCACCCACTATCTCTATCTTCTCTTTTACTCTCTTTTGAATCCATGATCAAGTTTTTGCCCTATACCATGTTATCAATTCTCTTGTCAAGATCACCAAAGATTTCCACATGGATGAACCTAATAGCCAATCTCTGTCCTCATCTGGCTTGACCTATTAGCAACATGTGACACAGTTGATCCCTCCTATCTTCTTGCAATGCTTTGCTTGACTCCTAACCTGGCTTTTCTCCCTATCTTACTATTTGTCCTTCTCAGTCTTTGTTGGTTTTCTCCTATCTCCCTGACCTCTGAACATGGAAATGCTGTATATCAGTCTTTGAATTTCTTCTCTTCAATGTCTGCACTGTATGGTTTACAACTGTTTTCTCCTTCCCTTCTATGAGTATTGTATATCCACACCCTTTGGATTTGTTTTGATGTGTCTCTTGTAGGGCTGGACTATGTGACTTCTTTTTTTTAAAGCATATACTCCTTTTAATTTACTTATTTTTAAATATGTATTTTATTTTATTTATTTCAGAAAGAGGAAGGGAGAGGTAGAGAAAGATAGAAATATCAATGACAAGAGAGAATCAATTATCAGCTGCTTCCTGCATATCCCCCATTGGGGATTGAGCCCACAACCCAGGGCATGTGCCCTGATAGGGAGTCGAACCGTGCCCTCCTGGTTCATAGATTGACACTCAACCACTGAGCCACACTGGCTGGGCCATCCCTGATTTCTTACTTTTGCTTATATTTCTTGCCCAATTTATCAACAAATCATATTAGTTCTACTTTCAAAATAAGTCTAGAATCTGAAAACTTCTCACTTCCCGTTCACTGGTGCCACTAGCCCAAGCTGTTATTATTTCTACCTATTTACTCTTATAACCATACCAATCCCCCTACCAATGGGTTGGTCACCTTTGTTTTCTCCACCCATAGTCTCAGCTCCTGACATTACTAGAGAAAGTTCTCCTCAAGTAGGAAAACAAAATTAATCAGTAACTAACCAGCAAATACCCCCTGACCGCAGCTAGGTCATAGTTACTCACAAGTTATCTTTTAATTTTCTCTAATCACTTTTTACCACCTCAGTACCACCTTAGTGCAAGCCACCGTTATCTCTTACCTGGATACTGTTTTTTGACTGATACAAATGTTATTTTTCATGCTAAAATTTTTATAAATTTTATTGTATCAGACACAATTCAAGAGCAACAGTGACAAGTGAACTAAAAAGTAGCACTTTGGGGCACTTCTATTCATTTTACTATCATAAGCATGATTTACATGAACAGCAACAAAGTTATAATTTACAGAACTCTTAAATTAAATAAGTGTGCTATGCCCGGCTCAGTGGTTGAGCCTCGACCCATGAGCCAGGAGATCAGATTTCAATTCCTGGTCAGGGCACATACCCGGTATTATTTGCTGATTGAAAGTGACAAAAAACAAAAACAAAAAACAAAACAACACTGGGGAGAAGTGGCTGTTGCCTCCTTAACTCAGTAATTAATATTAGCATCACTAAATTGTACACAGCATCAGCTAGGAATATTCCTAACAAAAATGTTTAGCTTAAATTGAAATCTCCGGTTTACAGGTAATAAGGGGTAGATGAACATGTTAAATGACATAAAACAAAGAAACAATCAGACAAATCCAGAGGTGAAAGATTAGATAGGGACAATGGGACCAGTTCAACAATTCAATAACATAATAAAGAGGGGTAGGGAGTATTGTTGAAGTCAAAAGAGAATTAAGCCCTGGCCTGTGCGGCTCAGTAGGTTGGAGTGTAGTCCCAAACAGTGAAAGGTCAGAGCTCGTGCAGGAGGCAATCAATTAATGTTTCTCTCTCCCTTCCTCTCTCCCTAAAATTATGTTTAAAACACACACACACACACACACACGTCCTTGGGTGAGGATTAGGAAATAATAATTTTATTTTTATTAATCTTCACCCAAGGATATTTTTCCATTGCCTTTTAGGGAGAGTGGAAGAGAAAGGGGAAGACAGAGCGAATCATCAATGTGAGAAAAACACATTGATTGGTTGCCTCCTGCACCAGCCCTGAACCAGGGCCCAGGCCAGGGAGGAGCCTGGGTGTCCTTGACTGGAATTGAACCGAAGACCCTTTGGTCTGCAGGCCGATGCTCTATCCACTGAGCCAAACGGGCTCCACTCTCTCTAAAAAATCAATGGGGAAATATCCTCAGGTAAGGATTAACAAAAAATAAAATAAAATAAAAATAAAAACCAAGCCCTAACAGGTTTGGTTCAGTGGATAGAGTGTCAGCCTGAGGACTTAGGTGTCCCAGGTTTGATTCTGGCCAAGGGCATGAACCTTGGTAGTGGGCACAACCCCCAGTGGGGGCTGTGCAGGAGGCAGCTGATCGATGTTTCTCTCTCATCGATGTTTCTGGTTCTCTATCCCTCTCTTTTCCTCTCTGTAAAAAAATGAATAAAATATATATAATAAAAACCAAAGAAAAGTCATATCTTCTATAATTTAATTTAAAATACTTCAGGAAAACAGAGATGAAGCACATAGTTAAATCTACATGCAATTATATTGGTACCTGTTATGATACTCGACTTTTCTGTACATTTTAAATTATAATAAAGTTAAATGTAAACTTAGTGGTACAAAGTGATAAATAGTCTGAGATGGTAACTGAGTCAAAGTTGCTTTTACTGTGAATCCTATCTAATAAAAGAGTAATATGCAAATTGACCATCACTCCAACACACAAGATGGCTGCCCCCATGTGGACACAAGATGGCCACCACAAGATGGCTGGCAGGGGAGGGCAGTTGTGGGCAATCAGGCCAGAAGGGGAGGGCAGTTGGGAGGAACCAGGCCTGCAGGGAAGGGCAGTTAGGGGCAACCTGGCTGGCAGGGGAGGGCAGTTAGGGGCAATCAGGCTGGCAGGGGAGCAGTTAGGTGTGGATCGGGCTGGCAGGGGAGTGGTTAGGGGGTGATCAGATTGGCAGTCAGAAGTGGTTAGGGGCAATCAGACAGGCAGACAAGCAAGCGGTTGGGAGCCAGCAGTCCTGGTTTGTGAGAGGGATGTCTCACTGCCCGGTAGAATCGGGCCTAAATGGGCAGTCAGACATCCTTAAGTGGTTCCAGATTGGCGAGGGTGCAGGCTGAGCTGGGGGACACACCTCCCCCGCCCCTGCACTGTGCATGAATTTCGTACACCGGGCCTCTAGTATGTTTATAAGCTGAAAGGAGGCAATATGGAGAGAGAGAGGGGAACTGATTGAACAAGTTGAACAAGTGGGATAGGATAGAATATAAGGACAGGTGAGAAGTTCAGACCCAGAAATGCTTATCAGCACCCATTTCTGAGAAAAGAGGGACAAAAAATAATGATTGAAGAGATGAGAGCATTCTAAAGTGGAGACCAAAAAAAAGTGGAGAAAGCCAATCTAGGGAATGGCCTTTGAGTGGAGGAAGGTTAAGAATGGTAGATCAAGAATAGTGATGGGCCCTCGCTGGTTTGGCTCAGTGGATAGATCATCGGTCTACAGACTGAAGGGTCTGGGTTCAATTCCAGTCAAGGGCACATGCCTGGGTTGTGGGCTTGATCCCCAGTGGGGGCGAGCAGGAGGCAGCCAAGCAATGATTCTCTGTCATCATTGATGTTTCTATCTCTCTCTCCCTCTCTCTTCCTCTCTAAAATCAGTTAAAATTAAAAAAAAAGAAGAAGAAGAATAGTGATGGGGATTTGAGAATGAGAAAGTTCTGAAAATGATGCTGGATAAATTCTGCAGGAATGCAATCCTGAAGAGAGGTGTTACTCAGATGAAGTTAGATAGCATTCATTTATAGTGAACCCAATCAGTGTGATTTTATGATTTCCTTTGGGGATGTTCAAAAATCTGGAAATGATAGGAGGGATAAATGCTGACGGAAAAGAAAAGAAAGATATATATATATATATATATATATATATATATATATATTCGTGACTGGTTTGTCTCAGTGGTTAGAGCATCACCCTACGGACTGAAGGGTTTTGGGTTCAAATCCTGGTCAATGCCCTGTACCTTGGTTCCTCAGTTTTGAGTCACGCAGGAGACAACCAATCAATGTGTCTCTCTCACATGGCTTTTTCTCACTCTCCCTCCTTCCCTGGCCCTTAAACTCTGTCTGAATATCAATGGGAAAAAAATATCCTCAGGTGAGGTTTAAAAAATAAAAATAATAAAAACATATATTTAAATCTGGAAATGGAGGAAAACCACAGAATGCTAGATTTACCCTAGAGAGGAAAATGAAAAGGTGATAATCCTACAAATTAAATGGGTGATTGTGGCTGTTTCTAGGTTTTAAATTAGGCCATACAGAACTAGAGGCTCATAGGAAGCCTCCTGTGTAACATAAAACATTGAGTTTGCTCACAACTGGCGTTGGGTAAGACTGGAAGGGCATGAATAGATTAAAACAAAAAAGGCTGAAAGGAATAAAAAGTTGTTTGCTGTGAAGGAAGGATTAATGGGAGTGAAGGTGTGGAACAAATAGAGGAAATAAGTTGTAGTCAAGACAGGCAGCACAGAGGGAGAAAGTCTGGAGAATATAAAATTTCAAGTGGTGGTGAGGTCCCAGGCATGGCCAGGCAATGTGTAACTGAAGAAGACTCTATTAGCCAAGTTATTAACTGAATACTAGAGGGCTGGTACACGGATTCGTGCACTGGTGGGGTCCGGCTGTCCCACCCCAATCAGGGCCAATTGGGCCAGGCTGGCTGGGGGGAGGGGACACCAGAGGTTGGCCAGCCAGCCCGCCCCTGATCAGGGTGGGGGACCCATCTGGGGCAGGGCCAGCTGAGGGAGGGGCCATGGGCAGTTGGCGGGTGGGCCCTGCCCCTGCCCCCTGGTTGAACTCCAGTTGAACTCCCGGTCGAGGGGACAATTTGCATATTAGCCTTTTCTTATATAGAAATTTGCGCACTTGGGGGTCCCTCAGCCCAGCCTGTGCCCTCTTGCAGTGCCACCACTGACTGGGTAGCCTGGGCCTCCCTCTGTGGGGTGATCAATCACGGGGCTCCACAATCACTCTACAGAGGGACCTGCCCACCTGTTGCAGCGCTGCCAGCCAGGTAGCCTGGGCCTTCCTCTTTGGGGAGATTGTGGAGCCCCCTTCATTGACTGATTACCCCACCAACCAGTGGCCTGGGCCTCCTATGTGGAGCGATCATGGGGCGATGGCGGGTCCCCCCAACCAATCACATCACACCCACCTTGGCTGGCCTGGCGCCAGTGCGTGTCATAGCATGGTGGTCTGGATGGTCATTCTGCTGTTCGACCGTTCAGTCCATTTGCATATTATGCCTTTATTATTATAGATTATTACAGATGAACCTGATGTAGTAGACCGTCTATAAGATAGCCAGCCCCCAATGATCCCACCTCCTGTTACTCACACCCTTGTAGGCTCTCCTCCCCTGAGTGCAGACTGGATCTAGTGACTTACTTCTGACAAATAAGTAAGGCAAAAACGATGGGCTGTCTCTCTGAGATTATGTTCCCAAAAGACTCCCGCTTCCAGCTTGCTTGCCCTCTCTTGCTTTTCCCCTCGTTTGCTCTATGAAGCCAGCTGCCATATTGTGGAGAGACCAATCAGGCAAGGAGCTGAGAGGGGCCTCTGGCCAACAGCCCAGGAGGACATGAGGCCTGTCAACAGCCACCTGAGTGAACTTGGAGCGGCTCCTCACCGCCCAGCCTCAGGTGACTTGGGCCCAGCTGACACCTTGATGGCAGCCTTGTGAGCGACTCTGAGCCAGAGGATCCGGATAAGTCTTGCTCATATTCCTGATGCACAGAAACTGTGAAGTAATAAATGTTTGTTGTTTTAAGCTGATAAGTTGGGACGATTTCATAGATACTAATACAATGGATGTTGCCTCTTGAGAATAACAGGAGATAAGATAGAGAAGGAAAACCATGAACCAGGAGCAGGGGTTCAGAAAGATTTAAAGCTTCTCCACGTTTAATGCATGTGCAGATCCCTCCAGGGTCTTGCTGAAATTCAGATTTTGATTCAGTCGTTCTGGGACCTGAGGTTCTGCATTTCTAACAAGTTCCCAGGTGATGCTGATGGGGCTGGTCCTTTGAGAAGCAGGGATCTAAAGTGCCCTGAAGATTAGCAGAGGTTAGCAGAGAAGATGGGTAACAGGTGAGTTAGGAGAATCCAAATCAAAATGCTTATGGAGGGGGTCGAGTTGTTCACTAAAATAAGGAGGCAGGCTAACAGTGAGCCAGGCCTGAAGTGAGGCCAGAAAAGAATATAGATGGAGCAAATAAGCAGATCAATCTGGGTGAAAATGCAAAGCATTGAGTGTTGCCTGCCGCTGGTTCTTCATGATATCATGTTTAAACAGGTGTCTCACAGTTAAGGAACAGAATTCTCTCTCTCTCTCTCTCTCTCTCTCTCTCTCTCTCTCTCTCTCTCTCTCTCTCTCTCTCTCTCACACACACACACACACACACACATACACACAATTGCTCTTAATATCTATCCATATCTACTTAATAGAACCTGACTTAGAAAAGGTCATTAGGATAGATGAAGAAATAAGTTCCTTCCTTCCTTCCTTCCTTCCTTCCTTCCTTCCTTCCTTCCTTCCTTCCTTCCTTCCTTCCTTCCTTCCTTCCTTCTGCAACCCTGAACTGAGCACTTACTATGTGCTAGGAAGGAGGAAACAAAAGTGAGTAAGAGTGTCCCTGCCCCAGTTATTGAAATAGCAGGGTACAGGTACATGGAGAAGTGCTAGACGACAAGGTGCTGGTGCTATAACAGAGGTCTAAAAGTTATGGTGGCCTGGCGAGGCAAGTGATTCATTTTTCCCAAAGGCTCAGGGCTAGGAGAAGGCTCACAGAGTAGGCGAAGTCCTCTTTACGTTTACTGTTTCGCTGTGTAGAGATGAGGAGTGAGTTGATGGCTGGGAAAGATCGGTCTTCTAGATTTCTGCAGGGAGGAGCAGATATTGAGAAAGGGAATCGGGGAATTCTACGTAGATCAATTTGTAAATAAATCTCTCTCAGACCCTGTCCTTGTACCAATAACTTAAGCTTGCACAAGCAACAGACTTCTAACTTTTGTTTGGTTTTCCTCTGTGGGAAGAAAAACTTGCAAACTGGCCAACATAAATATATTGCCCCACTTGGCTGTTATAATTGTAAATGATTAAATTGATTTTCTGATACAAATCAGACTCCCATGAGTTTGGGATGCGAGAGCCAGTTTTTGTTGGGCCTGATGGGTAAGGCAGGAGTGCGGATACAGACTGACAAAGACAGGAAACCCGGAGAAATCAGGAAGGCGGCATCTTTCCAGACCGCCCACCGCTACACAATGAAGCAGTGAAGTGAAGAGGGCTTCATTAATGATTGCGTTGTTTACTGAAAAGCACTAAAAAGGCAAATGCCTTAAGATTTAGGGCTGGGCGCAAGGGGGAAAACCTTAAAAGAGAAGCTAAAAATGCATTCATGAACATATTTTAATAGATACTAAAGTTCGGATGCTTCGGCCATTTGTGTGCATTAAGAGTGAGCGTCAGCACCTGCGTTTATGCCTTCAACCGTGACAAATACTGATAAAGAGAAGAGAGTTTGGTGAACTGCTCCTGGGCCTCTTTGAAACTGTACATAAGGTCAGTTTGACATCACACACTAATGTTCTGCTTGATCGAGTCTGACCAGTTTTTCTCTCACTTAATAGGGCAATTCTTTCCCTGCTCTGTGAGTCCTCTCTAGCCCTGAACTGCTGTGGCAGCAATAACTGGTGAGCTACGGGCCAAATCTGCCCGTGCCTACACGAGCATCCTAAGCAAGGCTGTGGTAGGCTTCCATGCCCTGCCTTGTTTGACTGGACCCAAACACTGCATCCCAACAAGAATGTGCCCTGTGTCCTTAGCTCACCTGCATGTACTGAGGTCTTAAGGTTTTAAGTTCCACGTCCGCTTTACCCTTCACAGTATAAATTCCTATGTGAGTGACCCCATAAGGAAATCCCAAAGGCATGATTTTCGACATTTAAATTTGCATGTCACACTTATACTGAAGATCTAATTTACATACAATACCAAACATTTGATCACTTTTTGTCTCGTCTTTGTCAGTATACAGTAGAAGTACATATTTTTACAGAGTTGAAATCAGTGTGCTCATTATCCTGTTTGTTATTTTTGTTCCACATTTACCTCCTTGAGATCCACACAGTTAGAAACACACTCATGCCTCAGTGTAGAATGGATTCATATAAGTTAAAATAGGTACAGAGGCCCTGGCTGGGTAGCTCAGTTGGTTAGAGCATCATCCTAAATACCAAGGTTGTGGTTCAATACCCGGTCAGGGAACGTACAAGAATTAACCAATGGCCCTGACCAGTTTGGCTCAGTGGATAGAGCGTCGGCCTGCAGACTGAAAGGTCCCAGGTTCAATTCCGGTCAAGGGCATGTACCTTGGTTGCAGACACATCCCCAGTGGGGGGTATGCAGGAGGCAGCTGATCAATGTTTCTCTCATCAATGTTTCTAACTCTCTCTCCCTTTCTCTCTGTAAAAAATCAATAAAATATATTTTAAAAAAAAAGAATTAACCAATGGATGCACAGGTAAGTGGAACAACATATTGATGTTCTTCTATCTCTCTCCCGTCCTCTCTCTAAAAATTAGCAATTAAATAATTTTTTTAAAAAGTAGGTACAGAGTATTCAGTGTATTGACAGAGCAGGCTCTGCTTAGCCCTGCTGTTTATTGCTGGGTTTGGGGTTGTTCCCAGTTTTTTAAATAAAGCTATTACATACAGCCTTCTACAAATTGCTCTCTCTTCTTTTAGGCTATTAACTTGGAACATACTTCCCCAAGAGAGGATGAATGAGCCAATGGCTGGACAGTGAGGAAGCACTGAAGGTTGATAAGCAGCTAAAGGGCATGCTCAGATTTTCCTCTTTAAAGGTCTGTCCAGTGAAGATAATACCTGCGACGGGGTTTATTATGAACCTGAAATGAGGTCAACAAGGTGCAAGCACAGTAAAGAAGAAATTGTACAGCTATAGATTATTAGCCTCAGAATTTTGTCAGGAAGGCTAATTATTAAAGTCTAATCAGTGTTAACTGAAGGTCATCAGTTTAGTCACACACTCAAAGTGTTTTTCCTGGGCTCTTATTTTATCTTTGTATGCTAAAGACAATGCAGTGCCGCGAGAAGCAGTGAACTCCCACGAATAACCACTAAAAACAGGCTATTCTTTATCGCACGAACAAATGCCCGTTTCCGGAACCAGGCCTTCCTCGGAAGCATGGAAGGGGCCCACTCTGCAGCTTGACAATTTCCGTGATCTGATAAAGAAAAGGAGACATTATGTAGTCTAGACACTGGCTTAAGGGCCAGCTCCTCATTTCTCTTCCCTCTTTTCATTTTATCCATGGTAATCCTCCTATTATACTGAAGTCCTGTTTTTGCTTCTCCTTATGTCCTTACGCACTCACAATGCCCTGGTGTCACCATCTCTGGGCTCCATGTTCTCCTCTGGAAAATGAGGAGGTGGTCTTGATGGTCTCTTCTAGCCCCTGCAGCGTGGATCTCAGAGGTTCTATGGTTCTGTCCACTCTCTCCGGATGACAAGGCCCAGTCTGGCTCCAACCCAGTGTCTTGTTGCTTCAGTTTCCCTAAACCACCAGTCACTGGCTCTTCAGGGAAATCTTTGTCAAAGTGTGGAATCCGAGTAGCCTTAAAGCACACTAAAATGCAGATTCCTGGGCTCCAGGCCGCCTTCATCGGAGTCTCAGGGGTGAGGCCTGAGAAGCTGCTTTATAAAAGACAAGCATGGCCCTAGCCAGACAGCTCAGTTGGTTAGACCATTGTCCTGATACTACAAGGTTGTGGGTTCAATTCCTAGTCAGGGCACATACAAAAATCAACCAATGAATGTATAAATAAGTGGAACAAGACAAACAAAAAAAGACACACGATGTTTCTCTTTCTCTCTCCCGTCCTCTCTCTAAAAAAAAGACAAATATATTCAATATAGATGATCCTGCACCAAACTGTGAAATGCCACCTTAGAGTAACTCCTCCCCTTGCAAATCCCTTCATTCTTCACCTTCCCAGTATTTACCTCTTATTCCTCAAGGTTCTGCTTCTCCTCTTGTTCTTCAAGGTTCTGCTTCTAAAACAGTCTCACCAGAATCACATCAAAGACAACAGGTTCACAGGACTGGCAGGCATCAGAGAGATGCACAAGAAAGACCTTGTCAATCCCATGGAGCCTCAATCCTATCTGGTCTACAATTACCCGATCTACTGCCATTCAGGCTGACACTAAATGTGGCATCAGAAGATTTTCATGGATTGAACTGTGTCCCCTGACCCCAAATGCATATGTTGAACTCTAATTCTCAGTACTTCAGAATGTGTCCTTGTTTAGAAATAGAGGTATTCTAGATGTGATTAAATCATGATGAGGTTAGACTGGAATAGGGTGAAACTCTAATCCAATTTAACTGGTGTCTTTATAGAAAGGGAACATTTGGAAACAAATAGATACACACACAGGGAGAACACCATGTGAATGTGAAGGCAGAGGATCAGGGGGAGGCACCTACAAATTAAGAAAGAGCAAAGATGAAGAGAACCACCAGACGCCAGGAAAGAAGCATGGAGCAGATTCTCTCTCCCAGCTTCCGAAGGAACCAACCCTGCCAACATCCTGGTCTCACTCCTCTAGCTTCCAGAAGTGTTAGGACAATACATGTCTGCTGTTAAGCCACTCAGTGCTTTGTTAAGGCGGCTCTAGCAAATGAATACAGAGACCTGGGTGACAATCGTGGCTGGGTCACAGGGACTTAGGCTATCACTAGCTGCTCTGAGTTGCACTGTACCATCTCATTGGAAAGGCAGAAAATATGCTATGTTTATTAGAAGATGAGTGTTGAATGAGATCTGTGTGAAAGCACCTGTTGACTATTAGTGAGATTATTATTCACCAAGTATCCGACAGCGAACTGCTTCGGGAAGATCATAAAGGAATTCTTTGGTAACCAAGAATTATTTTTCCACTACATACCAAGATAGGCACCAAGTTGTAGGTGCCTTCAGTTATCCAAATTGTGTTATTAGTATAGATTAACTCCCTGTGCTCTTATCCAAAGCCAGTCCCTGTAAGTGTACACCAGATTGCATCCCCTCTCACATCACTTTAGCATTCTCCTCTTCCTGAAATCTTCCATATTCTCCTTCCGCCAATATATAAATATACTATTATTATTTCTCCCAGCTTAAAAAACCCCTTCCTTAATCCTCCTTCATCTGTGAACTACCCTTCATTTCTGTCCTCTCCTTTGTAGCAAAACTTTATGAAAGAGTTGTTATAACCTCTGTCTTCAGTTCCTCTCTTACCATTTTTAACTTTTAGTAAACGTTATTTTAGACATTTAGAAATGTGCACAAAATCCTAAGCTCTCAGTTAATGTTGACCAAGCAAAATATACTGCTAATCAGCACCCAGATCAAGGATTAGAATATCATGGTATTGCATATTTGAAAGTTCTAAAAGAATAGATCTCAAAAGTCCTCATCACAAGAAAAACAACTTTTTATAACTATGGTGATAGATATTAACTAGAAAAAAAAGAATTAGAATATCATCAGCACCCTAGAAGCTCATCACCTGACCCCTCCCAGTCACTAACACCAAGCTAACCATTATTATAACTTCTAGCACCAAGATTAGTTTTCCTGTTTTTGAACTTCATACAAGCAGAATAATACAGTGTACACTCTGCATCTGGCTTCTTTCCCTCACCATTGTATTTGTGAAATTAGCTCATGTTGTTGTGAATACCAATAGTCCACTCATCCTGATGACTACAGTGCAGGGGTTGGCAACTTTTTCTGTAGAGTATTGGATAGTAAATACTTTAGGCTTCATGGGCCAGAAGAGTTTAGCACAACTACTCAACTCTGCTGCTGTGGCCCATGAAAGCAGCCACAGACAATACTTAAACACATGGCTGTGGCCATGTCCTAGTGAAACTGTATAAAAATAGGGTCTGTGCTGAATTTGACTTTTACACTGTAGTTTGCTGACCCCTGCTTAGTTTATAATACTATACTGAATAAATATGCCATGATTTATTTATCCATTTTAATGATGATGGACATTTGTGCTATTTCTTTCTTCTTTTCTTTTTTTTCATGACCCCCCTGGCACAGAACAAGGGAACATGAGCCGTGAGTGTGGAAGGCCTTGTGTTATTTCTAAGTTTTGGTTTTCCTATTTCACACGTTCCCTCTTTCTGTGCTTTTAAATCAACTTTATTGAAACATAATGTATATATAGTAAATAAAATTCACCCATTCATATCTAAATCTATTCCAGTCTGAATTCCCCCCACCACTCCAACAAAGCATTTCTTAGCAAAATCACCAATGATCTTCATGTTGTTAAATCCAATGATCAATTCTCAGTCCCCATCTTACTTGAGTTCATGGCATTTGACATAGCTGATACTTCCCGCCTCCTTGACACACTTTCTTCATTTTGTTTCCAGAATTTGACAAGTAGGTTTTCCTCCTGCCTCTGATCATTCCATCTTGCTCTCATCTGCTGAATCCTCTTTTTTATCCCAACCCCTTGATGTTGGAATGCTGAAAGGCCCAATCCTTGGACCTCCTCTCTATCCACACTCACTTTCCTGGTGATTTCATCCAGACTTTGGCTTTCAATACCATCTGAATGCTAAAAACTACCACATTTACATCTCCAGCCCAAACTTCATCCCTGACCTCCACACTCCTATATCCAACGTGCGCCCCTTACAGATTTCTCTCTCCTGATGGCTGTAGTGATCTAACTCATCTTTTCCCCCTTTATAAATCACATCTAACGTATAGCAACTCCAACGGGCTCTACCCTCAAATTCTATCCCAAAACTGACTGACGGCTTTTCACCACCCCCACTCTCACAATCAGGTCTAAGCCAGCATTATCTCTTTCTTGATCATTGTGATTGCATTCTATCTGGTTCCCCCGTTTCCACTCTTTTAAAAAAAAATATTTTTATTGATTTCAGAGAGGAAGGAAGAGGGAGAAGGAGATAGAAACATCAATGATGAGAGAGAATCATTGATCGGCCGCCTCCTGCATGCCCCACACTGGGGATCGAACCTGCAACCCGGGCATGTGCCCTTGACTGGAATCGAACCTGGGATCCTTCAGTCCGCAGGCCAACGCTCTATGCACTGAGCCAAACTGGCTAAGGCTTCCCTGTTTCCACTCTTGCTCTCATACAGTCAACAGGCTGCGAGTGATTTGGTTCCAATATAAGAGAGAATATGTCACTCCTCCACTCAAAACTCTCTAGTAGGGTCCCTGCTCATTCTGAGTAAAAGTCCTTCAATGTGAAAATAAAAGTCCGAAGGCCTAGGGCAGGGGGCAGGGGCAGGCTGGAAGGGGCCAATGGGGGAAAAAGAGGGACATATGTAATACTTTCAACAATAAAAATTTATTTAAAAAATAAAAATAAAAACAAGAATAGAAGTTCCTACAGTGATCTACCAGCCTGCACACCATTGGGTCCTTGTTATCTCTTCCTGTCTTCCACAAACCACCCTTCCCCTCCCACTGCTCTAGCCACCCTGGCTTCCAGCTATTCTTCAAACACACCAGACACACCCCTGCCTGGTAAGCTCTTTCCTCATATGTCTTTTTGGCTGAGCCTCTCAGCTCCTTCAAGTCTTTGCTCAAATGTCACCTTCTCAATAAGGCTTACCCCGACTAGTCTATTTAAATTGCAACCAGCCTTGCCTGGCCGGCATGTTTCAGTGGTTGAAAGTCAACCTTCGAGCCAGGAGGTCACAGTTTGATTCTCGGACAGGGCACGTCCTGGTCTCCAGTGTGGGGCGTACAGGAGGCAGCCGATCAATGATTCACTCCAATCATTGATGTTTTGTTGTTAATCTTCACCTGAGGATATTTTCCCATTGATTTTTAGGGTGAGTGGAAGAGAGAGGGAAAGACAGAGAGAAACATCGATGTGAGAGAAACACATTGATTGGTTGCCTCCTGCACAAGCCCTGACCAGGGCCCAGGCTGGGAAGGAGCCTGCAACCAAGGTACGTGCCCTTGACCGGAAATGAACCCGGGACCCTTTGGTCCACAGGCCACTTTCTCCACTGAGCTAGGGCTAATCATTGATGTTTTTTTTTATCTCTCTCTCCCTTTCCCTTCCTCTCTGAAATTAATAAAAAGATATTTTAAAAATAATAATTAATAAATAAATTGCAACTGGCCTTCAACACTTTAAATCCCTCAAATTCTGCTCTATTTCTTTCTTTTTCCATAACACTTAGAACTCCCTAGCACACTACATAACTTGCTTATTTATTGTGTCTATTGTTAGTCACCTATCTTCCCACGCTAGGGCATAAATCCTTTGCAGGCACGAACCTTTGTTTTGCTTATTGATGTATTTCAATCTCCAAGAACAATGCCTATCACATAGTAAGTACTCAGTAAATATTTGTTCAATGAATGAATGAAATGTATTTTCCTTTAAGAAGCATCAGTCTTGTTTTGGGGTGCAAATTCTCATCCTGGATTGAAAGCTAAAGGATTCATGTGTCAAGTTCCCAGCGAGTGGTTTGGCAATTATATAAACTACAAGCAGGTCCTAGGTCGATAGACACCTGAGGCTGTTTATTTTATTGCTGCAGGTTTGGTGTGAGAGCGTTTTGGTCCAGTTTAGGAAAACAGCAGTGCTCTAACCAGAAGCTCTAATAAATCTTGCACATTCTTGAGCCCATAAGTCCTGGCCTCTTGCCTCTCTACACACCCATTCATCCCGCTAAGAAGAAGCTCTTGTTGGAGCACACAGGGGCACTTGATTAGTAAGAGCGATGGGAAGGAGCATGCTCGTCTTCCCTTTCTGCCCCGGGGACAAAGCCTCAGGGCAAGCAGCTGTTGCTCAGGACACCCAGAATGTGACAGAAAGACTGCATCTCTCCACAGCTGCCAAGCAGCTTGCCCGCTGTCCAAACCCAGGTCACGTCAACACATGGAGCCAGACACCGACACAGTCTTATGCCAACGCAAGTTGTATTTCCTTCTGGGACTGGGAGTACCACATGAGCATCAAAGTCTGCAGAGTCTAGTTGGCTGAGAGATACTTCACCCAAAAGAATATAGCATGATTATTTTCTGACTCCATGTCTCCTTTTACATAATTTCATTTTTAGTACTTTTCACATTGCCACTGTCATTGGCTTATATTTTGTAGTTGTTTATTTATAACAAGCTCGTAGTTAAGGGCATGAACTCTGAAGCCAGACTGTATGGGTTGAGTTCCAACATCAGCACTTACTAACTGTATGAGCTTGGGCAAATTATTCAACCTCTCTGTGCCTTAATTTTCTTGACTGTTAAATGAGTATAATAATACTACCTATCTCATGAGATTGACATAAGGATAAAAAGAATTAATATATATAAACCACTTAGCACAATGCCTGGCACATAGGAAGTATGAATATATGCATAAATGTGATAGATACAGATACAGATACAGATACAGATATAGATATAGATATAGATATAGATATAGATATAGATAGTTAGAAGCAATTTGTGTCTTGGAAAGGTGACATAAATAATCCAAGATTTTCTTTCATTCTCACCCCTACATTGGAATCAGGAATGAGACAGGTGTTTGTCTGATGAAGATTCTAATAAGTTGTTAAGGGAAAAAAAATAATTCTGACCCTGTGCACACACGCCCAGAATGCCTTTTTCCTTCTAGCAGGGCTGAGCCAGTCTCACGAGACAAGCTCCCTGGCAGACATTCGGGAAGGGAGACCTTAGAGGACCAGAGGTTTGATGTGACACGACCAGGGCGTACAGGAGGTGATGGCAACGTTTAGGACAGGTTTTATTCGCTTTGTCACACTCCCCAAAATGTATATTAAATCTCTGTGGTCATCATATCCATACATGCCCTTGCCTTTATTAGTCAGGTCCTTTAAGGTTTGTCAAACCTTATGGCCTAAATTGTGTGCCTCTTCTCCCAAATTAGTATGTTGAAGCCCTAATCCCCAATGTGATTGTATTTGGAAATAGAACTTTTAGGATATAAGACTTTTGGGGGGGGATTGTATTTGGATATAGAACTTTTAGATAATGAAGTTCCACAAACTGGGCTTAAAACAACATACATTTATTCTCTCATTGTTCTGGAGGCTAGAAGTCCAAAATCAAGATGTGAGCAGAGGCGAGCTCCCTCTGAAGGCTCTAGGGAATGATCCTTCCTTGCCTCTTCAAACTTCTGGTGCCCTGTGGCAGCAAAACCCATTTCTGCCTACCCTGGTCTTCATTTGGCCTTCTTCTCTGTGTGTATTTCCTGTGTCTTCTCTTCTTTTTAAAAAACACCGGGCATTGGGTGAAGCCCACTCTAATCCAGTATAACCTCATTTTAACTAGTTACATCTGCAGATCCTATTCCCAAACAGGTCACCTTCTAAGGTTCTGGGCAGACATGATTTGGGGCAACGGGAAACACTATTCCACCCATTATATTGCTTTATTTAATTAAGACTCTTTAGTTAAAAATTACAAAACAACCTTTGAGCCATATTCTGGAAAAAGTATTTTATTAATTGGACATGGGAGTGTTTCACAGAACCCCAAGGCAATAAGCAGTCAGTCCTCAGGAGGAAGAACCTGGAACTGCACAGCTATCAGAAGTATTCGTCCTCTCCCTCTCCCTCTCATCTCAGCCTCCCCCTGCCTGGTTTCCTCTGCATCTCCATGCCCTCAGCGGGCAGAAGGTGACCAACCCACTTATCCAGAGTTTACATTTATGCTCAACTGACCAGGTCAAATTGGGTAACCTTACTTGAATTCTAAAGTATCTGGAGACAGAATCTGATTGGCCCATTCAGAATCAGGTGTTGAGCCCTGGTCCAATCAATTGTGGGTAAGTGAGTACAGTGACACTGAATAGTAAATACAACCAGGGGAGTGGGGTCAACCGTGGACAAGGAAGGCATCTCTCAGGAAGATGAGTCACTATAAGCTGGATAAACACCCCAAAAAGGTCTAAAACACATTTGATAGCATTTAGCAGCATGCAAAGTGTTTTCATGTATATTCTCATTCGATGTGTGCCAATTCATCCAGAGTAGGTGTAACTGGCATTCTGCCCATTTTGCAGATGCAGAAACAGACTCTAGAGATGAGATGACTAGCCCACAATGATGGTCACGTCAGAGAGCAGACACAACATTCTGTCGTCTGCCTCGGCCTGACTTTCACCTCACCGTGCAGCACAGTCTAGGGAAAGACAGAGAGAAATACTGATGTGAGATCACCTTCACAATTCTACCCCCTGCACATCACTATTCTCCCTGAATGATTTCCCTGGTTTAGCATACTAAAATGAAAAGAAAAATCATTTCATGTAACATTTAAACTCAAATCCCTCCTCCTTTGCATTTGATGATCTTCTAATTCTGGAATCTAATCTATTCCCTGTCTTTGGGGAAAGTGAGCTAACCCTTTTTATTCATCTCCTATATTTTCTCTGAGGCTTGTTTCACACAGTCACTAGTTCAGGCTCCCTCATCTCATTTTTTCACTCATTGGATTTCCCCATCCTGTGGCCCCACAGTGAATGATTTTGCCTCCTGTTTACTGAAACTCCATTAGTTTCATTGGCCTTAATTTCCTTGCGCTTTCTGTTTCTATTTTCAATTCATTTTCTTTTCATTATGTAAGGAAAAAAACCCATTCCTCCTCTCATTAGAGGTAAAAGTTTTCTCTCCTAAAGCTTCCTAGAACCATTCATCTAATATAATTTCCTCTTCATAAAAATTAAAACTTCCATTCTCAACTGCTTCCTTCTCTCTCGCTTTCATTTTTAGCTTTTCTTTTATTTCTAGGAAAAAATAACAACCCAAGCCTTTGCTAGGTCTTGCTGTCCCTTTCTGTCTGTGCGACCATACTTCTTGAAAAATGGTCTTTGCCCACTGCCTTCATTTTTTCCTCATCATTCCTTCCCTTTTTTCAGTCTGCTGTCCTGTCCACCACTTAGCTGAAATTTTATTTTTTTTAAAAATAGCTTCCATTTATTGTCTCACTTTGTTCATGTTTTCATTTAATTAGTCAAACCGTTATTGTAGCTGCTTTAATATCCTTGTCTGCTAATTCTATCCATCTCTATCAATTCTGAGTCTGTTTCTTTCGAGGAATTTTATTTTATTTTATTTTATTTTATTTGCTAGAGGTCATGGTCCTGCTTTTTGGCAAGTTTAGTGTGTGTGTGTGTGTGTGTGTGTGTGTGTGTGTGTTTTCAATCCTCACCCGAGGATATTTTCCCATTGATTTTTACAGAGAGTGGGAGAGAGAGGGAAAGACAGAGAGAAATACTGATCTGAGAGAAACACATCGGGCCAGGGAGGAGCCTGCAACTGAGGTGCATTGCCCTTTCCCGGAATCGAACCCAGGACCCTTCAGTCCGCAGGCTTATGCTCTGGCCACTGAGCCAAACTGGCTAGGGCTGGTTTTGGTTTCTTTGTTTGTTTGTTTTTTGTTTTTATTAGATGCTAGATACTGTGGTTTTTACATTGTTGAGTTGTCTAGATTTTGCTGTCTTCCTTTAAAGATTCTCATGTTTTGTGGCAGGCAGTAAAGATACTTGATCCTTTGGGGCTTGTATGAAGCCTTTTTAGGGCAGATATAAAGTAACCTTTATTCTAGGGATAGTTTAGTAACACTACTAAAGCATGGCCATTTTAGGATGTGAGTGAAAAAGGGTTCTACAGAATGTTAACTCACAGGGTGATCTGATTATAAATTCCTAACTGGACAGGTCATGGTGAGTAGTCATGCCCCAGGCACATCAGTAAAAGGTTTCTCTTTGCCTTAAGCAAGCCCTGTTCATTGTTTCTGTGCATCTAGGTTAACATACCTTTGAAATGCCTCTTTTCAACCCCTCAGAGGCCACCCTCAAGAGAGCACATCATCTTAGTTATTCTGTAATCCAGTCCCTGCCTTGCTTTCTCCCACCGCCATGTAATCTTTCTTAGTTCCCTCTTTAATTCAAAATTCGTTAAAGAAGCTTGCAAACTGCCATTCTAAGAAGCATTATTCTCAACCTGTTGAGACCTTGCTTCCAGGCTTATCTTCTGATGGGCTAAGACCAGGAACTGTTCAGTTCACAGCTTCCCAGTCTCTATCCAGACTGTGGAGTTTCACTGTATTCCCCCAAAACTCAAAATGAGCCCATGCAGATTTCTGGAGCTCTTTTTCTAGGTGCCTTCCTCCTCTCTGCAACTCTGCCCTGCAGCTGCCAGCAGCTTCAGCTCTCTCAGCTCTCGTCTTCCCTCCTCCGCTCAGTAAGACCGCCGTATTTCACAGGGGCTCCCTTCCCTGCTTCCTGGCCAGGCCTGTGTCTCCAGGCAGAAGCCAGGGTGATCTTAGGGCCACCTTTGCTCAGAGATCACAGTCCCACACTACCTGTTGTCTGAACGTAAAATAGTTGTTTCATATTTTTTTCCCTACTTTTCTAGTTGTTCAGGGCTAACTACTTCCAAATAAAGAAGACAGTGATCCAAATGTTGTCCCAAGAACAAGAGGAATAAGGAAAAGCCTTTTCCTCTTGTTCTTGGGACAACATTTGGATCACTGTCTTCTTTATTTATTTTTATTTTTTTAAAAATATATTTTATTGATTTTTTACAGAGAGGAAGGGAGAGAGATAGAAAGTTAGAAACATCGACCAGCTGCCTCCTGCACGACCCTCCACTGGGGATGTGCCTGCAACCCAGGTACATGCCCTTGACCGGAATCGAACCTGGGGCCTTTCAGTCTGCAGGCCGACGCTCCATCCACTGAGCCAAACCGGTTAGGGAGGATCATTGTCTTCTTTAAATTCTCCTTCCATAGATCATCCTATCTCCCTTACATTCCTTCCCTATATCTTCTCTTCTCCAGAGGGCCTTGGGGATTAGGCAACTTGTCCCAGTAGAGTGTATGGGGTGTTATCCAAGGCATCCCTGGAGATAAACTTAACCGTGCAGGTGTTCGGACATTGAGTAGTTCTAGTGCAGAGACTACTCTAAACAAGCAGGACCGAGGGTAGGCATTATGATCTGACTTTATCTATACTAATAAAAGGGTCATATGCTAATTAGACCAGACATCTTCCGGACATCCTTCTGGACAAAGCATGGTGGCGGGTGGAGGCAGAGGCAGTAAGGGGCGATCAGGTCAGCAGGAGAGAGCAGTTAGGGGGATCAGGCCAGCAGGGGAGAGCAGTTAGGGGGAGCCGGCAGGGGAGAGCAGTTAGGAGGAGCTGGCAGGGGAGAGCAGTTAGGGGGAGCCGGCAGGGGAGAGCAGTTAGGGGGATCAGGCTGGCAGGGGAGAGCAGTTAGGGGGATCAGGCTGGCAAGGGAGAGCAGTTAGGGGGATCAGGCCAGCAGGGGAGAGCAGTTAGGGGGATCAGGCTGGCAGGGGAGAGCAGTTAGGGGGATCAGGCTGGCAGGGGAGAGCATTTAGGGGGATCAGGCCAGCAGGCAGGTGAGCGGTTAGGAGCCAGTGGTCCTGGATTGCGAGAGGGATGTCTGACTGCCGGTTTAGGCCCGATCCCTAAACCAGCAGTCGGACATCCCCCGGGGGTCCCGGATTGGAGAGGGTGCAGGCCGGGCTGAGGGACACCCCCTCTCCCCGTGCATGAATTTCGTGCACCGGGCCTCTAGTATTAATATAATCTAGACTGCCGGAGGAATTACACCACACAAATATATGCAGTTGCAAATCACACAGCACTTTATTACTCACACGAATTCCTGGTGCCCTGGATACAGGCTTAACGGGATCCCAAAGTGTGGCTTCCTCTGGAGGCAGCTGTGACGTATGGTAGCTGGCAAGATCCAGTCAGGAACGGGGTTCGCGGCTTACCCGTCTGAGATCTCGCAAAGTTGTATCGCTGTTCGATCGGAGGATTCAGCCGTCTTCTGCCATCTGGTATGGAGCAGAGCAGGAGCGTGGATCAAGTCCATTGATGTCTGAGGTTTGGGACCTGTTATTATAGCTGGACTGTTTACCTCGCCACAATCCAGGTACTTATCAATCAGGTACAGGGATTCAAGGTGTTAATCAATCAATTACGTCAATGGTACAGGTGCATATCCGTCAGGGCAAGTGTTAACCAATCAGGGTGCAAAATATTCTTCCCAATTACACTTCAAACCAAAACAAGTTCTGGCCTTTCCAGGGTGAGTCATGTTCGTACTTCATGTCTCTCTGACCGGTCCTTATCTGTGGGGTGCACTCCTGCTCATGTGCTTCCCACAGCAAATCTTTATCTGTGGGGTGCTCTCCTGCTCATGTGCTTCCCACAGCAAATCCTTATCTGTGGGGTGCACTCCTGTCTAGTTACTTTCCAAAACATCGTATTAAGTTTCACACAAGTATTTTCCTACATGTCCTAGAACACTCTTTAATTATTTTCTATGGCTATAACATCGTAACACTCTCTGCTTATTTCCTATCATTCTAATTATCACTGTTACTATGACACAACTTCAATGATGAAGGAGGTCACAGCTGATGCTGGCAATTTCCAGTTTGGTCAGGGGACGTAGTTGCAGAAACCTAGGCCGTGGTCTCCAGGCAAAATCCCCATGATTCGCCTTTAACAAACATTTGCTGACTGATTTGGGAAGCACTCATCCCTTAAGATGGTTGAGAGCTGGCTGTCTTTAGCATGGATGTATTTCAGTATGAATGCTATTATTTTCCAATCTCATTCAGGAGAGTTCTGATGATTTTTCTATTCTCAAGAAGGTATGAAATTAAATTTATCAAGAATGTAATCTTGCTCTAGCTCAGTGGATAGAGCCTTCTCAGACTAAAGGATTCCGGGTTTGATTCTGGTCAAGGGCATGTACCTTGGTTGCAGGCTCAATCCCAGGCTCTGATTGGGGCAAATGCAGTAAGCAACCATCGATGTGTCTCTCTCACATCAATGTTTCTCTGTGTATCTCCCTCTCCCTTCCACTCTCTCTAAAAATCAATGGAAAAATATCCTTGGGTGAGGATTAACCAAAATAATAATAATAATAATAATAATAATAATAATTTTTAGCCAAATTTATATTACATTTGATTTTTTTTCTTGATGGGTCCCTTTCAACTTGTACAGCTCCCCTGTTGGCTCTTCTCAGAGCAGACACAATATTTATTCTTTTTTTCCCCTTTCAGTTTGTCCATGTGCTTCTGTTCTGGGTAGTTTAGCAATATGCCAAAATGTCTGTCTTCTTTGTTTCTTATATCTCGGACAAGATAATGTAGGTTGCCCTGACCGGTTTGGCTCGGTGGATAGAGCATCGGCCTGCGGACTGAAAGGTCCCAGGTTCGATTCCAGTCAAGGGCATGTACCTTGGTTGTAGGGGGTGTGCAAGAGGCAGCTGATAGATGTTTCTAACTCTCTATCCCTCTCCCTTCCTCTCTGTAAAAAATCAATAAAATATATATTTTTAAAAAGATAATGTAGATTAATATCTTGTAAATTATGTTTTTCATTTATCTTGGCTAATGACTCCAGGTCCCTTCAGGCAAAGACATCCGTATAAATTCGGATTATGCTGCCCTGAGATTGTAGCTTCATTTCCCCATCCCTGAGGACATTTCTATTAATTATATATAACTCCTGCAGGTATTCAATATAAAACAAATTTAAGTACATCAAAAAGATGTCTGTGACTAATAGAATACTCTTACGAAGTAATATAGTGCTCCACATCTGTCAAAAGGAAATAACTCAGGTCCTCTGATCACTTGCTGTAGCTTTTATTGATATGAGATGGCATTAAGGTAACCAAGCATCACGCAAAGGATAATTGTGTACTTTCCATTGATTCTCCCAACTCTCTTTCAAGAAACTTGTCCACTCAGACTTGATGCCTTGAGAAATAATATCACTTTAAAGGAACCATTATCAAGCCCAAACTGACAACTCAGTGTTCAAAATCAAGGACAGTTAAATACTTGCTTATCCTAGGAGTTAATTTACTGCCATTGAGACAGTGTTTCACCTCCTTTAGAGTGTTTAAAAAATGGACAGATTGGTTTTTAAGAAATTCCACTCGTGAATAATGGTTTCCTTAAACAAAAAGAGCTTTTAAAAATCCTGTGCTGTTTTGGCATCCCTGGCTGCCTATGTTTGAAAGAAAATTTAAACCTGAAGTGGCATCCACAAATATACAATGAGAAAATTGATTTTGAATAATAGCTGTAATTCTTTGTCTTAGCCTAGAACACAGAGGTTGAGGCCAGGGTATATACTAATATTACTGGAAGGAAGGGGATACAATTCCAGGGCAGCAAGAGTGAGTGCAAAGGAAGTCAGTCAGGGATGGAGAAATAGCAAATACGAAGCAATGCATAAGGGCATTGGCTAGGGCTCCATGAGAAAATACAGTGAGTTACTTGGTCAGGCCGTATGGAACCATATGCACAGAGGGGTCCGTCAAGGAGAAAGGGGGAGGAGTTAATGTGCTGGTTTCTTTTCACCTTCCGTCTCACTTTGGTCAAAGTAGACCCCCAACAGGGGTGAGAACTCCCTTGCAGCCTGGACTTGGAACCCAAGACGTCTCCAGGCATCACTGGGGAAGTCACAGCACTGCCTAGAAGTGGTGGGAGGAAACAGAAACTCCGAGACAGGTTGAGCTGGCTTGACACTGCGCGTTGCCATGGAGGCCTTGCCTGAGATGGTCCTCACACCCGGGGAAGTAAACACCACCAGCACTCTCCATCGAGCAAGCAGCTTGCGGGCCAGTGAGGCAAATCTGGGGAAACATATAAAATAGGACCAATATTCTTTTGTTGTTATTCAAGCCCCCTATCTCGAAATTCCACTTAAAACACATTTTTTGAGCATCTATTATTTATCAGCCTTTGTGCCAGGGGCACACAGATAAAGAAAATAAGACCCATGGCCTCCTAATCCTATATAATAAAAGCATAGTATGCAAATTGTCCCCTCAGGGAGTTGTCCTGGAGAAGGGAGGGAAGCCCTGGTCGGCACTAGGGACCCTACCAGTGCATGAATTTCGTGCACTGGGCCTCTAGTTAACTATAATTTAACAAATACCAAGACACTGGGACTTTAAATGAGGAGAAATGAATTCTGTTTGGGGAAAAAGCAAGGGACGCCACAAAGAAGAGCACAAGGATAAGTAAGGCAGCTTTTCCTACTCCGGGTGGAAGGGAAGGGTAAAGACTGGTGAGAGAAGTGAAAAAATGAACCGGAGTCTGCATCTCGTCTCCTGCGCACAGAAATAGGACTCTACATGAGAATAGTCTCTTAGCTGTTTAGGAACTCTTGCTCTTTAAACTTTCTACTGTGATGGCACCATATAAGGCAGTGTGGCAATTAACCAAAAAATCCAATCAATCATGACTTCATCAAGTCACTTGTATTGACCTGGTTAAGTTTGAGACAGGCCATCCCTGGGTAGTTTTGGAAACAGAACAGTGTCACCAAGTGTTGGTTCACAACCTGGGTAAAGTCCGAAGTGGCCCCCTTACAGGGAGGGCAAGGAGAGAAGGGGGAGTGAGGCAGACCACTCCAGATTGGGAGGTGGCAGTTTTAATAAGCCAGGGAACCTGCATTTGAGGCTTGTCTCAGGCCGCTGCAAAACCAGTAGATCTTCAAATCCCCAGAATGCCCGAATCTTACAAGTCTACATAGAAGCTTTCATGGGGTTCAATCACAGTCCACCCACATACTCCTCTCTCAAAGTTGTGTCCTTTACAAGGCTCTGGCTATTGGAATGGAGGGCAGAATGCACATTCCAAAGGCAGGGGAAGGGCGAGGAGCCTCCAAGGGCTCAAGTCCAGCTTGAGGGTCAACTGGCAGTCACATCCTCTCAGTGATCTCCTCTGACACCAAGAGGCCAGGGTTTTTCTTCCGCTCTGCCATTTCCAACTTGTTGGCTTTCATCCTTATTGCCTCATAATCTTAAAATAATCGCTACAGCTCCAAACATTACATCTTTACGGTGCAAAATGCATAAAGAGAGGAAAGGCCCTAACTGGTTTGGCTCAGTGGATAAAGCATTGGCCTGGGGAATGAAAGGTCCCAGGCTTGATTCTGGTCAAGGTCATGTGCCTTGGTTGCGGGCACATCCCCAGTAGGAGATGTGCAGGAGGCAGCTGATGAATGTTTCTCTCTCATTGATGTTTCTAACTCTCTATCCCTCTCCCTTCCTCTCTGTAAAAAAATCAATAAAATATATTTTAAAAAAGAGAGAGAGAGGAAGGAATGGGACAGTAGAAGCTTTCTTCTCAAGCATTTCTTCTTTATCAAAGAACTCTTTCCCAGAAGCTCCTTGCAGAATCCTTTTATACCCCATTAACCTAAAGTGGGATGCATGCCCGGACTCTAGATCAATTAGTGGATAAGGAGATTAAGATTGTCCTCAGTAATTTAAATAAATCAAGATGTATCCATTGTGTTTAGGTACACAATCGTACATCAGCAGTGGCCTCCTTCTTGATCTTCTTGCTTCTAGCCAGTCTGCTCTTTCTAACAAACAACCTGATGAAGTAACTACCATGCCTGAAATTCTTCTGTGGCTTTTCCTTGTCTATAGGGCAAATCCAAGTTCTACGGACATTCGTGCTTCTTTGTGTTAACCTTCAATTTCACCTATGACCTTGCCAAGGGTACTCCATTTCAGACACATGGTACCAGCTGAAATTCCAAGAATGACCATGTTTGTTGTTACCTCTAGTGTTTTGTATAATTATCTTTTCTGACTTTTCCCCATTTTTTTCATAGTAATTACAACTTCTCTTACAAACACAGTCTTTAAATGCCCCCTGCTCAGAAAGCCTTCCAGGATGTTTCTCCTCTTTTCTCAACAGGACCCTGTTTATGGCCCTTGTAGGACATGTACAGTCTTGTGATAATTACTTCCTCTCTCTCTAACTTGACTGGAAGTCCCCAGAGCTTGGCCCAGGGGCTAGAACGCAGAAGTCACTTTAAAAGCACTGAGCCCTTGGCCCAGCCGGTGTGGCTCAGTGCTTGAGCGTCGACCCATGAACCAAGAGGTCACAGTTGGGTTCCTGGTCAGGGCACATGCCCAGGTTAGGGGCTCAATCCATGGTGGGGGATGTGTAGAAGGCAGCGATCAATGATTCTCTCTCATCATTGATGATTCTCTCTCTCTCCCTCCTTCCTCTCTGAGAGCAATTAAAAGATGTAAAAAAGAAAAGTATTGATAATATGGAAAATCCCAATGGATGTCTGCTAGCAATCTTCACCAGGTCTGTATTTGTTTAATTTATCACTTCTTAAGTGCTGACCCTGGAGATAGTTGCAAACACTACCCACCCTCTCATGACCCAAGTGCAGTCTTTGCCTACTTCATCCTCAGCATGTAATCTCAAGATCGTTTTCTTAGAGTTTATTGATGACATTAAGTTTATAGTCCTTAATTTTCCCTCATTTACCTCAATTCTCATTGGCAACATTTAACATCTCTCTGTTTCTCACTCTCTTCAGCTCTCTCATCTGAAAGGAAAAGTGTCTCTTCTCCCTAAAAGACTCATGCCTTCTGCCCCCTCCTTGGACCTCTCTCCCTAGAATACTCAGTCTTCTCGTTGACACCTGCTAGCACTTCAGTCTTGAAAACACCCACCAGTTATTCTTGCACTGCCTTTCATCTCAAAAGATTCTTGTCCTGTCATCAATGCCTATAAGCCTAGCAAAGGTTGCTAGAAATGGCAACTCAGAGACCAGATACAGCCTATAAACTTGACTGTCATAGTGTTTTTAAATTAGGAAATTTCAGTGAAAAATAAGGATTTCAGCCCAGTCAACATGGCTCAGTGGTTGAGCCTGGACCTATGAACCAGGAGATCACAGTTGGATTCTGGTCAGGGCACATGTTTACGTTACAGACTCAATCCCCAGTAGGGGGCGTGCAGGAGGCAGCTAATCAATGACTCTCACCATTGATGTTTCTAGCTCTCTTTCCCTCTTCCTTTCTCTCTCTGAAGTCAATAAAAATATATTATTTTTTAAAAAGGAGGACAATCCAATTTAGAAAATGGGCAAAGGACTTCTCCAAAGTGGACATACAGATGGCCAAGAGACATATGAAAAAATGCTCAAAGTCACTAATCATCCAAGAGATGCAAATCAAAACAGCAATGAGATATCACCTCACACCTGTCAGAATGGCTACCATCAACAAATCAACAAATGGCAAGTGCTGGCGAGGATGTGGAGAAAAAGGAACCCTCATGCACTGCTGGTGGGAATGCAGACTGGCATGGAGTTTCCTGAAAAAATTAAAAATGGAACTCCCATTTGACCCAGTGATCCCACTTCTAGAAATATATCCTAAGAAACCTGAAACCATCATCAGAAAGAATGTATGCCCTCCTATGTTCATAGCAGCGCAATTTACAATAGCTAAGACTTGGAAACAGCCTAGATGCCCATTAGCAGATGAGTGGATAAAAAAACCATGGTATATTTACTACCTGGCAATAAAAAAGAAAGAATTCTTATCCGTCGCAACAACATGGATGGACCTGGACAGTATTATGCTGAGCGAAATAAGCCAGAGAAAGATAAGTATCGCATGATCTCACTCATATGTGGAATCTAATGAACCAAATAAACTGGTGATCAAAAATAGATCCAGAGTCAGGAACAGACTGTTAAACCCCAGAGGGAAGGCAGGGGAGGGTGGGTGGGAAGAGATCAACCAAGGAACTTGTATCATATATGCATAACCTGTGGCACAGACAATGGGGTGGGGAGAGCCTGGGGGAGGGTGTGGGGAGAGCGGGGGTGGGCTGGAAGAGGTTAAGGGAGGGGGGGGGCCGGGAGGAGGACCTATGTAATACTGTCAACAATAAATATTTTTTTAAAAAAGATTTCAGTTGTTTTTTTCTGTAAAGGTCAGACAGCTGGCAGCCCTGAGCCACCCTTTCCACGTGGCAACAATGGTCTTGACTCAGCTGCTACTCGAGGGTGGGACATGTGATCACCCAGTCATCACCGTCTCCTCTGACGCTCTTTGCTCACCTATTACCTATCAGGTCCTTGAAAGCATTTGAGTTCGCAATTCCCTGCTGGACTTGTGGTTACGTCCCTACCTTGCAACTGGAAATACCTTCTTAAAACTCACCAGTGATTTTCCAGTTATGAGATACATAGATGTTTGCTCCCTCCTCATCGTCCTTGAACTTCCTGCATCTATCTATCACCTCTCTAGCACCTGTTGTTCTGGCCCTCTTAGAACCCTAATGCCAATTTTGTTGGCCCTTCCCCTCTTGTTCCCTAAATGAAAGCTTTTCCTAAGTTTTGGTCCTGAAATTTTCTTTCTAGGACCCACTCACCTCCATGGGCTCAGCAAGTCATGTGGCTTTTGTCATCCATATCGTTATGTGAAGAATAAGCAAATTTCTCTCTGTCTCTTTCTCATGTTGTTTTCACATATCTCCAACGATCTGTTGGAAGTATCCTCCGGGATGTGTTTCCAGCACCTTAGATGTAATACGTCTGAACTACAACTCCCTACCTTACTTCTTGCTCCCTCCCCCTGACCAAACCAGGTCCCTGCCAACTAATTAACTGCTGATCCTCACCTCAGGACATGCTTAGAGAGAGGAAGGGAAAGAGAAAGAAAAACATCGATATGAGAGAGAAAGGGGATTGGTTGCCTTCCTTACGAGCCCCGACTGGGGATCGAACCCACAACCCAGGTATGTGTCCTGACCAGGAATTGAATTGCAATCTTTTGGTGCACAGGACAACACTCAACCAACTGAGCCACTCCAGCCGGGCTGATGGAGTTCTCACAGTGATCCAGACTGCAAATCACTTTATCTCTTTCTTTGGACTGACAAAGCGTTTCTTCAGGTCTTCAAAGCTCCTGGCCTCCCAACTGGCCCTCCTGCCTCCTGCCCCTCATCCAAATCTCATTCCTCACACCCTGGCAAAATCACCCCTCTAAAACACATCATGTGATCATGTCTTTCTGCTGCTCTGCATCTGTAGCTGAAAGAATGAGACACGCAATTTAGTGAAGATTCCTTTCCAATTTCTTCCCAGCAATCCAGTTAAATATATTAAATATTTTTATTGATCTCAGAGAGGAAGAGAGAGGAAGAGAGATAGAAACATCAATGATGAGAGAGGATCATCTATCGGCTGCCTCCTGCACACCCCAAACTGGGGATCAAGCCTGCAACCTGGGCTTGTGCCCTGACCAGGAATCGAACCATGACCTCCTGGTTCATAGGTTGATGCTCAACCACTGAGCCGTACTGGCTGGGCAATCCAGTTATATTTAATCCTCAAAGCAATGACAGTCCATGCTACCCACAACATTCTTGATGCATCAGAGACTTTGACTAAGTTCTCCATCATTTGAAGGACAAAATCCAAAACTTAAGAATGACCTTCAGCCATCTATCCTCAACCAGGTTTCCAACCTTATCTTCCACTGCTCCCTGATGATTACCTAATATCACCTGGAAAGCTTCAACGTCATCAGACAACTTAAAGATACCGCAAGTGTTCTCTTTTTGCTGAGGCAGGTTCACTGTTTGGAAGGTCCTTCCAGCACCCTTCAAGGCCCATCTCAAATATTTCACTAGTAATGCCACCTGTCAGACATTTCCTTATATTGTGTTTATAGCCAGGTCTCCCCTGGCCCTACTACACTGTATGCTTCTTGAGAGTAGGGACTGACTCCTTCTCCATCTTGTATCCCATCAGAGTGCCCAGCACGTGGATCTTATCAATCAACAAACATTTAGACAAGCCTTGTACAATGGCAGACACTGAGCCAGGTGCTGTCCTATAAAGATGGATGAGGCACAGCCCCTGCCCTGATGGGGTTCTCACTCAAACCGGGGAGAATGACACATAAACACGTGACTGTCAAGTGTGATGATCACAGGGGAGGTATATGCAAAATAAAGGAGAATTTACTTGTGGAGGGGTGATTGAGAATGGGAAAGTGCGGCCTCAAAGGATATGACACTTAAATTGGACACTCAAGGGAGAACAGTTAGAGAGATAAGCAGGAGAAACGACTGAAGTGAAACTTAAGTCAGCGACATTGACAACTTATTGGCCTTCACAATGGTGGTAAGGTAACAAGGCTGAAGAATTACCTCAAGAGTATTTAGATTATGTAGGTTTTGCTTTGGTTTGAAACAGATAAAAGAGAGTTAACTATTACACAGGATTCTACCAAGAGAAATGTGATGGGGGTGGGGAAGACACTGAAAAATCACTCTCATTCTTGGTTGTTGACTCCCTCCAACACATACATCACATTGTTGACAGGCGGATATTTTAGACAAGCAGGTATTTATTACTGACATTCTAAAAAGGGAGTTGACAGTCAAGAGAGTTGACAGTCAAGATTTGGTGCAGATCAGGAAACTAGTAAGAAGCACCTTACACAAATTGCAAGCATGGTATCTGCAGTCCAAAACCTACTTGGATTCTGGAACTCTTCCACTCTCTGAACATGACTCGAACAGCATTATCACTGGCCAAGGCTGAAGTCACTGCTCACATGCCTTCTCTAATGCAAGACAATCCCTGGGATCTTCCTTTATCAGAAGAATGACCTTTGATTTCTTCCTTAGAATACACAGCTTTATTTGACTGAGATTTTTGAAAAGCCAGAATCTTTAAGTATAACAGATTTCATTTGATCATCTTAACTAAAATCTCTTCCTACATAAGAAAAGATTCTCCATCAGCAATTTGTTGTTGTTTAAGGGACATCTGGCTTCAGAATCTTTTCTTGCTTTTTTTTCTATTGTAAAAATATTAAGCCAAGCATTTCTGGGGAGGCATGCCACAAAAATGCCAACATCAAACGAAGTCCTGCTGGTTTCCACGGGGACTGTTTCCACAATAACAAGTGCTTGCTGTTGTTTTTACAGAAACACCAATAAATAAACAGGCTTAGAAACATATCTCGTGCACAGTGATCAATAAAACAAAACATGTCCCCATTTTAAAGCTAGTTTTAAAACATCACAGAATTTCTAGTGGAGAACACAAATAATTAGCCTTGAAAAGCAAAGCATTTATAGTCACAGGAGTCTTGGCCTCCCACCCACGCAGCCTTTATGCATCAGCCGTTGGTCATTCTTTCTCATCTGCTCAGCAGCTTGGAAGGTATTCAGCCAAGATCTTGGCCATCCAGCCCTGACAACCCATCTCCCACTAAATGCGTTCTTATCATCAAAATTTAGCGTTGGAGGTCAGTCATGACACACTGACGTAAGTGGAAAGTGGAGTCATAGAGCCTTGTAATTTCAAATCCAGACCCTGGTGAAGCCAGCCTAGGTCATCCAGTGGCGGTGGGAGGATTGCAGGGAGGTAGACAGGAGATGTGACTCACTGTGCGTCTTGGGTTGCCCTTTGCACCAAATCGATGGAAATGTTTCCTTACTGGTAATGATAAATACCTCCGCACACTGATAAGTGTCATTTGGAAATCTTCATTCTGATAAACATCACTAGTTCACAGTGTTTCTGAGTTCCCGATCTTCCCCTATGGCCAATCACTTTGCAATATGCCTCTTGGGCAAACTCCAGTTCCCCAGCTAGAGGACTGTAAATGTAAAAATCAGGAGAATTTATCTTTTTTTATTATTATTATTGCTTACTAGGTAACAAATTAAACACATCAGTTGATTGAAAAGCCTCTAAGCTGTTTGTTGTTGTTATTTTTGGGCGGGAGAACAACTGATTAACCAGGTCAATTTCTTCCTACCTGTTTGCTCTTTGAAGCACAGTGTATGGGTAAGTGTTAGTGGTGCGACTGAAACAGTATTGAAGCTGGGATGCAACTGCGTTTTCTCCTCTTCTTCCACTGAGGTGGGACAGAGGGCCCGGGGTGCCAGACCTGGAGGAACCAGCTACCTCGGCTCCAGGCTAGGGTGATGGCTGTGTTCTCACAGAAGTGCTGACAGAACGTGTCAAATAGAAAACAGATGTGAACTGAGCTCCCGAAAACATAGTTCAAGGCTTCTTCATCTTCCTAGGAATCCTGCAGGGTGAGAGATGCCACCTTCAGGCTGTGATGCGCATGGCATTTAAGGAAGGGCTGCTGCTCCTGCCTGGACCCCCTGGACAGGCCCCCTTTCAGACAGCGCTGGCCTCAGAATCCATTCCACAGGCGGTCATCTCCCAGCACACCTGCTTTGCCCCCTCTGTCCCACACACACAGTCTTGGTTTTCATAGATGCACCACTTCTTGCCAAGCATTGAGGCCACGTCTCTCCCATGTTTAGATCCATACTTGCTTTGAAATTGTCATCGTCACTGGGCCATTACTAGCTCCTCTTTGTGACACTAAATGGAAGTTGGGGATCACTGAATACACTGGACTTTTGCCCCCTTAACAACTTAAGTCAGAAATCCTGGAATAGAGAGGTCCAAAGGCCAACAGGGAACAAGTTCTCGTGCTCCTCTCTTACTGCCGCTGGGCCCCCAGCTCTGAGGGCAAGGTCCTGCTCCCTCTGCGTGAGTGCAGGCTTGCACCAGGCATGCTTCTATGGCTTGACCTGCCTGCTATATGCTTGCAGACTCCTGTCTGCATCCCACAAGAATTGGCATGGGATTTCCCAGAGTTTTTCCCTCACAATGACCACAATACTTTGTAGAAGACTTGCTTTCTTGTCAAGTTGTTGATATCTCACAAAGCAATTAATGGCAACATTTCCCCTGGGAAAGAAAGCCATGCAAGTGCAAGGCAGTACAAATTCATTCCCAATGCCACCGATGAGCAATCAACTACATCACCCTGGTTAATCCCCAATCCGGCTGGCTTCAACATCCGGGACTTCTCAGTGGGCCAAGCCAGCTCTCACTCTGGAAGTTCCGGGATGCTCTGCGTAAGAAGTCAGTGCATTCTCCTACTTTCAGACATCAGATGCCAAGAAGTTCCCAACTTATTTTGAAGTAAATTATGTAGAAAGTTTTGGGTAAGAGCGAATTTATGGAACACAAACATGTGAATCTTTTTCCTATTCCCATCTCAATCATTTGTCCATTTTGTGGGATAATAAAAAAAATGTGCTCTTTATTAGAACATGCAATTGTTGTTTAGATATCTGAGTTTTGCAAATGAATAGAAGCTGTCAAATATGCAATTTGTATGCATTAGCTCAGCTGAGTGTGATGAGGAGCTGATGTAAAGGGTGATAGCATGCCAATTTTACCGATGTTACCTCAAAGCTAATCAGTAATAGAACAGGATTTCATTAATCTTGACTGACATCTGATGGAAATGTGGGCAGGGGACTTTCTCTGAAGTTGTGTTTACATTGCTTTGCTTAGTGTATTTATTTGGGTCAGATCGAAGGGGTGATGGAGATCAGGGGGCCTTTAGCCTCCCCACTGCAAACTACTTCTTGGAATGCCATTGCTTCTTTGACTCCAAGATCAATTCTCTTTCAATTGATACATTTGCACCACGAGGTCCCAGAAAAAAAAATTTAAAGACAAATATGTGATTATTGATCCATAGATTTATTAACCCAAAGTTCTATTCTCTGGCGGTTTTTCTGATTCATTCTAAATCACCAGAACCACCTCTCACACACTTGGGGATTCAACATTGTGGAGTTTTTATTCAGTCTTTCCTAGGCCTGTCTTTGTATGTATATATTCCTCCCTGTACCTGGAACACTCCCCTTGCATCCCTGTTTCTCCTCTACCTACACCCACCCTTCTGGGGAGGCAAACTGCTATTAAGTTTCCACTTCAGTGTTACTTCCTCCGTCCCATGTCATCCCATGATAACGCCCATCACACCCGCTATCTTTAAGGGAGACACTGTGGGGCCCAACCCTGAGCACTTGAATTCTCACTTTGCCTGATGAGCACGTTCTGGCCATGTACAAACCCTCTCAGTTTTTTACTTTCCTCACCTTTCCCTGGGGACGATAGTGGCACCTGAGCTTTGAGGTAGGTCCAGGATCACTGAGAGGATACCTTCCCACCGCTTAGAGCCAGCCTGACTTTCGGAAAGCCCTCCACCGGCCTTAGCCATTACCATTAAGTGTTTACAGTAAAAGGAAGGGACCATCACTGGGATGGTCCCCACAGCATCCCTGGGCATTGCACAGTGCCTATGAATATTTGCTGGGTAAATAAATCGCCAGACTACATCAAAATAAAAAGCTTCTGCACAGCAAGAGAAACCACCATCAAAATGAAAAGGAGCCCACCATATGGAAGAACATATTTGCCAATGATACATCTGATAAAAGTTTACTATCCAAAATATAGAAAGGACTCATACAACTCAACAAAAGGAAGACAAACAATCCAATTTAAAAATGGGCAGAAAACCTTAATAGGCATTTCTCCAAAGAGGACATACAAATAGCCAAGAGACATGTGGAAAAATGCTCAAAGTCACTGATCATAAGAGAGATGCAAATTAAAACCACAATGAGACATCACCTCACACCTGTCAGAATGACCATCATCAAAAAATCAACAAACAAGTGCTGGTGAGGATGTGGAGAAAAGGGAACCCTAGTTCACTGCTGGTGGGAATGCAGACTGCTGCGGCCACTGTGGAGAACAGTATGAAGTTTCCTCAATTAAAAATGGAACTTTCATTTGACTCAGTGATCCCATTTCTGAGAATTTATCGTAACCCCCCCCCCAAACACCAATCAGAAAGAATATATGCACCCCTATGTTCATATCAGCGTTATTTACAATAGCTAAGATCTAGAAACAGCCCAAGTGCCCATCAGTAGATGAGTGGATAAAACAGCTGTGGAACATTTACACCATGGAATACTATGCAGCAGTAAAAAAGAAGGATCTCCTACCCTTTGCAACAGCATGGATGGACCTGGAGAGTATTATGTTAAGTGAAATAAGCCAATCTGAGGAAGACAAATTTCACATGATCTCACTTATTTGTGGAATCTAATGAACAAAATGAAATGACCAACAAAATAAAACCTGACATGCATGGAGGCATGGAACAGACAAACATACTTCAATGTGGGGGTGGGGAGACAAAAAGAGATAAACCAGCCGAAACCGGTTTGGCTCAGTGGCTAGAGCGTCGGCCTGCGGACTGAAGGGTCCCGGGTTCGATTCTGGTCAAGGGCATGTACCTGGGTTGCGGGCACATCCCCAGTAGGGGGCGTGCAGGAGGCAGCTGATCGATGTTTCTCTCATCGATGTTTCTAACTCTCTATCTCTCTCCCTTCTCTCTGTAAAAAATCAATAAAATATATTTTTTTAAAAAAGAGATAAACCAAAGAACTTATATACTCACTAGAGGCCCAGTGCATGAAAATTCATGCACTTGGAGGGGTCCCTCAGGACCGGGGCGGGGGTGGGGGGTGAGGAGCAGGCCTAAGCCACAATCTGGCCCTCTTCTGCGGGAGGTGACTGGGCAGGCCTATCAGGGGATGGTGCTGGCCAGCATGTGGCCAGCCCTGCCCTCCCCCACTCGCCCCTCCACCTCAGCTGGTCGCATCCACCCCCAATTGCCATCCCCTCCCTATGCACACTGGTGCACCCGTTGGCTGGCATGGTGCTGCCTGGTCACTGACCCTGCCCCCTGACCACCAGTCATTGCTCAGTTGATTTGCATATTATGCTTTTATTATATAGGGTATGCATAGCCCATGGACACAGGCAATAGGGTGATGAAGACGGGGTGGGGAGGAGGAGGTAGGGGCTGGGAGAAGGGGGAAGGGAGGGGGGAAATGGGAAATATCTGTAATGCTATCAACAATTTAAACAGTATGTTTAAAATAAAATAAATCTCCACAAACATAGCTGCACAAACATAGCACATCCATGGCTCCTGACGACAAACACCATTCTCTCTTATCTGGGTCCTGAACTCGGCTCCTGACTCAGGCTCCTGGTCTCTGCCTCTCCCCTCCAGTCCAGCCAGAGGGACCTTTTCCAAGCTTAAGCCAGATCAGCTGCTCTCCTGGTTTCACATCTCACTTGGAATAACAACTAAAGTCCTTGCAAGGGACACCAAGAGCCCACGTGGTTTGGCTCCCTCTTACCCCCCTGACCTCATCTTCTGCTACCCGCCCGTTGCTTACTCAGCTCCAGCCTCACTCTTGGATGTTCCTCCAACACACCAGGAATGCTTTTGCTTCAGGGAGTTACCCTGGCCGGCCCTTCTACCCAGACCACTCTTTCCAGCAATAACTGCTAACTTATCCCCTCCTTCATGTCTTACTCTAATGCACTTTCTCAATCAGGCCTACATAAATTACTTCATTGATTGATTGATTATTTGTTAATCCTTACCTGAGGATATTTTTCCATTGATTTTAGAGAGAGGGAAAGACAGAGAGAAATACAGTATCTACGTGAGAGAAACACATTGATTGGTTGCCTCCTGCATGCTCCCCAACCAGGGCCTGGGGAAGAGCCTGCAACCAAGGTCTGAGGTACGTGCCCTTGACCAGAATCGAACCTGGGACCCTTCGGTCTGCAGGCTGACTCTCTCCACTGAGCCAAACCGGCTAGGGTTTAAAATCGCAACCTCAGCCCTAGCCAGTTTCACTCAGTGGATAGAGCATTGGCCTGTGGACTGAAAGGTCCCAGGTTTGATCCTTGTCAAGGGCAAGGAAGGTCCCAGGAAGCAGCCAATCAGTGATTCTCTCTCATCATTGATGTTTCTATCTCTTCCTCTCCCTTCCACTCTGAAATCAAGAAAAATATATTTAATATATATATGTAAATAAAAAAATAAAATCGCAACCTCATCACAAATAAAAGAAGAGGGAAAAACATGAAGAGGGTAGAAGGAGACTTTTGGAGGTGATGAATACTTCTATGGCGCAGATGGTGTTGCTGATGTGCGTGTATCTTCAAAGTCATCAAGTTGTAGACAGTAAACATGTACAGTGTTTGTATGTCAATCATACCTCAGTGAAGTGCCCTTTTTAAAAGTAAAAGACTAAATTGCAACCCTGTCCATGCTTCCCTCCAGCACTCCAAACCCTCCTACCTTCTTAATAATTTTAACACTTTCCAACTTAACTCTTTAGCTGAGTTATTTATTATGCTCATTCTTTATTTTCTGACTCTCTTCTAGAATGCTAGCTCCATAATTGCAGACGCCTCTGTTTATTCATGATGTATCCCAAATGCTTGCTCACATGGCCCTTCATAAATATTCTCAAATAAGTTGTTACATATGCATGCAGACCTATACATGGTTTCAGTTTATAGTCACTAAGGGCTGGTAAGGTTAGCAGGGGGGCAATTCCTCTAGGTAAGAAAAGCAGACTTCTTCATTGCAGCTTTGACACATTGCCCTAGGTAGATTTCAACTAAATGGACCTTTGGCAGTGTGGATGCTCTGCATCTGGGTGTGGCCCTGAGCACGTGGTCTCGATGGAATGTCTTGATTAGCTATCAGATGTGCCTGAGCAGCTCTGGGGGAATAGCTTGTCAGTTCAGGTCTCACCAAGGAGAAAGGGTTTCTCATCAGCAGTTCTATTGAAATCCTTCCTGGGCTGTCTCTATTCTCCTGCAACTCAAAAAAGCAGTCTCCCTGATGGTCTCTCTCTCTCTCTCATTCTCTCTCTCTCTTTCTCTCCCTCTCTCTCTCTCATTCTCTCTCTCTCTCTCTCTCTCTCTCTCTCTCTCTCTCTCTCTCTCTCTTCTCTCTCTCTCTCTCTCTCTCTCTCTCTCTCTCTCTCTCTGCTTTAATACATTTTTATTCATTTCAGAGAGAAATGGAGAAGGAGAGATAGAAACATCCATGATGAGACAGAATCATTGATCTGCTGCCTCCTGCACACCCCTCACTGGGGATCAAGCCTGCAAGCTGGGCATGAGCCCTGACCGGGAATCGAAGCATGACCTCCTGGTTCATAGGTCGGTGCTCAACTACTGAGCCACGCCAGCCAGGCCCTCATAGTCTCTTTCTACAACCTTTTCCCCTTATTGATTGCAAAAAAAGCAGCGATCATTTCTTAGTGTATGATTACAATGGTCATTTGGATGGAATATTTCACTTCCAGCTATTCTGTGGTACATGCCATAAATTTGTCTAATGTATGTTACACCTAAACTGTAATAGGAATATGTTACTGTATAGAAGTCACAGGGCAGTACATTTGGACCCAATATAAGAATTTTAACAGATAATCATGATATAAAATGTAAAATTTCCTAATCATTGAAGAGGACTTATATGAAATGTCCAGAACAGACAAATGTATATATGGAGGGAAAATTAGGAAATTATTGGCTGCTTGGGGGCTGAAGGTGGGAATGGGAAGTGACTGCAAAGGGGGACCATGATGAAAATATTCTCATATTAGATTGCACAACTCTGTTAATTTAATAAAAATAATTGCATTATACACAGAAATGGGTGAATTTTATGGTATGTGCATTAGTTCACTAGGGCTGCCATAACGAAGTATCACAGACTAGAGGGCTTAAACTATGGAAATTTATTTTCTCAAGTTCTAGAGGGTGGAAATCTGAGATCAAGATGTCAGCAGGTTCATTCCTCCTAAGGGCTGTGAGGGAAGGGTCTGTTACTGGCTCTTTCATTGACTGGTAGATGGTCTTCTCCCTTCATCTTCACACCGCCTTCCCTCTGTACAGGTGTGAATCCAAAAGTCCTCTTCTTATAGGGACACCAGTCATATTGGGTTAGGGTCCACCTAATGGCCGCATTTTAATTTAATTACGTCTTTAAAGACCTTATCTTTAAATGCAGCTCCATTCTGTAGTAGGGGTTAGTATTTCAACATATAAAATTTGGGGGTGACAAAATTAATCCCATAAACAATATGCAAGTTATACTTCAATAAAGCTGTTTAAAAACAACTTATATGAGCCCTGGCCAGTGTGATTCAGTTGGTTAGGCATGGTCCTGTGCACCAAAAGGTTGCCGGTTCGATTCCCAGTCAGGCACACAAAACTCAGGTTAAATAATTCAATACAGGGAATATAGGCATTACAAAAACTTAGAGGCAAACGATCTTATATCCAGAAGGTGGTGATCCAGGGACATAGGCAACCCTGCACCACAAGGCATGGGCAGGAGGGGAGTCGGAAAGGCAGGGTCAAACTTACTCTATTGAAGGTCATTTCTTCTACTCTCTCTGCTTCTTTTTGTGTATCAATTTCAATCTCTCTGTTGACCAACCTTCTACTAGTATTCTTCTCCATGCACATAGGTGCACCAGCTCTAGATCAAGCTGAAATTAATCCCAGGAGTTAACCTGATGGATCCAGATTGGATTCAATATCCAACCAAATCCAATTACCTCTAGCCTAGGGGAAGGGCCACAGGACTCACCTCTGGGAGTGGGGATTGCAGTTCTCCCCAGAGGGGCCTGGATGGGGGAGATCCCGTCTACTATTGACAACATGGGAAACTGGATGGATACTGATGCCACTACCAAGGTGGGGAATTCGTGATGGGGAGATCAGGATGGAAAAATAACTTAAGTTTTGGACTTGTTCAACTGAGATGCCCATAGAACACCCAAATACATTGCCTAGGAGGTAAATGAGTATAGAGCCCAAAGTCCAGTATGGGAATTTGAACTGGAAATCTAGGCTTGGTACAATAAAAACAGAATTTTGAAACCATGGGTAAGGAAGGAAAAGATAGTACTGAATCAATCTAGGACTCCATAGAATACGAAATATTTACAGGATAAACAGGGAAATAAAACATGAAAAGAGACTGAGAAAAACTGGCCGAAAGGACTGGTGAGGGGTAAAAAATCATGAAGAGAAGAGACATATTTTCAATGAAAAAAAAAGTGGTCAATTTTGTTAAATAAGATAAACCCTGAAAACTGCCCAGTTGGACATGGCCCCAAGGTCTCTGATGATGTGGGTGTCAGAGTGAAGAAAGAAACCAAATTGCAATGAATTTAGGAGGTTATGAAATAAATTCCCCATGGCTTAATGCTTTTGTGGCCTATCATGAAACAGTCTTGGCGAGATTAAGCAAAAGAAATAAACCAGGTGCTTCAAGATTCTTCTACAAATCTCTCTCTCTCCTCTCTGTCTCTGCAAATATCTTTTGAATAGAGATAGAGTAGCTTGCACTATGACTAACCTAGTCAGCTCTGGACATTTAAAAAGGCCAAATCTCAGGTTTTTACTCTGAATTCAAAGAGCAAATTACTCTGAAATCCCAGAGCTCCCTCTTGCGGTTGGTGATATAAGGATCCTTCCTGGGCCTGCATGTGGCCCTCTACATGCTTTTGTATTGCCTGCGACTAAGGTTTAATTTTTTTACATTTTTCATTGAAAAAAAATAAAATGAAGGAAAATATTTTGTGATGTAAAAATTATAACATGCAAATGTCAGTGTCATTAGATAAATACATGTCACAATGCTCCTTTGTTTAGGTTTGGTTGCTTTCATGATACATTAGTAGAGCTGAGTAGCAGTGAGAGACTGTGTATGTATAGCTTGCAATGCCTAACGTATTTGCTACCTGGCTCTTTTCAGAAAATGTCTATCATGGAAGATTGGATAGGGAAGTCCTGGGACTGTAGGTTGCTTTTAGAGATATAAACTAGCTTAGTTCTGGTCACCAAACCTCAATGAAAACTTACTATAAATGTGTCTAATCTCTTCTTTTTAAAAATATATATTTTTATTAATTTCAGGGAGGAAGGGAGAGGGAGAGAGACAAAGAAATATCAATGATGACAGAGAATCATTGATCGGCTGCCTCCTGCACGCCCCCTAGTTACTGGGGATAGCCCACAACCTGGGCATGTGCCCTTGACCAGAATTGAGCCTGGAATCCTTCAGTCTGCAGGCCGAGGTTCTATCCACTGAGCAAACCAGCTAGGGCCAGAAATGTCATCTTAATCAACCAGCGTGGAATTTTCTGGTCAACACCAATGAGGTCACCTGTCTCGTGGGCCCTCTTCATCCCCCATCTCCCCCCAGCCCCAGGAGAGGCAACTTACGGGACTAAAAACCCTTACCCTCCCTTAAAAGATGTGCTGGTCTAAAAAATTCTTCCTTTTCTTTTGTTAACAGCTCCCCTGCCTCACCCTTCTCCCTACAACCTTCCATTTTGTTCATCCCTTCTGAGTGCCCTTCTAGATGCCAGATGAAATACAGCACGGTTCATGAATAGCTTCATAAAGCCAGTTAGAGCTTCAAGTTTACTTGGCTGAATTTTGTTCCTTTGTTGTTGCTAATGCTCACCCAAGTATTGTTTTTCCTTTGATTTTTTAGAGAGTGTGAAAGGGAGGGGGAAAGACAGGGAGAGAAACATTGTGAGAGAGACACATCAATTGGTTGCCTCTAGCAAATGCCCGCCTACAACCAAGGAATGTGCCCTCGACAGAATCTAACAGGAGACCATTCAGTCCGTGGGCTGACACTCAAACCACTGAGCAAAACCGGCTAGGGCTTGTTCTTTTTAAAAGAAATATGTTTTTATTAATTTTAGAGAGAGAAGGAGGGAAAGGTATAGAGAGAACCATGAGAAACATCTACCAGCTGCCTCCTCCATGCCCCCTACTGGGGATCAAGCCCACAACCCCGGGCATGTGCCCTGATGGGGAATGGAACTGGTGGCCTCTTGGTGCATGGAACAATGCTCAGCCACCTGAGCCACACCAGCCAGGCTGAATTTTGCTCTTAACAGGAGTAATTACATATCTATAGTCATGCTTTGAATAATGTTTCAATCCACTGATGGACCACATATACCACAGTGATCTCATACGAATATAAGGGAGCTGAAAAATTCCCGTCTCCTAATGACAACACAGCTGCTGTAAAATGTCTGTGGTGATGCTGACATGAACAAACCTACTGCACTGCCATTTGTATAAAAGTGTAGCACATACAGTTATACACAGCACACGATATTGATAATAATAAATGACTGTTACTAGTTTATATATTTACATTACACTTCTTGTCATTTTGTTTATTTAATTGATTTCAGGGAGAGGAAGAAAGAGATAGAAACATCAATACTGATAGAGAACCATTGCTCCACTGCCTCCTGCATATCCCCTACTGGGGATCGAGACCGAAACCTGGGCATGTGCCCTTCCAGTTCATGGGTCAACACTCAATCACTGAGCCACAGTGGCCGGTCCTTATCATTTTAGAGAGTACTTTTCTACTTTAAAAAAAAAAAAAAAAAGGTTTGCTTAAAACTGTGCTGTGTTATGTGGGCATCAGCCTCGGACATTTGTGTACCTTTTCTGAGTGCAGATATACAAATACTTACCATTGTGTTACACTTGCCTACAGTATTCAGTACAGTAACATGCTGTGCAGGCTCGTGTAGCGTAGGAGCAAAAGGCTGTACCACATGGCCCAGGTATGTGTAGACGATACCATCTAGGTTTGTGTAAGTGCACACTGTGACGTATGACAAAACCCCTTAATGGTGCATTTCTCAGAAGGTATCCCTGTGACACATGACTGTACTTTAAAGCAAATCTCAGGAGATTCCTAAACTCATTCAATTTGGAATCCAGAACTTTATGATTTCTGGGTTTCTCACTGTACTTCAAAAATTCTTTGCAATTCTAAAAACAATATTTACTCCTAATTTTCCTTGGTTTCAATATCAAGAGTTTAAAGTCTATTACTATTTTTTAAAAAACCAACTGGGGACATTAGTGGGAATGCTAAGGAATGTCTTGTACAAGAGATTTCAAATATCTATTCTTTAATATTCCATCCACCAGAACTTAACACCAGAATCTTGTTACATGTTACTAATGGCTAGCAAGATTCTTATCTCAATGTTTTGTATTTATGCCACCTGATGTTCAAATTTGACACAGTCTCAAATTACTCCAGGAAAAGAAATATACGAAGTATTTAGGCATGAGCTAACGCTTTGAACATGAGAGCTAAGTGTTATTGAGGCAGAAAGGCTGTAAATTACTGGTCTAAGTCACGTTGCTGGATGACTAACCTCTTAATCTCCTATCTCTTACATGCAAAATATGGATAGCAGCCCTACTTACCTACCACACTGTTTAGAAAAATGAGACTTACACTTTGATCTTCTTTAAAGAAGTGAGCTGCCTAATTAGCTGACTTTTCTTTACTTGTTCTTAGTCTTTATCTCAAAAGTAATTAATCCTTGGAAAACATATTCTCTTCCACTTGTACAAGAATGGAGAAATAGAAACCAAAACCTTGTATTTTTAATGTTTGCTTTAAAATTCTAAACAAAACTTGTCACGTTTTAAAATTTTTGTTAAAATTTACATAGTATTAAAACCATGTTTAAATGTACAATTCAGTGTTTTTAGTATATTCACAAGATTGTGCAATCATCACTACTAACTCCAGAACATTTCATCACCCCAAATGGAAATCCCCTTTGCCCCATCCCCCAGCAACAAGAAATCAAGTTTCTATTTTTAAGAATTTGCTCATTCTGGACATTTCCTATAAATAAAACCATGTATTATGTGGCTTTTGTGTCTGGCTTCATTCATTTACATTTGTTTTCAAGGTTCATTCTGTTGTAGCAAAATCAGTACTTATTTCCTTCTGGTTGAATAACATTCCACTGTATGGATATGACCCATTTTATTTCATCCATCACTGATGGATATTTGGGTTGTATCCTTTTTGGCTATTATCCAAAGTCTGCTACAATCATGTACAAGTTCTTGTGTAAACATGTTTTCATTTCTCTTGGGTATACACCTAGAAGTAGAATTGCTGGGTCATTAGGATAACCAAGATTAGCCTTTTAAGTAATTGCAAAACTATTTTTCCAAGTGGCTGTACCCATTTTACATCCCCATTACATGAGGTCCAATTTTCCACATCCTCGCTAACTTATCCTACCTAATAAAAGAGTAATATGCAAATTGACCATCATTCCAACACACAAGATGGCTGCCCCTATGTGGTCAAAGATCCTTCCCCCATGTGGACACAGATGGCTGCCACAAGATGGCCAGCAGGGAAGGGCAGTTGGGAGGGACCAGGCCTGCAAGAGAGGGCAGTTGGGGGTGATCAAGTCTGCAGGGGAGGGCAGTTAGGGGTGACCAGGCCAGCAGAGGAGGGAAGTTGGGGGCAACCAAGCCTGCAGGGGAGGGCAGTTAGGGGGACCAGGCCTGCAGGGGAGGGCAGTTGGGGGGGGACCAGGCCTGCAGGGGAGGGCAGTTAGGGGCAATCAGGCTGTCAGGGGAGCAGTTAGGCATCAATCAGGCTGGCAGGGGAGTGGTTAGGGAGTGACCAGGCTGGCAGGCAGAAATGGTTAGGGGCAATCAGGAAGGCAGGCAGGCTAGCAGTTGGGAGCCAGCAGTCCTGGATCGTGAGAGGGATGTCCGACTGCCCATACATAAATGGGCAGTCGGACATCCCTCGAGGGGTCCCAGATTGGAGAGGGTGCAGGCTGGGCTGAGGGACACAACCCTCTGTGCACGAATTTTGTGCACCAGGCCTCTAGTTTTAAATATATTTCTATTGATTTTAGAGAGGAAGGGAGAGGGAGGGATAGATAGAAACCTCAATGATGGGAATCATTGACCGGCTGACTCCTGCAGGCCTCCTAACTGGGGATCAAGCCCACAACCCGGGCATGTGCCAGGAATCAAACCATGACCTCCTGGTTCATAGGTCGATGCTCAACCATGGAGCCACGCTGGCCAGGCAGAAACCGATTTTGTTGTTCCACTTATTTATGCATTCATTGGTTCCTTCTTGTATATGCCCTGACTGGAGATTTAACCCACTACCTTAATGTATCAGGATGATACTCTAAGCAACTGAGCTACCTAGCAAGGGTGTTACTTACAGTTTCCAAAATACTTTCCTATCTATTGTCCCTCAGTTGCGAAGATAGTTCAGCTAACATGGCCTTAACTGTTAAGTACTACTAAATGCTCAAATCACAGTAAGTGACTCCAAAGTAGAGGGCTCACCATGTGGATGTGAACAGGAGATGCTGAGGAAGAGGTAGAGAAATTAGGGATCAATGTGAAGCTGATGCACCGGTGCTTCCTGTGTGTCTTTGGAGCAGGATGAGAGATTAAATTTTTCCATGTAAAACTAGTGACACTACAGGGTGATTAGGCAAAACAATACTTAAGCTGTGATCTTTGCCTTCAGAGAGCTTCTGTTACTACAATGGATGCCAATAAGAGACGTGTGATCACAATACTATGAAGACATTAATTGTAATGAGAGAGCTCCAGTGCATCAGAGAAAGGAAGAAACATTACGAGGCAGGAAATGGATCAGTAAACTACATTTATTGAGTACTTACTGGATACATCAAATACAAAAGAGTCAGAACAGGAACAATGACCCCTAGGAGCACCTCTATCTGGGAGAAAGCTACCCCTGAATTCCTGTCCCGATGTCAGACAGTCCAGTTCCTCCCCATATGTCCCTGATTCACCTAATGATGCTGCCCAGCACTGGAGCTCAGAGGGAGCAGGACCGTTCTCAGCATGAAAAGGAACAGTTAGAGAAATATATTGAGTTAAACCTATCTCTGCAATATAGTTTGCATCAAGAAATGAAGAAAAATAGTGCATTAGAAAAGGAGATTACCAGAATGATGATCTTATAGCAAAACTGCATCTTTAAAATGTATATATATGTCTGGATGAAAAAAATATACTTCAACAGAAGTTATTATCAGTGAAAGTAATTCAAAAGAAATGTGAAAAACTAAGGAATATAAAAGAGAAGTGGAAAAAAGAAGCAGTAAACCTCAGAAAACATGTAAATGAATATGGTAGAATACTGTAAAGTAGAACAGTATAAACAGAAGATTGAGAAAGAATAAGACAGGATGTAGCGGAAAAATTAGAACAAGTCAATCTATTTTTACATACACAAGCATGTCTGTAAACTGCTCAAGAAAATCTAGAGCAGTTAAGAGAGAATAATAATGCTTCAATAAGAAGACCAGAATTAAAGATCTGGAATCTGAACTCTCTAATATGAAAACTTCTTAAGACTGTAAATGGGAAAAATATAGGCAACTCTATGTAGGAGAAACAGTATAGAAAGTCATTGGCAAGTGAACTACACGAGACTAACGAGAGGGGAGCAGAGGTCAGCACCGAACTTCTCCTGCAGAAGCACCAGCACATTCTTCACGCAGCACTCCTCATACGAGGCCAGTCCTAGAAACACCGTGTTGGAAATGTTAGTAATAGTTTTGTACCCAATAGAAATTCTACTCCAAGAGTAAGTTGGTGATTCCTACCTCAAGAATCCTTTTTATGACTTAAATAAACTTGTAATACTAAAAGGAAAAAAAAAAGGAATCAGGATGAAGGCAGGTAAGAACTTAAGAAATTAAATATACACATTAATTTTACCACTAATTCTAACTACCAGGGAAGTATAAACGGTGTATAAATTATATTTTATAACAAATTTTTATGCCTGTCTAAAGGATAAACTATACACTGTAATAAAAAGTTTTTAATTGTGCTTAACATCATAGAATTTACCCTAAAATGGGTTAAAATGCCCATACAGAATTCATATCTATTATATACATATGTTTCACATTAAATATTGCTTGAAAAGTACAAATACTTTGACCCCATTGCTGAGAAACCGATGGTCAACAAGCAATCCATTTCCCCTTTCAAGTCCACCTTATTTTCAGTTTAGTCTCCTACCCAGTTCTCTTCAGAACTGTTTACATCTCTTTTGTTTGATCATCTTCTTCGAGTTTCCTGATTTCATTTTTTAAACAATTTATAGTTTCACGACTTGCTTTTAATCTCTCCTTAAGCTCTGCAATTTCAAAGCTTGTTTTTTTCTTCGCAGCTTCTAATTTTTCTCTGGTTTTCACTTCAAGTTCTGCAACTAAGAAAAACATACACTTTTAATGAACTATTTAATTTTTCTTACACATCTAAAATATGTCATAGAGTAACATATGAGGCATTTCCTGAGGTCAGTGTTCCCATGATGAAATATGGGGAACTTAAGAGATATAACATTAAACAGACGGGGGTGGGTAAGAAAATCTGAACTCCCAAGAGAGGATCTCAGATGTTTTCTTTAACAGTAAAATTATGGCTACTAATATTTCAATTTATAGTTAGAATTTTGTAACATAATATCCTTGTTTTTCTCCATATACACATTAATCTGGAAATAAGGGGGCATACAATCCAAAAGACATCCAGCTAACAAGAACACTAAATATACAGTGTTCTTACATTTATGTACAGGTAAAACTGACATAAACCAAAAAGAGAGCAGTAACTGTCTAGGTTTGAATTCCAGCTCTACCATTTATTAGCTGTACTACTCTGAGTAATTTATCATCTCTATGCTCATTTCATCATTTCTAAAATGGATATTATAATAAAAAACATCTCAATATTCTTTGCTGAGGAGATTTTAAGTGAATTCATGTCCATAAAGTATCTAGAATACTATCCGGTACATAGTAAGCCATATTAACCACTATTATGACTGAGAAACATTAAATGATATTTAAAACATTCAAGCTGCCTATATAACAAGTTACCAAAGAAAATATCACTAAGCAAAATAGAACTCATCTATTTAAATATTCCACTTAGTGTAGCATTCTATTTTACAAAGAGAAATGCCTACTTTCACCCAACATCTCCATCTTGTGGACATTTCTGGTAATTGCTGCTGATAACCATTAAAGCATAGTTATGCTTTAAGTAAAGTGTAAAATGATCTCTAATTGGAAGAAGCAAGGTTTGGTGAAGAAAAAACAAAAACAAAAAACCCTCTGAGCGCTGCTGGTGAGGCTCAGTGGCTGAGCATTGACCTATGAACCAGAAGGTCATGGTTCCCGGTCAGGGCACATCCAGGTTGTGGGCTCGATCCCCAGTGTGGGATGTGCAGGAGGCAGCCTATCAATGATTCTCTCATCACTGATGTTCCTATCTCTTTCTCCCTCTCCCTTCCTCTCTGAAACCAATAAAAACCAAACACACATCCACAAAAACTTTTGCAATCTGAAAGACTTGAGTTCAAATACACCCCTGGCCCCTTATTAGCTGAATGCTAACATCTCTAGGTCTCCCTCAGTCTCATCTTTCTGTATGATACAGTTAAAATTCTGTATTTCTCATAGGAGTTATGAGGATTAATCAATAGAGCTGGCCCTTTGTATCCATGGGTTCTGCATCTGTAGACCTAAAATACTGGGGGGAAATGTTATGTTGTTACTAATGTTTACTATGCAGTCAGGCCTAGATGACCACATCTGCATTGAACCTGCACAGACTATTTTTTTCTTGTTATTCCCTGAACAATACAGTTCAACAACTATTTACATTGTATTAGGTAGTGTAAGTAATCTAGAGAAGATTTAAAGTATATAGAAGAATATGCATAAGTTATATGCAAATACACCATCCTATCCTATATAATAAAAGGCTAATATGCATATTGTCCCCTTGACCAGGAGTTCGACTGGGAGTTGAACCAGGGGGCAGGGCCGGCCAACCAACCACCTGTGGCCCCTCTCTTTGGCTGGCCCCACCCCTGATCAGCACCACCCCCCTTTGGGGCGGGCCAGCCAGACCCCACCCGTGCATGAATTTGTGACCCATGAATTTGTGACCCATGAATTTGTGACCCGGGCCTCTAGTCCTCTGGGTATCCTCCAGACCCGGGCCTCTAGTATCATATCCTCTGGGTGTCCTGGAACCAATCCCAAAGGATACCAAGGGAAGAAGACTGTATGTATATGTGAGACATTTAGCACATTCAAAACATGCAATAATATTTTCTTATTTTGATCATTGCTAGTGACTTTCTTTTTGTGATACATTTTGTAACAGATAAATATTTATATTGCCAAAACAACCCATATTTTTCTCTGTACTTTCTTTATTGCTTTTATTTCTAAATTGTTTTCACCTCTATTTTTTAAAAAAAGTTTTGGCCCTAGCTGGTTTGGCTCACTGGATAGAGAGCACTGGCCTGCGGACTGAAGGGTCCCAAGGGGTTCAATTCCGGTCAAAGGCACATGCCTGGGTTGCGTGCAGGAGGCAGCCAATCAATGATTCTCTCATCATTGATGTTTCTGTCTCTCTCTCCCTTCCTCTCTGAAATCAATAAAAATATATTTTTAAAATAAGTTTTACTTCACGGAGATGTAAAGCAGGACATAGGAAATACTAGTATAGTCGATAATATTGTAATAATTATATTTGGTGCCAGGTGGGTACTAGAAACATCGAGGGGAATACCTTATAAAGTATATGACTGTCTAACCACTATGCTGTGCACTTAAAACTAATACAAAATAGTACTGAATGTAAACTGTAATTAAAAAATAAAATTAGCCCTGGTTGGTGTGGCTCAGTTGGCTGGAGCATCATCCCAATATGCCAAGGTTGCAGGTTCAATTCCCCAGTCAGGGCACATACAAAAATTAACCAATGAATGTATAAATAAGTAGAACAACAAGTTGATGTTTCTCTCTCTCACCCTTCCTCTCTCTCTAAAAATAAGTAAATAAAAATTTTAAATATAAAAAATTAAATAAAGAAGTTTGTACCTTTTGACCCCCTTCACCCATTTTGCCCACCTCCTGGCAACCACCAATCTGTTCTCTGTATCTTTGAACTTTTTTTTTTTTTAATTCCACATATAAGTGATCTTATACGGTATTTGTCTATCCCTGTCTAACTTTTTTCACTTAGCATAATTCCCTCAAGTCCCATCCATTTTGTCACAAATGGCAAATTTCATTATTTTTTATGGCTAAATAGTATTCCACTATGTATATATAGATACCATAACTTCTTTATCCATTCATTCATCAATGGACACTTATGGTAGTCTCCATATCTTGCTTCAATAAACATGGCAGTATGTGTGTATTAATTAGTGTTTTCATTTTCTTTGGATAAATATCCAGAAGTAGAATTATTGGATCATATGGTAGTTCTATTTTTAATATTTTGAAAACCCTCTGTACTGTTTTTCCACCGTTGTCTACACCAATTGACAATCCCTCCAGCAGTGCATGAGAGTTTCCTTTTCTCCACATCCTTGCCAACACCTGTTTGATGCCTTTTTTTTCCTGTGTTTGCTTTTTTGTTGTTGCTGTTGATGCATTTTTTATAATAGCTATTCTGACAGTTGGGAGGTGATTATCTCATTGTGGTTTTGATTTGCATTTCCCTGGTGATTAGTCACATTGAACACCTTTACATGTACCTGTTGGCCATCTGTATCTTCTTTGGAAAAATACCTATTCAGATCTTCTGTGCGTTTTTAAATTAAATTGTTCGCTTTTTAAACTCTTGAGTTGTAGGAGTTATTTATATATTTTGGATATTAACCTCCTATCAGATACATGATTTGCAAATATTTTCTCCCATTCACTAGGTTGCCTTTTTATCTTGTTGATGGTTTCCTTTGCTGTGCAGAAGCTTTTTGGTTACTGGTTACTGGCCTTTCTTATGAGGTGTAGGAGCTCTTTATATATTAAGGAAACTAGTCATTTGTGACATGAACACAATTGTTTTTATGGTTTGAAACAGTCTTCACACTTGGTTTACAGTGCTTTGTTTACAATGCAAAAAAATTTATTCCCTTGCTCCCTTCTCCGTATCAATTAAAAAACACTTGGTTAGATGCTGGGGTACAGAGGTAGAAGATGGACAAGAAAGAAAAATGCTGTACAATGTCGTAAGATAATCATAGGGAGCCATGAAAGCAGACTGGGTTTATACTAAGGGTATGTGATTATGAAGGAAGGCATCTTGGCAGTAGTAAAAACTGAACAAAATTCTACAGAATGAGAAAGGAAGTAGGTAGACATAGCAGGCCCTCGAAACAGCACATGTACATTTGGGGAACAACAAGGAGTCCTGTATTATTGTAAGTCTTAAATCTAGTCAGGAAGACCTGACTCGTTTGCAAAGACAGTATTCACAGTAGATACAGATTCCGTTGGTCTGATTTCGTTACACTTTATTCTTGACAAATCATAAGACTGCAAAGGGCAGGATATATCTGGAAGAAGGCCTAGGTTAATTAGCAATGAGATCCTGGGGAAAAACATTTTAAAACTTCTTTTATTTGGTTCTACTTTTCTGCTTTCTACATACTAAATGCTTATATTTTTAAAAATTCTCTTTTAAATTTCCAAATGGAGCCTCAAGCTGGAGTAAATTAATCCAAAGAATAATTATTTGTGCAGAGCCAATCTTACTTACTGGATTGTAAGGTTTTTACACAGAGATCGATAGCTTATTGGTTAAGAGTACAGATTCTGGGTTTAAAATCCTGGCTCTGATCTGTAGCCCTAGGGTCTTTATTTATAAAATGGGACTAAAAGTAGAACCCCCCTCTTATAGTTATTATGGTATCCAATAAGTTAAGAAATGTTAAGTGCTTGTCTAGTACATAGTAAGCTCTCATTAAGTGTTCATTTAAATTGTTCCTCGTAAAAGCAACTATTACTTTTAAAAGCTAGATCATTAGTGTTTAAGTAAATTTCCATGGGTTTACCAGCACAAATACTTTTATAAACTTTTAATATGCTTCATAATGAGCAACCTCGATCCTAAATATTACTCTATCTAAAAATATTACTAAGCTTTTAGAGCCTAACTTCTGGGGAGTGCTTGGGATATAGGCTTGGCTCTACCAACAAATACCTGTATTCGTGGGCAAGTAACTTAACTTCCATATACCTGTTTGCTTTTATAAAATGGAGTACTTAATAAATTAATTGTAGAATTAAATTTTATACGTGTACAGATTTAGAAGAGTACAAAGAGTAAACACTCAGCCCTAGCCAGTTTGGCTCAGCAGATAGAGTGTCAGCATATGGACTGAAGGGTCCCAGGTTCAATTCCGGTCAAGGGCACATGCCCGAGTTGCTGGTCTGATCCCAGTAGGGGGTGTGCAGGAGACAGTCAATCAATGATTCTCTCTCATCATTGATGTTTCTAGCTCTCTTTCCCTCCCCTTCCTCTCTAAAATCAATAAAAATATATATTTTTAAAAAACCATAAAAACAAAAACAAATAGTAAGCACTCAATAAATCTGCTCTCTTATTATTACCAAATATTGAGTATAATGCCCTCAAATTGGTAAGAGTGTACATATATTTTTAGGCCTTTGATTAACATTCCTAAATTGCTTTCCTAAGAGGCTAAAGCAATTTGTACCCACACAATTTATGAGAATGTAAAGTTCAACACATCCTCACTATTAAAGATTCCTTTTGCTGATTTGATACACATATGATCACCCACTATTGTTTGGTTTGCAATTTTTAAAATTTATCTTTTCATTTTATTTTATTTTTAATATATTTTTATTGATTTCAGAGATGAAGGGAGAGAGAGAGAGATAGAAACATCACTGATGAGTCCTGAGTTTGGCTCAGTGGATAGAGCGTCAGCCTGCAGACTGAAAGGTCCCAGGTTCGATTCTGGTCAAGGGCATGTACCTTGGTTGCGGGCACATCCCCAGTAGGGAGTGTGCAGGAGGCAGCTGATCGATGTTTCTCTCTCATCAATGTTTCTAACTTTCTATCCCTTCCTCTCTGTAAAAAAATCAATAACATATATTAAAAAAAAAAAAAGTATAATATGCTAAGTGTCCAGTAGTTCAATTGGCCGTTCAACCAATCAAAGCATAATATACTAATGCCACTCAACCCCTAGCTATGATATGCACTGACCACCAGGGGGCAGACAGTCCACTGGTTGACCAGTCACTATGAGGTGCACTGACCACCAGGGGATAGACGCTCCAACAAGTAGGTTAGCTTGCTGCTAGGGTCCAGTTGATCGGGACTGAGTGAGATGGGCCAGACATACTCTGGAGTCCTCGCACAGTACCTCCCCAGCTGGCCAACCTCCCACGTCCCTCCCCAGCCCCATTTGTGCACTTGGCCTGGCCTGTGCCCTCTTGCAATCTGGAACCCCCTGGGGGATGTCGGAAAGCCAGTTTCAGCCTGATCCCACAGGCCAGGCCAAGGGACCCCGCTGGTGCACAAGTTCGTGCACCGGGCCTCTAGTTCTTTGAATAATCATAAAGACAGTGTTTATTAAAATAAATTTCATTTAAAAAATGGAGCTATCAGCTATTAAAATGTGTATACATTTTTTGGGGACACCCTGTATTTCATTTGTACATTTTAGGGTTTTTAAGATACTAATCTTTTGCCATATTTCTGCAAAATTATTTTTCTTCTTTGCCCTTTTGAAATGTAGAAGTTAAGTATTTTTTACAAAATCAGGTTTTTCTTTCCTTTAAAGTAATTTCTTCTAACATCTCAATTTTAACAACTCTTCCCCAGACAGGATAGCCATTTCTCTAATTTTTTAAATAACAGGTTGACTGACTTTAAAAAAACATTGAACTATTTTTAATTAAACTGGAATCTGCTTTGATAAATACTATGAAGCAATGATCTAAATTAAGTTTTCTTCTCAAAAGCTTATCAACTGTGCCAGTACCACTTTTAAAATTACCTTTTTTTTCTTACTGTTTGATATTATGAAGAAAATAAAGTGAATATAATTCAAAACGTGCAATTTACTGGTAAAACTTCCCAAGGTTTTACAGCTCCATGCATAAGCTTTAACACATAAAATATATTTATAGGAAAGCTTTGTTATAAAACACATTAATTACTTGTATCTACTTAAATATTTGTTTTGTTGAAAATACAAAAATGTGGTCACTTGAATTTTAAAAGAGAAGTTTCCTCTATCAATTTGGCACATTTTATGTTATGGAAGAAAAGATCTATGGAGCGCAAATAACCAATAACAAATTAAAATAGCATATTAGGTGTTTTTTTACCTTGTCAAAGTGGTCATATACATATCTGTTTTATGTTCATAATGAAGTAGGCCAGATAAATACATTTGCAGATGCAGAAAGTGAAGCATAAAACATTTAAATGAGTATGATTTTAAATTATAAATGACTACCAAGTGGGAAAATTATAATCAATATTCAGATCTTTTAACTTCTAGTCATGAGTTTCATAAAAATACAAACCAAACAGTATTAAAACCAATAATGGTTCAATAGCAACTCCCTTCTCCCCTGTATTCCATCCCCCAGCCATTCTTTTACTGGATTGCATCGCTCCTTTCAGCCTATAAATATACTGGTTTATTTCCCCCTGAAAACACTATCGTCTAGACCCTATATCCTGCTTCTGCTACCACTGCAAGTTCCAAGGCAGAGGTGTCCACAGTGCCTGTCACCAATTTCACTTCATTCTCTTTTCATCCACTGTCCTTACTATTCTCCTTCAACTGCCCGTTAAGGCCTTCAAGGACAGCTACCTGGCTATAACCCATTTCATGGCCCGCATCTAACTTGACCTATCAGCAGTACTGGACACAGCTAATGATTATTTCTTGACACACTCTCTGTACTTGGCTTTAAAACATTACAGGCACCTAGTTTTTCTTCCTCCATACTCACTGTTGTTTATTTCCTTTGCTGATCATCTCCTTAAATTTCTAAATGTTGCAGTACAGAAAAGAGGCTCAGTCCTTGGACCTCTTTTCTGTCTTTACTCCTTTGATGCTACCACAGGGTCTCACTATTTATAAATCCACCTATTTATTAACTTCCAAATATTTATCTTCAGCTTTGACCTCTCCTTGAATACCAGACTTTTGGGTGCAATTGCCTTCTCAACATAACCACTTAGATGTCTTACAGGCATCCTACATCCATATGTCCAAAACTGTACTCCTAACTAATCTTTCCCCCAAACCTTCCCCTCTCAAATTTCCCCATCTCTGTAAAAAGCTATAACAAATTTTGGTTCCTCAGGCATAAAACCTTAGAATCATTCTTTGTTGATCTTCTCTCACATCTTTATTTTATTTTATTTTAATTATTACTTTTAGAAAGAGGAAGGCAGAGAGAGCAACATGGATTGGTGGCCTCCTGTACATGCCCTGACCAGGGACTGAACCCACCACTGTTTGGTACACAGGACGACTAACTGAGCCACATGGGCCATGGCTTCTCTCACACCTTTTTATTCAAACCACCTGCAAATCCTATTGTATTTATCTTCAAAATACATCCAGAATCTGACCCCTTCTCATCACCCTATATTGCTATCACTCGGGTTCCACCCACCATTCTATCATATCTGAATTATTGGAACAGCCTCTCTGCTGCTTCTTTTTTTGCTTTACAGTCTATTCTCAACACAGCAACCAGGGTGGTTGACCTTTTTAAATATATTTTTACTGATTTCAGAGAGGAAGGGAGAGGGAGAGATAAAAACATCAATGATGAGCCTGACCGGTTTGGCTCAGTGGATAGAGTGTCAGCCTGCAGACTGATGGGTCCCGGTTTGATTCCGGTCAAGGGCATATACCTTGGTTGCGGGTACATCCCCAGCGGAGGATGTGCAGGAGGCAGCTAATAGATGTTTCTCTCTCATCAATGTTTCTTAACTCTCTATCCCTCTCCCTTCCTCTCTGTAAAAAAATCAATAAAATATATTTAAAAAAACAACAAAAAAACATCGATGATGAGAAAGAATCACTGATTGGCTGCCTCCTGCACCGTCCCCATCCTGGATGGAGCCTGCAACTCAGGCATGTGCTCTGACTGGGAATAGAACTGTGACTTCCTGATTCCTAGATCGATGCTCAACCACTGAGCCACACCACCCGGGCTGACTGATCTTCTTAAAATGTTAGTCCTATATGTTCACTCTTCTGCTCAAAGCCCACAAATGACTTCACATATCCTTCACTTTAATAAAGTCCTCACAGTTACAAGTCTCTAAATGATCTGGTTCCCTATTAACTTCTCTGACCATATGCCACTCCTTGTCCCCTTGTTCCCTCTAGTCACACTGGCCTCCTTGCTGTTCCTCAGACACGGCCTGCATCCTCTTACCTCAGGGCTCAGACAGCTCCAAGGCTCACTTCCTCACTCCTTTAGGTATTCACTCAAATGCCACAACCTCAGGAAGCATTCTGTGACCTGATATTTAAAATTCCAATCATCATCTCCTCCTCTCACCAAAGGTGCTCCCTCCCCTGTGCTTTGTCTCCATGCTACCCATTCACTATCGTACACATTATTGTTTTATTTATTTAAAATCTCTCTTCCTACTGGAATGCAAGCTCCATGAGGACAGGGCTTTTTGTCTGGTTTGGACAATGCTCTAGCCTCAGACCCTAGAACAATGCCTGGCATATAACGGGTAATCAATACATATTGTAGGCAAATCAGCTGCATGGAGTGATGTGTACAGTATTCGGAGGCCAAGTCAGCTTAGAGGGAATATATACCGTGATTGATTATTAATGTGGCATCCTGGTACTTTCCACCTTGGTATGAATCTGAAACTATGTAAAATGGCATAGGTTGAAAAAATAATAATAGTAAACTAGCTCACAGAACACAAAAGTGTAATTATGTTCTGCAAGGTTTTTCACACAGATTTTGTTAGCAAAGACTAATGAATAGAAAATGACTGAGTAGCAGGTTAAGCAAGATTAATAAAAAGCTATGCTTAAATGTAATTAGGGAATAAAAGACGAACAGTATTTCAGAGACTATGAGAAGCTATCTTTTATCTTTTTGAAAGTAGACCTGCTTTGGGAACAATTTAAAATATGCTTCTTACATGTTCTATAGTAATACTTATTTTTAACTCCTGAACATTTTATCTATATATAGCATTAAGAAAAGAATTTAAAAGTTACTAATCATACAATCCTTTCACCATTACGTAACACTATTTTTCAGGATTAATTATAAACTCATGGCACTTACATTCTGTTTCATGCTTGTAGGCTCCTAATGTTAGCTGACGAGATGTTGTTAATAATTGTTGCATCATTGCTGTTGGGTCTTGAAATATCTAATGTGATAAAATGAGAAAAGGCCCAATAACTTCAAAGTTCTACAATTTAAAATGCTTTTAAAACTCTCATTATAAAATCTTACCATTTCAAAAAAATAAATATAAAGTAAAAATGAAATCTTACCATTTCATCATAGAACTCTGAAACCACTGTCTTTTTCCCCAGCATTGCATTGGTATCTGATTGGAACAGCTTTAACAAATGATACAGGGTTACCTGTGAAATAAAAACGGACATCACATCTGTGCAATGTTTACCTTCATCATTGTGAAATGCTGTCATTTCTGTAACTGAATTAGAGACTGGAATTAGTAAATACACCAAATTTAGGATCTTGTCTCAACATACTGTGGCAAATCACTCAAAACTCTCTGTACTTTTACTTTCCTATTAGGTATTACCATCATCCACATCTAAACATGAACATTCTGAAGACGGTAAGTAAAGATTGTTACAAAGCATTTCTAGAGAGTGACTGTATATAAAAATAGCATAAGATACAGCTCTGGAAATTAAACTGGAAAATCACTAACACATAAATTCCTTTACTAACACAAGTGACCTTAGATTATGACAGTGGTCCTGTGAAGATTAAAGTTTACAAATTTGCTATGGGAAAAAAGATTTGATACTTTCAAAAGGAATGACATACTAAAATGCTTAGTGAGGGTAAGATAATTTCTTTGATGATCTATAAGATTATTACATAAGTAACAAAGTCAGTGGTAGTTCACTTTGGTATAACATGTTTTCAAAATACTTAAGAAAACAACAGTGTAGTAAGACATCAAAGAGAAAGTTTTGTAGAACAATGTGTGATTACTTCAGCAAAATAAAACCCAGCTGGCAAAATATCAGAGTTCATGTTGAAGTTGGAGAAACCAATTCAGAGGCCTCAGAGAATTTTCCAAACTTAGCAAAAATCATTATAAGTAACCATGCATCAATCACAAGCCATATTCCAAGCAGATAATTTGACAACTTTATGGAATAGACAAGAGCATGTGACTACATGGATGGATATTCCATAACAGGGAAATCCACAACCTGAAAACGTAAGGAAGAGAACTTTATCACAGGTGGGAACCAGCACTTCCAGAGGAACCCCAGAGAGATTCAGAGCTCAAAGTTGGTAAGTAGAGAAATCAAGAATGCTGGGGGTGCTGGGCCTGTTAATCTTTCTCCTGTCTCCCTTCACTCATAAACAAGAGAGCATATCTTCCTGTGGGACCTAGAATTTTTCACCCAAACAGTATGAAGTAAAAATAAAGGTATTTTCAGATAGCAATGGCTCTGAAAGTTTACTTCTCAGGCATCCTTTCTGAAGAAATTTCTCCAGCAAAGTGAAAAAAGAAACCCGAAAAGATGAAGAAAAAGGATCATCTGTCCTCATTAGTAGCTGACAAATACTATCTAAAATAGAAAAATTCAAACTATATGAGATGCATGAGAGCAATTTCTAGAGAAATAGAAAACAGTAACTATGGTTTTCCTGGGCAAGGGGCAGGATATGGGAGAAAACAAGATGTAATGAGTTGGGAAGAAACCAAGATGGCGGCATAGGTAAACACCTGAACTTGCTGCCTCGCACAACCACTTCAAAATTACAACTAAAAGACAAAACAGACATTACTCAGAACCACAGGAAGGTTGCCTAAGTGGAAATTCTACAATTAGAAGGGAAGAGAAAAGCACACTGAGACTCAGAGGAGCTGCGGAAGTAAAGTGCAGAGGTACGGGGGCACGCGCGAAGGGGGCTGGCAACTGAGGATGCGGTTGGCTTTTTCAATCCGCAGGGAGACACAAGCTCCCAACTGCTCTGAACTCCAGTTCCGGGTGAGACTCTGGGGACCCAGACTCATACGGGGAGAAACTGGACTGTTTGGTAGCGGGGGGAACTTGAGGGTGGCTTTCTCTCAGAGGTGCTTGCAGAGATTACCAAGGGACACTGACCCGGGAGCTCTTAGGGCAGGGCTGAGGATGAGCCATTGCTGTTTGCTCCGCCCTGTGGATTCCCTGAGACCCCGCGCCACCCAAGCTGTGTACAGAGGCTTTTGCATATGAACAGCCTGGTCCTTTGAAATCTAAACTTACCTAACAAACTGCAGCTGAGTCAGAGAGACCCAGGACATCCAAAAGAAGGCCCAAGGCCCCACAGCAGCTTGCATTGCTTCACAGCTAGGCCTCATCTGGACACCTCCAAACCCCAAACAAAGAAGAGGAATCTGCAGATCTCTCCGTAGCTCCTGCTGGGTGGCTTCAGGCAGAGACCAAATTAGCACCTCCTTGGAGATCCAAGAGCCAGTGTACCCAGGGGTCAGAGTGGGACCATCCAGATTACAACTCCTCAGATCCATAAGGGACACACTCAGGGGGCAGACTCAGTGAGCACCAAAGCCCCACTGAAGCAAGTCTTGCCCCATAAGGGTGTCTCCAGCACAGAAGTTCTCCCATCACAGACACAGCTGATCCTCACAGCCAATTGGCCCGGAGGTCAATTACTCCCAGTGATACCAACAACAATCAAGGCTTAACTACAACAAAACTGTGCACACAGCCCACAAAGGGGTGCATCAAGAGTATCCACCTCAGGTAACTGGGGAGGCAAAGCTACTGGGCCCTACAGGACACCTAGCACACAAAGCCATTCTATCAACTCAGGGAGGCAGCCAAAATGCGGAGACAAAGAAACAGGTCACAAATGAAAGAAATGGAGGAAAGCAAACAACTGGATATAGAGTTCAAAACTACGGTTATAAGATTTTTCAAGAATTTTCTAGAAAAGGCCAATAAATTTAGTGAGACCTTTGAGGATATGAAAAAGGACCAACTAGAAATTAAGCATACAATGACAGAAATAAAAAATAATATACAGAGATCCAACAGCAGACTAGAGGATAGCAAGAATCAAGTCAAAGATCTGAAATACAAAGAAGCAAAGAACACCCAACCGGAAAAGTAAAAAAAAAAGAATCCAAAAATATGAAGACAGTGTAAGGAGCCTCTGGGACAACTTCAAGTGTACCAACGTCCGAATTATGGCGGTGCCAGAAGAAGAGAGAGAGCAAGATACTGAAAACCTATTTGAAGAAATAATGACTGAAAACTTCCCCCACCTGGTGAAAGAAATAGACTTACAAGTCCAGGAAGCGCAGAGAACCCCAAACAAAAGGAATCCAAAGAGGACCACACCAAGACACATTATAATTAAAATGCCAAGAGCAAAAGATGAAGAGAGAATATTAAAAGCAGCAAGAGAAAAACAGTTAGTTACCTACAAGGGAGCACCCATACTCAACAGAAACTATGCAGGCCAGAAGGGAGTGGCAAGAAACATTCAAAGTGATGAATAGCAAGAACCTACAACCAAGATTACTCTACCCAGCAAAGCTATCATTCAGAATTGAAGGGCAGATAAAGAGCTTCACAGACAAGGAAAAGCTAAAGGAGTTCATCACCGCCAAACCAGTATTATATGAAATGCTTAAAGGTATTCTTTAAGAAGAGGAAGAAGAAGAAAAAGGTAAAGATAAAAATTATGAACAACAAATACATATCTATCAACAAGTGAATCTAAAAAATCAAGTGAATAAAAAATCTGAGGAACAGAATAATCTGGTGAATATAATAGAATCAGGGGCACAGAAAGGGAGTGTACTGATAATTCTTGGGGGGAAAGGGGTGTGGGGCGTGCAGGAAGAGACTGGACAAAAATCGTACGCCTATGGATGAGGACAGTGGGGGGGATGGTAGGGGCATGGGATGGGGTGGGAACCGGGTGGAGGGGAGCTATGGGGGGAAAAAAGAGGAACAACTGTAATAATCTGAAAAATAAAGATTAAAAAAAAAAGATGTTATGAGTTGAACTGTTTCCCCCTAAAACAATATGATGAAGTCCTAATTTTTAGGCCCTGTGAATGTGACCTTACCTGGAAGTAAGGTTTTTGCAGATGTAATCAAATTAAGATAAAGTCATTAGGGTGTGGCCAAATCCAGTATGACTAGTGTCCTCATAAGAAGAGACACAGAGAGAGGCCATTTGACAATGAAGACAGAGAGGAAGTTATGCTGCCACAAGCTAAGGATCCTGGGGCTACCAGAAACTAGAAGTGGCAAGAAAGGATCCTCCTCTAGAGGCTCTGGAGAGAGCAAGGCCAACACCTGGGTTTTGAACTTCAAGCTTCCAGAGCTGTGAGGATAAATTTCTGTTGTGTAGCCACTCAGTGGTATGTTAGGGCAGCCCTAGGAAACTAGTACAAAAGACTTGTACTTTTTGTTTTTAAAAACTTAAAAAAAAAAAAATAATCTGCATGTTTGACTTTTATAATTCAAGAAAAATATAAAACTGTCCTCCCCTAAATTTATCAGTTAGACTACCAGAGGCATTCATGAAGATATAGGCAATGAAAAATTTCAAGACAGATGTCTCCAATTTTGAGCTGTGTTTGGTGATTCCTAGAGCACTGAAAACACCTGTACTTGCTAGACGTAAAATACAATTTTAGCTTTTGTTTTGTTAATCCTCACCGAGGATATTTTCTCCACTGGTTTTTAGAGAGAGAGTGGAAGGGTGGGAGGGAGGGGAAGGAGGGGAGGAGGGGATGAGGGGAGGGGGGGGAGAGAGAGAGAGAGAGAGAGAAACATTGATGTGAAAGAGACACATCAACTGGTTGCCTCCTACACCTGCCCTAATCAGGGTCAAGAATCAAACCTGTAACCCGGAAACATGTCCTTGACCAGGAATTGACCCCTCAACCCTTTGGTGCACAGGCCGATGCTCTACCACTGAGCCACCCCGGCCAGGGCAACAATTTTAGCATTTGCTTTTAGAAACAACCATTCCTTTAACAATGGCTTGTCCTATAATAGGTTAATGAATAACAGAAGTAAATCACAAGTTACCAGTGTCTTTTATATTTTAAATAAACCCTCATATGACATTTTCTGTAAGAACCAACTATTGAAAAAGTATAATGGATTCATTATACTAAGAGAATACTACAATGGTTTTTGGGGACTAAAATTGAGGCCTAGCCCTGGCTGGGTGGCTCAGCTGGTTGGGCACCAAAAGGTTGCTGGTTTAATCCTTGGTCAGGGCACATGCCCAGGTTTGGGGCTTCATCCCTAGTAGGGGGCGTGCAGGAGGCAACCAATCAATGTTTCTCTTTTTCTCCCTTCCTCTCTCTTTAAAAAGTAAAAAATAGATATTTTAAAAATTCAGGCCTATGTAGATCTAATATGGAAACCTATTTAATAAATTAATCACTGCAGAAGTGCAAAAGAATGTATTACTTTACTTTTCCAAGAGTGTACTTTAAAAGCCAGCTCATAATAAAATTATATGATATAAAGATTTCTTTCAGAGATGTATTTTCCAATTGGGATATGAGGGGACAACAGATGAAGAGATAGGTAAGGCCACACATTCTCAAAATAAAAAAGAATTCAAAGCAATCTTACAAAGTTAAAAAGAGCTTCTGCTCTAGTAACACAACTGACTTCTTATCTCTCAATATCTGCTAAATTTTGTGCTCTAGTCTCTTTAATAGACTATTTATTTGTTTGTTAATTCTCATCTGAGGATATTTTTCCATTGATTTTTAGAGAATGTGGAAGGGAGAGGGAGAGACAAAGAGAGAAACATCAATGTGAGAGAGACACATCAATTGGTTGTCTCCCACATGTGCCCCAACCAGGGCCAAGGACTGAACCTGCAACAGAGGTACATGCCCTTGACTGGAATCAAACCCGGGACCCTTCAGTCCACAGGCCAACACTCTATCCACTGAACCGAACTGGCCAGGGCTTAAAAGACTATTTTGATTAAGGATAGAAGCAGTGCTTCATCTTTGTATCAAGATATTTGAATAATATCTTGCAAATAATGAATATTTAATAATTTCTTGCCATATAGAATAGTTGTGAGAGTACTCTAGAAAGAAAACAAAAATGGTAGACCTGGAAACCTTATCACATGAAGAATATTTAAATAAACCATAGGTGTTTATACAGGAAAAAAGAAAACTAATGCATGAATAATTATCAATAAAAAGTTCAAGGAAGCTTAAAATAAAGTAGAGCTTTCTTAAAACTAGAACCACCCCACACCATGCCCAGCAGGCATGGCTCAGTGGTTGAGCATTGACTTTTGAACCAGGAGATCACGGTTGGATTCCCGGTCAGGGTACATGCCTGGATTGCGGGCTCGATTCCCAGTGGAGGTGTAAAGGAGGAAGCCAATGAATGATTCTCCCTCATCATTGATGTTTCTATCTCTCTCTCCCTCTCCCTTCCTCTCTGAAATCAATAAAAATATATTTAAAACAAAAAGCAAAACCAAAAAACTAGAACTACCCCAAACCTGAACAGGATGTTGCACTTATGACAGAAGTCAATATTCTCCACACTGAAGTTAGCAAATCCAAAGGAGATTCTTATTTCAGAGACAGCATGAAGGAATTCCTACCTAGGAAGAGTATGGCCTCTGTCAATGGGTTCTAAATCTTAGCTTGCATCAAAATCACCTGAGGTGCTGGCCCCTCTCCAAACCTACTGAATCAGACTCTCCAAGCCTGGGGATTGGGCCTATTAGTTTGAACTTTTAAAAAACGCCTCAGGGGGAGAAACCAAGATGGCGGCATAGATAAACACCTAAACTGCTGCCTTGCACAACAATTTCAAAACTACAACTAAAAGACAAAATGGACATCATCCAGAACCACAGGAAGGCTGGCTGAATGGAAATTCTACAACTAGAAGGGAAGAGGAAAGCACACTAAGACTCAGAGGAGCTGCAGAAGGCAGAGGTATGGAGGTGCGCGTGCGGAGAGGGCTGGCAACTAAGTGTGAGGCTGGCTTTCTCATTCGGGAGACAAAAGCTCCAGACTGCACTGAACTCCAGTTCCAGGCGAGACTCTGGGGACCCAGACTCATTTAGGGAGAAACTGGACTGTCTGGCAGTGGGTGAAACTCGAGGGCGGCTTTCTCTCAGAGGTGCTTGCAGTGATTACCATGGGACACTGAGACCCAGGGGCCTCTTAGGGCAGGGCTGACAGGAAGACATTGCTGTCTGCTCCGACCTGAGACTCCACCACATCTAAGCTGAGCACAGAGGCTTTTGCAAGTCTTGTCTCATAAGGGTATCTCCAGCACAGAAGTTCTCCCAGCATAGACACAGCTGATCCTCACAGCCAATTGGCCTGAAGGTCAATTCCTCCCAGTGATACCAACAACAATCAAGGCTTAACTACAACAAGACTGTGCACACAGGCCACAAAGGGGTGCACCAAGAGTGTCCACCTCAGGTAACTGGGGAGGCTGGGCCACTGGGCCCTATAGGACACCTAGCACACAAAGCCTCTTTATCAACTCAGGGAAGCAGCCAAAATGTGGAGACAAAGAAACAGATCACAAATGAAAGAAATGAAGGAAAGCAAACAACTGGATATTGAGTTCAAAACCACGGTTATAAGGTTTTTCAAGAATTTCCTAGAAAAGGCCGATAAATTTAGCGAGCCCCTCGAGAATATGAAAAAGGGCCAACTAGAAATTAAGCATACACTGACTGAAATAAAAAATATTATACAGAGATCTAACAGCAAACTAGAGGATCGTAAGAATCAAGTCAAAGATTTGAAATACAAAGAAGCAAAAAACACCCAACTGGAAAAGCAAAAAGAAAAAAGAATCCAAAAATATGAAGATAGTGTAAGGAGCCTCTGGGACAACTTCAAGTGTACCAACATCAGAATTATGGGGGTGCCAGAAGAAGAGAGAGAGAGAGCAAGATACTGAAAACCTATTTGAAGAAATAATGACTGAAAACTTCCCCCACCTGGTGAAAGAAATGGACTTACAAGTCCAGGAAGCACAGAGAACCCCGAACAAAAGGAATCCAAAGAGGACCACACCAAGACACATCATAATTAAAATGCCAAGGGCAAAAGACAAAGAGAGAATATTAAAAGCAGCAAGAGAAAAACAGTTAGTTACCTACAAGGGAGCACCCATACGAATGTCAGCTGATTTCTCAACAGAAACTATGCAGGCCAGACGGGAGTGGCAAGACATATTCAAAGTGATGAACAGCAAGAACCTACAACCAAGATTACCCAGCAAAGCTATCATTCAGAATTGAAGGTCAGATAAAGAGCTTCACAGATAAGAAAAAGCTAAAGGAGTTCATCACCGCCAAACCAGTATTATATGAAATGCTTAAAGGTATTCTTTAAGAAGAGGAAGAAGAAGAAAAAGGTAAAGATAAAAATTATGAACAACAAATACATATCTATCAACAAGTGAACCAAAAAATCAAGTGAATTAAAAACCTGATGAACAGAATAAACTGATGAATATAATAGAATCAGGGGCATAGAAAGGGAGTGGACTGACAATTCTCGGGGGGGAAAGGGGTGTGGGGGGTGCAGGAAGAGACTGGACAAAAATCGTACACCTATGGGTGAGGACAATGTGGGAGGGGTAAGGGCAGAGGTTGGGGTGGGAACCGGGTGGAGGGCAGCTATGGGGGAAAAAAAGAGGAACAATTGTAATAATCTGAACAATAAAGATTTATTTTAAAAAAGTTAAAAAAAACAAAAACAAAAAAAAAACGCCTCAGGTACTTCTGATATAGTCAGTTAAGAACCAATTTTCTGAGCCCCTGGCCCAGGTGATACTCAACTCCTTTAAAACCACATATCGTTTTAAAAATTTAATCTGACAATTAAAGTCTAAATGTTTGGTGCCAAAGGAATGAGCTTGAATCTATCAAGATGAAAATTAGTGGTGAGAACTGTTAAAGCCCTGAAACAAATTAAACACCAGCCATACAACTGCGAAATGAGAGAGCCGTAACTGAGTTGTGGCCTTCTACGTTTAAAAATAAAACAGGCTTATGCCAAGGTTGTGGGTTCCATCCCCAATCAGTACACATACAAGAATCAACCAATGAATGCATAAGTAAGTGGAACAATGAATCCATGTTTCTGTCTCTCTCCCTCCCTCCCTCCCTCTCTAAAAAAGCAATGAGCCAATCAATAAAAGGAGGCTTAGTGGTTTGTCAAAAGAAAGTAATGGAAAGAGTGTGGGGTCTAAATCCAATACTTGGGTTCAAAACTAGCTTTGCCACAACTAACTGTATTTTTGAGTCTGTGACTTGATCTCTGAGCCTTAGTATTCTCATATCTAAAATGAAGATATCACCAACTTCACAAAGTTGCTAAGGGATCAAAGTGAAAGGTTTGAGGGACTTTTTGCATTATCAAGCAACAATCTTATAAGAAGAGACCACAAAATGAAAAAGTTGGTGGTTATCAATAAGGATTCACAAGCAAAGCTGCTAGTACTTTTTGCTTTGAAGAAGCAACAAGACTATTTCTAAGGCTTTTAACTATAAAAAACTGAATACTCCCATTTCGGATAGCATATGGACTCAACTTATTACTAATAACCAAATGATATTAATGAATTTAAAATTTTTGCTGTGGTAGACCTGAACGAGTAGCTCAGTTGGTTGGAGCATGTCCCAATACACCAAGGTGGCAGGTTTGATCCCTGGTCAGAGCATATACAAGAAGTAACCAATGAATGCAGAAACAAGTGGAACAACAAATTAATGTTTGGTTTCTTCTCTTTCTCTCTCCCCATTCCTCTTTCTAAAATCAGTAAATTAAAAAAATAAAATTTTTGCTGTAGTAATCATATGATTTTCATGGTTTCTTTCCAATAAATGTTCACATTGTATTCCTTCTTCCTATATTGAAAAATAAAAGACTTGGGAGGCACATCACTTACAAATGAAAAATCTTAACTCATGGCAAGATACACCATGCCAGCCCTGCTTGAGTACTGTCCCATGCACCAAAAGGTTGCTGGTTTGATTCCCTGTCGTGGCACATGTCCAGGTTTCGGGCTTGATCCCCAGTATGCAGGAGGCAGTCAATCAATACTTCTCTTTCTCTTCCTCTCCCTCTCCCTCCCTCTCTAAAACCAATAAAAACATATTTTAAAAAATACACCATACAATAAGCATACATAAAGTAAGTCTGAATAAAAATGTCAACACATAATATGTTCTTCATTAAGTATTGTTACATTTTCACAATTATTTTAAAAAATCTGTTTTAAATTTACAAAGATTACCATTACTCACAGGTCTCTCATTAGGATCAATAAAAAATATTTTGATGATTATTTCGAATTCACCCCATCCTGTTTCAGTAATTTCATATGGAGGCTTAGTAACAACTGAAGAAGAGAAAAAAATAAAACAATTACAATTGTAAATTACTGATGTAGTTTCCTAGCTCTTTTTAAATTTGTATGTTATAAAGGAAAAAACTATACCTCTTAAAGGATTGCCATAGCTTTCATGTAACTTAAATTGAATTTTCTTCACATATGCTGACATATCCTAAAATACAGAGAAATTAATTAGTTCTACCATCTACATATAAAAACTAGGAGGGAAATAAACTAAGCATATGTACCTAATTTTATAAAACACATTTCCCCTCAAATATTATAGAATCTAATTTTCTTAAAAAAACACACACACACACACACACAAAAAAAAACATGAATTATACCTAGGAGATTTGTTTTTTTATTTTAAACAAGAAAGCTGGTGAATTCTATGATGATTCATAATATACTAGTGGCCCGGTGCATGAAATTCGTGCACAGGGTGGGGAGGAGGGGGTCCATCAGCCTGGCCTGCACCCCTCTCCAATCTGGGATCCCTCTCACAATTCGGGACTCCTGGCTCCTAACTGCTCACCTGCCTGCCTGCCTGATCACCCCTAACCACTCTGCTTGCTGGTCTGATCACCCCAATTGCCCTCCCCTCCTGGCCTGATTGCCCCTAACTGCCTCTGCCTCAGCCCACCACCATGGCTTTGTTTAGAAGGACGTCCAGAAGGTCTCCCGGTCTAGTTAGCATATTACCCTTTTATTAGTGTAGAACAGTGGTCGGCAAACCCTTTTGTCAACAGAGCCAAATATCAACAGTACAACTACTGAAATTTCTTTTGAGAGCCAAATTTTTTAAACTTAAACTTCTTCTAACACCACTTCTTCAAAATAGACTCGCCCAGGCCATGGTATTCTGTGGAAGAGCCACACACAAGGGGCCAAAGAGCCGCATGTGGCTCGCGAGCTGCAGTTTGCCAACCACGGGTATAGAAGAAGATAGGATATCAATTCCCTTATTTTGCAAATAGATTTTTTATATTTATCTACAGACAATACTCTAAATCAAAATTTTTCCATAAAAACAATAGTATAGTTCCAATATTTTTATAATAACCATATTATCCAAAGCAAGTTTAAAAACTCAGCAACTTCAAAGAACAAAATTATATCATATAAAGTTAAGGTCATCTCAACTAAGCAGCTAGAACTGTTGGATATAAAACTCCTCCTTTTCTGAATTTTATTTTGAAGCACAAGAGCATATTCCTTAGTTCTGACACATAAAAGGGATTCTCCTAGTTAATGTGTCTTTTTCAAACATACGTCATTATAGAAAAAATGCAAAACGGAATAAGCCAAACAATAGAAATGCTTATTGATTTTTTTCTTTCAGGAATTTTTTTGTGCTTATTACCTTGCATCCAATATTTTTAAATTGGAATCATACTATAATGATATATTAATATCTTCTTTCATTACTTAATTTTGTGAACATTTCCCCCCTTTTTATTGAATTTATTGGAGTGACACTGGTTAACAAAATTATACAGGTTTAAGGTGCACAATTCTTCAACACATAATCTGTATGAACATTTTTTTCTGAGGCAGATTTTCCTAAGTATCTTTGAAGACTGTTTTGGAAATAGTTTCATTCATTTTTATTCTACAAGTATGAGTGACAACTAACATTGGGTACCAGATGCCAAAATGGTAAATAATAGGGTCTTGCCCTCAGGCTCTGTCCATGGAGTAGGCAGCTGACAAGGAAATCAGCATTTCAGTGTAATCTGTGTTACTGAGGGCATGAGGTATAACACCACAGGAGAGGCACCTAACGTAACAGTTTTTGGAGATAAGAAAGTAGTTCTAAGGAAAATATACTTGAACTAAGACTAAGGAAATAGTAAAAATAGGGAGGGAGGGAGGGAGGGAGGGAGGGAGGGAGGGAGGGAGGGAGGGAGGGAGGGAGGAAGGGAGGAAGGGAGGAAGGGAGGAAGGGAGGAAGGGAGGAAGGGAGGAAGGGAGGAAGGAGTTTAAGAGTACTCCTTTGAGAAACTGCAAGTAATTTAGTATTGGTAGAATGTAGGGTATAAGGAAATGAAGAGGCAAATACAGACAAGGTATAATGCTGCTGAGATAGGATAAGGAAATACCATAGCCTTCTAAAATAAGACAGTTTTAACTTTATGAGGGTAATTGGTAGTCACTGAAGGTGTTTTTTTTTTAAATAATAGCTTTGAGATATTCACACACCAAATAATTCACCCACTTAAAATGTAGCATTCAGTGGTTTTTTTAGTATATTCACAGAGTTGTACAACCATCACTATATTCAATTTTAGAATATTTTTATCATATAAAAAGAAACCCCATAACATTAGTGCTCATTCCTAAGTCCATCTTCCTCCCACCCACTGGCAACCACTAATCTATTTTCTATGTCCGGATTTGTCTATTGTGGACATTTTATAAAAATGATATCATAGAATATGTGGCCTTTGTGTCTGGCCTATTTGTCTTAGCGTAATGTTTCTCAATTACTCCACGTGGGAGCAGCATATACCAATACTTTTTTTTTTTTACTGCTTAATGACATTCCATTGCATGGATATACCATATTTTATTTCTTCAAGACATTTGAGTTGTTTCCATTCTTTTGTGTGGACTTTGAAGGATGTAAATAGAGGAACAGTTTATTCACTTAATAAATATCTGTTGAATACCTAATATGGACTGGCTGCATTCCAGGCATTAGAGATTCAGCAACAAAACAAAATTACCAGCAGCCAGATTATATAGCAGTTTTGTCTTTTATCTTCTCTGATGGTCTTATTACCAACCAAATTATCACTTAAAAATTAACTACTATTCTTGAAACATCTGATTAAATACTAGGCTAACTTAAGACATGGTGATTGGAAGATATGCTGTGTTTATAGCACAGTTCTTGTTAGTGTAATTTAATTTTAATTAGAAAACATTTTTGGAAAATTTCTACTGCGTCCGGCCGGCATGGCTCAGTGGTTGAGCATAGACCTATGAACCAGGAGGTCACAGGTTCGATTCCCAGTCAGGGCACATGCCCGGGTTGCGGGCTCGATCCCCAGTGGGGGTTGTGCAGGAGGCAGCCGATCCATGGTTCTCTCTTATCCTGGATGTTTCTATCTCTCTCCCTCTTCCTTCCTCTCTGAAATCAATAAAAATACATACTTAAAAAAATTTTTTTTCTACTGAACAATTATATGAAAATGACAGCTTTCACTTTATTCTTTCGACTTTTGGGGTGGGTAACTTTTCTAAAAAGGACCAATTTTATAATCAGAGAGTCACTATAATATTACAATTTATTTTCAAGCAAAACAAACAAAAAAGTTATAGGAAAGAACAGTACCTACCTCGTTTCTATATGGTTTTACATATACTGTCCATTGATGGGTATGCCCATCCTCTTCTCTTTTCTTTCCAAAATATCGAGCGACATTGCCATAAACTATTGGTTTAACAATAGTAACCCCCTAAAAGAAAAATTTTAAACACTAATTAATATTGTTTCATTATCCAAATAAACAGAAGAGTTCTGAAAGTTTGTTTTAAGAAATGGCAGGCATGAGACTCACTTGAGATGGAAAGACACAGACTGAAAGCAAAGGGATGGGAAAAGGCACTTCAAGAAAATGGAAACAAAAAAAGCTGGGGTTGCAATACTTATACCAAACAAAATAGACTTTATTTTATTTTAATTAAATCTTTACTGTTGAAAGTATTACATATGTCCCTTTTTTTCTCCCACCCCAACCCCTGCCCCAGGCCTTCACCACCCTATTGTCTGTGTCCATGGGTTATGCATATATGCATACACGTTCTTTGGTTGATCTCTTCCCACCCACCCACCTTTAAAACAAAGGCTATAACAAGAGACAAAGAAGGACTCAACAATTCCATTTTGGGGTATTTATGTGAAGAAATCCAAAACACTAATTCAAAAAGACATATGTTCATTGCAGCACTATTTAAAATAGCCATGATATGGAAGCAACCTATGTGTCCATCAATAGATGAATGGAAAAGAAGTGGTACATATATACAATGGAATATTATATACAACTAGAGGCCCGGTGCACGAAATTCGTGCAGGGGGTGGGGGGTGTGTGTCCCTCAGCCCAGCCTGCACCCTCTCCAATCTGGGACCCCTCGAGGGCAGTCGGACATCCCTCTCACAATCCAGGACTGCTGGCTCCCAACTGCTGTCCTGCCTGCCTTCCTGATTGCCCCTAACCGCTTCCGCCTGCCAGCCTAATCACCTCCTAACCACTCCCCTGCCAGCCTGATAGAAGCCTAATTGCTCCCCTGCCAGCCTGTTTGCCCCTAACTGCCCTCCCCTGCAGGCCTGGTCACTCCCAACTGCCCTCCCCTGCAGGCCTGGTCACTCCCAACTGCCCTCCCCTGCAGGCCTGGTTGCCCCAACTTCCCTCCTCTGCCGGCCTGGTCACCCCTAACTGCCCTCCCCTGCAGGCCTGATCACCCACAACTGCCTTCCCTTGCAGGCCTGGTCTCCCCCAACTGCCCTCCCCTGCTGGCCTGATCGCCCACAACTGCCCTCCCTTGCAGACCTGGTCCCTCCCAACTGCCCTCCCCTGCTGGCCATCTTGTGGTGGCCATCTTGTGTCCACATGGGGGCAGCCATCTTTGGCCACATGGGGGCAGCCATCTTGTGTTGGAGTGATGGTCAATTTGCATATTACTCTTTTATTAGATAGGATGGAATATTACTGAGCCATAAAAAAGAATGAAATCTTACCATTTGCAATAATTTGACTGAACCCTAGAGGGTATTATGCTAAGTGAAATCTGTCAGACAGAAACAGACAAATATTATACAATTTCACCTATATGTGCAATAAAGGAACAAACAAAACAGAAACAAACTCTTAGATAGAGAATATTTTGATGCTTGCCAGATTGGAGGGGAATGGTAGGGGTGTGAAAAAGGTGAGGGAATTAAGTACAAATTGGTAGTAACGAAATAGTCATAGGGATGTAAAATATTGCATAGGAAATATAGTCAACAGTACTGTACTACATATGGTGTCAGATGGTTACTAGATATATAAGGGTGATCACTTTGTAAGTTATATAAATGTCTAATCACTATGTTGTACACCTGAAACTAATATAATATTGTGTGTCAACTCAAATAAATTTTTAATTGAAAAATTTAAAAAAAACACTAGTTTGCTTGTAACATCATTTCTCTCAATAAATCAATTTTAGACAATTATTCTCATTTCATATTAATACAAGTAACTAAACACCAGATTAATTACAATGTCCCCACTTTGAAAATGTCTATTTTATCTCTGCCCATGTGGCTCAGTGGTTGAGTGTCGACCTATGGAGCATAAGGTCAGAGAACTATTCCTGTCAGGGCACATGCCTAGGTTGCAGGCTCAATCCCCAGGGTGGGGAGTGCAGAAGGCAGCCAATCAATCATTCTCCCATCATTGATGTGTCTATCTCTCCTCTCCTTTCTCTCTGAAATCAATATAAATATGTTTGAAACGTGTTAAGTACTTTGAGAGTTTTTATGAAAAGAAACACAAAAGGCTCTTTATTCACAAACTTTAAAGTGAGGCTCTGCAATAAAGATCACCAACTCCAACTGCAATCATCTATACTAATAATAGAGGAATATGCAAATTGTCCAGGACACCATCATGTAACGACCAATCAGGACAGGGGTGGGGCCTTGGCAGAGAGCTCTCAGCATGCCTGTGCTGGGATCCAAAGGGCGCAAAGAGGAAGGGAGAGCAGATAGGCAGCTAGGGGGATCAGGCCAGGAGGGGAGCACAGACAGGCAGTTAGGGCGATCAGCCAAGAGGGGAGAGCAGTTAGGGGAATCAGGCCAGGAGGGGAGAGCAGATAGAGGGATCAGGCCAGCAGGGGACAGCAGTTAGGGCCAGCAGGCAGGCAGGCAGGCGAGTGGTTAGGAGCCAGTGGTTCCGAATTTCGAGAGGGATCTTGGATTGGAGAGAGTGCAGGCCGGGCTGAGGGGACCCTTCCCCCCCGCCCCCATGCATGAATTTCATGCACCGGGCTTCTAGTCTGATGACAATGTCCTATTTATCAGCTTATGGCAGTGTTTTCCAAAGCATGGTACAAATATTAAAGGCAGCTTGGAAGAAGATTTTACATAGAATAAGAGCAAACATAATAAACGCATTTTATTATTTATCGGTTTACTTTCATCACTGTTAGGAAAACCATAACTATAACTAGCAATTCAAACCCATAATTTCAAAAAATATTAATGCTTAGAACGGACTTTTAAAAATTAATCTAAATAAAAATGTTCAATATTACAGCTGGATTTGGATAAAGTGTCACTTGGATGACTGATGCTAGTTTACTGGCCAATGGCCATGCTTCCTACACTTGGGTTCATTTCTGAGATGTACATACATGTTTCTCATCACATCTGGTGAGTGTAAAGGCAGTGAGTGTTGACAGATTATGATGGAGGAGAGAAAAAATTTCAAGTGAAGACAAAATGCTGAATGTTACACATGAATTTCAGATCAATTGTTCAATAGTAAGAATGTATCTGAAGGTCAAAGAGCAAGATATACACATGAGATAAGTGCTGTGCCAATGTAACCAATAAGAAAAGAGGGAAAGCAGTGAACAAATGGAAAAACTATTCATTGTGGCTGAGTAAGTAACAAATAAATTCAATACCTATTAGCGTAAAGTTAGTCCAGAAAAGGCAAGCTGTTTGTATAAGACCGTAAATTATCACAGTTAAGTGCTACTGACACTTTTGTGGCAACAATAGATGGGGCCTCAGGTTCAAGGCCTGAAGGAGTGAGTATAAGGAGTGCTGACTTGGTGAGTGGCTAATAGATCCCATGGCAGCTATGGTGTTGGTAGGAACTTGCAGAGTTCCTCAATGATAAAAACGGGGCTCATCTGTCAACACAGACTTTCTACCTGGATAAAATTTATCTAAATTGGAAAAAGATGCCTACAAAACCACATAACAATGAGTGAGGAGGAGAAATAAGTCCCTAAGTTTAAAGCAGCAATTTTCGACTGGCATGCTGCAAGAAATTTTAAAACATGCGACACCTAAATATTTAGCCAGGGCACTGAGGTATTTTCTCTTGATTATCAAATAAAAAAGAAATTACAACACCCAATATAACAAAAGCCATCCAGTGTGAATGAATCAAAATTATACCCTTTTATTGTCAGATCAGCAAAATATATATTTTCAGTGTTCCACAGAATTTTAGTAATTTAGTTATGTGTGCCATGAGACGAAAAAGGTTGCAAATCACTGGTTTTACGCTTTACATGACGAACTCACGCCCATGTTTGTAGAAAAGCATTTAAGGGCTACAGGCCTAATCTCAAGTCACTTGGGACTTAAACTTACAAACTTTCAGAACCTAACATTATTACAAGTATTGAAAGTTCTGTGGGTTCTTCTCCAAAATCTATTTTAACCCCTTTTTAATCTTTGTTTGCTAGTACTTTCCTATCAGTTCAAAACCTTGCCCAAAGAGTCTGGGCACAATGTGTATATTTATCAATTTACCTGGCATCTCTTTCCCCTTACATGAAATTTCAGTAGCTTTTGACATTTTCGAAGAACTCCCGCTTTACATATGATATTAAAGCACCATGCATGATAGTTGTAAACACAGTGTAGAGTTAAAATTATGTGAAAACAATATGACAGATAAGAACTCTTTAAAAACCTATACTAACTAGATTGGCGCAAAGTGGGTAATTTGTTTTTAAAGAAAAATTTCCTTCCTGGGATAAATAAAAATCGTAAGGGGTAGACACGGGTGTTGTATTGGGAGCCAGTTGGTCCTGCCTTAAAAATTAATGTACTTTAGGGGATGTGAGAAGGTGGGAGGGAAACGTGTCACTATGTCAAACATTACGTTAGGCTCTATGATAACTTGAATTAAAAACATTAGCAGCTAACGTCCATGTTCCTTATGTGCCAGGCAATGTGCTTTGCATGCCCTGGTTAATATCTCGGCCGGCCGGAGCTTTGGCAACACCATGAACCTGGGCAAGTTGTCTGACCTTTCCACCTCCCAGTTCAGTTATCGCAAACGCGATGGGTAACCTGCCTCTGTTAAGGTTGCCGTAGGGACCGCGGGCTGCGGAGAATCGGGTAAAGCTTTTAGCCATGGTGCTTGGCAGGCCGGAGGCGTTCACCAAATATTTGCTGCTGTTACTACCCTCCGCATCAGCTGGGCGGCACCCCCGGCCGACCGGTGACCCCAGCTGACCGCACCGAGGCAGGATTTCCCAGCCCTCGGAAACGCTGGTTACCTGGGCAACAGTGTCCGGCGTTCGTTCCCTCGAGCCAGCACGAAGTTTGTTTTTTTGGCGGGGACGGAAGGAGGTGGTGACGCCGTGAAGTTGGGGCTCCACGAAACACAGATGCTGCCTCAGGAACTCTGACTCGCTCCCCGCCTTGAAACCTCCGGGGGAACCCGCGGCCCTCCCCACGCCGCGCAGGGCGGTCACTGACCTTCACTCTCCCGCCGGAGTCAGGCCCAAATTCGGCCATTCTCTTGAACATATTGTCCTACGGAAGAAGCCGCCGCCGCCGCCAGGGAATGAGACCGACGCCGGCGGGGTCGCCGCAGCCCTCAGAGGTGCCGCTCCTCCTGCGCGGGCTCAGGCGGAGGGTTTCTGGCGAGGGAGGGCGAGTCGCCGGCACTCGCGGGGACAGCTGAGCAACCGCCCGCCACTCGCCGGCGGTGCTGAACCCGAAGCCCATTCAGCCCGCGGGCGGAGAGCGGAACCGGAGGGGCGCGGGGACGCCGTGCGCAGGCGCGACTAGCACAGGCGCACTGCGCACGCGCGGGCCGCGGCCGCGCGGTGGGCAGGGCCTTTTGTCTCCCAGAGGCCTCAGGGACGCCAGAGTCTCCAGTTTACCTGTCACTCGCCCCGACCCCTTGGCTTCGCGGTGGCTGAGAAATGGCTTTGGGGGGCAATCCTTTGTCATCGCCAAAGCGTTCTAATTCTGAAATCAAGTTCATGGAATCTCGCCCATGCCCAGCTTTTCTTTGTCTACATTCAGATCTCAATGCTTAAACCGCTTATTTTTCATTTATCTCCTTCTTCCTTTTCTACTCAGTTTGCAATCCAATGTGCATAACTGGACATCTACCACATTGCCTTTCTGTGGTACTAAATCCTGTACAGATGAGTGCAGTGCCCTTGACTGGGAATTGAAACTACGATCCTCTGGTGCGCAGGCTGACACTAACCACAGCACACAGGCCAAGGCCATCTGTACTTCTTTTTGGGTGGTCGTTGTTAATCCTCACCCGAGGATCCATTGATTTTTAGGGAGCGTGGAAGAGAGAGGGAAATGTCCATGTGAGTGAAACACGTCAATTGCTTGTCTCCTGCACCGAGGCTGGAGAGGAAGGAACCTGCAATGAAGGTATGTGCCCTTGACCGGGACCAGAATCAAACTCAGGACCCTTTGGTCCGCAGGCTGACGTCCTATCCACTGAGCCAAACCGGATAGGGCTGTACTTCACAATCAGAGGCAATCTTGTCCCAGTTTAAAATCAATCCTTCAGTCTGTGTTCTTCAGCTCATTCCTTTTTGCCTTTTCAAGGATTTTGCCCCAGCAACCACCCCTAATCTGCCCCATGTCTTCAATCTTCCTTCTTCTTTGGTTCTTTCCCGCGAGAAGAGTTAAACAACCTTAAATCTCACACCCGTCAAAGGACTAGTATCAAAAACTCAACAAACAAGTGTTGACAACGATGTGGAAAAAAGGAATATTGTACACTGTTGGTGGAATTGTAAATTGGTGGAGCCGTTATGGAAAACAGTATGGAGATTCCTCAAAACAAAAATAGAACTGCCATATGACCCAGCAATCCCACTTCTGGGTGTTTATCCAAAGACAACAAAAACACTCATTCGAAAAGATATGTACACCACTATATTCATTGCAGCATTATTTACAGATGAATGGATAAAGAAAATGTGATATAGTATATGCATATATTACTGAGCAATAAAAAAGAATGAAATCTTCCAATTTGCAACAACATGGAAGACCTAGAGGATATTATGCTAAGTGAAATAAGTCTAACAGAGAAAGACAAATATTGTATAATTTCACTTATAGGTGGAATCTAAAAAGATAAAACAAATTAACAAAACCAAACTGAAACAGACTCATAGATACAGAGAACAAAATGATGGTTGCCAGAGGGGAGGTAGATGAGAGATGGAGGTTGGGTAAAGAAGGTGAAGGGAAACAAGAGATACAAACTTGCAGTTATAAAATTAATAGTCATGGGGATGTTATGTATAGCATAGGGGATGTTATGTATAGCATAGTTAATAATATTCTAATAACAGTGTGGTAACTAGACTTATTGTGGTGATCACATCATAAGGCATACAGTATAAATGTTGAGTCACTATGTTGTACACCTGAAACTAATATAATATTGAATGTCAATTATGCTTTAATAAAAATAAATTAACTAATTGAATTTTAAAATGGTAAAAAAGCAACCCATACATTTTTAATACTGCCTATCTCTATCTCTGTATTATCCTTCAAAGTCAAATGCCTTTGATGTCAAAGATATAACCCAAAATAAGTCAACAAAATGGTAGATTAAACTAAAAAAGCAAGCCCAAATTCTTATTACTATATTCAGATAAAATAAGAAGTAGTAAGTCTGACAAAAAACAAGGAAGAAAGGAACATTCAGAGAACAACAACAAAAAAAAGCTGTTGGAAATTAAAAATATGATAGCAGAAATGAAAACATTGGATGATAATATCAAAGAAAATTCACAGAAAGTAGAGCAAAAGACAAAGAGATGGAAAATAGGAAATAAAAGATAAGAACATCTGTATGTAGCCCTAGCTGATTTGGCTCAGTGGACAGAGCATCAGCCTGCGGACTGAAAGGTCCCAGGTTCAGTTCCGGTTAAGGGCACATGCTGGGGTTGCAGGCTCAATTCCCAATAGGGGGCATGCAGGAAACAGCTGATCGATGATTCTCTCTCATCATTGATGTTTCTATCTCTCCCTCTCCCTATCTCTCTGAAATCAATAAAAATATATTGACCAAGAAAAAGAACATCAATGTTTGCTAACTCTGCCTTAATAAAATACCACAGGTTGTGTGGCTTAAACAACAGAAATTTATTTTCTCACAGTTGTGGAAGCTAGAAGTCCAAGGTGAAGATCAGATTTGGTTTCTTCTGAGGCCTCTCTCCTTGGCTTGCAGATGGTGGTCTTCTCTCTGTGCCGGGGCATCCCTGGTGTCTCTTCCTCTTTTTAAAATTTTATTTGTTGATTTGAGAGAGAGGAAGGGAGAGAGAGAGAACAAGAGAGAGAGAGAGAGAGACATCAATTTGTTGTTTTACTTATGCATTCATTGGTTGATTCTTGTGTGTGCCCTGACTGGATATCAAACCTTAAACCTTGGCATATCGGGATGACACTCTAACCAACTGAGTACCCATCCAGGGCTCTTCCTCTTTTTATAAGAATACCAGTCCTATTGGATTGGGACACCACGCATATTAACTTGTAATCTTTTTTTATACATATATATTTTTATTGATTTTAGAGAGGAAGAGAGAGAGAGAGAGAAACATCAGTGATGAGCACAACAACCCACAGGCATCTGTTGTTTAAGCCACATTAATCAGCTGCCTCTTGCACACCCCACCCTGGGGCTTGAGCCTGCAATCCAAGCATGTGCCCTGACCAGGAATTAAACCGTGACCTCCTGGTTCATAGGTCAACGCTCAACCTCTGAGCCATACCTGCTGGGCGGGATATCTTGGCTGTGGAAATCTACTTGAGGAACAATGGGTCCTAGCCCCACACCAAAACCCTCAACACAGGGTTCCAATGATGGGAAGACATAGCAACTCTACCTAATACATAGAAACCAAAACAGGGAAACGGCGAAAATTCGGAGACAAACATGTCACAAAAGAAAGAACAGAAGAAATCTCCAGAAAAAGAACTAAATGAAATGGAAGTAAGCAAATGACCAAGTACAGAGTTCAAAACAATGGTTATAAGGATGCTCAAGGAACTTAGTGACAACATCAAGGAACTTAGTGGCAACTACCAGGAACTTCGAGAGAACATCAATGACATAAAAAGGACCAATCAAAATGAAGCATACACTACCTGAAATGAAGAGTAATTTCAGGAAATCAATAGTAGAGTAGAGGACACCGAGGTTCAAATCAGCAATTTGGCACATGAGGAAGCAAAAAACATCCAATCAGAACCTCAAAAAGAGAATGAGAGGTGAGGAGTGGAACTGGTGAGTACAGGTGGCTAACCTCAGAAGTGTTGCTGTAAAAGGGAGCAGAGAATGATGTGGTAGTTGGAGGGCTATGTAGGCTCAATAGAGAGTTATTTGTAATGGAGGTTATTAGGGCAGTTTGCACAATGGTGGGGTAATTGCAAAGAGGGAGAGACCCAGGATGCAGGAAACAGCCTACCTTGGAGCAGTGAGAGGGATGAGATGGAGATTGCATGTGGAGACACTGCCATTGGCAGGAGCAGAGGCCCTTCATCCCAGTGATAACAGGGCAAGAAGGACAAATGGACCTAGGGGAGGGTGTGGGCCCTGTATGGTGAAAAGGGGAGAATTTTGTATGAGATTGTTTCTACTGTCTCAGTGTACTATGCGGCCAATACTGAGAGCAGAGATGGGTAGAAGGTGAGTGGTCAGGAACCTGTGCTATGGCTTTGAAGAGAGAAGAAGGAAAGTAAAATAGTAATAGTCATTTTGGAGAGTGGGGACACCAATCCAGAAGGATTGCAGACAGGTGACTAAGATGGCCTGGCAGACTTGAGGGCCCATATGAGATTTGCGGTTATGAATTTAAATATATTTTTATTCATTTCAGACAGAGGGAGAGGGAGAGAAACATCAACGATGAGATAGAATAATTGATTGGCTGCCTCCTGCATGCCCCCTACTGTGGATCAAGCCCGTAACCCAAGCATGAGCCCTGATAGGGAATTGAACCCTGACCTCCTGGTTCATGGGTCGACGCTCAATCACTGAGACACACTGGCCAGCTGTGGTTATGAATTTAAAGTGAGATCTGTCAGCATGCCTGTGGGTTGTTGCTTTTTTCCAGCAATATAACCGGTTTGGGTATAGGTGAGGTATAAGGAAATATTAAGAGGGATAAGTCATTTTCTTTTCACACTAGAGAAAGACATGAGTCCTTTAATGAGAATGTTTATTTTTTTTTAACAACATTTTAAGTTCACACTGGTAGTTAATTAGCAATTATTTCAATACTTTCAAACTCACCTTCCTCCAGTTTTAGGCATAATGCATGAATCTAAGCTTATAAAATTAAGAAACAGCAACAGCTAATCTAATCCTTCTTGATATTCCTTCATGATCAGCAAGATACATAAAAGAGTTCTTTAAAGGGCTAAAGTAGATGGATATATAAATTGTGAGTTCATTTTAAAGGCTGTATAAAAGTAACATTTCTAAGAAAGCATTTAAACCAAATATCACACTTAATAAAAACAATATTCTTAGTGCAGGCTGTGTCCATTTTCAGCTATTTGGCATTCTGTTCCTTTGTAAATTTGATATTGCCCAACAAAGAATGGTTATCTTTTACTGTTTTGGGAGACAAATGAACACATCAAATGCCTACTCAGCTGAGATTTTGCCCAAGGTCAATGTGTTTTAAAAGTCTTTTGTTACATATTTATCAAATATTGAGGAATACTGGTGTCATTCAAGATGAAGACTTTGATTAAGAACTGAATGTACTGAAGACGTATTTGGTAATAAGATTTTAGGTAAATTTTCACCAGCCTTCGCTCCATCAGCACACTGAAACATGTTGTAGACTTACTACCCAATAATTAACACGTTAGACAACATTAGCCTCTTAGAAGAAAGACCATATTTTGCTCCTGCTTCTGTAAAAACATTGTTTATTTGAAAGAAGTGAACTTTTTCTCAACTACTACTCCCTTATCATGAAAATGAGACAAAAGGAGCTGAAGAAGGAAAGCTGTCCAGTTACACTCCACAGCCCCGGATATACTGAGTGAGATCTTGGTTTTGACAGCGATTTCTCCAGGCCACCCTGTAGGGAAAGGTGAAACAAATGGTGATAAGGTTAAAGCATATCTTTATTGTGATAGACATACATAAAATCCTTTGTGAGGACAAACTATTTTAATGCTATATGAAATACAGTCTATTGATAGATCCAGGCATTGCTATTTATTAAATGGAGATAGGTACACCAAATACTTTACTTCTCCCCAAAGCCCCTGGCTACATAGTATGCTGACCATGAGAGTCATGTGCATTCCCTAACAGCCACTGCCAAGTGCATTCTACATTTACCTCATTCCAAACATTTCAAAATAGGACAAGGAACTGGTAGAGTGTGGAGAATCTTAAAAATTCTAGAAATCCCCCCAAATTAATGGAGGAGTAAGAGAAAAGGATTCTGAATCCGTTAAAATAGATTGCTTCTAAGTGATACTTTGTTTAGCATATGTCTAAAGCTGCAACTTTCAGTTCTCAGTAGCATCCTGTGGTCCTTGAAAATCTTCTCTCACCTCTCTCCTAACACAGGGCAAAAAAGCTTTCCCCTTTAATGCTTACACATACCATGCTCTGATGCCTTGTGGATCCCTGACAACCCTCTTTGCACAGGTTACAGCTTGAGTGATGTCATCTTGAAGCAAAACTGAAAAACAGGTGGTGAGGAATGAAGACAACTTTCACAGAAATTTCATTTTAAATTTAGGTTTACTCATTTTATTCTCTTAGGCTGAGGAACGGACACTAAAATTCTTTCCCACAAGTTATGCATCTGTGAATGTTGGGAGGAAAAGCAGATACCAAAGTCTTTGGAAGTTCTAGAATTATCAACTAACTAGAGGCCCGGTGCACAAAATTCATGCACTTGGAGTGGGGGTGGGGGTGGGGGAGGCCCCCCTCAGCCCGGACTACACCCTCTCCCAGTCCGGGAGCCCTCAGTCAGACATCCTTAGTGCTGCTGTGGAGGTGGATGAGGCTCCCACCACTGTTGCTGCGCTAGTCAGCCATGAGCCCGGCTTCTGGCTGAGTGGTGCTCCCCCTGTGGGAGCACACTGACCACCAGGGGACAGCTCCTGCATTGAGCATCTGCCCCCTGGTGGTCAGTGTGTGTCATAGCGACCATTTGTTCTGCTGTTCAGTCAATTTGCATATTAGCCTTTTATTATATAAGATGTGATAGATAGTTCTCTTTATAATAGGCATTATTAGAAGAAAAGGAGGAACCAACCTAGTAATTTTTAATCAGCAATTCTACTACTAGAAATTTCCCCTTAAGAAATAAGAGCCCTGGCCAGTTTTTCTCAGTGGTTAGAGTGTCGGCCCGCAGACCTGAAGGGCCAAGGGTTGGATTCACAGTCAAGGGCATGTACCTTGGTTACAGGCTCAATCCACGGCTCTAGTCTGTGTACATGTGGGAGGCAACCAATCAATGTGTCTCTCTCACATTGATGTTTCTCTCTCTCTTTCTCTCTCTCTGTCTCTCCCCTCCCCTCCACTCTATCTAAAAAAAAAAGGAAAAAAGATCCATTTTTCCCAAAAATAAAATAAAAAATTAATAACATAAAATAATAAATATTGGTATTTGTTAACATATAAATAATTTTGTGTGATAAAGAACAAATTGTAAAGCAGTATAATAGTACAATTTCATTTTTGTTAAAACACACGTGCCTGGCTGGTGTGGCTCAGTGGTTGAGCATCAACCCATGAACCAGGAGATCATGGTTAGATTCCTGGTCAGGGTACATGCCCAGGTTGTGGGCTGAATCCCCAGTAGGGGTCATGCAGGAGGCAGCCAATCCATGTTTCTCACATCGATGTTTCTCCCTCTCCCTTCTTCTCTCTTCAAAATCTGTAATAATAATAAAAAATAACCATAAAAAAACCACACATTATTTACATGTTTATATGTAGGTATATTTGTACATGGCATAGCTTTATACTCATATATATGATTGATATATATTCTATCTAGAACAATATATACCAAAAGTTACTAGTAGTCATAAATCTCTTGGTAGTAAGAATTTTTATTCAGTGACCACAGATTATTATATAATACAAAATATTTTTAAAATAAATTAACTGGATACAAAAGAATATTCTAAGAATAATCTTTTCTATTAGAATTTTTTCATTTAGAAATTTAACGATATCAATTTTATAATACTTCTCAAATATTTTCATTTTTATTATTTTATTTTATTTTTAAAAGTCAGAGTCACCTCTTTTTTTAAATCCTCACATGAGGATATGTGTGTGTGTGTTTTTAATTTTAGAGAAAAGAGAGAGAGAGAGAGAAACATTAATTAGTTGCCTTCCATACGCACCTCAACTAGGGATTGAACCCACAACCTAGGTGTGTGCCCTGACTAGGACTCGAACCCTAAACCTTTTGTTTTACGGTATGATGCTCCAATCAACTAATCCACCCAGCCAGGGTGAGATGGAGTTTTTCTAGGTCCCTGTTGGATTTTTCAAAACCTTTTCATTTGTATTGAATCTCTGTGGGTGCTGTGCCATCACTTAAACACTACTTTCTCTTACCACTGCAGGATATACCACAGGCATTAACTGCTCTTGGGGTTTTGCCATCATTACACCAGTAGCGGCTATTGATCTGAAATATCCCATAATCAGTGCTTCTGTCTCCAGGATTGTAGTTTATAGCTCGTGTGTTGTAACTGCTTTCCCATTTGGCCAAACACATCCCTGAAAAGAGCATATTTTTAGTAATAAATAGCAACACCATATGACATATACTGCATACCATTATCAGTTCTATATAACTAATTTTATTTTACTAATGACTTACTTTATAAGTATAAAGATGTAGAAGAGGAAAGACTATTTCATAGTCCATCCATATACCCATCAAACCATTCATTCATTCATTCAAAAATAGTTATTAAGGGGAAGTGTTTGAATTCAACCTAAACATACAGTGATAGCATTGACAAAAATGGGCTAAAATACAAAGTAACTTTTACATAGGAACTTCTTGCATTGCATAGAAGAAAATGAAAACAGTTAATCAACTAGAGTGAGTAAGAATAATGAAATGGCATTTCATGCTGCATTTCAGGGATCCTGACATAAACAGTGATTGAGAGGAAATAGATTCCTTCTGCCCCTGTATTGAGATTTCAACATAATTTAAAAAACACATACAAAACTTTGCTATGAAAGCTTCATGTCATGCAGGGGCATTAAAAAAGAGAAAAATACACATTATTCTAGGCTCACAGAACCCAAGTTCCACACGGGAAATAGCTGGAGTCAAGTACCAAAGACGTGGCAGAGATTGCTCAGGTGCTCAAATGTCAGCCTACATGTGCCACTGAGTCTGAGGCAAGTGGCAAGCTTGGTAGCACTCGAAGAGTACAATGGGTGGTGCTTTATTTAGAATGGTGCAGAATTTTACACTCTGTGCCCTCATTCCTTCATCTGGCATTTCTGATTCTAAAAGAACACGTTGATTTTTTTTAAACCATTTTAAGTATACAAATCCTCAAATAACTTTTTTTAAAGAAGCCCATTCACGCAAAGCCCCTTTCTCATTATTCATCCTCTGTTAGTATCTGCTGCACACCTGGCTGGCTATTTGGAAGTATGGAGAATTAACTTACAGTTTGCCAGGCTCACTCCCCTGTAGCCATCCATTCCAAGTCTTTTCAAGGTTCTGGCCAGCTCACACCTCTCATAGACCTTGGCCTGGACAGCAACGGAGAGGAGGAGAAGCCCCAGAGTCAGGAGAGCCTTCATGTTGACTGCGAAGCCAGAATGCTCGGCTGGCCAGGGTAGGCTAGCCCCAGTATTTAACCTCTTTTAACTTCCTTCTTCTCCTAGTGGCTCCACCCCTTGAGATATGTGGAAAACGGGAACAATTTTTTGGCTCACTGACTTCAAAAGGTTAAAAGAATTAAACCACAGGAAATTGATGAAATGACATTGTTTAAAGACCTGTCTCAGGAAGAATTAGTATTAGCACTGTTTCCAAATCAGGAACTTTCTCTTATTTTTATGAATTTGAGCAACTCTAAAGAAAAACAAAACAAAACAAAACACAAATGAACACTTTACACAAACTGAAAATGAGCTCTGATTTTTCATTAATGTTCATTTCATTAAATTGTTTTGTGTGCATTCACTATGCTGTTTTCATCTTAAAATTATTTTATGTACTCTTTGCGTAAAAGAAGGTGACACCTTGTCTGTTGTTTTAATAGGTATATAGCACCACATGATGTTGCCCAGCCAGATTTCTACTTTAACTTTTAGGTAAAAATTTTCAAAAATATATTTTTATTGATTTCAGAGAGGGAGAGAGAAATAGAAACATCAATGATGAGAGAGAATCACTGATCAGCTGCCTCCTGCACACTTCACAGGATCGAGCCCTTAACCGAGGTATGTGCCCTGACCAACCGTGACCTCATAGTTTGATGCTCAACCACTGAGCCACGCCAGCCTGTCTACTTTAATTTTTTTTGTTACTATGATACGTGTTTTGTTTATAAATAAGCCTCATGAGAATAACATCCCTAACACCTTTTCAACAATGCCTTATCTCAGATTTCCATGTTAAAACATAGGGGTCATTATAAAGTTGGGGAACTTTGTAATCAAACCTACAGAATAGCAGAATATGCTGCTTGAAAACCTGCCCCTTTGCCAGAAGGATTATTTTGAGCTGAAGGCAATTACGAAGAAACAGACCCCCAAAAAGCTCTCTATACTATGTGCCTGAAGCAGAACATAACTTTGTACAGAAGTTAATAACCTACAATACTGGATGCTTGTCAACCCTGAGGCACCACATAACAAACTTTACTGACTGGCTATTATCTTCCATTATTTTCCCATATATTTAGCTTCCCACGGTTCCTGCCCTTGGAAGACCAACTCTTTTCCTCTGTCTTGTCATTTCTCTAAAAATGTATTGTTCCTGGTAAAGATGCTATGAAAACCCAAGTGCTAGCCACCTCTTGGAGTTACTCAACCCTGCATTTCTCCCAAGCACAAATGAGATGTGCATGTTCATAAACAAGTCTATTTTTTCTTGTTAATATATCTTTTGTTACAAAGTCCCAGCTGAAACCCTAATAGGATAGAAGGAAAGGGATTTTTTTTTTCTCCTGTACAGTTTCTGGCAATGAGGATGGGACATTAAAAGACTGGGATAGTCCACTCTCCTTGGAGACTGCAATTGAGATATGGGATAAATGACAACAGACAACAGAAGGTGAGAATTCTTACCATGTCAGTGTCCCATATCGGACTAGTCAAAAGAGGAGGATAAAATTTTCTCCTTGTCTCTTCCTTTCCAAATTTATAATGGCAGGAGAAAATCATTTGTAAAAATAGATCTTGAATTACGACTCTTACAAATTTCCTTTGGGACACTCATAGATTATTGATTCTTAGCTTGCCAGAAACAGTCATGTTTTCTTTTGTCTCTGTCTTTTGTGTCATTTTCATAAAAATGAAAATGATAAAATGAGCATCTCCATTTGTCTTATTTTATGTACCAAAAACTTGGCTTTGTAACCAGTGAGAATACTCCCTGGTTTCTGCCACTTGCGGGTGGGGAGGGGCATTCATTGTCAAGCTTGCATCAGGCAGCCAGCTAGCCAGCTGGTTAGGAATCTAACACGTGAAAAGCAGCATTCTCTTTGTCTAAATGTGCCAGCTTTCCGGAGAGTAAAGAGGCCCAGTGCACAAAATTCTTGCACGGGTGGGGGGGTGTCCCTCAGCCCAGCCTGCACCCTCTCCAATCTGGGACCCCTCAAGGGATGTCTGACTGCCCGTTTAGGCCCGATCCCACCAGGATCAGGGCAGTCGGACATCCCTCTCACAATCCAGGACTACTGGCTCCTAACCGCTCGCCTGCTTGCCTGCCTGATTACCCCTAACCGCTTCTGCCTGCCAGCCTGATCACCCCCTAACCACTCCCCTGCCAGCCTGATCGACGACTAACTACTCCCCTGCCAGCCCGATTGCCCCTAACTGCCCTTTCCTGCCGGCCTGGTCACCCCTAACTGTCCTCCCCTGCAAGCATGGTTCCCCCCAACTGCCTCCCCTGCAGGCCTGGTTACCCCTAACTGCTCTACCCTGCAGGGCTGGTCCCCCCCAACTGCCCTCCCCTGCAGGCCTGGTTCCTCCCAACTGCCCTCCACTGCTGGCCATCTTTGACCACAAGGGGGCAGCCATCTTGTGTGTTGGAGTGATGGTCAATTTGCATATTACCTCTTTATTATATAGGAGATATATATATATATATATATATATATATATATATATATATATATATATTATTTCAGAGATGAAAGGAGAGAGAGAGATAGAAACATCAATGATGAGAGAGAATCATTGATTGGCTGCCTTCTGCATGCTTCACACTGGGAACAGAGCCTGTAACCTGGGTATGTGCCCTGATAGGGAATCAAACCATGACCTTCTGGTTCATAGGTCGACACTCAACCACTGAGCCACACCAGCCAAGCTGAAGAGTTTATCTTAATAAAGAGTCCAAGTATATAAAGAACCATTGTCATGTCTACCTTTGTTGCCTTGTTTGTGCTGGAAAAATTCATATCCCAGTATCTCCTTTCCAGTAACACTGATGAATGGGTCTGTGATTTAAGGTGTCTCACTTTGTGGGAGATAGAAATTTCTTTTTTTTTTTTTTAATAAATCTTTATTGTTCAGATTACAGGTGTTCCTCTTTTTGTTTTCCCCCTATAGCTCCCCTCCACCTGATTCCCCACCCCACCCTACCCCATGCCCTTACCCCCATCACTGTCTTCATCCATAAGAGTAAGATTTTTGTCCAATCTCTTCCCGAACCACTCACACCCGCTTCCCTCTGAGAATTGTCAGTCCACTCCCTTTTTCTGTCCCTGATTCTATTATATTCACCAGTCCATTCTGATCTTCAGATTTTTTATTTACTTGATTTTTAGATTCACTTGTTGGTAGGTATGTATTTGATGTCATTTTGTTGTTCATAATTTTTATCTTTACCTGTTTCTTCTTCTTCCTCTTCTTAAAGAATACCCTTCAGCATTTCATATAATCCTGGTTTGGTGGTGATGAACTCCTTTAGCTTTTTCTTGTCTGTGAAGCTCTTTATCTGACTTTCAACTCTGAATGATAGCTTTGCTGGGTAGAGTAATCTTGGTTGTAGGTTCTTGCTGTTCATCACTTTGAATATTTCTTGCCACTCCCTTATGGCCTGCATAGTTTCTGCTGAGAAATCAGCTGACAGTCGTATGGGTACTCCCTTGTAGGTAACTAACCGTTTTTCTCTTGCTGCTTTCAAGATTCTCTCTTTGTCTTTTGCCCTAGGCATTTTAATTATGATGTGTCTTGGTGTAGTCCTCTTTGGATTCCTTTTGTTTGGGGTTCTGTGCGCTTCCTGGACTTGTAAGTCTATTTCTTTCACCAGGTAGGGAAAGTTTTCTGTCATTATTTCTTCTAATAAGTTTTCAGTATTTTGCTCTCTCTCTTCTTCTGGCACCCCAAAAGTTCGGATGTTGGTTCGCTTAAAGTTGTCCCAGAGGCTCCTTACACTATCTTCATATTTTTGGATTCTTTTTTCTTTTTGTTTTTCTGGTTGGGTGTTTTTTGTTTCCCCATATTTCAGATCTTTGGTTTGATTCTTGGGGTACGTTGATCTACAGTTGAGTTTCTGTATATTCTTTATTTTAGACAGTGTATGCTTCATTTCTGACTGGTCCTTTTCCATTTTTTTGGCATTCTCATTAAGCTCCTTGAAGGTCTCATCAAGTTTCTCAGTGGTTTTAAGAAGATTCTTGAGTAACCTTATAAATGTGTTCTGAACTCTATGTCATCCAGTAGTTTGCTTTCCTCCGTTTCTTTCATTCGTGACATGTTTCTTTGTCTCCTCATTTTGGCTGCTTCCCTGTGTTGATGGAGTAGCTTTGTGTGGTAGGTGACCTATAGGGGGCAGTAGCTCAGCCTCCCCAATCACCTGATGTGGACACTCTTGGTACACCCCTTTGTGGGCTGAGTGCAAAGACTTGGTGCAGTTAAAGCCTTAATTGCTGTTGGTATACCGGGAGGAATTGACCTCCAGGCCAATTAGCTGTGAGCACTCACTGTGTCTATAATGGAAGAACTGCTGCACTATAATACTTTCGACAATAAAGATTTATTAAAAATAAATAAGTAAATAAAAATACCAAAAAAAGAAGAGTCATTTTGTCCTAATTTAGAGGTTATTTAAAGGTTATTTTAGGCTAGAAAAAAAGAGGACAAAGGATAAAACCTAAATAGGTATAGAAAGTGAGGAAAAGAGAAAGAGAAATGAAGGGAGAGAAAAAGGGAGGAATTCTTATCTTGTGTGGTCAAGCTGGTGAAAACTGAGTTAATTTATTAAAAGGGTTTTTTAGATAAGCTTTAATAACGATAGCGTGCCTGTGCAAAACCAGAATTTAATTTTCTCTCTCTGTTAAAATAAAAGATTTCTCTGGACAACAGTGTGGCAATTGGGGCGGGGGAGGGCTGTGCTGGAGGTGGAAGAGGGCATAGAGGGGATAAATGGTGATGGAAAATTAAAATAAATAAAATAAAAAATTTAAAAAGAGAGTTCTCTTTACCTGTTATCTAACTTGCCTGGGAAACAAGGATTCTGTGCCTGAGCTCTTTCAGGATAATCACCCGTGTACTGTGTGTCCTCCCTTTATCAGGTCTTTGATTACTTACGGAAAACCGAATCTTTTCAACGTTCAAAGAGATTAGGTGTTTTCCTGGTGTGTTATTTCCTGTATTTGCCTTTGATACTACACTTGTTCCTAGCCGAAAGGTGATTGTGTATTTGAAATCTTTTATTGTCACTTCGGTTGAATAAATAACTCAAGTATTGTTTCACACTAAACTGTGATCCTGTTTAATCAGTGTTCAAACCTTTCAACGTTTTCTTATAGCTTCCCAAAATCAAATTCTAAAGAAAGTTATTCTTGACCTTAAACTGAATTTGAGATTTCCCAAATGGCCTCTGGGGAATGTCAAAGACTTGTTCTCTGTCCTTATAAACAGAGAAATATTAAACTAATCAGGTTTATTTGCTATGTTAAATTACATGGGAAGCATGTCAAATGAAAATGATATTTAACAGTTCCTTGAGTTATATTTCTATGGGTATATCCTATCTAATAAAAGAGCAAATTAACCATCACTCTGCAACAAAATGGCAGCACCCATAGCCACAAGATGGCGGCACCCAGTCCTCTCAGCCCCGCTGGAGTGCCCCAGTCTCAGGGAGGCTGCCGCTGAGAGCCGGCAGAGTAAGCGGCCTGGCGGAACGCTGCCCAGAGGCCCTCCTGACCCTTTATAAAAAACAAAAACAAATTCACTCCCCACGGCCCAGTCCCCTCCCAGCAGCAGCAGCCTGGGGTCTCAGCCTGGCAGGGGCACGCACCCCCACGGTGCAATCCCCCTCCCAGCGCTGACAGCCTGGGCTGGGGTCTCAGCCCTGCAGGGGCGCAATCCCCTCCCAGCAGTGGCAGCTTGGGGTCTCAACCACTGAGTCACACCAGCCACACAGATATGGAGGAATCTTAAATGTTTCTTTTAAAAAATATATATTTTATTGATTTTTTTACAGAGAGGAAGGGAAAGGATAGAGAGCTAGAAACATTTATGACAGAGAAACATCCATCAGCTGCCTCCTGCACACTCCCGATTGGGTATGTGCCCCCAATCAAGGTACATGCCCTTGACCGGAATTGAACCTGGGACCCTTGAGTCTGCAGGCTGATGCTCCATCCACCTAGCCCAGTGGTTGGCAAACCGTGGCTCGAGAGCCACATATGGTTCTTTGGCCCCTTGAATGTGGCTCTTCCACAAAATACCATAGCCTTGGTGAGTCTATTTTGAAGAAGTGGCGTTAGAAGAAGTTTAAGTTTAAAAAATTTGGCTCTCAAAAGAAATTTCAATCGTTGTACTGTTGATATTTGGCTCTGTTGACTAATGAGTTTGCCGACCACTGACCTAGCCAAACCAGTTAGGGCTGTCCAATATGTTAAAGAAAAAACTGTGTCTAATAAAGAGGGAATATGCAGGGGAGGGCATTTGGGGGTGACCTGGTTGTTAGATGAGGGCAGTTGGGAACAATCAGGCTGGCAGGGGAACGGTTAGGGGGTCAGGCTGGCAGGCAGAAGCAGTTAGGGGCAATCAGGCAGGCAGACAAGCAATTGGGAACCAGCAGTCCTGGATTATAAAAGGGATGTCTGACTGCCTGTTTAGGCCTGATCCCACAAGGATCGGGCCTAAACAGGCAGTTGGACATCCTCCAAGGGGTCCCAGATTGGAGAGGGTGCAGGTTGGGCTGAGGGACACTCCCCCCCAGTGTACAAATTTTGTGCACTGGGCCTCTGGTGTTATTAATATAAGTGTTCCAGAAATTGTGTAGAATTTCTAGAAATCTGATCGTCTTGGTATAATGTTATCTGTCATAATTTCAGCTATCATCTTAAAATCCTGTATGTCAGAGAAATCACCAACTTTTTTTTGCAATTGCATTTAAATGAACTCTCATCAGACTTGTAACCACACCATTTTAAATCTTTTGTCAACCACAGATAATTTATATGTTACTCTGATGTTTTGAGAAAATGCTTGAAACTGCTAACCCCAAATCAAGCAGAATAAAAATTAATTATATGAGGCCTAACCGGTTTGGCTCAGTGGATAGAGCGTTGGCTTGCGGTCTTAAGGGTCCCAGGTTTGATTCCGGTCAAGGGCATGTACCTTGGTTGTGGGCACATCCCCAGTAGGGTGTGTGCAGAAGTCAGCTGATCGATGTTTCTCTCTCACTGATGTTTCTAACTCTTTATCCCTCTCCCTTCCTCTCTGTAAAAAATCAACAAAATATTTTTTAAAAAGAATTAATTATACAGGATTACACGAACTGATGAATTTTTTATACCTTTTTGATGACTTTTTGTCTAATACATTACTGGAATATTTTTAATTTTTTTTTAAAAACAAAATTGTTTTTCCTCCCCTACACTATACAAACACATTTCTACCTACATGTTACCTTTAAAAATGGTCATCTGAGGATGCTGTGCAATTTTTTAAAATCTATGTTGGCAGAACTCAATAGAAATTGTGCTTCTATCCTAGCTGATTCTGCTCAATGGATAGAGCGTCAGCCTGCGGACTGAAGGGTCCCAGGTTCGATTCTGATCAAGGGCACATACCTTGGTTGCAGGCTCGATCCTGGCCCTGGTCAGGGCATGTGCGGGAGGCAGCCAATCAATGAGTGTCTCTCACACCGATGTTTCTCTCTCTCTGTCTCTTTTTCCCCCTCCCTTCTACTCTCTCTAAAAATCAATGAGAAAATATCCTTAGGTGAGGATTAGGAAGGAAGGAAGGAAGGAAGGAAGGAAGGAAGGAAGGAAGGAAGGAAGGAGAAAGGGAGAGAGAGAGCGAGGGAGGAAGAAATTGTGCTTCTGTATCTGTTTATGAAGACAGATTTTGAGCCACACAAATGTCATTCTTTTGTTGTTACCCTAATTTTTCAACTGCACTCTCTTTCTGCTGGCTTCTAAGATTATTCACTAGTTTGACTCTAAAAGACTACTTGATTCTTGTGGTTTAATAAAAAATTAAGAACTTTTTTCACTCTAGGACTAATTTTAATTCTGACAAAATACCATATCCATGAAACAAGTATGGACACTATAATAAAGAAATAATCAGAGAATAAAAAAGGAGCCCCTGATCTGAATAAAAATGTTACTAGATGACTTAAGAGATAAATTTGAAATATGTTCTCAGAAATAGCATTAAAAAAAAATTAAAAAAAACAAAAAAGGAGAGAAAAGATGAAAGAATTAGAGAATAAAGAGATCAAACAGCCCAGCTGATGTGGCTCAGTGGTTGAGGGTCAAACCATGAACCAAGAGGTGACTAGTTCAATTCCCAGTGAGGGCACATGCCTTGTTTAGGGCTTGATCCCCAGTAGGGGGCGTGCAGGAGGCAGCTGATCAATGACTCTCTTATCATTGATGTTTCTATCTCTCTTTCCTTCTCTATGAAATCAATAGAAACATATTTTTAAAAAAAGATCAAACAGTCAATGAATAGGAATTCTTAAAAGGAATTGCAGAGGAAAAGGAAATATAAAATAAATTCACAAAACTGAAGGACATAAGGTCTCCAAATCAAAAGTGCCCAGTACAATGGTATGGAATAAAATCCATAGCAATACAAATCATCATAAGGTTTCAGAAAACCAGAGGCAAAGAGAAAATTGAACATTTAATGACAATGATATTCAACTCAGAATCCTATATCCAGTCAAACAGTAAGTTGTGAGAGAAAGGAAGAAAAAGACATTCTCAGATATGGAAGGACAGAAAAAGGTTGCCTTTGCACCCATTATCAGGAAGGGTCTGAAGGATATGTTCCATTTTTAAAAAGAGCAAATAAGAGAGGAAACAGGGTTCTAACACAGAAGGGAAGTGGAGGCAATTACTAAATGAAGAAAGCAGTGTTGTCCAAGGTTGACAGCTGTGTTGCAGGTGAAAGAGAGGCTGATCCAGACTGGAGCAAGAGGGACCGGGAACCCGGGAGTGTGGATGAGTCTGGACTTCATGGGGAAAACAGCAGAGAAGGCCTGGAATCTCCGAACCCACTGAAGAGGGGTTCACAGCTCGGGCTGACACTCTGGGTAATGAGTCGGTTCATGAATAAGTACGTGGAAAGCTAAATAAACAGAAAAACAAAGACTAATGCCAAGAAAAAACTTAAGAATGGAAACACAACCAAATTATGCTATCATATTATAGTCACCGGTGACTGCGAATGCTTATAAAGAGGAATAGGTCAAAGGGAGAAAAAAGGGGATATGTATCATACTTTCAACAATAAAGATTTTTTAAAAATAAAAAGGAGGAACAGCAATGGCAGGGGGAATTGAGAGAGAGCTAATTTTCATCTTCCTCGGTGGAGATAAATAGAAAATGTCTATGATTGAAAATCGAGAAATAGTAGAATGAACATGGTCTTGAGACATATGGCAGTAAATACTAGAAGGAATAGCTAGAAAAGTGAAGAGGGATTACCTCTAATGTTGGGCATTACATGAGAAAGATTAGGGCTATTTTTCACCAGCACATTTATAACACTTTACTTGAATTTTTAAAATATACATATGTATTTTGTGATAAAAGCTTAAAAATGTGTTAGAGAAAGAACTAAAAACATACACTGAAATGTTCGCAATGGTTATTTACGAACACCTCGCGGATTTTTTATTTACTTTGTATTTTTTGACATTTTCTAAGCTTTCTTCTTTCAGCATATGTGACCTCCAATGAGCAAAATACTAAATAATGACATCCATACACAGGAATGTGCAGAATTCCTCAATAATGATGATTATTTTGAAGTCTTCAGCATTCCTCTGTATGTGTGAACTCAGTCATATTTTTCAGGAACATTCTTGCAGTTAATTTTATAGTCATCTTTCTTCTGTTCAGCTAACCGGAACCCAGAACAGTGGTCTCTAAGATTTCAATGGAAAAAAGTTAGGTTTGGGACTGCTGATACCTGAGGAAGAGAGGACTGCTGGAGATGGGGAAGGGAACACAAGTTTTGGGGGGGGGGGGGGGGAGATGAGGGCATGGATACTAAGTAATTTAATCCTCAAAATAATCCTATGAGATATGAAGCTTTTATGTGTTCTCATTTTAAAATTTAAGGAAACTGAGGCCCAGAAGGGGCAAGGGATGTGTGGTCAGCAGCTGTGCAGAGATTTGACTCCTGTGCACCTTGCTGCACTGCAGGGCTTGGGACAGGCGAGTGCAGCCAGGGTATGGGTTCACTACTCCTCTGAGGAGGAGGGGACAGAGTGGGGAGGGACTGCTCCCTGTCTTCAGTCCCCTGAGTTGTGGCCTGAGATCACAGAGGCCCACTCCAGACTATAGACTTCAACATCCCGACTCTGAACATGTGGCAGATGTGGTGCTGACTGATGTGGCCAGGCCCTGGGCCCAGGCCATGGAGGTTCTTGACTTTGACCCCTTGTGTTATGTGGCAACCTCGTCTCTTCCTTGCAGGACCAAGGAAAGTCACAGAAACTGCTGGAGGGACAAGAGGTGTGGGCTAAGGTTGTCCTGAGCCCATCTCTCTCCCCCTACCCAAAAAAGGAAAGAAGTTAAATGTTCATTTTCACTCAGCAGTAAAGCAGCATATAAGCTATATAGAAAGTAACCCGAGAGACTATCTCAGTACAATGCAATTTTGGTAGAATCATTTTATTGTATAATTAATTTTTTAAAAGACTGAAAAAAGCTCTTACAAGAATAGCCTTTGTAGTTCTTGGAATAAAACACAAGTTGCCCAGCTCCTGCAACACTACATCTCATGCAGGCTTTTGTTTGGGAGACTCCGTTCATTGAGGGGGAGGATAAAGAGGAGAGGAGAGTCACTGAGGCCATGGGCATTGAGGAGGCAAATTTGGCCAGATCTAAGATGTAGGTCTTTGGACTTCCTGGTTCAAAGGGTGTCAGGGCCCTGCATCCCCACTTCCAAGTGGGGCCCAGAGAGAGCAAAGGCAAGGAGCCTCTTGGATGGCATGTAGCTGCTGGGAACATGGAACACCCATTGCCCTGCCTTGGGACTCCGGGAATCTCAGAAAAGGCGCTTCCTGCCTTTGAATGCACCTTGGCAGCGGCAGCGTGGACACTAACCCTGTGTGAGCATCTCAGGCGCCAAGGTCTTCCTCAAGCTTTGCAGTTTCTGGACTTTGTAGTTTCTTGAGGTGCTTGGGAGCTCCTGGGCAGCTCCGTGTGTTAAAATAGCATGAGGTAAAGAAGCTAAAAAGGACTCAATGCCTCACCACTTGGGGAAGTGGGACTTAGAGATAAGTTTTGTTTGGTTTAGAAAAATAAAGCAAAGTGATGTTTCTTGCACCCACTTACGGTATAGCGATTTTACACCCACTACACTATTATCTAGACTATTTGATGTAGACTTGCTCTGATTAGAATGTGACTGGTGGAAAGTGAAAGCCCTAGAGATTAAAGTGGTTTCCTGAAAATGGCTGTTTGGGTCCATGATTCAGGTCTCCATTAACCCGGAGGTAAGCCTCAGTGTTTGGTTTTCTGTGACTCAGACAATTGGGACAGACCCTCTCTGTCTTCATAGTCCTTTTCACTATAATTTATGCCACCACTAATTTTTGTGACTGTTTCTGCAATCCTGTTTTTTCTGTTAGCATTAAATAACTAAAATTACTTCATGAGGAACATGAAAACCTGCATGAGGGAAAAAGCCTTCTAAAATGACGGGCACCAGTCAATCAACACTGTTTGTCTTAATGGAAGGAGGCATTGGCACGGGTTTCGTCAAAGAGCAGAAATAATCACTTGCCAGTGGAGCAGTCCGTTTCCTCAGAGCTGTTGAGCCCCTTGGGAGACCATCCCTGTGGAGGTCGGCTCAGGGATAAAGAGCCTGGTCTCACCCCTGCTGAGGCAGCATGGCTCCCGGGAGATGCAGGGGTGGGCGAGTTGGGAGAGTGGGAGCCGAGGGCAGAGGAGGAGAACACCTTGCACCTCTCCAGGGCTGAAAGGTTAAGGCACAGTCATCCTCACTCAGCTAGTGGAGCTGCTGGCCTTCATCTGGCTGCTTAACAGCCTTGGAAACAGGACCGGCACTCCCAGCAGCTGCTCCCTGCGAGGCCAGCAGCCTGGCTGCGGGTCAGAGGGAGGTCCCTGGGAACATTTCCTGCCTTAGGAGCAGGGCTTGACCCCCACCCAAAGGTTAAATTTTGTTGGGTCCTGGGGTGCATGGGACGCTGGCAAATGGTAAATAATTTGGATCTGCCTAATTCAGACCAGGGCTTTCCCCTCAAGCATTAGTAATCACTGTCTGTTCTTTTAGCTCTCAATATCCCTGTCATTTAAAACCCTGCTCATTGCAAAGTAGCAAGAAAATTTCTTTCCCGAGTCTCCTGGCACAATCCAAATTCCAGAAATCATTTAACTTGAGCATTTAATTTACTCCATGGTCTTTCTGTTGTGTGTTGAGTCAGGTTCAAACCAAGAGGAAATAATGAGATTTAACACACACCAGAGGAATTAATTCTACTGTAGTGCCAGCCAATACTGTGCTACACGTTATTGTGTTTGAAACCTACCACGAAATCACTAAGCCTAATACATAGCACTAGCCTAGTGAAATCTGCATGCACTCTCCCACCAGTGACAGCGATTTTACCCTTGTTGGCATCTGCCATACACTCACCCTCTGCTCCGTCTCCACTCTTGCTCTTTCCTCCATCTGCCATGCAAACACTAAAAGAAGTGCGAGGATGTCTGGTGAAAACTGGTGAAGAGAAATGAGGTTGGAGGGGTGAGCAGGGCAATGTGATTTGAGATGTAATCCCCAAGACAATGAGAAGCTATTCCTAAGTATTAAATTGGAGAGTAATAAGATCAAAAGCTTAAAGAAATCACGCTGGATTGGATTCAGGGACTGCTAGAGAAATGAGCCCAGGGTGGTGTGGCTCAGTTGGTTGGAGTGTCATCCTATGCACCAAAATGTTGCCGGTTGGATTCCCGGTCAGGACACACACCAAGGTTGCTGGTTCAATCACCTGTTTGGGTTCATATGGGAGGCGATCAATTGGTGTTTCTCTCATCAGTGTTTCTCCCCCTCTCTCTTCCTCTTCTTCTCTCTCCAACATATATATTTTAAGTGACAAGTAATCCAGATGGCAGATGAGGGTGGGGTAGAGTTCAAGAGATATTTAGGAAGTTTCACGCATCAAGATTGGTGACTACCCAGAGATAAAGGAAAAGGAAAGATAAATGATACTAGCTTTTGTTTATGGAATGCTTACCAAGTGTTTTAGTTACTTAATAAACATGACCTGTCATTCTTGCAGGGGTCTTGAGGTAGGCATTATTTCCATTTACAGAAGAAAGACTGTGTCCCAGGGGAGACTTACTTGGCCACAGAAACATACCCAGTAAGTGGCAGAGCGGGGATTCTGATTCAGGGCCGTCCCAGGGTCTGTTCAGTGTACCACTTGTAAAAATTGAAGTGAAAAGGGAAGATATTCTATGGATGTACTATAACTTCTTTGCCTGTCTCTTGTCTGATTTTAGTTCCTTCTATAGGCAACTCCTTTTTTATATTTTTATTTTAAAAGTGAGTTTTCTCTAAGAGGTTGGTCTAATACCAGGCAATGCCATTGAGCAATTAGAGACTATTTTAAAAAACAATATGCTTGGTGTGGGGGCTACTGATAATTATGGATGGCTTTTGATTTCTTTGTGAATACTTTCTGAACACTCTGTTATTTCTGTTATCTTTAAGCTTCCAGGTCAATGCAAACAGAACTTTGGCTGGATCTCATTTCCCCTTTTCATGTGATAAACAAATGTTTTCCTTCCCACTTTGGTCAAGTTACAAAAATCCCTGCTGAATTTACACAATAATTGGGCATTCAACATTGAGAAATTATAATGAAACGCCTAACTGATTTTTCAAACATGTGGCAATGTAATTTTGTTTGCAAGTAGATGGAAATGTTCCTACTTTCATTTCCTCTTTTCAGAAGAGTTTTCTGATTTCCTTTCTTTATTAAGTAAGATGTTCAGGTGTAAGGTTCTCTACGCTCTTTGCATTTGTGCCAATGCAACTGCATATTCATTAAATTTTCTTTCATTGAATTAGAAATTAATGATTTCAATATTTTAAAAAATATTTTTTTTATTGATTTCAGAGAGAAAGGGAGAGGGAGATAGAAACATTAATGATGAGAGAGAATCATTGATTGGCTGCCTCCTGCATGCCCCCTACTTGCGATAGAGCCCACAACCCAGGCATGTGCCCTTGACCACAATCGAACCCAGAACCCTTCAGTCTGCAGGCTGATGCTCTATCCATTGAGCAAAACCAGCCAGGGCATGACTTCAATCTTCAAATTAGCTTGATAACATTACAAAATGTTGGAGGAGAGAAAAAATTCTTGAAAATAGGGGAATAAGATCATACACTTAGGTTGTACTAATTTTCTCCCTTTTGACAAACAGAAACTTTATTTCTACCCTTGGCAAGCAAATAAGATAATATGCTTAACTTCTTAAGAAAACAAAATATTTTTCACCAATTTTTAGAGAGGAAGGGAGAAGGAGAGAGAGAAACATTGATGTGAGAAAGATAGATTGGTTGGCTGCCTCCTGCACACCCCACGTCGGGAATCCTGCCCATCGCTCTGCCACTTACTGGGTATGTTTCTGTGGCCAAGTAAGTCTCCCCTGGGACACAGTCTTTCTTCTGTAAATGGAAATAATGCCTACCTCAAGACCCCTGCAAGTCCCGATGTACTCTGACTGGGAATCGAACCGGCAACCTCTTGGTGCATGGGGTGATGCCCAGCCAACTGAGCCAGGCCAGCCAGGGCATATGCTTAACTTGTTATTAGCAATAATTTATATGTCCACATTTCATTGAAGATGATGTTATTCTCTCTTTTGGCTTCACTCCAAGTTGTTTTGGATGCAGCCACACGACTTCTCACCCCTCACCCTCGGGTCAGTATTATACCTTTGTGAGGTAACTGATTGCTGGCCCGGGAATCAACTCAGTCAAATAGGAACTGAACTCACAAACGTGGTGCCATTTACACACAGGTCTCACCGTGAGCTGACCCAAAGGTGATAGGATCCAGTACCAGTTTCTCACACATTTATTTTGGAAATAGTTTCCTTGACAGCTGGTTCAAAATGATTTTCAATTAAAGAGTAACTTCGTAAGTTAGAAGTGTTATAAAAATATAGACTGGTTAACTGCTTTAAAAATGAATGAATGTTTCAACATTTAGTAAGTAAAAATATTTTGAAGTTGATTTTTTTAATGTGTTACCTTCTGAAATAGAAAAGTTAATACACATACACACATGAGTACTAATTTTGGGAATAAAACAAACCTAAATATACAAAAACTACACTTAAAATACCTTCTGTATGTAAGAAAGTCAGTCACATTGCAAGTTAGGTACTATGTAATGTGGTGTATGGAATTTGGTTGAGACCTGAACTTCATTATGGGACTACTGACATGACTTTCCAAGTAGCCTCTGTCCCTCCAGTTTCTCTCCCCGTAACCCACTCTGCACCTGGAGCATGCCAGCCTTGAACTGAGGGGATCCAGTGTTTAGAACACACATGTCAATCACATGTCATCGATGACTTTATTGTCAATCACTGTGGTTTACTGTCATAATGTCCTTATATTCATCATTACGAGCTCTCTGAGGCTTACATTCCTTTCAGGCTGTTCCTCTGCTTTCCCAGTGAGAAGCACGCTCAGATGTACAATGTAGACAGTTAGCAAAATTGCCAAATTCATGGTGTGAAAAAAATGCATTTCACCTACAATTAAGGTGTTGCTCTCTTCTCTTGACCACTTGTGTTAAAATAGGATTCTGACATTACAAATGATGCAAGAAAGTAACAAAAAGTTGCATATAAAAACCAACCACAAATTGTGGCAGGGCAGGCCTCTCAAACATCAGAAAGCAATTACACAAGACAGCCTAGAATTTTAAAGAGAGAGAGGATAAGTTTTTAATCAAAGTTAACTCAGACCTCTGGAATAAATTAGAAACAGGACCACACGTTTGAGACACAGGATTCCTTATGCTGGTGTAGGTAAAACATTTTTGAAGGTATAATTCGACACTTCATTTAAAGTTAGTAAGGGGGAAAATTATTTTACTTCAATTGCCAAGAAATTATAATATGAACAATTGGATTATGGGAGAAGGTCTTGTGTAACACCTGGCTATAAGGCTTAGTATTTTGTCCATTAATTAACTCAATAAATGATAAATGTTGGTTGGATATCTTCTATGTAAGAGATGCTGTATTAATGCTGAGGGTGATGCAAGGTGGAAAGGCATGATTGTTTTCCCTACAAGACATGCAAACCAACAGTTACATCCAGTGTAACAGCTGCTTTAACGCTGGTCAGCACAGAGTGCCAAGGAGCATGGCGGGAACCCAGGTCTGTGGGGAGGAGAGAGCAAAGGCTTCACAGCATTTCAGCTGAAGGAGACCTGGAGGGAGACAGGGTGTTGTTTCCTGGGCAGGGGGGTAGGAGACTGTGGTGGAAACTTCAGGGCTCCCTCCTGCCTGGTTGCCCTCCTTTCGGGCTCAGGGGAGGATTAGATCCCCCACCCTCCTGGAGTGGCAGAGCTATGGGTGGAAATGACTTGTGTCACTTCTAAGCTGAAGCACTTCATTGCTGGTGCAAAACTCTCCCATGCCCTTCGTCTGCCTTGGCAACTGGGAAAAGTTGGATGTGTCAGAAGGCGTAGCTCCCCCAGTGGGGGACCCGCTATAGCCTGGGTGCCTGAGAGACTGTGGAGAACAGACAGACCACTGCTGAACCGTGATAGATGTGGTGATAAGGGCGAGAAATTAATCGTGTGTTAAGCCATTGACATGTTGGGGTTGTTCTGTTAGTCCAGCATTTCAGAGAGAGGCAAAACACATTTACAAATAAAAGAAAGGGAGAATAGACAAATATCCCACGTAAATGGATTCCCAGTAATTTATGTGGTCCTTTGACCTCAAGGAAGTGGAGTTTAACTCCCGGCTCCTTCACTGTGGGCTGTGCATAGGGACCTCCTTCCAAACAGCACAGGGTGGGAAGGGTGGGGAAGAATGGTCTCCCAGTGGGAAAAAGTAATCAACATCACCTCAGCCATGTGTCCAAGGTCAATGACAGCAGTGATAAGTTGATGGGATGTATTCTAGATATGATGTGATAAAATGTGTGTGGTTTCTATTGTCTTCTTCTCCAAAACACATAACCCTAGCCTAATCATGAGAAAAAACATGAGGAAAATCCTAATTAAGGGTTATTCTACAAAATACTTGATCAGTACTCCTCAAAACTGTCAAAGTCATCAGAAACAAGGAAAGTATGAAATACTGTTATAGCCAAGATGAACTAAAATAAAAAGGACATGATAACTAAATGTAATACAGTGCCCTGGGTAGGATCCTGGAAAAGAAGAAGGACATGTGGACCCTCACTGGTTTGGCTCAGTGGAGGGAGCATCAGCGCGCAGACTGAAGGGTCACGGATTGGACTCCAGTCAAGGGCAGCACCTCGGCTACAGGCTTGGTCCCTGATCCCGGCTGGGGTGTGGGAGGCAACCAATCAATGTGTCTTTCACATGGATGTTTCTCTTTCCCTCCTTTCTACTCTCTCTAAAAATCAATGGGGAAAATATCCTAGGTCAGGATTTTAAAAAAAGAATATTTGGTAAAAACTAAGGAAATATGAATAAAGCATGAACTTTAATAATAACATATCAATATTGATTTTTTAATTTTAACAATGTACCATACTGATGTTAATAATAGGAGAAAGTGGATATGGGTGTACAGAAACTATCTGTACTATCTTTGTAATTTTACTAGTATGTAAATCTCAAACTATTATAAAATTTAAAAAAATTTTAAAACTGAGGTATAAGAGAGAACATGGTGTGTTCTGAAAATTCAAAGTGGAGAGTGGGAATTAAGAGTTTGGCTAAGTAGGCAAAAGATCTTTTATGCTATTCAAAGAAGATTCACTTTTTATTTATTTATTTTATTATTATTATTTTATTTTTGTTAATCCGAGGATATTTTCCCATTGATTTTTAGAGACAGTGGAAGGGAGGGGGAGAGACAGAGAGAGAGAGAGAGAGAGAGAGAGAGAGAGAGAGAGAGACATCGCTGTAAGAAAGACACATTAATTGGTTGCCTCCCACACGTGCCAGAGATCGAGCCTGAAACCGAAGTATGTTCCCTTAACTGGAATCGAACCCAAGACCCTTCAGTCTGCGGGCTGACACTCTATCCACTGAGCCAAACCAGCTAGGGCTAAGATTCATTTTTTTTAATTATATAAGCTGAGTGAGGGATCCTTAGATCTATAGATGGGCTGTAGGAATGTTGCAAAACCTCTGAATTACATAAAATTATATTGTGTGTATGTGTATATGGATGTTTTTCTCTGAAGGAGGTCAAAAGCTTTATTTATTACTAGAGGCCCGGTGCACGAAATTCGTGCATGGGGGGAGAGGGGGATCCCTCAGCCCGGCCTGCACCCTCTCCAAACTGGGACCCCTCAGGGGATATCTGACTGCCTTCTCACAATCTGGGACCGCTGGCTCCTAACCACTCACCTGCCTGCCTGCCTGCCTGCCTGATCGCCCCTAACCCCTCTGCCTGCCTGCCTGCCTGCCTGCCTGATTGCCCCTAAACACCTCTGCCTCAGCCCTTGCCACCGTGGCTTTGTCTGGAAGAAAGACCAGATGACCAGAAGATGTCCCGTCGACCCAGTCTAATTAGCATATTACCCTTTTATTAGTATAGATTCATTTGTTCTTAAAAGGAAAAGTACATAAAATATGTTAATAATAAATGCTGAAGGCAATGTAGAAACTCTGGAATAGTCTGAGCAAGAGAAATAACACAATTATATTTTTGTGTAAAAAAGATCACCCACCCTTTGGTAGTACAGCCTAAAGTGATTGTGTGTGTGTGTGTGTGTGTGTGTGTGTGCGTGCAGAAAGAAAGAGGAATTAAAGGCAAGATGATAGTAAAGAAGTGATCTTCTAACTCTTTTGATTGTGATCCACCTTGCATAACTACCTTTATCCTACCTTTGTCAGTTTCCTGAGGAAAAAGTGCTGAGTCATTCCAATGAAACATCATTTTCTTAAACCAAAATTTGGTGGGATTATATATACATCTACTTTAGCATTAGAATTGTGTATGGTTACTATTTAAATCAAAATGTAAATAGATCTTTAAGAATAACTATAAACCTAGAGCACTGGTGTATAAATCTACATTTATGGGAAGTTAGAATTAAAAAGCAATAAAAATCAGGAACTGAAAACCATGACACTGATAACAGGCATCCTTTCTGAAGATTAGGGTAATTCCAACGATTCTTGTACAGTAACATTGCATTCAGCCAGATTTCTTTGTAGAATGGAATTTAACCAGTCAACCCTATTACTGTCTAACTTAAATTTATTAATGCAAAATTTCAGTAATCCTTAGCAACTCACTTATGTGGTTATTAATAATTAAATCTTTGCTGCATATGCAAATGAAAATATATGGAATTGTACATCAGTAGTCCTTAAAAATGAAAATGAGCTTTCATTTTTTATAATTTCATGGTCTCTGAGAAGTTCTGTGGACCACAAACCATGCTTTGAGAAACTGCTATTACAATCTACAAGATAAATGATGAAAAGGCTGAGCTAGAAGAATGCAGGATGCACAAGAGGAGATAAAAGATACGGAGGGATCAGAATCAGCAGAATTTTTTATTGCTTGGATGGGGAGATAAAGGTAGGGGGAAAAAGCTAGCTTGATTTTGGGCTTTCTGATGGGCCAATTATGAGGAATACAGGATGGTGGATAAAGCTGGAGGAAGATAGGGTAGGTAGGAGATAGATGACAAGTCCAATTTGGAATATGTTGTGCTTGAGAGCCCAGGTAAGTATGCCATGTAGACAGACGGATCCTGAGATCCTTCAGCTCAGAAAAAAAAGCGTTTGGGATGGAGCAGTAAGCTCCTAACTTAGGAAAGTGTCATAGTTTGATTTCTCTAACATTACAACAATAAATTGAAATTCCAATTTTAAAAAATCCATCATATCCCTTGAAATAAATATACTAGTAGACAAGCAGGATTAAGGAAGGGAGGAGTCAGACCAATTAAGAATCCCTACCCTAACTGGTTTGGCTCAAAGGATAGAGCGTCAGCCTGTGGACTGAAAGGTCCCAGGTTCGATTCCGGTCAAGGGCACGTACATTGGTTGTGGGCACATCCCAGTGGAGGGTGTGCAGGAGGCAGCTGATCGATGTTTCTCTCTCATCGATGTTTCTAACTCACTATCCCTCTCCCTTCCTCTCTATAAAAAAAAAAAAAAAAGGCCTAGGCATGTGCAGCCTATTCGTTGAACCAACTGCACCTGATGCATGCCCAAGGACAAGGCCATTAAGAAGTTTGTCATTGGAAACATAGTAGAGCCCTCAGTACTTAGCGACACCTCCAGAGCGAGTGTCTTCGACGCCTATGTGCTTCCCAAGCTGTATGTGAAGCTGTGTTACTGTGTGAGCTGCGTCATTCACAGCAAGGTAGTCGGGAATCATTCTCTTGAAGCCCAGAAGGACGAACACCCCCACCCCGATTTAGACCTGCGGGTGCTGCCCTGCGACCTCCACCAAAGCCCATGTAAGGAGCTAAGTCCTTACAGAGTGAAGAAAACTTCTTTGGGGGAAAAATAAATGGAAATTGTACTTAAAAAATAAATAAATAAAATGCAAAATAAAATAAAAAAGAATCTCTGAGATCCAGCCAATGCAACTACCTATGTGTGATTAGAAATTCTTGGTGAATGAAGTTTCCACTGCCTGATTTCTTAAAATTATGTTCTACACATCTTTCTTTCTCCCCACCAGTCTCTCTCTCTTCAAAGCATGGAATGTGAATATCTGTTCATTTGTTGTTGCTGCTGTTTTACTTTTCATGGATGTATAACTTAATTTTTCCAGAGGAAAAAGTGCTGAGTCACTTCAATGAAACAAATTTTAAGTTTCTAACTGAAGAAATTTTTACATATTTCTCTGTAGTCAACACAGAGATAGACATACAGGATATATCCAGCACCCCAGAAAGTTCACTATGCCTCCTTCCACTCAACATTTCTCCAAAGGCAGCCACACTTTTAATCTGTATTACCATGGGTTTTTCCTGTTCTGGGCTTCATAAAAATGGAATCAAAGAGCATATTTTTCTTCATGTGTGGCTCATCTCTTACCATATTATGTCTTTGAGATTCATTTATGTATTACCACTTTGTAATAATAGTTTATTCTTTCTGTGCAGTAGTACTTTGTATAAATATACCACAATTTATCCATTCTGTTATTGATGAATTTTCCATTTTTGTAAATATGAATAAAGTTGCTATGAACATTCTTGCACATGTTTTTGGTAGACATATGGACTCTCTTCTCTTGAGTATTATCCAAGAAATGGAGTTGCTGCATCACATAGGATAAGTGTTTGTCTAGCTTCGTTAAATTCTGTTCGTTTTCCAAAACAGTTGTGCACAATTAGACTTCACCCACAATGGTGAAAGTTCCCACTTCTCCACACTCTTGGTATTAGCAGAACTTTTCAGTGTAGTGTATCTAGTGGGTAGGAAGTGGTATCTCTGTTTTTGAAAAACAACTTTCTTGAGGTAGAATATGCATAAAACACACTTCACATATTTAAAGTGTACAAATTGATTGACATATGAATACACCCCTGGGGCATTCACCACCAAGTCAGTGAACATATCCATCATCTCCCAGTTTCCTGTGCCCCTTTGTAATTTCTGCCTCCCCTCATCCTTACCTTCCTATTTCCAAACAACCACTGACTTGGTCTCTGTCGCTATGAATGTGCATGTTCTGGAGTTTTACATAAATGGAATCATACAGTATCTCTTCTTTGTTGGCTAGCTTCTTCTTTAACTCAGCATAATTATTTTGAGACTCGTCCATATCTCTGCATGTGTCAGCAGCCTATTATTTTTATTGCTGAGCACTATTCCATTGTACAGCTTTGCCACAATTTGTTATATCCATTCACCTGTTGACAGGTATTTGGGTTGTTTCCAGTTTTGGGCTATAACAAATAAAGCTGATGTCCAACGAAATCAGAAGCAGAACATTTGTGTTGAAGGGTTTATATAGACACATGCTTTCTTTCTTTGGGTAAATACCTAGGGTTAGAATGCCTAGATCCCATGATAAATACATGTTTAACTTCTTAAGAAACTGTCAAACTGTTTTCTAAAGTAGTTTTGCCATTTTAGATTCCCATCACCAGAGTATGACACTTCCAATTGTACCACAATTCCTGGCAACACATGGATGGTATGGTCAGTCTTTTAAATTTTAGCCATTCTAATAGGTACGTAGTGGTACTTCATTTTGCTTCTAATTTGCATTTCCCTAATGATGAATGATGTTGCCTCTTTCTTTATGTGCTCATTTGCCATTTGTGTTTGTTCTTTGGTAAAGTGTTTGCTGAAATCTTTGCCCATTTTTAAAAATAGGCTGTTTGTTTTCTTAGTGCTGAGTTTTAAGAGTTCTTAATATACTCTAGAATAGATACAAGTCCTTTATCACATATTTGCTTTCAAATATTGCCTTCTACACTGTGATCTGTGGCTTTTCTTTCAGTCTTCTAACATCTTCTGAAGAATAGCAGTTTTTAATTTTGATGAAGTCCAATTTATCAATTTGTTATTTTATTTATTTTTTAAATTTTATCTTACTTTTTGTTAATCCTCACCTGAGGATGTTTTTCCGTTGATTTTTTAGAGAGAGTGGAAGGGAGAGGGAGAGATAGAGAGAAACATCAATGTGAGAGAGACACATCAATTGGTTGCCTCCTGCATGGACCCGGATCAAGGCCAGGGAACCTGCAACCAGGTACGTGCCTTTGACCAGGAACAAACCCAGGACCCTTCAATCCGCAGGCCAATGCTCTATTCACTGAGCCAAACTGGTTAGGACAATCAATTTGTTATTTTATTGATTGTGTTTTTAGAGCTGTATCTAAGGTCTAAAGATTTCCTCCTGTTTTTTTCAAGACATTTTATAGTTTTAGGTTTCACATTTAGGTCTATGATCCACTTAAGTTAATTTAGATATGTGGTTTTATTTATCTATCTAATAAAAGAGTAATATGCAAATTGACCATCACTCCAACACACAAGATGGCTGCCCCCATGTGGACACAAGATGGCTGCCACAAGATGGCCAGCAGAGGAGGGCAGTTGTGGATGATCAGGCCAGCAGGGGAGGGCAGTTAGGGGTGACTGGGCCTGTAGGGGAGGGCAGTTGGGAGGGACCAGGCCTGCAGGTGAGGGCAGTTGTGGGGGGACCAGGCCTGCATGGGAGGGTAGTTAGGGGCAACCAGACTGGCAGGGGAGGGCAGTTAGGGGTGATCAGGCTGGCAGGCAGGCAAGCAAGCGGTTGGGAGCCAGCAGTCCTGGATTGTGACAGGGATCCCAGATTGGAGATGGTGCAGGCTGGGCTGAGGAACACCCCCCATCCCCATGCACGAATTTCGTGCACCAGGCCTCTAGTACTAGTATATACATAGATACATAGATAGATACATACACACAAACATACATGCATAACACAGTGGACATACACACACAATTTAAGCTTACTAAATAACCAGACAAAACTGTAATCTCCAAGAAGGTAGCAGACTTCTCTCTGGTGTGACTGGTGCTAGGAACACTTCCATCTGTCAGGCTCTGGGATGATGCTCTATATGGAGTTGAGCTGCCTCTGGCTGTGCTGTGGTTTTCGTTTGATTCAGTGCAGCACAGGCTTCAAATGTGATGAGAATATCAGGACCTTCCCTTCAGCAGAGCCTGGTATCTGAGAACTAACAAGACCCTAGGGACGCCCCTGGGCTTCACAGCCTTGTCACCAGTTTTAAGAACTGCGAGGGTCTCCTCTGCTTTACGGATAAGCTGCCGGGTTATTTGGTTTCTGGGGCGTTTTCTTTGTTCTTCAGTCTCGCCTCCTTCTGTGCCTGGAGATCTCTTTCAGCCTTGCTGCCCATCCTCTGGCCTTTGCAGGGCAACAGCCTTCTCTCCATGAAGGTCCAGGATGCCTCAGAGGGCCATGCCTTCTCTCCTCCCAACTCTCTGCTGCTACCCCTGAGCAAAGGCCACAGGAGATAGTGGTGGCGGACAGGTGCAGATGTGCTCTGTGGCTGGATGTCCTTGGCATTTTACTCTGTCACTCTGGCCCATATGTGGCCATTAAATATGGGCTAACATTTAGCCAGTTTCTTTTACACCATCTTCAGTGGGTTCTTCTTGCTGCTCCAGTGATGAGAGCAGCTGTGGGTCTCTCCTCTCCTAGAAAGGGCTCATCACTTTGTGGCATTCCCTTGCATTTCTCTGCTTTCCATGTTTCCTTGTGTCCTCAGCCCTCTAAAACGGTGTCTGATTTACCATGAGATGGTGTTTTGTGGCTTTCTGCAACGAAATCAGAAGCAGAACTGAGATCTCTTGATTTGAGAATTGTGGCTTTACAGGTAAAACCACTTATGGTTAAGTTGGTAACGAAAGTTCAGAGAGGAGAAGTGACTTGCCAACGTGAAAACATGAGGTAGGAGCTGCTTAGCTCGCGCTGTGCTAACAAAATACCATACGCTGGATGGCATGGACAAAAGAAAATTACTTTCTTATAGTTCTGAAGGCAGGAATTCCACGCTCAGGAGGTCAGCATGGTCAGGGTCTGGTGAGGGCTCGCTTCCTGGCTTACATGCCCCCTCCCATGGCACAGAAAGGGCTGACGTCTTTTCCTCTTCTGGAGAGGAAACCCATTTTACTGGATGGGGACGGCACCCTTAGGATCTTAGTTAACCTCTTCCACCTCCTTAAAGGCCCTATCTCCAACATGTGGATTTGGGGAAGACACAATGCAGTCCATTGCAGGAGCCCAAATGAATTATAACTGAGAGCAATCCTTCTAGAGTGAAGACTGAGAAGGTCAAGGGACTCGGAGTCAGGTTATATTTTTAAAAACCTGGGCTTTGAAGTTGGAAAACTTTGAGGGTTTTTTCTGGCTCTGCATTAAAACTGTGGGATTTTGTGAAGGGTCTTGGCTCCACTGAGCCGTGTCCTGAAGATGGGAGTTCAGTGGCATGACTTATGAGAAGCGCCTATCTCTCCTGGTTGTACCCGGGGGTTTTAATCTATGGAGGTGACTGAATGATGACACAGAGAAGCTAATGTCACTGAAAGAAGATTTTATTGTTGGAGTTCTGAAGAGGACAAGCCCATCACACCATGGACGGCCACGGAGGGGAGTCAGGAGGCAGAAGTGAGGGACAGCATGGACCCCAGACTTTATTGTGATTTCCAGGGGAATGGGGTGGATCGGCTCATTTGAGTAAGTTCGGTGGGCTCTGGGCCATCGGGGTGGTCTCCAGGTGTTTGATGCCTGGCCCTGAGTTGTCTGGCTGTCCAGATTCAGGATGAAATGAGAGCAAACAGGACAGGTACTCTTGACCAAGTGAGTGTACTTGGACTCTTTGAACTTCAAAGAAAGCAGGACTTATAGAAGAGAGAACAGGATTTTCCGTTAACGTGACCAAGTGGGACGTTAACTGGGAAAGCATCTCTGAATGGCAAAGCAGGAAGGACACATGGATAAATATTTTTCCTTTACAACCTCATTCTACCTTAAAAAGGTTATGCATGGGTGAATTAGCCCCATCAGAGTCCACAGTTCCTGGGAATGATATAAACTTGGCTGTAGGTGCCTCATACTTATTTGCCTAAATCACCTCTCCACACACCCGTCCCCAAATAAAAGAAACGGCACTAATCTCTATAACCCTGGCCAGTTATTCATTCTCCGAGAAGCTCAGCTTCCTCCTCTCTAAGATAAGAGTAATGTACTAATGTTTACTTTGCAGCTTTGTTAAGATTCTAGCAAATTTATATAGTTAAGAAATGAGAACTTCTCTTTCCCTCCCTAGTTCATTTTCCTCTCTAAGTAACGAAAACAAGTAATTATAAAGTAACCAGCACAAGTCAACTGATATAGACTGAGCACTTATATTGTGCTACAGATGACTCTAAGTGCTTCTGCGTATGATCCCATGATTCCATGAATTCAATGGACCTGAGAAAAATACCAGACTGTTAATACATCACATGCCATTAGCACTTACAAGAAGAACCCTCTTGACTGGCTGGATAAACCACGAACCCAGATGGACAAGATAAGATGAGATTTTATCACAGTTGACTCAGTCTCCTACTAGAATAAGAATGAGAGAAGTCAGAAAATTAGTTACCTTCATGGATCTAATTATTAGTTAATTTTAGAAATTTTTGAGGAAAAAATAAACAAAAAAAGATACCAATTGGAAAGACAAATGTTAAAAACTGATCACAGGCAGAAGAAGGGTATGGGGGGGGGGGGGAAGGGGATAAATGGTGATGGGAAAAAATAAAGTATTGATCACAGTAATCGATAGTAATGTATTGAATGAGAGAAAGGACACATAGATCAATGGAATGGAATAGAGAGACCAGAAATAGACCCACAGATATGCCCAGTAATTTTTGACAAAAGTGCAAAATTAATTCAATGGAGGAGGAATAGCCTTCTCAAGTGGTGGTGCTGGAATAATTGGCAAAAACAAACAAAAAAATCTCAATCTAAACCTAACACTTTATGCAAAAAACACTAAAAATGGATCATGAACTTAAATGTAAAACTAGTAGAAAAGAACACAAGTGAGAATCTTTGAGACCTAGGACTAGATAAAGAGTTCTTAGACTGCACACCAAAAGCCTAATTTATAAGAGAGAAAACTGGACCACATTAAAATAAAAAATGGTTGCTTTGCAAAAGCCCCTATTCAAAGGATGAAAAGACCAATTAGAGCCCTGGCCAGTGTGGCTTGGTTGGAGTTTTGTCCCAAACACGTTCTCTCCGTACACAAACAGGTGGTGGGTTTGATTCCCAGTGAGGGCTCATACCCAAGTTTTGGGTTTGATCCTTGGTCAGGGTTCGAATGAGAGGCAACCAACCAAATGATGTTTCTATCTATCTATCTATCTATCTATCTATCTATCTATCTATCTATCTATCTATCTATCTATCTTTCTCTCTGTCCCTCCTTCTCTCTCTAAAATCAATAAAAACATGTCCTTGAGTGAGGACTAAAAAAAGAACAATTAAAGATTAGGAGAGAGTATTTTCAAATCACGTATTAGACAAAAGCCTTAATCTAGTCCAGTGGTGTGGCTCAGTTGTTGATGCATCGTCCCATGCATCAGAAGGTTGCCAGTTTGATTCCCGGTTAGAGCACAAAGCCAGATTTTGGGTTTGATCCCGAGTAGTGGCATGAATGGGAGGAAACCAATTAATGTTTGTCTCTCATCAATATTTCTCTCTCTCTCTCTCACTCTCAAACACCTCTCTCTTTCTCTTCCTCTCTCTGAAATGAATAAAAACATACTAAAAAAAAACATTTATTGAGAGGATCCAAGATGGCGGCATAGGTAAACACCTAAACTGCTGCCTCGCACAACAATTTCAAAACTACAATTAAAAGACAAAACGTCTATCACCCAGAACCATGGGAAAGCTGGCTGAGTGGAAGTTCTACAACTAGAAGGAAAGAGAAAAGAGCATTGAGACGTGCACAAGCTGAGGTATGGAGGAGTGTGATCCAGGCTGGTGGCAGGCGTTGCTTTTTTCAACCTGAAGGGAGACAATCCTCCAATTATTCTGAAATCCAGTTTCTGGGGAGACGCGGGGGACCCAAACTCTTACGGGGAGAAGCTGGACTGTCTGCCATCGGGTCGGAAAGTGAGGGTGGCTTGCTTGCAGAGCAGAGCTGCGCACAGGAATAATTGTTTACTGCACTGGGGTGCAGGACATGGGGTCTTGGTCAGAGACACAGAGATAGCTAACTGCAGCCATCGCTGTTTGCCACACCCTAGCCTAGTGACATCCTGAGATCCCACCCCGCACAACCTACAAACCCACCCAAGCTCCAAGCAGCGGCTTTAGCATATGAATGGCCTGCCCCATTGCAGCCTAACCTAGCAAATTTGCAGCCCGGGTCAGACAGCTCCAAAACCTCCAAACCCCAAGCAAAGAGGAGAAAACTGTAGCTCTCACTGTCGCTCCTGCTGGGTGGCCTCAGACAGTAGCTGACCTGCACCCCATTGGAGATCCAGAAGCCAGTGTACCTAGTGGTCAGTGTAAGACACCAGATTTCAACTCCTCACATTCATAAGTGACACATTCAAGAGGCAGACTCAGTGAGCACCAAAGCCCCACTGAAACAAGTCCTGCACCATAAGCGTGTCTCCAGCGCAGCAGTTCCTCCATTATAGACACAGGGAGTCCTCACAGTCAATTGGCCTGGAGGTCAGTTCCTCCCAATGTACCAACAGCAATCAAGGCTTAACTACACCAAGACTTTGCACTCAGCCCACAAAGGGGTGTACCAAGAGCGTCCACCTCAGGTGATTGGGGAGGCTGAGCTACTGCCCCCTATAGGTCTCCTACTACACAAAGCCACTCCATCAACACAGGGAAGCAGCCAAAATGTGGAGACAAAGAAACATGTCACGAATGAAAGAAACAGAGGAAAGCAAACTACTGGATGACATAGAGTTCAGAACCACATTTATGAGGTTACTCAAGAATCTTCTAAAAACCTCTGAGGAACTTAGTGAGACCTTTAAGGATCTTAATGAGAATGCCAAAAAAAAAAAATGGAAAAGGATCAGTCTGAAATTAAGCATACACTGTCTAAAATAAAGAATATACAGAAACTCAACTGTAGATCAACATACCCCAAGAATCAAACCAAAGATCTGAAATATGAGGAAACAAAAAACACCCAAACAGAAAAACAAAAAAGAAAAAAGAATCCAAAAATATAAAGATAGCGTAAGGAACCTCTGGGACAACTTTAAGTGTACTAACATCCGAATTTTTGGGGTGCCAGAAGAAGAGAGAGAACAAAATATTGAAAACCTATTAGAAGAAATAATGACAGAAAACTTTCCCTACCTGGTGAAAGAAATAGACTTACAAGTTCAGGAAGCACACAGAACCCTATACAAGAGGAATCCAAAGAGGACCACACCAAGACACATCATAATTAAAATGCCAAGGGCAAAAGACAAAGAGAGAATCTTGAAAGCAGCAAGAGAAAAATGGTTAGTTACCTACAAGGGCATACCCATATGACTGTCAGCTGATTTCTCAACAGAAACTATGCAGGCCAGAAGGGAGTGGCAAGAAATATTTCAAGTGATGAATAGCAAGAAGCTACAACCAAGATTACTCTACCCAGCAAAGCTATCATTCAGAGTTGAAGGTCAGATAAAGAGCTTCACAGACAAGAAAAAGCTAAAGGAGTTCATCACCACCAAACCAGGATTATATGAAATGCTGAAGGGTATTCTTTAAGAAGAGGAAGAAGAAGAAAAAGGTAAAGATAAAAATCATGAACAACAAAATGACAGCAAATACATACCTACCAACAAGTGAATCTAAAAATCAAGTGAATAAAAAATCTGAAGAACAGAAAGGACTGGTGAATATAATAGAATCAGGGACATAGAAAGGGAGTGGACTGACAATTCTCAGGGGGAAGAGGGTGTGAGGGGTGCTGGAAGAGATTGGACAAAAATCTTACACTTATGGATGAAGACAGTGGCGGGGGGTAAGGGCATGTGGTGGGGTGGGGAATCAGGTGGAGGGGAGCTATGGGGGGAATAAAAGAGGAACACCTGTAATAATCTGAACAATAAAGATTTATTAAAAAACAAACCAAAAAAAATTTATCTAGAATATACTATAAATAACTTTCAATACTCAACATCAAAAGATAATCTAGTTGGAAAACTAGACACGACACAGAAAAGACACAGACAATTTCACCAAAGAGGATATACTGGTGGCAAATCAACACATGAAAGGCTTTTGAACATTGATAGCCATTAGAGAAATGCACATTAAAATTATGATGAGATATCATCACACACATATGAGAATGGCAAAAATTAAAACTAGCAATAACACCCAATGCTGGCAAGGATGCAGGGAAAATGGATCACTCATGCATTGCTGATAGAAATGTAAGATATTACAGTCTCTCTGGAAAACAGCCCAGCAATATTTTTCAAAATTAAAAATGGACTAATCATACAATCCAGAAGTCCACACTTGGGTATTTATCCCAGAGAAATGTCTTATTTCCACATTAAAACTCTTACATGAATGTTTATAGCAGCTTTATTCTTAACAGTCACAAACTGTAAACTGTCCAAATTTCTTTTAATGGGTGACTAAGGTTAAAGAAACCATGGGATGTCCACACCATAGGATACTACTTGGCAATGAAAAAGGAACAAACTGTTGATACACACATCTTGGAGGAACCTCTAGGAAATTATGCCAAATGAAAAAAGCCGATCTCAAAAGTATACATGCTGAATGATTCCACTTATTTAACATTTGTAAAATCTATATGCATAAACGGCTAATATGCAAAGTGTCCCCTCAGGAGTTTAACCAGAAGACAGGGAGTTTGATCACTCTCTATGATGTGCGCTGACCAGCAGGAGGCGGCACAGAATGAAGGAAGGCCCCCGTTGGCCCTGATTGCCAGCCAGGCCTAGGTACCCTACCCACACACAAATTTCATGCACCAGGCCTCTAGTAACATAAAAATAGAGATGGAGAATTGAGTATTGGTTGCCAGGGGTTAGGGTTAGGGATGGGAAGGAGAAGATGGTTGTGGCTATAAAGTGGTGATAGGAAGGAGTCTTGTGGTGATGGGTACAGTTGAACATCTTGATTGTGGTGGTGATTATCCAAGGTTCCACATATGAAAAAATAGCACAGGGCACACATACTCACACACACTCACACACAAAGTAACTGGTGAAATTTAAATAAGCTCTATCGATTGTATCAGTATCAGTTTCTTGACTTGGATGCTGTGCTGTAGTTGTGAAGATATTAACATTGGAGGAGACTGGAGGAGTCCTCTGGACATTTTCTGTGAACTTCTATGAATTTATAATTATTTCAAAATAAAGAGTTAGAAAACTACTATGAACATAATTTATTTATGACAAATAGTTTTGCCAGATATACTGAAAATACTCCTATATTTGTTAAACTTTCCTGAAAGTAAAACCCTCTTCCTTCTCTTCCCTTTTACGGGAAAATCTTTCAATAGAATTATTTTGACAATTCAAAGCTGGTGTGGAAAACACAGGCAAATGAGAATTATATAATTGCCAGGTGTCCATTGATGAACTGGGCAATCTGTCATTTTAAGAAAAAGCTAACAATAAGGTGGGATGAAAATGTACCTATCATCTTTACATTTTCTCCTGTATGCATTGTATGTTGCTTAAACTCAAGATTATTTTTACTTTTCTTTTATTTATTTATTTTGTTGTATGACCTTTAAAAAAGGACACAGATGTTGCAAAATTGTAAACAATAGATAATTGTTGTTTCTTAAGTGAGTCCCCCCACTTACAAATCAAAATAGCTCCTAACAAGCCCTGGCTGGGTAGCTCAGTTGTTAGAGCGCCATCTGCATACACCAAAGTTATAGGTTCAATCCCTGATCAGGGCACGTACAATGTTTCTCCCTTGCATGATGTGTCTCTCTCTCTCTCTCTCTCTCTCTCTCTCTCTCTCTCTCTCTCTCTCTCTCTCTCTCTCCTGCGCCTTTCTCTCTTCCTTTTTCCCTCCTCTAAAATCAAAATAAATAAACGTCCTTGGATGAGGATTAAGGCCAAAAAATTTTTAAAGAAAAAATTTAAAATACAGCTTATCAAAATGTATGGGATGTAGCAAGAACAGGTTTAGAGAGAAATTTATAGCATCAAATACATATATTAGTAGAGAAGATCTAAAATTTTTCAAAAATCTTAGTTTCCACCTTAGCAAACTAAAGAAAGAAGAACATTTTAAGCCTAATGTAAGCAGAGGAAAGGAAATAATAAATATTCAAGCAGAAATCAGTGAAAGTGAAAACAAGAAAATATAGAGTAAATCAATGAAACAAAAACTTGGTTCTTTGAGAAGACCAACAAAATTGATGAACCTCTGCTAGGCTAACCAAGTCAAAGGGAGAGAAGACAAAAATGTGCTGATCAGTACATGTGCTAACTAGTGCAAGTACTGATACAAGGATGAACCTTGAAACATTTTGCTAAGTGAGAGAGGTCAGCCACAAGGACCACACGTTATATGATTACATTCACACAAAATGTCCGGACCAAGGCAATATATAGAGAACAAAAGTAGATTAGTGGTTGCCTAAGGCTGGGCCGGGAAAGGGGTAAGAGGATAGGTGGATGACAGTTAAAGGGTATCTGGTTTATTTTGAGGAGTTGAAAATGTTCTAAAATTAACATTGATGGCAGATAAACATAGCTGTGAACATACAAAAAACCACTGACTCACACACGTTAAATGGATGAACTATGTGGTATATGAACTATATCTCAGTAAAGGTATCTAAAAACAGCAAGGTGCAAGACATCTACACTAATAAAAGAGAAACATGCCAATTAACCATCTCTGCTACTCCCACCAGCCAATCATGAGCGAGTATGCAAATTAACCCATCCAAGATGGCTGCAGCCACAAGCTGGAGAGAGCAGGAGGCTTGGGTTGCCCCTGGTGATGGAGGAAGCCAAGCTTTCCACCTGCCCTGGCCTCTAGAGTCTCAAGGCTACAAAGTTTCAATTATAGAAGACAAATAAATCCCAGATACTTGCTTCCAGCCAGCCCTGGCCTCCCTACAAGGAGGGGCTGGAAAAAAAGGAGGGACTGGGAACCTGGATCACCAGGGGCCATGGCCAGCCTGAAAACAGCCCTCAGTTCCTCACTCAGGCTGGCCACACACCCCCAGCAGGGACCCTCACACCATGGGGGTGTGGCCAGCCTGCAAACTACCACAGGCCCCTCTCCCAGGCCGCCCCATGCCCCAAGGGAACCCCCACCCTGACTCTTTAGGGCAAACCAGCCAGCCCCCACCCATGCACCATGCCTCTATCTATACTAATAAAAGTAATATGCTAATTAGACTGGGTGACCTTCCAGGAGACCTTCAAACTTTCTTCTGGACGAAGCCCTGGTAGAGGCAGTTAGAGGTCAAGAGGGGAGGGCAGTTGTGGGTGATCAGGCCAGGATGGGACGGCAGTTGTGGGTGATCAGACTGGTGGGGGTCGGACCAGCAGGGGGAGCAGTTGGGGGTGAGCAGAATGTCAGTGGGGGTCAGTTGGAGGTGATCAAGACAGTGAGGGGGCAGTTTGGAGTGAGCAGGCCAGCAGGGGGGCAGTTGGGGGTGAGCACACTAGCATGGGTAGGGCAGTTGGGGGTGATCAGGCTGGTGGGGGTGCATTTGGGGGTGAGCAGGCTGGCAGCAGGGGGGCAGTTGGGGGCGAGCAGGCTGGCAGGCAGAGTGGTTAGGGGCAATCAGGCAGGCAGGCAGGCAGGTGAGTGGTTAGGAGCTAGCAGTCCCAGATTGCGAGAAGGATGTCCAACTGCTGCTTTAGGCCCGATCCCTGTAAACCGGCAGTAGGCCATCCGTCAAGGGGTCCCAGTTTGGAGAGGGTGCAGGCTGGGCTGAGGGACACTTCTTCCCGCTCCCCCCACCCACCCCCATGTGCACGAATTTCGTGCACCAGGCCACTAGTCGTATATAATAGGCTAATATTTGTTTCAGATCAGACAGGGGAGAGTTGATCAAATATTTCAGCACCAAATGCTTATCCATGCATAATATTTCAGGGAGGACACAGGAAACTGAACACATTTTTTGCCTTCAGGGAAGAGAAGTGGTGGCTGAGGGACTTGTATAGAAGAAACTTTACATTGTATTATCGTTCTGTACCGTTTGAATTTTATACCATGTGCAGATGGTATAAAACAGACAGATTAAACATAAAGCTAATGAAATTTAAGCTTTGGGGCCCCTCGCTTGCCTGGGCCTTTCACAAGGCCCTAGGAGGGGCCCTAAGGATGTTTACATGGTCATATGTTTTGTAAAAACGGCAAAAATGAGATATGTTAACTTCAAACAGCTAATCTTGCTGTTTTTTTGCACTCCAAATTCCCCTGAATTCGCTTCTCCTTTTGTGTGATGTGTCGGGGAGCGGGAAGGGGAACCTTGTTGTCAGCATTTGGGGGGTATGGTTAAGGGAGAGAAGACTCCACAGAGTTCTGTGGATGGCAATCCTTCCATGCAGTTAAATCATTGCTAGTCAACTTGGTGTTAGAAATGAATTCCAGAGATACCCTTATTACCCACTGTGCCACACAGCTGACATCGTAGTAAGAAGGTGCAGGGATGGAAGTTCTATTGCACAACAGGTCCTACCACACTCAGCACCGTAAATACACGGGCATGGGAAGAAAAACGAGGTTTGAAGTGTATAGTCACAAGACCCTCTGGGGAAATTCTGTCCAGTTGCCGGGGGAATAAAATTGGAAGCAGAGGATTAGGTTCTCATCAATGCGTAGTCAAAATAGAAGCCCTTTCCTGTCAGAAATTTCTCTAGACAAAAACTGGGGCCATTAGCGTTCACTTCTGTTTCCCTCCACTCAGGAATCACAGTCCTGGCTGGTTGTTGTCCAATGTCTCAAAATAGTCATTTAAAAATATTTGTCTAAATTTCTAGTTCTTTATGGAAGGAGAGTAAATACATATCCTGTTATTCTATGTATTACTCTTTTAAAGTTTTTGTTTATTGGTTTTAGAGAAAGGAGAGAGGAAAAAATCATTGGATTGTTGTTCCACTTATTTCTGCATTCATTGCTTGATTCTTTTTGTTTTTTGCTTGATTCTTCATATGTGCCCTGACTGGGGACAGAACCCAAACCTTGGCATATCCAGGCAACACCCTAGTCAACTGAGCTATCCGGCCAGGGCCTAGAACTTATTCTTGACTTTTATGAGCTTGACAGAAATGTATGGTACTTTACCTTATAGAAGTGTTCCTTAATTTTGACTTGTCTGATTTTTCCTCATGACTAGATTCAGGTTATGTTATCTTTGGCAGAAATACTACAAAATCCTAAATCCTGCCTTCAATTCTTTTGGATATATACTCAAAATGGGGTTGCTGGATCATTTAGTAATTCTATTTCCAGTTTTTGTGTGTGTGTGTGTGTGTGTGTGTGTGTTTTTAGGAACTTTCATGTTGATTTCCATAGTGACTTGCAGCATTTCACATTCCCACCAGCAGTGTACAAGGGCTCTAATTTCTCTATATCAACATTTGTTTTTATTTTTTTTTTCATTTACTTTGTTGTTTTTTTTTTAATAAATCTTTATTGTTCAGATTATTACAGGTGTTCCTCTTTTTCCCCCCCCATAGCTCCCCTCCACCTGATTCCCCACCCCACCCCATGCCCTTACCCCCCGCCACTGTCTTCATCCATAGGAGTAAGATTTTTGTCCAATCTTTTCCCGCACCCCTCACACTTGCTTCCCCTGAGAATCGTCCGTCCACTCCCTTTCTGTGTCCCTGATTCTATTATATTCACCAGTCCATTCTGTTCTTCAGATTTTTTATTCACTTGATTTTTAGATTCACTTGTTGGTAGGTATGTATTTGATGTCATTTTGTTGTTCATAATTTTTATCTTTACCTTTTTCTTCTTCTTCTTCTTCTTAAAGAATACCCTTCAGCATTTCATGTAATCCTGGTTTGGTGGCGATGAACTCCTTTAGCTTTTTCTTGTCTGTGAAGCTCTTTATCTGACCTTCAACTCTGAATGATAGCTTTGCTGGGTAGAGTAATCTTGGTTGTAGGTTCTTGCTGTTCATCACTTTGAATATTTCTTGCCACTCCCTTCTGGCCTGCATAGTTTCTGTTGAGAAATCAGCTGACAGTCGTATGGGTACTCCCTTGTAGGTAATTAACTGTTTTTCTCTTGCTGCTTTTAATATTCTCTCTTTGTCTTTTGCCCTTGGCATTTTAATTATGATGTGTCTTGGTGTGGTCCTCTTTGGATTCCTCTTGCATGGGGTTCTGTGCGCTTCCTGAACTTGTAAGTCTATTTCTTTCACCAGGTAGGGAAAGTTTTCTGTCATTATTTCTTCTAATAGGTTTTCAATATTTTGCTCTCTCCCTTCTTCTGGCACCCCAAAAATTCGGATTTTGGTTCACTTAAAGTTGTCCCAGAGGCTCCTTACAGTATCTTCATATTTTTGGATTCTTTTTTCTTTTTGTTTTTCTGGTTGGATGTTTTTTGTTTCCACATATTTCAGATCTTTGGTTTGATTCTTGGGGTACGTTGATCTACAGTTGAGTTTCTGTATATTCTTTATTTCAGACAGTGTATGCTTCATTTCTGACTGATCCTTTTCCATTTTTTTGGCATTCTCATTAAGCTCCTTGAAGGTCTCATCAAGTTTCTCAGCGGTTTTAAGAAGATTCTTGAGTAACCTTATAAATGTGGTTCTGAACTCTATGTCATCCAGTAGTTTGCTTTCCTCTGTTTCTTTCATTCGTGACATGTTTCTTTGTCTCCGCATTTTGGCTGCTTCCCTGTGTTGATGGAGTAGCTTTGTGTGGTAGGTGATCTATAGGGGGCAGTAGCTCAGCCTCCTCAATTACACGAGGTGGATGCTCTTGGTACACCCCTTTGTGGGCTGAGTGCAAAGTCTTGGTGTAGTTAAGCCTTGATTGCCGTTGGTACACTGGGAGGAATTGACCTCCAGGCCAATTAGCTGTGAGCACTCGCTGTGTCTATAATGGAAGAACTGCTGCACTGAAGACACGCTTATGGTGCAGGACTTGTTTCAGTGAGGCTTTGGTGCTCACTGAGTCTGCCTCTTGAATGTGTCACTTATGGATGTGAGGAGTTGAAATCTGGTGTCTCACACTGACCACTAGGTACACTGGCTTCTGGATCTCCAATGGGGTGCAGGTCAGCTACTGTCTGAGGCCACCCAGCAGGAGCTACAGTGAGAGCTACAGTTTTCTCCTCTTTGCTTTGTGTGTCTGACCCGGGCTGCAAGTTTGCTAGGTTAAGCTGCGATAGGGAAGGGCTTTCTTATGCAAAGGCCGCTGCTTAGAGTTTGGGTGGGTTTGTAGGTTGTGCAGGGCGGGGTCTCAGGGTGTCACTAGGCTAGGGCGTGGCAAACAGCAATGGCTGCTAGTTAGCTGGCTCTGAGTCCCTGTCAGCAGTCCCGTGCCCCAGTGCAGTAAACAATTATTCCTGCGCGCAGCTCTGCAAGCAAGCCACCCTCACTGGCAGACAGTCCAGCTTCTCCCCATAGGAGTTTGGGTCCCCCGCGTCTCCCCAGAAACTGTATTTCAGAGTAATCGGGGGCTTGTCTCCCTTCGGGTTGAAAAAAGCAACACCCGCCGCCAGCCCAGATCATGCGCCTCCGTACCTCAGCTTTTCAGCGCTCGTGCACGTCTCAATGCTCTTTTCTCTTTCCTTCTAGTTGTAGAACTTGCACTCAGCCAGCTTTCCCGTGGTTCTGGGTGATAGACGTTTTTTCTTTTAGTTGTATTTTTGAAATTGTTGCGGGAGGCAGCAGTTTAGGTGTTTATCTACGCTGCCATCTTGGATTCTCTCAACACTTGTTTTTAAATTAAATTAAGGTGGTGAGAGGTGGAGGAAGGTACAGGGGGCGATGGAAGGAGACTTGACTTTATTGGGTCACACAATACATAGTACAAACGATGTGTTGTGGAGTTGTGTACCGGAAACTGTATAATTTTGTTAACCAGTGTCACCCCAATAAATTCAATAAAAAGAAGTTAATCCTGCCCGAGCCAGTTTGGCTCGGTGGATAGAGCGTCCGCCTGCAGACTGAAGGGTCCCAGGTTCGATTCTGGTCAAGGGCATGTACCTTGGTTGCAAGCACATCCTCAGTAGGGGGTGTGCAGGAGGCAGCTGATCGATGTTTCTCTCTCATCGATGTTTCTAACTCTCTATCTCTCTCCCTTCCTCTCTGTAAAAAATCAATAAAATGTATTTTAAAAAGAGAAGTTAATCCTAATGGGTATGAATGAGGCTATGCCCCATTTTTGCTTTGATTTGCATGCCTCTAATGATTAGTGATATTGAGCATCTTCTTATAAACTTGTTGGGAAGTTGTCTGTCTTCTTTGGAGAAGTGTCTATTCAAGTCCTTTGCTCATTCTTTAATCAGGTTAATTGCTTTTTTTTGTTGTTGAGATGTTAGCATTCTTTTTTAAATATACATATTTTATTGATTTTTTACAAAGAAGAAGGGAGAAGGATAGAGAGTTAGAAACATTGATGAGAGAGAAACATCAATCAGCTGCCTCCTGCACACTCCCTACTGGAGATATGCCCGCAACCAAGGTACATGCCCTTGACTGGAATTGACCCGGGATCTTTTAGTCCGCAGGCCAATGCTCTATCCATTGAGCCAAACTGGTTAGGGCTTAGCATTCTTTATATATTCTGGAAATTAATGCTTTATCAGATTTATAATTTCTTCCCATTCCATAGGTTGCCTTTTCATTCTGTTTGTTGTTTCCTTTAGCACTAGTATACATTGGTTTATAGGTTTGGTGTGGTCCCATTAATCTATTTTTGGCTTTATTTGCCTCTGATTTTGGTGTCATATCCAAATCAATGCCAAATCCTATGTTATCAACTTTTTCTCCTAGGTTTTCATCTAAGAGTTTTATAGTTTTAGGTTTTATATTTAGGACTTGCACCCATTTTTAGTTAAATTTTGTATATGGTGTAAGGTAAAGGTCCAACTTCATTCTTTTGCATGTGGATATTCAGTTGTCCCAGCACGATTTTCTGAGGAGACTGTCCTTTCTCCATTGTGGACGAGGCACCCTTGTTGAAGATCACTTGACCATATACAAGAGGGTATATTTCTGGACTTTCCAGTCTGTTTCAGTGGTCTGTGTCTGCACTATCACTTTTTTGTTGCCCAATTTGTTCCCAATTTGGCCATGTACCCATTCTACATTCTAGCTGGCTTCTGGGTCGTTTTGACATGTTTCTATCATTCTTTGACAACTTCCTTGCTTCCTGGCAAAGATATTCTGTTCTTTCATTTTCCTGTGACTGTCTCAAAATCAACCATTTCTCTAAGGAGCCTTGATTCCTTTTAGTGAATATGACATGTAGAAGCCCAGATCTAGATGCTAGGTATCCCTCTTGATATTAAAGTGTCACTGTTCCCAGGTCTCTGAGTGGGCAAACATAGGAAATATATCTGTGCACATAAAACTCCAATCCAAAACCACAGGGTTCATTCTAGTCTTCACCCTTTCTGTATTTTTAACTGTCTTCTCAGATAATGAGAAACCCATCTATTTTCAGTCTCCCATATGTAATTAATCTCTCATCTCCATTGCTCCCTTCTTACCCACCCAGATATATCCTCTCCCTGCTTGGGCTCTGCCACCCCACACAAGGCCACCCCTCGCCCCTCGCCCCCCCCCCCGCCATGGATGCCCTTCTCACCCAGGCTGTGACAACCCACAACTGGCTTTCTTCACCTTTCTCAGGCTCTGACTCCTGTACCAGCATGCAGCCATCAGGACCCCTTCCCTCATTTACCTTGGATCAAAATATTCTACAAGGCTGTTCCTCCATATGGACACTGGGGTCTCTCTCTCTCTCTCTCTCTCTCTCTCTCTCTCTCTCTCTCTCTTTCTCTCTCTCTCTCTCTCTCTCTCTCTCTCTCTCTCTCTCTCTCTCTCTCTCTCTCTCTCTCTCTCTCGGCTCTGACAGCCTATGTAAGGCTGCCCCCTTGTGGGCAGCCTCATCACCTCTAGGTCCGGACAGGGATTCTTTCCTCACCCTGCTCAGGTGAGGCCAGATTACCCTTTTTTATTCTCTGAAAGGTTTTTTGTAATTGGTGTTATTTCTTCTTTGAACGTTTGAATGAATATACCTCTTGTTTTCTTTGTGGGATTATGAAATTCAATTTCTTTAATAGACAGAGGACTACTCACTTTTCTTTCTTTTTTTAAATATACTTTTATTGATTTCAGAGAGGAAGGGAGAGGGGAGAAAGATAGAAACATCAATGATGAGAGAGAATCATTGATTGGCTGCCTCCTTCACATCCCCTACTTGGGGATCAGCCCACAACCCAAGCATGTGCCCTTGACCGGAATCAAACCTGGGACCCTTCAGTCTGCAGGCTGATGCTCTATTCACTGAGACAAACCAGCTAGGACTTGTCACTTTTGGTAAGTTGGTGTTTGCCCTAAGAATTTTTCCAATGAGCGGGATGGAGAGGGCCAATGGGGGTAAACCAGGGACATTTGTAAGTCTTTCAACAGCAAAGATAAATTTTTCCAATGAACACAAATTTTTAAAGTTTATTAGCATAATTTGTTTGTTAAATGCTCTTCTTTTTTTCATGTATGCAGAATTTATGTTAATTTCCCCCTTTGATTCCTCAGACTGGTTAGTTGTACCTTCACCTCAGTCTCCGTCCCTCTCTATATGAGTCTCATTAGGGTTTATCTATTTTATTATCTTTTCCAATTGTTGGCTATGTTGGTTCTCTGTTTACTATTTCACTATTATTGAAGTAGCTGCTTAGATTGGGGGCATAATAAACTTTTTCTATAAAGGGCCAGACAGTAAATACTTTAGGCTTTGGAGCTCAGGGTTCTTTTCCATCTTCCACAAATCTGTATATGGTCACTTTCCTAGCAATTTTTAACATTTTATTTTATTCATTAGATGTTAACTTAAAGAAGGACTTTAGATAGAAGCATGGGTAGATAGGACTTTATCTGATTATGATAGACTAGAGGCCCAGTGCATGAGATTCATGCATGGGGGAGGGAGGGTCCCTCAGCCCGACCTGCACCCTCTCCAATCTGGGAGCCCTCGGGGGATGTCCAATGGCACTTCAGGGCTGATCCCTGTCGGGCCTAAACTGGCCATTGGACATCCCTCTTGCAATCCGGGAACCTCTGGCTCCTAACCACTCACCTACCTGCCTGCCTGATCCCCCTAACTGCCCTCCCCTGCTGGCCTGGTCGCCCTATTAACTTTTTTGTTTTTAATCTTATCTCCTTCACACACAATTGTATTTAACTTCCTCATTGGCTTCTCCCTCTCACACAACTTTTCTCTCTCCTTTATGTAACACTTTTTCCTACTGACTCTTCATTTATAAACTTTTCTTTCCTCCTTATTTCCTACTTCTGTTCCATCCTCCTTCTTCCAATCTTTCTCCTACCTTCCCTCCCTCTCCACATTCCTTCTTTCCTTTATCTTTACCCCTGCCCTCCCTCCCCTTTTCCTTCCTTCCCACCTTAATTTTTTTCTTCACTTCTTCCCTCAGACATGCTTTGCTCCCTCCCCCATTTCTTCCTTCTTCCCATTCTTCTTTTAAGATCTACCAGCTCCCCTTGAAAACTTTTCTTCCCTCCCTCTTTCTCTCTCATCCTACCTTTCCCATACATTCTTCTCTACTTACTTGTACTGTTTTAATATCTATCTACCTGCCTAATTATTCACTATCATTTATCTTTTTTCTTTTCTGACTCTCTCCCCCCCCCCCACACACACCCTCTTTCCTAGCCCTTCCACAGACACCTTGCTCATTCCTATGGGCTCTGACAGCCTGTGTAAGGCTGCCCCCATATGGGCAGCCTCTCATAGATTTTAAACCCATAAATCCTTATGCATTGCTTGCTTTCTAATACTTTCAAACAGATATGCTGGGGTGGGCAAAAGTAGGTTAATAATAATAAATAATACTATAATAGATAAATAATACAATAATAAACATTTTCTATACTCACAACTGCAAACCTACTTTTGCCCACCCCTGTATAATTTCTCCAGCTTTTTGGGTTGTTTTCAATGAGAGAGCAGGCCCAAGACATCTGCTCTGCCACTGCTGCAAAGAGAGCTCTCTTTGTTCTCATCATGTATCTGGGCCTGTATCTGGGTCAGTATCTCCTAGTCCAAAATGTGCCTTTTCAATGTATAGATTTGAGTGTTCACTTCAGGAAATTGTTGATTTTCTACTTTGAACTTCAATTATGAAGGTTAGCTTTTTTGCCCACCTTTCTCTTATTTCTGTAATTATTAATCCTGCCCCCACAATGAGGGGGAAAAACATAAATATGAATAAAATGGCAATAACCATGTACCTATCAATAACCACTTTAAATGTAAATAGATTAAGTGTTCCTCCAATCAAAATACATAGGGTAGCTCAGTGGATAAGGAAACAAGACCCGTATGTATGCTTCCTACAAGAGACCCACCTCAAAATGAAAGACACAGATTGAAAGGATGGAAAAGGATACAGCAAGCAACTGGAAAGGAACAAATAACAAGAACAACAAAGCAAAACGAAAATGGAGTAGTGATACTTCAGACAAAACAGACTTCCAAAGAGAGATTACTTAGGTGAACCTGACCAAATCCTCTTGACAAGCAGATTTAGAGGCTGACCATGGAAGAAGTCAGAGATTCTCTTGCTGGCCCCACAGAAACAAACTACAATAGGAACTACCTATACAGAGAGTGGTGTGTAAGACATCTGCAGGTGTCCTACAGCGGCTGAGACTGTCCTATAACCACAAAGAATGAACTAATCAGCATAAGGACACACTGAACTCTAGGAAATTGCCATTATTTTGCATGTCAAAGATAGTCAAACATCAAAAGTTTCCTATGGCACAACCTCTATATACAATGTATTCTAGATAACACGGTTGGTGATCTGTATTAGTTCTTTGTTGCTGTATAGTAAGATACAACATACTTAGTGGCTTAATCTAGTACCCATGGATTATGTTGTTTCTGTCGGTCAGAAGTTGAGGCACATCCTAGGTGGGTTTTCTACTCAGGGTCTCACAGGCTGAAATCAAGGTATTGAGGGGCCCCAAGTTCCTTACCTGGATTTCAGGGTTCTCTTTCATCCCCCATAAATTTGTAGATGATTATCCCATGATTTTTAAAAATATATTTTTTATTGATATCAGAGAGAAAGAGAGAGGGAGAGAGAGATAGGAACATCAATGACGAGAGAGAATCGTTGATCAGCTGTCTTGCACACCCCACATTGGGTAAGACCACAACCCAGGCATATGCCCTGACCAGAAATCAAACTGTGACCTCCTGATTCATAGGTCAATGCTCAACCACTAAGCCCCATCAGCCAGGCTACTCCAACTATTTTTAACATTTTTTCATTAGATATTAATTAAAGGTCTTCATATGATTATAATAGATAATATCTTAGTTAGTCTACATAGGCCAGATAAATAGCGTTCAGTAATGAAAGATGCCTTAAGATGTATTCCAGGAGAAAGAAATTTGTCATTTAATAACATTGGATATGTAATAAAAATATTGGGGAGGGGGGAGAACCAAGATGGCGGCATAGGTAAACACCTGCACTTGCTGCCTCTCACAACCACATCAAAATTACAACTAAAAGACAGAACAACTATCATCCAGAACCGTGGGAAAGCTAGCTGAGTGGAAGTACTACAACTAGAAGTAAAGAAGAAAGCACATTGAGACTGGTAGGAGGTGCGGAGGCACGGAACGAGCTGGCACCTGGGTGTGATGCTTTCTTAATCGGGAGGGAGATACAAGCTCCCACTTGCTTTGAACACCAGTTGCGGGTGAGACTCTGGGGAACCCAGACACATATGGGGAGAAACTGGACTGTGTGGCATCGGGGCAGGAATGCAGGGGTGGCTTTTTTTCAGAAGGAGGTGCTCACAGCTGTCATTGTTCCTGCCCTGGGACCTCTCCCGTGCAGGACTGACGGGCAGCCGTTGCCGTTTGCTCCATCCTGGTGATTCCCTGAGACCCTGCCCCACCCAATAGACAACCCAACCCAAGCTGAGCTCAGCAGCTTTTGAATATGGCCTGTCCTTTCTCAACCTAAAACCTGTCAAACAGGCAGCAACTGGATCAGGGAGCCCCAAAGCTATTAAAAGAAGGCCCAATGCCGGCAGCAGCAGCCTGCCTGGCTTCACAGCTGGGCTTGGTCTAGGCACTTCCAAACCCAATCCAAAGAGGAGGAATCTTCAGATCTCTCTGTAGCTCCTGCTGGCTGGCCCCACGCAGTGGCTGACTTTGCATCTCCTTGGAGATCCAAGAGCCGGTGTACCCAGTTGTCAGTGTGAGACCATACCAGATTACAACTCCTCAGATCCATAAGAGACACACTCAAGGGGCAGACTCAGCGAGCACCAAAGGCCCAATGAAGCAAGTGCTGCCCCATAAGGGTGTCTCCTGCACAACAGCTCTTCCATGTAGACACAACTGGTCCTCACAATCAATTGGCTTGGAGTTCAATTCCTCCCAGTGATACCAACAACAATCAAGGCTTAACTACAACAAGACTGTGCACACATCCCACAAAGGGGTGCACCAAGAATATCTACCTTGGTGATTGGTGACTGGGCCCTATAGGACACCTACTATACAAGGCCACTCCATCAACTCAAGGAGACTTAGCAGCTACCCAATACATGGAAACAAACACAGGGAAGCAGCCAAAATACAGAGACAAAGAAACATGTCACAAATGAAAGAAATGGAAGAAAGCAAATTCCTGGATATAGAGTTCAAAACCACAGTTATAAGGTTACTCAAGAATCTTTTAGAAACCTCTGAGGAACTTAGTGAGACCTTCAAGGATCTTAGTGAGAATGCCAAAAAAAAAAAAAAAAGACCAGTCAGAAAATAAGCATACACTGACTGAAATAAAGAATAATATAGAGATTCAACAGTAGACTAGAGGATCGCAAGAATCAAGTCAAAGATATGAAATATGAGGAAGCAAAAAGTACCCAACCAGAAGAGCAAAAAGAAAAAAGAATCCAAAAATATAAAGATAGTGTAAGGAGCCTCTGGGACAACTTCAAGTGTACCAACATCTGAATTATGGGGGTGCCTGAAGAAGAGAGAGAGCAAGATATTGAAAACCTATTAGAAGAAATAATGACAGAAAACTTCCCCTACCTGGTGAAAGAAATAGAATTACAAGTCTAGGAAGCACAGAAAACCCCAAACAAGAAGAATCCAAGGAGGACCACACCAAGACACATCATAATTAAAATGCCAAGGGCAGGAGAACCAAGATGGCAGCGTAGGTAAACACCTAAACTGCTGCCTCGCGCAACAATTTCAAAAATTCAACTAAAAGACAAAACGTCTATCACCCAGAACTACGGGAAAGCTGGCTGAGTGCAAGTTCTACAACTAGAAGGAAAGAGAAAAGAGCATTGAGACGTGCACGAGCGCTGAAAAGCTGAGGTACGGAGGCGCGTGATCCGGGCTGGCGGCGGGCGTTGCTTTTTTCAACCCAAAGGGAGACAAGCCCCCGATTGCTCTGAAATCCAGTTTCTGGGGAGACGCGGGGGACCCAAAATCCTATGGGGAGAAGCTGGACTGTCTGCCAGTGAGGGTGGCTTGCTTGCAGAGCTGCGCGCAGGAATAATTGTTTACGGCACTGGGGCTCGGGGCTCCGGGACGCCGTCTGAGACACAGAGCTGGCTAACTAGCAGCCATTGCTGTTTGCCACGCCCTAGCCTAGTGACACCCTGAGACCCCACCCTGCACAACCTACAAACCCACCCAAGCTCTAAGCAGCCGCTTTTGCATAAGAAAGCCCTGCCCTATCGCAGCTTAACCTAGCAAACTTGCAGCCCGGGTCAGACAGCTCCAAAACCTCCAAACCTCAAGCAAAGAGGAGAAAACTGTAGCTCTCACTGTAGCTCCTGCTGGATGGCCTCAGACAGTAGCTGACCTGCACCCCATTGGAGATCCAGGAGCCAGTGTACCTAGTGGTCAGAGTGAGACACCAGATTTCAACTCCTCACATTCATAAGTGACACATTCAAGAGGCAGACTCAGTGAGCACCAAAGCCCCACTGAAACAAGTCCTGCCCCATAAGTGTGTCTTCAGCGCAGCAGTTCTTCCATTATAGACACAGTGAGTGCTCACAGCTAATTGGCCTGGAGGTCAATTCCTCCCAGAATACCAACAGCAATTAAGGCTTAACTGCACCAAGTCTTTGCACTCAGCCCACAAAGGGGTGTACCAAGAGTGTCCACATCAGGTGATTGGGGAGGCTGAGCTACTGCCCCCTATAGATCACCTACCACACAAAGCTACTCCATCAACACAGGGAAGCAGCCAAAATGTGGAGACAAAGAAACATGTCACGAATGAAAGAAACAGAAGAAAGCAAACTATTGGATGACATAGAGTTCAGAACCACATTTATAAGGTTACTCAAGAATCTTCTTAAAACCGCTGAGAAACTTGATGAGACCTTCAAGGAGCTTAATGAGAATGCCAAAAAAATGGAAAAGGATCAGTCAGAAATGAAGCATACACTGTCTGAAATAAAGAATATACAGAAACTCAACTGTAGATCAACGTACCCCAAGAATCAAACCAAAGATCTGAAATATGTGGAAACAAAAAACATCCAACCAGAAAAACAAAAAGAAAAAAGAATCCAAAAATATGAAGATAGTGTAAGGAGCCTCTGGGACAACTTTAAGCAAACCAACATCCGAATTTTTGGGGTGCCAGAAGAAGGGAGAGAGCAAAATATTGAAAACCTATTAGAAGAAATAATGACAGAAAACTTTCCCTACCTGGTGAAAGAAATAGACGTACAAGTTCAGGAAGTGCACAGAACCCCATACAAGAGGAATCCAAAGAGGACCACACCAAGACACATCACAATTAAAATGCCAAGGGCAAAAGACAAAGAGAGAATATTAAAAGCAGCAAGAGAAAAACAGTTAATTACCTACAAGGGAGTACCCATACGACTGTCAGCTGATTTCTCAACAGAAACTATGCAGGCCAGAAGGGAGTGGCAAGAAATATTCAAAGTGATGAACAGCAAGAACCTACAACCAAGATTACTCTACTCAGCAAAGCTATCATTCAGAGTTGAAGGTCAGATAAAGAGCTTCACAAACAAGAAAAAGCTAAAGGAGTTCATCACCACCAAACCAGGATTACATGAAATGCTGAAGGGTATTCTTTAAGAAGAAGAAGAAGAAGAAAAAAGTAAAGATGAAAATTATGAACAACAAAATGACATCAAATACATACCTACCAACAAGTGAATCTAAAAATCAAGTGAATAAAAAATCTGAAGAACAGAATGGACTGGTGAATATAATAGAATCAGGGACATAGAAAGGGAGTGGACTGACGATTCTCAGGGGAAGCAGGTGTGAGGGGTGTGGGAAGAGATTGGACAAAAATCTTACTCCTATGGATGAAGACAGTGGCGGGGGGTAAGGGCATGGGGTGGGGTGGGGAATCAGATGGAGGGGAGCTATGGGGGAAAAAGTAGAGGAACACCTGTAATAATCTGAACAATAAAGATTTATTTAAAAAATAATAATAAAAAAAATGCCAAGGGCAAAGACAAAGAGAGAATCTTAAAAGCAGCAAGAGAAAAACAGTTAGTTACCTACAAGGGAGTACCCATATGACAGTCAGCTGATTTCTCAAAAGAAACTATGCAGGCCAGAAGGGAGTGGCAAGAAATATTCCAAGTGATGAATAGCAAGAACCTACAACCAAGATTACTCTACCCAGCAAAGCTATCATTTAGAATTGAAGGTCAGATAAAGAGCTTCACAGACAAGAAAAAGCTAAAGGAGTTCATCACCACCAAACCAGTATTATATGAAATGCTGAAGGGTATTCTTTAAGAAGATGAAGAAGAAGAAAAAGGTAAAGATAAAAATTATGAACAACAAAGTGACAACAAATACATATCTATCAATAAGTAAATATAAAAATCAAATGAATAAAAAATCTGATGAACAGAATAAACTGGTGAATGTAACAGAATCAGGGGCATGGAAAGGGAGTGGACTGACAATTCTTGGGGGAAGAGGGTCTGGGGGGTGCAGGAAGAGATTGGACAAAAATCTTACACCTATGGATGAGGACAGTGGAGGGTCGAGGTCTGGGGTGGGGTGGGTACCGGATGGAGGTGAGCTATGGGGGGGGGGGGGGAATAGGAACATCTGAATAATCTGAACAATAAAGATTTATATATTTATATATATAATTAAAATAAAATAAAAATATTAAAATTCCCCAACTATTGGCATTGTCATAGTTCACTGATCCAGGATCACCGGAAGCAGATGACCCTCCTTCTGATGATCAGCAGAAGGTCAATAGTAGCCTAACACTAAGTCGCATGCCTGTCACTCACCTCCCTTCCTCTCATCTCATCATGTTGGCGTTTTATCATCCCACATCATCACAAAAGGGTGAGTGCAGTGTAGGATTTTGAGACCACATTCACAAAATATTCATTACAGGATATTGTTATAACTGTTCTAGTTTATTATTGTTATTGTTAATCTCTTACTGTGCCTAATGTATAAATCAAACTTTATCATAGATATGTGTGTGTAGGAAAAAACATAGTACATGGTTCGGTACCATCTGAGGTTTCAGGCGTCCACTGGGAGTCTTGCAACGTTTCCCCCATGGATAAGCAGGGACGACTGCAAGTGCTTCATTGTCTGTTGATTTTTAATTCATGTCAAAAGTTTGGCAGGCCGACTCCTTACATATGCAGGGCCCTCCCTGCACCTCGACTTCTAGGCCCCAGAACTGTGAGTCAACACATTTGTTGTTTTTGTGGTACTATGTTAGAGCAGCACTAGGAAACATACAGAGGGTGTGCCCCTCGCCGCTTCCCATTGCTCTGGTTGGTTTCTAGGAAAAGGGAAGGAACTTTACACCTAAGTTGTTGCCAAGTTCACTGGTCACCGTTCTCTACTTGTACAAAAGAATTCAGTCACTAGAATTGCCTACATGGTTGCCCCCAAAAAGAATGGGTTCCTATTCCATATGCTAACCACAAATGATCGAGAGTGAAAGGAGTATTTTCATACATGGAGAAGAATGAACTTTTCCACAGTGTAAGTGTGACTGCAATATGTCAGGCCTTTGAGTTATTGTTTGTGTCCTTGCTAAGTACTCATAGTTATACATGCTCCCTGTAAGTAGTTACACACCAAGTTCTGGTAAAACTCCATTAAGCCCTCCAGGCCCCATAGGAGAACACAGCCTTACTATGTGAGAAACATTGGGAGTTCTACTGTCGGGGCTGTGGAAACCTCAGTGAGGTCACTATCTCCCTGCCCTGGCCCATGTGGTTCACCGGGTTGGAGCATTGTTTCCTACAGCAAGGGGAGCACATCCCTGGGTTGTGGATTTGATCCCTCGTCAGGGCCCATGTGGGAGGCAATCGATCCATGTTATTCTCTCTCTCTCTCTCTCTCTCTCTCAAATCGGTAAAAATAAAAATTTTAAATTAAAAAATATTCTCCTTTTCTCCCATTCCATCCTGAACTCATTCCAATCATCCTTTATCCTCACCACTCCATTAAAATCATACTACTCAAAGTTACCAATGAATTCCAGATTGTCAAATCCAATGCTCCCATTTGATCCAGTGATCCCACTTCTAGGAATATATCCCAAGAAACTAGAAACACCAATCAGAAAGGATATATGCACCCCTATGTTCACAGCAGCACAATTTACCATAGCTAAGATTTGGAAACAGCCTAAGTGCCCGTCAGCAGATGAGTGGATTAGAAAACTGTGGTACATCTACACAATGGAATACTAGGATAAAAAAGAAGGAATTCTTATCCTTTGCAACAGCATGGATGGAACTGGAGAGCATTATGCTAAGCTAAATAAGCCAGTCAGAGAAAGATAAATATCACATGATCTCACTCATTTATGGAATATAATGGACAACATAAAGTGATGAACAAAAACAGATCCAGAGACAGAGAAGCATCAATCAGACCGTCAAACCTCAGAGGGAAGGTAGGGGAAGGTGGGGGTAAGGGGGAGAGAACAACCAAAGGACTTGTATGCATGCATATAAGCCTAACCAATGGACACAGACACCAGGGGTGTGAGGCCATGAGTGGAGGGGGGTGAGAGGGCAATAGGGGAATAAGGACACATATGTAATACCTTAATCAGTAAAGAAAATATTTTTAAAAATCCAATGTTCAATTCAGTCATCTTGACTCCCTCTTTTGTGAACCTTAGCTTCTGAGACACCCTCCTTCCCCCCTTCCTTTCTTCCCTTCTTTGCTTTTGTCCCTCTCTTTCCTCCCTCTCTTCCTTTTCTCTTTCTCTCTCTTACCTAACAGGCTGCCTCCTCTCAGTCTTCTTTGTTGCATCATTCTATTTTCCCTGTTTCTAGGCAGAGGAGCACCCTATGATTCAGTCTGCTGATCATTTCTCTTTATCTATCATCATTCTCTCTGGAATCTCACCTGGTCCCACTGCTTTAAATACTATTTAGACAGTGATACTTCCCACATTTATATCTCTGGCATTGACATTGTCCCTGAATTCCAGGTAAGTATATCCAAAAGATAACTTGATATCTCCACTTGGTCTACTAGTTTTCTCAAACTCAACATACCCAGTACAAAGCTTTTGATTTCCACTCCCACTAAAAAATGTTCTCACCCCTCTCTCCTGTCTTCATTTGTCTCTGTAAAAGACAACTCCATTTTTTCTTTAGAAATACCCTTGACTTCTTTCTCTCATATTCACCTCTTATCCCTCAATAAATGACGTTGGCTCAATGTTAAAAATATACTCAGAATCTTATTGCTTCTTCACAGCTATTTAATAATTTAATTTAAACCAGTGTAATCTACCCTAATAAAAGAGAAACATGCAAATTAACTGTCACTCTGCTATGCCACAAGCCACACCCACCAGCCAATCAGGAGCGAGTATGCAAATTAACCCAGCCAAGATGGTGGCTGGCCATGGAGCTGGAGCAATCAGGAGGCTTGGGATGCCCCAGCAATGGAAGAAGCCAAGCTTCCCGCCCACCCTGGCTGGCCCTGGCCTCCACTCAAGGCTAGAGTTTCAATTATAGAAGATAAATAAATCCCAGATACCAGGGCCTCTGCTTGGTTCGCTGGGGGGCATGGCTGGCCTGCAAACCACCTCCGGCCCCTCACCAGGCTGCCCCATGTTCTAAGGGAACCCCCACCGTGAATCGGGACACCCTTCAGGACAAACAAGCAGGCCCCAACCTGTGCACCAGGCCTCTATCCTACCTAATATTAGAGTAGTATGCAAATTGATCATCACTCCAACACACAAGGTGGCTGCGCCATGTGGTCAAAGATGGCTGCCCCCATGTGGACTTAAGATGGCCACAACAAGATGGCCAGCAGAGGAGGGCAGATGGGAGGGACCAGACCTGCAAGGGAGGGCAGTTAGGGGCAATCAGGCTGGCAGGGGAGCAGTTAGGCATCAATCAGGCTGGCAGGGGAGTGGTTAGGGGGTGATCAGGCTGGTAGGCAGAAGCGGTTAGGGGCAATCAGGAAGGCAGGCAGGCGAGCAGTTGGGAGCCAGCAGTCCTGGATTGTGAGAGGGATGTCCAAATGCCCATTTAGGCCCGATCCCAGTAGGTCTGGCCTAAATGGACAGTCGGACATCCCTTGAGGGGTCCCAGTTTGGAGAGGGTGAGGGCTGGGCTGAAGGAAACACACATCCGTGCACAAATTTCGTGCCTTGGGCCTATAGTCTTTTCTAATAAAGAGGAAATATGTTAAGTGATCATCACACCCTCACAAAGACGGCGGCGTCCACAGCCACTATGAAGGGAATATGCTAATTGACTGCAATGCCCTCAAAGATGGCCGCGCCCATAGCTACAAAATGGTGGCGCCCAGTCCCATCAGCCCCGCTGGGGCAGCAGGCATGTGGCACGGATAGGCCCGCCCCCAGGCAGGTCCAGCCGCACTGCGCTCCTGCCTCTGGAGGCCCCCAGTCCGCTTAGGCCCCCAACCACCCAGGGCCGGCCTGAGGCACAGGCAAGCCTCAGATGGCGGCTGCCCAGCTGCCCAGGGCCACCCAAAGCTCAGGTAACCAGGGCCAGCCGAGGCCTGCACTGCCGGCAGTGGCAGCAGCAGAGGTGTGATGGGGACATCGCCTTACCCTGATCGCTGGGTTGCCTCCTGCCCCTGAGGGCTCCCGGACTGTGAGAGGAGGCTGGCTGGGCTGAGGGACCCCACACTCCAGTGCATGAATTTTCATGCATTGGGCCTCTATTTGAATATAAACCACTATCATTTCTTACCTACACTAATGCAAAATCATTCTAATGGGTCTGCCTGCTTCCACAATTGCTCCCTAACAGCCTATTCTTCGGATAGCAACCAATGAAGAAATGTAAAATTATGTCACTTCTCAGCTAATACCCTTCTAAGTTTCCTATCACACCATGAGTAAAAGCTAAAACTGTTACTGTTTGCTATAAAGCCCTACGTAATCATGACCCAAAATGCCTTCCTAAACCCATTTCTGACCCTTCTCTTCCCTCATTCTGCCAGACTTTGCTGCTACACTTACCCTTTAGGGCATTTGCACTTGACCATTCCCTCTGCTAGAATGGTCTTCTTAACATCAACATGGCTGACTCCCTCACTGTCATTAGATCTGTCTAAACTGCACATTACAAAGGCCTTCCCTGATCAACTTAATAAAAAAATACCCCACTCAACCTACGTGGTTTGGCTCAGTGGATAGAGTGTCAGCCTGCTGACTGAAGGGTCTTGTGTTCAATTTCAGTCAAAGGCACATGCCTGGGTTGTGGACTCCATCCCCAGAAGGGGGCGTGCAGGAGGCAGCTGATCAACGATCCTCTCTCATCATTGATGTTTCTCTCTCTCCCTCTCCCTTTGTGTATGAAATCAACAAAAATATATCTTTCAAAAAACATTTAAAAATAAAAATACCCTGCTCTATTTCACTGGATAACTTCAACACCAACTGGTGTATTTGACTGTTGTATTTCCTCACTAAAGCAAGCTCTGGAGAAGAGGGATGCTATCTGTCACACCCAGTGCTGCATTTCTAGCACCTACGTCTGTGGCCAGCATGTTTGTTGAATGAATGAATGAATGAATGAATGCTACCTGATGCTAGCCAGGACATCTGACCTCACATAAATCCCTGTTCTGAGACTTCCTGAATACTGCAGCACCTTCTTTGGAGGCTAACCCTGGAATGTACACATGCGAAAACACTCAAACAGTGACATTTCTGTGCTACATCTTCAATGAAATAATCTTCATAATATCCAACAAGAACTCATTCATAGATTAGGAGCTTTACAAAGAGATGAAAATATATCCACTACTTCAAGGAAAAATTAACTTCTCATTTCTTCACAATCACAAGATGAATTGTTTTTGTTTGGCATCAGAACAGTGCTTGGTATCTAGTGGGCAACTCAGCAATTCCTGAAAGAGTGAATGCAGAGAACCCATTGGTAACTGGGGCCTCCCAGGTATTGGAAGACACTATTCACTGCCACCCCACACTAACTTCCCTAACCAGCTTGACCTGCCATCTAATGGTAGTTGCTTCCAACACTGCTAGGGTCCAATCTATCCCAGTACAACTCAGGTTCTAGTGACCTCCATCTGAGCCACTTCTTCGGGACGCAGGCTCCAACTGAGGTCATAATTCCAAGATTTGGAAGAGGTGGCACAGGTAGGTTATGACCTAAGTCCAAAGCTGTTGGGCAGAATATTCCTGAATGGTCCATCCAATGAGGGAGGGTGGCTGTTCAGTCTATATCCAGGTATTACTTGTAATGATCACTGCATCCCATCCAAGACAATAAATACTGGCACTTTTTGAGTAGCCACACATGCAGCTCGAGGTTTCAGGATGTTTATCCTGGCACTGACCACGGTTGGTAACGGCACTCCTCCCAACATCACTACCCAGCACTTTCCCAGAGAAGAAGTGTCATGAGCTCACTTCTAATAAATATAAACCGTATGATCTCCTTTGGTGTTATTTAAAATTTTGAAACAATGGTCGCTTTAACATAGGCCTTTTCAAACTACCTTTCTTCCATGTTGAGAATCTGCTAAAGCAGGAGACTGTTTGTAACGTTACCTATTTGCTATCTCAATGCCCCGAAGTGTTATCTCCCACTTCAAGTGAACTGTACTCAAAGAAAAATCAAAACATAAACAGAAGGTTGGTGTGTTTTTAAGTAACATTTATGTTTTGGAAGAAATGCCTTAAGTATTATTTTAAATACTTGTATCACTTCCTAGGAATGATGGAGCTTACATGGTCTAGAATTCAGTTAGACGTACAATAAAAAGCCTACTCCTAGGCTTATTTTATTTTCACAGTGTATTAAAATGTGTATTAGTTTAAAGAGTAAAGGCAGATCAACCATTCTGATGAACAAATACACTAGGACACGTTAGGAGCCCCTGTGGAACGCTGCCTTGGCTGTATTCCTCTCCCTCCTGGCCAGCAGAACTACGATGTTGGATTTTGTTCATGATTTCCTTGTATTTTCTATTGTTTCCCCAACATAGGAATATCTCACACACATTCACAGTTTTGCCTCTTTTGGAACTTTGTAAAAATGAAATGAAACTGTCTGAATTCTTCTATGACTTGCTTTTTCCAGTCAGCATATGTTTAACATTTATATTGCTGTGTGCAGCTAGAATTCTTGTATTTTCAGGCTATATTGTACAAATGTTCTATTTATGTACTCTGTGGTTGGTTGACATTAGAACTGTTTCCAGATTTTTGCTATTAGAAATTCTGCTATATTGTTATAAAGGCATCCTAGTGCAGAGATAGTTTCTCTAGTGTATATATAGATATATGTAGGAACACTTAATTTTGGCTGTACCAATATATATCCCTCAGCAGTATTTTTCATTGCACCATATCCTAGCCAATACTTAGAACTGACTAATCAAACATTTCTGTGTGTGCCAATTTGGTAGGTATGAAATGTCACTGGTGATTTTAATATGCAAGTCTTAGTTTATTAATGAAACTAAATATAATTTCATATATTTATTATTTTTGTGTGAAATGGCAGTTTATGTCTGTTGCCCATTTTTCTAATGGGTTTCTGTCATTCTTTGTAGATTATTACATATTCTTGACATTCATCCCTTTTCAGTTTTGAGTTTTAAGTATCTTCCTCCAGTATGGGGTTTCTCTCTTTGTGGTGTCTTTTATTTTATTATTTTTTAAAATCCTCACCCAAGGATTTTTATTTTTTTTTTGAGAAGAAGAGAGTAACATCAGATGAGAAACATCAATTGGTTGTTTCTTACATGCCCCCAACCAGGATCAAACCTGCAACCTAGGTATGTGCCGTGACCGGAACCAAACCCACAATCTTTTTGGTGTATGGGACGACATTCCAACCAACTGAACCACCCAGCCAGAGCTCTTTGTGATGTCTTTTAATGAACAATTCTTAATTTAATGTACTCACATTTAGTGGTACTTCCTTTTGTGTGTACTTTTAAGAAATCCTTCTCTAACCCAAGGTTATCAAATTAGTTCCTCCTTAAAACAGTCCACATTTGCCTTTCCCAGTAAGTCCACATTTATTCCATCTAGAAATGATACTCATGTGTAGCGTTAGATAAAGATCCTATTTCCATCCTAGCATAAATCTAGGTTTAATATATATTTTTTTATTGATTTCAGAGAGGAAGGGAGAGGGAGAGATACAAACATCAATGATGAGAGAATCATTGATCAGCTGCCTCCTGCACGCCCCCTACTGGGGAAGGAGCTTGCAACTGGAACCTAGGCATATGCCCTGGCCAGAATCGGACCGATGACCTCCTGGTTCCTGGGCCAACACTCGACCCACTGAGCCACACCTGGCTGGGCAAATCTAGTGTTTTTGTTTTAACGGGGGCTCAGGTCGCTGGGTAAGCAGGGCCCTTGCCTCTCTTTGTTTTTGTTTTCTCTCTTTTTAAAAAAGTATATTTTTATTGATTTCAGACAGAGAGAGGGAGAGACAGACAGAAACATCAATGATGAGAGAGCCTCACTGATCGGCTGCTTCCTACATGCCCCCTACTGGGGATCAAGCCCTAACCCAGGCATGTGTCCCTGACTGGAATCGAACCTGCGACCTTTCAGTCCACAGGCCAATGCTCTAACCACTGAGCAAAACTGGCCAGGGCATCTAGTTTTCTTATATGTAGATTGGCTCTCTTGATATTGTGCCAAGGTCTGTTTATCTACTCCTGCACCAAATCTGCCCTGTTATTAAAGGTCTTGGTATCTGACAGGGCAAGTTTTCCTCATCTCCTTCTTGGTTATCATTTGCCTTTAACTTCCACATTAAATTTAAAACCAGACCGTCAAGTTCAATAACAAAGAAACAAATCTCTTGGGATTTTCATTGGATTTGCATTAATGCTGCATCCAATTGCGGGGAACTGACACAATACCAACGCTTCCTTATTTTCATGAGCATGATAGGTCCCTTGATTTGGTTATATATATAATTGGTTTCATAGAGGAGGAGAGAGGGAAAGATAGAAACATCAGTGATGAGAGAGAATCATTGATGGGCTGCCTGTTACCTGCCCCCCTCTGGGGACCGAGCCCACAACCCGGGCACATGCCCCAACTGGGAGTCAAATTGTGACCTCCTGGTTCATAGGTCGATGTTCAACCACTGAGCCATGCCAGCCATATTAATGTCTTCCAATAAAGGTTTAAAACTTTCTCCAAAGAGGGCTTGCACATCTTTTTACTCAATACTAACTACATTATATCTGATTTGGTATTCAGAGCTTGCTTTTAATCTGTAGTCTTTCATACCATCTCAAACCATCTGTAAATAATGACCACTAAGAAGTCCTACTGTCACATTCTCTCAGCTGGCTCTTCTGAGTCCAAGACTAATGCTTTGCTACTGAATCTAAATGTTTCCTCACCTATAAAATAAGGAACCCCAGTAGGACCGTTTTGACACTTACATGAAATAACATGTGGGGAAATGGCCAGCCTGGTTTCTTCAATCCTTTTCTTCCAGGCAGCACATTGTTTTGTCTTTGTGTGTGCAAGGGATTTTGCACATGGCAGTCCTTTTGAGTATTCACACTGAGTATAAATTAATTTATTTCCTGATTCCTGCAGGGCAGAAAGCATATTCCTTGGCTGGGATACCCTTTCTGAATCCCATACTTAAAGCACTCATGCTTAAAAAGATTTGCTTGCCCTAGCCCAGTGGTCGACAAACTGTGGCTCGAGAGCCACATGCGGCTCTTTGGCCCCTTGAGTGTGGCACTTCCACAAAACACCACGTGTGGGCACGCACGTACAGTGCGATTGAAACTTCGTGGCCCATGCGCAGAAGTCGGTTTTCGGCTCTCAAAAGAAATTTCAATTGTTGTACTGTTGATATTTGGCTGTTTACTAATGAGTTTGCCGACCACTGCTAGCCAGTTGGACTCAGTATATAGAGACTGTGTCAGCTCTCGGATTTAAGGGTTTTTATTCTGGTCAAGGGCATATACCTCAGTTGCAGGCTCAATCCCTGACCCCTCAGGGCACATTCGGGAGGCAACCAATAGATGTGTCTCTCTCACATCTATGTTTCTCTCTGTCTCTACCCCTCCCTTCCACTCTTTCTAAAAAAAAAAATAAAATCAATGGAAAAATATCCTCGGGTCAGGATTAACAACAAACATTTTAAAATATATATTTTATTGATTTTTTACAGAGAGGAAGGGAGAGGGATAGTTAGAAACATCGATGAGAAACATTGATCAGCTGCCTCCTGCGCGCCCCCTACTGGGGATGTGCCCGCAACTCAGGTACATGCCCTTGACCGGAATCGAACCTGGGACCCTTGAGTCCACAGGCTGACGCTCTATCCACTGAGCCAAACCGGTTTCAGCACATTTTTTAAAAAGAAAAAGATCCTCCCTTAAAATTACTGTCTTTAGAAAAATAAAAAGATTTGCTTTCACCTAGGGTTAAACACACACACACACACACACAAAAGTATTGAATTCTGCTAAGTAAGATTAAGTTCACTCTCTTACACCTACCATGAGCATTCTATTCAGAATGACATCAGGCAAGTTTATATTTCTTTAAAGAAATGCTAATTATCTAAATTAATTCTTTGTATATATAAGTACAAAATATGTAGGTACAAAATACCTTCCCTTCAAATGACTTATTGTGTGCATTGAGCAAATATAGAAATATTTTCAGTATAAGGATGAAAACAAAAAAGGTCTTACTGATTTCACCTAGATAGCCAGAGAATTATTAATTCATTCATTCCATTTGACTGTATTGTTGTGACTTAACAGACACTGATTTAGAAAAGAATTTTTCGGATCCTTCTTGGTAATTGAAACTTGGCTTGGATCTTCTAGTTCTTATATTTGCCCTTTACTGGTTGTATTACTGTATTTTTCCATGTCTAAGACGCTATTTTTTTTCTAAAATCATTAGACTGAAAATTGAGGGGCATCTTACACATGGAAGTCAGCTGAGGAGGGAACCGCACGGGTGCATAGCTGCCCATACCTTCCTGCAATGAGCCTTTTTGTTACTGACATCAGCTGATGCCATAATTGGAGATGGAGGTGGAGAGTGTGCAGTCACAATAGGGACCTGAGTGTTCTAAGCCCATAAAGATGTAAATACACACACACACACACACACACACACACACACACATATATATATATATATATATATATATATATATATATATATATATATATATATATTTGTATATATAATATAAATACTGGTAAGTGATGGTCTTACTCTACACAATTCAAACTGAATGTAACCAGCTATGCAAGAAAGCATAGAAATAGAGCTGCAGAGAGACCATTTGGACCGCCTCCCACTGAGTGTATGATCAGACAGTGGAGAAAACAGGAAGAACAACTTCCAAATGCCAAAAGAGAAGAAGGCCTTAGGAGAAAAACCAACAAAATGGGCAAACTTGGAGCAGAGGCTTAAGACTTGAATTATGGAGCAGTGCCAGAGTGGCTCATGTGTGTCAACCAAGTTTATTCAATGTCAGGCAACAATGTTTGCAAGCAAAATGAACATTGTTGATTTTACAGGAAAGGCAAAATGGTGCTTCATTTTCTTGAGGAGAGAAGGGTTGGCCATGAGAACACGAACAAAGTTAGCTCAGAAAATGCCACCAGTTTGTGAGGATGATCTTACATATATAGACAGTGACCCAGAAGACAGCAGTGATACAATAGAAGTTGAAGAAATTGATATGTCTGGAACTAGCAGTGATGAAGAAGAGAGCAGTGATGCACCAGAGGCTGAATTAAAGTGACTAAAGTGATGCTGCATATCATAGTACTGGTATGTAAACATTACTTGGCAGTAATTACTAAATAAAAATGTGTTATGTTTTATGTTTAAAATATTGATTTCTTAATTTTGGGTTGGAAAAACGTGGGCATCTTATACATGGAAAAATACAGTACCTAGGACTGAATCAATTATGACTTACCCATTTCTTACATAAAGCTACCACTAGGTGGCAGTACATAACACTTGAAAGCATTGACAATATTTAACCAACTGTAAACATCACAAAATACATAAATACACCAGTTTTCACTTTCAAAATTGGTATTTCTAAAAAGCACCCATTATTGAAAAGGACGTGGGTAAATATCATTTTTCACAAACAGCTGAGGTGAAGGTAAATCAGAGGGCAACTTCCGGTGCCAAAACCCTCAAATGTTCATACTCATTAAATCGAGCACTCTAACTTTTTGGAATACAGAGATGTACATTTAGATTAACTTATAAGGGTATTCATTGCAATATCCTTTACATTAATCTAAAAAATCTAGTGAAATAACCTGAATACCCAATGACAGGAACTGATTAAAATCATGGTATCAGTTGAAATACCAGGTAGCCATTAAAAGCAGTTTAAAAACACAACTTGTCACTTTTTAATGTGCATATAAATCACTTGGGGATCATGTCCAAAAGCATATTCTGGTTCCTGAGGTGGGGCCCCAGACTTGTTATTTGTAATAAGTTCCCAGCCCAGGTGATGCTGACATTAATAGTCTGTAGACCACACTTTTATTTTATTTTTTAAATATATTTTTATTGATTTCAGAAAGGAAGGACGGGAAAAATAGAAACACTGATCGGCTGCCTCTTGCACACCCCCCATTGGGGATCAAGCCCAATGTACCCTGGGCTTGTATCCTGACCAGGAATCAAACCTGGTCATGTACCCTGACTGGGAATCAAACCGTGACCTCCTGGATCATAGGTTGACGCTCAACCACTGAGCAACGCCAGCTGGGCTGTAGACAACATTTTTAGCAGCAAGCTTTTGGATCATTTAATGACACAAAATGTCAATACTGTAAAAGCACTCAAGTGAGCCTCACATAAACAATTTATACATACACTCTTTCTATACAACGGACTTATTCACACAACATACATGATCAAGAACCTACTCAATTACTTTATTTTTAATTTATTTTCGTTTTTAAAGTATTACAAATAGTAGTACACATATCTCCTTTTTTTCCCCCACTGACCTTCCCCCGGCCTCCCCTATCCCCCGGCACATGCCCTCACCCCACCCCCCACCCCCAGTGTCTTATGTCCATTAGTTATGCTTATGTGCATGCATAGAAGTCCTTTGGCTGATCTCCTAACCCCCCCTCCCCCCGCCCAACATTCCCCAGCCTTCCCGCTGAAATTTGAGTCTGTTCGATGCTTCTCTGCCCCTGCATCTATCTTTTTATTCATCAGGTTATAATGTTATTATCCATAAATGAATAAGATTATGTGGTATTTTTCTTTCACTGCCTGGCTTATTTCACTTAACATAATGCTCTCCAGTGCCACCCATGCTGCTGCAAATGGTATGAATTCCCTCTTTTTTATAGCAGCGTAGTATTCCATTGTGTAGATGTACCATAGTTTTCTAATCCACTCATCTGCTGATGGGCATTTAGGCTGTTTCCAAATCTTAGCTATTGTAAATTGTGCTGCTATGAACATAGGAGTACACATATCCTTTCTGATTTGTATTTCTAGTTTCTTGGGATATATTCCTGGAAGTGGGATTACTGGGTCAAATGACAGTTCCATTTTTAAATTTTTGAGGAAATGCCACACTGTTTCCCACAATGGCTGCACCAGTCTGCATTCCCACCAGCAATAAAGGAGGGTTCCTTTTTCTCTGCAACCTTTCCAGCACTCGTCATTTGTTGATTTGTTGATGATAGCTGTTCTGACAGGTATGAGGTGGTACCTCGTTGTTTTGATTTGCATCTCTCGGATGATTAATGAGTCAGTTTGTTCCTAAACTGTCAATAGTATTTTTTCCTGTTTTTTTTTTTTTCATAATTTAGAATTATGTAAGCCAGTGAAATGTGAGTGTAAATAACTGGTTCAATAAAAACTAAGTTCATATTTTGACATACCACTTCACACCCATTAGGAAAATAAGTGTTGGTCAGGATGTGGAGAAACTGAAACTCTCATGAGTTGCTGGTAGGGATGCAAAATGGTGCAACTGCTGTGGACAAGAACTGGGCTCCTCAAAGTCTAAACAGAATTACCATATGCTCAGCAATTCCTATGTATATACCCAAAGAATCACAAATGGGAACTCATATGCTTGTACACCAATGTTCATAGCAGCATTATTCACCATAGCCAAAAGGTGAAAACCCAAATGTCCACTGGTAGATGGAAAAATAAGACTCGGTAATATACATACAATGGATTATTCTTCAGCCATAAAAAGGAATGAAATTGATACATCGTACATAGATGACCCTTGAAAACATTATGCTAAGTGAAATAAGCTGGTCACATAGGAACTCATATTGTATGCTACTCCTTATATGAGGTACATGGAATAGGCGAATTCAGATATAAAGTACAGTAAAGGTTGCCAGTAGTGAGGGGAGAGGCAAGAATGGTAAGTTACTGCTTAATGAGAACTTGAAAAAAATCCTGGGTATGGACAGTGGTGATGGCTGCACTTTGAATATACTTAATGCCAATGAAATATACACTTAAAATGGTCAAAACAGTAACTTTTACTGTATTTTATAATTTGAAAGATGCTGAATCAGTTCTTTCAACCTTAAGCTAACAAGATAATGTGGTAGACCTACACTTATTTAAGCGTTTAACATCTATGTGCCCCATGCAGATGTGGCACTTGGGTCTTAACAGAAAAAAAGACTGTTTATATTCTAATAGACTGCAAATTAACATACTGTGTTAGTAATAAGTACTTGGAATAATAATAAGGAAGAGAGTGGGTTCCATTCTTCAATTTAAAGGTGAAAACTGCCCTGGCCAGGTGGCTCGGTTGGAGCATTATCCCATAGACCTGTTGGGGAGTTTTTGGGAAACAACCAATTGGTTTCTCTCGTTTATGTTTCTCTCCCCCTCTAAAATGAATAAAAACATATCCTCGAGTGAGGACTAAAACAAATTTTAAAAATTTAATGTTTTTATTGATTTCAGAGAGGAAGGGAAAGGGATAGAAATATCAATGATGAGAATCATTGATCCGCTGCCTCCTGCATGTTCCCCACTGCGGATTGAGCCCACAACCTGGCCATGTGCCCTGAACCATGACCTCCTGGTTGATAGGTCAATGCTAAACCACTGAACCACACCATCCAGGTTAAAAAAGTATATACATATATATAACTTATTAGCAGTCATGCAGACATCCAAAGCATTCCAGGCAGGGTAACAGCCTGTGCAAAGGCTGACACAGGAGCATGCCTGACCTGTTTGAAAAACAGAGGCTACTAGTAGAGTGGCTGGAATGCAGTGAGCATGGAAGGAAGGTACTGGGAGATCTCAGAGAATTAGGGCCAAATCATGGAAGAACCTTTTAAGGACTGGAGCTTTAATCTTGTCAGAAATGGGGAGCCCTTGCAGGTTTTTGAACAGAGGCAATAAAAACTCTTGAAAGATGTAATAAGAATGTAGGGATGTAAAAACAGAAAAACCTATTATAAATTACTGCAGTAATATATGTAAAGAAAGGAAGCAATGGTCAGATTTAGGTATTTCCTGATGTATTGAATATGAAGTGTAAAAGAGTAAAAAATGATTTCAATGTTTTGAGCCTAAGCAACTGAAATGATGGTGTTGATGCTTGCTTGCTACTAGGGAAGCCTGGACTGAGTAGGTGGTGAGGAATGGTTGAGTGTGAAGTGTTGAGATACCTATTAAATATTCAAGTAGAGCCCTAGCCGGTTTGGCTCAGTGGATAGAGTGCCGGCCTGAGGACTGAAGGGTCCCGGGTTTGATTCCAGTCAAGGACACATGCCCAGGGTTGTGGGCTTAGTCTCCAGTAGGGGGCGTGCAGGACGCAGCCAATCATTGATTCTCTCTCACCATTGATATTTCTCTCTCCCTCTCTGAAAATATATATTAAAAAAATAAAAAATATATATTCAAATCGAGATGTCCAGTAGATAGTTAAGTCTCCAGTTTGGGAAAATGTGTGAATTGGAAATACTATCAAGTTAGAAACCAACAGAATATCTTATGTAATAAAGAAGGAAGATGCTAATTGACCCTCACACCATCACAATGGTGGCAGCTCTCATAGCCAATAAGGAGGGAACATGCTAATTAACTGCCCTGCCCTCAAAGATGGCGGCACCCACAGCCAATGAGGGAATATGCTAGTTAATTGCCACTCCCTCAAAGATGGCAGTGCCCACAGCCACAAGATGGTGGCCCCAGCCCTGTTGAGGCACCTGCCTCTGGAGTTCCCCAGTACCCTCAGGCCCTCAGTCCCCCAGGGCTGGCCTGAGGCGCAAGCAAGCCTTGGATCACGGCTGCCTGGCAGCCTGAGGCTCAGGTAACCAGGGCCATGGCAGTAGCAGAGGTGTGATGAGGGCATCGCCTTCCCGATTGCTGGGTCACCTCCCGCCCCTGAGGGCTCTCAGACTGTGAGAGGGAACAGGCTGGGCTGAGGGACACCCCACTCCAGTGCATGAATTGTCATGCACTGGGCCTCTAGTTAATACATAAAGCTGTAAACAGGAAGAGTGCCAAGAAATTCAGATTAAACTAAAAAAGGTTAGAGACACACAGGAGAGATTATGGATGCATGAAAATTTAAACCTTCACTATGACTCCTAACTTTACCTGCCCATTTATGCTAACTGATCAACTTCTGATAAGAGAGCATGTTTTATCCTCAATAGTCATGTAAGCAGGGGTTGAGGTAACAATTGGTGGAAGGCAACTTTAGGTATATTGCCAGGTACTCTCAAAAGGAATGAGACAAGTATTCACAACAGATATACTATTAAGACGTTAAGCGCCCAGCCTGTTTTGTCTTCTGGATGGAAAGTAGTGTCAGATACTGGTGACTGACATGGCGCTTAACTAACTGTAAAAACAGCCACCAGTGAACCACATTCTGCAAATCACTTTCTAATAAACTGAGCATATTCTTGGATGCTTAAGAATTCTTATTTATGTTTACAACTAAGGTGATTTCTCCCCCTACTTGGGGGAAAGCTGAAGATAGTTAATAATGTAAAATGACTTACCAGTTTTTATTTTTACTTTGGGGGGGGAGGGGAGAGTAGGGAGGGCTGAGAACTAAAGTGGTACACACACAGTGGTATTCAAGTTTCTAAACCGTAATGGAGTGGGGCCCAATTCCTGAGTCAATGACAAAATTTTCTTTTCACGAAGTGGAACATCTTTTATTTATAGGATAGCTATTAAAGTAAGTAGAACCTGTGCAAGTTATCTATGAGACATTTAAAAAAATAAAGCCTGGCCCTAGCTGGTTTGGCTCAATGGATAGAGCATCAGCCTGCGGACTGAAGGGTCCCAGGTTCGATTTGGGGCATATGCCCAGGTTGCAGGCTCGATCCCCAGGAGGGGGCGTGCAGGAGGCGGCCAATCAATGATTCTCATCATTGAACTCTCATCTCTCCCCCTTCCTCCCTGAAATCAATAAAAATATATTTCAAAAATTAAAAAGAAGTCCAGCCACTGTGGCTCAGAGGTTGAGCATTATGAACAGGTCACTGTTAGATTGCTGGTCAGGGCACTAGCCCAGGTTGTGGGCTCCATCCCCAATACGGGGCGTGCAGGTAGCAGATAAATGATTCTCTCATCAGTCTTTCCGTCTCTCCCTCTCACCTCTTCTTTGAAATCAATAGAAATATGTATTTTAAAATACATAAAATTAACAAGATATCACTAAGTTGCAATGGCCTGTCTTACCTAGCACAGGATGTTGTACAGAAATAAACATTTTTAGCATATTCTGAAATGCTTACAGTTCAGGAACCAATAAAGCCTTTAAAGTTAGCAGTGGGGGCCTAGTTTGCTAAAACACAGCAAGTAATTGAAAAAAGCTGATTTGGAATCAAACACATTCTAACTTCAACTCACCTTTCTGCTAATCAGAACCCCAGATACCACTGGCTCACTTGTAAAAGTAGAATAGTACCTCTAAAATGATGATTTAAACTCTACAAAGTATAAGAGCAATTTTTAAAATGCTGATGGCAACACTCCCCTCCCCAAACGAGTCTTAGCCAGTTTGGCTCAGTAGATGAGAGCATCGGACTGCGGACTGAAGAATCAGTCCCAGGTTCAACTCCAGTCAACGGAATCTACCTCGGGTGCAGGCTCCTTCCCAGCCCGGGCCATGGTCAGGGTTCGGGAGGCAACCAATCGATATTCCTCTATCTTCCCCTCTCTAAAAATCAACGGGTAAATATCCTTGGGTGAGAACTCAAAAAATCAAATACAAACAAGGGCATGTGTGATTCTCTTCTGCAACTGTATTGACAACCACTGAATTGAAAAGTGATGGAGACAATTTTCTTCCCCACCCCATAGTTTGACCCAACTACCTACCTTCTCCGTGACTGAGTGTATTTCTAAGTGGACTGCCGCCATAAAAATGAGGCCTACTTTCAGCTAAGCCAATGATGTCCCCACAATGCTTCAACAGATCAGCATCAGTTCATTCTCCCACACCTGAGCAATAACCCTTCGCACAATGCCCTCCATCTTAGTCGCTAGATAGGTTCTTAAATTTCTACCACCTACCTTCAAGGTCACAAGCTCCCATGTGTTTATGTATCCCAAGGAGGGGGTTACCCTTTCAATCCAAAGCTACTTGCTTCATACTACTTATCTCAATGAGTATCAGCTTGAAAGCTGTACCAGACTTCTTTCCCCTTTTCCTAGCTATTACTGTTATGACTTTAATTTATGTAAAACCATACAGCCACACAACTACTTGCTATTTCTTGGATTTCAAAGCACTAAATTCACTGCCTCCACATCTTTTTCCAGTTTCCCATTTCAGTTGATGACATACCATTTAAGTCATCCTTTGTGCCTTGTTGTATTCAAACTTCCACTAAGTTTATCAACTGTGCTTAAGTCTTTCACTAAGTAAATTTTTCTCCATTATCCCCCTTTTGCCTGTAATTGAAGACTTAAGCTTTACTGGTTTACCTCATTTATTCTTTCCTTGATTAAATATGCAGCGAAGATTTCTGAAATATTACTTGTGACAATCTTTTTCAAAAAAGTTTTATTGATTTCAGAGAATGGAAGAGAAACATTAATGATGAATCATTAATCAGCTGCCTCCTGCAAGCCCCCCAACTGGGGATCGAGCCTGCAACCCAGGTATGTGCCCTTGACGGGAATTGAACCCTTCAGTCCATAGGCCGACATTCTGTCCACTGAGCCAAACCAGCTACAGTGAGACCATCTTGAATGTGATTTACCAGGCCTGAAGAGTCCTGCCTCTTGCCTTTTTCTTGAGCCGCATGCACAGGCTATGACAGTCACTCCCTACATCAGCCAAACTGACATTCTTCTAGTTCCTACTAATACGCTTGTCCCTCCTGTCAAGACTTCTGTTCAAACCTTACCTTCCATATGCACCAAGTCTTATTTTTTCTTTAGGTCTAAGCATAACGTTAAAGACATAAACTACATTAAGGAAATAAACTCTAATTTCTGAATGTAGCTTTTTGAAAGCCAAAAAATGTATATATCCTTTACCTGACAATGACAGCTGATAAGAACGGATAGAACATGAAAATGCAAAAACTCTTGTTAGTAATAGAAGACACTTTGCCCTGTACCTGTCTCTCTACATTTGGTAAACCATTTCTAGTACTATTTGTTTCATGACAATTGTTAGGAAATAAAACTAGGAGACTGGGGGGAAAACTGTGTATAATTCCTTTATTTAAAAAAAACCCTTTCACTAAATCAGGCCTTGACAGACTCTTATGAAGTTTTGTGTGGCATCTGGTTTAAAAGATTAGTAATAGGGCAGGCAGGTGAAGGTATGTACTGGGGGGGTAGGAGAGGTCGGGGGGAGGTCTATGGGGGGGGGGGGGAGGAGACATATGTACTGCTATTTGTAATACTTAAAACAATAAAAAAGAAAAAAAAAAAGAAAAAAATTTAAAAAGATTAGTAATAATCTCTTTTCTTTTTTATTAATCCCATTTTTAAGAGAGTGGAAGGGGTTGAGTGGGTGACAGAAAAACATCAATGTGAGAGACACATCTATTTGGCTGCCTCCTGCAAGGCCCCCCCTCCACCCCCCACCCCCCCCCCCCCCCACACACAGAGCCGGGATGGAGCCTGCAACCAAGGTATGTGTACTTGACCAGAATTGAACTGGGGACCCTTCAGTCTATGCTCTAGGGACCTAATAATCTTTTCTTTCAAATAGTCGAAATTAACTCAATCTCAAGTGAAGATCAATGAATGGAATCTTCTTTAAAATGTAAACATATAAAGTGTTAGAGAAACTAACAAAACCTGAACCACAATTTGAATTGGCATTTGGAAAATAATCCCTATAATGATAACTTGTTATTTCTCATATGGTCATTTCATCTGTTTGGAATTACCTTAAACATACACATTCAAGAAATTTGGGGCCTGTATTATAATACACAACACTGAAAAAACCTCATTGAAATCACAAATTTTCTAATCTTTATTGTTGAAAGTATTACATATGTTCCCTTTTATCCCCACTGACCCCTTCTAGCCTGTCCTGTCCTCTGCCCCAGGCCTTTACCACACTGTCTGAATCCATGGGTTATGCACAGAAATAAAAAATTGTTAGTTTTTAAAAAGTATTCAATATTACCTTCAAGCTAGCTGGTGAAATTTTTTTTTGCTCTCTTCTACATTTTTATTTGATTAAAATCTAGTAAGATTAATAATCACTTAAAACTAGACAAATGGCCCTAAATGGTTTGGCTCAGTGGATAGAGCATCAGCCTGCGGACTGAAGGGTCCCAGGTTTGATTCCGGTCAAGGGCATGTACCTTGGTTGCGGGCACATCCCCAGTAGGGGGTGTGCAGGAGGCAGCTGATCGATGTTTCCCTCTCATCAATGTTTCTAACTCCCTATCCCTCTTCCTTCCTCTCTGTAAAAAAAAAAAAAAAAAAAAAAAAAAAAAAAAAAAAAAATCTATCTATATATATATATAAATATTTAAATATAAGATTCAGAAAACATTTGTCTGGGATATATATATCTCAGACAAATGTTTTCTGAATCTTATATTTAACAATAAAAGAGCCCAGAAATCTTTTAGGTTTCTAAATCTTCATTTCAGTCAGGTACCATCTGCTTTAAGGACCACCAACTGCCAATACAGATGAAAATAACCACTATCTAGGATGCTGGCTTAAAGACAAAATACAAACAGTCCAACTTTTATTATATTGCATACTAGAAGCCTGGTGCACGAAATTTGTGCACTCGGGGTTGGGGGGTCTCTCAGCCAGGCCTGCGCCCTCTCGCAGGAGCCCTTGGGGAATGTCTCACTGCCTCGGAGGCAGGAGGAGGCTCCGGCCACCGCTGCTGCCCAGCTTCTGGCTGAGCAGCACTCCCCGTGGGAGTGCACTGACCACCAGGGGGCAGCTCCTGTGTTGAGCGTCTGCCCCCTGGTGGTCAGTGCACGTCATAGCGACTGGTTGTCCTGCCATTTGATCAACTTGCATATTAGCTTTTTATTATATGGGATAGGATGACCAATAGATACAAATTCTTCAAAGCATTATACAATGGTTAACAAATTATAAATCAAGCAAAAAGAACAAACTGCGAAGTATTATGAAAACTGGTTTATTTTCAATACAAGATAAATACCATGCTTGTTACTACTGCAGTTTAAGGCCAACAATGGCCATATAGTAAACTGCTGAACAATCACCTAAATGCTAAAGAAAGAAAAGACAGAAAGTAAACATTAAACACAAATTGCAATTACAAACATTTTAATAAAATGGAATGAATTTTCTAGTAGAAGCAAATATGGAAGTCTAGTTATCATGGACACCAAAAATATGTCATTTGATTACCTTACCTTTTGCACAGAAATCTTATTGTGTGAAGTCACCACAGAGTCTCAATAGCTAAAATTTCAAGACTTTCTTTGGCCTTCTGGTATTAGACAAATTATTTACAAACCATGATTCAGTAATTCATGGATACTGGAATATGATACAATATTTTTGTTAAGGTCTTTCCATCAAAATTGTAAAACAACTTTGTAAGGCTGTACAGGGCTGTAAACTACTTTGCTAATATACCAATGGATGAAGAGGAAGAAGGAATAATAGACCTTTTTTAAGGCTAAAGTCATCAATGTTATAGATGCATTCCTTAGAATACACTATTACCCCAAAAATTCTTTTCCCATTAAATACCACCTGAGTACTTCAATTTTCAACATAAAAAAATAAACATGAATCCACCATTGTATTTTAAAATAACTTACAAAATGCTAAGAAGTGTTACGTAGTAACAATGTAACAAGAAAGAAAAATCTTCAAAATGAAATGTTTAATTTCATTTATGAGTCTAATTATGAAATTAATGTAAAACATTTACAACCATGGCAGAGTTTTAGAATACTACTCACACATGGAATGGAAAACTCTCTGTAGTATATACTATTTGCAGATAACATTTTAAGATTTGTGTGATATCAATAAAATTCTACCTAATATTTTAAAAGACTCCCATTACAATTTTAATATAGCAGGAAGTTTTTAAAACATTAAAAACCATACTAGCTGCATACTCAGAGCGAATGCCAAAAACCTGAAATTTTAAAGAAACATTGTTAAGACAAATCTAAATTAATCTGAACAGGATACAATTGTCTCAATATTTTGACTATTCATTAAAATTCATATTGCTTCTTTCTAATGCCAAGAAAGAAGAGTATAAGAACTTCCTCCCAGAAGCCTAGACATTTTAGTACATTTTCTATTTCAATTTAATGAAACTAATCATGAATCTTCTGATTTCTCTAAATTAAAACTCTCATATTACTAATACAAGGAATGCTTTATGTAAGGCCACATCTTAATAAATTTATAATTTTTGGTTGAATATTTATTTAAAAATTAGTCTAAGGCTTCTAAGAGTCAAGTTGCTAAAAAAAATACACCAGTGTTTAAACTGAAAACTAATGTAAAAAAATAATAAAACAACACCACACACTCTTTAAGAACAGAAAAATAGAATGCTTTGCTACAAAATCCCCACTTAATGTATTTTAGCACAAAAATGTCAGATATGTACAATGGATAAGCGTGCAATTAAGTACATACAACTGTGGGAAACATTTACAGATGGCTATGGGATGCAAATGAACTTAATGGATTAAAATTTAAAAGGTAGGTATCTGCAAAGTGCCAAGAATTTTAATACTATATTCTTGGTAAAGAATCAGAACATAAACTTTCTCTAAAAATAACAAGGTGAACCTTAAAACACAAAATTGGGGTGATCTTATAAGATACAGAAAATGCAATGATCATTCAGGTAATAAAAACCAAAATGTCGAGAGCACTCCAACAGAAAGTCTTGTTGTAGTAGCATCTCATTGTATAAAACAGTATGTATTTATTTAATTATTGGCACATTTAAATACGTAAGGGAAAATCTTTACCCTTCCAACCATTTCCTCCTTCACTATAAAATTGTTATACAACATTCATTAAAACCTGTGTTTAAGAACTGACCTTAAACTAATTTAAAAACAAAAATGCAATGTTCTCCATAGGAGAACTAAATAATAAAAAAAAATACCTTAAGCTACAATCCATAAGTTATTTGTGAACTCCAAATTGTAGTTAACTGCTTAAGAATATGCGAGGTAAAGGGAACATTAAATGGACTAAACTATGATCATCAGCCACCTCAATGTAGTCCAAATCTTGCTTATGAAAACTGACAAAATAAACTGAATTTACACTGGAATATCCTTTCTACAACAAATGTCCTTTAACTAAAAGCAGCACACTTCAATTCAAAGTGTTACTTCAAGAAGCAATACCATTCAGGTGCTATCATCACACGCATAACTTTACTGACTAAAAGGAATGTGGCTGTATAGCATTAGTAAATGCTATGGTTTAAAGTTAAACGCACATTTGTTTTCATATCCACTATAAGAAAAAATTGAAAGGTCTCCGGACACACACACTCTCTCTCTCTCTCTCTCTCTCTCTCTCTCTCTCTCTTTTTTTTTTTTTGGTGTCTATGTAAATCAAGATTTATCTCTTTGGATTGTTTTTATACATAAATTTTTTTTTTCAAATCACATCAGCCCATAGACAATAGAAGGAATATAAATAAAACAAAGAATTGCAATTTTCACCTTTACAGCTGTACATTCATATGTTATCAGGTAGAACAAAGACTGTGAAATTTAATTAGTCAGACCAAAAATTATTTTCTTCTGATGACACTTAAAAAATAATGAACTAGTAGCAAGCAATTCTAGTACACTCACACTGTTTGCAATAAGTCACACAATGAGATAAGCCATGTAGGGAGAAGAGTGACATAGAATGAGCAAGTAAAGGGTTCCACTGATAAAAAGTGAGAAAGTAAATGAAGGATTTAATTAGCATAAAATTTCCAGTTTCATTTCAAGTTCAAACAGCGATTTCTATGATTCCATTTTAACATTGTTCAGAGAAATGTTTATTCTCATGGGTATTTACTTACCTTTTTAAGATTACTATTAACTAATTTCCCTTGTAATAGATTTATGTCCGTACTTTGCATTAGGGCATTATAATTAAAATATAAAAAACTAGGAAATGACAAAAACAAAAAAAAAACACCTATATACAAAACAAGAAAACCTATTTTGATACAACTCTCAAATAATATTTAAAAGGCAAGTGCATTTCAACAAGATAAAACACTTAAGAATTTGAGAGCAAAGAGTTCTGATAAACACCAATGATCCCATGCATAAAAACTCAACAAAATGTTTTAAAATAAAACCGGCAGTAATATGATATGAATCATTTGAAACAGTTAATTTTGAAAGAACTAGTGTGACAGCACACAGATTAAGTGAAATGCAGTGCAAATCACAGGAGGGTTCTACAGTTGCATATGACATAATATCTAGGGTACCTAAACTTTAAGCATTGTCCTAAAATTTGGCGATACTTTAAAAAAAACCAATGTGTATTATCAGAAGACTTCTCAAAGATAATTGTATCTTAAAAATATTAAAAGCAATTTATAACCTGCTTAAGGATTTTCACTCAAATTTCTGTAGTGATTCAGAATAACCTTCCTATAAAATAGCTAATCAAGGTGACATTGCCTATGCTAATTTTGCAATTAAGAACATATGATAGGCAAGTGCTTATACTGTGGGCCTTTATGCAAGGCAGGTTTGGGAAAAAAAAAATCTTTGATTAACTAAGTAACTCTAGCATAAAATCAATAGGTTGCATAAAAATACACAGAATTCTTTAACTATGGAGATAGATAGGGTATACCTATAATCTCCCATTACACACACGGGAGAATACAACCCGATGTTAATAAACATTACACCCTTCAGAAATCTATATAGTAACCAGAAAATAAAACTAAGGCTCTCTTTACGCAAATTTGTCTGCTGCATGACTGTATTTACACTGCCCATGGCTTCAAAAATTAACCATAAGCACTATCAATATAAAACCACAAGTAATTGCCGCATCAAATAGAAATTGTCAAAATATTTCTTCAATGCCAGAAGTTTACAATTAAGCATTTCAGTACATTTGTGTTGTGACTAAGCTGCATTACTGTAGCCAATAATGCATGGATTTTAACTAAAATGTTAAAACCACAAAATTGTTTTGACCCCAACACACTGCCTGAATTGCTATGTCTGTGAAATTTCAGTTTATAGGTTTACATACCATTCAGCAAAACCACAAGCTAACTAGGTAAAAAGAGCTAGAAAAGCAGAATATAGAAATATTAAATATCCGTGTAATTACCTATCCTAATATCAAACCAAGGGCAACAGACACTTAATTAGCATGTTTAATTCACTGAATGCAAGATTAGATTGATGCATATCCAAAAATGCTATTGCAACGCCTTTTTAGAGGACAGTATAAATGTCATAGTAACATTATCTTTAGATATTGCTAAACACAAGACTTTCCCTGAGGTGTAAACATCAAATAACTTGAACAGCTTTACACATCAGCCCCATTAAACAGTTTATTACAACACTACATCTATTGTAATCAAAGTGGTGCTGTTTACAGACATTATCATATGAACATTTTTAACAAGAACAAACTACTATAAAAACAAGCATTTACTTGACATTTGTTTCAATTGCTTGCACATTATAATGGCCAAAAAGTATATAACCAGTAATAAAGTTGCAAAAGCTATAACTTTTAAATCACACAGGTTTTCCTCAAATAAAAACAGTTAAGCAACATAAAAAATAAAAGGAGAGCTACTGGTTACCATTTATGCAGATTTGCTTTATTCAGATCTATTCCTGTTCATTTTATCCATGAATCCTTACAGGTTCAGTTCAATCACAAGAAGCAAACTGCTGGACAAGCGTCATGTTTCCCTCATGAAGACTGTTTTGTCTTGGAAGGTGTTCCTCTTCCTTCAGCTGTAATGTGTCAAAATTTGTGATGTAGATTTTGCTATTCCCCATAATACACAGAAAAACGCTGGCTTAACTATACAAACACAAGTCGTGCATCTATTTCACTGTTAGGTATTCTAACACAAAGTAAGAATTAATTGAAACAGTAGCTGCCTTTGTGGTGGAGAAATTTTCTCAATTTACGTGATGATTAAAACTTGAGACATTCTGATTTCATTATTTTTGGACCTTAAGTCTTATAAATTTAATGACTGAAACAGAAAAGGAAAAAATATAGCAGCTACTGTTTCTGTGACGATGGAAACATAAGTCATTTTCTAAAATATGCATACTACAAAAATAATTTTTAAATGCTTGATTTTAATGTAAATATTTTCATTCAAACACATATCAATTCTATAGAATGCATTAACAATTAAATGCGAAGTGAATATAAAATGCAATTAATTATTTTACAAATTAGTTGTATTTATTTGACAGCGTACAGGAACTTCTGCAAATGTTATCAATCAAAGGGTCCTCCATGTTACAAAATTTATTAATATATAGCTTAGTATGCACATTTAAATAAATATAACATCCATGTACAAATTTTCAGACATAATACAAATTTAAAACATTTACTTTACTTTCACTCTAATCCTCCTATATATTTAAATATCTAATGTAATAAACTAACCAAAAACAAGCTAAATAGGAATCTACAATAAATTTCATTGAAAACGCACATAAAGGAAAAAAAACCAAATTTGATAAACTAAAAATTTAAGAATACATAAATGTGCACACTTCAAGTAGAGATTCACAAAAAAGCCATTCAATTTACTTAGATAAGTGATCACTGAAACATCAGGTATTTAAAATATAAACCCCGAGAGCACTTCAATAATAAGAGGCAAAAGAGCACAATATTTAGTGATATTCTGCCATAAGTTAAGAAAAATTTTTGCTCTGTAATTATGAGTACTTAATATTCTATCAAACTATAAATTTTATCTTTTATGTCCTTTCCTCTCCACTAGGCTCTAAGAATCTTAAGAGCATAAGTACACATATCACATTCACACTGCCTAGCAGTAAAAACCTAAATTGTGTAACTGCAAAAGGAAAAAGCAATGTTACAATCTTGGACTTTCTGTTTTAAATAGTTTCTATTTGCCCATGTTTTTCAAAGAGATAATTGTGCCATTTCTAATGTTACCTGTTACAGTACCCTTATCTTATTGTTGATGAACCTTTTGATGGAATTATTTCATGGAAAAAAAAAATCTAGAAAAGGCAGCTTTAATGTTTTATTTTCATTATTTGCAATGCACTTTTAAAAACTAGTATCATCACGGTATTAGAGACAAGGAATATGAAAAAAAAACACACAAACGGTTACTGAAAAATAAATCTTATTGCAAAAAAATGCTATCACCCTATATTTTTGTTATGCTGGGAGAGATGAATCATTAAGAGGGAAAAATTATTTAAGGTCACAGTGAACAAAATAAAAACACCCAACCCTTCCAAAAATCGTAACATACACTGCAACTTTATATCATTCATCACTCCAATGGAGAATTTTACTGCTTTTAATGTAGAAAATCCTGTTCGTGAAATTTTAACATACACCTTTATCTAGGACAAATGCACTCATCTTTTGCATAATTATACTTTATAGTTAGACCTTTACTATTAATAAGTTTCTCAATTTCACCATACAGACATAAAATCTGGGGGATACTCTAACAGTTTTTATTTCTATTTCTAAACACTTTACAGTTATCCATTTGGAAATACAAAATATACAATCCTAAATGAAAGCAAATTTGAAGGTAATACAACCCAGTTTCCAATAATCCAATTCCATATTATAGTCTCAAATTTCTATGTAAACATCTATATAAACAAAGATATCAAAAAGAAGCTTAAAAGTGACAAATACATTCAATGCTTTTGTTTTGAGAATAACATTTGGTCAAATCTTTTCATGTCAAAGCCACAATTACTTGCTTTAGCTATCAGTTATAAAATTTCAATAGAGAAGCATTTGCATTTTGAGATTAATGTAAAATTAAGTCAATAGTAAAAACTCAAATTATGAGTGTTTCTGTTAGAAACTAGGCAAATTTGTTAGCATCAGTATCTTAAACCCATGGCAAATTCATCTGTCAAGTAAAAGTTTCAAGTGTATATTTGATATGGCTCTTTTATAAGTTTTTACATTAGTATATTTAATTTAAAGAATGCTAATATGCCCTAGCTGGTTTGGCTCAGTGGATAGAGCATCGGCCTGGGGACTGAAGAGTCCCGGGTTCGACTGCGGTCAAGGGCACATTGCCTGGGTCGCAGGCTTGATCCCCAGTAGGGGGCATGCAAGAGGCAGCCGATCAATGAGTCCCTCTCATCATTGATGTTTCTATCTCTCTCCCTCTCCCTTTGTCTCTGAAATAAAAATATTTTTTTAAGAAAGAATGCTAATATAATTTTAGAGATGCACTTTTAATTAACCCAGTGCAATTAAATTCACTTTTACCTCAAAATTTTTCCTTAACGAGAGGAATAGAGAAAAAAGCAGTCTCTAAATATGTTAAATCGTTTTTAAAATCAAAATTCCTTCCTGCATCGACATATATTACACAAAATTCTGTCTACTGTAGATGTTTTCAAAAAGTTCCCTTATTACCAAAACATTTCATATTTTTGGCTTTCTACCTTTAGAGTTAGTACTTACCTCATTTAAACTAAAGCCTTTTATTACACTATAAAACCTTTACATGATGTTACTCTGGGCCAGTTGCCAGCAAACTCATTAGTCAACAGAGCCAATTATCAACAGTACAATGATTGAAATTTTTTTTGAGAGCCAAATTTTTTAAACTTAAACTTCTTCTAACACCACTTCTTCAAAATAGACTCACCAAGGCTATGGTATTTTGTGGAAGAGCCACACTCAGGGGCCAAAGAGCCACATGTGGCTTGCGAGCCACAGTTTGCCGACCACTGCTCTAGGCAGTTCACTAAATAGTAGAAATGAACTTTATCACAAAGAAAACTCAGGTTTGTCCTCAAAATTTCACAAAATGGACATTTCAAAATAAGTTTATGTGATTTAGAATTCACTGTGAGAGTTAAAACATGCTACCACAGAAAGCAAATTACTAAATTTGGATAGTATATATGGCAAACTTAGCCCTTTGTTGGTTTATTAAGTTCTTGTTAAACAATGCTAACTATATATTCATTCAAAACAATCTAATTTACAAACTAGAACAATGATAATAAATTCCACACTAAGATGGAGAGAGAGAGCAAAGTGACTCACATTGGCATGAATTTTTTTTTTTTTTAAAGAGGGACACTATTTGTAAACAACCATATTCTTAAACCACAATGAGCAAAAACACTATATATCCATTCAAGGGATCACTTCCTACCCTCCTGCACTTTAATTAGACAGCTGGTAGTCAGACAGGTTTTACAAATAATACTAAAAGCAAAGAAAATTAGAGTGAAAGAAATGAGAACTAGCATATCCAAAAGAAGCAGTAAGGATATACAGGAAACCAAAGAAAACACAGGGCTGGACAATACAAGGCAGACCTTAGATGACCTAAGAGCTGCAGAAATAATTTTTAAATTTCATTATCACCAGCATCATTCATCAGATAATTAAGAGAATTTTAATTTCCACATAAGCCTTAAAATAACACTAACTCTTAAGATGAAACATCTTGCCTAGCTGGTTTTGCTCAGTGGATAGCATCAACTGTGGACTGAAGGGTCCTGGGTTTGATTCTAGTCAAGGGTACATGCCCAGGTTGGGGGCTCGATCCCCAGTGGGGGTGTGTGCAGGAGGCAGTCGATCAATGATTCTTATCATTGATGTTTCTCTCTCTCTTCCTCCCTTCCTCCCTTCCTCCCTGAAAACTATAAAAATATATTAGAAGGAAAAAAAAAAGATAAAACATCTTAACATAAGAAACTTTTGTTTTCCCCAAATTAATAAAAAGCTACAAACTGAATAAGAAATGCAAAGTGCCCTAAATCTTATGCAGTAATAGTTAAGATCATGATATTTATGGCAGAAGTAATCACTCAACAAAAAGGAAGTGGTTATTTAGCCCATATTATTCTATACATGATGCTTAAATTTTTTTATCAAAGAAATGGGTAACGATTTGAGAATATGTGAAACTCATTTATCAGGGGAAGATGAATAGAGTATTTTTTTTTTTAAATAATTTGGGCCTGATTTGCGTGGTTCAGTGGTTGAACATAGACCTATGAACCAGGAGGTCATGGTTCAATTCCGGTCAGGGCACATGCCTGGGTTACAGGCTCAATACCCAGTACGGGGCATGCAAGAGGTAGCCCATCAATGATTCTCTCTTATTGCTATTTCTCTCTCTCTCTCTCTTCCTTCCTCTCTGAAATCAGTAAAAATGTATTTTTAAAAAATAATAATTTGGTTTCAACTCTTTAGTACATAAAGAGAAACTGAATTCTTAACAGAAGTAAGTGGAATACAACCTAAAAGAAAGTAACTATGAAAGGAAAATTATTTCTCCAAGTGTACAATCTTACAACACTGAAATGCTTTTGTTTTGCTCAGAGTGGTCTGAGAATAGGCAGAAATTACAGCATATAAAGCACAATGTATTTACATCCCCAAAATTTACAATACTGATATTCTCATTGAAATATTATCTATTTGAACCTAGATATTGTATGCTTTTAGAAAAACTAATACATTTTTAAATGAGAAAATGCAATTAACATTACCAACAGTTCAAACACAAAAAATTAAAATAGGACAGACATTAACAGCTTGCCAACATCATAATGTTTCCAGTTAAATTAAGAACTTGCTCTTTTAGCCATTCATCACCATTTTAATAAGAGATTACATTGTTTTATTTGTATACAGATTTTCTGACATTCACTTTAGCTTCCAAGTTACTCTTATTCCATTTAGTCAAATTTAAGATTTACCTGAAAGCTCTAAAGAACCCATATTTAAAAACTTCTAAAAAGGTCAACAGACCTTAATAAAGGTGATTAAATGTGCAGATATTGTTTATTTTTAAAAGTTTTTCACTTGATTATATTTAATCCCACTTCCCATCCCTACATCAACAATAAGTTTGGTATATAGCAACGATATATTCCAGAATAACAAATTTTTGCACTGGAAATGCTTATGTAAAAATATTGCTTGGATGAAGGCACATAACAATATTGCAACTCAATTTTGATTAATGTACAAACAAAACATGAAGATTCTGGTATGGTACACATCAGTGATTAAGAAAAATATCAACAATAGTTTGCAAGTTAGCAATTCATAGTTAATGTCTGAATCTAACGAAACTCAAGGCATGATATAGTTAGGTGTACGCATTACTGGAATGTAATGTTAGTTAATTAAAAGTATTTAAAATCAACAATGAACTTTTCAAGGAGTTTACTTGGCCGACTATGCTAGTTTAAATAGAACCAGTAAGAAAACTCATTAAAAATGTAACTTGTAGAACTTGTACCTTACTATAAAATGAAATGGCTGATAAGCATTCAAGTAGTAAGTTGGCCACAATTCATCTTAAGCAATTGATGGAAACTGAGAATTTTTTCATAAGATGAAATAAGATCTGTTCAACCCAGGGGTATCAAAACCTGTGTCTTTTAAAATTTAATGTTTAAATTTACATGATACAAGTATTCAATTCTTACTCATCCAAAAAACATTATCTATTTCAATGAGCCTAATTTTAAAAGTGAAAGATGTTTTGCATCATATTAAAGAAATGTTTTGAGAAGTATTTATATTAAATTCTATAATACAATACATGAAGGGCTATTTTAAAATTGAAATTTTGATAAATATAATACATATTTTGAATGCCCTAAGACTCTTGAGTCATTAAATGTCAAGGTTAGGATATTAAAATGCAAGGAGAAGTATTAAAACTGGTCTTTTCACTTCAAAGAGCTCTTAAAACTACAAATAATGGAATAGATTATTAGGTACCATAAAAATAAGACTGACATGCTTATTTACTAAATTACCAAAAAAATTATCAGTTGCTAAAACATATTAGTTAAATAAACTGCTCTTCTATCACAAAATTATACATTGATAAAGTCTTTGATTTTGTCCGAAACAGTTTAAAAACTAACAATTACCATCACTTAATTTTCAATGTTTCCCATGATTATGGGAAATAACTGTGTAAAGAGTAGTTATCTATAAAGTTAAGTTTTAGTCTAATCCAAGTATGTCACCAACATATAAAGAAAAAATATTTATTTACAAAATAACCTTTGTGTCACATGCACAAGCATTTATAGTGCCCTCCTCCCACTTTTCACATGAATAAATGCTGTTCACAATATAAAAATAAAATTACACGTGAAAATGAAGTAGAAACAAACAACTCTTACTGCTTTATGAAAAAATGTATACAAGAAAGTTTTAAAATACAGAAAAAAAAGACAATGATTATGGTTATGAATGAAACATCAAAGAAAATTATTTCATGGTTATTCTGACCTGGGATGAATAATTTGACACAATTAAAAATTCTTAGATATAAAGTATCCCGAACCCATTTTAACTGAGTAAGTTTCATATCTTCTTTGCAAATTAAAGAGTACCGTGTTTTGTTATTTTCTTTTAAAAACAAAAACCAGGTGCTAGGAAAAGTGTCTTTACTAAAAATTGGATTTTTTTGTGTTTTTGTTTTTTTTAAGTAGAAAAGCTTTCAATGTTGAGAAACCATCCTGCATTTTTAAAAGTTTTAGGGATGAATGAAGTTAGTCCCAGAAGAGAAACTTGTAAAATTTACTTTTTAAAAGTCCAAGCACATTTTATATATATGTGAAATAATTGCTTTTATTTTATATTTTAAGTCATATGCAAATTATGTGATTAAGAGAATTCCAATTTTTGGATTTTAGAAGTAGACAATGAGTCCTGATTATTTTCTCGCTTTCTTAAGACCCTTAACAATCTGAAAACTAAAAGTTATAACTCAGCAATAAATATTCAAAGGTAAGAGGTCAAATTTTTTACCTGTCATTACTCACCTGTCATTTGTCTCAGATGGTTCCAGAAGATTATACTCAAACAAGTAGTTGGACCATTTAAAATGTAGGTATATACTGTATAAACAATAGCCTCGGAGTTATAATTACTGTTAATAATGCGTATACTAAACACAATAGGACAAGGAATACCCACCTTCTAACGATGACGATACTCGCGCTCTCGGTCACGCTCTCGGTCTCGGTCCCTATCTCGGTCACGGTGTCTCTCTCTTTCTCTGCTTCTCTCTCTATAATAATCATCATGACGATCTCTACTGCGGGATTTATGACGCCGACTCTTTTCTCGTGATCTACTATGGTCCCTCTCTCTTGATCGTTCACGTCTTCTAAAAGAAATTACTGGATTAATGCTCTCCATTAACTGTATAACTTAAAAAGATTCTCAATATTCAGTGTTTGGGGATTCTCCCCATCTCCCCATGTGGGAGTCTGTGCTGTGAGATTCTTTCCCCCTTTCCTCGTGTGGGAGTCTATACTTGTTCTTCAATAAATTTCCACCTTTACTATATATAAAAAGAAATTCTGGAATTTAAAAATATCTAAGAACAAAAAATTTTATAGACCTAATTCAGATTTATGATATCCTGAACTATCAATGACTTACCAACACACCTATAAGCATGAACTAGAAATTCCATTTTAAAAAATACTCACCCAAACATTAGGAACCTGGCACACATCATGTTTTATCTATTCTAATTGGTAGTCTAAAATAGACATGTATTGTTCACTGATTAATAAACAGGAAGGCAAGCCTTAGCCAGTTTGGCTCAGTGAATAGAGTGTCAGCCCGCAGACTGAAGGGTCCCGGGTTAGACTCAGGTGAAGGGCGAATATCTTGATTGCAGGCTCGATCCCCCACCCTGTCAGGGCTCCTGTGGGAGACAACCAACCCATGTCTCTCTCTCCCATCAACGTTTCTCTGTGTGTCTCTCTCCTTCCCTTCCACTCTTTCTAAAAATCAATGGGAAAATAGCCTCAGGTGAGGATTAACATAAGTAAACAAACAGAAAGGTAAAAGAAAATTTCAAAGGACTTCTATTTCAAGCTAAAGAACATACAGAAGGTAGTTCTGTAGATATAAAATTCATGAAATCACTCAATATACAATGGGACTTATAAATATAAGAAATCACCACCTAGTGCCTGGCTGGTGTGGTTCAGTGGTTTGGGCATCATCCCATTCACCAAGAGGCCACCAGTTCCATTCCAGGTCAGGCACATGCCTGGGTTGCAGGTACGATCCTCAGTAAAGGGATATGCAGGAGGCAGCCGATTGATATTTCTATCTCTTTCTCCTTCTCCCTTCCTGTCTCTAAAAATCAATAAAAACATCTTTTTTAAGTTAAAAAAAAATTACCATTAACACAGGTTACCTAAACCTACACATAAATATCAATTTTACCTTTATAACTAAAAAATGTCACTCCTCTAGGAAACTTTCTAATAATATATACATGTTTGTTGGGAGGGCTGAGAAGAGTGGTGGGAAGCAAAGAAGAAAACCCACTAATTACGACCACTAGTAAAGTTGGGATACTATTCACATTGTTACTTAATGAAAAGAAATGTTCCATGGACCACTTACAAAACACAAACCACAGGTAATTTAACCAAGTATGCTGCCTAAAATATTTTTAAAAATTCTATTCTAAATTTGAAATTTATTAATAGGTGCTTACTTTGGGCTTAAAACGTTTAAAAGAAGACTCTATGAGATATGGTTGTTAGCTATGACTAATTTGTTCAGATACAAAAATCCTTACACTGTGTCAAAACGTAATAATTATAAAGGGACCATGACTATGACAAGCTTTTTTTCCTTAACTTTAAGAAAAAGATTCTACCACCAGATAAATTATACAAAAGACAGATCTCAAGAATATCATGTGAAGATTAAAGATCTACCATTAAAAAGTATGAAAAATTTCAAGGTAAGCAGTAATGCTAAAATATGGAATTACCTAATTAAAAAACTAATAGATAATCCATTGATTAACTCCCTTGTTCAAGAAACCTTTACTTAGCACCCATTCTGCATATTCATTAGAAATATTATAGTGACAGCACTATGGAAAACAAGTATGAAGGTTCCTCAAAAAATTAATAAAGCTATCATATGACCCAGGAATGAATCCCTCTTCTGGATACACCAAAAAAAAAAAAAAAAAAAAAAAAAAAAGAAGAAGACATTTATTTGTAAAGATATATGTACCCCTATGTTCATCGCAGCATCATACTGGTAACCAAGACAGGAAATAACCAAGAGTCCTTGGGATGACTGGATAAAGATAAGGTTCAGAGATATAACAGAATACTACTCAGACATAAGAAAGGATGAAACACTACCATTCACAACAACATGGATGGACATGAGAGTATCATACTGAGCAAAATAAGCCAGATAGGAAAGGACCATATGATATCACTCATACATGGGATATAAAACAGAAAGCAACAAGGGAACAAACAGAAAACTCATACATAAACAATAGTATTGTGGTTACCGAAGGGTAAGAAGGTGAGGGGATTTTGAAGGTAAAGGGGGTCAAATAAATAGTGATAAAAGGAGACTAGCCCTAACCGGTTTGGCTCAGTGGATAGCGTCAGCCTGCAGACTGCAGGGTCCCAGGTTCGATTCTGGTCAAGGGCATGTACCTTGGTTGTGGGCACATCCCCAGTAGGGGTTGTGCAAGAGGCAGCTGATCAATATTTCTTTCTCATCGATGTTTCTAACTCCCTATCCCTCTCCCTTCCTATCTGTAAAAAAATCAATAAAATATTTAAAAATAGACTAGACTTTTGATGGTGAACACACAATGCAATGTGCAGATGATGTTCTATACAATTGCACACTTGAATCTATGTCACCCCAAGAAATTTATCTTAAAAGAAGAAATACTGTAGTGAATAGGATGGGTAAGGCCCCTCCATCTTTCAACGTGTACAGTGAAAATAGATTATAGTAAGTACTACAAAAGAAATAACAAAACCTGACAAAATGTCTGGGAGAAGACTCCTGCTATAAGTCAGACTGAGTTGAGGCATGAAAAACATAAGCCATGCCCTGGCCAGTGTGGCTCAGTTGATTGAGCAGCATCCCATTCAATTCCTGATCAGGGCATATGCCCGGGTTGCAGACTGGATCCCCAGTAGGGGACATGCAGGAGGCCCATGGATGTCTCTCCCGCTCTTCTCTCTCTCTCCCTCTTGGATCAATAAAAATATTTTTTCAGGAAAAGGGCTCCTAAGAGAAAGAATATAAAGTACAAAAACAGTGAGATGATCAAGTGTAAGTATAACCAAAGTCCTATTTTAAAGTCCCGAACATATTTTTTTCCATTTGTAAGCAGGTTTGAATAGAAATGAGACAGGAAAGTTTTACCTTGATCCAGAACCATAAGACTTGGATTCAATTCCATGAAGGCAATCTTGCAAAGAGCTAATAAGAACTTTGCAGCGATCATCAGCAGATACTTTGGATTGTTTAATTAAAGAAATTGCAGTTACCAATGTCTCAATTGCACTCCCATAATCACCTGTGAGGGGAAGAAAAGGGGCTGAAGTCAAATAAATTTTATTTTCAAAATACCACCAAACCACCTCTGCAGTAAGAGTATAAAGCATTTTATACAAGGAGTGAACTTTAAAATGACCACAGAAGATTTCTTAGTTTTTCTTTTTAGTACTTTACCATTTGCAAAAGGTTTTTCTGTGCATAAAATTAGCAGTTTGTTATTATTACCTATATGAAGCACATTACCATTTTGTAAATATGACTAGAGGCCCGGTGCATGAAAATTCATGCACTGGAGGGGGGGCGGGTTCCCTCAGCTAGGCCTGCCCCCTCTCACAGTCCGGGAGCCCTCAGGGGCAGGAGGCAACCTGGTAATCAAGGGAAGGTGACGCCCCATCACACCTCTGCTGCTGCCACTGCTGGCAGCACAAGCCTCGGCCAGCCCTGGTTACCTGAGCCTCAAACAGCCCTGGGCGGCTGGGTAGCCGCCACCCAAGGCTTGCCTGCGCCTTGGGCCAGCCCTGGGCAGCTGGGGGGCTCAGGGACTCTGGAGGCAGGCACGAGGAGCAGCCGGACCCGCCTGGGGGCAAGCCCAGCCTTGCCGTGCACCTGCTACCCCAGCAGGACTGAGGGGACCGAGTGCTGCCATCTTGTGGTTGTGTGCGCCGCCATCTTCGAGGGCATGACAGTCTATTAGCATATTCCCTCCTTATTCCCTCTTTATTAGATAGGATAATAAATGAGTAGCCCTAAAGTGCCTCAGTCATTAAATGTCAGGGTTAAGATTTAACCCTACATCTAAAAATTTTAAATTAGGGCCTTTTCCATTACACTGTGACACACAGCTTTCTTCAATACCTTTTAAATAAAGGACAATGATTTGAGAATATATAAATAACTACTATTTATAAATGATCATTCTTAATAACATAAATAAGAAGCATTAATACAGAAAGAAATACACAAACCAGCACTGGCATCAGACACAGCTCTTGAAATAGCACTGCTTGAGATTGCCCTATTTCTATTCATGATTTCTTCAAACTCAGCTTCACTCAGTGGAGTTCTTGCTGTATCCATTTCCCTATAAAATCAGAATAAACCTTAACTCATACACAACAGATTTCTAACTTTGTCTTAACAGTATATAAAGCAATTTATATTGGTTGTTTTTGACAAGTGCCTTAGAGCTAGTATTTATTTTCCAAATTGAAGCATGCTATTTTCTCCTACTAAGAAAGCAAATCTAATAAGCAAAATTATCTAACATCATGATCTTACAGATGAAATGAAGTTGCAGCTTAGAAATCTTGTCTTTCTGGAGGCCAGAAATGATATATTTACATATCTACAATATTACATTTTTCATTCTCACAGAAACAGGTAAGAAATTTTTTGATGAATACACACACAAAATGTTGAGTGCACAAAATACAGCCTACACAATCAGGGACAGGAATTCAGTTTCATTACGTTTAGATACTCCAGGCAGAGGGTCCAACTCACAACTGAAGGATAATAAATGTCTGATTAATAGAATTTCAGGACAGACAAGACCATAGACTATGCTGTTTGCCACTAAATCCTAGAAAAGTATCTGGGAAATAAAAGATACTCAGTAAGTGCAAATATTGGTTAAAAAAATTAGTAAAATGCTAACATTTTCTAAAGCTGCTTGACAACTTTGAAAACTGTACATGTAGTCCCTGGTCAGCGCACGTGCCAGAGTTGCGATCCCCACGGGGGGGGGGGGGGGGGGGGGGGGGTGGTGGTGGTGGTGTGTGTGTGTGTGTGTGTGTGCAGGAGGCAGCCGATTGATGTGAGTGATGTTTCTCTTTCATCAATGTTTCTATCACTCTCTCTCTCCCCCTACTTCTCTCTAAAAAAAAAGTCATTAAAAACGTATTTAAAAATATATATATGGCCCTAGCTGGTTTGGCTCAGGATAGAGTGTTAGCCTGCAGATTGAAGGGTCCCAGGTTCGATTCCAGTCAAGGGCACATGCCTGGGTTGAGGGCTCAATCCCCACTAGGGGGTGTGCAGGAGGCAGCCCATCAATGATTCTTTCTCATTATTGATGTTTCCCTCTTCTTTCCTCTCTGAAATATATATATATATATATATATATATATATATATATATATATATATATGTGTGTGAAATGAAATCTCCGGGGATTTAGTGACCTGCCCTAAATCACATGGCTACACAAGTAGCAGAGCTGGATTATTCCCAACCCTGTTCTGTGTATCTTTTTGCCTTACCATACCTTACTGCCTTTTCTAATAAGAAGAGAAAATAATACGGAAAATTAAATATTTGGGGAAAGGCAATAACATTTTAAAAACTTCAATGTTGGAACATAGAGTATCTTTAATAAAATATACCAAGTCTACATTCAAAGATACATACTAACTTACCTTCCAGGAGGCCCATAGTCACCCCTATCATACGGCGGAGGTCGGCCATATGGATCTGTTGGTGGTGGACCCCGACTATCTGATGTAGGCATGCCGCTGTTAGTTGGTGGAGGAAAGAAAGCTGGGTTCACATGTGGAGCTGGCGGTGGGGCACCTGGAGGTGGTCCAGGAAGATGCGGAGGAGGAGCAAGTGTAAGGGGTGGCCCAAGAGGACCAGGTGGACGAGGTGGAAAGGGGCCTGGAGGTGGAGGTGGTCCCTGTTGTGGAGGTGGTGGACCAGGAGGGGGGCCGTAGCCTGGAACTGGAGGTGGAGGACCAGGAGGAAGCGGACCCAAAGGAGGCTGCCCAAAAGGTTGTCCAGGAAAAAGAACTGGCGGTGGAGGGCGATCTCCTCGATTAGGAGGCCCAGCTAAAGGAGGAGGCAGAACCTGACCAGGTGGAGGTGGACCTGGTGGACCAGGCGGGCCTGGAGGACCTAAGGGTGGACGTGGTGGAGTCTGTCCAGCTATAGAATAAAGGGGAGAGAGAAAGAAAAAACACACTTCAATAAAGTATTATAATCTTCATGCCAAGATTATACTTTTAAAGCATAACTCATAGACCAAGATTCTTTCTTGTTAAATAAAACCCATATGGTAAATGCTATACTAACAACTACAAAGATGAAGTATATCCTTACAAATTTAACTTCCTCAATTTATGCTTAAGAAAAATTATTGAAACAAAAACTTTACTAAAGACAATTATACTTAGTGATAGTTTCCATCTTTCAGCATACACACATTTCTTACAGTGAAATCACCCACCTTATATTCTACTCTGATGCCAAGCTAGAAAGTGAAACAAGGAAAAATTGTCTTGAAAGAATTTTTTAAGAGGTAAGAAAATAAGACGGATGTAAATATTCTATATATAAGTCAAGCAAGTTTGGAGAAAAATAAAGACCTTTTAGGCCAAAAATGGGTATTTCCTCTATGCTGTGCCCCATATGCCATGGAATCCTAGTTTCCAGGAACAAAGGCCGAGTTCCTTTAACAAGATGCTTGATCAAATTTCCTGGATTCCAAAAATAGCATAACAAGGAGAGTAAGTCACATCAATAATGCATTACTTGAAAAGAGAGAAAAGGAAAAGAGGTATTAGACAGACACATTTTATCCATGGTAATTTTTTAAAAAATTTTACCTGGAAAAGGTGGGGGTGGACCTCCTGGTCCTGCTGGCCCAGGAAATCTGTCCCCACCGGGAACAGCCCCTGGAAAACGGCCCCGTCCTCTACCACCTTGTGGAAATGCTGCACGTGAACTGCCTCCTGGAGGACCAGCTTTACCTTCCCCAGACATTTGTCCTGATTGTGTAGCTGCAAATATCCAAATACTCATAAATAGCATTTATTAAAATAGTTCTCTGAAATGTAACCATTATTATTAGAAACAACCACATTTCAAAGATCATTTATACTATACACTAACTTGCAGATGCCGTGAGCCTTTCCAAACTACTTGAGAAGTATTGATTAGGAAAACATTCACATTTATTTATGTTCTTTTGAAGTCTCAAAATATCCAGGCACATATGTATTTCCAATGAATAAATATGAGTTACTTTCAAAATACAGTACTCTCTGCAGCAGCCAAGACCAAATTCTCCAATAGAAATCTGAATTTCATTAAGCACAAATCATTTAAATTTTGTAACATACTCTTGTTAATTAAGCCTTAAGTGCTAAAACATTAAAAAAATACCAACCACTTGAATTTCTGTTTAATACATAATCATCATCTTATTTCTTTAAGTGATAGCATTCATAAGTGGGCAATGGCAAATCTTTTCTATAGTCACTTTACCAAGTGGTGAAAGGTCTTGGTGCCAAGCAGAAATCAACGAATATTTTCTGGTTATCAGTGGTTTCTCCACCACCATAACACACATCCACATAAGTTTCCTTCAATCTAAGGTTTAGAATGTAGTTTCTTCCTTTCTCTAGGATGGGAATGACAGGACAAGAATGGCAGGGCTACAGAACTTGCACACTGTTGAATAATATTGGGTTTGTGACACCTAGAGAAAAATGCGAGTAGGTTTCCAGCATACAGGATCACAGTCATAACCAGTAATTAAATCAAATGCAAAGTATGGACTTGCTAAAATGGATTCTCCAACAAACTAAATATTAAGGTGACTTTTCTAGTATAATATATAATAAATGCTAGCAACATTGGTTAAAATACACATCTTTTAATAAAAGCCTCAGAGGAATTGCTTACTTTTCCTGGACTGCATTTCAAATTGACTCAGGAACTGTTTATTGCAAGGAGTCACAACAGGATTCTGACCATGAAGTTCTCTTTTAGGCAACAGATCCATTAACTTTTTTGAGGATGCTTCAGATCCAACACCAACAAGGGCAAACCTTGTTTAAGGGGATGGAAATAGAAAGTGAGTAGAGATTAATAATGTTACTATTATTAAAAATAAAATAGCCTAAATTCCATTTTATCTAAGAAAACAAAATACTTCTTAAATTAAAACTATACAAGTTCATACTTTCATCTTTAACTTTTTAAATAACATAATACAATTCCCTCATTTAGTGTACAGTTCAATGATTTTTAGCACATTCCCAGTTTTTCAACCATCAACACAATCAGTTTTAAAACATTTACATAAAACATCATATCCATTTCCTCTCATCCCCCAACCCTAAGCAACCACTAATCCACTTTGACTTTATGAATTTGCCTATTTTGGACATTTCATATAAACGGAATCATACAATATGTAGTCCTTTGTGACTGGCTTCCTTAACTTAGCATGTTTTCAAGGTTTATGCATGCTCTAGTATGTGCTGTACTTAATTTCTTTTCATGGCTGAATAATATTCCATTATATGGATACTACACATTAAAAAAAAATCCATTCATTGATGGACATTTGAGTTGTTTCCACTTTTTCGTTATTATGAATAATGCCACTATAAAAAGATGCTCAACATCATTAACTACCAGGGAAATGTAAATCAAAACCACAGTAAGATACCGTTTCACACCCACTAGGGTAGTTTCCTTTTTTTAAAATATATTTTTATTGATTTCATTAAGAGAGGGAGAGGGAGAGATAGAAACATCAATGACGAGAGAGAATCACTGATTGGCTGCCTCCTGCACACCCCAACCAGAGATCAAGCCCCACAACCCAGGCACGTGCCCTTATCGGGAATCGAACCGTGACCTCCTGGTTCATAGGTCAACTCTCAACCACTGAGCCGTATCAGCTGGGCCCCACTAGAGTAGCTTTAATAAAAAAGACAATTAACAAATCTTGGTGAGGATGAGAAACTGAAACCTTCATACACTGCTGATGGGAATGTAATATGGCACAGCGACTTTGACAATCAGGCAGTTTCTCAAAAAAATTAAATGTAGAGTTAACAAATAATCCAATAATTCCTATGTATATATTGAAAATATATGTTCACACAAAGCTGGCACATGAATATTCATATGGGCATTATTCACAATTAGCAAAAGTAGAAACAACCCCAATGTCCATCAAGTAAATAAAGAGGGTACATCCATATAATGAAATATGTGGCCATGAAAATCTATGCTAATAAAAGCCTAGGTGACCCTCACGCGTGATGTTGTCACAAGATGGCCGCCACAAGATGGTCATGTGCACAGCAGAGGTGGGGCCCGGCAGCAGCTCCATGCAGTGAGGCCTGGGGGTCCCGCGGCTCCATGCGGTGCAGAGGAGGCCAGTCCCAGCGTCTATGCCGCCTCGTGCAAAGGAGGACAGTTGTGGGCGATAGGGCCAGCAGGGGAGAGGTTAGGGGGCCATCAGGCTGGCAGGCAGATGAGTGGTTAGTAGCCAGCGCTCCCTGATTGTGAGAGGGATGTCTCAGGCCTAAACCGGCAGCTGGACATCCCCCGAGGGGTCCCAGATTGGAGAGGATGCAGGCTGGGCTGAGGGACACCCACCCACCACCCACCCCCATACACGAATTTCATGCACCGGGCACTAGTAATTAAATACGGATACATGTTACATCCTTTTCAAGGATGAACCTTGAAAGCCTTGTGCTAAGTGAAAGAAGTCAGTCACATGGGACCACTTATTGTATGATTCCATTTATATGGAATGTTCAGAATAAGCCAATCCATAGTGATAGATTGCTAATGGGTATGGGATTTCTTTTGGAGTGATGAAATGTTCTGGAATGAAACAGTGGTAATAGTTGAACTACTTTGTAATATATTAAAAAAACACTGAACACTTTAAAAGTGTGAATTTTTTGGTATGTGAATTACACTGCAGTTAAAAAAATAATTTAAAACAAAAAAAGATTAACAATTTTGCACAGCTGTAGGATATTCTAAATTATCAGGACTCTCAGGAGCTTGGTACCCTTTTCTCACTAATGTTCAAAATGGTTGTTAACTAGAACCCCTATTGCAGTTTTTTTTGTTGTTAAAAATTCTGCTGTTGTAAGTCAAGATTAAATTTAGCAACAATTTAATGAATTAATTTAACATATATTTATTGAGCAATACACCAACTCCTACATGCCAGGCACCATCCTAAGGCTAGGGATATATTAACCAAAACAAAATCTCTGCTTGCATGGAGCTTATAATGTAGTGGGAGACAGGACAATAAACAAGTAAAAATACACTAGTAACAGAAAAAATAAAAGAGAGGAAGCAGTGATGGAAAGAGAAGGTGTTATTTTACACAACATGGTCGGGACAGAACTCTTAAAACAGAGTTCTGAAGGAAATGAGATCTACGTGAACATTGGGGGAAAAAGTAAACCAGAAGAGGAAGCACCTAAGGTAAAGTCCTAAGTAGGAATGTATTTGAGGAACAACAAACAGACTAATATGGCTGAAACAACAGCATAATAAAGTAAAGAATGGAGAAGAGAGAATGTCAGAGAGGTTGTGGGGAAACAGATCACATATAATTTGTAGGCCATAGTAAATATTCTGGTTTTCACTGTGAGATAGAACCCATTAGAAGATTCTGAGCAGATGAATATTAGTATCACTTTTTTCCAATTCCTACTATTTAGGAGATTAGGGTGAAAGCAGGAACACCTAGTAGGCAGCTACTGCAAAAGTTCAGAAGGTAGTTTTTATATAGATAATTCCTGCTATAACACAGTTATAATAGGCAAAAATTGGAAGCCACCAAAATAACCAAAAATAAGAATGGTTAAATTACAGAAGCATACAAGGTATGATGGAAAGAATTAGACATTAGAAGAAAATATGTACTTATTGATAATACTTGTTTTACTCCTTGTATCAAACACGTTATAAAACACATGAATTGTAACCTAGGGTTTTTTTTGCAATAAAAACACAAAGCACTATGAAGAAACCTGAAAGTATAGTCACTAAAATGTTAAGAGTGATAATCTATGGATGGTTAGATTATGGCTTTCATTAAATTTTGAATATGTGTTGTATAATGTTCCTATCTCATGTGTATAGTTTAACCAGTTAAAAAAATAAAGCAAAACATCCATGTTATTCTCCTGTTGCCCATTTTCCCCGACCCTTTAATCCCAGGGATAGTAAGGTTTCTTTAAACTGTCATCTCAATAATAATTTCAACCATAGGTGGAGAAAACTCAGGAAAATTAAAGAATAGACTCAATCTGTCCACTCTTGCAATCTGTCCACTAGTTTTAGTGAGCTGGATCACAGGACAAATGGAGTACAAATCTTTTCCCAAGAACCTCCTGCCAATGTGAATAACACAGCATCCTACACATGTGAATAGTAAGCATTAACTTGCAGAAAACTTAATACTAAAACTGTAATCACTAGCTACTAACTTTATTAGGGAGAAAAAAAGCTTACCCCTTTGATTGGCCATTTGCTCGGTTTTCAAAAAACTTTATCTCCAAAATATCATTTACTCCCAAAGAATGCACTGCTTCAGTTAAGTCTTCATCAGTTGTCCACTGCAAGACATTTCCCCCTCATTAACCATTAAAATATATGCAAGATTTTTACTGTTTTAATTTTTTAAGGGTAAACTCAAAATAAAGAAAATTAATGCTCAGTTCAACTCTAAGTGCAGTTGCTAAAAATCAGTCTTCAGTTTTTAAATAGCAAAAAAGTACCTGAGGGCAAAATGCATTCCTTGATAATTTTCAGAAATTAAGAAGATACAAATCTTTAGAGATAGGATAGTGGGTTTTTGTGGGTTTTTTTTAATCTTAAAAAGTTTCTGGTCTCTTCCACCATTAAACTGCAAAGATTTAAAATTTTAAATAAAACTAGTATCACTTGTCACTTCCTCTCCTTAAGGCAACCATTTGGGGAAATTCCGTTTAAAATATATATTTATATAAGACAAAAAGAAAAAAATAACATGTACTGAATACCTACCATGTCCTTTATATCAAATATTTAACTCTTAAACAGTCTTACAAGTCCTTTATTATTCCCATTTCACGTAAGATGAAAGAGAGATTAACAAGCTTGCCTAATATCACAAAACTAATATATGGAGGAGTCCAGATTCAAAGACTTAATGATCAACCACTCTCCCTTACTATACTGTTACTGTCTCCAATATGATAAAACTTCTCAGACTGGGTGGTAGAAGATCAATCAATTTGTATGTGTTTTAATGTAAAAATTTTAAAAGAAAATGCTATTAAGGAAGTTGAAGAGTGACAAGTGTTTTTTTCAATTTGAATTTACTGGGGTGATATTGGTTAATAAAATTATACAGGTTTCAAATGTACAATTCTGTAATACATCATCTGTATATTGCAATAATTTTCAACCTTTTTCAACTCATAAACTACCAAAATTCTATAGCACACCAAAATATATGCTTTCTGCCGATCTGACAAAAAAAGGGTATTTTTTTGTTCATTCACACCAGATGGCTATTGTTGTGTTGGCTGTTGTCATCTTTTTCCTTTGACAAAGTCAAGTCTCCTTCTGAGGAGTGATAACTTTTGATTTCTAGACTATTTTTAAACTTTCCAGTACATAAAATAACGTTTCAAAGTAGAGATAAAATTTCTATAGGATTGCTCTAGTGAGTATTTAAAATTTAATGCTAATAAAATTATAAATAGCTACATTAAACATCCAGTTAATGAAACTCCCAACCACTAATTTTAAAGTCCCATAAATGCAAATTAAGATACAATGTATATATAGCAGTATTTGCATAAATCAGATTATAAATTTAAGAGCAACCCTGAACAATTTGGCTGAGTCGATAGAGCAATCAGTGGATAGAGCGTCGGCCTGCAGACCAAAGGGTCCTGGGCTTAAATTCTGCTCAAGGGCATGTACCTCGGTGGCAGGGTCCTCCCTGGCTGGGGCCTGGTAGGGGCTCATGCAGGAGGCAACCGATCGATTCGTTTCTCTCACATCAGTATTTGTCTTTCCCTCTCTTCCACTCTCTAAAAAAATCAATGGAGCCCTAACTGGTTTGGCACAGTGGATAGAGTGTCGGCCTGCGGACTCAAGGGTCCCAGGTTCAATTCCGGTCAAGGGCATGACCTTGGTTGTGGGCACATCCCCAGTAGGGGGTGTACAGGAGGCAGCTGATTGATGTTTCTCTCTCATCGATGTTTCTAACTCTCTCTCCCTATCTCTTCCTCTCTGTAAATAATCAATAAAATATATTTAAAAAAAATTTTTTTTAATCAATGGAAAAATATCCCCGGGTGAGGATTAAAAAAAAAAAAGTAGTAAATTGTACTTCTGTATACTAGCAACCAGCAATTGGAAATTAAACATTTAAAAAATAATTTAAGATCAGAATTTAGCATGCTCTCCCTTCCGTGAGTATGCCAGCAACTTCCCCTTCCCTCTTCTTCCCCCACAGGTTACTAAATTCTACGGGACCTAAAATCTAAGAGACCCCCCCAAGTCTTGCAATTCTAAGGGACCCCCCTGCAAGACTTGCAACCATGGGAGCAAAGGGCAGCATCAGCTCGTCCAGTGGTAGCCCCCTGAACATGTCTCCAAAGCCCCTTTTCTGTGACTTCTCAATGAACCAAAGCAGCCCAGCCTAGGTTCTCCCCTGTTGCTTCTTCTGTCCTAAGCTCCTCCTTGATTCTGTCGCCAGCTTTAATAAATGTACTCAAAATAAAAGAGAGAGCAGAAATTAAAACTCTGCAAGTTTGTAACAGGAATTAGATAATGAAAACTTTAAAACCAGGAGTCATACTGTGTCTCTTTCTCTCTTGCAGTTCTGAATCCTGGTTTGAGACCTTATGTAGATATTTTTCCTTTGTAAAATTGAGATAGCTGACATCTAGGAATAGGTAAAAAAAAAATAACTGATTAGAAGACAAAATCATTGAACTATATTTAATTGGAATGTCTACCAAAATAAGCTGAATGACTACAAAATTAAAAACTAGAAGATCTGGACTTTGTTTTAAAGGTACTATTATTGTCCTCCTCATTGCATAAGCAAGCACATAGAAAACATCAATTTAGTAACTTCAAAGTTAACTGCTAGAATAGCTCAAACTCAATTTACCATTTCATATGATAAGTTTACTTACCCATGTTAGATTTCCAATGTATAATGCAATTCTCTTTCCCGTATATGTATAGACAACATTTGGTGCTGCTCCTTTACCCACATCATCACCAACAGTTGGTGGGAGAGTATCCATGTAATCCCGGTCTTCTGGGGCATCTCCATTATTTGCGGATGGAGAGATGACATCATCATACAAATCTATCTGATCATGCCCACCATATTCAGCTTCCTGAATACAAAAATAATGCTTTTAAGTCATACAATAGTCAGACTACTAAAGAGATTTAAATACAAATTCATTCAACTATTAATTTTTTAAAAACACACAATTTAATTCAACTATTTGTTTTTATAAAGTTTTAGATCAAAAAAAGGGAAAAGGCCAAAAATATCAGCAAAAATCTTCTCTCACTTTATGCCAAACGTTTGTTTTTTAATTTATTGATGAGAGAAACAATGATTTCCACTTATTTATGCATTCATTGATTGCTCCTAGTATGTGTCTTGACCGGGGATTGAACCCACAACCTTGGACAGCGAACTAAGCTACCCAGCCAGGGCCAAACTTGTATTCTTAAACAGTACCTATAAAGTAAATGTCTGTACAGTGAAAGCTATTTTCCCACTATTTATTATAACATAGAAAATAATGTTCCTCTGGGAAAAGAATGACATGGACTCATAATAAAGTATTAATGTAAAACTTTCCTTGGAAGTAAAATACTCTTCAAGTGAAAGTAATAATACATGAATTAATACAAATAGATGAGCTGTTTTAAAAAGAAAATTGACACAAAAGACAGAAAAAAAGAAAAAGATCGACAAAAAATATCACAAAAATCAGAGCCATTACAAATATTTAACTGAAGAAAAACACAACTACTCTTTTCTATGGTATTCAAGACCCTTTTTCCTAGCCCTGTGAAATCTCTTAGTTTTGGGGGGAAAAGCTTAGAGAGCTAAGCACAGGGAATGATGAAACGTGGGTATGTAAATAATCCTGAAAGTTATAACAAATTAACAAGGGAAAGATAAACAATACATAAAGACAAGTAAAACTATACAAATTAGTGTCTAGCAATAGTTTTATTATTCTCATTCAACTAAGAGTTAATGCTTACCTGACTTGTTAGATTACTTAGACAATTAGCAAGAGAAAATGGACCTAGGAAAGCTGTCACTAACAGAATTAAAGCAATGCTAGTGGGATGCCACTTACATGCCTAAATAAATAAGGAAGGGGGAAAAGAAACATATATAAAGAGAAAAATGAAAAGGGAGGGTTCAATTTATAAATACGCCCCTCCCCTCCCCCCCCCCCCCCCATGAAGTGCAGCTACTGGCAGAACACTCAACACCATTTAAAACTGCCTTTGGTTCCTAGCTGGTTTGGCTCGCTGGATAGAGCGTCAGTCTGCAGACTGAAGGGTCCCAGGTTCAATTCCTGTCAAGGGCACATGCCCTTGTTGCAGGCTCAATCCCCAGTAGGGGATGTGCAGGAAGCAGCTGATCAATGATTCTCTCTCATCATTGATGTTTCCATCTCTGTCCTTCTCCCTTCCTCTCTGAAATCAATAAAAATATATTTTAAAATAAAATTGCCTTTGGTAACCATTACTGGGCCACAGGCTTAACTAACCTGTATCAGAGGAAAACCTATTTCTTTCTTTGTTTCCACCAAGTACCCTAAAATCAATGTGAACTATTTTATTCTTATGATGTAGAATGCTGCAAAAGTAGGCTTACAGTTGTTCGTATGGAAAATACAGTAATTAATCAATAATAATCCTATATAATAAAGATGTAATATGCAAATGGTCGTTACGCCGTGAGCCGTGACCGTGTAAGACTGGATCACTGATCAGCAGGAGGGTGGGGCGAGCCACAAGCAGGGCAGCAGAGAGCTATAGGAGGGGGCAAGGCAGCAAGCTATGAGGGAGGGGCGGGTAGGGGGGGAAGCTACAGGAGGGCCGGGCAGCGAGCTACTGGAGGGCTGATGCAAGCTACTGGGTCGAGCTACTGGCGCATGGATTCGTGCACAGGACTACTAGTACAAGAATAAAACCTTTTCCGTATTCACAACTGTAAACCTATTTTTGCCACACCCCTGTATTTGTGATAATAAAGAGTCAATCAGTTACAAAACAACAAACTCAGACATAACTCATATCCTCTCCCATTAATACAATTTATTAAGGATGAACTGTTATACAAATGGTACATTAAGAGGAGCAAAGTTTTAGGGACTATTTACATGGATAGAGAATAACTTAGAGAGTATTTGTAAAATGATTGTAAACAGATTAACAAAGTATTGTTATTATAGGCCCCATAGGAACATAGCTATTACTTAGTTGTTCAGAGGAATCTAGACCAAAACTTTTTTAAAAAGAGAAAAAGAAAACCAAGACAGGGAAATACCATTTATACACATAGCCAAAGGGACCTGAAATTTGTCAAGTCGTTTTCAGGTAACCTTATGCATAACAAAGTTAGCCAATTTACCAATTATATAACAGAATCTTTACATAACAATTCTGTTACGAGGTAGAATGTAAGACATTTAATAAGGGGCCCAAAATCTTAAGGTAGGTCAGCGAACAAAGCCATCTTTAGCAAAAGGTAGAAATTAAGACAAGTCAGTGAATAATGCCATAAATTTGTACAGCAACACCAAAATAATCTTTCAGGACTAAATTTTTGTTAAAATACACGTTCAAATCGCAGGAACAGAAAAAAGGAGAGTGAGTTATCTTAGGAAGTTTCAATGTAGTTGAAACTTCAGGTGACATGGTTGCAGCAGTGGTTCCATACACCTGAGATAATAAAAAGCTTCCCACAAGAGGTTGTGGGCACTGTAAACTCTCTTGCAATCCAGTCCTGTACCTCAAATATAATAATAACAATAACAATAACAACAAAATATTATTATTATTATACAAAGAGAGTTGTGTTTGCTCAGCAGAGCCTATAATCACAATATAAGGCCTGAGGCAGAATAAGTTTATACTTTCACCAAACATGTTAACACATTATTTGATTTTTCATTGGTTGTAAACCCAGGAAAATATTAACATAAACAAACAATTCCTTACAAGCATAATTGCAGCTACACTAACCTAGTGAATCACAATCACTATTTTTGTCCTTTCATGAATTTCTACGTTGACACCAACCAATTTTCCATATTGATATGACTTCCAATATTTTAGGATCTGCCACTTTGTCTGGTTGGACTGCTTCCAACTGGTTCAAGTATGATGCTAATTGAGACCACGGGCCTGGGGTTCAATTTCCACGTGGACTAGTTAACTGCTCTATTTCAAGGCCACAGCCTGTACTTCTAGCCCCAAAGGTACACATTTGGATATGGCAAAAAAAAATTCTAATGAATCTAAATACATCTGTCGCTCTTACCAAAATTCAGCTCAAAGCACATACTCTTTTGAGTATTAGTAATCTTCCTTTTCAGCTTCAGCATCACTCTTAACCTCCACATTAAAAAAATAATAATAATACAGAACACAGCCCTAGATGGTTTGGCTCATTGGATAAGAGTGTCAATCTGCAGACTGAAGGGTCCCAGGTTCAATTCCGGTCAAGGGCACACGCTTGATCCCCAGTGGGGGACATGCAGGAGGCAGCCAATCAATGATTCTCTCTGATCATTGATGCTTCTATCTCTCGCTCTCTCTCTCCCCTCTCCCTTCCTCTCTAAAATCAATAAAGATACATTTAAAAAATAGTAATACAGAACATATCCTACTTTTTGTTCCCACTTTAAAAAGAGGGGAAACAAGCATATTTTGAAATTATGCAAAATGTGTATCATGGGTCATACAGTAAAGAAAGTTCTGAAAGTCTACTTGAACAAAAAATGCCTTCTACTTTGTCAAAGAGAAATGGTCAACAATGTCAGGTGCTACTATGCAAAATCTTTTCAATCATCTTTAGGAAATTTCAGTAACATTCAAAAACAAGAAAATATCAACATTACTCCTCCTGATTGTTTTAGATACCAAATGCTGCCCAATCTTAACTTTTCATAGTAGCTAATCACCAATAGAGCTGTGCATTATATATAACTTCCAATAATTAATAGCCCTTAGGCTTTATTTTTAAAATGCACTAAGTAATTTTTTTTCATCCCCTTCATTCTAAATCACTACAATCATTCTACAGGCTAGGTATCCTCTCAAGATTTTACACTTACTTCTAAGATTATATTCTACATGATACACAAGTAGTTATTGCCAAGTCAGAGAAAACATTTAAAAAATAACTTAGTAACCAAAATTTTGTCAGTTCCTTTTTAATATTTTGTGACAATTTTTCATTAGCACCACCTCCTCCCTCCAAAGTTATTTTTAGAGATATCTTCCCTAATCACCTCCCATAAAATCTTAATATCAGATATACTGTATATAATGAATACTATTATTCGGATGACCATTGTATAGCTGTACTATATATAGTAATTAGTACAACTATACTCTTCATTCTTCCTGATAGGACCAAGATTGCTTCTGGTCCTAAAATTGTAGTAATATCATTCCTGCATACTACCAGTAATAACACAGCAAAGGCCATTTGTTTCAAAGCTCCTCTATTTAAAAATAAACAAATAAAAGGAATGTAATAGTCATTTCCACTTAAGAGAAATATAAGAAGGGAAAATTTATATTTTGCATTTACAAAATGTATTCTATACCAAGGAAAACTGCTAGCACACAAAATCCAATTATCAGATAAATCTAATATGTATTTATCTTTTTAGAAAATACATCATATTCTGATTTTGTCTGATTATGTTCTGAGTATATATTAAAATTAGCTCGTAATTCCTGTACAAAGCTCAATAGTAAGGAAGCCAGCTTCTTACTAAAAACATGCCACATAAACCACAAAGTGGACAATTTATAGGCAGTTGAATGGATCACACTCATAAATAATAAAATTGAGTGAGAAGAGTTCTAGCTCCCCTAAACATTTCTACCCAAGTTGCTGAATCAATCTCGACCCTAAACCCTTATCTTAGAGGGTTTTCTATTTACATGTAAATTTATCAGAAATAAGGTTTCACTGATATTTGTCTAATAAACTCGTTTTCCAAAACTGGCTAGAGTAAATATACATTATGATTAATCTAGAGGCCTGGTGCACAGATTTGTGCATTGGTGGGGTCCCTCTGCCTCGCCTGCAGGGATCAGGCTGAAAGCGGCTCGGCGACATCCCCCAAGGGATTGAGACTTGGGGGATTGAGACGGCGTAGGCCAGAAAGGAAGCAGGCCAGGCAGAGGGACTCCACCAGTGCACCATCAGGCTGGGGAGGGACCGCACGAGGGCTCCAGTGTGTGTCGGGCCTTCTCACCTAGTCCTGACTAGCTGGACCCCAGCAGCAAGCTAACCTACCAGTTGGAGCGTTTTCCCCCTGGTGGTCAGTGTGCATCATAGAGACTGGTCGAACGGTCAAATAGTCAGACACTTAGCATATTAAGCTTTTATTATATAGGATATAAAGTATAATGACTCATTAAATAAACCTGACTTTCAAGGATGTCTAGGTCTATAACATCTAAATGAATTTTTTTCCTGGCCATTACCTATGCACATTTTCATTTTAAAGTTGAGTAGTCAGATCAATAACTTAATTCTACCTTAGGAGCTTTTGATCCCCAAACAAGCAAAACACACACTACTTCAATGCATATGGTATCAGCTTTCCTCTTCCTTATCAACAATTCTACAGATACAGATACACACATAAAGGAGTGGATTCTACAATACACAACCTATCAGTGTTACAATTATGTGTGTGGGTGCCTCTCACCAAACATTAGTGCACTGTATCTAAACTTTGTATCCCTCCTTGTTGGCATATAACAAAAACTCAAGAAATGTATTTTGAGCAATTGAATTTTTAAAAATTCAATTATTTGTCAAAATAAAAGTCTATAATTATTAAATATTAGGTTAGCAACACTATATTTGAATACAAATCCCAGTTTAAATTAAACTGATACACCCTACAGGCTAAAACAAAACTGCTTTTTTCTCAAGTCCAAAATCAAGTAATGTAGAGGTTTGGAAGTAGTTCAAATTCTCCTTCCACTGGAGCAACTGTTCTCAGTTTGGTTATATCCAAAGACCTTCAACTTAAGTACGCATAAAGAACAGCCCAGTCCCGTGTGCCTTCTCCCATTCAACTTTATTCTCTATTCTAAAATTCTTCTGGTGAAGAAAGGGACTCTACTATAGTTTCATTAATTTATTCTTACCCTATTTCCAATTTGAAGTTTCTTCTAAGACCGTTAACATTTCATACTTTATGAAATAGGTTTATACTGTGCTTTTCCAAAATACACACATTTTTAAAAAGTGCTTCATAAAAGTATGACTATTTGAAATGGAAGAAATAGGAAATACACAGACCATGGAGAACTTCAAAGTACACAAATTCAATGAAAACTGCAGCTCCCATTAAAGAACAAAGATTTATAAATGTTTGCAGCAGTTTAAAAGCTAAAATAGTCAAGACTGTTTATACTTAGTAAAACATTTTCCTCAACTACAACAAAATAAATCATAGTTTATTACAGCAACCAATACAAATAATGGCACTCGCTAATGATATAGTGGCAAAGTAAATAAATCAGTAGTGATTTTGTAGTTGCCTCTAATTCTGGTAAAATTTCAGGGGGAAAAAAGTCAATACTAACATTTTAAAAAATAGAATGAAAGTTGCAAAACAACTATGCTTTGTGGCTTCGATTTAATCCCACTAATCAATTAAAAAATACAGCTACTTTACTGATAAAATTATACAACTATGTGCGAGATAAAATGCTGTAGGTACAAGTCAAAAGTTACACTTTAAAAAGAACACTATAAAATAGTTCCACATCAGGGCCACAAAATTTTAATCTCTTCTTACCTCCTGCTCAGTCAACACTAGTTATAGCAGAGATAAACAAGTATCACTTCGTCCAGCTATATGAATTAGAGAAATATCCATAATCATATTAAGTCTGGGAATGCCTAAAATATTTCTCAAAGAGATCCTGAAGAAAGCTCAACTTCTAAAATTGCACACCAATTCTTTGTCTATTGGGTGTAGAAAAGCAAAGCAAATGTACACTCCCCCCCCTTTTTTTAAATTGATTTCAGAGAGAGGAAGGGAGAGAGAAACATCAATGATGAGAATCATTGATCGGCTGCCTCTTGCATGCCCCCAACTGGGGATCCAACCTGCAACCCCAGGCACGTGCCCGGACCGGGAATCCAACGGGCGGCCTCTTGGCAATGCTCAACCACTCAGTCAATCCAGGTGGGACAAATGCATACTTTTGTAAGAAAAGCTAATAAAGACAGTCTTGAACACTTAATTGTTCCTTACTTCTAAGTATGGCCCGCTTTGGGATTAAATGATAAAAGGGTGAAAAAAGTTCCTGGAGGTCTATATCTAATGACCTTTAAAAAAAGCATTGGATCTGACTATGTAGCACCCAAGATAATAGTCACTGACAACTAAGGCATCATATATTCAAAATATAAGCACAACAAAAAGAACAATTTTAAAACTTAACGTTTGATCACAATGGTTTACATTTAAGCATATCCAGTTTTAACATAGTAGAAAACATTTAAAGCTAACTGAAAATTTTTTTCCTAATATTGAAACCAGGAGCACAAAGTCATTCCTGAAAAAAACAGAATGATACGGATTTCTAGCTTTCCCAATTAAAAAAAAAAAAAATCTTAGCCCCTACTCACACATAAGATCCCTAATGGAGGGAAGGGGGAAAAAAATCAAACACATTAACCAATAGAATTTTATTAAGTTTCTCATACAGACTTGGGAAAACATAAAAATAAAGCTTTTAGATACACTGCCGTTAGGCACAACTTGATTTTTTTAAATGTATTACTACAGCGCGCTCCCCATTCCTTTTCCCCTCTTCTTCGTCGCAGGCCTGCCTCTCCTAAATTCTAAGGGATCATCCCACCAGACTTGCAACTTAGGGGCAGTGCAGCTCGTCCAGGGCTAATAACCTCCCCCCCCCAACCCCCCCACTGTCTTCAAGGCCCCCTTTTCTCGGACTTCTCAGTGAGGCAAAGCAGCCCGCCTAGGCTCTCTCCTGTTGCTGCTTCTACCCTGAACCCTTGCTTCACTGTCCCCAGCTCTAATAAAGTAGTCCCAAAAACCAATAAAAAATAAGAATGTGTTACTACATAAAAGGCAGTGAAGACGTGAACAGCAGGCCTAAAGTTTCAACGGCACTACTCTAATAACAAACGAGATCTTTTGCAAGGATGCCCAACGTCAGGCATCCTAAATCCGCAGCTAGCTAGCTCTAGGCCAACTGTGGCCTGTGAGGTACCGGGAAAAGCTTGTGTCCTCACTTTCTCCAACCCTTCAAAGCATAAGGCATGTCTCTCGGAGGACACTGAGCGTTTTGCTTTGGAAAAAAACAGGTCATGTCTACAACCCTCTATTTCTAAACAGTATCTTCACAATTTCAGGTGAACGTTTTTCAATCACTCCTCTGATCTCTTGGTGAGCTACCATCTTTTTTGTTCCATCCACCCATCCCGCTTCCAAGTCTTCCTTTTGGCCCAGACCACCCATCTTTCCAGATATTTTCACCGAAAAGGCCACGAACGGCCGGGCCGCAAGCCCTCGACCACCACGGCGCCGCCAGTGCACCGACTTTTAACATGATCCATGGGTCCAAAAGTCAAAGGACTTGTTGCAAACGCGCCCACACCTAAGCCGCCGCCACAAAGTGTGAGGGAAGAAGGAGGAAAGCGCCACGCCGAAACCCGCCGCAAACGCGAGGAGAGCCTGGGAAGCCCGGCGCGCGGGATACAAAGGGCAGTGAACGCGGCCTTCCAAGAGGCGACCGTACGCGGCCAGGAGACAAAATGGAGCGAAGAGAGAAATCGGAGCCCGAGCGGCGCGGCCGGGGAGGGGGCGGCGGGCGGCGCGCGCCTCGCCGGGCTTCCTCCTCGGCCCGCGACAGGGGAGGGGGCGCGGCGGCGGCCCGCTCTCCCCGCCGCACACACGCGGTCCCTCAGTCCGGGCCTAGCGCGGCAGGAAGCGCCCGCCGGCAGCCGCCAACAATGGGGAGCGAGGCGGCGGCGAGGGAGGAGCCAGAGGCGGCAGCCTTGCGGCCCGCGGCCGCGCTCCGGGCCCCGCGGCAGATCGCACTGTCCGCGGCCCGCAAAACGACGCGGTAGAACGAGGGGCGAAGGGGGCGCCGCGGCAGGGTCGGGGCACGGCCCACGGCGGCAAAAGCGCACGGTCTGCAGCGGCACCGGCTCGCAGCCCGCGGCGGGCCCAGGCCTGCGTCTGGACCGCAGCACCGCCCGCTTCGGCGGCGTGGGCCCGGGTCCTCACGTACCTGGTTGAACTCTTCGCCTACATCCGCGTAAATGTCTATGTGGTCCACACCGTCCGCCATCTTCCCTCGGCCTCGGCAGCCGCCGCCGCCGCCGCCTCCTGCAGGTCCACCCGCAGCGGCAGCAGCAGCCGAACTAGCGGCGGGGGGCGGGGCGCGCTGCGTCACTTCCGTGGCGAGCGGGGGGCGGGGCGCCGGGCCGTGGGGGCCAGCTCCTCCCAGCCGCGCCGCGGGCGGCAGGAGCGAAAAGCCGGGTCTCTGAGGCCAGAGACGGTTTCTTTTGTGTTTTCGTGTGTCTGCGTGAGGCTCGGGGGACGGAGGGCGCCCGGGCTGTTTCCGGAGGCGGCATTTCCTCGCTGCTTCGGCACACGCCGACGTTTTGCCGTACTTCAGCTGCACAGTGTTTCTGAACGTTTTTCACAGCCAGGGCGTCTAGAAAGGCGGGAGTTGTCTGTCCACGATTAAATGCAAAGTGTAGCCCGGGATTGTTAGCGCCAGGAGCGCGGGAACGATGTCCTACCCCTGCACCCTCACTCAGACCAACAGCGTTTCATTTGCCTTATAAACCTTGGGTCCCCATTGACGGTTGTTATCTTTAATTATTTGCATGCTACTTAGGTGGTTTGCATTGTTATTTATGTTTCCAGCTCCATCTCCTACCGTCGTCTTCTTTCATCTCTTTCCCCGTCATTCCCCTGCTTTTCTTTTTCCTGGCTAGATCTGCAGTGGTTTTTCTTTGGAATAATTGAGATGTCTCTAACTTGAATGCAGTCATCCGAGAGCCCACCCGGCAAGGTGGAGGCATCCTGAGGCCGGGGGCTTCTCCCTAGAATCCTAGAGTGCCCCTCCCCCTTGGAGGCGGGGTGGGGGAGGGACGGGGACTAACACGGAAGGAAAAGAGTGTTATTAGGTCCAAAAATCTCAATTTACTGATGGGGGAGAGGAGGCCTAATAAAATAGAAGGAATTTGACGTGTGGTCAATAAAGAAAGCTGTTATCATCAATACTTTGTTCAAAAATGTTGTCACAGTTTGAAACCTTCCCCCATTCTTTATTTCTTTCCCACCAAGTTAAAGTGTGTTTCCTAAGATCCCGACTGACCAGAAATCATTCATAGAATTGGTAAACCAAGCAATATTTGTTCTGGGTATGGTGGGAAAAGCGTGGTTGGAGTCATAGAGACCAATCTGGTGATCTGGATACAAATTTCTAGATGACCTCAGTCAAGTTATACTTCATTTCTCTCATGTTCAATATCAGAATCATTAAAATCGGAGTAATAACATTTACCTCACCAAGGTCAAAGGTTGATGGTAGTTTTAAATGAAGTAGTATGCAAAATGCCCTATCCTTTTCTGCTTCTTGGAAATACTGTGCTGATTTCCTTTTTTCCTTGGGGCTTTATGGTAAAAGATGGTAATGTGGCTCTAACCGGTCTGGCTCAGTGGATAGAGCGTCAGCCTGCGGACTGAGGGGTTCCAGGTTCGATTCCGGTCAAGCGCATGTACCTTAGTTGTGGGCACATCCCCAGTAGGGGGTGTGCAGGAAACAGCTGATCTCTCATCAATGTTTCTAACTATTCCTCTCTGTAAAAGAGATTAAAATATATTTTTTTAAAAAGATGGTAATGTGGTAGGCACAAAAATGGCCCATTATTGATGGCCACATGCTAATCATCAGAACCTGTGCATATGCTACCTTCAGATGAAAAAGGGATTTTTTTGCATCTGATTCGAGGAAAAGAGGTTATCCTTATTTCCTGGTGGGTCCATAGTAGTCACAAGTGAAAGAAGGCTGAAGGGTCAGAGAAGGGGATTTGATAACAGAAGCAACTTTTTAAAAATATATTTTATTGATTTTTTACAGAGAGGAAGGGTGAGAGATAGTTAGAAACACTGATCAGAGAGAAACATCGATTAGCTGCCTCCTGCACGCCCCCTACTGGGGATGTGCCCGCAACCCAGGTACATGCCCTTGACCGTAATCAAACCTGGGACCTTTCAGTTCGCAGGCTGACGCTCTATTCACTGAGCCAAACCGGTTTCGGCAACAGAAGCAATTTATGTTTTTGTTTTGTTTTTGTTAATCCTCACCCGAGGATATTAATTGGATTTTTTTAGAGAGAATGGGAGGGGGAGAGACAGAGAGACAGAGAGAGAAACATCTGCTGTGAGAGACTCATGGATAATGGTGACTCCCTCATGTGCCCAGACCACCTAATGCCCTGGACCAGACCCAGCCTGAGGTACTTGCCCTTGACCGGAATTTAGCCACTTCAGTCTGCAGGCCCACAGTCTAACCACTGAACAACTGGCTAGGCCTATTCTTTCTTTCAGTACACTTAAAACTAATTTCAAGATTCTGACTTCTGTTGTTGCCTTTGAAAAATCAGCTGTTAGTGTGGCTGTTTCTTTGAAGCTCATCCGATTATTTTCCCCCCTAGCTGCATTTGAGATTTTTTTTTCCTCTTAGAACTTGGTTTTCTGCTCTTTCACTATGTTTTTTTAATTGATTTTTAAAAATTGATTTTAAGAGATAAAGGAAGGGAGAGAGAGAGAAACATTGATGTGAGAGCAGAACATCAATCCACTGCCTCCTGTACTCCCCTCCCCTCCAACCCCCAACTAGGGATCAAGCCCAAAACCAGCATATGCCCTGACCTGGAATTGAACTGGCAACCTTTCAGTGCACAGGACTGACCGGACAATCAATGGGTCTGTGCTGCCTGTCACTACTTGAGCCAATTAAGCAGAGATGGGGTTGAATCATATATGAGCATTTATTCCAATGCTGCTGGCCATATGGGAGAGCAGCAGGTTACCCACAAAAATCTGCTCTGCAGCCCCCCATAAACCAGCTGCTTATATAGGATAGGACAAGGATTACATGGGGAAGTAGGGATTACAGGCATGGGGAAGTTCCAAGGTTGATTTCCGGGTCCAAGGTTGACTCCCAGGTCCTGGCGACGTACAACTCCTAGCCAGGTCAGAATGTCCTTTCTTTAACCAACACGAGGCAATCATGGTTAAACAGAGCATCGTTAATATTTCCCATAACCATAGCTAGTCCCCAATATTCTATTTTTGCCCTTAACAGTATGACGCCCAACTAACTGAGCCACACCAGCCAGGGCTCTATTGATTTTATATAGAGAGAAGCATTGATTTGTTCCACTTATTATGTATTCATTGGTTGAGTCTTCTATGTGTCCTGACCCGGGATTGATTCTGCAATCTTAGTCTATCAGGATATGCTCCCACTGACAGAGCTAACCCACCAAGGCTTTCACTATGTATGTTTAGAAGTGTATTGCTTTTTATTTTTAATGTTTGGGTCTATTGTTAGTTGTTTGTTCTAGTTATTTATTGTTTATGCTGATTCTCACTCATGTGGTCTTGTCACCTGACTATGTGCACGACATTGTAATTGAAACACTTGAAAAAATAATGGGAGACATGTATATATATATAATTTTCAGTTTCTTCTGGCAGGACCTTGGGGTACCAACAAACAGGATCACCCTAATCTAGATGATTGGGAATCCTGGGGGTGATTGATTTGGCTTTGTTCACCCTTACCTCCCAGGGTGCTGTCCTTCTGAGGACCAGCCCAAAGCATGGTTTACCAAAGTCACCACCCTTGATAGGTCCTAGACTCCATATTTTGTTTCCCTAGAAGTCAAAAGTGCAGCTCAACCTCTCAACCATATTGCCTGAATCTGAAAATGCCCCCGAGGGCAAAAGCACTCTGAATGTGGTAACAGACCCCAAATGGAGTCACTTATAGTCCTACCAAGACTGAATACCTAACCTAACTGCAGTGTCAGCCTCTTCCAGGAGTGGAATTTTAAGTCAGTCTGGAATTTCTTGGTTAGCACTAATGAGGTAATCTGCCTGATAGATCCTCTTACTTCTGCTAAGGAGAGGTGACCTTGCCTGAAATAATTCACTCTAACTTTTTTTAGTCTCACCCCATTTCTGCCTATAAAAGCCACCTATTTTATATTGCTCTTCGAAACACCTTTCTATTTACTAGATGAGATGCTGCCCAATTCAAGAATCCTTTAAAAAAGCCAATTAGGTCTTTAAATTTACTCAGTTGAATTTTTGGTTCTTTAACACATGATACCTCCTTACTTGGTAATGTTTAAAAAAATGAAATATTATAGATTACAAAAAAATGTATAATCATAATGATGAAAACAAAAACTCTACCACTTATTGGATACCTTCTACATACTAGCCTTTTTGTTATTGTCATCTTATAGTCAGTAAAGTTCATAGATGAAAGATTGGAGGCTTGGGTTCTTGTCCTGGCTTTACTACTGAATAGCCAAGTAACCTTAGACAAGTTCTTTACCTCAAGTCCTCCATGAAGGTCCCTCTCAATTCTGAAATTCTATTATTCAAATCTACCTAGAATTGGAAGTCCAAAGTGCCTTGGGAGGAATTCGACAGTTGTATGTTAACTCTTGCAGAGGAATTTCCTTCTAGCCCACTTTCATTACTTTTCTATTGCTGCTGTAACAAATTACCTCAAATTTAGTGGCTTGAAACAACATAAATTTATTATCTTATAGTTCCAGAAATCAGAAGTCGAAACAGATTGAATTGGGCTAAAATTAAGGTGTTGGCAGGCCTGCATTGCTTCTGGAGGCTCTAGAGGAGATTCCATTTTCTTGCCTTTTCCAGCTTCTAGAGCAGTGGTTCTCAACCTTTGTAATGCTGTGACCCTTTAATACAGTTCCTCATGTTGTGGTGACCCCCAACCATAAAATTATTTTCTTTGCCACTTCATAACTGTAATTTTGCTACTGTTATGAATCATAATGTAAATATCTGTGTTTTCCGATGGTCTTAGGCTCTACAGCCGCAGTTCTCAACCTGTGGGTCGTGACTAGCAGGGTCGCCTAAGACCATCGGAAAACACAGATATTTACATTACGGGCCTAAACGGGCGGTCGAACATCCCTCAAGGGGTCCCAGATTGGAGAGGGTGCAGGCTGGGCTGAGGGACACCCCCCCGCCCCGTGCACGAATTTTGTGCACCGGGCCTCGAGTATAGATATATCAGGCCTCAGAAAACCTAGAGTCATGCCTGTCACAAACCTTAGTGACATAAAACCATTTGACATATGAACTGAGTGAGGACACTAATGTCAACCCCTATATTAAAATATTAGTTAAGGCTGTACCCAGCCAGTGTTGCTCAGTGGTTGAGCATTGACTCATGAACCAAGAGGTCTCCGGTTCAATTCCCAATCAGGGCACATGCCCAGGTTTCAGGCTCGATCCCCAGTCAGGGTGCATACTGGAGACAACCGATCAATGTTTCTCTTTCACATCAATGTTTCTTCCCCATTTGCTCTCTCCCTTTCCCTTCCTCTCTTAAAAAAAAAAAAAAAAATTGGGTCAATAACATCTACCTCAAATGTAATATTTTTGTGAGAGAAATGGAAAGGAGCCAGCATATAGTAATATGTGCCATCCCTGAGATAAATGCTTTATGAGCATCAGATTGAATTAGAAAGTATACATACAATGAGGGAGATGGGGTTGCGGGTAGTTCTTAGAAGCACAGATATTACTTTGGCATTCTCTGGAAAGATGTGTCTCCATCAGAATCTGGCAGGAAGGAAATGGCACACTCGACAGGGAAAATGAAGTAGAATTTAGTGGAGTAACTCTTATGAAGGTGTGAGCAGGGTTAAGAGAAACTAATAAAGAAAGGATACTGAAGCACTCTAGGGTAAGCCTGAGGGGACAAAGGGAACAATCTATCTATATAAAAGCCTAAGCGACCATCGCAACCGAACAGACGACCGAACAGGCTGCATGGGGACGACCAGGTTGGCAGGGGGGTTATTGAGGGGCAACCAAACGACCGAGCAGTAGGCTGCATGGGGCAACCAGGCCAGCAGGGGGGGAGGGGGCAGTGAGGGTCGACCAGGCTGGGGGGGGGGGCAGTTGGGGGTGACCAGGCCAGCAGGGGGGGAAGTTGGGGGTGAACAGGTCAGCAGGGGGAGCAGTTAGGAGTGATCAGGCAGGCAGGCAGGTGAGCAGTTAGGAACCAGTAGTCCCAGATTGTGAGAGGGATGTCCCCTGAGGGGTCCCAGATTGGAGAGGGTGCAGGCTGGGCTGAGGGGACCTGCTCCCCTGCCCCGTACACAAATTTTGTGCACCAGGCCTCTAGTCAGTTAATAAAGCTCAGAGAGAAAGCTGTAACTGTAAGAGAGGCCTCTTACAGTTACAGTAAGTGGCAGCCTCAGGAGAGGCAGACAGTGGACAAAGCCTGGAAAATGTATATAGTAGTCCCTTTTCTTGCCGGTTTTGCTTCCCGCTGTTTTAGTTACCTGCAGTCAACTGCAATATGAAAAAATTAAATTTAAAATTCCAGAAATAAACAATTCATAAGTTTTATATTGCACACCGTGGTAAGTAGTGTGATGAAATCGCACACTGTCTTGCTCTCTCCAGCCCATTATGTGAATCATCCTTTCGCCCAGTGTATCCACGCTGTACATACTCCCCACCCGTTAGTCATGTAGTAATCTCAGCAAATTGACTGTCATGGTATAACAGTGCTTGTGTTCAAGTAACCCTTATTTTACTTAACAATGATTCATTCCCAAAATGCAAGAGTATTCATGCTGGAAATTTGGATATGCCAAAGAAAAGTCATCAAAACATGGTAACAATTCAGCAGACCTGTAAAAGTTGGGTGCTGTGTTTTGTTTCTGAGTGTGGGCATTCTAGTGATTGTCTTAATTATGGTGAGAGAAGACCCACAGCACTGACAGGAAGCTGCAGAAGGTGTCACCCTAACCTCTGGCCATTTCTCTCTCACTCTTCCCCAATCCAGTTGAATATTTGAAATAGTCAATGATGCCTTAAGAAATCTTTCCATGTTTTCATTCTCTGCTGGTACTTTAGTCAGAACCTCATGAAAATATGTCACCTAAAATCCTACACAGGAAGGTCTCCATGAACAATGGGAAGCTTTAAGGGCAACTTCTACACCAATCAAAGTGCTTCTCAGCACAGAAAAAAATAACTTGTAATTATGTATGGCAACAGATGTTAACTAGACTTATTGTGCTGATCATTTTGCTATATATACAAATGTTGAATCATTATGTTGTAAAATTGAAATGAATATAATGTTGTATGTTAATTATACCTTAATAAAAAAAAGAACCCACCCAAAAAAGAAAAGTCATCAAGTGCTTCTTTTAAGTGAAAGGTGAATATAATGTAATAAGATATTTTAAGAGAGACCACAGTCACATGACTTTTATTATAGTATATTGTTAAATTGTTCAACTTTATTATTGTTTATCTCTTACTTGCCTAATCTATAAATGAAACTCTATCATAGGTATGTAGGCATAGGAAAAAACAGTATATATAAGCTTGGTACTTAATATACATAAGGCTTGATACTAACCTTCCTTTTGGGTATCCATTGGAGTTCTTGGAACATATCCCCTGCAGATAAGGGGGGACATCCGCACCTGATATTATTCCTCCTTTTTTTTTTTTTTTAATTCTCACCAAGGATATGTTTTTTACTAATTTTTTTTTAGAGAGAGGAAGTGGGGGGAGAGAGAGAGAGAAAGAAAGAGAGAGAAACATTGATCAGTTGCCTTCCACACGTGCCTTGACCATACATGGGAAGTAACATTTGCTCATTTCTACACTTTCTGTGCTAAATAATCTTTGCCCCTCCATGTTTTTTCCACCATCTCCACTCTTTCAGCCCAGTAGGAGGACCATATCTTCCCCCTCTGAATTCCAGTTGAGTTCAACCAAGGGGAGGCCTTACTAAGAGATCTAAGATCAGAAGGGGAGTAATAGCCCTAGCCGGCTTGGCTCAGTGGGTAGAGTGTTGGCCTGCGGATTAAACCTGCAACCTTGGTAGATGCCTGGATCAGGAATTGAACCTGCCACCTTTCGGTGTATGGGAACGACACTCCAACCAACTGAGCCACACTAGCCAGAGCTGATATTACTCCTTTTTTAAAATACTATGTTTTTATTGATTTCAGAGAGGAAGGGAGAGGGAGAGAGAGATGGAAACATCAATGATGAGAGAGAATCATTGATTGGCTGCCTCCTGCACACCCCCTCCTGTGGATCAAACCCAAAACCCAGACATGTGCCCTTGATCAGAATCACACCCGAGACCCTTCAGTCTGTAGTCCAACAATCTGTCCACTGAGCCAAACCGGCTAAGGCTATTAACTCCTCTTTTGATCTTAGATCTCTTGGTAGGGCCTCCCATTGGTTGAACTCAACTGGAATTCAGAGGGGAAGATACGGTCCTTCCACTGGGCTGAGAGCAGAGTGGAGATGGTGGAAAGAATATGGAGGGGCAAAGATTATTTAGCACAGAAAGTGCAGAAATGAGCAAATGTTACTTCCCATGTATGTTCATTTGTGGGATCAAAAAGCTTTAATACACCTTTTTGGAGACCAGGGGCTCCAGAGAAGGGATCTTCCAGGCTAAGCTTACTTCAGAATCTGCCTTGTTCTTAATTCTAGCTCAAGAGTAAAGAGATTAAAGTGTATGTATTAATGCACTCTATCAAGCCTCTACATGGCTAATTCAATGATTAAATTGTTCAATTGTGAGCACATAAATTTTTTATTTCTTTTTTTGGCAGCTATGCTTTGTTTCGTGTTTTTGGGGTTTTTTTTTAATATGTATTTTATTGATTTTTTTAGGGAGAGAGAAAGGGATGGGGAGAGATAGAAACATCGATTGGCTGCCTCCTGCATGCCTCCTACTGGGGATAGAGCCCACAATCCTGGCATGTGCCCTGCCTGGAAATAGAACCAGCTACCTCTTGGTGCATGGGACAGTGCTCAAACAACTGAGCCACACTGGCCAGGGTGGCTATGGTTTTGTTGTGTGTGTGTGTGTGTTTTTAATTTTTTAATGATTTTATTTTTGAGAGAGATAAACATCAATTTGTTGTTCCACTTATTTATACATTCATTGGTTGAGTTTTGTATGTGCCCTGACCAGAGATTGAACCTGAAACCTTGGCTTATTAGGATGATGTTTTAACCAACTGAGCTACCTGGCCAGAGTCACACACAAATTTTTAAAAAATGTTCCCACATCACTCAAAGTGAAGAAGAAATGTTTAATCTCAAGAGCTAGGTAAGCTATTATGGGACATGGGATCTGACTAGCAAGTTACTGTACCCCCAATTCCATCTGGTTTTCACGAACTCTCCCAAAATGAAGCTAATGCTCCCACTCACTCATTTTTCTATATGCTGATTCTCTTCTCTAAGAGAATACTTGGAGCCAGGAATGGAAATACCTAGTGTGAAAATACAAACTATCACTGAACTAGACTCCAATTATGTTAAGATTAACCTTGGAGGCAAGCAGGCCTGAAAAAAAGAACATAGGTGATGATGATGATGATGATAAACCCTTGTATCACACTATTATACTGTGAATCCCTTAAGATAAGTAAACACATTTTTTCATCTTTTTGTTCTCATAGCATCTGGAAGGATGCCTTAGTTGTATAAAGTATTTAATAAATGCTGGCTGAATGGAATTGTTAAAAACCAATAAACTTCACACCCAAAAGGATCAATGAATCCAACCCCCACCCCTTTTTTTTTACACAAGAAAAAATGAACAACCCTAAACAGGCTGGTGGTAGAGCAGTGCTGGTCGTACCGCACAAATCTTCAAATAAAAGCAATTAGAACTGAGATATGGGTGTTTACTAGGAAGGGTTGAAAAAAGTGAAAAGAAAAATGCAAATTATTGAAAAGCCTGGGCTCATTCAGTCTCAAACCTGTTGAATTTCCCTTTAAATATTTCTCAAATAGTTTCTACTCTATTATTATCCTAACCCAGACTTTCATCACCACACACCATCAACAAAGATAATCTAATCCAATATGTTAATTTTACAGTGAGGAAAGTGACTTGCTCCAGATCATAGTTAGAAGGGATGTATTTTGTTCCCTCTTTCTGAGTCATTTTCAAATGTTGCCTGAAGTGCAAAGGAATTCTCCTCTATCGGTAAACACTTTGTTGCCTTAGTTTTCCTAGCTTCTGTTGTAGCTAGGATAGCATTGTAATTTGGTTCTGGTCAATGCAATCTCGTTGGAATTCTGCTAGTTAGAATATGGGACAATTTTTACTTTCTTAATAAATAGAATAGCCCTAACTGGTTTGGCTCAGTGGATAGAGCGTCGGCCTGGGAATTAAAGGTCCCAGGTTCGATTCCGGTCAAGGGCATGTACCTTGGTTGCGGGCACATCCCCAGTAGGAGGTGTGCAGGAGGCAACCAATTGATGTTTCTCTCTCATCGATGTTTCTAACTTTAGATCCCTCTCCCTTCCTCTCTGTAAAAAATCAATAAAATATATTTTTTTAAAAAATAAATAAATAGAATAGCTATAACCTTTCTCTCCATCTCATTTCTTTTTTCTGCCTAAAATATAAATGTGATACCTAATGAAGTTTATTGCAATCATATTGCAACCATGAGACAATAAATGTGATGTCAAAAGCCAGCATACTAAAGATGGTAGAATAGATAGAAATAGCCTGTGCTGCCCTCGTTGGTATGGCTCACTTGGTTGGGCATCCTCCCATGCATGGAAAGGCTGCCGGTTCGATTCCAGGTCAGGGAACATGCCTAGATTGTGGGCTTGATCTCAGGCAGCGGCATGCAGGAGGCAGCCAATTGATGTTTCACTCTCACATTGACGTTTCTATCTTTCACCCTTCCTCTCTCTCTAAAAATCAACACAAATATTTTTTTTAAAAAGGAAGTAGCCTGTGATAGAACTATTGAATAACATCAGACATTGTTAGAAAAAAAATATTTATGTTAAGTTGCTATCTATGTTAAATATGTTATTCGAAAAATTAAAGGTAACCTCCAGAATCAGAGAGACATAATACATAGCCTTTACACCTGGGAGAAAAAAAGGTGGGAGATAGAAATTTTTTGTTAATCTACCAGGAACTAGGAAAACAGAAAAGAAAGAAAAACAAAAGTATACATAGAAAACACAACATAAGATGGTAGTTTATGTCCAAAACATCAGGACACACCCAATGCATATCAAATTAAAGTCACCAATTAAAAGACCTCAATTGTCAGAGTTAATATGGTCTTGAAATTATACTCTAGAAAACATACCTAAACAAAGACTCACAGAAGGGTTAAAAATAAAGGGATACAAAAAGGTATAGAAAGTAAGTACAGGCCAAAATAAAGCTGGTGAAACTATATTAATATCAGATAAAAGACAATTTAACCATTAATAAAAATAAAGTGCCTGGCTGGTATGGCTCAGTAGTTGAGCATCGATCCACAGCCTGAAGTTAAAGAATAATGTTGAAAAACAAACAAACAAATAGTAGAGTAATTTTTTTAAAAAAAAGAATGATGTTGAGGCATATTCTCATCTTCCTTCTTCTCTTACCTACTCCCCATGTTACCCTCCCACCTAAACTTGGAACTAATAAAAATGTATCTAAATTCTAAGATCTAGTAGCAATGAAAAAAGTAACTTACTTTAACACGTCTGGAAGCCTAACATTTATCTTTTGATCCATGGTAGCACATCTGGTCTAAGACACTCTCTCCATGATTTATTCATACAATTTAAGGATTTATGAGAATTTCCATTACTGAGTAGTCAGTGAGGAGTTTGTTATTTTTTTCAATCTGAAAAATTCTATAGTGGAACATTTACTCAGAATGAAGGAGAAGAGTTTCACTAAAGAAGAACACTCTGAGGTAGATTTTAGATGATGTCATCTGTTTAGTGAGTAACACGAAATCAGCAGAAGAATCAATTTGGACATAATACAGAGAACAAGAAAATGAGCTCTTTTCCTCACCTTGCCAACAGGACAATAATTTCCTCATGATACCTGATGGTTGAGTAGTGTGTCTAAATATGTACTAGTAGCTTAATTATTTCGAAGTTAATATGGGATTTGTATTATTTTATGATGTTTCAAGAAATCTGCTGAATGTTTTCCAAGTTTCTTAAAAATATATTTTTATTGATTTCAGAGAGGAAGGGAGAGGGAGAGAGAGATAGAAACACCAATGATGAGAGAGAAAAATTGATCAACTGCCTCCTGCATGCCCCCTAATGGGGATCAAGCCCGCAACTTGGGCATGTGCCCTGGTCGGGACTTGAACTGTGACCTCCTGGTTCATAGGTGGACACTCAACCACTGAGCTATATTGGCTCAAGTTGTTTTTGATGGATCTGTCCTTTGGGAAGAATGATTTTTATATACTTCTGGGCTTCTGGGCTTCTGGCCAACACTTCGACAAGGTGACAATTCAAACTTGACTTTGGCTTGGTTTCTAAGAAAGACTTCCCTTACTCTAAAAGCAAACCAACTGTGTCTCGTACTGCCCTCTATTGGTTGGAGCAAAAGGTGCTGGCTCAAGTGGAATTGTTTTTCCTCTGACCCAATGTCTATCTAATAATAGATGTCCAAGGCACTTAGCTCCCTACAGGTTACCTCCAGAATAGTTTTATTTCTAAGATTTGACAGTCAGATTAATTGGCATCCACCATGCAGTGTGGTGGTGTGTGAAGACCCCCACAAATATTTCTGGAGATGAACTCATAACAAAACACCTGCAGAGCCCTGGATGGATAACTCAGTTGGTTAGAGTGTTGTCCCCACATGCCAAGATTGCAGGTTCAGTCCCTAGTCAGGGCACATACAAGAATCAACCAATGAATGTATAAATAAGTGGAACAACAAATTGATGTTTCTCTCTCTCTAAAGTCAATAAATAAACAACAACAACAACTGCAGAGGCATTATTTCCTCTTGCAATAGCATCCTAAAAGATTAACAAGCAGTATAAGATGAACTCCACACAAATTTAATTTCAAATTTTGTGTTTGCCTCACATTGTTTCTTCTTCATATATTAAAGCAGGTGTGAGATCCTTTTACCACCACATGATTTCTTCTGCCTAGTACTTTTTTCACTTTCCTAGGTTAAAAAAATCTTTGGTAACTACTCATTTTTCATAGTAGGATGTCACTAAATTTTTTTTAGTATTGATAAAACAGAAGAGATTATATAGAGGTAGCAGTCAGAAAAATAAAGGCAGAAATAGTTTGAAAGTGGTTACCAAATGGGAGTGAAGCTAGAAATGGGGTGAGGAGTCTAATTAAAGAGTCTAATTTACTTTGATTAGACTCTTTAATTATTTTTTTATTTTTATTGATATCAGAGAGGAAGGGAGAGGGAGAGAGAGATAGAAACATCAATGATGAGAGAGAATCACTGATTGCCTGCCTCCTGCACACCCCACACTGGAGATCAAGCCCGCAACCCAGGCATGTGCCCTGACGGGGAATCGAACCATGACCTCCCTTTTCCTAGGTTGACACTCAACCACTGAGCCACGCTGGCCGGGCTAGCCTCTTTAATATTTTACATGTCCATATATTAATTTTATAATTGTTTTCCTAAACTTTCAAGTCTTTTATAAATAGTATGGTTCAGAGACACCTGGAAAATAATCTCTGTGTCTTGGCAATGGTAAGGTGTTGTGGTGGGTAAATTAGTTAGGGTAGGCTAGCTGCTGTAATAACATAACCCCCAAATATATAATGGCCCAAACACCACAGGTGAAGTTTATTTGTCTCTCTCAGAGCAGGGTAGTTCCAGGAGTGAGTGGAGACTGGGGGAATGAGAGAAGAGGGCGTAAGAGACGCTGTGTTTGAACAGTCATTCAAGGACCGGGCTGGCAGAGGCTCTGCTATCTTTAACATGTGGTTTTGGAGGTCACCTGAGAATCAACACTGAGACAGCAGAAAAGGACAGAACATAGAGAAGTATGCCTGGGAGGGTTTTTAAAAGGCCAGGCTTGATAGTGATAGCATTATTTCTGCTTACATTTCATTGGATGGAACTCAGTGAGTTGACCACACCTAACTGCAAGGGAGGCTGGGAAATATAGGCCAGCAGAATACCCAGGAAGAGAATATGGATTTTTGGTTAGCAGACAATAGCTCTGCCACAGAGGATTACCATATATACTTCTAGAATTCCTGATTTTCAGGACCTATAGTCAAGTCTAATGATAAAACACTTACCCCAAAGAGAAGATGATATTTGACACATCCTCTCAGCCCACCTCTGTTTTCTCTCTCAGAGCAGCGTAGTTCCAAGGGTGAGGGGAGACTGGGGGAATGTGAACAGCTCCCATGCTCACTGCTGATGCCTCACATTATGTGCCCCTGTTTCTCAGCCATTCTGCCTCTGGGGTATTTCTGAAGCCACAGAGTTCCTCCATCCCTTGTACAGAATAACCCAAAGTACAGGGAAATTAACCCACTTGGCACAACCTCAACTAATAGTGGAAAAAGCAGGTGGACTCTAAGACACATCCTACCTGGGTTTTCAGTGGGTTGAGCCCCAGTCACCTGTAGTTGTAATGAGCCAAATAATGCACCACTTACTGACTTTTTCCTCCTTTCCTGTGTCACTCTGCTTGCTCCCTCCTTAATTCAAGTGCTTGTCCCAGGCTTTGCTTTGGGGAAGAACAGCCCAAATTAAAACAGAAGAGTTAAATGATTCCTCTAACTTCTCAAGAAAGGGAACTCTAGGAACTTAGGAACCCACCCTGAGAAAGGATTGAGAAAGGCTTTCAGAATCTTAGGTTAGAATCTACAGAAGACATTGCTGGATGACTTGGAAGTGTGCTTAACAAAGAGATACCTGGCTTAACTTTCAAACACTGGCTAACATTCCTTAACAGAGAAAATTGTATGCTTGAAAGAATAAGGGCCCTTTTGGGACTGCAAAATCACAGAGTGTAGGTGATTTGTTTGCAAGAAACAAATGTGGCTTAAAGAGTTTTATCATGAGAAGATAGGGAACTTCCAAGGAACTCAATTGCAATTAAGTATAGTCAGGCCATATGGCAACTGGAAATTATCATACAGCTATCTCTGTCTTTCTCTGTCTCTCTGGGACAACAAGTTCCCTGAGCTCTTCTATATATTCACTTCAGTCTCTGAAGTCTGGCTTCTGGACAAGGCTTTGCTTTTTGCTCCTTCTTAGCATCACATTTTATGTGGGTTTGCATAAAAAAACACACTTCTAGTTCAAACACTACATAATCGTAATCTAGTGCCTACCTCTTCATTTGGAGCTTGTTATATGTGGGGTTGGGAAGATAGAAATCAAAGTGGAATGGGAAGGTGGGCATAGCAGGAAAATTGAGGTGGATAAAGTTTTGAGGTGGAAACTTTGGGGCAGAATGACTTAAGAAGAAGGGATCAATTTAGTTTATTAAAGGCCAAAGCAAGTTAGAATGAGAGCTGGAGGAGGTTTTCAGTGTCTAAGATGAAAGGCAGATTAAGGCTGGAGCTGGATGATGAAAGGAACTGATGTGAGTTATGGCACAGATGTTAGAGAGCATTGGTGTCATGGAAAGAAATCTATATATATATGGCTACAAGTAATGGAATCCCCCAGTATGGCTTAAACAATAGGATATTTAATTATGTCACACAATGAACATGAACATAGGCCATTCCAAAATTGGTTAATAAAGGAACTCAAAGATGGCAGGGCTCTGAGTTGGCTGTCTGTCATTCTCTGGATATTACCCTAAGTATTTCTTAGAACATGGCTGTTGCAGCACCAAATACCATGCACTCCCATATACAAGGCAGGGAGTTTTTCCTTGAAAGTCTCCCTTTTATCAAGGAGAAACACCTTCCCCAGGTGTCCACAGCATACTTCCCTTTAGATCCCATTGCCCAGAACCAGTTCACACACCTACTCTCTAGTCAATTACAGACAAAGGAAAATTCATTACAGCAGGGACTGTACTTGTGTTCTCAGAGCTGATACTATGTTTGGCACATAGTATGCCCTCAGCAAATATTTGCTCAATAAATGAAAAGAACAAAGAATTACCATGAGATGTTTGGCTCAATCTGTGACTCATTCCTCGGGGCAGGGGCCCATCTTATCTGAGCATGTTGCTGCCTCACAACCATACCCTATTAGGCTTTGATCCCTGCCTTATACCATGCACAAAAAATCATCCCAAGATGGAGCACACAACTATGTGAAAAAGATAAAACAATAGAACTTCTAGAAGAAAACAGAAATATTTGTTAATGACTATGATGACCTTTGGTTATGTCAACTTAACTAGGCTAGAGTCCCCAGTCATTCATTGCAACACTAACCTACATGTTGAGGTGAAGGCATTTTGTAGCTGTGATTGAAGTTGCCTTTGAGTAGGGGAGATATCCTAGAGAGCTAGGTCTGATTCAGTGAGTGGAAGGAAGGCCTTAAGAGCAAAGCTGAGGCTTTCCTGATGAAAAAATTTTGCCTGCATATAGCAAGTTCAACCCATGCCAAGAGTTCTATCATGCCCTTTCTGACAGCCTGTGCTACAGATTTCGAACTTGTCTAGCAGGTCCCCCACAATCACATAAGAGATTTCCTTTCAGTAAATCTCTTAATACAGTTATATATTATCTAGTGGTTGTGCTTCTCTGGTTAAAACCTACTTGACTGAAACCATGACATTGGGATAGGCAACGATTTTTTTTACCCAGGACTCAGAAATCATTACTATAAAGAAAAACCTTGATAAGTTGGACTTCAATAAAATTATTTCACTAAAAGATACTATTAATAGAATAAAAAGGCAAATTACACATTGGGAGAACATACTCCCAATACATATTTCTGACAAAGGATATGTTCAGAATACATAAATAACTCATAAAAATCTATAAGAAAAAAATGAGCCCTGGTTGGTTTGGCTCAGTGGGTAGAGTGTTGGCCTGGGACTGAAGGGTCCTGGGTTTGATTCTGGTCAAGGGCCTGTACCTGGGTTGCAGGCTCAATCCCCGGCCCTGGTCAGGACTCATGTGGGAGGCAGCCAATTGATGTGTCTCTCTCACATCGATGTTTCTCTCTATCTCTACCTCTCCCTTCCACTCTCTAAAAATCAATGGAAAAATATCCTCTGGTGAGGATTAACAGTAGCAACAACAGCAATAACAAAAAGAACAACTCAGCTAAAAGTGGGCATAAGGCTTGAACAGGCATTTCACAAAACAAGATATCCAAACATCCAATAGCATGTGAAAAGGTGTTCAGCATCATTACTCATTAGGTAAATGCAAATTAAACCACAACAAAATATCACTAGAACTGAGATTCTTATACATTGCTGATGGGAGTTTAAAATGGTATGTAACCACTTTCTATATCAATTTAGCATTTTCTACTAAATCTAAATGCAGCAGATGCCATGATAGCAATTCAAGTTCTGGAAATTTATGCAAGAAAAATGAGTATATATGTCCACAAAGAATGTGCATAAATAAGAATGTTCATCATAGCTTTATTCGTATTAGTCAAAGCGGAAATGACTCAATGCCCATCAATAGAAGAATAAATAAATTGGGTATGCATAAAATAGAGCCTGGCCAGTGTGGCTCAGTAATAGAGCATCGACCCAGGAACCAGGAGGTTATGGGTCGATCCCCATTAGGGGGCGTGCAGGAGGCAACCGATCAATGATTTTCTCTCATCATTGATGTTTCTATCTTTCTCTCTCCCTCTCCCTTCCTTTCTCTGAAATCAATAAAAACACACTTAAAAAAATAGAATGCTACACAGCAATAAAAAAGAACAAACTACTGGAACATACAACAACATGATGAATCTTATAGATATTAAGTTGACTGAAAGAAGCCAGATTTAAAAGAATACATACTGTATGATTTCACTTATACAAAATTTAAGAACAGGCAAAACTAGTCAATGATGCTAGAAGTAAGAATAGTGGTGTTGGGATGCCGACTGGGAAGAATCAACAGGGTAACTTTAGAGGTACTGGAAATTTTCTATACCTTGATCTATGTGGCGATGACACAAGTGTATACAAGTACATGTACAATAATTCATCAAGCCACGTACTTAGATTCATAGTATTTTGTAAAATGTTAAAGTTCGTGAAATAATTGATTCTTAAAATAAAAACGAGTGGATTCAAGTTTCCCTATGAAAACGTGCCTTACTCAGATGCTAACAGGTGAGAGAGAGAGAGAGGAATGTGCTTTTGGTGTATGTGTTTTATCCCCCTATAAATGGTTTGTTTGTTTTTTTAAGAACCTCTAGGGGGTTCTGTTGTCAAGAAACGGTTGGGTAAGCAGTATCTGCCACACCCACTCCAGAAGGTCTGAGCGCAGAGTTCTGGGCTTTCTACCCTAACTGGAGTGCATTTCCCTCTGAAAAAGGAGGGTCTAAGGAGCACCCACTCTCTCAGTGCCTCCACCTGGGAGGCTGGAATCCTGGGAGCTCAAAATTCTAGTCAGTTTTCCTCTGAGGTTTGTGCAGTGGTGTGTAAAAAGAATGCAGAAAGATTTGATGGGATCTCCTCAAATTTAAACCCAGGGCCTAAAATTCAATTTCATGAGCAGTGTAGGAAACGGGTATTTACTGCCAGAATCAATAAAGAAGATAGATCTGGAGGCATAATGGTTTATGCTAACCACAGATATGCACAAATCTCAGTTGACAATTGGGAGGCCTCCCTCTCTTCCTGCTGGCATCATCCTAAGATTACACTGAAATTTGTAGTTCCTAAAGTCTTCATTCATTGTTACTCAGGAATATCCTCTCATGTATTTTAACTGGTATGAAGGTTTAATTTAAATAAAGCAGCAGGTAAAGACTTTCTGCTATAAAAATTATTCAAAGCCTGTTCTAAATTACTTCCTCCAAAATGTAGATCCATCTGTTTGTTAAATTCCATTTAAATTTTATACCTAGTTCTTCCTTAAAATATGTCAGGCTGAGGATTTCTGGATCAATTATTTTGTACAAGCTTCAGTGGAGATTCAAGCACAGATACTCTACTATTATCTAATGAAAACAATTATCAAGAATAATATAATAGATTAGTGCTCCAGTACACAGATTTGTGCACATTGAAAGGAAATTAATTAGAAAGTGGCTGGCGGGGCAGGACTGGGAGAGACGGGCTGGACACACCCTGGAGCCAACTTCCCAAGGTGCCTCCCTGGCTGGCCACACCTGGGGTGGAACAGCTCAAAGGGCATCTGCAGAGTGAGCAGGGTCCCTCCGGCAGGTGGGGTCCCTTGGCCTGGCCTGCAGGGATTAGGCCGAAACCAGCTCTCCGACATCCCCTGAGGTGTCCTGGATTGGGAGAGGGCGATTCTCAGGTGACCCACCATGGAATCGGGCTCCCTCTCTCTGGTTCCAGGTGCGTCACCCGAGAACCACCGCTGCCAAGTCACCACAGCTCAGCAGCTCCTGCATTGAGCGTCTGCCCCCTGGTGGTCATTGCACATCATAGCTACCGGTTGGACAGTCGCTTAGCCTTTTATATGTATAGATTGCTAGTGACCTCATATTCTTGGAATTAAATAGACATTAGTTAAAAACTTAAATAAATGACTATAGAGCTGTTTTTTTCTTCTTCTTTTTTTCCAAACAACATACCTCTTCTCTGCTTTTACCCTTAGACAAGAATGACTCTAGGTTAAGCTTCCTGAGCACAGTATTAACTCCTAGTTATTGGTTCTTAAACCAAAACTACATTTTAGCATCTCAGCAAGAGTTGGTATTAGTCTTCTGACAGATCTGTCTTCTGGCAAACCAGATATCTATATTGAGGGATCTAAAGCAGCACTATGTTCTTCCTCCTTCCCACATTTTCTTTTTAACTGCTCTCTGACTATAGGAAACTATTAGATGATCTGGCTGCATTCCCCCCTGATGGAGACATGAACTAGGAATGGCTTCAATGTTGCTCAAAACTGGACTTTTCTTAGGAACTTTATGCAGCTTTTTCTACATCTGCAGTGAGTGATTGATAAAAGCTTCCTTGAAAATCTTCCATCCCACAATTGTAATAATCTGAACAATAAAGATTTTTATTAAATTAAAAAAAAAAAGAAAATCTTCCATCCTAAGTCATCTTGTCTATGCTCTATGATAAAAATGTGGGGGGACTTTAATTTATTCACTTACTGAAGGCTCAGAACAAGTCCTTAAGAATGATCCTGTCTTGCCCTAGCCGGTTTGGCTCAGTGGATAGAGTATCAGCCTTCGGACTGAAGGGTCTCAGGTTCGATTCTGCTCAAGGGCACACCCCCCATATGGGGCACGCAGGAGGCAGCCAATCAATGATTCTTTCTCATCGTTGATGTTTCTCTCTCTCCCTCTCCCTTCCTCTCTGAAATCAATAACAATATATCAAAAAGAAAAAAAAAATGATCCAATTTGGCTCAGTGGATAGAGTGTCAGCCCTCAGAACGAAGTGTCGTGGTTTTGATTCCGGTGATGGGCATGTACCTCAGTTTCAGGCTCCATCCCTGGCCCCAGGTGTATGTGGGAGGCAAACAACTGATGTGTCTCTCTCATATCAATATTTCTCTCTCTCTGTCTCTCCCCCTCCATTCCACTCTCTCTAAAAATCTATGGAAAAATATCCTCATGTAGGATGAACAAAACAAACAAACAAACAAATAAAAAGAATGATCTGGTCTTGAGACTGACAAATACCATATGATTTCACTTATATAGAGAATCTAAAGAATAAAATAAATGAGAAACAAAATAGAAACAGACTCACAGGTATAGAGAACATTTTAATAGTTGTCAGAGGAGTGGAGGGTTGGGGGACTGGATGAAAAAGGTGAAGGGATTAAGAAGTACATATCAGCACTAGCTGGTTTGGCTCAGTGAATAAAGTGTAGGCCTTCGGACTCAAAGGTCCCAGGTTCGATTCCAGTCAAGGGCATGTACCTTGGAAACAGCTGATTGATGTTTCTCTCTCACCGATGTTTCTAACTCTCTCTCCTTCTCCCTTCCTCTCTGTAAAAAATCAGTAAAATATATATTTAAAAAAAAAGAAGTACATGTCATATCGGTAGTTACAAAATAGTACAGCATAGGAAATACAGTCAATAATATTGTAATAACTATGTATGATGCCAAATGTGTACCTGAATTATCAGGAGGGTCACTTTGTAAGGTATATGATTGTCTAACCACTATGCAATGCACCTGAAACTAGTGCAAAATAATATTGAATGTAAACTGTAATTGAAAAATAAAATAAAAAAGAAACATAGCTGAAAAGTGCATTGAAACAATAAAGACATACTGTTCTTTTTATTTGTTTGTTTTAAACATGCTGTTCTTAAAAACAAAACAAAACAAAAACATGTTCCTATCTTGGTTTTAGGTACTTTCTTGATGAGTGTTAGAATGAGGAGGGTGTGGCAGATTTTATTTTATTTTATTTTATAAAAATGGCTGCAACAGTCTTTCTGGTCTCGCATGCTCTTTCAAACCCTGCCACTTTCCCCTCAATACCTCCTGGAGTCTATATCTCCTTCTCTCGAACCTGGACAAACCTTGTGCATGCCTCAATCAACAGAGTGTGTTAGAAATGACAATGCATGACTTCCAAGGCTAGGTCATAACAGGTAACATGACTTCCACCTGTTCTCTCTCCCTCTCTCTCTCTCTCTCTCTCTCTCTCTCTCTTTTCCTGAGCCACTATGTAAGAAGTCCAGCTGTCCTGAAACCATGCTGCTGAAGAGACCACTTGCAGAGGCTAATAGAGATAGAGTTACCCAAGGAGCTCAGCTGCTCAGGCCCCCAGCTGACTAGGTCTTCTCAATCTGGTACCAGATTTATGAGTGAGCAGACCTTCACATAACTCTAGCCTCAGGCACTGTGACTACATGAGGAGAGTTGAGCAAGAACGGGCCCAGTTGAACACAGTCAACCCTATAACCATGAGAGATAATAACAGTGGCCATTGTTGTTTTAAGTTGCTAAGTCTTAAGTAGTTTGCTAGGCCTTGTGAAAATTAAAAAACAGAAACCTCACTTAAAATAGAGTCAGGAGGCTAGAAGAAAGAACTCCCACAGGGCACTCAACACACACTACTGACACCAACAGGTAGTGAATTACCTTACATCTCCCATGGAAGTGATACTATTTTACTACCTTACCAGGAGGAATAAAGATTCCTCCTTGCCCAGTAACAGCTCAGCCATAATTCAGCCAATGGAAAGTCACTATAATTTGACTTTCAGTTTCCTCCAATGGACTCTTCATTTACCACAGTCCCACCCAAGTCCATAAAAGAGTGGTCTTCACCTTTGTTTTTCTGGACTTGGCATGGTTTGTCATTAGACTGAAGGTGCCCCATTGCAATTATTTGTTGTTCCCAAATAAACGCATTTTGCTGGAGAAATATCTGGCTGTCTACTTGTTTCAGGTCAACAGCAACAATAGATAATCACAACAGAGGGCTGGCTAGTCATCCATCCTGAAGAAGGTTTTGGTTAAATACCTCAAGTTTTAGAACAGCTTTTAAAAAACCTCATTTGAGCCCTAGCTTGTTTGGCTCAGTGGATGGAGGGTCAGCCCTCAGACTGAAGGGTCCCGGGTTCGATTCTGATCAAGGGCATGTACCTCAGTTGCAGGCTCCTCCCTGGCTGGGGCCCTGGTCAGGGAGTGTACAGGAGGCAACCAATCGATGTGTTTCTCTCACATTGATATTTCTCTGTGTCTTTCCCTCTCTCTTCTACTCCCTCTAAAAATCAATGGGAAAATATCCTTGGGTGAGGATTTAAAAAATAAATAAATAAATATGTGGGTGGGGGCGACAGGGAGAGGTCAATGAGGGGAAAAGGAGACATATGTAATACTATACGTAATACTTTAAACAATAAAGAAATTTAAATAAATAAATAAATAAATATCTCATTTGAGCCCTGGCCAGTGTGGCTCAGTTGGTTAGAGGGTCATCCTGTGCACCAAGAGGTGGCGAGTTTGATTCCCCATTAGGGCACATGTCTAGGTTTCTGGTTTGATCCCTGGTGGGGGCTTGGGCGGGAGGCAACCAACTGATGTTTCTCTCACACATTGATGTTTCTTCCTCTCCCTCTCTCTCCCTTCTTCTCTCTTAAAAAAAATCCGTAACAATTTTAAAAAATGAAAATGAAAATCTCATTTGATAACTATAATAATATATATATGTTGCCAATCTAAATTAATAAAGAACAATCACCTTGAGAGAAAATATAAACTCCAATGACCCTTATGCAAGTTTGGGTTCAGAGAGGTGATCTTAAAGGAGAATTGTTTGAAAGACTTGAACTCCTCTGGATTTACTAGATGTACTCTATAGTGTAGTTAAAATTTTTAAAAGTTTCAGTCTTAAATCATATATTTTTGGTATCCCATAAAATTGTTTTCAATGGTTACACTATGGGACACGCCTCAGGTTTCATGCTATAAAGACACAGCTTTAGAAAAGCCCTATTGAATTAGTTGTAAAAATATCATTGAGGACATTACCATATCACTCAATGTCCCAGATATAAAGCTCTGCATCAGCCAGCTGGTGTGGCTCAGTGGTTGAGCATGGACCCACGAACCAAGAGGTCATTGGTTCAATTCCTGGTCGTGGCACATGCCCGGGTTTTGGGCTTGACCTCCAGTAGGGGGCATGAATGAGGCAGCCAATTGAGGCTTTTATCTCTCCCTTCTCCCTCCCTCTCTCTCTAAAAATCAATAAAAACATATTTTAAATATATGAAGGTGATAATGCTGTATGAATGAGTCCATAAAAAAAGTGAGTCCATAAACAAAAACGTGGGAAAAAAGTAAAAAAACGACACAGTCAGCTTTATCTTAAGGACAGATTCTGACCCAGTGTGTGGTGGGCAATGTGACCGAGGGCAGAGGAGGCAGCCAGACTGATAGCTGCTCTCCTTATTGACTCCCGGAGGTAAACTGCAGAGGCCGGCTCTGTGAACAGCTGCGGTAACCACAGACCAAAGGACAGTACTTCAGTGATACCCAATATAGAAAACCATTGGTCACGCACCCGTTGTTTCCCTAACACCTGCACCTCCATGGCCTTTGAGCACACATTTTAATACAGACATCAGTGTTATTTACATAAACTGCTCCACTAGCATGAGAAGATCAGAGGGAGGTGCAGAAGTTATAGTTTACGATCCCCACGTGTCTTTTGTTACTTTCTTGAAGAAATCAGAAGAGGGATGATTGTGTGTGTGTGTGTGTGTGTGTGTGTGTGTGTGTGTGTGTGTGTGTAGGGAGAAAGGGATCCTATCTCTGTATAAGAAATTCTTTTAAATTATGTTATAAAGATAACTCATTGTATAAACCTTAGTTCTTGAAAACCTGTATTTTCTTTAAAAAAAAATAGAGTCGATACCCCACACCCCACATCATTGATGCAGTTCAACCCAGAAGTAAACAGTCTGATTGCATCGCTGCTGCCATCCAGCTAGCTTCTCAACTGAGATCTTTCAAGGTGTTAATTGCAGTTGTGAATTAATCATTATTCTAACTGAGCCAGACTCTTAATTTCCTTTTGAAGCTTCTCATTATTAAGTTTTCTTGAAGTGGTTAATGTGAGGACATCATTAATGCAAATTATCATTTAGCAATACCTTATAAACTTGCAGGATTGTTTTTATTATGCACTCTATAGTGTGGAATTTTATATGTGGAAAAGTCATAATCAACCACTTATTCTAAAATTCTGTTTTCATTTTTTACTACAGTTTATCTTGGTGAGTTCAGGATTTTTACCAGGATCCCCTTTCCCTTTTACACCCTGAAACCTGAAATGAAAGCCACAGTAGTTTCAGGCTTTTCAGAAAGTTGCCTGTTTCCGAAAAGAATATCAATAAATATTTTGCACAAGTGCTTTTCAGAAGTAATTCTCTCCTCTGCCTTCTTGTACATTAACAAAGCTGTTTTAACAGTCTTGTTATGGTAAAAACAATTCAGCAAAACTGGTCATTAATCTGTCAAGAGGAGGATGTATAATTCCTCTATTTCCCAGGATTGGAACCAGTATGCTTAGCAGGTACCCACTTTTTCAAAGAGGAAAAATCCAAAAAGAGTCAGAAATCCAGGAGGAACGTCAGCATCTAGTTGATTTATGAATGAGCCACCAACCTGGGATACAAATATCAGGGCTCAGTCTTGAAAGGCCAGGTTCCAGGCCCAGGCGGGCTTAGAGCACCAGCAGGGAATTCTAGAACCTCTGCTTGGTACACTCATAGGACTCCACACCTGCCTATTGTACTCGCCCCAGCTGCGAATGCAAGCTTTGTGTCTTCCCTGTTCAGCTCTGTCACCCCAACATTCAGCACTGGGTTGTGCACTGTCACCACCCCAGTCCAAGCTATTTTCAGCTCTTGCTCAGATCATGGCAATAACCTCCAGACTAGTCTCCCCACTTCTACTCTTCCCAGACTCTGCCACCTCCTCCCCATCCTCCCCTTCCTCTAGCTAATTCTTTCTCACCCTTCAGTTCTCTCCTTAACTGTCATTTTCTTGGGAAATCCTTCCTTGAAACACTGGTCTTCCTGGTATTCACACCAATAGCATCTTGTGCTTCTTTATCATAGCACTTTTCCTAGCTTGTTATTCATTCATTATTATCATTATTTGGTTAATGTTGGCTTCCCTAATATGACTTGTAAATTCCATGAGTGCAGGGAATACACACATTTTGCTCACTGCCTGGAAAATACTGGGAACTCTAAATATATGTTGAATTAGTTCATAAATACTTGATGAATCCTTAATTCAAAGAGAATTAAAGCTATGAGAGGACTTAGAAGTGGAGGACCTTGGGGTAGTGAACAGGCAAGAGAGTAGTTATGAGAATTGGGGGAGGATGTAATTAGAGCAGCTGGACACGAAGCCACTGAGAAGTGGTCTGGAAGGGCACAAACACCTCCTGCTCATCTCTGGAGGGGTCTCACTGAACTCTCCCAGCAACCCTGATAGTACAGATTGTTAACTGAAGGTCCTTGGTATCAATTCAACAAACAGGTATCCCCAATTTGGGGTGCAGTGAAGAATGAAACTTTATTCAGTGCAAACAGCTCAGATGTGAAAAAAAGCACCGCTGTGAGGAAGCCCTGGGGCTAGGCCCCTCTCTGGCTAGATAGCTCTGCTCTGCTCTTTGCTGGTCTGCTCTGCACCAGTCTGCTCTGCCCTGCACTGCACTGCTCCTGTGAGACATGCTGCTCCAGTGAGACATCTTCAGGCCGGTGAATGCACTCTTGTCTTTGGTGGAAAGGTAAAGTGAGCTCACAGAGCGGGAGGGAGCTGACCTGTAGACAGACATCCTCACCCCGGGTCCCTGATTGGTTTATTCCCATGCAAATGAGCACTACAAATCCTCAAAGTTTGATTGGTCCAAAAGGCACTGTCCTGATTGGTCAGAATGCTCTGGTTGGTTGGAGCTGTACAGCTCCAGTTAGATGGGGAAAGCCTCAGTCCTACTGGTTGAAATAGGATTCCAGGAACTCCTTTATAAAAGGGCTGGCTCAATGGCAGGAATGCAGTGCAGTCAGACAGTTCAGTGCAGGCTTCTCCCTGAAGTGCAATTTGCATAAGAGGTCCCAAATAGAAATGGCTGCTAGGCTCTGTTTTTAAAATTTGAGCCAAGTTAGCCACCAGGATCTCTTCTTAGTAGGTGTCTTCTTTTCAGCGTCCACAGATGAATAAATTACACCTTGCCCAAGATCACATAGTTGGCCAATGGAAGACCCAAGATTCAAACGAGCTCTAAGTTCAGGGGACCCCTTTTACACAAAAGAGCTACTTTTCTTTTGTGTAAGAACAAGCAGGTAGCAGATATATAATTACTAAAGTGTTTGCCTGGGAGTTCTCCTGTCTTGCTTCTGCCTGTCTCACGCCTGGTAACAGCAGCAGTTGTGTTACTCATTTATTCTTCGGTCACGTCCACTTTGGGGACCAAATGATGTTGGGTATTACCTAAAGGTTTGTACAGAACATCTGTATTTCAGGCTTTGCTGGTTCCCATGGGCTCTGTCATGGCCAGAATGCTGATGGAGCGGCTCAGAGCCAGATGGGAGCTTGGTCACACTGTGGAGATGCCAGTGGCAGAACAATACAGCAAGCAAGCTGGAGTATGGATGCTCCTGTCTTGGGAAAGGCTTGAGATAGGAGCAAAGAAGCAGGCTCAGAAAGAAGTGCCAGAGACAGGCTGTGTAACTGCAGGTCAGATGACATCCTTTATATCGTTAGACATCATTGGTTGCCCATCACACATGCACCCAGCGGGGGCCAGGGATTGATCCTGCAACCCAGATATGTACCCTTGACAGGAAAATTGAACCCTTGACCCAACAGTACGTGGGCTGATGGTCTAACCACTGAGTACACTGGATAGGGCTTATTTTATTTTTTAAAATTGAATTTATTGGGGTGACATCGATTAATAAAATTATAAACATTTTGGGTGTACAATTCTATAATACATCAACTAAATATTGCATTGTGAGTTCAATACCCCAAGTTGATAACACTACCTTTTCAAAATTTACCTAGAATTCTTATTTTTGTTTATGCAAAAATGTTTCTGCACTTCTGTTCCTCTCAAACAATTCTAAAAGCTTTATTTCAAATATCGTTGCTAAATTTTTCTTTTATTTATGAGGTTCCTGTACTAAATGACCCACTTAGACAAATGTCTTAAATGAAAAATGTAAATGGCTATAGGAAGATAAAGACAAATTATCCCTTAATTTATAGGCTGTGGTATATTCTTCATGTGTCCTCGGTATTCTTTTTGTTTTTCGTTAATCCTCACCTAAGGATATTCTTTCCATTGATTCCTAGAGAGAGTGGAAGGGAGGAAGAGAGACAGAAAGAAACATTGATGTGAAACAGACATATGGATTGGGTGCCTCCTGTACGTGCCCTGACTGGGGCCGGGAATTGAGCCTACCACTGAGGTACATGCCCTTGACCATAATGGAACCAGAGACCCTTCAGTCTGTGGGCCGTTGCTCTAACCACTGAGAAAACTGGCCAGGGCTTTGATATTCTTCAGTAACTTTTGTCTTTATATCTAGGTAGGCAACATCTGAAATGATATGTGAATGTGTTTAGAATCAACCTTTAAATTTTTGAACCACTATTTTATTTATTTTTAAAATATATTTTTATTGATTTCAGAGCAGGGAGAGAGGGAGAGAAACATCAATGATGAGAGAGAATCATTGATCACCTGCCTCCTGCATATCCCTGAGGACCAAGCCCTCGACTCAGGCATGTGCCCTAGACCGGAATTGAACCCGGGACCCTTCAATCCGCAACCCACTCAGCCCAACTAGCTAGGGCAAATCACTGACTATTTTAAATACTAAATCAATCACATACTTGAGCTATTTTAAATATGAGGGTTACATAACACACAAATTCCTCCCTACTATGTTTTTGGAAGCTATTATAGACTGAAAATGTTCTTTACGTAAGGCATTATACTTACCATTCATCTCAAGACATTTTTCCCCTTAGCTGTGCACATTCTTGAAGCATGAAATTTACAAACATAACATTGATTCACTGATTTGGGGTTTTATTCATGAAATGAAAGCTTGTACTCTCTCAATCTTTCCAATTTTTTGAACAGATAGTTGCTATTTAAATATGTGATATAGAATCTCAGGGTACAAAGGGCCCTTTTGGAAGTTGCCTGGACAGCATACAAGCCCTTAACACCCTCCCTGCTCAGGAACTTGGCCTTGGGCATCAATGAAAGGCTCTCAGTTCTGGGAATGGAAGTTCTTTAAGCCTCCCTCTGAACTTGCTTTTTGTGCTTGTCTTGCAAATTCGGACTTCTATTGTTCTCGTTCTTGTCTCCAGGATTTGAAGCTTTAGAACTTTCCGTGCTTCCCAGCAGGGCTCTCCAAATGTGTTTCAAAGGTGGGACCCTGGCTGCACCCGACCTTCCCAGGTGGCTGTGGAGAGAGGAGTGTTGGTGACCTTGTGTAAAGGTAAGGTCTTGCATGGACAAGGGGCTTAGAGCTCAGGAGTTTGGAGGACTATTTGGATACCTGTGATTTGAGGATCATACTCAAGAAAGGAACTTCAGGAAGTGAAGTCACTTCCTTGGTGACTGACTTCAACAGAACTTGGAACCCCTGTTACCAGGCAACCCACATCCTAGTAACAGCCCCATAGCCAGCTCGCTTGACAAGAGACACCAGGTAGTGAAAGATGTTGTATTGCTGTTTTCAGAATTCCCAGGGTTCTGGATTTTGGAAACCCCAACATTAGAGCCTTCCCAGATGCTGAAGACACTGGCTGGACTCTTGTCTTCAAAATCTCAGGCCACTTTTCCAGGAGGTCCCTACAGTGTTACTAGGTGACCAAGGAGTAGAACCCACAAGCTTGGTGTACAGGGACTGAACCCACAGCTCATGACCTGGGCATGTTCCCTGACTGGGTACCAAACTGGTGATATTTTGGTACACAGGGCGATGCTCAACCAACTGAGCCACACAGGCCAGGGCCAATTTTGTGGATTTTAAATCACTATTTAATTTATTGTCTAGGCAAATATATGGGGGAAGGGAGAAGAAAAATACACCAAAATTCTCCCACTGCTTAAAGTAGGATAGTGAGTTTATGGATGTGTCTTCCTTTTTCTTCTTCCTTTTATTTCTTGTTCAAATGTTTAATAATATGCTCATATTACTTTCAAAAGAGAAAATGTTTTAAAGATAACAAAGGTATAGCTTGCAAGGGAGGCAATCAGTCAATATTCCTCTCTCTTCCTCTCCCTCTAAAATCAATAGAAACATATTAAAAAACGTACAAAATGGTTTTTATACAAATTACATATGTGTAATATAATATCACATAAATTATATTTTTTGGATTGAGAAAACATTCTTAAATCTGGTGACCACCCCATGCCCCATCTCCCTCTAGCCAGTTCCACACAGATTCCTATTCTAGCACTTGGTCAAGCATTGCTCTCTGGCTTGAAGCCATAAAACGCGGCTTGGTCAAGGTCATGGTGACCTCCTGCCAAACGCATACTCTTCAGTCCCTGTTTAACTGCTCTCTGCAGCATTTGGCACAGTTGGACACTATCCCTACTTGAAGCCATTATCTCTTGAGTTCTGGAACACCATTTCCTACCCTATTTTTTCCTCTTTCTTGGAAAACGGGGATTTGGTAGCTGAAGGAAGATGGCAGCAGGAACTGTAGAAGCAGGTCACTTATACAAGAGTTAGAACAGATACTATGCAGCTATAAAACATATGAGAACTAAGTAGGAATGAGATAATTGCTTATATGAAGTGAAAAAATGACTGGGGATATAGGGTAATCCCATTTAAAAATAAAACTCTGAATTTAGATGGTATTATGGAGATATGTTGAGTTGTAATCTTCCAATAAAAGTATTTTCTTGCTGATATGATTGGGAAGATTTCATAAATATGCTTTGGTTGTTTTACTAACATACTTTTAAAATCAAGCACACTGTGTGTTACAGTAGACAAGTTATTTCCAACACTTTTTCTATTTGCTATGGTGGGACTCTGGGTATGACTCAGATGCCCAATGAACACTCGCAAAAATACTGCACTTGAGAAATGGCCTCATTTTTTTTTTTATAGAGAGAAATGTTAAGACACTGAGTTGCACTGGAATTCAGTAAACATTGAATCTCACAGAATGTAATTTGGTCTACAGGCAAGCCTGAAAAGATGTCTCAGTTCGGGGATGGCTTCTATTGCTGGCAGAACCATGAGCCCTGCAGCACTCCATTCTCACCGGGCCACCAGGGAGCAGTGCGCGTCTGCTTGGGACAATGACACTGCTGTGGCTGAAGGTATTTTTATTATCCAAACCCTTATCAGAATGTGATTTTGGACAACAGAGAATTTCTCAAAGGAATACTTACGTGCTTTTCTTCACCAATTTCATTTGGAAGCTCATGGAACTCTGCTACTAGTAACACATATAGGTTGCGGCACTTGAGAGGAAAATGTCCCTTGTGACAAAAACAGATATAAAGTGCTATGCCCAACCCCTGTCTATGTCCACCTCCATCCTTTTCACTATCTCTTTGGTCATGTGTAAACCTCTGGGCAAAATAAAATTGACCCTCTGTGTAAACTATTAGAGATAACTGTCTATTATGTGACCACTTCTTTGTGCTATGAATCTTTGAGTAGCAAGAGGCCCACTCATAAGATTGTGGAAATGTCACTGAAATTTGAAGAGAAACAATGAATGTGTTGGACGGGAGAGCTAAGCAGAAATCTGTCCAAGTGGGAGGTCTTTTCAGCATAGTCAAGGGTGGGTCCATACTATCTACTCTCCCGGTGCTGAGTTGGCTTTGCCCTAGGGAACATGAATTAAGTCCTTTATATCATCAAACAGCATCAGGGTGAGGAGAGTAAAAAAGTGGTTATAATTGTGCAAGAGAGATAAGGTTATTGTTTAATAACCAGGCATCCTGCCTACAGCAGGTCTCCACTCTATACAATATTTTCATCACTGCTCAGCCATTTGCGAGTAGAGTCCTCACCTTGGTTCTGGAATATTTCAGGCCCTAGCCCAGCACCTGAGAGTGAAGACATGGCACATGCCTTACAATGAGTCAATTGGAGACACAGGGTCACAGGTTGAGAACGTATATGAAATTTAGACACTCTGGAGTTGTTCAGACGTGAGGTTGCTTTGTCCTCTGCCACGCTCTTTATAAAGACTGTCCTTCCCAGTGCACTTCAGGCCAGAACAGACCTGGTCCCAGAGGTTTCCCAGAATCACCACTCTTCTTTGTCTTCTCTTGCTTTCTCTGGCCTCCCTGATTGTCCTGATCCTCTTTAGCTCTAAGGGTGCACCTCTGATTCTCTTGAGTCCTCTGTGTCTGTCACCTCTGGTTGGCCTACTGTCACCATGTTTGTGGTTCTGGTGCTGTTGTGATTGCTGAGTCACCCACAACTCCAGGAAAGACACAGGCCCTGCTCTCTGACAGTGAATACACACACACACACACACACACACACACACACACACACACACACACACTTGAAGTATTGGCTCAGACATCCACTAAAATGGGAAGAGACAGGACAGAGTCAGGGCCTTGAAAGTGCATTGCTATAGACAAGAGGCCCCCATTTCTATTCTGCGAGCCCTGTCCTGGGATGTAATTCAGACAGGACTACCAGGTTATGTACTTGTTCTTGCTCGAGGCAGGCCCTGTCTTCATGTCCCTCTTAGTGGCACTAGAAGGGATTCTATAGGAGCTGCCCAGAAAGGACTCACAAAGGCATCATGGTCTGAATTAGCCTGTTCATGATCACCCAGTGCTACCTTAGGACCTCCTGGAAAATGGGCAGATATTTTGAGAGGGTCCAGCCAGTTTGCAGCATCAGGGAAGGCTCTCACCATGCGATTTCCAAAAGCCAGGGCCTTGGGAATTCTGAAAATAGCAAAACAACATCTTTCTCTACCTAGTGGCTCTTTCCAAGTGAGCTGGCTGTTACTGGAATGTAGGTGCCTGGTGACAGGGGTTCCAAGTTCTGTTGGGGTCAGTGACTAAGTACCAAGGAAGTGACTTCATTTCCTCACATTCCTTTCTTGAGTCTGATCCTCAAATCATAGGTATCCAAATAGTCCTCTCAACTCCTGACTTCTAAGCCCCTTGTCCATGCAAAACCATCTCTCTACTGAGTATCACCAACACTCCTCTGTCCACAGCTGCCTGGGAAGGTCTGGTGCAGCCAGGTCCAGTTTTGAAACAGACTTGTGTTCAGACTCAATCCTTAATTCTTACCTCTTTGGATTCTGGATAAGCCAATGTGTATCTCATGGCCTGTCTGTCTCCTGTCTGCACAATGGAGGCTATTCTAGATGTACTCTTTAAGGTTGTCCCCAGCCATATGTGAAGTAATACCTATAAAATTGAAGGAGAGCTGTCACATGTATGTAGTTATTCCAAACTTTCATTTCTTCTTCTTGTTAACTCAGGTGTATGTTCCTCTTCGAATCATAACCCTAGTCCTTACATTGTGTGTGTGTGCGTGTGTGTGTTTTGAGGCCAATGATCTGGATGCCCAAGGAAAACAGCTCCACCTAAGGAGGAATAGGCAATGGCTTCCTCAAACATTTGGATTTCTGATTTTTAATGCCAAACCTATGGTAGGGTATAAAGCCTTAACTTGGCAGGTTGGAGCACATTCTTATCTGGAGTCTGCATGTCATATACCCTGTCCAGTCCCAAACTCTATGGGGGACTCAATTACTTAAGTATGGAATAAGGAACAAAATTCAGAACTGCACAAGTGTGAGCTCAGCATAAAGGTGTCACAACTGGATTTACACTGGTGAGGTGTAGGCAGGGATCATGACATCTCCATGTCTGTACACGGTTACAACAGCACAGCTTTATCCAGAGCCCCTGAGAAGGCCCCAGGTGCCAACGGGACTCCACTTTGAGAACACAGGGCAGGATTCATACCTGGGCTGCACTCTGACCAGTCTGTGATTCTGGGCATGGCATGATACCGAGTATCACCACCACTCCTCTGTCCACAGCCGCCTGGGAAGGTCTGGTGCAGCCAGGTCCAGTTTTGAAACAGACCTCCCTTTGGGTGCAGACTGATTTAAGTGATTCTAGAGAAACAGAAAAATTACCCAATGTTATTTCTAAAATGTGGTTATAAAAAGTCAATGCCAAACCAGTTGGTCACACAGACCTGTTTTCTCTCTAGAACTCTCTCTCAGACCCATCAACCTGGGAAACGAGCTTCTATGCTATGAGTTGCTATCAGGTGAGAACCGGGTGGCCTCCATCTGAGTCAGCCCAGAAGACAGAGGGAGGTCAGGTCTCCAATCCGCAATGAAGCCCACTAGTTCCCTGAGTGAGCTGAGGCCCTGAGCGAAGCACAGCTGAGACCAGTGCTTCAGAAGCAGAGACGCTGGCAGCAGCCTCCTCTGAGCCGCGCTGGGTTTCTCGTCCAAAGAAACAGTGAGAGAATAGGTGCTTGTTGGTGAAGACACTCAGTGTGGGGTAGTGTTTTCACTCAGCAATAGATTAATATGTGGCTGTACCCACTCTGGGCTCTAACCCTACTCACCTCTGTCTACCCGCTTTCTCTTTCCAAGCTCCCTGCATCCACAGTGGCCTGCTTTCTGATTTTCTCTCTGTCCAAATATATTTTTTCTTCCCAGTCTTTGCTCAGTGTGGCGTCTTCTCACGTTAAATATCCTCAGCCCTGTGTAGCGTTGGCTCTTTTCTATCATGCAGCTGAAAATATAGATCTTATCTTAGTGTAGTTTCTTCAGACTGCCTCACCTGAGGGAACCCAGCACCCCTGGGTGGCTCCCTGCTGTATTCCTAAGTGGCACTTGCTCCTCTGTGTTATTTGATTTTGTTCATGGATTTGTCCATCTTGCTCACCAGACTGTGGTGGGCAAAGACATTCCTTTAGGGTGGGCCACTGTTCATTTACTTCAGCACGAGCACATTTTGTATGCTCTGGGCATGGTTGCTGAAACAAGAAATAAGATGATACATTCCACCACTAACCAGGTCATATATTAGGAAGGGATGCTAATATTAAGAGCCACCCAGTTGGTGTGGCTCAGCAGTTGAGCATCAACCCATGAACCAAGAGGTCATAGGTTCAATTCCTGGTCAGGGCACATGCCGGGTTTCTGGCCCGATCCCCAGTAGGGGGCATGCAGGAAGCAGTCAGCAGATTGCTGTTTCTCTCATCCATGTTTCTATCTCTCTATCCCTTTCCCTTCCTCTCTCTAAAATCAATAAAAACATTAAAAAAAAAAAAAAGAGCCATATGTCGTGCAGGAACGGGAAGAGGAAAACAAGGGGCCAGGTGACACTCCTGCTCCATTTACTCCAGCTGTACCCACTGGACTCAAAGACGCCCCTGGTGGTCAGCGCTAGCACTGCACCCTGAGCCGGGAAACTACATCTGCCTTTGAGTCTCCTGGACCTCAGGGGGGACAAAACAGCAGGACCTGCAGAATCTGGGCAGTTTTAAGAGGTATCTTAGAAGCTTCCCCTGTTTTCCTTATGTCCACATTGTTCTGGGATGACGAGGTCACTCATGAAGCTTTCTCATCAGGTCTGGGGCAGTGATTCAGGCTCTATTTTCTGCATCCTTGCCCTTCAACTCAGAAAGATCACCAGACCAGAGAGAGCATACTCCATCTTTTCGGGAGTCTAGGACAGAAAACCGACAGTAACATTCCTGAGCCTATGGGACTCTCAGGTTTTAACTGCAAGCTCTCAAATTTTTATGGGAGGAAACAATTTTCTGCTTTAACCCCCACCATCCAGGGGGTGGTAATTGGAAATCAGATGGGGATTATCGCTAGTGGTTTCTACTTATATCTGTGAATTTCAGACACCAGGACCACTCACCTTTTGCCTTCCATGGGCCTGGTCCCCATGGGGCTTTGGGAGTCCCCGTGCTCATGATTCTTGCACCTCCCCACTCCCCATGCTGTGGACCTGGTCATGTCCTGGGAGAACAGAGGCTGCTGCCCTGAAGCAAAGTAGTCTCCACCTTCTTCTTCTTCAGTCCTTTGTCAACTGCCAAGTCCTCACTGAACCCATGCCTTAGCATTCCCTCTTCTTGTGTGAGTGGTTGTGTGTGACTCTATACCAGTGTAGACCCAGTGGAAGAGAGTGCACGTGGGGTGGGGTGGGCTAGGGTCCACACGGCTCTCATTTTCAAAGCTAATCAATTGGCAGAGCTCAACCTTGGCCTACATTCTCCCTCCATTAAATGACCCTGCCTTTGAGTGGACAGTGGTGGGTTATATAGGGAACTGCTAAAACTTGAATCCTGAAAAAGGCGGTCCAGCTCCTTGTGATTGCCTTTGTGGAGGCACCAGGAGCACCCTGACCTTCCTCAAAGTGTAGAGGTGCTCCAATGGCTCTTCAGATTTTGCATCCAGTGAAGGATTACCTGATTCACTTGTAGATGGAGAAAGTGAAGTTCCACGAAGAGAAACAGTGGCTCGGTGACTACTAAAGAATGGCACAGATGTGAAGTGGGTCACAGCTTAGTGTCTTCAGAATCCTATTGGCGACATCACCCCTGCATCCACCAGGGTGGATAGGAAAATGTGTCCCAGGAATGGTAAGTGACTTGTCCAGATTGTCACAGGTTTTCAAGGCGGAGCTACTTCTTCCTTTAATATTGAATTTCTCTATTCAGAGCAGGAATCCAGGATACCAACACAGACAAGAGGATGATTCTTGGCATTATCATGGAAGTGAACTATGGACATGGACAGTCCCTGCGGAGCATCTATTGCCCACCCTAACAGGAGGCCATCATCTGTTTTCTGCCCCAACACTTACCAGCTGGTGTTCGTCCTCAAGGCTGTGTCGTGGTACCAGATGGCTGCTGGAGGATCAGCTGAACCATGTCACCATTCCAGGTTATGCTACATGACCACGTAACTCCAATAATTTGACACGTCACTATGATTGCAAATGCCATTCTAGTTGGGTGCTGAGCTTGGAGAGACATGCTCATTCACAATTTTTCCACCCTGTGGCTTCTCCATTCCTAGGACACCCATGCCTTCTGCATCTATTAGACCATGGAGAAATGTATGAGAGCATCCTTTTTTAAACTGAACTTACTGGGGTGACACTGATTAATAAAATTATAGGTTTCAGGTGCACAATTCTATAATGCACCACCTGTATATTATATTGTGTGCTCACCACCCCAACTTATGAGAGCATTTCATAAGCTAGGTTTTCACTGGCACCAATTTTCTTTTTCATTGGCAACAAACGACACTGTCTTGTGGCCACAAGGGAGGCTGAGAGAGGCAGTTCAGCTGTGCTTCCTCAAAAGAGAAAAATGGATTTCGATGGAGAGCTCAAGTTCTCTGCCACAGTGAGTAACTCATTCAGATTCATGTTTTCCAAATCAGTAATGAATATTACCATATGCCAAGAACAGTACCAAGGGCTGAAATGCAATTTGACAGCAATTTTCCTTAGAGAAGCTACACATCAAATGAAAACAATAAAACATGGTGTCAAGGGCCTGACATACTGGGAGAAAATGATTGGATGACTGCTGGTTAAGTCCGTGTTCTAAGAAAAAAGGAGATTTGGGCCTGGCTGGTGTGACACAGTGGTTGAGCATCGACCTGTGAACCAGGAGGTCAGGGTTAGATTCCAGTCAGGGCACATGCCCAGGTTGTGGGCTTGATCCCCAGTGTAGGGCATGGAGGCAGCCAATCAATAATTCTCTCTCATCACTTATGTTTCTCTCTCCCTCTCCCTTCCTCTCTGAAATCAATAAAAAAAAATTTTAAAACAATTTTTAAAAAAAGAAAAAGGGGATTAGATGGCTGAAGGAAGGTGGGAACAGGAAACATAGAAGCAGGCCACTCAGGTACAAGATTTTAGAATACTATGCAGCAATGAAACATATATTTTGGAAAAAAATAATAGGGATGGGATAATTGCTAATGTAAAGTGACAGACAGACTAGGGATATAGGGTAATCCCATTTTAAAAAAACCATGAATTTAGATGGCATTAGAGATATGTTGAGTTGTAATCTTCCAATTAAAAACACTGTCCTGTTGGTATGATCAGGAGGATTTTGTAATTACATTTTGGTGGTTATACTGATACTAGAGGTCCCGTGCAGGCATTCATGCACAGATGGGGTCCCTCGACCTGGCCTGCACCCTCTCGCAATCTGGGACACCTCAGGGGAGGTTGGACAGCCAGTTTCAGCCTGATCCCTGCAGGCCCGATCCTGACAGAAGGGAGTCTGATCCTGTGCATTGAGCATCTGTCCCCTGGTGGTCAGTGTGTATCATAGCAACCAGTCGATTGGTCATTTGGTCACTTAGGCTTTTATATATAGATATTTTTTCAAAGCAAACACAGAGTGGTAAGGTACACAAGTTATTTTCAACACTTTCTTTTTAAAAAAAATATATTTTATTGATTTTTTACAGAGAGGAAGGGAGAGGAATACTTAGAAACATTGATCAGTTACCTCCTGCACACCTCCTATTGGGGATATGCCTGCAACGAAGGTATATGCCATTGACCGGAATTGAACCTGGGACCCTCAGTCCACAGGCTGATGCTCTATCCACTGAGCCAAACCAGTTAGGGCTCCAACACTTTCTTTTTCTATTTGTTGTGATGGGACCCTGGGCATGACTTGGGTGCCCATAAAATAATCTCTGAAATACTGCATTCAACAACTGTCTTATGCTTCTTACGGTGAGAATGCCAAGAAAATGACTGGCATTGGAATGTACCCCCATAAACACTAAATCTTACAGAATGTAATTCGATCTGGGAAAAGCAAGCCTGAAAAGATGTCCGTTTGGTGTTAGCTTCTATTGTTAACAGAACCATGAGTGAACCCTGCATCACTCATGCCATTTCTCACTAAGCCACCAGGGGTCAGTGCGTGTCTGCTTGGAACAATAACACTGCATGGCTTCAAAGGTTTCTTTACTAGGTGGCTTTCTTTATAACATTTTCTAACATCAGATTTTTTATATTTTTAATTTTTATTTATTGATTTGAGAGGGGGTGAGAGAGAGAAACATGAATTTGTTGTTTCACTTATTGATGCTTGATTCTTATATATACCCTGATCCAGGATCAGACAGACCCCCAACCTTGGAGAATCGGGGCGACTCTAACCAACTGAGCTATCCGGCAAGGGCAACTAAGATTTCTTGAGGAAATACTTACTTGCTTTTCTTCATCTATTTCATTTGGAAGCTAATGAGAATCTACCACCAGTACCAAATATAGGTTGAACCAGTGCCAAAAATGTCCCTTGTGACTAAAACAGACATGAAAAATGATGTGTCCAACCCTTGTCCATCTGTCTTTCTCACTATTTCTTCAGTCATGAATAATCCTCTGGGCAAAATAATATTGACCCTCTGTATAACGGATTAGAGATAACTGTCCATCATGTGTTCACATCTTTGTGATAGGAATCTTTGAGTAGCAAGTGACCCACTCATAAGATTATGGAAATGTTGCTTGAAACTTGAAGAGACATGATGAAGTGTTGACCAGATCTTTGTGGAAGTCTGTCCAAGTGGGAGATCTTTTCTTTTTTAATTTTATTTTATTTAGACTTTATTTTTATTGATTTCTGAGAGGAAGGGAGAGGAAGAGAGAGATAGAAACATCAATGATGAGAATTATTGATTGGCTGCCTCCTGCACGTCCCCTGCTGGGGATTGAGCCCACAATCTGGGCATGTGCCTCTGACTAGAACAGAATCCTGGATCCTTCGGTCTGCAGGATGATGCTCTACCCACTGAGCCAAACCAGCCAGGGCAAGTGGGAGATCTTTTCAGCACAGCCAAGGTTGGATCCATATTATCTACTCTCCAAGCACTGAGTTTGCTTTGCCCTGGGGAATGTGAATTAATCCTTGATATCCTCAAACAGCATGAGGGTCAGAAAAGGGAAAAGTGGTTATGGAAGAGAGATAAGGTTATGATTTTAATTACTTGGTACCCTGCCTATAGCAGGTCTCCTCTGTACGATAATTTCATCATCACTCAGCCATCTGAGAGCGGAGTCCACACTGTGGTTCTGGAATATTTTAGGCCCCTAGACCACCACCTGAGAGTGAAGACGTGACACATACCCCACAGGACACCTACTACATTAGGACACACTACTGTGAGTGGGAGATATAGTAGCTCTACTCAATACATAGACACAAACACCAGGAGGCTGCCAAAATAAGGAGAAAGAAATATGTCCCAAATGGCTATTTCCTCCATAATAAAATATAGATGATAGGCCTCTTCACAGGTTTAGTGAAGCAATTCAAAGAAAATAAAAACAAAATATATGTATATATTTAGACTATGGACCTGGCATACAGTAGCACTCAATAAATATTTTCTACCATCCCCAAATTTGTCCTCCCAAATCTTGAGTTTGTTCTTGGTGCTTTGGTATGTTTTTTAATTGTTGCCATTGGTTAGTCTTTCCCACTAGACTCTAAATTCCAAGCAAGTAGGAATTATGCCCATTTAATTCACCTTTTAGCTAATGTGCCTATTCTGGCTGGAAAATAAACACTAATAGAGTGCATGTTTCCTAAAAACCAAAACCAAAATAATAATAATAAAAAAGCCCTTCCTTTTAGTAACAACTATACAATGATAACAACAAGAAACTTGCTGGAGTTTTAGCTTTTGATATGGCTCCAACTTCAAATGGCCTCTATCTTCTGGAATAAAATTCAGAAAACAGGCTTGCAGTCCAACAATAGAACACCCTGGCATGACCTTTATCTTAAGAGAGATAAAGGGAAAATACATGCTAACTTATTTGGGGCATAAAGGTTAGAAGGAAAGATTTTATTCAACAGATTCTACCTATGAACAAATTATGGCAAATAGTGGAGGGAAAAATTCCTTTGTGGTCTTCTAGATACTGTTGGTAGGCTCAATAAATACTGATGGGGGCCATTTCAGGATAGTTTTGTAAAATATGCTGGGCATACTGGATGGTACACAAGATGATTTTATCTAGTGCATGGATACATTTGTTTCAATATTCTGGTTGAATACTTATTTAAAAAATACATATGCAGAAAAAAATATAAGAAGCATATCATATTCTTTTTATAAGCGACTGATTCTGGAGAGAGAGAAAGGGAAAGGGAAAGAGAAACATTGATGTAAGAAACATTGAATGGTTGCTTCCTGCATGCACCCCAAGTGGGGTTCGAACCCACAACCTAGGTATGTGCCTTGACCTGGAATTCAACCTGTGACCTTTCAGTGCATGGGACAATGCTCAACCAACACTCAACCACACTGGCCAGGGTGCACATCACATTCTTAATTTCGTGGATATAATTGTCAAGAAAAGTTAAAAAGCCCGGTCAGCGTGGCTCAGTGGTTGTGTTGACCTGTGAACCAGGAGGTCACGGTTCGATTCCTGGTCAGGGCACATGCCTGGGTTGTGGGCTCAATCCTCAGTAGGGGGTGTGCAGGAGGCAGCTGATCAAAGATTCTCATCATTGATGTTTCTCATTCTCCCTCTCTCTTCCTCTCTGAAATAAAAATAATATATATGTTAAAAGAGCAGCAGCTTCATAGTCACTGACCATAAAAAAAAGCCCACGACAGGTGTGATAATCAGTGATGCTCACAGGTACCCAGAGGGCCAGCTTCTTTTTGGCTCCACAACAGGAAACTAACAGCAGCTGACCATAAAAAAAGTATCAAGAAGGCTAAGGCAAATGAAGAGTTTGCTTCCTAGTGCTCTAATATCAAATTCTGAAAAACACTCAGTGAAGGGAGAGTAGTAGTTATGACTGATTGCCAAATGCCCTATTTGTAATTTACCGACATACTGAAATAGATGAGAGAGGCCACTATCTCTCTATTTATGATGATCATAAATAGCATCATTCTTCTAAGGGAAGTATTTATTTTCAGGAAAATATTTTAATAACTTCTTCACACTGAGCATTACTAATATTTATTTTTATTTAAAAATTCTGATGTTTTAATTTTAATTGTATTAATTATCTCATAGTGATATGTAAAATGGTTTTCCACTTACAGTAGTGGTATATAAAAGTTTATATAGCTCAGTGGTTGACCACTGACCCATGCACCAAGAGGTCGCTGGTTTGATTCCCCCCAGGGCACAGGCAAGGTTGTGGGCTCAATTCCAAGGAGGAGCCATACAAGAGGCAGCTGATCAATGTTTATCTCTCATCATTGATGTTTCTCTCTCTCTCCTTTTTCCCTCTCTCTCTAAAAATCAATTAAAAACATCTAGACTGGCCAATATATTCACGTAATAAGATACCTATCTCTCTTTCTCATTGTTAGGCCATCAATATTAATCCTGAGTGCTATTATTGCCAAGCACAAAAAGCCTCATTTAGTTCTTTTGGAAGACTACAATCCAGAAAAAAAAGTTTACAATCTCATTTATATATGACTTTTTAAAAACCTGGGTGTGTTTCAAATTTTAAAATATTGTAGAAAAATTACATTGCTATACTAGAGCCATAACCAAAAAAAACTTCCTAACTCTACAGGATAAACTCACATTTACTTCCACTTTTTGTTTTTGTGTGTTAATCCTCATCTCAGTATATTTTTCCACTGATTTTTAGGGAGAGTGGAAGAGAGAGGGAAAAAGAGAGAAACATCGATGAGAGAAACACTTCGATTGGTTGCCTCCTGCATGAGCCCCAACCAGGGCCCAAGCCAGGGAGGAGACTGCAACCAAGGTACGTGCCCTTGTGTGGAATCGAACCTGTGAACCTTCAGTCCATAGGCCGACACTCTATCCACTGAGCCAAACTGGCTATGGCTACTTCCCAATTTTCTATGAATAAGCACTGTTTTCAGGCTGCCACACTATGACTCTCAGTAAGTAACCTAAAATGAGCCAGCTAGATTTAGGTGATTCTAAATAATTCCACTGGCCTTCATTAGTATAAACATTTTTACATAACTTGTTGCACGCTGATTCAGCTCTAAGTAATCAGCTTTACCCATGTACAATTTGATGTCTTTCTGGTTTATCACTTCCCCACACTTAGAACAGGATAGTAATTAAGGGATTTGACTTATGGAGGCCTTGCCTTTTTTGCTTTGTGTTGTTTAATCTTGGGAACAAAAATGTAAGATTACAAAAAGGAATGCGTTAAATGTTTGTTATCAGTAGAGAAAGCACTGAAAATCTCCATTTCCCTCCCCTCAAAACCAAATGCTGGGACATAGTTATATGGGTTGGGACAAAAGTTAGGTTTATAGCTGTTTGTATGGAAAATAATACAAGAATAAATAATAATACAAGAATAAACTGTGCCCTACCGGTGTGGCTCATTGGTTGAGCATCAAACTACGAACCAGAAGGTCATGGTTCGACGCCCAATCAGGGCACACATGCCTGGGTTGCAGGCTCTGTCCCCAGTAGGGGGCATGCAGGAGGCATAATTCTCTCTTGATGATTCTCTCTCATCATTGATGTTTCTATCTCCCTCTCCCTTCTTCTCTGAAATGAATTAAAAAATATATAAAAATAACCCCCTGTGTTTTGTGTCCTCACAACTGTAACCTATTTTTACCCAACCCTATATATAAAAACTAACCAATGGTGTCAGATATTCCATTTGATGGATAATTACAATAGCCACATTCCCAAAATCTACATACACAACCTAAAGAATTACTCTCAAAATCATGCTAGACCAAACCTGCCCAAAACAGATTAGATGCAATGTATACCAAGACATATATATTACTCTATAGTATAAAATTTTTCAAAAAAACCATGGATAATATAATCTATATATAGAAAAGCCTAATATGCTATGTGTCCTTCCGACTGGTAGCTATGATGTGCACTGACCACCAGGGGGCAGACACTCAATGCAGGAGCTGCCCCCCAGTGGTCAGTGCACTCCCACAGCAGGAGCGCCACTCAGCTGACTGACGGTTGCCAGATGCCGGGCTCACGGCTGGCAAGCGCAGCTGTGGTGGTGCGAGCCTTTCCCATGGACACGCCCCCTGCGTGCCCCTCCCCCATCCGGACCGGGACCAGGATCAGGACTGGCGTCGGGACTGACTGGGTGCGAGCCCACGGCTGCTTCTTGGTCATGGGTACACCAGTATCGCCCTAGGACGGGCGCGTGGAGACTGTAGTGGAGCAGCAGCAAGCCTACAGAGAGGCGGCAGCAGGCGCAGCAGGGCTGGGATGAGCAGGAGCAGCATAGCTCCCCAGCCAGGGCTCAGGCTCCTCCCCAGCCACCTGCCACTTCACGCACTACTACATCCCTTGGGGGATAATGGACTGCTGGTTTCGGCCTGATCCCTGCAAGCCAGGCTGAGGGACCCCATTGGTGCAGCAATCCATGCACCAGGCCTCTAGTAATTTATGTTTATAAAGAATAGCCATATATATAAACATTGTTATAAAGAACAAAACAAACTCAGAAAAAAGCAATCAGAGCATTACTTCCTCACATAAGGCAACTAATGCCCTAGTACTCAAAGTCCTTTATAAAAGGAGATAGCTTATTAAGTTCTAGGTTCAGGGTTTTTTTTGTATTACTTTTTTTTCTTCTTTTTCTTTTCATCTACTTCCATTTTAAGCTTAACTTCTTCAGCTGTAAGAGCTCCCAGTTTCTTATTCTTTGCTTTCTTAATCTTTTCCTTGATGGCAGCCACATCAATTTTAGTTTCAGTAGAAGCTAGACAAATAAAAACACAATATGTGTAATTCTTTATATTTTTCCAAATAAAATATAAAGAATATGTATTTAGTACAATAATTTCAGAATATTTTTATAATTGGAAGGTCATGTTATAAAATATAAAACACCTGCCTAAAGAAAAGTTAGAAATTTCTTTAAGAGAAAAAAAATTAAAATACTTTAAAAACATATTAGTGAAAGTACAGTGAAAATGGCATTATAGTTTAGCTATGTGAACCAATTACTGGATTCAACTATATTAAAACTACATTCCCCCCCCCCCCACCCTTCAATCATACTTCAATTTAGATTATTTTTACTTATATTCTTTTCCACATTTTGGAACTTTACAGCACTCATTAATATGCCAATTTTCCATCTTACCTGTTAAAATAATTTAGAATTATATTTCATGAAGAATATTACATGTCATCCTTCCAACTTCCATAATTTCAAATAATTAATCATGAAGTTATAAGTCAAAATCTTCTCTAATACCACATAAAAACTTAAAAGTTTTCCAAATGTTATTTCAATGAATGACTAGTATTATTTTGTTGGTGTCCTTTGGCTCAAGATAATGAAAAATCCATGGTAACAATATAGGAATCAAACGTAAGCTATAGATCACATGATAGAAGAAAATCACAACCTCAGATGAGCTGTTTTTGAAAGGCGTGACAGCAGAGCTTTACTCTTAATTTAACAGAAGAGTCACTCTCTGGTTTATATCTTTCAAAACAAAAGGTCCTTCCCAAGCACATCTAGAGCCAGGAGAGGACTATCAGTCTGGGTACTTAGACCGGGATTAGCTGCTACTAAAATACAAATTACCCCAGTCATTTCCTGTCCCTGGGATTAATGATTAATGAAATGCTAAGTGAATTAACAGCGGATATGGTTATTTCCTTACTTAACACTCAAATTTAGGTAAATTCACCAAGGGTTTACTTTTCAGATAACAGACTTACATCACACCAAGAATTGGAAAACAAGCTTTACCTTTCTTAGGTTTCAAAACTGGCTTTTCTTTAGGTGGAATAAAAGCTTTGTTTCTTTCCTCTTGTCTCTTACTGAGAGCTTCTGCTTGTTTAGCCTATGTTAGTAATAAAACATACATTAGTGAAACACAATTTATAGCTAATTAAGAATTCAAGTTTCTATGAACTTTGTTATTAATGTTGTGAGCTAGACAGTTTTACCTTTATTGCTTCCATTTTCTGTCGCTTCTTTTGACTCGCCTTCAGAAAGTATTCACCACTAGCCAATTCTTTATCAATCTGTTGAAATCAGTATTTACAATTACTTCAGAGATAATGTAGATGAAAGTCATTTTCTAAGGAAGAAATGTCACGAGGTAAAGACAGAGGCTCAAAAATCTATAAAGGGATTGACAAAAAAGAAGGAAACATACCCTAAGTTGCATAAAATATGTCCACAAAAGCATGGAGGTAGGAAAGCAGGTGATGTGTTCAAGGAATGAACACACAAGAGACTGCTTGAAGTAGAGTAAAAAGTCAATAATTCAGAGAAGTTAATAGGAAACTGGAAAAATAGTTTGAGGAAGGTTGAAGAAACTTGAATGTCAGGTGAAGGAGATGGGACATGATTTAGAAATGACTCAAGTTTCTGAGAAGAGTGAAGAGACCAAAGCAGGATTATTTTATTTTATTTTTTAATGTAAGCTATTTTCCCCTCTCAATCCTCACCAGATGACATGCATATAGAGAGGAAGGTAGTGGGAGGAGAAAGAGAGAGACAGACAGACAGACTGACATCATGAGAGAAATATGCCCCCCAACTGGAGATCAAACCCACAACCCAGGTATGTTCTCTGAGTGGGAATCGAAGCGGCAACCTTTCGTGCAGAGGACAATACTCAACCAACTCAACCACGCGGGCCGGGCCCAAGCAGCATTTTTTAAAGTACAGAAGAATAGAGAAGAGATAAAAACCTAGAATAAAGGGTAGTGGCATGCAAAATAAAAAGCAAGATTGTCAGAATTTGGTGACTAAAACACTAATTAGAGAAAGCTATAGCTCATTCATTCACTATATAGTCGACAATGACAATTTATCTATCTTGCACGTACACAGCATGACTATATCTAAGGCAATGTTCTAAATTCTTTACAGACTAGAGGTCTGGTGTGAGTGTGGAGTGTTGAGCTATGAATCAGGAGGTCATGGTTCGATTCCTGGTCAGGGCACATGCCTGGGTTGTGGGCTCAATTCCCAGTAGGGGACGTGTAGGAGGCAGCCGAACAATGATTCTCTCATCATTGATGTTTCTCTCTCTCTCCCTCTCCCTTTGTCTCTGACATAAATAAAAATATTTTTTAAAAAGTTAAAAGAAAAAAAAAAAGAGTACAGCAGGTGTTATGGGACATCGTTTAGTAACTGGATCACTCCACTCTCCCCCAACTATCAGTTTCTTTCTGGCTTCCCTTTCTTCCTTTCCCTGAGGAAACCTCATGATCGAGCACTTCCACTGTTTTTTCACCATGGTGACCATCATTTCTTTTTTCCTTCTGACCTTTCATCAAACCTTCCCTGAAAAACGTCAAGCACAAGGCTGTAGAGGAGGAAGACAGTACCCAGAAAGGAATGGGTTTACATGCTGAGACTGAAGAACTAGCAGGAAGGGAAGAGTTTCCAAGGGAGGAAATAATGAAGCAAGAACTCTTAAGAGATAGGTGAAAAGAGAATTAAAAGAGCAGGTAAAGGAAGAATTGATACACATGGGAAGATACAGGTGAGAAAAAAGGACGTTGAGTTATTGCCTCATGGTCTAAAATATTTCAGTAAAATAAAACTCAATGACATCTGCTAGGAGTGAGAGAGTACCTAGAAAATTAAGAGGATTCACAGAACTACCAGACAATACTGAGGACCCACCTGAGGTTGGAAACATAAATTTAGAGTGGATATAATCCAGTTATGACTCCTTCCACCTACGTGTAGTAGCCACATTATGGAAAAGAAGTTGTTTTAGGACTGGTCCAAGTTTAAGAGTTTTGCTGGGCAGGTGTAATAGAAGGAAAAAGGAGCATGAAAGAAAACAATGGGCAAGATGGAAAAGGACATTTCGGAAAGGAAACCAGAAGACAGTTGACAAAATGAGAGGTATTCTAACTTGGAAAAAGGAGAGCTATTAGATTAGAATTTAAGATTTAAAAACTGGAGCAGCCATATATCTTAAAGTAGAGAGCATTTTGAGCGAAAATTGTTGAATTTTTTCCCCATGGAACATTTACAGTGGCTACAGGGACATGGGTGACACCAACCACCTTGATATAGTTTACGCTCACAATATGACGCTCCCTACCCCATGCACTTTGCTCAAAATAAACCTATTTACACTTACCTTCAGTTTCTTATATCTCTACATACTCAAACACATACACACATATTAACACAGCAATTCCACCTAAAATACCCTCAATAAAGTTTCTTACGAAATTGATGATAACAGTTTCTCCATCACGTAATGAAATTCAACATTTAATACTTACCTGACTTTCTGGTTGTGGTGGTGGGAATGGTGTATACTCTTTCTTAACAGTTTTTTTCTTTGGTTCCTTCCGTTTATTCACATTTTTGTGCTTGAACTGTGGCAAAAATCTTTCCCAACTTTGTGATCTTAATTCAGAATCTTTTGCCAACTCTCGTTTAATCATTAAGGTCTTTAGTCATACAATATACAAACAAGGTAAAAATGTTAATTTCAGAAGTCATATATTTGTCAAATTAAGACATCATAAGTATTGTTCTTATACATAGATCCTAGTCTCTTAGGTAGGATTAAACCAATTCCATAAGAAAAGAATATGTAATCTCGATTTTTAACCAACCATAAGAAAATTAGATTAAGAAATTTCAAAATTATTAAAATACATTGAGATGAAAGAGAGACTAATTCAGCTTTTCAACCATTATTTCTTTAAACCTTAAAACTCAACTTAATAGCAGGGAGAATCCTTAATAATGTTCCCTGAAAGCAGGAAGCTTTCAGTAGCACCTGAAATATCACAGGGGGGAAAAAGCAAACCTCATGATCGGACAAAACCAATATCCTCACATTTCCTCCACTCCATATGAAGTTCCTCCACTCCATTTTGAATTTTATAGACATTGGAACACAAGAGGATACAAATCAGGCATTAGATGCATGACTAGCTCTCTTTATCTTTAATGTCCCAATGTAACTTTGTGCACACAGGAAAAACTGTTCTTTCATATCAATCTAATAAGAGACTTCTAAACTTAACTTCACCAAATTTAACTGGACTGTTCAACAAATACTCATCCTATATAATAAAAGCCTAATATGCTAAGTGTCTGGTTGTCCAGTGACCGGTTGACTGTTCAACCAACTAAAGCGTAATATGCTAATGATATGCTAAGGCCGCTCAACCACTCACTATGACATGCACTGACCACCAGGGGGCAGACGCTCCTACCAGTAGGTTAGCTTGCTGCTGGGGTCCGGCCAATTGGGACTGAGTGAGATGGGCCGGACACACCCTGGAGCCCTCCCCACAGTCCCTTTGTGGCCCCTATTGTGCACCAGTGGGGTCCCTCAGCCTGGCCTGCACCCTCTCACAATCCAGGACCCCTCGGGGATGTCAGAGAGCCTGTTTCTGCCCAATCCCGCAGGCCACTCCCCTCGGGAGGGCGCCAGATGCAGGGCTCATGGCTGGTGAGCCCTGATTGGGTGTGAGCCTGTGGCAGGCGCAGTGGAGGCCAGGATGAGCGGGAGTGGCCGGTAAGAGCTGCAGGCGGAGTTGGACTATGGGTTTCAGCCCGATCCCTGCAGGTTACCCCAAGGGACCCCACCTGTGCACGAATTCATGCACTGGGCCTCTAGTCATAAATAAAACAGCTCATTATAGCACGGTTACATTTCCAAGAACAGTCATAAACTTTGTGCACAGAGGGATATAACATCTCTCTCAAAAGGCTAACATACAAAACAGATAAAGCAGAGTTATTTTGGGTAAGCTAAATAATTTGAGTGTTAAGTCCTCCCCTCCCCCAAAGGTTTTAATGCAATCTAAAATATCCGAGGCTTTATTTAATAGAAAAAGGCAGAATTCTGAAAGAGCATGTTTTTAAATATAAAGATGGGCTCACAACCTAAGAAAACAGGACTGATATAATCTATGACAAATTCTGTGAAGCCGTTCTTATATCAGAACTATATAATACACTAGGGACCCAGTGCACAAATTTGTGCACCTTGAAAGGAACTGTGGGCCGCAAGGCTGCCATGGGCACAGGGGCGGTTCTTGGCCCATCCTCCATGCACCCGCCCAGCCCCTCCCACTGCAGCCCCCGGTTCTGTCTGCCTGCAACCCCACTCCTGCCGCCGCCGTCACTCCCATGTGCTGATGACACCAGCCCCGCTCGCACCCGCTGACAGCGTGGATCGATTGGGCCAGTGCCAGCAGTGGGTATGAGCGGGGCTGGCGCTGGCAGTGGGTGCAAGCAGTGGTTGCTGCCTCAATCACCCCTCAGGAGCAGGGGGAGATGGAGAAGCCCTCAGGGGCAATTGGGGCTGGCAGCCGCCACTTGCACCCACTATGGTGCTGAGTGATCAGGACTGGTGCCGGGTGCTGGCTGCGGGAGTGAGCAGGGCCGTTGCTGGCAGTAGGTACAAGTGGGGCTGGCACTGGTTGTGGGTGCAAGTGGTGGCTGCTGGCCCCGATCACCCCTCAGGAACAGGGGGAGGTGGAAAAGCCCTGAGGGGTGATCAGGCCTGGCAGCCGCCACTCACACCCGTTGATGGTGCCAAGCAATCGGGGCCGGCGGCAGGTGCCAGCACTGAGTGCGAATGGCGGCTCTGGTGCTGGCAGTGGGTATGACTGAGGCCAGCGCCGGCAGCAGGTGCAAGCGCCTTGCAGGACTGCGGTGCACAGGAGCAAAGAATTTTCAGTAACCACCAGAGGCTTGCCCTGATGACAGTGACCAGTGCCCCACCTTGGTCTGGTGCCCTCGTTCACCTGCTCCACCATCCCATCATGGCCAATGCCTGCCATGTTCCATGCTCTGCCGCCTGCTGCTGATGCCCGCCATGTTCTATGTGTACCCCCTGGTGGTCATTACACATCATAGCGACTGGTTGTTCAGTTGTTCTGCTGTTCCGTTTATTTGCATATTAGGGTTTTATATATATAGATTACAGTGTACCTGTCAATACTGGACTACACAGAGACCCAAGGTTTCAAGGAAGAAACTTGAGGACTGGGTAGAGCTGAGTGGGTTGAATTCTACCTCTAATTTACCCAAAGTATATCTACTTTATCTGTTTTGTCTATTCAACTTATATACAAATTTAATTTCAAGAAAGTTTTCTGTAGCTAAAAGAAGTCTGACAACCACTGTTACAGGAATATATAATTAACACTCACTTTAATATTATAAATTGGATGAATATTCTTCATAGTATCTAGGACTACTTTTCGAACCTGAAATTTGCAAAGAAAAAAGAATTAGTCATTTATAAATATCTTAATGAACCAGGTAGAAAGGAATTACTATATTGCAAAATATCCTACAAATCAGACAATGGCTGTCAAATTGAATAGTTTCTTCAATTGCTCTTAGTGGCTACTAGATCTTTCATAATAGTTAACCCTGGGTACAGTGACGTTACTCAATTGTACTGTGAAAACGTGACATATTGAACAAGTGTTACAAACTAACACTCTGCAACTGTGATTTAGGAGGGGGAGATGGATTCAGAGTCAGAAAATGTGGGCTCAAATAATGGGACTGCCACTTTATTTGGGAAAGACACTTAATTTTCCTGTTCCAGCTTTCTCATTTGCAATGTGGAAATGAAGATACCTCAAGGGTTTGTTGTAAGAACTGAATAACATATTTACACTTTATAGATTTACAAAGTATTCAATGTATTTAAGTTATTATTGCCCCATGAGAAAAGGGTAGATCATGTCTAAGAATGAAGCCCAAGAAAGTTCTATTAGAGGCCCTGGAAAGGAAGAAGGAAGACCTCACAGCCAGATCCAGATAACAGTATCAAAGGGAGTCAATTGGAACAGTATCTGCTCAACAGAGTTCCTCATAACAAGTTAAAATAAATGTTCATAAAAACATTATAATAAATTCAAACAAAAGAAAATTTATCATAAAGGAAAATTTGAGTTTGACCTTGACTAACTGTATACGTTTCTGCAAATAACAACATCTGTTCAATTCCCTAATATTTGAGCACATGTAACTACATCATGTTTCTCATATGTGCTATAGACTAAGAGTTTAAATACCCATTTAAAATTTGTAGTGGAAGGAGCGACGGTGTGAAGACCTAATTGAGATGTGTGTAACTGTCAAAGGTTGGTCATAATATGTTAATGTCTAGGAGCGATGACTCCCTCAAATTCCATGAAGTACAAAGTATTTACTAATGGAAAATCAAACAAAGCACATCCTAAAACAATAAAATAATCATAAAACAATATATTATAACCAAATTATTTAATTTGTTCTCTGCTGAAAATGAACTAAAGATATTAAGTCTCACCTCTTTTAAGCCACTAAAAGGTCCAATGGCTGAAACCGTGTTTCCCTGAACCATAATGTAACAGTTTGTTAAGAGCTCCAATGCCTATATCAAAGAACAGCAAATTGAAATTCAGTTGAAATATACTGAAAAACTAATGACAAAAAAAAGATACTCATTTTCTACCGGTAAAAAGTACCTTTAATGTAGATCCTTTGGGACCAATAAGCCGTTGTCTTCTTTTTACAAATCTTTCTTTATTTCTTACTAAAGAACCTATTTTAATGATGTCACATGCAATATCATCTTGAAGAATTCGTACTGCCTTTTGAAAAAAATAAAGAAAATATTCCACCAATATTCTTTACAAATACGTTTCTTTTCAAAGTCCACACTGATATCTAAGCAGAATAATGGAAACTCTATGGAGGGAAGGCGGGAGGGAGGGAGAGACGGGTGGGTGGATACAGTGCTGTGTTATCTCTAATGGCACAAATAAAGCAAAATCTCTGTTAACTGTAAATTTACCTGTTCAAATGAAACACTCCTTGCTAATAGTTTTATTAGGTCTCTGGCCCTAATGATGATGTATGGATCAAAAGTCTTCTTTGTTGTACAAACAGTCATGCTGCCCTCGATCAGGTCCAGGGTTGCATTAACATGCTACAGAAAGGAAAGAGCAAACAAGCAATGAATTCAGCTTTACATACTTATATAACCTATCCTAATCTAACTAGTAATTAGTAGGAGTTAATCTCTCTCTAAAATTCTATCAACTCCCTCCTTGAAGAAACTGGATAGTTAATATAAAGAATGCTTGATTACTTTCATACTTCAAAGAATATAGAAACTCAGGCAATTGAAACCATTTATATTTACTGGAGTTTAGAATACTTTGTACTTACTGGAATAAAGATAATCTCTAGTTTAAAAAATACATAACAATCCAAATGAGGCCATAGTTATACTCACATGCTATTTTCTAATATATGAGCATATTCTGAAGAATATTTAAACATAGTGAGTAATGTACTATTCAACATAAGGCTGGGTCTGTATGAGTTTATGAGAGCAAGAAAGAGAGGAAGAGAGAAACCAATCCCAGATGCAGACAGCTATGAAACATTGCTTGCAGTTTGCTGATTCACCCTCATACTCAATGGGCACAAATGAGTCCAGGGAAGTCCCTCAGTTTGAGAAATATATTTCATGTCACAACCTAGTACACATACATATCCTATATAATAAAAGCCTAATATGCTAAGTGTCTGGTTGACAGGTCAGCCGTTCAACCAATCAAAGTGTAATATGCTAATGATATGCTAAGGCCACTCAAACACTTGCTATGACATGCACTGACCACCAGGGGGTAGACAGTCAACTGGTCAACCAGTTGCTATGACGTGCACTGACCACCAGGGGGCAGATGCTTCTACCGGTAGGGGTCCTGCCAATTGGGATGGAGCAGGACAGGTCAGACACGCCCTGGAACCCTCCCATAGTCTCTCCCTGGCTAGCCAACTTCCCTTGTCCCTTCCTGGCCCCAACCGTGCACCAGTGGGGTCCCTCGGCCTGGCCTGCGGGACCCCTTGTGGGATGTCGGAGAGACGGTTTCAGCCCAATCCCGCAGGCCAGGCTGAGGGACCCCAGTGGTGCACAAATTCGTAAAATGAATCAAAAGCTTCATAAAATCATCCTTACCACATGTGACACATTCATTTTTTAAAGACTCCTTATATCCACTAAATTGACTTCTGGATCCACTAATGGATTTCAACCCATGTTTGAAAAACAAAAACAAATACACCACTCTAGGGGCATGGCAGCAGCAACAAATAGGAAAAAGATGGCACATCCACATCTTACATTTAAAATGAAAATTAAGCAATTAGACAGAAACATGCCTGACTCAAACTGTGCAGGTTTGTGACAATCACCATAGTATAGAATAGGCATTCTGAAACTTGGGAGTTCACAGATGAGTTTCAGACAGTCCATCAAATCCCTACAATTTTAAAGGTATGTGTATTTTTCAGTATTCTATTATTCACAAAATTAAAAACACAAGTATTACAAGAATAAAGCTTATGTAGGCTGTTTAAAATACCAAAGGAACCAAATTAGTCAATTATGCTGTCACCTTAAAAAAATCCACAAGCACACATACATTTATTTAAAAGTAAAGGTATAAGCAGGCGCAAAATCTCAAAGAAATATATAAAATATGCATACATGTTCATTCAAGGCTTTTTGAACCAACGGCCAGCACTCTTTCAAGTAAGCCTCTCTATATTTTGGGAACAAAGTTGCAAAACTGCTTTCCTCCAAGAGTCCTCTGGGATTGTCCTCTTTGGAAAAAGCTGGTTCCTTCCAACCATCAGGAACAGTGAGGAGTTCTGATTCATCTACAGGAAAAACAAAACGAAACACACATCAGATTTTAGCCCACTTTTGGACATTTATATGCATAGTAGGGTCCCTAGGCCTGGCTGGCAATCAGGGCCAATAGGGGCCTTCTGGCTGCCGGCCAGGGCCTTCCTTTGTTCCATGCCAGCCCCTAGTGGTCAACGCACATTATAACAAGCAATAGAACCCCCAAGGGGACACTTGCATGGCAGCCTTTTTTATATAGAGTAGAGGCCCGATGCATGAAATTCATGCAAAAGTAGGCCTTCCTTCCCCTGGCTGCCAGCACCGGCTTCCCTCTGGCCACTGGCAGGCACCCGGGACCCGGGCTTCCCTCGCAGCTCCGGCTTGGCTTCGTCAGGAAGGACGTCCAGTCTAATTAGCATATTATGCTTTTATTATTATAGATAAGCAACCTTTCAAATTTTACTGAAGTGAAGCCTAAGTATGTGTGTATATATTATATGTATATACTATATTTGCATATGTGTGTATGTACATAAAAATTTTAAAAGCTGATACTCTGGTGTACACTTTCAGTTAATAATCACTGGTATAGGGTTTTAGGGTTTCCAAAGAGTTTTCATGAGCCTTATTTTTGTATACCCTTCGTGATAAAGGTAGGAAAGAAGCAGTATCACTTTTTCCCATTTCATGAAAGATTAGTGATTTAATTAAGGGGACATAAAGGTCTCCTTTCATCAAAACAAAATGCCTCTGAAGGGCCATAAATGATCTCCCATAACATTTATTAAATGGTTGTGCTGCGCCAGCACAGCCAAGGGTGAACCTGAGGAGGGGCGGTGAAGGACTGAAGAAAAGACAGACAAGAGAAGACAGCTGGGGCTTGGTGGATCTCCTGTGCCTGGATGAGGACACAAAAGACCCAGCCTGCAAGCTGATGCTTTATTTTATAGTCTGATTAAAACAAGGGTAGATCAACATGTATACAAATGTTCTTATTTTGGCAACACTTGCTGCACCTCCCACAGCCCATTAGCTACTTAGGAAGGAATTAGGGAGAGCTAGAAGGTTAAGCTTAATTATGCTAAGAGGGCTCTGCCCTCCAAGCTGGGACTTGTTTGTGGCCCTGCCACAGGTCAGTCTGAGGCTTAACCCTACAGCCCCTCCCTACACCTGGGTCCTGGATTTTAGGAACCTCTTAAATCCAACAGCTATAACTTACATTAGTACTATTCAAAGTTATGATACATAGGCCTGCAGTAGGAGCATAAGCTGTGAGTGTGTTAGAAATGTAATTCTTGGCCTCCACCCTAGACCTACTGAATCTGAACCTCTGGGCCGAGGCACAAGAATCTCTGTTTTAACAGTCTCATCAGGAGATTGTTTTGCACACTAAAGTCTGAGAAGCAGGTCTTGATAATCCATGTTATCCACCCCAGTCAGTTAAACCTGCTTTCTGCTTCTTATACTTTGCTATTTTTGGATGAAATCACAGAGAATTAGCTAATCTTCATATATCATTCACTTCCCAATATCCTTAATAAAAGCTTGAAATCAACAATTGTCATTATTTAAAATGCACATCTGACCAAGTCCTTACCCAATTTAAATACTTCAATGGCTATGAATTTAAAAAATGGCAAAAAATACATAGAAGTTTCACAACAGAGGAAGTAAATACAAATAGCTCTAAAACATGTGAAAAGATGTGCAACCTTACTAGTAATAAGAAAAGTTCAAAATAAAAACCAACTAGATACCATTTCATACTCACAAGATGACAGAAATTCATAATTCAGATAATACCACGTGTTAGTTACTGTGGATATAGAGCTAAGAGAATTCTCATTCCCTGCTGGGAATATAAACTAACACAAACCCTTTGGGAAAGAATTAGCATTGTTACAGGATTCCAGGGCAGGAGGAATGGGGAAACTGAGACAGAAAGTCTCAGTTTTACAAGGCCAAACAGTATGGGCAATTTGCAGCCAGCTTTTAAATTACAAGCCATTATCTTCTACAGCCAAGGACACTTGAGAGCAAATTGTTAAAAACCTCCCTAATGAGAGAATGCAGAAAGGGAGGGGGGAAAAGGGGCATGTTGCTCCCTAGACCGTGGTCGGCAAACTGCGGCTCGTGAGCCACATGCGGCTCTTTGGCCCCTTGAGTGTGGCTCTTCCACAAAATACCATGGCCTGGGCGAGTCTATTTTGAAGAAGTGGCGTTAGAAGAAGTTTAAGTTTAAAAAATTTGGCTCTCAAAAGAAATTTCAATTGTTGTACTGTTGGCTAATGAGTAATATTTGGCTCTGTTGACTAATGAGTTTGCCGACCACTGCCCTAGGCAGAAAAGCCAGCAGTCTCTATGTTTTAAATTGCCAGGTGCTTCTCATGAATTCCTTGGAAGGCCACAACAAAGTAAAAAGGGACCTTGAGAATTAATCTGTACCAAAATGTTCAGCAAAGGAATTTTGAGCCCTAGCCGGTTTGGCTCAGTGGATAGAGCATCGGCCTGCAGAATGCAGGCTTTCCGGGTCCCATTCAGGTCAAGGGCATGTATCTCAGTTGCAGGCTCAATCCCCAACCCTGGTCAGGGTGTATGTGGGAGGCAACCAATCCATGTGTCTTTTTCTGTCTCTCCACCTCCCTTTCTCTCTCTCTAAAAATCAATGGAAAAATATCCTTGTGTGAGGATTAAAAAAAAAGAAGAAAAGCATCTTTAGCAACTACAAGTTAAAACTAGTACCAAATGACTGACTAGAAGAACTATACAGTGAGAAGAAGAAAAAAAAAATTTTGAAACCTACAGACCGAAGGGTATATACTGCCTGGGACCCCCACCCAATTTGCTTTTCAGATTAGCTGCCCATCTGCACTTCTTAAGCCAGATGTATAGGTTTGCTTGCTTTGCTTCTTTATCAAAGATGCATGCTTTAATAAATTGGCTTTTCAAAATGCAGTCAAGGTCCCTCATATACATCCTATATAATGAGGTAATAATGCAAATTGACTATCACTCCAACACACAAGATGGCCACCCCCAAGTGGACACAAGATGGCCGCCACAAGATGGCCGGCAGGGGAGGGCAGTTGTGGGCGACCAGGCCAGCAGGGGAGGGCAGTTAGGGGTGACCAGGCCTGCAAGGAAGGGCAGTTAGGGGTGACCAGGCCTGCAAGGAAGGGCAGTTGTGGGCAATCAGGCCTGCAGGGGAGGGCAGTTAGGGGTGACCAGGCTAGCAGGGGAGGGCAGTTGTGGGTGATCAGGCCAGCAGGGGAGGGCAGTTGTGGGCGACCAGGCCAGCAGGGGAGGGCAGTTGTGGGTGACCAGGACTGTAGGGGAGGGCAGTTGTGGGTGACCAGGCCTGCAAGGGAGGGCAGTTGTGGGCGACCAGGCCTGCAGGGGAGGGCAGTTAGGGGTGACCAGGCTAGCAGGGGAGGGCAGTTAGGGGTGACCAGGACTGCAGGGGAGGGCAGTTGGGGGTGACCAGGCCTGCAGGGGAGGGCAGTTGTGGGCGACCAGGCCAGCAGGGGAGGGCAGTTAGGGGTGACCAGGACTGCAGGGGAGGGCAGTTGGGGGTGACCAGGCCTGCAGGGGAGGGCAGTTGTGGGCAATCAGGCCAGCAGGGGAGGGCAGTTAGGGGTGACCAGGCTAGCAGGGGAGGGCAGTTGGGGGTGACCAGGACTGCAGGGGAGGGCAGTTGGGGGTGACCACGCCTGCAGGGGAGGGCAGTTAGGGGCAATTGGGCCTGCAGGGGAGGGGAGTTGGGGGGGACCAGGCCTGCAGGGGAGGGCAGTTAGGGGCAAACAGGCTGGCAGGGGAGCAGTTAGGCATCGATCAGGCTGGCAGGAGAGTGGTTAGGGAGTGATCAGGCTGGCAGGCAGAAGCAGTTACGAGCAATCAGGCAAGCGGTTGGGAGCCAGCAGTCCTGGATTGTGAGAGGGATGTCCGACTACCCTTTTAGGCTCGATCCCACCAGGATCAGGCCTAAACAGGCAGTCGGACATCCCTCGAGGGGTCCCAGATTGGAGAGGATGCAGGCTGGACTGAGGGACACCCCCTGCCCCCGTGCACGAATTTCATGCACCGGGCCTCTAGTTCATTTATAAGAGAAGACAAGGATTGAGGCTGGGAACAGCCCTCTCCCACTGACTCAGGAGCTGTCTGGGAACACCTCTCTGGCATTGGTGAGAGGTGCCTCTAACAGCACCACCTGCACATACCCTACACTTCAAGGATTCCAATCCCATGTACATAACCTAGAGAAACTCCTGAACATGTAAAGCTATAGATATGTACAAACATGTCTAGAGCAGCATTGTTTATAACAGCAAACAATGGGAACAATGCAAATGTCCATCAATGGTAGAATGAAAATATAAATTAGCATATATTCATACAAGTGAACATCATAGTAGAGAAAAATACAGCTTCAAGTATTGCCCTGATTAAATAACAAAAACAAAGTTAAGCCTAAGATGCAGGACACAGAATCATGCCTATAGTCCCCTTCCATTCCCATAAAATTAAAATATAGGCAAAAGTAAACCGCTTTGTGCATAGTTGGTAAAGATTATGAAGAAAAAGAACATAATGATCAACATGATTTAGAACAGTTACTTCATGTCTCAAAGAAAAAGACTATGTTCTGAGAGGAGCTTGTAGGAGGTTTTTTGGGTTTCACCATGTTTTATTCTGCTCAATGGTCTGAGCGCACCTTTCTCAGGTGTTGGCTTTATTCTTTAAGACGTACAAGTACCATACTCTACTATGTACACTCATAATTTAAAAAGCACCATTTATATCTTTCTAAGGCCTTTAGAATGAGAGTTTCAATAAGAATGGTTTCTGAGGTCCTGGACTATTTCTCTAGCCTCTCTTGGATAAAACTAGATGGATAAAATGGATAAAACTAGAATAAAACAAGACAGCAATTTAAAGGCAGGGCAGTCTAAAGAGGAGTCGTGTCGTCTAATATTTTAACAATTTGATAAATAAAATAAATGATGCAAAATTTTTTCAGGAACTCACACACTAGCATTCAGGACACGCCAGATACCTCCTCCTTATCACTCTGTCTCACTCCTTCATTACCAGCGTTCACTCAAGTAAATAATAACCTCCTACTCCTACCGCATCCCTCATTTTGTCAGCTACTTCCGCCCATCGCCGCAAGTCAAAGGCTCTGCAACGCCCTCCAAAATGTCTTAATAATTATCACTTTACGGAAAACGAATTCCGCAACACTTTCATTCTGGGAGCCTTTAGCAAAAGCGATTAGTTAGGAACACGTGACCGGCACCATATCCGCCAGACGGTTTGGCAGGCTCGGCCAAAAACCCTAAAAAGCAGCTCTTATAGGTACTCAATTTCAGAGAACAGACTCGAGGCGGCGTTACACGATCGCAACTAAACCTTCAAACCCAGGCTTCGGTGCTCACACCACCTTTACCTAGGTTCTGCTGCTTCTGCTTCTGGTTACGAAATTCACTTTTCCCAGGCGCTGGGGCTGGCCCGTTCGCTTTGGAAGTCGCCATGTTCGAAACGCTCCCGTTACTACCGGAAATGGAACGGTTCTTTAATCCTTCCGGCTAAAGTCCCTGTACTCAAAATGAGTTCCGCAGAACCCAGACGAGGAGATCTGCGCAATCTCTGTGCGTGCCTACGCTAGAACCCACGGATTTGTGTCAACTACAGCGCTTCTTTCACGTAGCTCCGGGCTTCTTTTCCAGGATGCAGTGCAATCACGGAGTTTGACTGCATGCTGGGAATTGTAGTTTAGCTCTGTAGGCAAGTTGGAGACGGGTTTTGTCTGTAATTTTCCCATGGCTTCAGAGTCTAAGCCGGCCTGACCCACTCTAGGGTTTGGCTGCAGAGTGCAACCTATCACTAAAGTCACGCATTTGGTAAATATTTATGTGATAGTCAAATATGTGGTAGACGTTGGGAGAAGGTACTAATATGAGAAATATGGTTCTCAATGGCAAGAGGTGACAGTAATAGCTACCATTTACTGTGAAATTACTTTGTGCAAGGTACTTTATGTGTATTGTTTCTAATCCTTAAAACAAGACCAAAGTTATACATTGAGAAAACCAAAGTTTAAATAAAAACCTACTAGACATAATTTTTTGGAAGATTAGTTTTCAAAGTCCTTGTTTCTGATGGTGATTTTCTAGGGCAGTGGTCGGCAAACTCAGTCAACAGAACCAAATGTCAACAGTACAACGATTGAAATTTCTTTTGAAAGCCAAATATTTTAAACTTAAACTTCTTCTAACGCCACTTCTTCAAAATAGACTCGCCCAGGCCATGGTATTTTGTGGAAGAGCCACACTCAAGGGGCCAAAGAGCCACATGTGGCTCATGAGCCCCAGTTTGCCGACCACGGTTCTAGGGGTTATTTCTCTTTCTAAGCCAGAAGGATAGCAATTAAGCAATACTTCTGAAATATTTCACTTAGCCTAAGACTTCCCAAAAGGACTAACCCCGGCTACCCCTACACTGCATATTAGCTGACTTCAAGGTGTGAGGTTCACCACTACTAAAACCTTTACACTTTTAGGAATCTAAAAGTTCTTAGACTTGCTAAAGATAACACTAATTTTGATTATTGTTTTTATTGCTTGCTATTTAAAATTTATTTTGCAGAATAGAAAAGGTTTGATAGGTTGAATTCTTCACATCAATGAAATGGGAAACAATGATCTAAAACCTATCCTTGTGCATCTTCTAGAAAGGATTCTTACGAGGTACATGTAGAAGAGAGACTGTTACCTGATATAGAAGATCCCAAGATTATATTAAGATTTTTGCTGTTATCCTATGTGTCTTATAAATGACAGGCAATGATTTCATCTCTATATTCTTACAATCTGCTAAATTTTTTTTTGACAAATCCCTATAACAGAACAAATAACAGGTGAAAATTATAAAGTGAGAAGCAATCCTTCAATGTTCCCAGAAAACCTAGGAAGCAGGTTTTTATTGCCCTTATTTAAGGAACTCCGTCACTAATAAATAGTGAGTTAGACTTCAAGTCTAGGCAGTCTGACCATCAGTAGCTCTGTTGCAAGGAGGGCTGGATTTTCAGCCTCATTGCTTTTGGACTTGAGCTGCATCACCCACCCTTCTCTTTGTCTTCAGCCTGCTGGCCCACCCTGAAGATTTTGGACTTTTCAGGCCTCCATAATCACATGACTATTATATAAATACTTTGGAGAACCCTGTCTAATACAGCAATTTATAGTAGAGTAAATACAATGGCTAATAAACATACTACACTTAAACTCATTACTGTCAGAAAAGCATATAGATACCATTTTTCAGCCACCAGATTGGCAAAAAGGAAATAAAAAATATTTTAAATGATATTGTGTTCGAGGAGAGGGCAGTCTTATACAGGCTGATAGAAATGTAAACTGTTACTGCCTTCTTGCAAAGCAACTTATCAATATAAAATATATACATATTGTTCCACAGTAATTTCCCTCTGGGGAAATTGTCAACTAGAAATAAAGCACCATTCCATTAGGAAGTATGTACAATTGTGTTGATTATTGTCTTGTATAGAAGTAGTTCAGTGAAAAGTACTTTGGAGCCACACTGACTAGTTTAGTGCCTACTGGTGTAAAGGCTTGGGCAAATTTCTTACTCACTCCTGTTCAGTTTCCTACAATGGAGAGAATAACCTTAACTCAGTGACTTTATACATGTCAAGTGCTAAAAAAGTGCTTTGCATATGAAACACAATAAGTATTAGCTATTATTTATTTAGAGTGGCAAAAAATAAAAACAACTATCAATTAGAGATAAGTAAATTCATGTTACCTTCATAACCATGAGGTATTATGCAACCGTTCATAAAAATTAATTAAATATATGTGGAGAACCCAGCCGGTGTGGCTCAGTGATTGAGCATCACCCTATGAACCAGGAGGTTATAGTTTGATTCCCGGTCAGAGCATATGCTGGGTTGTGGGCTCAATCCCCAGTGTGGGGCATGCAGGAGGCAGCTGATCAATGATTCTCTCTCATGATTGATGTTTTTCTATCTCTCTTCCTCTCTGAAATCAATAAAAATATTAAAAATATATGTGTGTGTGTGTGGAGAGTTTATCCAGGGGCACTGAATGGTAAAAGTTAGATACAGAAAGATGGGATAATTATATATAATTATAATTATCCTATATGATAAAAGCTTAATATGCTAAGTGCCCGGTCATCCATTCAACCAATCAAAGTGTAATATGCTAATGATATGCTAAGGCCACTCAACTGCTCACTGTGAGGTGCACTGACCACCAGGGGGCAGACACTCTGACGAGTAGGTTAGCTTGCTGCTGGGGTCCGGCTGATTGGGACTGAGTGAGACTGGGCCAGACATGTCCTGGAGCCCTCCTTCGGTCCCTCCCTGGCTGACCAACCTCCTGCATCTCTCCCCAGCCCTGATCATGCACCAGTGGGGTCCCTCGGCCTGGCCTACACCCTCTTGCAATCCAGGACTCTTCAGGGGGTGTTGGAGAGCCGGTTTTGGCCCTATCCTGCACGCCAGGCAGAGGGACCCCACTGGTGCACGGATTCATGCACTGGGCCTCTAGTATTAAAATAATTAGATTAAAATTATGTATACATGTACAATCCTATTTTTATAAAGCAAATCAATAATTCATTCAACAACTATTTATTGAGCACCTGTAATATTTCAGGTACTGTTCTAAACATTTGGTTCTATGTGCTGGAAATAATAATTATAATTATTATTTTACTTTACATATTACTAATGTAATATATAAATATATGAATATATGTGTATGATTTTACAATAGAAAATTATTTGGAAGGATATATATTAAGCTTTCAAGGCTGCTTATCTTAGAGATGAAGGCAATTAGAAAAGGAAAGGAAGTAGAAAAAGACTTAAGCACATTAGATATTCATGATAAAACATCAGGCTTATGACCCTGTTTACGTAAAACTGTGTGCGTGTGTGTGTGTGTGCGCACACACAAGTTTCATGGCCAATAATCTGGATACCAAGAAAGAAATAGCCCAATCTAAGAAGGAATAGACAAGAGCTTCTCAAAACACTCAGATTTCTGAATTTTAATGCCAAACCGATGGGAGTGGATAGAGTCTTAACCTCCCACTTCAGAACACACCCTTACCTCTGGAGTCTATTTGTCATGTACCCTGTCCATCCTTCATTTTTCAAGTATAAAATAAAGAATATAATATAGAACTGCATAAGTGTGAGCTCAGCATAATGGTGTCCCAACTGGGTGAGGTGTTGGCAGGGGTCTTGCTATTTCCATGTCTGTACAGTTTTTTCCAGAGCCACCGAGAAGGCCCGGGTGCCAATGGGACTCCACTTTGAGAACACAGGGCAAGGTTCATACCTGGGCTACACTCTGACCAGTATGTGATTCTGGGCATGGCATGAATCTCTAGAGGCCTTCCCCTTTAATATCGTGGGCTCTCTGTGTCCCCAAGTTCTGGCTGGCACATCCTCTTGTAAACCCTCCCCCCCCCCCCCCCTTTGAGTGTAGACTGGTTTAAGTAATTCTAGAGAAACAGAAAAATTAACCAATGTTTCTTCTAAAATGTGGTTATAAAAAGTCAATGCCAAACCAGTTGGTCACACAGACCTGTTTTCTCTCTAGAACTCTCTCTCAGACCCATCAACCTGGGAAACGAGCTTCTATGCTATGAGTTGCTGTCAGGTGAGAACCGGGTGGCCTCCATCTGAGTCAGCCCAGAAGACAGAGGGAGGTCAGGTCTCCAATCCGCAATGAAGCCCACTAGTTCCCTGAGTGAGCTGAGGCCCTGAGCGAAGCACAGCTGAGACCAGTGCTTCAGAAGCAGAGACGCTGGCAGCAGCCTCCTCTGAGCCGCGCTGGGTTTCTCGTCCAAAGAAACAGTGAGAGAATAGGTGCTTGTTGGTGAAGACACTCAGTGTGGGGTAGTGTTTTCACTCAGCAATAGATTAATATATGGCTGTACCCACTCTGGGCTCTAACCCTACTCACCTCTGTCTACCCGCTTTCTCTTTCCAAGCTCCCTGCATCCACAGTGGCCTGCTTTCTGATTTTCTCTCTGTCCAATCACATTGGAGATGTCACCTCTTCATCCACCATGCTCTATACAAAGATGTCTCCCAGAAGTCGGAAGTGACATATCTAGGTTTATTTTATTTTATTTATTTTTTATATTTTTATTGATTTCAGAGAGGAAGGGAGAGGGATAGAGAGATAGAAATATCAATGATGAGAGAGAACCACTGATTGGCTGCCTCCTGCACACCCCCTATTGGGGATTGAACCCACAACCCAGGCATGTGCCCTTGGCCGGAATCGAACCTGGGACCCTTCAGTCCGCAGGCCGACGCTCTATCCACTAAGCCAAACTGGCTAGGGCTCTAGGTTTATTTTAAACATTGAATTCTTCCACACAGAGCAGAAAATCCAGAAGAATACAGGCACAGACAGAGGGCGATTCTTGTCATTGTCATGGAAGAATCTGGATGTGGACAGTCTTTGCTGAGCATTCACTGCCAGTCCCAGCAGGAGGCCATCATCTGTTTTCTGCCTCAGCTCATACCGGCGCGTGCCCTTCGGCAAGGCTGTGTCTTGGCGCTGGGTGGCTGCTGGAGGAGCAGCTGAACCATGTCTACAATTCAGATTGTGCTGCATGATCACGTAACTCCCTAAAGTTTTTAGGACACCCCTAGATATGATTGCCAATACCATTGCTGGGTGGGTGTTGAGCTAGGAGAGACTGTACTTTTTTACGTTTTCATATAGAAAGCAGGAGTTCTTCCACCACGTGGCGTCTCCATCTTTAGGACACCCATGAGTTCTGCATTTTTCCTCTGATGTGGGGAGATCATGGACAATGCATGAGAAAGGATTTCATGAGCCAGATCTGCAATGGCACACATGAGTGTCTTTTCTGTTGCTTTGGAAACAAACGACACTGTCATGTGGCCACAAGCGAAGCTGGGAAAGGTAGTCCAGTTGTGGAGAGGAAGAAAGTGGGCTTTGATGAAGAGCTAAAATTTACTGCCACAGGGAGCAACTTATTCAGATTCTCAGTATTTTTTATTTTTAATATGTTTTATTTATTTAAAAAATGTTTTTATTGATTTTAGAGAGAGAGGAATGGAGAAGAATAAAGAGATAGAAACATTGATGAGAGAGAAACATCATTGTCTGCCTGCTGCATGCCTGGAACTGGGAATCAAGCCTGAAACACGGTCATGTGCCCTGCCCGGGAATAGAACCAGTGACCTCTTGGTTCATGGGTTGATGCTCAACCATTGAGCAACACTAGCTGGGCAGATTCTTAGTATTTTTTAAAATTAAGAATGAGTATTTTCTGTATGCCAAGCACCATACCAAAGGCTGGAGTGCAATCTGACTGAGAAGCAGTTGGCCTTGGAGAAGCTTCATATGGAATGAAGATGGTAAGACATGGTGTGAAAGGCCTGGCAACCTGGGAGGAAATGATTGAATGGAAGGGCTCTGGGAGTTTAGTGAAAAATTCTAGATTTAGAAAATAAGTCCACATTCAAAGAAAAGCCATATATGGTGGCTGAAGGAAGATGATATCAATAACAACAAAAGCAAATCACTCCTGTACAAGATTTTAGAATGAATACTATACAGCAACAAAACATATATTTTGAAGAAATTAATAGGGACGAGATAACTTCTTATATACATTAAAAGAGCTCACCAGGCATATATGCTGATCATATTAAAAAACTTTTTTATGAATTTAGATGGCATTATACAGCTATACCAAGTTGTAATCTTCCAATTTAAAAATTATATTTTCCTGTTAATATGGTTGAGAGGATTTCATACATACATTTTGGATGTTATACTAATACATTTTTTAATGCAAGCATATACTAGTAGTGCATTGAGGCAGACAAGTTATTCCCAACACTTTCTCTACTGTTTTGGTGAGACCCTGGGTGTGACTAAGGTGCCTAATACTCCCTGAAATACTACACTGGGAACTGGCCTCTGTTTTTTACAGTGAGAAATGCCAAGACAATGACTTGCACTGGCACTCATCCATAAACATTGAATCTTACAGAACTTAACGCGGTCTAAAGGCAAGCCTGAAACATGTCTGTTTGGTGCTGACTTGCACTGCTGAGAAAACCATGAGCCATGCAGCACTCATGTCATTTTTCACTGGGCCACCAGGGGACAGTGTGTGTCTGCTTGGGACAGTGACACTGCTCTGGCTCCAAGTTTCCTGTTAACTGGCCTTCAGAACGTGTTTTCTGACCTCAGAATATTTCTTGAAGGAATATCTACTTGCTTTTCTTACTCAATTTTATTTGGAAGCTAATGAAAATCCACTACCAGTAGCAAATATATGTTGAGCCACTGAAAGGAAAATGTCCCTTGTGACAAAAACAGACATGAAAAATGACGTGTCCAACTCCTGTCTCTGTCCACCTCTGTCTTTGTCTTCATCCCTCTTCTTATGTGTAAATCTTTGGAGAAAAAAAAATCGACCCTCTGTGTAATGTATTATAGGTAATTATCCATCTCGTGGCCCTTTTCTGTGATAAGAATCTTTCAGTAGCAAGTGGTTCACTCATAAGATTGTGGAAATGTCACTAAAACGCTGAGAGACATGATAAATTTGCTGGGTAGTGGATCTCAGGGGAAGTGTGAGCAAGTTTCATCGTGGTTACGGTAGTTTCCATACTGTCCACTATGCTCCAAGCATGGAGTTAGTTTTGTCCTGGAGAATATGAATTGAGTCCTTGGTTTCCTAAAAATAGCATGAGGGCCAAAAGAGAGAAAAAAGGTTATAATTGTGAAAGGAAGATAACTTTAATAAATCAACATCCTGCCTACAGCAGATCTCCACTCTGTGCAATATTTCACCACTCAGCCATCTGAGAGCAGACTGAACACCTTGGTTCTGGAATATTTCAGGCCCCTAGACCAGCACCTGAGAGTGAAGACATGACACATACCTTACAGTGAATCAATTGGGAATGCAGGGTCACAGGGTTGAGAATGTATATGAAATTTAGACACTCCGGAGTTGTTCAGATGTGAGGTCATAAAGACGAGGCTCTTTGTCATCTGTCAGGCTCTTTACAAACGCTGTCCTTCCCAGTGCACCTCAGGCCAGGTCAGGCCTGGGCTCAGGGTTTCCCCAAATCACCATTCTGCTTTGCCTTCTCTTGCTTACTCGGCCTCCCTGGTCATCCTGATATGTAGTTACTTTCTTTAGCTCTAAAGGTGCACCCTTGGTCCCTTTGAAAAGCCCTCTGTGTCTGTCACCTCTGGTTGGCCTACTGTCACCATGCGCATGGTTCTGACGCTGTTGTGATTGCTGAGTCACCCACAACTCTAGGAAAGTGACAGGCCCTGCTCTCTGACAGTAACACACACACACACACACACACACACACACACACTCCCAAAGTGTTGGCTCAGACGTCCACTAAAGTGGGAAGAGCCAGGACAGATTCAGAGCCTTGCAGGCGCATTGGTACAGACAAAGAGCCCATCAGCAATCCCCATTTCCACTCTGCAAGCCCTCAGACAGGACCACCAGGTTTGTACCATACAGCAATCTGCTCTTGCTCAGGATGGGCCCTCTCTTCATGCCCCTCCTCCTGGTACATGAAGGGGATTCTAGGAGCTGCCCAAAACATGCTCACAGAAGTAGGGTGACCTGCAATTGGCCTGATCTTGGTTGCCTACCATTTCCATAGTGAACCTCCTAAAAATTGTCCAGGTATTTTGAGGATGAGAATCTAGCCAAAGTCTGTAGCATCTGAGAAGGCTTTCATGTTGGGCTTGTCAAAAGTCAGAGCCCCGGTAATTCGTGAAACAGCAAATAAAGAAAATCTTTTGTTCTCTAGTGTCTCTTGCCAAGTGAGCTGGCTATGGGGAAGTTTCTAGAATGTGGGTACCTGGAAACAAGAGTTCCAGTTCTATTGGGGCCAGTTACCAAGACAGTGACTTCACTTCCTGAAGTTTCTTTCTTCAATCATCTCCTCAAATCACAGGTTTCCAAATAGTTCTTTTGGCTCCTGGCTTCTAAATCCCCTTGTTTATGCAAAACCATATTTTTAAAGTGTCACTAACATTCCCCTTTCACTGCTGACTGGGAAGTTGCTGTGCAGTGAGGAACCCCACTTTGAAACAAACGTGGTCAGACTCACCCCCACATTCTAACGTCTTCTGGATTCTGGGTAAGCCACTGTGCTTCTCATGGCCTGTTGGTTTCCTGTCTGCACAACAGAGGTTATTCTAGCAAGCCTTCCCTAGGGATGTCCACAATCATATGTGGGATATTGCTTATAAAATTTGAAATGTATGTAGTACCTCCAACTGCTATGTTCTTCTCATTACTTCCTGTGTATGCCCCTCTTCAGATCCTGCCCCAGTCCTTACTTTAAGTGTGTGTGTGTGTGTGTGTGTGTGTGTGTGTGTGTTTCCAGGCCAATGATCTGCATTCCCAGAAAATAATGGCCCCACATAATAAAGAATAAGCAAGAGCCTCCCAAAATATTTGGACTTCTGATTTTTAATGCCAAAACTTTAGGAATGGGTAGAGCCTTAACCTGGCAGGTCTGAACACCCTGACCTCTGGAGTCTGCTTGTCATTTACCCTGTATAGTCCCAGTTTCTTGTGGGCCTGTTTCCCAAGCATTAAATAAGGATTGAAATTCAGAACTGCATAAGTGTGAGCTCAGCATAAAAATGTTCCAACTGCATCCATACTGGGTGAGGTGTTGGCAGGGGTCATGCCATCTCCATGTCTGTACATGGTCACAGCAGCACAGCCTTTCCCAGAGCCCCTGAGAAGGCCCGGGGCCACTAAAACACCACTGCAAACACAGAGAGGGTTCATACCTGGCTCTGCATCTGACCAGTCTGTGAATCTGGGCAAAGCATGAACCTCTTGGGGCCTTCCCCTTGTCTCCTCAGTGGCTCTGGTTGTCTCCAAGTTCTTGTTGGCACACCCTCTTTTAATCTTTCCTCTCATCCTCAAAATCTATAGCCATTTTCCAGGAGGTCCACTGATGTAACATGAGGTGACCAGGGCCAGGCCAATACAGGCCATGCTACCTCTGTGAGCCCTTCCTGGGCAGCTCCTACAGAACCTCTTCTCTGTGCCAGGAAGAGGGACATGAAGAGAGGGTCTGCACCATGTATGAACAGGTTGCTGTGCAGTACATAACCTGGTGGTTCTGTCAGATCACATGCCCGGACAGGGCTTGCAGGGTTAAAGTGGGGATTACTGAAGGGCATCTTATCTGCGCAAAAGCACCTATGAGACCCTGAAGCTGTCATGTCTCTTTCCTGTTTGGTGGAGGCCTGGGCTGGTGTGTGTGTGTGTGTGTGTGTGTGTGTGTGTGTGTGTGTATCTTCATCATCAGAGAGCAGAGCCTGTCTCTTACCTGGAGCGTAGGTGACTCAGTAATAACTTCAGTACTGTGTACATGAGCGTGGTGACAGTAGGCCAATGAGAGATGCAGACACAGTGGGATCATCAAGAGGATGAGAGGTGGATCCTTGGATCTAAAAAAATAACCACTTATCAGGGAGGCCAGAGTAAGCAAAAGTAGGCAAAGCAAGTGGTGATTCTGGGAAAATCCCGGGAACAGGTTTGTTTTGCTTAGCGGTGCATTGGGAAGGACAACTCTTCTATATTATTGTGTCAAACCCATGCTCATGTATTATTTTGATGAAAGTATTTTAAGAAAGAAATGCTATTACATACATACTACTAGTACTCTATAAATATACAACTGAAGCCTCAAACTGGTAGTCAGTAGATGGCTTTTGTTTGGCCTCCACTGTATTGTTTAAATAGCCAATATTTTAAAAATGAAATATTTTGCATAAAAGTCCCATTTTTACATTTTTTTTCTGAAAAATCAGAAAATTTGGCAGCAACAAGCCCTCATTTGCATATGGTAACAGTCAGCTATGCTTGGATGCTACCCACTTTAGACAAAGTATGTGCTTTTCATTTTGCCACAGTCTTCACCACTCACTGCTATTCCTGAGTGCCCAAGGCCTGCTTTCTTATTGGCTACTGGCTTGCTTTTGTAGGCATTGGAGTTTGTAACACCAGATATATAGTGATAAATAATCTTTAGTGTTCTCTGCCATGGTATTATCAGCATACTAAGCACAAGTGGAATCTACGTTAAGAGGCACTGGTTTAGGATTGGTATGAGCCTGGTTCCACTGATTCTCACTGAAGGAAGAGAATGGCTCCTCGTGCATCGATTTCTAATAATTTATATGCCAGGCACTGTTCTAAGTAATTTACATGTTTTGACTCAGTTAATTCTCACAACAATCTAATGAAATAGGCAATCTACACTAATAAAAGAGAAATATGCAAATAGACTGTACTTCCGCGATACCCACAAGCCAATCAAGAAAGAGTATGCAAATTAACCCAACCAAGATGGAAGGTTAATTTGCATATGCATGCACGGAGTGGCCGGGTGGGGTGGGACACTTGCTATGAGGGGGAGGGCAGGGAGCAGAGGGAGCTACAGCAGCGGCGTTCTGGCCAGAGTGGAAAAGACTGAAGGCTCCGGCCAGAGCGAAGATGGAAGGCGGCGGCCAGAGAGAAGGCCTGGGTCCCAGGTGCCGGAGGAAAACCGGTGCCGGCAGCCAGGGGAAGGAAGGCCTATTGCATGAATCTTCGTGCAGCGGGCCTCTAGTATTATGTATAATAATCTGTATACTTTTACAGATGCAGAAACCAAGGCACAGAGAGGTTAAGCAATATACACAATATCACACAAGTACTATCCACAAGTCATTTATTTTTAACCAATATTAAAATAAAAAATCATATAGTTTGTTCAATTGGTCTCTGTGTTAGCCTAGACCCGTGGTCGGTAAACTGTGGCTCGCGAGCCACATGCGGCTCTTTGGCCTCTTGAGTGTGGCTCTTCCACAAAATACCACGGCCTGGGCCAGTCTATTTTGAAGAAGTGGCATTAGAAGAAGTTTAAGTTTAAAAAATTTGGCTCTCAAAAGAAATTTCAATCATTGTACTGTTGATATTGGCTCTGTTGGACTAATGAGTTTGCTGACCACTGGCTTAGACAGTACAACGATTGAAATTTCTTTTGGGAGCCAAATTTTTTAAACTTAAACTTCTTCTAATGCCACTTCTTCAAAATAGACTCACCCAGGCCATGGTATTTTGTGGAAGAGCCACACTCAAGGGGCCAAAGAGCCGCATGTGGCTCACGAGCTGCAGTTTGCCAACCACGGGCCTAGACTGTTTCTGCTCTGCATATCAGAAAGCTATTTCAAACGAGCTTTAAAACAAAACATCTAAAATGCAGATGAAACCTGGCCGGTATGACTCAGTTGATAGAGTGTCCGCCTATGGACTGAAGGGTCCCAGGTTCAATTCCAGTCAAGGGCACACAGCTATATACTTTGGGAGAATAAAATCAGCTGGCCCCTCCATGCCCACAAAAAGAAAGGATCAGAGTCACCTGTCAGTTTCTGGCCTCAACCTAGCCTCATGACAGACTCTTAATTTGTTCCCAATTCCTACAGAGTGTTCCTCCTACTCCCATCCAACTAATGAGAACATTCTGCATCAGGGACTTAATGTTAGTCTGCCTTGATCCTAGAGCTTTAGCCTAAATGCACACTCTAAACACCTGCCAACTCACCAAGGTAAGGTGCACATGTCCTCCTGTGTTGACAGACAATCATCCCAGATCCTCTTCATTAGCTCCTGAACTGCTTCCTCTCTACATTCTTCCCTGTTCCATTCCCAAATGTTCCTTGACCTTGGTGCTTGCTTTCGATCATTCTGATCCTGATGTTTGCCTCCCTCTCAAGGCTCTCCCTTGGGTTCATTGCCCACACCTGTCCTGTCCAGCCCTTTGGTCCCCACTAGCTTGACAGCCGCTCTCCTGTCCGCTTGATCCTATCTGCTTGATGAGCGGGGCACATAGGGCAGCAGAATGCTGCATTCTGTACATCCACAGGGTTTTTAATTCTCTGAAAGAAATCTAAATGGAAAAGCACACAGTAATTAAAAATGAGGGTAATGCAAATAAAAAGAGCCAGAAATCTGCCAAGGGACTCACAGAGTAGCTACCTGATGGGTTTCCATGGTGTGGGGTCTGACCTTGCAGGTGACTGTATGCAATCTTGTCAGTTGGATGTAGTTAGAGATGTTGGCTTCACTACTGAAACTTCACAAGAGATTGAAAACTATAAATAACAATGACAATTTATTATTTTACGGAGGAAATGTAACTATGAAAGGAACTAGATACTTAAGCCTCTTTGCTAGCATATTCTCTCCTTTTTTGAAAACTTGCAGTTTTGGCTCATTCTATAAGGTAATAAGGAAAAAGGCAACCAAACATAAAAGTGATTTCAGTAGTCCTCACAGCAACAAACCAATGGATGGCAGGCAGTGCCACCTTGTGGTAGCTCCAAGTGTCCACCTAGTTAAGAAAGGGCATGTTCAGTATATGAAACGGTGATTTGAGTGTCTTAGTCATTCACAAAAGTGTAATTTGTGTAACATACACAGGAGAGTCAAGGACTGCCTCTACTTTTTGCATTGTATTAACATGTTTAGATTTCTTACTGCCCTCAGAGCTGTCCCGGTCTCGCCTACCTCAGAACCATTTTGTCTCTCTGAGCTGACCGCGTATCTCTGAGCAGTTAATGTAGTGTATGTAGTTATGGAAATTTCTTTCCAAGTGCTCAGGGGACAATTCACCATCTCCCCTGTGGACAGACCAGGTGGCTTCCTGCTGTTACAAGGGCCCAGGAGGTGGGACCAGACCAGCGCTTTGTGATGCTATTGGAGGCTGTAACATGACCAGCCCCTTTCTTCCTGAGTCTCTTGAATAATCCATGTGGTTCTGCTGTGCCATCTTCCACCCCCCAAGTATCTCTCTGGACTGCGAGAGACCTGTTTCTCTCTGAAGGACATTTCTAGTATTCCCCCCCTTTGCTTCATATTTGGATCGTCGAATTACCTGGCTCATCCCCCTCATGATTTTTCAGCTGGCACCTAGTTATGTGCTGCATGTCCAAATGCTCTGTGCTTTTGGATCCAGTTTCTATTCAGACCTGGGATGGAAGGTCTAAAACGAACTGAATCTCTTAACCCATATTTGGCTTTTGATCTTCTCTGCCAGGAAGGGTGATGGCTCTGATCTCCTCCCAGTGTCCCTGCTTGCTTCTCTCCAGCTCCCTGCACCCCTGCCCCAGGCATGCTGTGGGGTGGGCATTCCACATGGAAGATTCCAAACCCTTGATGGGCCAAACTCTGTCCAGGACCAGAACACAAATTTCTCTTCAAGCCAACCTGAGATAGTATCCCTGTCTAGATGCAACCTCATCTCGCAGCATGGCTCTCCAGGGCTGTGTTTAATGTCACAGTGGAGAACACTGCACTTTCCTGTCACAATAAAACAGGACGTGAGAGTGCTATCTTGCATGAATCACTAGTAGGTGTAATATAGTGCACTCAATTTATTCTTTAGTTTAATCATTTTTCTCCATTACTGGATAAATGATGAACAAGATAAATGAAGAATATGGTTCATTTTTGGCATTGTAGAGAAATATTTGGGGGAAATTATGCTGAGAGTTTTAATGCATTAAAATTCTACATTAATTTATTACTTGTGCCCATTGAGCACTTTTGCATGCTCTATTTGCATGTACCTGTGGAAGTTTCTGCAGTGAGGAAATGCTGGTAGAGTTCTGCATTACCAGGCTCCTCTAATTTATATCTTCTCACTTCCCAGCTCAAATTCTATGACCCAGCAATAACAAATGCCATTCATTGTCTCAAATATGCCACGCTCGCCCTAGCCGGTTTGGCTCAGTGGAGAGAGCATTGGCCTGTGGACCGAAGGGTCCCGGGTTTGATTCCAGTCAAGGGCAGATGCCTGGGTTGCAGACTTGATCCCCAGTAGGGGGCATGCAGGAGGCAGCTGATCAATGATTCTCTCTCATTGATGTTTCTATCTCTCTCTCCCTCTCCCTTCCTCTCTGAAATCAATAAAAATATATTTAAAAAAATAAAAAATGGCTTAAAAATTAATTTTGTCATATCTCTTACTGCATGAATTTAAAAGTGTCAGTTGCCCTGGCTGGTATGGTTCAGTTAGTTAAGCACCAAAAGGTTTTGGGTTTGATCCCTGGTCGGGGCATGTGCGGGAGGCAACCAATTGATGTTTCTTTCTCTTTCTCCCTCTTCCTTCTTCTCCCTCTAAAATCAATAATATATATTTTAAATGTCAAGTTAATAGTCTCCCCAGGAAGCACACATCTCATTCTTGCCATGCCCATGGCATTTTGGACTTCCCTTCTCTTGGCACTGATCACACTGGACTGTATTTTATTTAATTAATTAGTTCTTTGTTGTTAATCCTCATTCAAGGATTTTTTTCTGTTGATTTATAGAGAGTGGAAGAAAGGGAGAGAGAAAGAAAGAGAGAGAGAGAGGAACATCAATGCGAGAGAGACACATTGATTAGTTGTTAGGGCCAGGGATCCAACCTGCAATCCAGGTACATGCCCTTGACCTGGAATCGAACCCCTGACCCCTTGGTGGGTGGGCCGGTGCTCTAACCATTGGGCAACTGGCCAGGGAACACTGGACTGCATTTTATTTATTTACTAGAGGCTCGGTGCATGAAATTCCTCCTGAACACCCCCTGACCTGGATCGGGGATTGAGCCTGCAACAGAGGTATGTGTCCTCGACCGGAAACCATACTTGAGACCCTTCTGTCCTCAGCCCAATGCTCTAACCACTGAGCAACCGGTTAGGGCTGGACTGCATTTTAATTGCCTGTGTACATACTTCTCTTTCTCTGTCTCTGCCAGTGGACTGTGAAACTCTTAAGGGCAGATGTTGCTACTTCTTCACTGTTGTCTCCTTAGCCCCAAATGCAATGCTAACACAGAATTGGAGGTCAATAAGTATTTGTTGAATGGTAGGTGGCTGGAAGGATATAGGGTAGGGTAATGTCCTCAATGCAGTCAGCTAAGCAGTGCCGAAGTTCCAGTGTATAGGTTTCTGCCATTGACTTCCTCTCTCATTCCCACTTTCTCCTAAAAAAATTCTCAAAGGGCTGTTTAAGTAATAGGTCACATAGAGAATATGGTCAAGTGACAAAGCCTTATCCACAGCTATTATTCCCTTCCTTAGGGTTCATAGAGACTCAGGTTACTCTCCTGAGTGACCCTGGAGAGGAAAGGTAGAGGTAGAGGTACTCCTATTTGTTCATTATCTACCATGTGCTTAGAACCATACTAGACACTTTCACATACAAATCTCTCATTTAGTTCTCACAAGCATTCTGTAAGCATTATCCTTATATATGCAGATGAAACAATGGAGCCTCAGAGAGAGGATGGACCTTGAACCAAGTTTCATGCAGTAAGAACTGGAGCCCAGGCTTATCCTCAGGTCTGCCTGTCACCAAAGCCCAAGCATGCTCCTTCTACCATGCACACCATGCTGTTAGAATCATGGAATGCTTTGACCTGAAAAGAACCTGCCCACGAAATCCACCTTTTGGTATTAAAATAATTTTTTTCCAAAAAGTAATTTGGGAGAAAAAAGTAATTTAGAAACATTTCTCTTGCCAAATAGGATTTTGCAAATGACGGTTTTGCCAAGAGAAACAAAGAGTGCTCAATTATCTTTTAATACTGCAATTGATTGAGTAACTCTTAAAATTAGCCAGGAACCTGTTTGGCCATATTGGATGAGTGGGGTATGCCCTGCCATTTTACATATCTGGGGCATGAGTTCTGGCTTAGTTCCCCGTAATACAGGGATTTCTTTTGTTTATCTCCAAGGATAGATCTCTGGCCTGCTTCACCATTACTTCTCCAGCCAGGTCAGCTCACTTGCTTATTAACTAATACTTATTGCACACTTGCTATTTGCCAGGGCCAGGGCTAGGTATCTTGCCTGGATTAGCTCAGTTAATCCTAATTGTGACTCTATGAAGAGTATAATAAACTTTTAAACCCCATGTTCTGTTGTTGTTGTTGTTTTACTGATTTTTTCTTTTTCTTTTTTTTTGAGAGAGAGAGAAAGAGAGAGGAAAGGGGAGAGAAAGGGGAGAGGGGAGAGAAAGAGAGAGAAAATATAGAGGGGGGAGAGAAGGAGGAGGAGGAGAAGGAGGAGGAGGAGGAGAGACAGACAGAGAGAGAGAGAGAGAGAGAGAGAGAGAGAGAGAGAGAGAGAGAGAAGAGAAGAGAGGAGAGAGAGAGAAATATCCCGTACACACTCCAACAAGGGATTGAACTCTCAACCTGGGTATATATCCTGATTGGGAATCTAACCAGCGATCCTTCGGAGCACAGGACAACACTCAACCAACTGAGCCATACTGGGAAAAAAATAACTTGCCCAGAGACTAGAACTGGTGGAACGGCATTGAGATCCAAATCAGTGTGAATCCAGAACCAGTGTTTTCACAGCTTCATGAGCCCGCTCACAGGCACACTGCAGTCCTGGTGTGCGGCACAGATGCATTGCACTCTGAACAGCTTGCAATATTGCCTCCTTCTGGTCAGCATTTCTTTGTTGTCTGACATTCATGCTACAGGTTGCTCCCCCCCACCCCTGACCCCAATAATACAGCTATGGTTTGTGGAACTAAGCACATCTCCAGAGTCACAAATCCCTTTCTTAAGTAGAAGAGATATCCTTTATCTGAATTTTTTAAAGAAACTTTCCTTAGACAGATCCCCACTGTTGGGCAAATGCAGAGAATTCTTTCTGTTTTCAACGTGGGCCCTTGAAAAAAAGGGAACACATGTCCTTTCATGTTAGTGGCTGTTACCAGATGATTCTATAATATAAGCAGAATGGTCCAGATTGAAGCATTTTTGGAAGATCTTAGTGAACACAACTAATTTGGTGAGATTTATATGGTGCCTAGAACTTTGCCACCACACATTGTTTATTTGTTTTTAAATTAAGAGGATCTATTTCTTAGGTAACACAAGTATAAACAGACAGTAGAAAACACCCTCAGGACTGAAACTAGAGAAGTAGTGTCTAATGGAAACAGCTGTCAGAGCAATTTCTTAAAGCTCTGTTTATGATCACCTCCTTGTGGGAGATGAGGAAGGGAAAGCAGATGTCAGCCTGTGCAATATTGTACAGATAATCATTTACGATTATGTCGCCTCGAGTAAAAGGAGAGATAAAAAAGAAACTTCATGTTTAGTTGGAATATAGGATGAATTGCGGATTGCTTGGCATTGAGGAGCAAGACCTGGCCACGTGGACTATTAAACTAATACCAATTAGGGAAGGGGGATTAGAGAGAAACTGGCCCTGCTCATATGGACAGGAGCCTGTGTGTGTGTGTGTGTGTGTGTGTGTGTGTGTGTGTGTGTTGCCAAATACTTCATATACCTCTCTCTTAGCCTGTCAATTTTTTCTTTTTAAACAGTCTATTGTTCTTGATTAGATCTTACTGTATGAGCGGACTGAGGATTGCTTTTTTTAAATCCTCACATGAGGATTTGTTTTTCATTGTTTCCAGAGAGAGAGGAAGGGCGAGGGAGAGAGAAACATCGATTGGTTGCCTTCTGTATGCCCTGACTGGGGATCAAACCCACAATCTTTTGGTATATGGGACGATACTCCAACCAACTGAGCCACACCGGCCAGAGCAAGGATTTTTTGGTATCTATTTTCTTCTGCAAAAACATCTCCAGCTAACTCAGAGATGCCATGTGAAATATAGCATGAGAGAAATCAAGAGACCCCAGGCTTTCTCCCTCTGCCACTAATTAGTTGTGTGGCCTTGAGCAAGTCACTTAAACTCTCTGGGCATCAGATATGTTATCAGGAAAAGTAGTGAATTGTTAAAAGCATAATTTCTAAGGTCCTTGTCAATGTTAAATTTACAGGGCCAGCTTTCCCATAAAATTTATTTGCCATTTTCTATGTCTGTTCCTATGTTGTATTTCAATGGCCATGAATGAAACTTGGTAAAGGATGGTAGTAGTTCTCTGCGGTGGAAAACAATGGGTGGTTTCTGTCTGGAAGATTTCCTGCCCGTATTTTACACTACCCAGCATGAAGAAGTTTCTTCATTCTGTAAGTTGAGCCTTGACAAATATACTCCTATCTCCTTAAGACAAATATTTGTGGAGGATTCCTGGGGTTGTTCATTCATTATAACTTTATTCCTTTTAAATGCCACATTTATTAAATAGTCTCATAGCTGGATAATCATTTAGCTCTTACTGCATTTTAAGATCTTACTGCATACGATAATGAATGGAACCTAACTCTTTATATAATCATTATCTCACTTCATTATAACTTATCTGTTTTCAAATCTGCTTTGCCAACTAAATGGTGAGCCCTTGAAGACAGAACTCATGTATTATTTTCTTTCTAGTCCCTACTGCTGAGTATAGTATTCTGACTCAATAGTTATCTTTTGAATAAAAGATAATTAATTCATTACTGTTAATTTATAAATTACAGTTTAGACTTAGCTCCCTCCCTAATGTGAAGAAGGGCTCAGTAGTGTGGGAGCCATGAGGTTCACCTGAAGGCCTTCTGTGGCTCCTTCTCCCTCCCCATTCACACACTTTGTGGTAATGGGAAGGGTGCATTTTAAAAAGATGTCACAGATTATTATAATATACACTAGAGGCCCGGTGCACGAAATTTGTGCGTGGGTACAGTCCCTAGGCCTGGCCTGCGATCAGGGCCATCTTCCCCGGCTGCCCACCCCTTGCCACCACCCACCTCTGGTTCCCCGTTTGCCATTGGGTGATTGGTGCCTAACAGCCCAGTGGGAAGGGACCGAGAGGTAGGCTGTTCCCACCCACTCGCTGGCCCCACCCCCTCCACGGGTTGCCGTCTGTGTGTGGGTGACTGGTGGGGGCCTTGATCTGGCACTGCCTGCATCCCTGGCCACCCAACCCCGGTTCCCTGTTTGCCATCAGGGAGCCGGCCAGCCAGGGAAAGGGAACAAGAGGTGGTCAGTGCGCCTCATAGTGACTGGTCCAGCGGTCATTCTGGTCGTTCCGCCCTTAGGGTCAATTTGCATATTACCCTTTTATTATATAGAATAGTTCTCATCTTCAGGAGGGAAAAAGATACACTCAAAAGTCATACATTTCTGGGGCATTCCTACTGTGGGTTCTGGGCTCTGTAGTTCCTAGGCTGCTTCATACACTAAATAGATGTACTAGTATAGCAACACACTTTGGGACAGAGTGGAGACAGATTCTTTCCCACTGTGCAAGCCTGCCTGGGGACAGAGAGAGGGAAAATAATACACCCTTCTCAGAATGCCTGCTTTCTTTCTCACCAGGCAGGAAGCCATACACACCCAAACTGAAGTCTCATGCACCGAGAGAGAGCATGTTTTCAAGGCCAGTTTGTTGATGCAGCTGACACAGACATACTGAGAAGAAAAAGGGGAATAGAGAACTATTTCATATGAAAATAAATCTTACCAATCTGCCTTTCAAGCATCAAATTAATATAGAAGTGTTCACAAAGAAACCTTGCCCAAGGAGAAAACTTCAAATATTTGGAAATAGTAAACCAAAGCGATGAGACGGCATGAAGCAGAAACATTTGGATTGAATGTTAATTAAAAACAAACTTGGGATCCATTAACTTTATGGAAATTTGAGGTCTTCAGCTCAAATACCAGCTCCTGGGAGCCCTTCCCTGACCACCCACTCCAACACCGCCTCCTGGTCCTCAGTCACTCACTCTGTTTCATGTCACTCTATCTCATCCTATTGCCCTGTTCCATCTGCCTCCCCCCACAAGCCTCCCCACCCCCAGCATGTACAATGTCCTTGAAGCATCCTGTCTTACTTTCTACTGGGCTCCAACTCTTTGGCATGAGTAGGTGCTTGGTAAATATTTGTTTGTTTGTTTGTTTGTTTGTTGTTTTTAAATATATTTTATTGATTTTTTACAGAGAGGAAGGGAGAGGGATAGAGAGTTAGAAACATCGATGAGAGAGAAACATCAATCAGCTGCCTTCTGCACACCCCCTACTGGGGATGTGCCCGCAACCAAGGTACATGCCCTTGACCGGAATTGAACCTGGGACCTTTCAGTCCACAGGCTGATGCTCTATCCACTGAGCCAAACCGGTTAGGGCTGGTAAATATTTTTTATTTTGTTTATTTATTTTTCTTTATTTTCACCCCCTCATCACCATTTATCCCTCCTATACATTCTTCCACCACCACCCACCAATATTTATTAACTAAGTGACAGAATGAATACTACTCATGGTCCATTGAAGATAGTTCTTTAAACTATTTTTCAGGATAGAAAACTGTCAGAAAAAAAAATCACTGTTTAGGATTTGCCTCAAAATAATTCTTGGAGCGTTGCCATAGCATAGTGGCTAATGGCACAGAATGGAGTGTTAGAATACCTGAGTGTGTCTCCTTAGAACCCCAAAAAGCACCCAGAAGACACCTATCGAATGAAGTTTCGAGATTGAGTCCAAGTTTGTGCTTACAACATTAGAACGTATTATTTAGCTCGAAACACTCATGCAGTAGGGTCCAGAAGGTAGCAGAAGAAAGAATAGGAGGTTCTTTTAAAAATAAATTCCATGCTTAAGGAATGCCTACACTTACTAACCTCAAAAAATATTTCTTTCTGTCTCCCATGAAAGCACAAAGCTATTGAAGTCTAAAAATCAAGCATTGCACTAAATTTGTCCTCTTGGTAGTTTTATGCAACAGCACAGAAGGTGAAGTCAAAGATGTTAGTTCTGGTTCAAACCTTGCCACTTACTAGCTTGAGTAAGTCACTTAATCTCTGTTAGCCTTACTTTCTTTCTTTATTAAAAATTAAAAAGGCCTGGCCAGATAGCACAGTTGCTTAGAGCATTGTCCTGATATGCAAAGGTTGCAGGTTTGATCCTTGATCAGGGCACATACAAGAATCAACCAATGAATGCATAAATAAGTGGAACAACAAATTGATGTTTCTCTATCTTTCCTTTCCTCTCTCTAAAATCAATAAAAATTAAAAAGGCAATAATACTTAACATTTTTCCCCTCCTAAAGTGGCAGTTAGGCTCCAGCGATATAACCTATGTGAAAGTGCTTAATAGTAGTTCAAATTATTAAGGGTTGTGAAGATATTAGCTATTTTTTACATTGACGGTGGAAAGATGTGTCAACCTAAATAAAGAAGTAAACTGAGGCAAACTCAAATGATCAAAAATTGAATTCATTTGGGAATAGCAGAGGAAATGCAACTCAGAAAAAATGCATGCCTTACAAGCTACAAGTGAGTCCTCTGAGGTGGTGGGGCAGGTAATATTTATGGGCAAGGAGTGCAAAGAGAGGAAAGTCCAGCCCAGCGTCCACGTGGTAAGTTTATTGGTTTGTGGACAGGGAGGAGTTCTTGGCAGATGTTCATTGGTCAGGAGACAAGTCTCAATCTTCTGTAAATTGGGCATTTATGGGACATCAGCCTTTAAAAAAATAGCTCAAACCCTCCTGCAACCTATAACGCTAATGTTATTTTTTAAAATTTATTTTTATCGTTGAGGGTATTACCTTCTGAGTGTCTCCATTTTATATTCTCCAGTTCCATTTTCGATTGAAATCTTTTCACAGCCTTGGCTGGGTAGCAAAGTTGGTTCTAGCGTCCTCTCCATATGCCAAAGATGCAGGTTCCATCCCCAGTCAGGGCAATACAAGAACCAACCAATGAATGCATAAATAAGTGGAATAACAAATCTCTCTCTCTCTCTCTCAAATCAATAAATAAAAACAAGAAATCATTAAAAAAAAAGAAATCCTTTTACAGATATAAGCATATATGACTTTGTGACTGATGGAGAATTCTATTTTGGTGATTACAGTGAAATACTCAGCTGCCTGAACTAGCAATAGTGTTTGTCTTCAAGATGAAACGAAGTGGTAAATGCCAGAAATAATGATAGAGTAGACACTGAAGTTATGGAGCTATTTCTGTGCCAATTGAGCAGTATGTTTATCAGAAACTTAGCAAGTGGACTAAATATCTAGAAATCTAATTATATGGTCTCTTAGTACAGTAAGAGACACTAAATTGGAAAATTATCCCTCTTACTTATTTCTATTAACATTCAAACAATTAAATCTTTTTTTACTCCACCCTTTCTCTTCCAGCCCATCAAGACTCCACTCCCTTCTTATATTTAAAAGTCCCATTTTCCTCATAAAAACATTTTCATTTCCTGAGCCACCAGACTTCATAGTTTAGAATAGGCTAAAATGTTAACAGAGGTACTGTACTTCTGGTCACAAGATTATGAATAACATTTTCTTATTATATTTTTCTGTACCTAACAATTTTCCACAATGAGCATGTTCTTTTCATGGTAATAGGAAAAACAAGAAAAAAAAGGATTTATTTAGGCAGCATTACTCAGAGTATTTTATTTTATTTTTATATTTTTATTGATTTCAGAGAAGAAGGGAGAGGGAGAAAGATATAGAAATATCAATGATGAGAGAGAATCATCGATTGGCTGCCCCCTGCACTCTCCACACTGGGATAGAGTCCACAACCCAGACATGTGCCCTGAGTGGGAAATGAACCATGACCTCCTGGTTCATAGGTTGATGCTCAACCATTGAGCCAAGCGCTCAGAGTATTTTAGATAATACTAATATTAGGAGATATCTTGCAAGGAATAAGATAGCTGACCAAATAAATTTGGGAAGTACTCCTTTGGGGAGAGTCCCAAAACACAATAGTATATTAAACACTTGCAAGATTCAACAAAACATAAACCCGCTTAACTTTGTTTATTCCAGCATTTTCTTTTTCTATAAAACATGTCTTTCATGCAAATTCTGTAAGTATTTTGTGAAACTAATGATCCACAGAATGGAAAGTGTTTTAGTACGTAAATGCAGCATCTAGGCCATCCTTATGCTAAAAAATTATTGGTTATTTATTTGAGATTCAAATTAAACTGAGCATCATGTATTTTATCTCACAATCTTACTTAACTCAAATTTATTAATACCAGGGCTATGAAGCACACTATGAAAAATGCCTTTTTATTCCAAGTGTGGTCCATGAAGCATTAACATTACCTGGAAACTTACTAGAAATGCACAATGCCAGGCTCCACCACAGGCCTGCTGAGTCAGAACCTGCATTGTATCAATGTCTCCAGGTGAAGTGTTCACATATTAAAGTTTGAGAAGCCCTGATAGAAAGAATTCCTGACATGAGGTTTTCAGCCTTGGCTGCACAAGCTTTAAAAATATGCATGTCTGGACCCTTCTGGTGTGGCTCAGTCGTGAGAGGATCTACCCATACACCGAAGCGTCGCAGGTTCCATTCAGGTCAAGGGCAGGTACCTGGATTACAGGTTCGACGATCTCCACTGGTTGAGGCACATGCAGGAGGCAACCAATCAATGTGTCTCTCTCATGTCGATGTTTCTCTCTCCTCCCATCCCTCCCTCCCACTCTCTATAAAAAAATCAATGGAAAGTATTGTCAGGTGAGGATTAACAACAACAACAAAAAGGCATGGCTGGGCGAACTCTCAGAGCATCACATTTAGTTGATCTGAGGTACAATCTTAGCCATTAATGTTTTTAACACCCCCTCTCTAATACCCTAAATGATTCCAATGAGTAGCTATGCTATTGTGGTTTATAGGAATTATATGAAAATTAAAAAAGAAATATATGTTTGATCATTCAGATGACTAAAATCTATTTCTCATATATATAATTAGTCTTCATCCATAGTTCCTGACTCAAAACTACCAAAACCCTTGGAATTTCCTGAGCAATAAGAGCAATGAGACCATGTTTTATTGTAATATTTGGTCTCTTGTCCTCGGTTTCTGAAATCACTTCAGAGCTATAAGGTGGCTTGGGTGCTATTTATAACAGCCTCTCTCCAGCACAACTGGGTTTAGGTAAATAATGTGACTCTCAGAAGCACTTAAGGATGGAGACTGGTTGCCAGAGGAACCAACCAAGTGATTCTAGGAGTGGAATTTTCAGACAACTTCCGGGAGGGAAGAGGGCCTTGAATATATCTCCATTGGCTAATGACTTAATGAAACCTCATAAAAGCTGAAAAGGAAGAGTTCAGAGAGTTTCCAGGAGGGTGAATGTGTGGAAGTGCTGGGAGAGGCTCCCAGAGAGCATAGGTGCTCCGTGCCCCTCTCCCCATACCTTGCCCTAGCACCTCTTTCACCTGGCCGGTCCTCACTTATATCCTTTTATAATTAACCGATAATACGGTAAGTTAAATGTTTCTCTGAGTTGTGAGCCACTCTAGCAAATTAACTAAACCTGAGAAGAGGGTCATGGAAATCTGGTTGACAGCCAGTCAGTTAAAAGTACAGGTAATTATGTGGACTTTCAACTGGCATCTGAGGTGAGGGTAAGGGGGCACTCTTGCAAGACTGAGCCATTAACCTGTGGGATCTGATGCTATCTCCAGGTAGATAATGTCAGAATTGAGTTGAGTTGTAGCACACCCAGCTGGTGTGAGGAACTTTCCCCCAATAGAATTGGGTGTAGAAACTTTAGTAGCCAAGGAAGAACCTTTATTTAAAGTTGGGGACCCAACCAAGATGGACTCTATCAGAACCACCTAGAGAGAGCTTCCCACCATTTCTGTGCCCGGCCCAGGTCTATTGAACCTTCATCTTTAGGTGTGGCTGCAACTTAAGAAAGCATCTGGTACAATTCTGCTAGGTACTCTTTCTCCAGTTGAGAACCATTAATGTTGAGGACACCCTAAAATGGAGCTGTTCAGCAGCTATCTGGCCTCCACATTACAGAGGGAAGAAGGTCCACCCACCGAAACTTGGCATTCAATTTAGGGTAGGCGTGATTTCCCTCCTGTTCTCCTGGCAGCCACAGAACCACACGTGGGAGGACACGAAGAGCAAGGCAGGATGGCCTTTGCCCTCCAGAGGGAATTTCATGGATGTTCACATTTCTGTGAAGAATTGCTGTGATGCCCTAGGATGAAGGTGTTTATTGACTCTGACCAGATTAAATCATTTGTTTTCACTCTCGGGATGTGATATGGGATCCCACAAGTCTATTTAGGATAATAAATGGATTATGAAAATGGTTCTAGCAGAAGTGGGGAGTGATTTAACTAATTCTGAGTTATATTATGCAGCACAGGTGGTGACTTGTTCGCCAGCGGATAAGGTAAAACCCAGCTGCAGAGAGTGGCAGCGTGCTGGGCAGGAGTGTTGGACCCCTGGACTAAGCAGTGACAGTTAAGGAAATCTCACCCTTTCTCCTGCAGCACATGGTAATTGAGCACAAAGCTTGATAAGAGGCAGGCAGAATTTTAGTCAAAGAATAGAACTTGCTACATTGTATGAAATCTTATGGATTTCATCTGAGGTTGAGCCTTCAAGATGTCTTTGTCTTTTAGTTAGTTATAGCTCAACTTTGTTTGGAAGAAACCGAATGTCAATTAATTAACACTTTTCTCAGCCTTTGATTTATTTCCCTTCTAGTTAAAAGAAAGAAATGCTTGTGTTCCTTGAGGAAGGATAAGATATGGGATATATGTGCACTAAAAGCTGAGAAAGTGTTTTTGATAGAAGCAAATAAGCCTGTTTCTGGGTTTATGACCAAGTTGGTGGCCTGGAGGCTTCATGGCAAGTTCATCTGGTTGATGACATTGATACAAGGCAGCCAGTGGGGCTACTTAGTTCAAAGCTGGTATTTTTATTCTTTTTCAGAAATTCCATTGAGTTGACCTCAGGGCTGAAATGTTTGAGGATTTTTATTCAGGTTAAATGCATGCGGTTTACTATCTTCATGTTGCATTAAAGTAGTAAGGTACTTTATATTAGAGTGAGCCACTTAATTAAAAGTACTTTAATTAACTTGAAGGTACTTACGGATCATCTGGGGATCTTGTTAAAATGCAGTTTCTGGTTGAGTAAGTCTGGTGTGTGGCTGAGATTGTGCATTTCTAACCAGCTCCCAGCTCCTGTTGATGCTGTTGGCCTGCAGACCACACTTTGCGTAGCAAGGCTATAGAACTTGAGTTTAAGCCACGTGTATCAGTCAGGGTGTTCCAGACAGAATAACAATACAGGTGTGTGTGTGTGTGTGTGTGTACTGACAGGTATTTATTGTAAGGAACTGGTTCATGTTATTGTAGGATTGGCAAGTCCAAAGTTCGTAGGACAGAGGCTGGACACTCAGGTAGGCATTAATACTGCAGCCTCCAGGCAGAATTTCTTCTTCTCCAGGAAACCTCGGTTTTTGCTCTTACAACCTTTCAACTGATTGCATGAGGCCTACTCACATCATTGAAGGTAATCTCCTTTATTTAAGGTCAACTAATTACAGATGTTAACCACGTCTACAAAATGCCTTCACAGCCACACTTAGATTAGTGTTTGATTAAATAACTGTAGGGCAGCCAAGTTGACCCATCCAGGGGTCCTCAAACTACGGCCCGTGGGCCACATGCCCGCCAAGGACATTTATCCGGCCCGCCGGGTGCCGCTGCCTATCCTGCTTAGCAGCCGACTTGTCCCGGGCCCGCAGTGCGCATAGGAATTTGTTCACAGTTTTTTTTTTTTTAACTATAGTCCGGCTCTCCAACGGTCTGAGGGACAGTGAACTGGCCCCCTGTTTAAAAAGTTTGAGGACCCCTGCAAAACTAACTATCACACATTGCAACTCTTTCTTGAAAGGACAGTTTCCAAATATGTCTAATAAGAAAAACAAAAGGGTCAGTGCCCTGTTTAAATTAAGAATCTAATCCTGGAGCCTGGCCTCTCATTCCTCAGCTCCTGCCCACTCCCCTAAGGAACATAATTTCAAAATACTTGTCTTATATTTCCTCACCTGTAAAATGCAGGTGGTAGTAGTACTTGATTTAGGATTAAATGAAATCATCTGAGGGAAAAAAATCATTTAGCAGACCAAGATGGCAGCATAGGTAAACACCTGAACTTGCTGCCGCACACAACAACTTCAAAACTACAACTAAAAGACAAAACGGACATCATCCAAAACCACAGGAAGGCTGGATGAGTGGAAATTCTACAACTAGAAGGGAAGAGAAAAGCACACTGAGACTCAGAGGAGCTGCGGAAGTAAAGTTCAGAGGTACGGAGGCTCGCGCGCAGAGAAGGCTGGCAGCTAAGTAGGCGGCTGGCTTTTTCAATCCCAAGGGAGACACAAGCTCCCGACGGCTTTGAACTCCAGTTCCGGGTGAGAGTCTGGGGACCCAGACTCATACGGGGAGAAACTTTACTGCCTGGCAGTGGGCGGAACTCGAGGGTGGCTTTCTCTCAGAGGTGCTTGCAGTGATTACCTAGGGACACTGAGACCTGGGGGCCTCTTAGGGCAGGGCTGAAGGTCAGCCATTGCTGTTTGCTCTGCCCTGAGAATCCGCCCCACCAAGCTGTGTGCAGAGGCTTTTGCATATGAATGGCCTGGTCCTTTGAAATCTAAACTTACATAACAAACTGCAGCTGAGTCAGAGAGACCCAGAACATCCAAAAGAAGGCCCAAGGCCCCACAGAAGCTTGCATTGCTTCACAGCTGGGCCTCATCTGGGCACCTCCAAACCCAAACAAAGAAGAGGAATCTGCAGATCTCTCCGTAGCTCCTGCTGGGTGGCCTCAGGCAGAGGCTAAATTAGCACCTCCTTAGAGATCCAAGAGCCAGTGTACCCAGGGGTCAGAGTGGGACCATCCAGATTACAACTCCTCAGATCCATAAGGGGGCAGACTCAGTGAGCACCAAAGCCCCACTGAAGCAAGTCCTATCCCATAAGGGTATCTCCAGCACAGAAGTTCTCCCATCGTAGACACAGCTGATCCTCCAGCCAATTGGCCTGGAGGTCAATTCCTCCCAGTGATACCAACAACAATCAAGGCTTAACTACAACAAGACTGTGCACACAGCCCACAAAGGGGTGCACCAAGAGTGTCCATCTCAGGTAACTGGGGAAGCTGAGCCACTGGGCCCTATAGGACACCTAGCACACAAAGCCACTCTACCAACTCAGGGAAGCAGCAAAAATGCAGAAACAAAGAAACAGGTAACAAATGAGAGAAATGGAGGAAAGCAAACTACTGGATATCGAGTTCAAAACCACAGTTATAAGGTTTTTCAAGGAGTTTCTAGAAAAGGCCGATAAATTTAGTGAGACCCTTGAGGATATGAAAAAGGACCAACTAGAAATTAAGCATACACTGACTGAAGTAAAAAATAATATACAGAGATCCAACAGCAGACTAGAGGATCGCAAGAATCAAGTCAAATATTTGAAATACAAAGAAGCAAAAAACACACAACCAGAAAAGCAAAAGGAAAAAAGAATCCAAAAATATGAAGGTAGTGTAAGGAGTCTCTGGGACAACTTCAAGCGTACCAACATCTGAATTATGGGGGTGCCAGAAGAAGAGAGACAGCAAGATATTGAAAACCTATTTGAAGAAATAATGACTGAAAACTTCCCCCACCTGGTGAAAGAAATAGACTTATAAGTCCAGGAAGCACAGAGAACCCCAAACAAAAGGAATCCAAAGAGGACTACACCAAGACACATCTTAATCAAAATGCCAAGAGCAAAAGACAGAGAGAGAATATTAAAAGCAGCAAGATAAAAACAGTTAATTACCTACAAGGGAGCACTCATAGGATTGTCAGCTGATTTCTCAACAGAAACTATGCAGGCCAGAAGGGAGTGGCAAGAAATATTCCAAGTGGTGAATAGCAAGAACCTACAACCAAGATTACTCTACTCAGCAAAGCTATCATTCAGAATTGAAGGTCAGATAAAGAGCTTCACAGATAAGAAAAAGCTAAAGGAGTTCACCAACACCAAACCAGTATTATATGAAATGCTGAAGTGTATTCTTTAAGAAGAAGAAGAAGAAGAAGAAGAAGAAGAAGAAGAAAAAGGTAAAGATAAAAATTATGAACAACAAATACATATCTATCAACAAGTGAATCTAAAAATCAAGTGAATAAAAAATCTGATGAACAGAATAAACTGGTGAATATAATAGAATTGGGGGCATAGAAAGAGAGTGGACTGACAATCCTCAGGGGGAAAAGGGTATGGGGGTGAGGGAAGGGACTGGACAAAAATCATACACCTATGGAACAGGACAGTGGGGGTGGGGGTAAGGGCATGGGCTGGGTTGGGAACCGGGTGGAGGGGAGCTATGGGGGGAAAAAGAGGAACAACTGTAATAATCCAAACAATAAAGATTTAAATAAAAAAATATTTTAAAAAATCATTTAGCACAATGTCTGGCATTATTGTGGGCATTTTTTACACATTGGAGGCTTTTAGTATGATTGATAGTAATCAAAACGATTGAAAAATACTCTTCCTTGCAAAGAAAGAAAAACTTGAAACGTTATGGTATAAGGCTTAGTATGCTCCTAGGATGTATTTCTGCCTCCACTTTTTTTAAAAAATTGATTCAGAGAGGAAGGGGGAGGAAGAGAGAGACAGAAATGTCAATAAATGTAAGACACTGCTCTTGGGTTGGGAAAAGAGAACTGGAACAAAGCTGGACCAGTCCTTTCAGGGATCATCAGGCTATGGTGCCCATAGGATACTGCAAGAAAGTTCTAAGTGAATCACATGCAATCCTGTTGAATTGTCCTAGGGTCTACTGGGATAAATCTTCCTTATAGCCTTGATACTAGGGGCAAGGTGATCTCCCTAAGTTTACTGTTCTCTGTAAATTAGCATCATAGAACCTACCTCCCGGGGATTTCTTTTTCTTCACAAACTTTTAATTTTGGAGTAATTTTAGATTAACATAAAAATTACAAAGATAGTACAGGTTTCCTGTAGGCCCCTCGCCCAGTTTTCTTCATTGTTTGCATCTTTTGTTATCACGGTACATTTGTCAAAACAACAAACTGACACTGGTACATTATTATCAACTAAACTTCAGGCTTCATTCCTACTTTCCCAGTCCACCATTCATGGCTTCTTTGTGTTCCAGGATGCAATTCAGGAAACCACATTGCATTGTGTTGTCTTTTCTCCCCAGTATCCTCTAATCTATGACAGTTTCTCAATATTTCCTTATTTTCCATGACCTTGAGAGTCTTGAGGAGTATGGCTAGGTATCCTGTAGAATGTCCCCCCGTATACTAGTAGCTTTGTCTGATGTTTCTCTCAGGGTTAGACTGGGATTACCCCAACAGAGTTTTAATGGAGATATAAGGAGAGAATCTATAAAGCATTTAGGATCCTATTTGGCAGGCATTTTCATTACCAATGTGCTTTTTAAAAAATCTTCTCCAGAGGAAAATTTTCCATGGATTTTTAGGGAGAATGGAAGAGAGAGGGAAAGACAGAGAGAAGCACATCAATTGGTTGCCTCCTACATGAGCCCTGACCAGGGCCTGGGTGGGGGAGGTGCCTGCAACCAAGGTACGTGCCCTCGATGGGAATCAAACCAAAGACCCTGTGGTCTGCAGGCTGACGCTCTATTCACTGAACCAAATTGGCTAGGTTCCAATGTGCAATTTTTAAAATACATTTTTATTGATTTCAGAGAGGAAGGGAGAGAGAGAGAGATAGAAACATCAATGATGAGAGAGAATCATTGATGGGCTGCCTCCTGCACACCCCACACTGGGGATGGAGCCCACAACCAGGGCATGTGCCCTGACTGGGAATCAGACCGTGACCTCCTGGTTCATAGGTCAACGCTCAACCACTGAACCATGCCGGCCGGGCCCAATGTGCATTTTTAATGCAGGGGGCCAAAGCCGAGTTGGGGTTGAGAGCAGAGACTGCAACCAGCAGCCTGGGTCCAAGTCCTGCTGCCTTTCTAACTGTGTGACCCTGGACGCATTATTAACCTCTGTTTTGCTCTTCTATCAGTAATGATACTAACAGCACTTTCCTCATATGGTTGTTGTGAGGATTGAACTGATGGACATATGAATTGATTGATGTAAAATACTTATTACATTCTGGGCACCTAAGGAGCTCCCTTTACTCCTTTTGCTATTAAAATTATTAAAAATAATAGTGTGAGGCTCTCTCTCCTCATCTTCGGGATAATCTTGAATCTTCATGTAATCGTTTATCTATAGTGATCATGCCTGTGTGAGACTCCGTCTGTCTGGAGGGTGCCAATCCAGTGTCATTGTGAGCCCAGGTCCTCGGGCAGATTTCAGATTCATAGCAAACACCCTTCAGTAGCAGCCCTCACGTACTTCCCTGCGGAATCCTCTGCTTCCATGTCAGCCCCATCCATGGGTAGGACCAGGTAAAAAGGTGAAGAGGACTCCTGCCTAGGACTTGCAGAGCAGGTTCTGAGCCAGACAACAGAGCCTCTGGCTGCAGGGCTGGGAGCCTGGGATCTGGGTCACCTCCCATCTGGTCATCGCCAAGGTCAGATTTCAGGTGCAATCCCTTGTTCAGCACACACGAAGGATGACTCAATTACACCACTGTGTAGTTTAAACTGGGAACAACCCTAAATTATGCAATTAAAGACTTGAATGAAGTGTTGGAGTATATGATTTAACAATGAATCAAAAGGGATATTTAAAAAAGAAAAGTAAAGGGAAAGAGTGAAACAATAAGCCTGGGAAGAAAAAGAAAATTGAAACCCACAGCCTCTCTGCCCACTTCCTGCTGTCTCATTCCTGTGGTGCCGTTTTGTCTAGTCTTATGTGTCTTTACTTACATGATAATCCCCTGGAGCAAGGAAGGAATCACCTTGATTTCAGTGCAGCTCTAACACTGAGCAATTCCCTGAATGTTAAAAATGGCAAAAACAATCGCATCACACTCAGTTACGTCCTCAGGGGTCTTCCTTGTCGCTTAATATTTTACCCATTCTTGAAGCACTGTTTTGAAGTGTGTTATAAATTTGAAGAATTTAATCTTCCCAGATATCTTAGCAGGTGGGTGGGTGGTATTTATTTAATAAATACTGAGTGCTAGACACTTGCAATCCCTCAGGAACAAAACAGACCGAGATGCATGCTCTTATGTGCTTACAGGTTAGTGAGGACAGAAAGCACTCATGAGCGAAATGAACAAGTAGTGTATGGTATGTTCGAAGGTGATAGTGCTATGGAAAAGAGAACACCAGGGGGCAACTGGGAGTGGTGGGGGATGAGGGTGGAGGGGTGGCTTCTCAATTCTCCCCATTTGCCAATGGAGGAGCTGCATTAGGGGTAAAGCACTCCCCTCTCTCACCTACTTTTCCCAGTCTCGGCTCTACGTTTTGTCTAGCCATCTCTGACCCTTTGTTATATTCCCCTTTTTAATGGGAAGAGGATTAGATGCAGTTCAGCGCTCCACTCTGGAGCCAAAGTGTCTGGAATTGATCTGTACCTCAGTGGCATTCTCTAGGTGACCTTGGGCAAGTTAACTTTTCTCTGCATTTACTTCCCCAGCCATAAAATTTATGCACCTCACAGGGTTGTAGAGAGGATTAAATGTGCTTAGAGAAGTATCTGGTACATAGTAAGTGCTCAGATGTTAGCTTTAAAAATGTGGTGTCCATGTGTTGTGGAGTGGGGGAGAGTCATGAGTAGGAGACTCTCTGCTACTTAGTAAATGATGGGCAGCATCCATTTCTATCCCTAAACACTGTTAAACCCAGCTACATGGGGCTCCCTCCCTCAGGAACTTAAGGTATGAAGCTTAGAGTCCTGTCTTATTCAACAACTGTATTGAGACGTATTCATATATGTTCAAGGCCAAAGGCTGCTTCAAAAACGAGTAAGTGGTTCCTCTCTTATCCCTTGGTTCATTCCCAAGAAACACTCTTCTTTTCTGATTGTTTTCTGTATTTAAAATATATATATAGATTTTATTGATTTCAAAGAAGAAGGGAGAGGGAAATAGAAACATCAATGATGAGGGAGAATCATTGATCGACTGCCTCTTGCACATCCCACCCTGGGGATCGAGCCTGCAACTTGGCCATATGCCCTGACCCGGAATCGAACCGAGAGCTCCTGCTTCACAGGTGGATGCTCAACCACCAAGCCACGCCGGCCAGGCAGTTCTCTGTATTTTTAAAAAACAAATTCTCACATTGTTATTTCATTTTTAACTTAAGCTTAATCACACACAGAAATAGGTCTTTGCTTTGTTGTGCAGCTGCCTGAAACAGTCACCACTTTGATCATTTTCTCGTGTTTGGCCTGTGCTTTGTTACTATTAACAAACATGCCCCATACCCCACTTTCATAAACTAAAATACTTAAAATATTGAAAAGGGATGAGATAGGTCAAACCATTTTAAGCCAGAGAAAATATTCATTATTCCATCTATTCCCAGAGGTTTCTACAAATCTAGTCTTCAATGCATTGAAGATAAAACTCAAAGGGGTAGCTCAAGAATCATACACACACACACACACACACACACACACACAGAATTAACACAAATGCTGGCAAACAAACTCAATGTATCTAGACAACTTCCCTGGCGTAACTTATTTCCTGAGTGTTGAGTCTCAAGGACTCTCCCATAGTAAATTATTAAGCTTAGTACAAGGTCTAAGATTGAGATAAAAGAAAAAGGAAAAGAATGTTGTTTAAAGTGGAAGATCAAACACATTTAATGCAGCCCTGTGATATGACAGTTTAGCCTATCCTTTATCACAATGATAAAAACAAGGAGTTAGACAAACAAAACATAGTTGCAATGATTCCTTCTGTAGCCCTCTAGTTCCACACAAGTGCTATCGTCATCTTGTCGCCAGTGCAGGAAGTCCTCTTTGTCAAGGGGAAATTAAGGCGCTCCAAGAGTTCAGACCTGGTTGTATAGCATCTGGTCTGTCTTGGTTAGGCGTTCACTGACCTTCTACCCCATTTTCCAATAACTGAATCCTTACCTTGGTTTCTTACTTGGTACCCCAATTCCTTTAAGACTGTCCCTAGACTGCTTGCTTCCACACCCTCCCACAGGCCGATGTCATGACAATCTTGGGGGAGGCCCTTTGGTCACAGCCTGCCTAGATACTCACATGACATTGATCGCCAAGACTGTCTCCATCACTGTTCTGTCCACTCGCCAGGACTTCCTCCTGTCATGGACCTCTCCAGCCAACACTTGTCTCTCGGACAACCTCCTGCCACCTACATCTCCAGATAACGCACCCACACTGTGTCTGGCCTTTCTCGATTGCACCTGTGTCAGCCCCTCCTGCTCTAGCTGATTCCACTGCTCACCGAGTTCCTGACCTGAGAACTGGAGACAGTTGTAGAAGGCAGGAAGAAATAAGGTTAAACGTGTTAGACGTTTAGTTCTGACCCAGGATGTCAGCACCTCTTTCTTATGAGGTTGTGAGGGTGAAGTGAGTATATGCATTTAGCTGGCACCTTAGAGGAAATCAGAACATGAACCTGGATGTGGAAGAGAGATGGAGGCGTTCCAGAAAGAGGAAACAGTCTAGTAAAGCCCAGATACCAGTGCCCAACTTCCTGTTGGACCAAGGAAGCTGTCTATTGCCGTGGGCCTCAGGGGTTGGGAATTCAAAATCTTCCCAACAGGGTCCCAGCACAGGAGACTGCTCAGCCATGTTTGGCCTCACTTCCTTCCCAGCTAATCCGAGACATTTTTGATTAGACTGTAAGGTGCTAATTATAATCACCAAGTGAACCACTTCCCATTTACTCTTAATTTTCAAGCACCATGAATGTTATTGAATGTGTCAGATTACTTTGGCTCTAAATTTTAATTTCCTGTGATGCTGAACTCCATTTATGTAAGTTCTTCTCAGTGTGCTGTTCATATAGTAAGATGATATTTTGCAAAATTGTGAGCATTGGTTAAACATGATGAGATATGTTTTCAGCTATTCATTGTCTTATGAGTTAAATTATTTATGGAACCAAAGGTGTTATAAAATGCAGTTGAAATCCTAGCTCCCTGTATCTCAGAATGTGAACTTACGTTGAGGCAGGGTCTTTACAGAGGTAATCAATCAAGTTAAAGTGAAGTCATTACAGTGGGTCCTAATCCAGTGCAATGGGTATTCTTATAAAAAGGGGAAATTTGGACACAGAGATATAGTAGAGGGAAGGTGAGGTAAAGAGATATAGGGCCCTAGCTGGTTTGGCTCAGGGGATAGGGTGTCGGTCTTCAGATCGAAAGGTCCCAGGTTCAATTCTGGTCAAGGGCACGTACCTCGGTTGTAGGCTTCTCCCCGGCCCAGCCCTGGTCAGGGCACATGCAGAAGGCAACCAATCAATGTGTTTCTCTCACATCGATGTTTCTCTCTGTCTTTCCCTCTCTCTTCCACTCTCTCTAAAATCAATGGAAAATATCCTCAGGCGAAGATTGGGGGTGGGTGGGGAGAGAGAGAGAGAGAGAGAGAGAGAGAGAGAGAGAGAGAGAGAGAGAGAGAGAGAGAGAGAGAGAGAGAGAGAGAATGGCCATGAACAAGCCGAGGAGGGAGGCCTGGAACAGTTCCCTCCATCATGGCCCTCAGATGGAACCAACCCGGAAGATACCTTCATTTTGGACTTCTAGCCTCCAGAGCTGTGAAACAATCACTTTCTGTTATTAAAACTAACCAGTCTGTGGTCCTGCATGATGGAAGCTCTTACAAATGAATACAAGCACCCACTGTATACCAGACATTGTCCTAGGTGCTGGGAATATGGCAGTGCAAAAAAAACTGACAGCATTCTAGCATGAGAAACAATAATTAAGAACATAAATAGATTAAAAAATAGCATGTCAAAACAAGATCTGCCCTATGAGGAAATATAAAGCAAGGTAAGGAGGCAGAGTGATTGAGTATGCTATTTAGAGTGGGGAGAGGAAGTTCAAGAAAAATTTTTCTAAGGAAGTGACACTTGAGCAGAGACTCAAATGAAGTAAGGGAGATAACTATGTGGCTATTTGGGGAAAGAGGGTTCCTGGCAGAGGGAACAGCTAGTGCAAAGGCACAGAGGCAGACATGTGCTTGACCCTATTGCTCTTCCTTGAACATGTCAATGTGGTTGGAGCACAGCACGAGAGGAGGAGGAGGAGCAGATGGTAGAGTCTGAGAAGAGGGCCAGAGTCAGATGCTATAGGATCAAGCCCTGTAAAGGCTTTACGTCTTATGCTGTGTGATTGAAACCATCAGGTGTTAAGCGGAGGCATGATAGAGTTTGATTACTTTTTAAAGGAACACTCTGGCTGCTGTGTGAAGAATAGATGGTAGTGACATAAGAATAAAAGTAGAGAGACAAGTTATGAAGTCAGAGGCTGCTGCAACAATTCAAGAGAGAAGTCCTAGTGGCAGGGACCAAGTTGACAGTAGCAGAGAAGATAAGAACTGGTAAATCATGGATCTATTTCACAGTTAGAACCTGAATGATTTGCTGGTACATTGGACGTGAGATATTAGAGAAAGAGTCAAGGATGACTTCAAGGTCTGGGGCCTACAGAACTATGAATCATGATGCTGTTTCTTGAGATGGGGAGCACTAAAGGAGGAAAAACTTTGGGAAAGAAAATGAAGGTGGTATCTATTGAACATACAAAATGTGTTTAGGACAGAGGTCTGAGTTAGTGATGCTACACTGGTGAGTTATTAGGATAAAAATGATAGTTAAAGCCAAGATCCTGGCATTTAGAAAGTCATTGTAGAGAAGACAGTGGTATGAGCCCTGAGCCTCCACACAATAGAGGAATGAAAGATGAAGATCCATCAGAGGATCTGAGAATGAGCAACACTAAGAGGGGAGAAGCAAGTTGCCCCAGAAATCAAGGGTGACAGCATTTCAAGAAGGAGTTAGTGATAAACTCTGTCAATGGCTGCTCATAGGTTGAGTAAGGTGAGGACTGAAAACTGCTCTTTTGTTTCTTTGCTAACTGGGAGTCCATTGGTGACCTCAAGTAATATGGTTTTGATAAAGGGAGGAGATAATAACCTCATTGGTATAAGTTTCAGAAAATGAATAGGGAGGAAAGGATAATACACATATTCATCATGCGCTCAAGGCATTTTTCTACACAGCAAAACTGAAGCAACAGCCAGAAGAAGCAAACTCTATGGAGGTTTGTTGTTTTTGTTGTCATTGTTTTAAACTAGGAGATATGATGTCTATTTCATATCATTCAGATTTTATGCTGAATGAAGTTACCCAATAGAAAGAATAAAATTGATGATGTAGGGAACAGGATTCTTGCAGAGCTGGTGAAGGGGATGGAATTCATGCACAATTGAAAGGCCGGTCTTAGCATGGCATCCTGGTCTTTCTCATTCAGGATGATTCACCCAGTGTTATGGGAACAGACGTGGAAAGATGGGGAGATGAATGCTTCATTTTCTGAGTAAAACTAGAGGCCCGGTGCACAAAATTTGTGCACGGGGGTGGGGGTCCCTCAGCCTGGCCTGCACCTTCTCCAATCCAGGACCCCTCGGGGGATGTCCAACTGCCTCTTGCAATCCAGGACTGCTGGCTCTTAACCGCTCACCTGCCTGACTCCCCTAACCCCTCTGCCTGTCTGCCTGATCGCCCCTAACCACCTCTGCCTGCCTGATCACCCCTAACTGCCTCTGTCTCGCCCTGAACCCGGGACCCAGGATTCCCTCCTCTGGCCAGTTGCAGGCACCAAGGACCCGGGCTTCCCTCCCTCTGGCTGGCCACAGGCACCCAGGACCTGAGCCGGCTTTGCCCAAGCTGGCTGCAGCTGCAGGGGATCGTGGGTGAGTGGCTTTGTCTGAGCCGCAGCCACAGGCTCCTGGGACTGTGGGGTGGGTGGCTTGTCCCTCTCCCAGGCCACAGGTGCAACTGCTGGCACCCAGGACCACAGGTCCCGGGTACCTGCGACTGGCCAGAGGAGGGAATCCTGTGTCCTGGGTGCAAGGCAAGGCAGAGGCAGTTAGGGGTGATCAGGCCAGCAGGGGTGCAGTTAGGGGCAATCAGGCAGGCAGGAAGAGGTGGTTAGGGGACATGGGGTGTGTGGATTTTCCCTCCTGGGCCACAGGCACAGGTGCTGGTGCCCAGAACTGCGGGGCAGGGGCCTTGTCCCTTTACCAGGCCTCAGCCACAGGCATAGCCATTGGCACCTGGACCACAGGGCGGGCGGCTTGTCCCTCTCCCAGGCTGCAGGTGCAACCACTGGCACCTGGGACCACAGGGACTGTGGGGCATGCAGATTGTCCCTCTCCCAGGCCACAGGCGCAGACACAGCTGCTGTCACCCAGGACCAAGGGGTGGGCGGCTTGTCCTTCTCCTGGGCCACAGGTGCATCCGCTGGTGCCTGGGACCACGGGGTCGGTGGCTTGTCCCTCTCCTGGGCTGCAGGCATAGCCGCTGGTGCCTGGACCACGGGGCATGCAGCTTATTCCTCTCCCAGGCCACAGCCTGGAAGGTCCCCATTCTTCTCTCATTTGTGCCTGGCTGGTCCCCATTCCTCTCTTGTGAGCTCATTTGTGCCTTGCTGGTCCCCAATCTTCTCTCCCCAGTGTTGAGTGTCTGAACCATTACAGCGTGACGGCATGAGGGTGTGACGACCATTTGCATATTAGCTCTTTATTATATAGGATAGGAAGTAAGGTCTTCAGCTGAGGATGAGGAGAAAGGAAGGCATGTTGGGACAACTGAAGACAAAGGAGAAGATATGAAACAGGCCCCTTAGAGAGGGTCAGTAGATGGGCTAGGAATGTATGTAAACCTGGATGGGCTCACTTGAGGTTTTAAAGTGAGACCAGTTGGGCCCTAACCGGTTTGGCTCAGTGGATAGAGCATCAGCCTATGGACTCAAGGGTCCCAGGTTTGATTCCGGTCAAGGGCATGTACCTTGGTTGTGGGCACATACCCAGTGGGGAGTGTGCAGGAGGCAGCTGATCAATGTTTCTCTCTCATCGATGTTTCTAACTCTCTCTCCCTCTCCTTTCCTCTCTGTAAAAAAATCAATAAAATATATTTTAAAAAATAATAATAAAGTGAGGCCAGTTGGTATGGTTATATGTTGTTCCTTAATCTGTGTCTGAGTACTTGAGTACAAACACAGAGAAGGAAGTGAGTTAGAATTAACTAATGTTATGGACTAAATCGTGCCTCCCCATTTATATATTGAAGCCTTAAACCCCAACATAACGGTACTTGGAGACAGGGCCTATAAGAAGGTAATAAATGTTAATAAGGCTGTAAGGATGAAGCCCAATCTCATAGACTTGGTGTCCTCATTAGAAGAGGAAGACACACAAAAAAGATCTCTCTTTTGTGTCTGCACAGAAGAAAGGCCGTGTGAGGACATAGTGAGAAGATGCTGCCTGCAAGCCAGGAAGAGAGATCTCCCCAGAAACCATCCCTGATAGCACTTTGGTCATAGGCTTCTAAGCCTCCAGAGCTGTGAGAAAAATAAATTTCTGTTGTTTAAGCCACACAGTCTATGGAGTGTTGTTATGGCAGCCTGAGAAAACTGATACAACCAGGGATGGGGTTTTATCAGACGAATGTTACAGAAGATGAGACGAGGAATGATTGTAAAGGTGGATTGAGTGAGGAAATAGATGTAGAATGCTAAGTCTAGTAGATGTAATGTGCAACATGGCAATCGCTCAACCAATGGTAGGTGCTGCTTGCTGCCTTCTGAGTATCTGCCTTTCTTCTGTTCCCACAGGGACAAGTGCTGTGTGAGGAAACAATCATGGAAGCAGCCAGGAGCTCACACTGGAGCAGAGAAAACAGAAACAGACAATACAACATAATCAGCACTGTCATTAGAAATGGATAGCCTTCTGATTCAGAGGAACTATCACAGAGGCAGTGATGTTTGAGCTGAGCACTCAAGCTGAGTAGGAGATGCCAGAAGAGGAGAGGAATTCTGGGTTGAGGGAACGGAGGTTCAGAGAAGAAAAGGCATTTATCAAAGCCTCAGTGCAGGAGGTAGGGACAGGGTGTGGTGGTGGGGAGGGGGAAAGGAGGGGCTCATTGCAGTAGAATGTGAAAGGCCCAGAGCTGATTATGCAGTAAGCAGTAAGCAGAGGAGTGATGTAATAAATTTATTTTTTAAAATATGTTTTTATTGATTTCTAGAAAGAGAGGAAGGGAGAGGGAGGAGAGAGAGGAGAAGAAGGGAGAGAGAGAAAGAGAGAGAGAAAGAGACATTGATGTGAGAGGAACATCGATCCACTGCCTCCTGCATGCCCCGCACTGGGAATCAAGCCCGCAACCCGGGCATGTGCCCTGACCAGGAATCAAACCAGCACCCTTTCAGTGCACAAGACAATGTCCAACCAACTGAGCCACACTGGCCAGGGCTATTTTTAAAGAAAGATGAAACTATGTAAGTGTTGTAGACAATAAATTAGAATGGAAAAGAAACTTCTAGGAAGCATTTGCAATAGCCCATTGGGACCTGAACATGACACATAAGGAGCAATAGTTGGGAGAGAATTCAAGGTTCAGTGGCCGATAAGAGGGGAATGTATGCGAGAGGCACAGGATAACAAACACTCCTAATGTTCTGGCTTGGATGACTGGTTGTATCATGGCACTATTAACCAAATGATAATAATAGGTAAAAATAGGATAAAAATGTTTCGTGGGGTTGGGGCACGATGGTTGGAATGGTGTTAATGAGTCCAGCTGTAGACATGCTCAGTTTGAGGGGCCTATAGATGTCAGCAGGCAGTTAAAATACCTACTTGGCTCTTAGGAGAAAGCTCAAGGCTAGAAAAATCCATTTGATTATTTCATACAGATTTGAAGCTATGGATGTGGTTGAGAAAAAGACAGCTATCACCGAGTGTTCATCAAATGCTATGCACTGCACTTTATGCGGAGTTTCTCATTTAATACTGGCAACAGCTGTATTTAGAAGATACTTTATTATTGTTGTGTTTCACGTAATAATCTGAGTTTAGAGAGACTAAGTGATTTGCCCAAGTTTACATACAGTATTCTCCCACTATTCATGGGGTGTACATGTCAAGACCCCCAGTGGATCTCTGAAATCATGGAAAATACTAAACCCTGTATATACTGTGTTTTTCCCTATACATACCAGTACATATGGTTTCTGTTTGGCACATCCAAATTGCCAGCATCACCACGTTGCACTTGAGGATCATATTAAGTAATACAAAGGTTACTACAATACAAGTACTGAGATACTGAGACTGTGGTATGATAGCAGAGATGGCAACTAAGTGACTAGTAGGCAGATAGTATGTACAGCATGGATACAGTGGACAAAGGGATGATTCACATCCAAGGTGGAACAGAGCAGGATAGCATCAGATTTCATCACACTGCTCAGAACAGCATGCAATTGAAAACGTATGAATATTTTATTTCTGGAATTTTCCATCAAATACCTGTGGACTGTGATTGATTGTGGATAACTGAAACCACAGAAAGCAAAATCGTGGTTAAGAGGGGACTACGGTGGTTGATAAGTGGATGTAAACCCAAGTGGTCTGACCTCAGTGTCCTGCTCTGTGCCCTTTGCCGTGGAAATAGCTTTGTTTACAAGCAAGCAAAAGTGGAATCTGGGTAGAAAGCAGTTTTAAAAAAAATTTTGACAGAGAACCAGAAAACCAGATGGAGGGCATCAAATGTTCAAAAGAATCCAAAGAGAGGTCAGTAGAGACCAGCTCTGATTTAAGCCCAGATCAGATAAGAAGAGCATGGATGCACTTCCCTAGAACAGTCTTAGGGTGACAGGGCCAGAGGCTGACTGCAAATGCTCAGAAGCAAATGAGGCAGTGGTACAAGCAGGTCAGAAGGCACTGAGGAAGGAGGGACAGCTGGCCACCTAGACAAGTATCAAGGTGAAGTCACCTTGGCAAGTATTCCTCTAATCCTCAGTCTACCTAGACAAGTGATTGGATAAGGTGTAGGCAGGCTCAGAAACCAAGTTTGCCTGCACAGGGGTCCCAGGCCATGAGAACTTATGTTAGAAAACCAAAATGTTGATTGATCAATTGGTACTGAGTAATAAACTACCAAGCCAGCCAGATGTTCATTGTTGCTAATGAGAGCATTATAGCTTTATGCAAAGCCTAATTATAATAAAAAAGTTGCCAGGAAGCCAAGCTGGCATGGCTCAGTGGTTAACCAGGAGGTCAGGGTTGGATTTCTGGTCAGGGCACATGCCTGGGTTGTGGGCTCAATCCCCAGTGTGGGGCATGCAGAAAGCAGCCCATCAATGATTCTCTCATTGTTGATGTTTTTATCTCTCTCCCTTCCTCTCTGAAATCAATAAAAATATATTTTTAAATAAGGTTGCCAGGAAGCTTGAACTCAGAGCCAGAGGCATCCTCTAGATGTGACTGGTGCCATCAGCCTGTGATACGTTGTGCATCCATCTCCAACGTGGAATATAGTGCTTCACCGTGGAATCTGGTGGTTCAGGTGCTCATGCTTATGGGTTATGGTGCCTTCACCCTGGGCAGCAATGGAGTTGCACCAACAAGTTTTATTTCTCCAGATTTTTCTTTTGGAGAACCCATCCCATTCCTTTTGGTTCAGTGCTTCCCAAACATGATCATTCTCACACTATCTCCACAGTGTGAAGCTGGTGTCCCTGGCCACAAACAGAATGCAAAGACAGTTTAAAATTTTTTTGGATTACCTGTTTCCCCCAAAATCTTCTTGAATACTAGCAACGATAGGCTCACCACTCTCTGGGAAGCACTTTTCTTAAACAGCACAATGCAGTTTCTAGGTGTATACTTTCTCAGCCACATTCTCAATTCCTGGAATGTCCCAAACCACCCCCTGGGCAGGGGCAGATTTACTGTGTAACTAATAAGGTTTGAGCTTCAAGACTTTCACATGTCCCTTCCAAAGCCTTGCACGTTTGTACCCAATTTGTGTTCTTTTTACAAAGAGAACCCCACTACTACTGAGAATGCTCAGAAGCATATGAGGCAATTGTTTGATGTACAAGCAAGTCAGATGGCAGGGAGGGAAGGAGGGAAGGCTGACCACCTAGACAATTGTATAAGGTGTAGGCCCTGAGCCTGTATTCCCTCCTACTTCTGGGTTATTCCAGAAGTGGATGACTTTACCACTACACATTTTATTTTTCCTCATTTTATCTCTCACACACACACACACACACACACACACACACACACACACACACACACACGTGTGGCCCGGTGCACAAAATTCATGCACATTAAAAGGGAATTAGAGGAAATGTTTTTTTCTTTTTATTAATTTCTTTATTGATTAAGGTATCACATATTTGTCCTCATCCCCCCATTCCCATACCAGACCCCTCCCCACGCATGCCCCCACCCCCCTGTTGTCCGTGGCCACAGGTTAGGCTTATATGCATGCATAAAAGTCCTTTGGTTGATCTCATCCCCTTACCCCCACCCTCTCCTACCTTCCCTCTGAGGTTTGACGGTCTGATCAATGCTTCCCTGTCTTTGGGTCTGTTTTTGTTCATCAGTTTATGTTGTTCATTATTTCCCCTAGATGAATGAGATCATGTGATACTAGAAATACACTTATAAGAACCGAAAATGAGACAAGCAATAATGGTTATGCTGAGAGGCAAATGAATCAGTCTGTAGTGAGTTTCTTTCTGGGCCAACAGCTCTTTTGAGTCCCAATTTCAATGTCTAACAGTTCCTTATGTGTACATGTCAGCAATGATATTTCAGTTCTGGATGGTGGACAAATGGTGGTAATGCAGGTCCGACCCTCTCTGGTTTGGTCCTGGGCAACCTGCCACGACTCACAGCTGCTGACTGCTAGTATGGCAAGGCGTTGTCAGCGTCTTCCATCTCTGGACTGTTTCTCTTCTGTCTTCATGGCTGGAGCAGTCCTGTCAATTCTTCTCTGTTGAAGGAATCCACATGGTCTTGGAGGAAATATTTTAATATTGCTATTTGCCCTTTCTCTATAGTAGAAGTGTCAGAGATGAAAGAAAATTAGTAGAATGTATATGAAAATCTTCCTCTTATCAGAGTCTGGGGCACACTGTGGGACCCCAAGTCAAGTCCCCGCCCACCCACGGCGCCTCAAAATCACGAGATCCAGACCCGGCCAGCCCCACATCCGTCAAGCCCTGCCAGGTGGGGGGGTGCAGCCTCAGGTCCCCTGTCAAGCCCTGCTGGGTGGTGGTGGGGGAACAGCCTTAGGTGCCCTGGCACACCCTCAGGTCCCCCAGCCCAGTGCCAGGTTGGCAGGTGCAGCCTGAGATCCTCTGGCCTGGCACTGGGGCAGGGGGCATGACCTCAGGTCCCCCAGCCTGGAGCAGGGGGCACAGCCTGAGGTCCCTGCTCAAGCCCTGCCAGGCAGGGGCACAGCCTGAGGTCCCCTGTCAAGCCCCAATGGGCTGGGGGTGTGGCCTCAGGTTCACCACCCCAGCCCAGTGCCACACAGCCTCAGGTCCCTGCTGATCACTCATTATGGCTTGTTACAGGAACCCCACCTCCACTGTGGGTGCAACCATCTTGTGTTACGGGAACCCTGCCTCCTCTGTGGGCGCAGCTATCTTGTGACAGTGTGATGGAGTGAAGGTCAATTTGCATATTACCTCTTTATTATTATATAGGATATTTTAAATATCACTTGAATCAATATCTTTGTGTTGTTGTTTTTAAAATATATTTTTATTGATTTCAGAGAGGAAGGAAGAGCAAGAGAGAGATAGAAACATCAATGATGAGAAGGTATCATTAATCGGTTGCCTCTGGCATGCTCCCTATTGGGGATTGAGCCCACAACCCAAGCATGTGCCCTTGACCAGAATCAAACCCAGGACCTTCCAGTCCTCAGTCCAATGCTCTATCCACTGAGCCAAACCAAATAGGGCTATCCTATCTAATAAAGAGGGAATATGCTAATTGACTGTCATGCCCTCACAAGATGACAGTGCTCAGTCCCCTCAGCCCTGCCGGGGACCTCAGGTCCTCCTGCACCTCCCACTGACTGAGGCTCAGGCAAGCCTTGGATGGTGGCTGCCCAGCCACCCAGGGCTGGCCTGAGGTGCAGGCAAGCTTCAGATGGTGGCTGCCCAGCCGCCCAGGGCTGGCCTGAGGTGCAGGTAAACAGGGCCAGCCAAAACTTGCGCTGCTGGCAGTGGCAGCAGCAGAGATGTGCTGGGGGTGTCACCTTCCTCTGATTGCCGCCTCCTTCCCCTGAGGGCTCCCCAACTGTGAGAGGGGGAGGCAGGTCTGAGGGACAACCCCCCTGCCTTCCAGTGCATGAATTTTCATGCACTGGGCCTTTAGTATGTATATATTTAAATATATATATTTTTTATTTCAGAGAGGAAGAGAGAGGACGAGAGAGATTGAAACATCAATGATGAGAGAGAATCATTGATCAGCTGCCTCCTGCACACCTCCCACTGGAGATAGAGCCTGCAACCTGTTCCCTGACCAGAAATCGAACTGTGACCTCCTGGTTCATAGGTTGATGCTCAACCACTGAGCCACACTGGCTGGGCTATTTTTCCTCACTTTATACTGAAGGAATATACTTTTTTCCCCAGGTTTGGTGATGTTTTGCAGTTTATCCATGTACCACCTTTATAGGTAGAAAGAGAGATTGGATGAGTAGCTTAATGGTAGGTATGTGTCAAGGGAAGGATTGTGTCTAGACTAGGAAAACTTGAATGTGTTTGTGAAGAGTGGATAGAGGAAGTGGAGGAAGTTGGTGGAGATGGGATTTAGCACACAGGGGAGGGGTTTAACTTTCAAAAGGAAGAAGGCCCCCTTTGCATCTAAGCTATCAGAAATGAGTCAAGAAGAGGTATATTTTCAGGTAGATCAACAAATGCAGGATGGCTCTGACTCGTGTGGCCTCCATTTTCTCTTTGGATTCTGAGAAAACATCGTAGACCAAGATTTGAGGGATACACAGGTTGTGTGGGGTGTCTGAGGAGAAGTCTGTGTTTGGAATTTTCAACATGGAACCTGCCAAAGGGAGCTCACCAGAGGCAGGAGAAGGCACCGTGGAACAGCTTTGATGAAGCAAGCTTGTAACAGTACCAGGCAGGGCAGTGATGGGCTTCTTTCCCACACAACTCTGCCCAGTAAGGGCCTGAGTCAGCTGAGGAAGGAGAGAATGGAGGCCAAAGAGACAGAGGAAATGGAGTTACTGATATACTTGTCACTGAAGGGATTAACCAGAGAGCAGGTCATTGACAGATTGGAATTCGGGGTCTACAGGTCTTTGTGAGGTCAGAGAGCACGTCTAATGGAAGACCACTAGGTAGGAGAGGAAGAAAAGACTATGGTCTGAGCAGGATTTCTGAGGAGAACTTGAAAAGACATAAATTTGAGTGATGACAAAGACAGGGTTGCCAAAAAAGAGAGACCTATGGCAAAAAGAGATCAGCCTTTAGACTGAAGGGTCTTGGATTCGATTCTGGTCAAAGACACACGTCCAGGTTGCGGGCTTGATCCCCACTGGGGGCCGTGCAGGAGGCAGCCAATCAGTGATTCTCTCTCATCATTGATGTTTCTATCTCTCTCTCCCTCTCCCTTCCTCTTTGAAATCAATAAAATTATATTTTTAAAAATACATCAAGGCTAGACAGTTGAAGACAGATATCTGCACTAGAGAACCCCATAGATAAGGGGAATGACTGGACTTTCTGAAGATGGAAGTTGTAGGGGTGAAGACAGGTAGAATAACATGTCCATGTCCTCCCCCAGAACCTATGAATATGTTCCTTACACAGCAAAAGGGATTAAGCAGATATGATTAAGTTAAGGGTTTTGAGATGGGGAGATTATACTGGATCATCCAGGTGGGATCAATGTAATCACAAAGCTCCTTAAAAGAAAAAAGGGAGGCAGAAGAGCTGTAATGGCAATGGAAGCAGAGGTCCGAGTGATGTGGTTGCCAGAGGAAGGAAGGGGTCACAAACCAAGAAATTCAAGTGGCCAGTAGAAGGTGGAAAAAGCAAGCAAACAGATGATCTCCTAGAGCCTCCAGGAGGAACACAGAACTGCCGACACCTTAATTCTAGCCCAGGGAGACCCCCCACCTGGACTTCTGACCTCCAGACCTGTAAGGTAATAAGTTTGTGATGTTTCATGTCACTTAGTTTGTGGCAATTGTTCCAGTAGCAATAGGACACTAATAGAGATGGGAAGCTGGTTGATATTAACTTTTTTTGAAGGAAAGGATTTTGAAAGAAAGTGAAAAGAGCAGTGCTCTGTGGGAAGAAGCTAGAGGCAAAAGAAACCACCTGTGCCATCAGGTAGAGCTGTGTGTGAGGGTGAGCTGTCTGCACGTGACAGGGCTGCAAAGGACACAGGGTCCTCCCGGGCAATCCATTTCAGTTAAAGCCACACAGGAGACGGGGTAGTGAGTGAAAAGGTTAAGACTATAGGGGATTATTCAAACTTCTTATAGTAGAACAAGAGTTTCAAAAGATAGTATAAATAGTTAACAGTCAAGTTACTGGGAGAAGACCAAACTGAATAGGAATAAGAATGCCTAACAGGATCTGTGACCTCCAGATATAGCCTGTGCACACACCACAGGCCTTTCCTGAGAATCACAGGACAAAGGGAGCCAGGGCCTTGAGAAGGGAGCAGGGCCAGAGAGGGAACTCTGCTCAGCGGTTTTCATCAAATGCCTTTTGGCTCCACCTTCAATTTAGCTGGTTAGATTTGAAGCATCCTGCCTGACTCTACTGGTCTTTGTCAAATTTCAGAATAAAACTTTTGCTTTGTAAAGACTGAGACCAACTTTAGCCAGAACAGCATTATCAGATGCAATGATAACTAATTAATCATTGTCATAAACAAGTAAAAATAAACTTGTTTCTTCACAAATGATAATAAAAATTTGTTTCTGAATAGAGGTATCTTGTCCATATTAGGTTTGTAAATGCTCGTTTGATTTAATTGAATTAAGACAAGTCACAAAGCGCAGTAAAGCGTGGATTTAGTTTCATCTGAGAGCCAAATCAAAGAATCATGAGCGAGCTAGACAGAGGGCTTTTCCCTGCGAATGTCAGGTTTATGACTATAAGACCTCAAACTCTTTAGCCTGTTAGCTGGGCTCAACCATGTGTGGGTCAGGGCCCTCCTTTGGCACCCCTGGCAAAGACCTAGAACATAAACAGGCTTAGTTCCTTTCCACGAGGCCCAGCCCCTGAGTCCTGGCCTTTAGATATTACCAAGTCCATGACAAGGGAAAGCAGGAAAGGCAAACCCAAAGGAAATAACAGGAAAGAGAACACTCCTCTAGAAGAAACAGAGCAGAGCTGGCCTTAGCCACCCACCCCTTGGTCTTCGGCCAGTGGGTATCCCTCCCAAGTAAATGGTCACCCCACATCTTTCTTACCACACTAGCTGAAAAGATAAGAAAATGGATCCAAGAGAAGCCACAACTAGAAGAGGTCAATGGGGGGAAAGGGAGACTTTATGTAATACTTTCAACAATAAAGATTAAAAAAAAAAAAAGAAAAAAAATCCAGGAGACTATAAGGCAGAGCTTTTTCACGCCACAGCCCCATTATGCCCTTGACTTTCACTCAGATCAAACACTCTCCTTCCTAGGAAGTCAGTGGAGAGGGAACATTGCGTTTCTCCCCACAAACCAGCAAATAAGTATGCCCTTTCAAACGCTAAGCTCTTAAGCTAAAAGTTATATATGTTTCTTTGTGCATTTGTTTCTTCATTTTTTCCTTCCCACGTACAAAGCCGACGACTTCTTTAATTAAGCACTCTTCGCTCTTCCTAGAGCTGTTGGCATGTTCAAGAATATTTGCTGCTCTTGGTTCCCCAGTGGACCAAGGCATGCATCTTCAGAAACCCAGGGTGTCTGGCTGAACTCAACTGAACTCACCTCTAATCGCATTGCTGAAGACTGATCTCAGCTAGCCAACGTCTAGACACAGAATAAGCTGCCTTGGAATCACTTGTCCGTGAATCCTGCGGAGCTGTTCCGGGAGATATGGATGAGGATCCTATTGATTTCAGGGGATGTAGAAATACGATTGAGACACAAAGAATCTTGCCAAGTCACCATAATGCTCAGTCTCATAACAGTTATCCTTGGTGCAGGAAAAGCACAGGGGTGATTCTGAATTACCTGACCACTTCTTTCACAAACACTGAGCTGGGTCCTCTGACTTCATGAATGTGCAACCTGTATAGTCACACAGGAGCCTGCACTGAGAAAGGCTCATGTTTGTCTAATGCTCTATTGCTGCTGTCTTGAGATTCTTACTGACTTCTAAATTAGGGACTCACCATTTTGACTTTGCACTGGGTTCTGCAAATTATGTTGTCTGTCCTGGTCCCAATATGGTTTCTTTAGTTGAGAGCCCTCTAATTTCAGGGTTACTTCTTAAATAGCGCATAGCCTCTTTTGCATGCATTTATTTATGTGTTTGTATCCAGTTTTCAGACTGCTGGTTTCCCGAGGGCACAGACTTTATCTCTTTTCTCCAGGGCCTAGAAGAGTGCCTGATAAATCGTAAGTGGTCAGTTCGTTGAATGATCAAATGCTGTAAAGAGGCCACGGGATATTCCCATAGCCAAGGTAACAAGCATGTAAGGAGAGTGCATCATTGGGATAATGCCACATTTGGTATCAAGTTCACCATAAAAGGGGTCATTAAGGCTGGACACTCCCTCCCTGCCTCCTCCTTAACCACTTCTCTCTGTCTGAGCCATAAGCTGCTTTAATGCTTGATTGCCCACACAGATTCTTTGTTCACCTGATTCTCTAAGCTGAGCAGGGAACCCAGACAACCGTATTAATGGACCAAGCTGAGCTGCTGTTGTCAGGGTTCAGAGAGACAGTTTGACCTTGGACTTCAGCACACCTCACCATGGCCAACTGAGCTGCTGAGTCTGAGAGAAATACATGTGAGAACAAATATCAGGATTTCTAAGAGGATTATGTAAAGGGGTGCCATCCTGAGCACCCTCTACAGGCTGGTCCTGGCCCTGCTGCCCTGGTGCCCAAGGCTGGGCCTCTGGTGGAGGCAGGAGCAGGTGGGGCATCCAGGGCGATTTAAAAAATCCAGGAAATCCCTCCTGGTCCACATGAATACCCCTTTAATCTACCTTGATCTCTAAATAGCTTATTAGAGATTCATTCTTTGGAGTTAAGGTTTTGTCCCCTAATAAAAATAATACACTCATGAGAGAGATAACACATAGGATGACTGTCAGACATTAACTATCAGCCATCATTTTTTAAAAGTTCACTTTTATTGTGAGAGTAACATGCTTTTGTTGTAAAAACCTAAATAGTACAGACCATGCTAAGCTTCCCTTGATCAGGACCACAGTGTGGCACAAATTCACAATGACAATGCACATCCTGGAGACCCTGCCTGTTACCCCTGCTCCTCCATCCTAACCCTATCCTCCCACCAGAGAGAAGCATTGCCAACAGTTTGGTGTAAATCCTCCTATATGTTTTTTCATATGTATAATATGTATACAAACATATTATAATGAATATATCATCCTTACATGCTTTTTTAAACTTGATAATATTAGTTGGTGATCTTCCCATATCAGTATATATATTTTTACATATGAAAACATTTAACCACATGGTTAAAAAAATCGAAGGGACAACTTTAAGCATACCAACATTTACATCATGGGAGTGCCAGAGGTAGAAGAGAGAGAGAGCAAGGAATCGAAAACCTATGGAAAAAAATAGTGACCGGCCTGGCCGGCATGGCTCAGTGGTTGAGCATTGTCGTATGAACCAGGAGGTCACTGTTTGATTCCCGGTCAAGGCACATGCTCAGGTTGCAGGCTCCATTCCCAATATGGGGGGTGGGGGGGGGGTGTACAGGAGGCAGCCAATCAATGATTCTCTCTCATCATTGATGTTTTATCTCTCCCTTTCTGAAATCAACAAAAATACTATGTATTAAAGGGAAAACAATAATGACAGAAAATTCCCTTAAACTAGTGAAGGAAATAGACATACAAGTCCAGAAAGCACAAGAGATAGTCCAACAAGATGAACCCAAAGAGGCCCACACCAAGACATTTCATAATTAAAATGCAAAAGGTTAAAGACAAAAAGAGAATCTTAAAAGCAGCAAGAGAAAAGCCATTAATTACCTACAAGGGAGCCCCCATAAGACCATCAGCTAATTTGTCAATAGAAACTTTGCAGGCCAGAAAGAATGAAGGACAAATAAAGAGCTTCCCAGACAAACAAACAAACAAAAACTAAAGGAGTTCATCACCACCAAATTAGTATTACATGAAATATTAAAGGATCTTCTTTAAGAAGAAGAAGCCCTAGCCAGTTTTTCTCAGTGGTTAGAGCATTGGCCCATTCACCGAAGAGCTACCAGTTTGATTCCCGATCAAGGACATGTAACTTGGTTACAGGTTTGATCCCCAGCCCCACTCAGTCTGGGAATGTGCTGGAGGCAACCAATCAGTGTGTTGCTTTCATATCGATGTTTCTCTCTCTCTCTGTTTCTCCCCATCTCTTCCACTCTCTCTAAAAATCAATGGAAAAAATATCCTCAGGTGACGATTAACAACAACAAAATATGAATAATGAAATGGCAATTAATACATATCTACCAACAATTGAATTAAAAAAACAAAATAAACAAAGTATAACAGAAACAGACTCATAGATAAAGAGCATATTTTGATAGTTGCCAGAAGGGAGGGGACTTGGGGAGATGCGTGAAAAAGATGAAGGGTTTAAAAAGTATAAATTGGTTGTTACAAAATAGTCATGGGGATGCAAAGAACAGCAGAAGGAATACAGTCAACAACACTGTGATAACTATGTATGGTGTTTGATGGGCATGAGATTTATCAGGATGATCACTCACTACATTATATAATATCTAATCACCGGGGTATACACCTGAAACTAATATGTTGCATGTCAACTGTAATTGAAAAATTAAAAATTTTAAAAGTTAAAAAAAAATCAACACAAAAGACATGGAAACAGCTGTCCTCATTCTCAGTGTTCCTTTCTTTTTGTCTCACATCTAAAAGGGAACCACTTTTAACAACTTCTGCTTTAAATTTTTCTGACAGTTACTTTTATCTATAAATAATATTTCTTGACTTATGAACTTGACACATTGCCTCTTAACTTCCTATTCTGATGGGCGAGGCTCTGACTTCCTCTCACTGCCCTCTGTGTACCTGCTCTTCCTCCTGACGCATCTGTGACACCACTTTCAGTTCCTCCACTAGTCACATTTGAACCTTCAAGCTGCCAACTCAGCCTCCACTCCTTGTACCATCAACATGGACTGTGCCACTCTTAAAAGACAGTCCCCTCTTCCACAGTAAACCTCCCCTCAATTTTTCCTTGCTAAAGCTGTTATTTACTAGTATACGTTTTATTGTGTCACATAGTCAATTTCAATGATTAATATGTAGGTTGGTTTTAGAAGCTGAAGAGCAACAAACAGCATTTGCATTACAATGCCTGGCCAGTAGTGTTCCCAGAAGGGTTCAGTAATGCTGCCTGTACCTCTGCACTTCGGTCTGTGGTCAGAGCTGTGCCACTCAAAGGGGACAGTCCAGGGCTTCAAGTAGAAACGAACCCTCCTCTTCCTCCTCCCCCCCCCCCTCCTCCTCCTCCTCCCATCTCACCTTTTATACTCACACTTTCCTGTTCCACTGTCTGTTTTTTATTTACACCTCCCCTTTCAGGCCCCTCCCCTCACTACTTCTCTCCCCTTTTCTTGCTTCACCCAGATGGTAGCCTCTTCTAGATTCAAGCTGGCTGCCCTTAGTTTAGGCTTCCTCTGCTCTATGTCAACCTTCCTCAATTCATTCTCTGTTTTCTAGAAATATTTTGAAGACTCTACTATTATATCTGTTATTGTGGGTTTATCCACTTTATTTTTATTCTGTTGCTGCCATTTCTAACAGTGCGTTAGGCGAGAAAGAAGGTAAGTGCTTGTCCTGAACCCACCATCTTGAACCCAGATATTAATATCTTATTGTAAACTGGTTGATCGCCTTTTCCAAACAACCTGAGAGAGGAATTTTGAATGTGGGAGACAGAAAATAATCATTAGGTGTAAATAGCATTTTCTGAATTCTTTTCATTTTTCTATAACCGTTGACACTATTGACTACTCTCTTTTCTGAGACTCTCTCCTCCCCTAACATTTGAGATCCCATCTTCCTTGCTCTTTTCTCAACTTAAAAACACTTTCCCCAACTCTTGTTTCTCCACTTGTCCCTTTAAAGATTCATCCTTATTCTTCTCTTCTCCCCCTAATATTAAAACACCCATAGGCAAAAACCTTTCCAAATTTTTATCTCTGATGCCAATGTTCTTTTCTGCACTCCAGGCCTTCATGTCAGCTTGCCAACAGGACATCTTCACCTGGATGTTCCACTCCAGGCCCCACATGCGGACAAGTGAATTCATTCTCTTCCTCTCACATCTTCTCTTCTGGGTGCCTTATTTCAGCTAACAGAGCCATCATCCAATTAGTCTTTGAAGCTACGAACTCTGCCTCTGCCTTTCTGTGACAGACTGGCCATAAACGTATTTCCCTTTTTTTGTTTTTTTTTTGGGACACTGCTGGACTACACTTCCCAGGTTCCACTGCCGTGAAGTTTGGCTGATGGAATGTGCGGGGGAGTGATGCCTGTCACGTGGAGGCCAGGCCCATGCAAGCCATCTTTGAGATCCTTAACTCCCTCCTTCTGTGCCTTTTTGCTGGCTAGCTTTTCAAAGCTGCCTTTTTACCTCTGTGCCTGCTGGAAAGAGCACTATATCATTCTCTTTGACTCAGGAAGGTATGCACAGCTTCTGAAGGGCTTGTTACTCAGTCCATGGGTCAGCTTGGTGAGCCTATGGTGCCTCCCCATGGACTCAAACACCAGTCCAGATGTTGCTGTGAAGGCATTTTTCAGGTGTGACTATCATTTACAATCAGTAGACATGAAGTAAAGCAGATTATCCTGCATAAGGTGGCTGGGCCTCATTCGATCATTTGGAAGCATTAATAGCAAAGACTGTTTCCTGCAGAAGAAATTCTGCTTTGAGACTGCAATATAGAAACCCTGCCTGAGTTTCCAGCCTGCTGTAGTTCTGCCCTACAGATTTTTGATGTGCCAGCCCCCACAATTACATCAGCCAATTGCTTAAAATAAAGCTCTCTTAATCCCCTATCTCCTTTTCTGTCTGTCTGTCCATCTATCTCTCCATCCTATTGATTCTATTTTTCTGGAGAACTCTGACTAGTATATCAAAGAAAGAGCCAATTCCAATTCCTTTCCACATGATCCTTTTAACATTCCTATCACCACGTCAGTCTGAGACTGGATTTAAGCTGTGTCTGTACACACACCAGACACTGCCCAAGGATTGAGATAAGCTACAAAGCTTTATTAAGAATTAAAACATAATGGCCCCTTTCTTGCCCCATAACCTGAGGATAAGATACTTCTCAACCCCTCTCCCATTTATCATACAAGTACAAGAACCCAGAACGAGGACTGGGGCTGGGTAGAGATACTAACGCAGCCTGCAGAAAGTTGCTTTAATCTTGACTAGGCCTAAGGTTGCAGATAGGATATAGTGGCCACTTCTGAGAAGGAGTCAAATATTAAACAAAACAAAACAGAAAGAAAGGAAAACTGAGAAGTTAGCTCCTTGCCTGAGGCATTGGTCAGGCCTCAGGGAGAGTGGATGTGGGAAGTCACTCCTATTAATATCTCATCTAGTTCTGGGGTCAAGATACCAGGCAGGACCTGGTAGTGAGAGATTCCTTAGACCTTCTGTTTGCCAGGGAATTTCTTCCCGTCCTCTGTCTGGCTCATTGCCATAGAGCCTGTGGAGTCAGTTGTTGTCTAGAGAACCTCCCTCTGGGGTGCCTAGGTTAGCCTTTAATCTGCTCAACTCCTTTCTGTTGCTTTCTGCTCAGAAAGCTCACTCATTCCTATGACTTCAGTGCTCACCTCTGCTGCCAGCTTCCAGTTCCACCTCCAACCCAACCCCATTCCCCTCAATCCTGCTCCCTAAAGGGCATCCACTCTTGGTTTATTCCACACTGGCTCCTCTCTACGGTCCCCACTTGCTTCACTCACAATGAATGCAAAATGCCGGATGTTAGACCAGCTCTCAAAGATTTCCACAAACCACCTCCTCTTCCTGCCTTCAAACCACTGCCATGTACTCCTACCTTCACTCTTCATTGACCCCTATTTAGCTTCATTCTTCCAAATATTCCAGCTGTTCCTGCCTTTTCCTACTTTTTAACTGCAACCCACACTTTAGATGCATTGCTCATGAATGGAATTATGGTGATTGTCCTGGTCTGACCACTGTTGTCTCCATATGAGACATTCTCATCTTTCTCCCTAGACCATCTCTCTAGTCAGGGCTGTTTTTTTACCCAGCTTCCCATGAAGGTAAGAGGTTCAGATATATTTGGGTCTCATACCCCCATTTCCCAGTGTCCAAAATCAAGGTCATCTGCTCCTTTCAATCCTCCTCTCACTCCCAGTTCTCTGCTTCTAATTGCCAAGGGTTGAAACTTGAAAGACATTTTAAATCAGCCTTTTCCTTTATGCTCTAATTTAGCAGCAAACCCCAACACTTCTGTGATTCAACTTCATCTCTAAACAGGCTCTCATCACCACCCACACAGTGGTTTCTACTCAGCCTCCCAATCTCAGTTTCTCCCTTCTACCCATCTTGCATACCACTGCCTTATTAATCTTCCTAACTACCTCTTCCATCCCATTATGCATCTACTCTAAAGACTTCAGGCTCATTGTTTCCTAGGGCCTCATGTCAAATTAATGCACCATTGCAGAGAAGGATAATGCTGAGCGGGGATATAGCTAGAGCTCCACCGTATGTTAATATTAAGACTAGAAGCTGGGCACGTTAGTCTCCTTACCTGTACTAATGTGAACACAGCTTCTTCTTTTTTTTTCTTTTACATTAGGACACTATATAAGTATGAGACGTAATTTACATACTCTTTTGTCTTGGTTTTAAGATTCCCCATAAACTGGTCCCCAGGCAGTTGGGAGATTTTCCCTAAATCCTGGTCTTGAGATTCTCAAGGCAGAGGCTCCCAGGACATGGCTGGAGGGCATTGAATTGCTTCCAGATATCCAGTTTCCAAAATTGTGACATTCCCTATTGGTTTTATTCTGGGTTAGTAAAGTGGCTATAATCTGGGAAGAGGTGTCTTTGGGATCAGAGATAGGACTTTTGTGATCCTTACATACGAAGGTGGTGATTAAAGCTACTGCCCAGGATGAGCTTGCCCAGAGGGAGGCGGTGAGAAGAGGACCAAGGACAGAGCCTAGGGGCAACACCAGCACAGGGCTAGACCATTGACTAGACTTGCAGAGCCTCGATCAGTGCCTGTAGTGTAGTCGGTACTTGATAAACATTCTTAAAGTTGTATACCATTAAATAGCATGTGTAATTCATTCATTCATTGATTCCTTCACTCAAAGATGTTTATTAAATACCTAGAAAGGATTCATTTATGTGCTGGATGTTGAGAGTACATTGGTGTCCTGGGAGCTTACAGTTGGGGGGTGGGGGTTGGAGACAGACCTTAATCAAATAATCCCAACAATATTATCACAACACGATAACATATAAACTAGTCTAGAGTGGCAGGGAATGGTTTCTAAAAAAAGTGACATTTAAGCTAAGATATCTAAAGAGTGGCCGAGTCTGGGAATACGCAATAAATTCTTATCAACAATGGCCAATGGCCTCTGCTGCTGCCCAGAGAAGAGACTCTGCCCTGGGATTCCTGCGGGAGAGGAAGCAGAGCTGTGTCCAGGGTGCTGGGCAGCCATGGCCTTTTCTGCAAGTGAGCCTAGTAGGTTTTTAAAATGACCTGGTGCATGTTGTTTCACACTGGGTATGGAAAGTTGCCTTACTTTGGAGTAGTATTAAAAACCTGAGTTCAGACCTAACTGGTTTGGCTCAGTGGATAGAGCATCGGCCTGTAGACCGAAGGGTCCTAGGTTCCATTCCTGTCAAGGGCATGTACCTTGGTTGCGGGCACATCCCCAGTAGGGGGTGTGCAGGAGGCAGCTGATTGATGTTTCTCTCTGATCAATGTTTCTAACTCTCTCTCCCTCTCCCTTCCTCTCTGTAAAAAAAAAAAAAAAAAAAATCAATAAAATATATTAAAAAAACAAAAAACACTCAAGTTAAGCCCTAGTCAGTTTGGCTCAGTGGGTAGAGCATCGGCCTGGGGACTGAAGAGTCCTGGGTTCGATTCCAGTCAAGGGCACATGCCCAGGTTGTGGGCTTGATCCCCAGTGGGGGGTATGCAGGAGGCAGATGATCGGTGATTCTCTCTCACCAATGATGTTTCTATCTCTCTCCCTCTCCCTTCCTCTCTGAAATCAATAAAAATATATTAAAAAACAACAACAAAAACCCGAGTTCGAAGATTATTTGGAAAAATATCACAGAGGCACATGCAAAGTTTAAGCCCCATTTACCCAAAGTTGTCCTCCTATGTCACAATGTGGGCATGTCTTTGGGACAGTCTCAGTGGAGACACTTGTGCTTAGAACCTGTCCACATAGCATTGGGCCCTGTCCTGTCCAAGGGGAAGAGCACACACCTTTGGCATCAGGCAAGAGACCTCAGCCTGTAGCTGATACCGCCCCTTTATATAACTCAACTTTTTCAGCTATTACGTTTTTACACCCTAGAATGTTATTAATTCTCGTTGCCACTTGAAGCGACACAAGGCTAAGTAGGTTAAGGATTAAAGAGAGTGCATGAGAAAAGCATTTTTTTGTTTCACTTTTGTAATCTTAAAATACTGCTTAGGAAGATGGGATGGACTTTCCCAGGAGAGATCACAGGATCAGGTTGCAATGTAGTTGAGTGTCATGGAAAACAAAATCCATGTGCTGTAGTAGGTGCTCACCCAGTCTATCCGTTCAAAGGCATCTTCTCATGGATGCTGGAACTTTCCAAGTCTTTCCTCAGGCTCACTGTGAGCCTATGCCCTCCCGTATTTTTTCCTCCCTTCCTTTAATACCTTGCATAAAATAATGTTCTAATATAAAGCAGTATGTACACTTGGGAAAATGAATTATGGAAGCAAATATGATACACGTGAGAAAAACAGACCATGCTGTTTTATGCTTATGTTTACTATCCTGTATTTTCATCTTGCTTTTTTTTTAATTAATTTTTTTCTCTCATCTGTCTTTGTACACATCGGAGACCTTTTGGGAATTTGTCTCTTCATTCATCTTTCATGCTGTTTCTTAGAGCAATTTTACATCTGACATTTTTACATTTGATAACACTGAGGGGGACAGCTGCATAAAACATTAATTACTTTATATAATACAGAGCTGTGAAGTCTTCTAGATAACTATCTGGGTTACAGCTCAATTACTAAACTAGTTAGTTTGAAAGGGCACTTTTCTTAACATTTGAAGTTATTCTATTTATTTGCTTTTTTATCCTGCTCTTTCAATTACCAGATTCTTCCTTTTATTTAACAAAGAGATTTGTTCCTCCTGTCTTTTTGTGTTTGCGAGACTGTGGAATCTCTATCCAGCTGGAATGCACAGAGATCTGGAAACTGGGTTGGACTCATACAAGGTCTGGCTTGTCCTTGATCTACACAATTATGACCCCTCATTCCAGGAATTGTTTTTCTTTAGTCAACAGTTTTTTTGTGCCCAAAAGTCTCATAGGGATACTTAAGGAAACAAAAATATAGCACCCCAGGGTTTGGAGAACATCATCCTCAAACCAAAACACTTTTGTTTTATGATGGCCCTTGCTCTGAAAACCGTGTGTTTTCCAAAGGCAAGAGGCTGAAGCAAGGAAATAAAAGAAGACAAGTGTAAGAGTATAAAGAAGATAAAACTGGCCATGATTAGAGAAGAAAGCAGGGAAAGGAAAAAGGCAACTGAGGCTAAAGTTTAGCAAGAGATCCCATAGTCTCCTATTTTTAGAGCTTTTCTACTATTTCCTGGGATTCATATAAAAAATTAGCATTTGCAGAGTCAGCCTGCATGAAGGTGCTTGGATAGAGGAGGTACAGGGAACATTGATAAAGCCCATAGAAATATTCTTGAGTGAAAGAAGTAAAAAACAAGAATATATGGTATAAGTACATACTGCATGATTCTATTTATATGAAGTTCAAGAATTGATTATAGTTACTTTTTATTTATTTTATTTTTTAAAGAATAGTGTATTGATTTTTAGAGAGAGAGAAATATGGATGTGAGAGAGAAACATCAATGGACTGCCTCCTGCATACCCCCCATCGGGGATCAAGATGAGCCTGCAACCTGGTCTTGTGCCCTGACCATGCACCAAACTGACAACCTTTTGGTGCACAGGACGATGCCCAACCAACTAACCACACTGGCCTGGGCAGAGTACACTTATTTTTGAGGCCTTTTTGACTGGCAAGGAACATGGAGGAGCCTCATGGAGTGACAGAAATAGTCCATATCTTGATCTGAGTGGTGGTTACGCAAGTGTAGACATGTAAAAGTTAACCAAACTGCACACTTAAGAAAAATGGGTGTTTTTCACTGTGTTATACTTTAAATTTATTTTAGAAATTCACTTTGGTGGGATTTCTCCAGGGCCGTAGAAAATGGTCCTCAAACATGCTAATCTGATGCCATGACTTTTTTTGAAAGTGCTGCTTCTAAAGGTTTTGGTTTGATGAGCCCATATAAACAAATAACAGGACTCTCCTTTCAGTGTTGTCTGGAGGGGTAGACTAGACACGGAGTAGTATTTTGGTGTTTGGCAACATGGTATGCGGGGGGAGGGGAGTTAAGGGTAGGCACACTTGGCACACATTCCACTCTGTGCCTCGGGGACGATTCATGGACAGAGAAAGATTCCCACTGGCACGTTAGTTATCTCAGAGCCTGTCCTGGCTGGAAACGCTGGCAAGCTCTACCCTTCTCTTCCTCTGCTTTTTGGCAGGAGAACGCTTTGTTCGAGGAGGTAATCAAGGGGTCCTGGAGGACAGCGGGCTCTGCCCCATCTTCAGTGCCTTTCCCCAGGGAGATACGTTTATAGCATCCTTTGAGGTAGAACCGCTAAGCACACCCAGAAGTATATAATCTCCCCTCACATTCCACCTTTGCGGGGGCCATGTCCTTGACAGGCACTTACTGTACGTTTCCAGGCCCTGGCAAGATTCAGCCTTGCTTTGTGAACCTCAGGGTGGGCCCGTTTAATTAATCTTCAAAGCATCTGGATCCTGTTTCTCTACACAGGTTAAGTAACTAAGCTTCTTGAGCCCCTCTATCTAAGCTCCTTGAGAATGAAAGAGTAAGTTGCTTTCTGAGGGATTTGCCTCAGTTCCATAATATCTTCCTTATGTGAGCTGACAGGGTGCTGTGCTCCATTCCCAGGAGTGGATGTCACTCCAGAACAGGGATCATTCTAACTTCTGAAATGGGAGCAGCACATTGTGGGATTAAACAGAAGCTCACATGACATTTCTTTGAGAAGAACTGGGAGGTTTTCTACATTCTTCCCTGCTTCTCTCTCATTTTCTGTGTCCTTTCTGAGGTACCCTTCCTACCGTCTCACTGAACTTCACTAATTATTCTGTTCCATCTCCTTACATCTTTTCCACTGGCATCACTTTCTGACATAGGAGAACTAGACCAGACCACCCCACCCTAGGCTCACCTCTTTTATTTCCCTTCCTTCTTTACCCTACTTCTATTTAACGACTTGACTACACAAAATACATAGAATGTTGAGAGCCGTTTACTTTTGTTTATTTAAAACGAGATGTTTTGTTAAAAATACACCATCTGTTGCCCTAGCCGGTTTGACTCCGTGGATAGGTAGTCAGCCTGCAGAATGAAGGGTCCCGGGTTTGATTCTGGTCAAGGACACATGCCTGGGTTGTGGGCTCGATCCTCAGTTTTGGGGCGTGCGGAAGGCAGCCAATCAATGATTCTCTCTCCTCACTGATGTTTCTATCTCTCTCTCCCTCTCCCTTCCTCTCTGAAATCAATAATAAATAAGCAATTAAAAAGAAATACACCATCTGTTGTTTTTTATTGTAATCAAAGTATAACAACAAGATAGATAAAATGACTTTTTTTTTTTTTGTATGCCTTCTAGTTTGTTTAAGGAGCATTTTTATCTAATTCTTTATCACTGGAAAATTTCCATGTCTTTGACATTTTCTTTTAATTTGGAAATTTCTAACAATTACAAAAGGATGATGAACTGCCATGTACCTATCCCCAACCTTAATAATTATCTATAGTTTGTCAATCTGGTCTCATTTATCCATCACACACATTTCCCTTTTCTTCAATGTTTTAAAGCAGTTCCCAGATTCCATTTTATTTCATTGTCCATACTTTCATGTATTCATTGACCTTTAACATTCACAAAGAAACACAAAGGTAGAAGGTATAAAAAATCACTAAAAGCTTTCATAAAACTGTCCATTTTTATGGGTAAATTTGTTTGGAAATGTAAAGAGCCAATGTACTCACAGGCTAGTTCAGTTGTGCTCATTGAATCCCAGAGCCTCAGAGGTACGAATTCATAGTAAAAGCCATTTACTTTTCAACTAGCATTTATTCATGGTGTTTCCCAGATATATCCACTTACCCCAGGGTTTCCACCCTTCTTGAGACCCATGGACTGGAACCAAACATGACACTTTAAATAATAACTGAAAGGGAAGATGGCCATCACACATTGTACTCTGTGGTTTACAACCAGCAGGGCAACTTATTAAGAAGTCTAAAATATCTTCCTTTTTAAAACGTTGAGCTCACCCAGTGCCAAATGGTTATTTGATGTTATAACACTCAAACAAACCAGAGCCAATGGAGGGCACCACGCATCAGTAGGTCAGAACCAAAGAATAACACGGTAGCTCTTCTGTCGGGTGTGTTCTCAGGCCTAAGCTCCACTGTGCTTTTTCTCCAGCTGAAGTGAACTGCTTATTGAGCAGGTGTGTGGTCCCAGGATGAAAGTCTTGTAAAACTTAGACAAGAGAAGTCTCAATGTTTTCTGCTGTAAAAATGTTTTTCTGTGTGAATTCTTTCTTTTTTTAAAATATATATTTTATTGATTTCAGAGAGGAAGGGAGAGGGAGAGAGAGATAGAAACATCAATGATGAGAGAGATTCATTGATCGGTTGCCTCCTGTAGGTCCCCTATTGGTGATCAAGCCACAACCCAGGCATGTGCCCTTGATAGGAATTGAACCTGGGACCCTTCAGGTTCAATCTACTGAGCCAAACCAGCTAGGGCATGAATTCTTTCCTTTTTGAATAAACCTGTTAGCTGGAAGCTGGGAAATTGGCCTCTGGCTTCCCTAAATGTTAACATCTCTTCCTTTGAGGGTAGGGGGAGTAGAGAATGGCCCATATTCATAATAAGTCTCAGACCAATGGTGGAGGGTTAAGGGTTCAGTTCCCAATTTGAGACAGTGGCAGCTCCTGATATTTCTATATGAGAGGGATTTAAAGGCAGTAGTCTGAGAATTTGAGAATATTCAGAACCTCAAATTATTGGAAATAAGTAGGATATAAGTAAATTAGTAATGATAGTCTCTACTCTCTAATATCAATAAATACAGTCTTAATTGTATTTTTCTAGTACTTTATGTAAAGTGCAGAAAATGTCAGCTGTCTATATCAAAGACTGGGGACGTGATAGATTATTGTGGGAGGGGGGAGCTCTGCCTATGAATGAATCCATAGAGAGTAGAACTAATTCAGGATCACTCAGCACTCACAAGATGTGTTTTCTTTGATCAGGGGTCTTGAAGCTATCAGAGGGTCTAATTTGCCAGATTCTCTATCAGGAAGATTATCTAAAAGCAGGGGTCTTAACCTGGGTATAGACATCAGGAGGATCTGTGGATCCCCTGAAATTGTAGGCATAATTTATTAGGTAAGGACTTTTTCTGGGAAGCCTACATTTTTTATTAGATTCTCAAATGATTCCACCCCCTCCAAAAGATTAAAATCCATTGTTTACAATTAAGGTATATATATATTGTTGATTTCAGAGAGGAAGGGAGAGAGAGAGATAGAAACATCAATGATGAGAGAGAATCATTAATGGGCTGCCTCCTATACACCCCCCACACTGGGAATCGAACCTGCAACTCAGGCATGTGACCTGACCAGGAATCGAACCGTAACCTTCTGGTTCATAGGTCACAATCAAGGTTTATAGGTGGAATTTAGGGAAAACTCAGAAGAACTTATGCCTTCAATACACATCTTCACTACTCAGTTGTCATTGTCCCGTCACCCTGCTCAACCTGAGAAGTGAGTCATCTGGGTTTGACTAGGCTCTCAATTGGTTGTTATAGAGATAGGAATCCTAACATTGTCAGAAAAGCCACGTGTTAGTTGTGAGAAGCTGAATTTGATTTTCTCCCAAGGGCTTGTCAAAAACTCTAAAAGCAATGAACCCACTTTCAGGGCACTAACATGAACTTAATGACAGAATGTCTCTTTGATGTAAGTGAACTGCAAAAGGTTGTTTCACTTCATCCGTTTTATAATCCATGGCTTTCTAACACATTTAGGTGTTTTTAGCAATGTGGTCAGGGAGACTCATAACAACTGTCATTTTCTGTAAACGTTGAATTCTCTTTTACCAAATACAGACATAGTGAGTGTGCCAGCAATGTCCCTGACCTACTTGAGCAGATGAACGGCATTTCAAAAATTATCCACAATGATGTTCACCTCCATGGATATAAATAATTGAGAAGTAGGTATCATTATGAATGACAGGCTTTTAATGATAGAAAAGGTCCTTCATCCGAAAAGCTGAGGTACAGGCATATGCTATTAGTGTCCTTACAAAGCTACATAATTTATCTTTATAGGAAGTACCGTAAAGCCTAGGCTCTCACATGTCCACTTCTGCCTTGCTGTGATTTTTGTTTTATTTTGTTTTTCATTTTCTGCTCCAGAGTTCTTGACTTGTTGTTGTTAAGCTCTGAATATAAAAAGGACATTTGGTCATCATCCTTCTGAACATCTCCTCAAAAATAACTTCAGCCCCTGCAATTGAAGACCTCTAAACAGGATTTCCAAATTGCGGTTCATAAGCCCTTAGTGGGTGGTGAAATCAAGTGACAGTGTTGCATCATGGATTTATTTTTAATAAGATAGTAGGATATAAACTATCAGAGGGAGTCATGTATAATAAGCATAATCTTGTGAAATATTTGATGTGCTTTTTGGCAATGTGTGCATAAATAAGTGGAACAACAAATCGATGTCTCTCACTCTCTCTTTCTCTTTCCCTCCCCCTCCCTTCCTCTCCTTCTCTCAAATCAATAAGTAAAAGTAAATAGATAAAGTAAAATAAAATAAAGAAATGTACAGAAGGGCCCCCTACAGGGCTGACCTCTGAGTTAGGGGGCTCTGCTTGACTGGTGCTGCTGTGTCTCCAAAGAGGACCTGATGAAGTTAGTTCTTCAAGGGTTAAAAAAAAAAACTGACCTAGATTCAATTGCTGCTACCAGAGGAAGAGCTGCTGCTCCTGGAAGATGCTTTGTGAGGATGACATGCTCCGAAAGAGGAAGCAGGTGCGGGGAGCAAATCCTTCTTCCTCCACAGGCCTTGCACCTTCCTCCAGCACCTGCGGTTGGCAGGGCCTAACAGAGAGCCCGCTGGCAAAACAGGAAAGTGGCTTGCAGAGTTTCAGGTCCAGGATCACAAAGCAGAGTACAAAAGGGAGAGTTCAGAGCTAAAGACAATAAATAACCTAAAGACTGTCCCAGAGATCTGCCTGGTTGATCAAGCCAAAAGCCTAGGGCGATCACTGTTTCTTCTTTGTAGTCTTCATGTCCAACCCATCAGCCGCACATCCTGAAAGTTCTGCCTGCAAAATATATTCTCAATCTGCCCCTTCTCTCCATCCTGGACAGTGCCACCCCCAGACTAAGCCACCGTTGCCATGGTCTCTGACCTGGTATTTCTGACTCCTTGCTTCCTGAAATGTATTCTTCTCTCAGTAACTAGGAAGGTCTTTTAAAAACAAACACTTTAGGCCTGGTCAGCGTGGCTCAGTGATTGAGCATCGACCTATGAACCAGGAGGTCATGGTTCAATTACCAGTCAGGGATCCATGCCCAGTTTGGGGCACGCAGGAGGTAGCCGATCAATGATTCTCCCTCATCATTGATGTTTCTAGCTCTCTCGCCCTCTCCCTTCCTCTCTGAAACCAATGAAACAAAAACAAAAATAAACAAAACAGTCTAGTAGCTTCCTATTGCACATAGAATAACCCCAAACTCCTTACCATGGTCTCACTTGGTCTTCCATCACTCTGACCACACTGGCCTGCCCTTTGTCCTTTGAGCGTGCCCAGCTGGACCCAGCTTCAGGCCTTTATGGTGTTCTTCCCTCTGCCTGAATCCCTCCACCACCCTATCACAGAGCTGCTGCTTATCCTTCACACCTCAGCTCAAACATCACCTTCTCGGAGAGGGGTTCCCAGACCACCCCTTCTAAAATAGAACACGTTAGAGGCAATTACAAAGATCTTATTCATTTATTTGTTACTGTGGGTCATTTCCCCCAGTAAGTGAGGGCCTTACTCTATTTATCACTCTATCCTCAGCATGATAAATGCTTGGCAAGGAAAAAAAAACAAACAACTTGGACCTACATAGTCAAACTATAGCCTAAATTCAACTTTATTACTACATTTTTAGCCTTTTATTTGTACATGAAATGCCTAGATTGCATGCGTCTCCAAAGGAACTGTAATTTAAATCAATTTTTATCCTTGCCTCCTGAGAAAAATGTCCCTTAGCTCTTCACAGTCACCTGCTTTCAGAGGAAGCAGCCTTTTCATTGCAACTCTAAAAGTCACGGAGGGAATTGACAGCCAGCCTTTTTGAATGAGCAGGGGGAATTATTTTAAGAAGATACCATTTTCCTAAATGCTGCCATCCACAAAGAGGTTTTAGGAAGAAACACCATAGGTGACATAAATCTTCCTTTCTGAAAAAGAAAAACAAGTGTTGGATTCTCCTTAGTAAAAGGAACACAGTTGGTTCATCTGAGCTTTCGCCTCAAATATGTCTGCTGACCTGAGTTAGCTGCTCAGAGTCTAGTTGACCCCTTTCTCTGTCATGGCTCTCTGGCTCCCATGAAGAAGCAGGAAAAACATCCTCAGAGCTTGTATCACTTTAAAAAAATTCAAGTGATTACTCTGGGAGGACTTTCACAGAAGTAGAATAAGCATTATCTCAAATTTCCCATGAGTATGCCAGCCATAATGAAAGGTTGCTAAAAAATACTTTACTTTCTTCAACGAATTACTTCAGGGAAATGGAGCCATGGGCGTTTCCCGCTGCCCCGGGGTTGGAAGCCCTTCGAAACAGGTTCACTTTAGTTCCTTGTGTATTAGCTAGAATCAGACTGGAAAATCTGTACAAGATAAAATATTAATATGTTTCTAAATTATGGGATTGTTTTCTGTGCTTCAAGCATTTAAAGTAGCTATGTGAAACAGCTGTGAGCAAATATTGCAAGATATGGTCTATACTCATTACCTTGCCTCCTGTTAAGCTGACAGTCCTTCTGATCGCCAAGATTTCCCACCAATAGATATCTAACGTACACAGCTCCTCACTTGCCAGTAATTTCTTCCACCAGAAACTAGGTTAAGATGAAAACGTGGAGAGGTATGGAGCCTGGGTGGCATTTAATGGGATGCATGAGAAAATAAATTCTGTTTCTCTTAGGAAGAATATATAATACACTGCAAACATGTTGAACATATTCTGATTTCCAAATCCTATGTGAAAGTTTCCTGGCTGGTGCCCAGCCGTGGTTTGAAGGTATAGAATGGTAAAACTGTCTTATACTGTTCTTGCATAGCTTGGCTTATCTTGAAGGTCAATTGCTGCTTCAGTCCCAGTGCCAATTTTCTCATCACAGCACAAAAAATCAATTACTCTAATATTCTCCTCATACCCTAATGGCAGGATTATGGCAGGGTTGGCGTTTTTCACCTTGTCCTTATGTCTTGAACTTCCTAGGGAACACTACACTGCCTCATTTTGCCTTATCAGATTGGCAAAGAATAAAAGCCTGACAGTACCGAGTGCTGCCAACAATGTAGAACAATGAGGATATTCACACAATGCTGATGGGAATATAAATTGGTCAATCTTCTTGGAAATCAGTTTGCCAATATTTAGACTAGTTGAAGGTATGAATAACTTCAGATCTAGCAACACTACTTCTAGGAATAAACTCTGAACGTTTGTGTAAGAAAACACATAAGAATGTTCATTATAACTTTATTTGTAACTGTAAAAATTCAAAATAGGACAAATTTCTATCAAAAACAGAATAAATAAATTGTGTCTTTAACGCCATATAATACTCTTTAGCAATTAAATCTAACTAGAGTTACATGTTTCAACATGGATACATCTTTAAAATATAAAGTTGAGCAAAAATTTTTTTAAAGTTGTAGAAGAATATACACATTTAAAATGCACATTTATATGTTTAAAAACAAGCAAAAACAATTATCTGCCCTGTTAAGAGATACAATATGACATAGAAAGGTTATAAAAACATAAATGGATGCCCTAATCAGTGGTCGGCAAACCGCGGCTCGCGAGCCACATGCGGCTCTTTGGCCCTTTGAGTGTGGCTCTTCCACAAAATACCATGGCCTGGGCGAGTCTATTTTGAAGAAGTGGCGTTAGAAGAAGTTTAAGTTTAAAAAAATTTGGCTCTCAAAAGAAATTTCAATTGTTGTACTGTTGATATTTGACTCTGTTGACTAATGAGTTTGCCGACCACTGCCCTAGCTGGCATGGCTAAGTGGTTAGAGCGTCAGCCTGAGCACTGAAGGGTCCCAGTTTGATTCCAGTCAAAGGCATGTACCTGGGTTGCAGGTTCGATCCCCAGCCCCAGCGTGTGGGAGGCCACCAATCAGTGTATCTCTCTCACATCGATGTTTCTCTCTCTCTCTCTCCTTCCCCTGCTCATTTCCACTCTCTCTGAAAATCAATGGGGAAAAAATATCTTTGGGTGAGGATTTTAAAAAATGGAATGGAATTGGCAAATGAATGGAAATGAATGGAATTGGCAAACATCAAATTCATGGTATACAGAAAATTCTTTTTCTGCGTAGTTTATTTTTATTCAATCAACTAGATTGAGCATCTTCTATGAGTCAGGCATTATGATAATTGCTAGGAGTCAAACAGTCCCCATTGTCAGAGGACTTAGAATCTGATGGGGGTTGATCCTGAAACCACCTCCTCTGGTCTCATAGCAATTAATTGGTACTTCTGTTATCACCTCCTACTTTATATTATGGCATCAGGTTTCATTACACCTTTCCTTCTAGGGCAGTGGTAGCCAGTAGAACTTTCTGTAATAATCAATATATTCTATATATGTGCAATCCAATATGGTAGCCACTAGCCAATATGAGCTATTAAACACTTGAAACATAGCTAGTGTAACTGGCTAACTAAATTTTACATTTTATTAATTTTCACTTAAATAACTACATGTGGTTAGCAGCTACCAAATTGGACAACATGGTTATAGAGTGTATGCTCTTTGAGGGCAGGGACTACCAGTATATATCTCCCTCTCATCTTTATAGCCCTGCTTACCTTCTTCCCCTCCAGGACACCTAGCCAGATACTGCCTCTCACAGAAGACATTTGATAAATATCTGTTGACTTGAGTCCTTGCGGTTCTGTTAATTAGCAGGTGCTCCAGGGAAATTAACTTAATCTCTGAACTGTCATTCATTTTTTTTTTTTTTTGGTCAAATGCACAGTGTACACCAGTTCTGCTCCAAGCTGAGGGGATATAAACATAAAAAAAAAGTAACCCCTTTCACTGAGGAATTTATGGTCTTCTCTGGCAATAGTTCTTTTAGAAATAAAGCAGAGGGTTAGTCTTGAAGTTTTCTAAGATCTCTTCCACCCTAACATTCTATATACTATATTCACTGAATTATTCGTATGTGCCTAAGATCACTGTGAGAGTTCATGCAATGGGACAGTAAATCAGTAAAATGAAGATATATAAACTTTCAAGAGCCTTTTGGTCTCGTTCATTTATTTAACAAATATTTACTGAACACACTCCATGGATGTTCTGATTGCTTCTTCTTTTAAAAATAAATATAATTTATTTTATTGATTTCAGAGAGGAAGGGAGAAGGAGAGATAGAAACATCCATGATGAGAGAGAATCGTTGACTGGCTGCCTCCCACACACCCCACTCTGGGGATCGAGCCCGCAACTTGGGCATGTGCCCTGACTGGTAATTGAACCTTGACCTCCTGGTTCACAGGTCGACGCTCAATCATCAAGCCATGCTGGCCGGGCTGATTGCTTCTTCTTTATCCCATCGGTGAAGGAGGGATTCTTGTGATGGCCAAACAAACACGCAATACCCAGTGCTGGAGGGTGAGCTTGAGAGCTGTTTATTCATCCTGCATAGTCACAGCCTGCAGGAGGAGTATGCCATAGGCCATGGAGGGCCACATAGGGGTTACCCTGAGGAACAAAGCGAACAACCAGGTACTGTGGAGGCAGCTGTGTAGTATCAAGAGGGAGAGGTTTCTTCTCCCTGGTCCCTATGGGAGGATGTGACGCATTAAATAATTCCATGGGCTGGTAGGGACCCACTACTCAAGGATAAGCAGGAGCTGTGCCTGGCCCATTTGGTAAGAAGAGTTGTTTGGCTAGAGGACCTTATCAGTGAGAGCAGAATAGGGTGATTGGGTGGGAACTTGCTGTTAGGCCATCTGAGCCCCTCCTGATTTTATCACAGACGTCAGGGCATCATATGATACTGAGCCTTAAGTTTAGGCCTCATACCACAATGGACCAGGCACTAGACTAGGCACCCTCATGGGCAAGACAAGAATAAGTGGTTCCTGCCTTTACGGGTCTTTTTAAAAACATATTTTTATTTATCTCAGAGAGGAAGGGAAAGGGAGAGAGAGATAGAAACATCAATGATGAAAGAGAATCATTGACTGGTTGCCTCTTGCACACCCCCTACTGAGGGTGGAGTCCACAACCTGGCCTGTGCCCTGACTGGGAATTGAACCGTGACCTCCTGGTTCATAGGTTGATGCTCAACCATTAAGCCACACTGGCTGGGTCCTTATGGGTCTTATGGTTTAAGTTGCAGGGGTAGATTGGTCAAATTAGTGGATTCTAAGATGGTTTACCATAAAGATGTGTCTTCCCATCTCTCTCTAATTCTGCCATGGGTCCCAGGACCCAACAGAATGGAAAATGGCTTTTTTTGGCCACTAGAGGGCATTTCTTGCTTTCTGCATAAGCCCCTGTTTCCTTGGGGTTGAACCATAGTTGTGGGTTTAGTGCACAGATTGATTCTTAACTGGTACACATCAGAGTCACTTGGGGCATTTTTAAAAAGACGTCTATCCCCAAGGATTCCGATTCAGCAAGAACACGATTGAGCTTGGGCCTCTGTAACTTAAGCATGTTTCTCAAGTGATTATGGTAGGTAAGCAAAGATGAACAACCAATTTAGTGAGGTAGCCTACATTTTGATTTTCAGGATTTTACTTTTTTCAGCTTTATTGAAATATAATTGACATATAACACTGTGTGCATTTGAGGTGTACAATGATTTGATACACTTACATGTTGCAAAGTGATTAGCACCACAGTATTAGTGAACACTTAACAATAATTACCAGTGCTTTTTTGTGTGGTGAGAACATTTAAGATCTTCTCTGTTAGCAACTTGCAAGTATATAATGTAGTATTATTAACTATACTTCCTATGCTGTACATTAAACCCTCAGAACTTACCCATCTTGTGACCGGTATACGAGTTTGTACCCTTTGACTGACATCTCTCCAACCTCTAACCCCACCCTTAAGCCCCTGGTAACTAACATTCTACTCTGTTTCTATGAGCTTGGCTTTTTTTAAGATTCCACATACGTGATATCATCCAGAATTTGTCTTTCTCTGGCTGACTTAGCATAATGCCTTCTTAATGTATACGCTTCTTAACATAATGCCTTAGCACAAGGTTGCCCTGAGTATGCTGAGTTTTAATGCAAAGTGGAGGTGGGAAGGCCGACTCATCACCAACTCGTGCTGTGCTTGTCATCTGTGCTCCTACAGCTCAGGCTGGAAAACCTGATCCTTTGGTTTCTGGTTCTAGACCAGCCCTTCTGGCCAGGGGAACCTGTGTGAGTGCTGGGAGTTTGGGGGGGACCAGAAGACATAGAAGGATCTTACACCTCCCCCATCCATCATCCTCATCTACCCTCCCCCATCTGTCTGCCAAGCCAGACACAGAATTCTTCTCTTATGCTAAAAAAAACAAAAACAAAAACAAAAACAAAAAAAAACCCCACCCAGAAATGCTCTCAAGCTTTCACTTTTGCAAGTAGTTACCTGAAGTTGTCAGCAGCCTGCAAACAGCGAAACCTGAACGGAGTCTGGGCTCAGGTAGAGCACGTGCTGCAAACAAATTCGAACATACCGGTTATCAGCCTCATTTCCTGCCTTACTCCCAGCTCACTGGATTCTGAGAAATAGGAAGTAAGTGGCCGTAATAATTGGAAACACCTGATTTTTCATCACTTTGACCCTGAGTCACCAAGCCTTTAATTGTCCTCTTTCCGTTAAGGTTTTATAGTAGTGGTTTTTGTTGTTATTGTTTGTTTTGTCTTGTCAGTGAAATGGGCTCCCCTCAAAATCTTTAATGAGTTCTTGAGGGATATTTTTACAGTTGCTTGTTTTAAAATCAGTGTAATCACTTGATTATAAACATTCCTTGAAAAAAAAAAAGTTCAAAGGAAGACTCCAGGCAAAGAGAGCCACAGAGTTATTTAAGGATTATAGACTTCCTTTCAAAGCAGTTCTGCCAAATTATGAAAGATGCACTCCCTGGAAGATCATGCGAGTCCATCTGGAAAAGGCAAGTGCTCCACTTTTAGGTAAGCTGCGAAGTCATTCCGCCCTCTGTGACACACACACACACACACACACACACACACACACACACACACACTATCCTATTTATTGATTGTCAGGAAATCTTTTTAAAACTCCCAGGGCTGACTTATAAATATCCCCTTCCAACCAAGATGATTAAATAAAGGAAGCGGTGTATCTAGTCATCTGGTCCTGAGAGGGAGACATCAGAGCAGCTGGCTGAGCACACCGGGACCTCACAGGCCTACGGACCATTAGTACTCTGCTCCTTTTTTTTTTAAACCAGCCTAGGAGGCTCTGTCCTGCGCCTATGCAAATGAGACATCCTGCAGCACTTGCTCCTGAATTACTCACTTGCATCACTCCCTTCACCACACGGGAGTAGAACACGAATTCACTGAGTGAAGTTGTTTGTCCCAGTGCCGGAGACATCCAACAAAATGGGAAGTATGCGCCACAAGCACAGGTGTATCTGGGTGGGGACTTGTACATTACCCTCTCTCCAGCTAAACATGTCATTAGAAATGTCATATCTGATATGCCTCCGTCAGATGGTGCAACCAGAAAGAATGGTAACAATAACATTTATATTTAAATGGTAATAAATACTCTACTGTGAATCTCGCCTCCTTTTTTCATAGTTGTCCTCCACCTACAAAATCAATCTTCTCAAGAGAGTATGGAAACAGTCGGGCTTTTCTTGTTTTATAAAGCCAGGTCACAACTTACACCGTGAATAATAACAGCTACCATTTTACTGAATGCCTATCCCATGCTAGGCAGTCTACAGGCTGTACCTCATTTAACCCCCTAACAGCTGTTATTTTGACTGTTTTATAGATGGGAAAACTAAGATTCAGAAAGGCTGAACAACTTGCTCAAGTCATCCTGTTGTGAAGAATGGCTAGGGCACCTTTATACAGTTGTGTAAGTCACTACACACCAAGGCACCCAGCAGACGGGTTGAAAGATGCTGAAATCTGGCCCCATTGACCAGTGGGGGCAGCACCCACCCAGGGGAGGGGGACCCTTTCCTGATATAAACAAAGACATGGAGGGGATAGCTGAGGCCTCAGAATAACCTGGAGTCAAGTCCATTGAAGTGACTCCAGATTCCATGCGCTTCACCCTACACTACCTTACCACACACGTTTTCCTACATCAAAGGGTCCCCCAAAGGTCCCAGACTATCCTGTTGCTTTCCTTGATTGGGTCTGGGGACGGGCATAAGGGGAAGGATGAATCTACCCTAGAAAGGAAGTGGGTAGATGCCCTGTCCCTTTTGGAGTAGCCTGGCTTTCTGGTTTGATGGGAGGGGTAGTGATTGGGAGCAGCAGCAAAGCACTGTCCTGGCGGCTTTCCTGGCCCATGGTGGGAGTCGAGGCTCTGATGAATGAGTGGCTGTAAATACCCCATGGAGCCTCCACTTTAGGGCCATGAGCCGACAGACAGGAATTCTTGCCTGACTCCACCACAGGCTGGCATTTTGACCTTTGGGCCAGTCACTTCGCCTCAGTGACTTCCCCTTCTCATCTGAAAATGCAGACAATGGTAATAGGTGCCCCTAAAGGTCCTCAAGGGAACGGGGCCCAGGAGAAACACTGGAAAACATCTGAAAGCAGGCAGTCTCTCTTTAGTACTTACAGTCACCTGTGCAGTTCTTTCCACTTTCTCTTTTCCTCAGCACTCCCCTTTCCTAAGCTTTCTATCAGGAGGTAAAGTAAGCCGATGAAAACCAGTTAGCACTAGAGACGTTAGGGATTAAAAATATAGATTTTCTCCAAATTATCCTTATTCCAAAGAAAAGACAAAGGCCTTACAGAAGGATAGAAACACTGGGTGAATTTTAGCAGCAGATCAAAGATTTGGGTCTTCCCAGAGCCTGTAAACCTGAAAGGTATTGTGACTAAGGATTAGGCTACCCTGGGAAGACATTATCTTCTATATATATATATAAAAGCCTAAGCAATCCTTATGACTGGATGACCAGCTGTTAGCTATGATGCGCATTGACCACCAGGGGGCAGATGCTCAACACAGGAGCTGCCCCCTGGTGGTCAGTGCACTCCCACAGCCAACATCCCGTGGCTGGCCAACCTCCTGTGGTCCCTCTCCCGCCTGCCTGCCAGCCCCAATTGGCCCCAATCGCCAGCCAGGCTGAGGGACCCAACCTGGCATGAATTCATGCACTGGGTCTCTAATGTAGTATATAAACAAACAAACAAATCACCTATACATGTAAATCACATGTAATATTACATAGTCATGCTACACAGTCATTACTTTCTGGACAAGAAAGAACTTCTCACAGCAATTTTGCAAACTTTACATGTTTTTTCTTCTTCTCTTGCTCCAGATATTTTAATATTTTATCTGCCTTCAAAGAAAAGGCTTCTTACTTCTTTCTTCTGAAAGAAAGGGAACAATAATGGCTAACACTTACATAGCACCTATTATGCTAGCAGTGTGGTAAATGCTTTATGCCTGTTTATTCACTTTATCTTCATAATAGCGTGCTCTTGTAGATGATATCACCATCACCACCATCATCATCACCTCCATTATACAGATGAAGAAATCAAGGTACAGAAAAGTTAAACAGTACATGACTAGTACATGGCAAAGTCTGGCTCTGGACACCATGTCCTAAAGCACACCACTGTGGGTTCCTGCCTCCTCCTGCAGCCCTGACTGACCTCTCCCAAATAGATCCTTTATTTTTCATTAATAGCAAAATAGACTTAGTGGGAAAGATCATCCTTAGTTATTTCATTGACTCCTGGGTTATCTTCATACATCTGTCCAAACCTCTCCTTCCTACTCCCTTTTCTCTCTCCTTGTTTATCCAGTTTAATCTATTAAGGCCATTTCTCACCTGGCTGGTGTGGCTCCGTGGTTGAGCATCAACCTATGAACCAGGAGGTTATGGTTCGATTCCTGGTCAGGGCACATGCACTGGTTGTGGGCTGGATCCCCAGTAGGGGGCATACAGTAGGCAGCAGATCAATGATTCTCTTTCATCATTGATGTTTCTTTCTCTCTCTCTCTCTCTCTTATTCCCTTACTCTCTGAAATCAATAATACACACACACACACACACACACACACACACACACACGTGTGTGTGTGTATTATTATTATAAATAAAGACTATTTATTTTCTGCCCTTGTCTGGAGGTGGTTTCAGGTTCTCTCACTCTTATTTAGAAACTTGTGAAACCAAGATGGCTCAGAGTGTCTCAATCTCTTTCCCTGTCTCTCAGCCCATTTTCAGGCTGACAATGGTTAGTCTATATTTTAATTGCAGTTCTATTTTATTATGACCATGACTGTGGTAGGTGTGATGTTCAGGAGAAAATAAATAGGATTTATTTAATAAACATTTCAACACCCATGAAAAGTGTTTGCATTACTCACGTTGACAAATAAAAAGACTTTTACTTGGAAGCTTAAAGGAAGCAGGGAACAGAACAATACATTGTATAGTAGGCAGGCTTGTATCAAGGTTCTTGTCTGTTTGCATGCCCTTCCTCCAAGGCACAAAGTATGTGCTCTCTTTTGCAAGCGAGATTATTGAGGTTTGAAGAGGTCAGGCGATCTGATTGGAGTGGGTTGTGATGAGGCAGGACCAAATGTGGGTTAATGCTCCTCACTTGCTGGTTCAGCTGCTGGTCCACAGGCCTGTGCAGACTGGTTCCTTTGCTTTTGATGCCATAAGATTTAATGACACAGACCATCTCAACTTGAAGATTAGCATCTTACGATGGAAAGGAAAACTTCTTCTTCTTTTTTTTTTTTTAATAAATTTTTATTCAGATTATTACAATTGTTTCTCCTTTTTCCCCCATAGCTCCCCTCCACCCGGTTCCCACCCCACCTTCTGCCCTTACCTCCCCTGCACTGTCCTCATCCATAGGTGTACGATTTTTGTCCAGTCTCTTCCTGCACCCCCAACACCCCTTTCCCCCCAAGGATTGCCAGTCCACTCCCTTTCTATGCCCCTGATTCTATTATATTCACCAGTTTATTCTGATCATCAAGTTTTTAATTCACTTGATTTTTAGATTCACTTGTTGATAGATATGTATTTGTTGTTCATAATTTTTATCTTTACCTTTTCTTCTTCTTCCTCTTCTTAAAGAATACCTTTTAGCATTTCATATAATACTGGTTTGGTGGTGATGAACTCCTTTAGCTTTTTCTTATCTGTGAAGCTGTTTATCTGACCTTCAATTCTGAATGATAGCTTTGCTGGGTAGAGTAATCTTGGTTGTAGGTTCTTGCTATTCATCACTTTGAAAATTTCTTGCCATTCCCATCTGGCCTGCATAGTTTCTGTTAAGAAATCAGCTGACAACCGTATCAGTGCTCCCTTGTGGGTAATTAACTGTTTTTCTCTTGCTGCTTTTAATATTCTCTCTTTGTCTTTTGCTCTTGGCATTTTAATTATGATGTGTCTTGGTGTGGTCCTCTTTGGATTCCTTTTGTTTGGAGTTCTATGCGCTTCCTGCACTTGTAAATCTATTTCTTTCACCAGGTGGGGGAAGTTTTCAGTCATTATTTCTTTGAATAGGTTTTCAGTATCTTGCTCTCTCTCTTCTTCTGGCACCCCCATAATTCTAATGTTGGTATGCTTGAAGTTGTCCCAGAGTTTCCTTACACTATCTTCAACTTTTTGAATTTTTTTATCTTTTTGCTTTTTCGGTTGAGTGTTTTTTGCTTCTTTTGTATTTCAATTCTTTGACTTGATTCTTGCGTTCCTCTAGTCTGTTGTTGGGTCTCTGTATAATATTTTTTTATTTCAGTCAGTGTATGTTTAATTTTTAGTTGGTCGTTTTTCATATCTTTAAGGGTCTTGTTATATTTATCGGCCTTTTCTAGGATATTCTTGAAAAGCCTTATAACCGTGGTTTTGAATTCTATATTCAGTCATTTGTTTTCCTCCATTTCTTTCGTTTGTGATCTGTTTCTTTGTCGCCGCATTTTCACTGCTTCCCTGAGTTGGTAGGGTAGCTTTGTGTGCTAGGTTTCCTATATGGCACAGTGGGTTGGCCTCCCCAGTTAACCTGAGATGGACACTCTTGGTGCACCCCTTTGTGGACTGTGTGCTCAGCCTTGTTGTAGTTAAGTCTTGATTGTTGTTGGTACCACTGGGAGGAATTGACCTCCAGGCCAGTTGGCTGTGAGGATCAGCTGTGTTTATGCTGAGAGAAGTTCGGTGCTGGAGACAGCCTTGTAGGATTAGCCTTGCCAAATTGCAAAAGCCTCTGTGCTCAGCTTGGATGGGGTGGAGTCTCGGGGTGGAGCAGACAGTCTTGGCTTCCTGTCAGCCCTCTGCTTGCTCGTGCGTGGAGCAGACAGTCTTGGCTTCCTGTCAGCCCTCTGCTTGCTCCAGACCTCTGCCTTCCCCGGCTCCTGAGCCTCTGCCCGAGAGTCCAGATTCCCCCCGCAAGAGCGTGGGTCCCCAGGGGCTCACCTGGAACTGGGGTTCAGTGCAGTCAGGAGCTTCCGACTCCCTTCTGCTAGGGAAAGCCTATGGCAACCTCCTCAGTCTTTGTGCACACTTGCGCACGTGCCTTCAGACTCCTGCCTGCAGGGGCTCCCCCGGTCTCCCCTGGGTGTCCGAGTCTCCGAGTGCCTTTCTCTCTACCTGATAGTCCAGACTCCCCCGGTATGAGCCTGGGTCCACAGGGTTTCGCCCGGAACTGGGGTTCAGTGCAGTCGGGGGCTTCCTTCCTCCTCCCACCAGAGAAAGTCAGTCAGGCTCTCAGCCGCCCTTCCTCTCTGTGCGCACAAAGACCCTTTGCCGGACCTCAACCCTTTGCCGTACCTCTAATTCTCCGTGAGCTTTTCTCTTTCCTTTTAGTTGTAGAATTTCCACTCAGCCAGCTTTCCTGTGGTTCTTGATGGTGTCCGTTCTTTCTTTTAGTTGTAGTTTTGAAATTGTTGTGCAAGGCAGCAGTTTAGGTGCTTACCTATGCCGCCATCTTGGTTTCTCCTGAATTCAAGGAAACCTTCTTTATTACTGATAAGGTATGGGTCACGCCAAGATATGGATCATAAATTCTTTAAGAAACATCAGTCAACTTACAAAGGAAAATCATCTACCCCACTTACATTCATCTGTGATATCTGATAGGAGTATTTGGTACCAAAGAAATAAAAGATGGGTCTCACCTGCATTCTATGTTGCAAATATATATATATATATATAGTTTATGCTTGTATTATTATTTATTAATTATTATATTATTTTGCATATAAACAACTGTAAACCTACTTTTGCACCACCTTGTATATTGTACATATATATGCACATACACACCCATACTAATAAATGGGTAATATGCTAATTAGACCAGACATCTTCCAGATATCCTTCTGGACATCCTTCCGGACAAAGCCACAGTGGCAGGGGCTGAGGCAGAGGTGGATAGGGATGATCAGGCCGGCAGGGGAGAGCAGTTAGGGGGATCAGGCCAGTAGGGGAGAGCAGTTATGGGGATCAGGCCAGCAGGCAGGTGAGTGGTTAGGAGCCAGTGGTCCCGGATTGTGAGAGGGATCCTGGATTGGAGAGGGTGCAGGCCAGGCTGAGGGATCCCCACCCCCATGCATAAATTTCGTGCACTGGGCCTCTAGTATATACATAAATGTAATCATGTGTTTTTTACTGTATTTTTTTTTTTTTTGCTTTTTTTCTTGGCTCACCTTGTCTCCCCTCTTCTTCCCACATGAGCCACTCTCTAAAAAAAAAACCATGTTGTTTCCTTGCCTGTAACCTTCCATAGTCTTATCATACACACACGTGTTCATACATTTTATAGAGGTGCATGTCATTTCCTTTTTAGAAAAGGTGGGATCATATTGCGTGTGCTTTTCTGCATCACGCTTTCCTCACTCAGCAGTTTCTGGTGCAGTGTCCTATAAGTAAATGTGTACTGCTGTGATTTAGTCTTGTTAGCAGTTTCCTAATATTTCATGAGTGAGCAGTACCATCATTTCCTTGGCCATTCCCCTGCTGATGGACATTCACATTGTTTCCAGATTTTTGCTACGAAGAACAATTCCATAATAAATATCCTTATACTTATCACTTTGTGCACTTTTGATTTTATTTCTATAAGGCTAAATTCCCAGGAGTAAGATTATGGATCCACGCATACAGACATTTTTAGTGGATGTTACCTGATAGCTCTGTAAAGAATATTTTTCTAGTCAATTGAACATAAATTTTTGTGTAAAATACTGCTAACAATTTTCACTGTTATTTGCATTAAAACACTTTTCTAGGTAGAAGTTACTTATTCTGTTCATTACCTCTTTTATGATATCAGCTTTTAATTTTATATAAATGTCTATATTTTCTATTATAACTTCCCGATTTTCCTCTTTACCTCCTTCTCTCACATAATCCTTTTGACTAACACTTAGCTTCCCAGGATCATCTCAAACTCAGAAGTCACCTCCTGTGTATGAACCACCTTTCCTCAGACTTACTCAGCACATGTGTCGCACTAAGTGAGTCAGCCCCACTGGACTACAAGCTTCTAGAAGGCAGAATCCGCGTCCTATTCACCTTCACTATAATCCGTAGCTACTCAATATTTAGTGCACAAACAACATTATTTAAGTGCTTTGTGTAAATTCTTACTTTACACCTACTTTAAATGACTTAATTAGTGCTTCTAAAAACCAAGCTGAAAACAAAAGGTTGGGTTAACTCAATATTCCTGAATGGGATCACAACAATGCATATTTGTGATGCTTCAATACTAGTAAATATTTAGAAAAAAACAGAGCGCTTATTCATTTCACCACAGACTCTGAATTACTACATAGAGGGAATAGGAACCAATGTGTGTTTTTATAGACATTAAGCCCTTGTTCAAAAGTGAAATGCCTATTTGTATGATGTGGTATTTTGTAGAATATAAAATGAGATTGCTATTGATTCTGTTCTGAGATGGCCACCATCCTTAACACAACCCTGCTGCGTTCCAGAATTTTCGTTTGCTGTTTTCCTGTCAGAAAATCTCCTACTGGGGGAGAGGGGAGAAAGTATCTGATTGGGTAAAATTTCTTGGAGATATGTGTATAATGTACATATCGGTATAGTATCAGATTTTCTTACTTTCATATTTTGTTTATTTCAATGACTGAGGAACAAAGTTTAAGGATATAAATATTAAGACTGAAAGACTTGACTTGGCACAATTCTTTACCAAAGCTTTTTTTTTTTTTAATATATTTTATTGATTTTTTTACAGAGAAGAAGGGAGAGAGATAGAAACATCGATGAGAGAGAAACATTAATCAGCTGCCTCCTGCACGCTCCTATTGGGGATGTGCCCGCAACCCAGGTACATGCCCTTGACCGGAATCGAACCCGGGACCCTTCAGTCCGCAGGCTGACGCTCTATCCACTGAGCCAAACTGGTTTCGGCCACAGCTTTTTTTTCTTAACAGAACCAGTCAACTTGAAAACTATTAGAATAAAAATATAAAGAGGTGATAATTTTGAAACTAGTGTTTGTTTATGCCTCTGTAATATTTATTGTTCAGAAGGCAACAGTAAACTCAAATGTATCTTAAAGTCAAATTTGTCTTAAATGAGCATGTAGCTCCTAGCAGATAATAGGTGCTCTATATTTATTGGGTCAAGGACTGATGAATTGTGATAGCTGACAATGTCATTTATAACTTTATTATATTTCAATTTGTTTTAAAATACACCCAACATTCTCTAGCTGATGGGTTTTTTTTTTAAATAAAAAAAAAATTAATCCTCAAAATGTATATTTGGCAGAAACTAATATTACTCAAGGACTGCAACAAGAAACCTATGTTTGCCTTCTTTCCCTGGCAATTTAGGGCTAAAAGCAGCTTCTAGTGACAAGCTTGTGGCAGCGTGGTGTGTTTTTTTAAAGCATTGGCTCATGTAAATTTTTTGTGGTTTTGGTGCCAAGTGTAAACACACTAAAAAACTAAAACTAAATCTAAAAGCAAATTTGTCTCAAAAATCTGACTCAGGAATATGAGTCTATATGTTACTGGGCTAATGGTGTGTATACCCAGGAAGGTAGTTTGATGTGGGCAAAATGATTTAAACATGCGGCACTGTTCAAGGCCTTAGTAAGAAAAACCAGAGCACAGAACTCACTTATAGAAACTGTCAAACAACGTATCAATTCTTTCACAACAAATTAAAATATAAAATATTGCCCAATCTTCCCTTCAGCCAACCTTCCACTCTCCCAACATCTGGGAAACTGGGCAGGGGAGGAAGCAGATTGCTTCTAACTACCCTGTGGCCGCCAAAGATTACTTAAACTTTCAAGGTGGGACATGGAGCCAGAGAGAATATTAAACATCGTAAATAGTTTTCCCACATCTTTCACAGATCATTAGCTTGAAAAAATAAATAAAAACTAACAGCTCTGGTCTGTTTCTTTTGCTCTTGGTATCATTTTCCAAATACTTGACCCAGATTGAAAATTGTTATTTTGTTGACAACCTTCATCACAGTTCTGTGGGTACTGGAGAAAGAAACAGGTTTTACTGGTCCACCCCACAACAAAGTGGCTGAATCACAACAGACATGGGCCCGGGATGGGAGAAGGCAGTCTGGCTGTCACAGGCATCTAACTCAAGTGACATTTGACATAATTAATTTACAGGCAGTTGGAGGGCAAAGATAAATCAAAGGCAGAGACAACCTTCCAGAACTCTTTTTTCCTTCCTGAGTCTATCTTCATTCTCCTGGACTAGGTGCTCACTTCTATTAAAATGAGACTGCTAACTAGTTTACCATTCACAGTCCTATAGTTTGCAGAACAGTGGATTCAGACCATACCAAATTTGTTTATTTCTTTTTTTAAAGAGTGTGGGTTGTCTTTTTTTATTGATTTGAGAGAGAGAGAGAGAGAGAGAGAGAGAGAGAGATTTGTTCTACTCATTTATGCATCCATTGGTTGCTTGTTCTAACCAACTGAGCTACTGGCCAGGGCCTAGCTTCTTTTTTAAGCTAGGCAACTCTAAGGCTGACTCATAAGCCTTCCCTATGACCTCCTCAGTCTGATGAACTTGTATCTCCCTCAGGTTCTTCATGAGGCTCCTTACCAACACTTTGCTAGAAGAACAGCTGAAAACAGCAAACAATTCTAGGGCAGCTTGCTCCTTTGCAAGTCTCACATAGGTAGTCTGGAGTCTCACTTCAAAATGGAGGAGTATTTGCAAACTATTGTCTTGGGGTCTTACCCAAAAATGAGCCTGAGATAGTTCCATTTTGACATCCTGTTACATATGTAAAAACCTTTCTAGCCTTAGCTGGTTTGGCTCAATGGATAGAGTGTTGGCCCATGAATTGAGGAGTCCCGGGTTCAATTCCGGTCAAGGGCACGTACCTTGATTTGCAGGCTCAATCCCCATCGATGTCTCTTTCACATCGATATTTCTCTCTCTCTGTTTCCCCCCCCCCCCTTCCACTCTCACTAAAAATCAATGGAAAAATATCCTCAGGTGAGGATGACCGACAAACAAACTAAAAAGCCTTTCTATACTCAAGAACTTATGGATATTTTGTCATTGTTTCATTTTAAAAAATTGGCAACAATCTTCCATTAGGAGCTTTACTTTTTAAATCTATAAAATAGAGTCTAACATAGAACTAAATGAGATAGCCATGAAAAGTCCTTAGCATAGTGCTTGGCACATAATGATGGCACATAGGTGCTAAATAAATACTAGTACTAGTTCTTAGTATTATTATTCTTAGATATCCTTTCACCTACATGAAGAAAAAAAAGTGAATTTGAACATCTCAATTAGGTTTAAAGCTTCAATAAATATTGAGATCTATTTAGCCCCTTTGATGTCTAAGAACTTGATGACTATGTATGAGGTAATCACCTTATCACTAATTCTTCTCACTAACGACCATTGAAAGCTGTTTCACTCCTCTTGGCCCACCAATGGGGAAAATCCACGGATTAGTCTAAGAGGTGAAGGGTAATAGATAAAAATATATATCCCTTAGAGAACAGTACCATCAGTACAACTGCCTGAATTTGAATGGTTTAACATCTTAGAAAGAATTCATTCACACCCCTTGCTTAAGTGCCCCTGGCCCTCATGAACATGGAGTTTCATCATCTTTGTTCCAGTAATCTCATTTCCTTCACTTGAATCCTACAGTGTTTCTCATGGTTTGTTTTTAAAATTGATGTGTAATTGATATATAATATTATATTAGTTTCAGATGAACAACATAACAATTTGATATTTATGTGTGTTGTTAAATGACCATCACAATAAGTCTAGTTATCATTTGTCCCCATACATAGTTACAAAATATTTTTTTCTTATGATGACTTCTAAAATGTATTCTCTTAGCAACTTTTAAATATGCAATAGAGTTTTATGCTATACATTACATCCCCATGACTTACTTATTTTATAACGGAAAGTTTGTACCTTTTGACCCCTTCATCCATTTTGCCTACCCCCCCCGCCCCCATTTCTGGCAACCACCAGTCTGTTTTCTATATCTATGAGCTTCGTTTTTGTTTTCCTTTCTTAAAATTCCACATCTAAGTGAGATAGTACAGTATTTGTCTTTCTCTGTCTTATTTCACTTAGCATAATGCCCTTAGGGTCCATACATGTTATCACAAATGGCAAGATTTACTTCTTTTTGATGGCTGAATAATATTCCATTGTATATATGTACCACCCTTTCTTTATCAATTTGTCTATCAATGGACACTTAGGTTGCCTCCACATCTTGGCTATCTTACATAATAATAGGCAAACATGTAAATCAACCGTACCTCCGCTATGCCACCAGCCAATCAGGATTGATATGCAAATTAATCCAACAAAGATGGAGGTTAATTTGCATACACAGGCGCTGAGTGACGGGGCGGGTGGGATGCTTGTGTTGTTGCCATGGTGATGATGCAGGCATTCTGCCCCACCCCTGGTCTCTCAGGACCTCTGGGCAGCGTGGGAAGGCGGAGCTGGAGTAGAAAGGGCCTGGGCCAGAGTGAAAAGGCGGTGCCAGTAGCCAGGGAAAGGAAAGCCCATTCTAGCACAAATCTTCATGCATTGGACTTCTAGTTGTAAATAATGCCATAATGAACATAAAGGTACATGTCTTTTTGAATTCATGTTTTGGGTTTCTTTGGATAAATACCCAGAAGTGGAATTGCTAGGTCCTTTTTGTCTTTTGCTATAGCCTTTGTTTTATTTATTTATTTTAATTTTATTTTTAAACTTATTTTTTTTAATTTATTGGTTTGAGACAGAGAGAGAAAGAAAAACATTGACCTGCCATTCCACCTAGCCATGCATTCACTGGTTGCTTCCTGTATGTCCCCTTCCTGTATCAAACCTGAAACCTTGGTATTTGGGGATGATGCTCCAACTAACTGAGTTACCTGACCAGGACTATTTTTATTTTATTTTTTATAGCTTTTGTTTTAAAGTCCATTTTGTCTGATATAATTATTGCTATCCCAGCTTTTCTTTTTACTTACATTTGCATGAAATATCTTTTTATACTTCTTTATTTTCAGTCTGTGTGTCTTTCTATCTAAAGTGGGTCTCTGGATGGAGAATCCAAGATGGTGGCGTAGGTAAACACCTAAACTGCTGCCTCGCACAACAATTTCAAAACTACAACTAAAAGACAAAACGTCTATCACCCAGAACCACGGGAAAGCTGACTGAATGGAAGTTCTACAACTAGAAGGAAAGAGAAAAGAGCACTGAGACGTGCACAAGTGCTGAAAAGCTGAGGTACGGAGGCGCGGGATCTGGGCTGGCGGCAGGTGCTGCTCTTTTCAACCCAAAGGGGAGACAAGCCCCCGATTACTGTGAAATACAGTTTCTGGGGAGACGCGGGGGATCCGAACTCCTACGGGGAGAAGCTGGATTGTCCGCCACCGGGTCGGAAAGTGAGGGGGGCCTGCTTGCAGAGCTGCGCACAAGAATAATTGTTTACTGCTCTGGGGCACGGGATGCAGTCAGAGACACAGAGCCGGCTAACTAGCAGCCATCGCTGTTTGCCATGCCCTAGCCTAGTGACGCCCTGAGACCCCGCCCCACACAACCTACAAACCCACCCAAGCTCCAAGCAGCAGTTTTAGCATAAGAAAGACCTGCCCTATCGCAGCTTAACCTAACAAACTTGCAGCCCGGATCAGACAGCTCCAAAACCTCCAAACCCCAAGCAAAGAGGAGAAAACTGTAGCTCTCGCTGTAGCTCCTGCTGGATGGACTCAGAGAATAGCTGACCTGCACCCCATTGGAGATCCAGAAGCCAGTATACCTAGTGGTCAGTGTGAGAAACCAGATTTCAACTCCTCACATCCATAAGTGACACATTCAAGAGGCAGACTCAGCGAGCACCAAAGCCCCACTGAAACAAGTCCGGGAAGCAGCCAAAATGTGGAAACAAAGAAACATGTCACGAATGAAAGAAACAGAGGAAAGCAAACTACTGGATGACATAGAGTTCAGAACCACATTTATAAGGTTACTCAAGAATCTTCTAAAAACTGCCGAGAAACTTGATGACACTTCTAAGGAGCTTAGTGAGAGCTTCAAGGACCTTAATGAGAATGCCAAAAAAATGGGAAAGGATCAGTCAGAAATGAAGCATACACTGTCTGAAATAAAGAATATACAGAAACTCAACTGTAGATCAACGTACCCCAAGAATCAAACCAAAGATCTGAAATATGAGAAAACAAAAAACACCCAACCAGAAAAACAAAAAGAAAAAAGAATCCAAAAATATGAAGATAGTGTAAGGAGCCTCTGGGACAACTTCAAGTGTACCAACATCCGAATTTTTGGGGTGCCAGAAGAAGAGAGAGAGCAAAATACTGAAAACCTATTAGAAGAAATAATGACAGAAAACTTTCCCTACCTGGTGAAAGAAATAGACTTACAAGTCCAGGAAGCACACAGAACCCCAAAGAAAAGGAATCCAAAGAGGACCACACCAAGACACATCATAATTAAAATGCCAAGGGCAAAAGACAAAGAGAGAATCTTGAAAGCAGCAAGAGAAAAACGGTTAGTTACTTACAAGGGAGTACCCATACGACTGTCAGCTGATTTCTCAGCAGAAACTATGCAGGCCAGAAGGGAGTGGCAAGAAATATTCAAAGTGATGAACAGCAAGAACCTACAACCAAGATTACTCTACCCAGCAAAGCTATCATTCAGAGTTGAAGGTCAGATAAAGAGCTTCACAGACAAGAAAAAGCTAAAGGAGTTCATAGTCACCAAACCAGGATTACATGAAATGCTGAAGGGTATTCTTTAAGAAGAGGAAGAAGAAGAAAAAGGTAAAGATAAAAATTATGAACAACAAAATGACATCAAATACATACCTACCAACAAGTGAATCTAAAAATCAAGTAAATAAAAAATCTGAAGAACAGAATGGACTGGTGAATATAATAAAATCAGGGACATAGAAAGGGAGTGGACTGACAATTCTCAGGGGAAAGCGGTGTGAGTAGTGCGGGAAGAGATTGGACAAAAATCTTACTCCTATGGATGAAGACAGTGGCAGGGGGTAAGGGCATGGGGTAGGGTGGGGTGGGGAATCAGGTGGAGGGGAGCTATAGGGGGAAAACAAAAAGAGGAACACCTGTAACCTGAACAATAAAGATTTATTTAAAAAAATAAAAAAAATAAAGTGGGTCTCTTGTAGGGAGCATCTATATATATAAAGAGGTAATATGCAAATTAGGCCAGGACACCATAATGGTCACGACTAGCTCAGGAGGAGGGGCCTGGCATGGGCCCAGAGCCTGAGAGAACAACAGACAGGGTGGCCCTGGAGCAGGAGAGAACAACACACAGGGACTGGACTGCTGGGGCCGGAGCAGAGACACAAACCCGCAGTGGGGCCGGCCCCCAGCCCCAACCCTGTGGCCACAGCGCTGGGCTCCTGGGGCCAGAGCGGAGATACAAACCCACAGGGGGGCCAGGTTTGATTCTGGTCAAGGGCATGTACCTAGGTTGCAGGCTCCTCCCTGGCTGGGGCCCAAGTCAGGGCTCATGCAGGAGACAACCAATCGAAGTGTGCCTCTCACATTGATGTTTCTCTCTGTCTTTCCCTCTCTCTTTCCCGCTCTCTAAAAATCAATGGAAACATATCCCCAGGTGAGGATTAAAAAAAAGAAAGAAAGAAATGTCATATCCTATGAAAGAGACATCTTGAAAATGCCTAAAGAAAGTTGTCATTTTTTCGTGGTGAAGGGACTGGAGTCCGTGTTGATGAAAACACCTTGGCAGCTGTGGCAGCCGGCAGTGGCAGCAGCAGCGGGGTGATGGGGGTGGCACCTCCTGCAGAGGGAGGCCAGACTGTGGCCTAAGTGGTCAGTAGGACATCCCCTGAGGGGTCCCAGACTGTGAGAGGCGGCAGGCTGGGCTGAGGGACCCCCACCCCAGTGCACGAATTTCGTGCACTGGGCCTCTAGTATACTATATATATGTATATGTGTCTTATTTTCTTCTCCATTCACCCACCCTATGTCTTTTGATGGAAACATTTAATCCATTTACATTTAAAGTCATCATTGATAGGTATGTAGGTATTGCTCTTTTATTATTCATACTAGAGGCCCAGTGCACAAAATTTGTGCATGGGGGGTGGTCCTTCAGTCCAGCCTGAACTCTCTCTCAATTTGGGACCCCTGGCTCCTAACCGCTCGCCTGCCTGCCTGATTGCCTCTAACCACTCTGCCTTCCTGCCTGATCACCCCTAACTGCCTCTGCCTTGGCCCCTGCCACAGCAGCTTCGTCTGGAATGATGTCTGGAGGTTGTTCGGCTGTCCAGTCTAATTAGCATATTATGCTTTTATTATTACAGATTTTTTTTATCTTTTCTTTCTTTTTTCTTCTTAAAGAAGTCCCTTTAACTCTTCTTGTAATACTGGTTTGGTGGTGATGAACTTCATTAGCTTTTTATTGTCTTGTGTCAAATTAGGGTTTTTATATTCTTCAGATATATATCCAGAGTGGAATTGCTAGATCAGATGGTAGTCTTATTTTTAATTTTTTGAGAAAGCTTCAGACTGTTTTCCATAATGGTTGTACCAATTTACATTCCCACCAACAATGCACAGGGTTCCCTTTCCTTTGCACCCTGGCCAACAGTTGTGATTTCTTAATTTTTGATAATGGCCATTCTGACAGGCATGAGGTGATATCTCACTGTGGTTTAGATTTGCATTTCTCTGGTGATTAGTCATGTTGAACATCTTTTCCTACACCTGTTGGCCATCTGTATATCATCTTTGGAAAAGCTCTAGTCAGATACACTGCCTGTTTTTTAGTCAGATTGTTTGGGTTTGGGGGTTGGTTTTTTTGTTTTCTTTTGTTTTTGGTGTTAGGTTGTATGAACTCCTTATATATTTTTATATTAACTCCTCATCAGATATACGATTTGCAAACGTTTTCTCCCATTTAGATGGATTGACTTTTCATTTTTTTCATGGTCTTCTTTTCTGTGCAGAAGCTTTTTAATTTAATATGGTCCCAGTTGTTTAATTTTGCTTCTGTTGCCTTTGCTTTTGGAGTCAGATCCAAAAATTCATCACCAAGACCAATGTCAAGGAGCTTATAACCTATGTTTACTTCTAGGAATTTATGGTCAGGTCCTACATTCAAGTCTTTAATCCATTTTAATTAATTTTGGGGTATAGTGTAAGATAGTGTGTTCAGTTTAATTTTTTTCACATGGCTGTCCCAACCGCATTTTGAGTAAGTTAGTTTTATGTAATAACCAATGCATCTTGCTATTATCATCACAGTGCAAAATAAGAGTGTACTCTTTTACTATTCAAATTAATAATTCAAAGCTCCACCTATGAAAAAGTGATTTTTATCTTAATAGAGTTTTTCCTTGATGAGCCAAAATCCCCAGGAGGTTATTCAGTCTAACAGCTGTCCTGTTGGCTCACAGAAAATCTGCTTGGTGCACTGGAGTTTCACATTCTCTGTGGCTATTGCTGAGGTTCCTGACAAAAGAGGTGGTCCACTGTGATGGACATTCTGCAATACATGTAGAGAAGTGTTTAAGAATACATGTAATAAACATGTTTTTGCAAGTGCAAATAAATAACTGATCACACACATGCACGCACGCACACACGTGCCTGCACACACACAGCCTCTTGCTCAGAGCCTCTGCTTTGATGATAGACATAGATAGTGGTGCCTTTATTGTTTTTTTAAATCTTCAGCCGAGAATATTTTTCCATTGATTTTTAGAGAGAGTGGAAGAGAAAGGGAAAGACAGAGAGAAATATCAATGTGAGAGAAACACATTGATTGGTTGCCTCCGGCGCAAGCCCTGACCAGGGCCCGGGCTGGGGAGGAGCTTGCAACTGAGGTACATGTCCTTGACTGGAATCGAACCCAGGACCGGAATCGAACCCAGGCCGACGCTCTATCCACTGAGCCAAATAGGCCAGGGCAGATAGTGGTTCCTTTAAAGGCGGCAAGAGATGAATGCAAAATGAAGAAGTGGGTCTGACTCCCACATTACAGCTCTTTGGTTACACAGCTCTTTCAGCTTGCATGCACTCTGGATCATTTCCCCAAGGCCACCAACAGTGACAGAGTGGCTGGGAGAGGAGAGTCTCTAACCCCAGCTACAGGTTGAATCATCTCTCATCACAATTCAGGCCCAGAAGAGAAACTGAGCCACTAGATCCAACTGCCCTGCTAGGGGTGAGCTTCTTTTTGGGGTCAGGTGCCCTCCTGCTTGGTGACATTGAACAAGGACCAGTTTAATCCACTAGAGATGTTCTATTTATATGAAGGAAGGGGGTTGGTGCCCGCACCCCTCTCCTTCAAATCTCCTTGGCCCTTGTACTTTGCCCATTTCTTCCCAGAAACATCAACATCTGGGATCCTCTAAAAGGGGCCAAGCAGGTACAACTTCTCCAGACAAAGAACATCTGTGCAAGGCAACTGATATAGGATATAGGCCCAGGCAGAAAGAGAAACAATACTCATTAAAATAGCATCCATTGTTTACGCTTGCATGACAGTTTCACTTAAAGGAGGTGGGGGAAGGAGAATTAATGTCCTCCTACACTGGGCATCTAGCTACCCATGTGGTTGAACCACTTAAAAACTTCCAATGTGTGATGATTCATGTTAATATTGGAAAGATCTAAACTCAAGATAGACTTACTGCTACTGACTAGGAGTTAGACATCTAAGAAGCTAGTACGAGAACAAACCCTCTAGGCTGTCCATGCTGAATAAGCTGGAAAAAAAATGAAGGAAGCTACATCACTTTAAGTGTCAACTAATCTCAAAACCAATCTGGAATTGCCTCATATAGCACATACCAGGCCCAATGATTTGATGGCAGTTCATAGGCAGCGACTATTATGGTAGCCACATCTCTATCATCAGTTGACAGAAATTCCTGACCCAAATGCCATACATACTGCGTCACCTGGCATCCCCCACCACCCATACCTCCCACTGCTGGCTGCACAAATATGGAGTGTGGTTTCCTGAGGTGACTTATATAATTTGCCTATGGGAAATAGTTTGTACCACACATAGAAAAAAATCCAACAAATACGAGGCTAACCATTTAATTCTCCTGCACGGAACAACAATAATTTTGTCTGTTTGTTGATCTATTCTTTACTTGGTAGTGAAGGGTAGGACAGAGAAATGGGTTAAACTATATACTATTTGCCTTTCAGATATTTTTGGTCTGTAATCTTGTCTTCACTGGATGGAACATGGCAGCAATATAAAATTTTAAACTGTTTGAAAAATACAAGGTCAGTAACATAACAGAAAATCTATAATTTTTCAGTTGGAATCTGGCTCCAATAGACATTTACAAAATATCAAAGATGACAAAGCTCTAAGAATGGGGAATATTTTGGCTTCCCTTTTTAAAAATAGCTAATATTCATGCTTTGCCATATTTCATTCCCTATTTTTCTATGGGTAAAACTTCAAACTCCTTAGCCTGAAATGACAAAGATTTTGACAATCCAGCCCAAATCCATTATCTAGCTTCCTAAACTCTACACTCCAACCTCATAGGACTACCCACCATTACTTGTATATAACACAGTCGATTTTGTTCACAGGATGTTCTTATACCCAAGAGGTTCTTCCTTCATCTCAATCTGAAAAAATTTAGCTCCAAGTTCACCTCTAAGAAAGGTTTTAAAACTGGCCGTTCCCTCCTCTGTGCTCCTATGACACAACATTTAATTAAAGTATTCTATTTTACCACTCAGTATTGATTATTTGTGTACTCATCTGCCTCACTTATTAAACTTGAGATCCTTCATGGTAAAGACAATATTTCATCTGCCCTAGGCCCAGCAATGCCCAGCACAAGGTACCTACTCAACAAATGTATTTTAATTGGTGTTGACTATGTAGAACTTGTTGAACAATACCACTTTTTCTGACCCAGAAGCAAAGCATCTGGAGCCGGGCTTAGCCTGGCTGGGTTCTGAGACCAACCCGAAGACACCCAGGAGAATGTGGTGGTAATCTTACTCAGGTGATACAGACTCAAATGGATGTTGGTGCTCGATCTGCCCTGAACTTATGCCCCAGTTATAGAGCCTGGGCTTTGGTCTTAGGAACATAATATCAACTCAGTAATAGATCCATACTTTGTGTGTCCAAGTTTCTGTTTTGAAAACATGCTGTCCCAGTACTACCAAAGGGAGATTCCTCCCTCTCTCAATACAATGGAAATCGCAAGACATCCAGAAGCTAGACAAAAATAAATTAAATTTCACCTTTAATTCCCTATTAAACACAATGCTAGGAGCACCCCTACCTGTATCGCTTCTACTTCTTGACTTGAAGGTGAGATTCTTCAAGTATTTAGACCATTCTAGTCAAGGCTCACTGAGCAAGGAGGGCTTTTCTTAGAGATACATGTACAGGGGAGAGATGTAGGGGAATTGTGGTGTTTCTGAATCATTGCTGCAAATGTTTTGACACTCTTCCAATCTAGAAATGGCATCTAGATCCCCACTCTTTGAATCTGGGTGTGCATTTGACCAACTGAGTAAGTGGAGGTGTTGTTGCATGATTTCTGAGGCTAGATCATAAGGTCATGCAGCTTCCTCCTTGTTCATTGGAAGACTACTTTTGGAGGCCTGAGCCATTATGGAAGAAATATGACTACTCTGAGGCTACCATGTTTCAGAGGCCAACTATAGGTGTTCCAGTGGACTGGCCAGCGTTCCAGCCATCCCTACCAGTGCCATTTGGGATCCTTTACACCAATCATTCCACCAGCTGTATATTACCAATCATCTCTATCAATGTCTTTTGGAAAAGAAAAATCACCTGAGACCAGTCCAAATTTATGACCAATACAATCATAATATATAATGAAATTATTATTTTAAATCACTAAGTTTGGGGTTAATTTGTCATGCAGCAATAGATAACAGGAGCAGACATAGACAATGAAATGCCCTTATCCCTTTTGTTTTTTCCCTCACAGAAGATATCAAATTTCTATAGCATTATTGAGAATATTGATAAGCATATCTTCTTTAAATTTTTTATAGACACTTAAAAAGCAAGTAAGGACCAAAAAACCAAGATGGCGGCATAGGTAAGCACCTAAACTGCTGCCTCGCACAACAATTTCAAAACTACAACTAAAAGACAGAACAGACACCATCCAGAACCACAGGAAAGCTGGCTGAGTGGAAATTCTACAACTAGAAGGAAAGAGAAAAGCTCACGGAGAATTGGAGGGTCGGCAAAAGGTTGAGGTACGGCAAAGAGTCTTTGTGCCCACAGAGAGGAAGGGCGGCTGAGAGCCTGGCTGACTTTCTCTGGCTGGAGGGGGAAGGAAGCCCCCGACTGCACTGAACCCCAGTTCTGAGCGAAAGCCTGTGGACCCAGGCTCATACAGGGGGAGTCTGGACTATCAGGTAGAAAGAAAGGCACTCGGAGACTCGGACACCTGGGGGAGCCCCGGCGGGCAGGGGTCTGAAGGTGCGTGCTCCAGTGTGCACAAAGACTGAGGAGGTTGCCACAGGCTTTCCCTAGCAGAAGGGAGTTGGAAGCTCCTGACTGCACTGAACCCCAGTTCTGACTGCACTGAACTCCAGTTCCAGGCAGCCCCTGGGGACCCACGCTCTTGCGGGGGGAATCTGGACTCTCGGGTGGAGGCTCGGGAGTCGGGCAAGGCAGAGGTCTGGAGGCACATGCGCGCAAGGGCCGGGCTGACAGGAAGCCAAGACTGACTGCTCTGCCCTGAGACTCCACCCCATCCAAGCTGAGCACAGAGGCTTTTGCAATTTGGCAAGTCTAATCCCATAAGGCTGTCTCCAGCACCGAACTTCTCCCAGCGTAGACACAGCTGATCCTCACAGCCAACTGGCCTGGAGGTCAATTCCTCCCAGTGATACCAACAACAATCAAGACTTAACTACAACAAGGCTGTACACACAGTCCACAAAGGGGTGCACCAAGAGTGTCCACCTCAGGTTAACTGGGGAAGCCGACCCACTGTGCCATATAGGAAACCTAGCACACAAAGCTACCCTACCAACTCAGGGAAGCAGTGAAAATGCGGCGACAAAGAAACAGATCACAAACGAAAGAAATGGAGGAAAACAAACGACTGGATATAGAATTCAAAACCACTGTTATAAGGCTTTTCAAGAATATCCTAGAAAAGGCCGATAAATATAACGAGAGCCTCGAAGATATGAAAAAGGACCAACTAGAAATTAAACATACACTGACTGAAATAAAAAATATTATACAGAGACCCAACAACAGACTAGAGGAACGCAAGAATCAAGTCAAAGAACTGAAATACAAAGAAGCAAAAAACACTCAACCGAAAAAGCAAAAAGAAAAAAAAATCCAAAAAGTTGAAGATAGTGTAAGAAGCCTCTGGGACAACTTCAAGCGTACCAACATCAGAATTATGGGGGTGCCAGAAGAAGAGAGAGCAAGATACTGAAAACCTATTCAAAGAAATAATGACTGAAAACTTCCCCCACCTGGTGAAAGAAATAGACTTACAAGTCCAGGAAGTGCACAGAACCCCAAACAAAAGGAATCCAAAGAGGACCACACCAAGACACATCATAATTAAAATGCCAAGGGCAAAAGACAAAGAGAGAATATTAAAAGCAGCAAGAGAAAAACAGTTAATTACCCACAAGGGAGCACTGATACGGTTGTCAGCTGATTTCTCAACAGAAACTATGCAAGCCAAATGGGAGTGGCAAGAAATTTTCCAAGTGATGAATAGCAAGAACCTACAACCAAGATTACTCTACCCAGCAAAGCTATCATTCAGAATTGAAGGGCAGATAAAGAGCTTCACAAATAAGAAAAAGCTAACAGAGTTCATCACCACCAAACCAGTATTATATGAAATACTAAAAGGTATTCTTTAAGAAGAAGAAGAAGAGGAAAAAAGATAAAAATTATGAACAACAAATACATATCTATCAGCAAGTGAACCTAAAAATCAAGTGAATTAAAAACCTGAGGAACAGAATAAACTGGTAAATATAATAGAATCAGGGGCATAGAAAGGGAGTGGACTGATAATTCTCAGGGGGAAAGAGGTATAGAGGGGTGCAGGAAGAGACTGGGCAAAAATTGTACACCTATGGATGAGGACAATGGGGGGCAGGGGAGGTAAGGGCAGAAGGTGGGATGGGAACCAGGTGGGGGGGAGCTATGGGGGGAAAAGGAGAAACAATCGTAATAATCTGAATAAAGATTTATTAAAATAAAATTTAAAAAATTAAAATTAAAATTTAAAAAAAAAGGTCAGCAGCAAAAAAAAAGGAGGGGGGTATTGCCAGGGGATTTGGAAATGTAGTATTTCTCTTTCCTCATTACAGACTTGCAGCCTATCTCTGGAAATAGATACACAGACTTGTGTGCTTATTGAAATACTAGTGGCCCGGTGCATGGATTCAGGCACATTGAAAGGAAATTAATTAGAAGTAATATTTTAATATTGCTATTTGCCCTTTCTCCATAATAGAAATGTCAACAAAAACAACCAAATTCACGATCGACAATGACAGATCGAAACACATGAGTAGGATTGGTGTTAGCGAGAGCTTTGTATGTATTGCGCATGCGCAAGTCAACATTTATTTTTAAATTGCCAGTGCGCATCATATGTGCCAGCCGGTCAGTCGAACGGAGGGATGGATAGTCGGTCACTTAACGTTTTATATGTGTAGATAACAGACAATAGTCACAGTGTCTGTTAATTTCATCTGCTTTCCTAGAAAAGGGAAACTCATTACATGAGACTGTGAAGAGGTTCCAGACTCCATGAAAGAGATTTTTCTCTATATAACCCATTATATAAGCCCAATGTCTAGTTCCTCCAACATTTCATAGTGCCTAATTCAAACCTCTAATAGTGCTTATCCCTTTCTATTTTGCACTTAAGATATTTAAGTTTATTTCTATAATAGTCAAAGCTTAATTGCAAAGACAGAATGCAGTTTAAGCAGAAAGACATTTTTTTAATTTTTAATATATTTTTATTCATTTCAGAGAGGAAGGGAGAGGGAGAGAGAGAGAGAGATGGAAACATCAATGATGAGAGAGAATCATTGACTTGCTGCCTCCTGCATCCCCCCTACTGGGGATCGAGCCTGCAACCCAGGCACATGCCCTTGAACGGAATTGAACCCGGGACCTTTCAGTCCACAGGCCGATGCTCTATCCACTGAGCCTGACCAGCTAGGGTGAAGCAGGAAGAAATTTTTGCAGTCTATTAAATGACTTGCCAAATGGTTGAGAGGACTAAAAATACCACATTCTAGACTGAACCACACAGCAGAGCCAAGCCACTAAGTTTGTTGTTCCCTCCTATGTGGCCAAAAAGCCACTGGCTCTTGAATCATATCACCACTGCCATGACTGGGAAGCACCACAATCACTAAGTCACCACGATCTGGTGACTGTCTCAGCCCCAGAACCACACCGTGTGGGATGCAATCTGCAGCAGCAGAATAGATGCCCTGAACACCCACAGCCAACAACTCAGTGAGCATGGTTGTGAGCAGAGACCAGGAAAAGTTGCCATGACTTCTAGTTTTCTTCTGCTTTCTTAATTTCCCTCAAGTACATAATATGAGTGGCTGAACCTAAACCACATCTAGAACCTAGAAGCAATAGAATCTGGGAAATGCATTTTTTGCTCTTTTTTTTTTTTTAAATAACTTTCCAGGTTTTATAGTATAAAAAGACACACGTAAAAGAAAGTGACATGGTATTGAATGCCCATCAACAATATCATCATAATGTATTATTTCTTCTACTTTACTACAAGCAATTTGGATCTACCTTTATGTCCCAACTCCCAAAGCACCTAGCAACTTCCAGGTAGTCAATTACTTGAGATAAGAAAAGGGGGTTAATTAGAGGTGGGGAGAGAGGGAAAAATCCTGAAGACCTACAAGCCTCTTGCAAGTCCCCACTAGGAAATGAAGTCCTCAAAAGGGCAGGATAATCTGATGTCAGTCTTTTTTTTTTTTTTTTTTTTAATTATTTTATTTATTTATTTATATATTTTTTAAATTTTTAAATTTTTTATTGTTTGAAGTATTACAAATACTAGTACATATGTCTCCTTTTTTCCCCCATTGACCTCCCCCCAGCTTCCCCTACCCCCCAGTACATGCATTCACCTGCCCGCCCTCTCCCCTCCCCCCCAGTGTCTTGTATCCATTGGTTGTGCTTATATGCATGCGTACAAGTCCTTTGGTTGATCTCTTACAGCCCCCCTCGCCCAACCTCCCCTGCCTTCCCAATGTAGTTTGACAGTCTGTTCAATACTTCTTTGCCTCTGTATCTATTTCCCCCCCATTTCTTTCCTTTAAAACATTTTGCCTCTGCAGACTAGAAATGAACATATAATAACAAAACAATAATAATAATAGTAAAAAATGTTTGAGTCCCAATTTCAATGTCCAACAGTTCTGAGTCTCCGTTTCGATGTCTAACAGTTCCTTATGTGTACATGTCAGCAATGATATCTGGATGGTGGGCACATGGTGGCAATGCAGGTCCGACCCTCTCTGGTTTGGTCCTAGGCAACCTGCAGCGATGCGCAGCTGCTGACTGCTCTTGTGGCAAAGTGTTGTCAGCGTCTTCCATCTCTGGACTGTTTTTCCTCTTGTCTTCGTGGTTGGAGCAGACCTGTCAATTCCTCTCTGTTGCAGGAATCCACATGGTCTTGGAGTTGTTTTCTGAAGATATATAAACATATTCTTGACCAAAAGTTAATAAAGGAATCCTTTCTATATAATTGATTTGGGATCCTTTTTATTTTTGACCAAATGATTTTCCTTTGTCTTATTTACACCCCATGTGTGTTTTTCATGGGTGTCTTGCTTTTTCTGGGGGATCCCTGCCCTTCCCAGCTGCAAACTGTCTCACCAGCTGTGCCTCCTTCGCCATTTCAGGCTGGATTCCACTCATTTCAGCTGCTCCCTCTATTTGTTCCGGGACAAGGCTCAGGACACGTCCTTCTATTCTGCCGCCATTTTGTCTCCCGCCTGATGTCAGTCTTAAAACTGCCTGTGTCTTAGATGTTCTCCGTTTCCCCTGACTACTTTCAGATCTATTTTTCACTCACCCCCACCCTGCTTTGTGCCATGGAAGGCTGACCTCTACAGTTGGCTTTATCTGGGTTCCTGTGCCTTCTGACTCTGGGTTGGGCTTAGCCAATGAGAGGCGCCAGCAAAAGAACAGAGGGCGAGGAGCGAGAATCCAGGTTATCTATTCTCTCAGTTCTTTCTCTAGTAGGCTGGTTTAGCTGTGGCTCCTTTTCTCTACCTAATGCCTAATGTCGGTACCCAAGTCAGAGCACCTGTCATGTGACCCCAGTCCATCAGCCACAGCTCTCACTGGGGTCTGATAACTGCTCCTTAGCTTGCCCCTTCACAGCAGGTCCTATTAATGGCTTCCCACTGGTGCTAGTCACAGAGAGCCTTACCCTCCTCAACTTTGCAAAGGCACTGGTTAATGAGTGTGCCATTTGTTAGCTGCGAGGACACAGACTTCAGTGTGATTGCTGGAGTTCCCAGAGACGGCCTGCACACCCCAACACCTCTTCACAGCACCATGCTTTCTAACCCCCACGCTCCACCTCTCTGGATACTTCTTCCTTTGGCTGAAGCTGCATCTCCGTCCTCTGGACCCGTGCCCACGCACATGAGGCAGTTGTGGCTCTACATGACGCGTCCTAAAATCAGGAGAGCTGGTTCTGTTAGGACAATGGCTGCCATTGTCTAGATTTATCTGCTTAATTCCAGCTCCTCACCTGCAAAGAGAAGAATGAAACACCTGTCAGGACTGGTGCAAGGATTAAATAAGGTTATATATGTAAAATATATAAGTACACTGCAGACGGTTTTACAAATATTAGCTATTCCACAGGCATTTCCGAAGCCAGATGCTCTTTCTATTTTTCTTTACTGTTACATGTTCCCTTCTGCTCATTAAGTTTCTTATCAGTAGCAAATTGATGTCTTAACTAGTATTATAATCCTGATGGTCTTAATCTTTGTTCCAAGGAGAGAGAAACGGGAAGAGAAAGGAGAAGAAAAAAAGCAAGACAGAAAAGTCATTTTCACTCCTAACTAGGGGGTCCTAACATTTCTCACTTATTAACTCGGGATGGAGAATTGGCAGAGAAAGTCATTCCTGTGGTTTGCGTTTGTGGGCAATCAACAGAGACTCTGGCCTTGGGCTGAGATAGATAATTTCGAGTGATAGTGACAGAATGAAACCAAAGGGAAGTGTGGCCAATCTGTTGATTTCCACAGCCTTTGAGGCCCAGTTGTTCCAGGTCTCCTTCAGACCTCAGACAGATTTTAGGATTTTAGCTGAAAGAGTGGCCGGGACAGCTGGACAGCCGTGCAGAGTTTTAATAGGTTTTGAATACTGACTTTCCATTTTTCCAGACAAAGAAGCTTTTAAAATATTTAGAGGGCTCTAATTACCAAGCAATAATGAAAGACCTCTTAAAGAAGGCAAGCTTCATATAATTATAAAAGATTAAAGCTGTTGAAGAATTTACAGGTTTAGAGAGAATGATTTAATTGTATTTTAAAGATTAAAACTTGGTTATAAGATCTAGGCAAAATTCACCAAAAATTTCTAGGAGACTATTTGAAAAATGGTCTACATGATGAACTAGTCTAATAGAATCAAATATCTGCAATCTAAAGTGAGTCATATGTAAGCCCCAATGCAAGTGATATTTGGACTAAAAAGTATGACAATGTTGCATCATGATAAAAATTTATATGTCAGTGCTTAAACAGTTTTAAGAGAACAGTGAAAAAGGTACGGGTCCCCTGACACAGCTATTTAGACATGCATCCTCCCTAAAGAGGAGATGATCAACATACTAAATAACTGGCAGAGCACAAGCACCAACCGAGTAGAGCAGACCCCGCCTTGATCTGCTTATGGCTGGCCCAGTAGGTCCCACCTGAATACCAGCTCCACCTCCATCCCATGCCCCTGCTCTTCTCACCTGCTGCAGCAACTCAGCCTGAAGCAAAACAAGCTGCCATTCAGAGCATTCCACACTTTCCAAGATAAAACCTAGTTCTTTGTTTTTGGGGTTGTTTTATTCTGCTGCCTACTTTCTCCGTTTCACTACCCAAGGCAACTGGCAACTTCTCCACCATTCTCAAGAAGGTGGTGCCCCCAGGCAAGCATAGCACAGTCCACAGAAGAGACATTGTCTGGAAGGAGGCAGCTGGTTTCAGTGAGTGCTAGCTCCCATTTCTTGATGTATGTGACTGTCCCCACCTTTGAGAGGGTGACGGGGAGTGGAGGGTGGGCAGCTGAGCAGGATCAGGCCTGTTAAGATGTCACTCAGCACCACAAACCTGGTCACACTGGCTTCCATCCTGATCAGCCCAATAAAAATGGAAAAACAGAGAGTTCCAGTCATCAACAAGTTGGCTGTCCCACCAGCATTGGATTTTTTATTTTGTTTTTGATTTTTTTTAACTTGAGTGTTCCATTAAGCCTCGTGTCTGGGCTCTCGTGCCCCCTGCAGCAGCTTTATCTGCAGTTACCACACTGGACTGAAATCATCTCCTTCCTTGTTTGTCTCTACTGCTCTGTGTCCTTGAGGGCAGGAAGCTTGTCTCCTTTTCTGTGTCCCCAGCATGTAATCCAGTGCCAGACCCACCTGCCATGTGTTCAAAAAGGCTTTGTTGACCTGAACAGAATTGGTCTTAGAATGAAGTGAAGATAAACATTAAATTGTATTGAAATAGTGATATTTCTGTATCCACTTTGTGTTTAATCCAACATAGTAAAATTATTAATTAATTACATTATATTACTTACTGTTTTATAACTATACATTTCCAGTTTAAGAATTTTAGAAAGAGGAATCCAAGATGGCGGCGTAGGTAAACACCTAAACTGCTGCCTCGTGCAACAATTTCAAAAATTCAACTAAAAGACAAAACGTCTAACACCCAGAACCACGGGAAAGCTGGCTGAGTGGAAGTTCTACAACTAGAAGGAAAGAGAAAGGAGCATCGAGACGTGCACGAGCGCTGAAAAGCTGAGGTACGGAGGCGCGTGATCCGGGCTGGCTGCGGGCGTTGCTTTTTTCAACCCAAAGGGAGACAAGCCCCCGATTACTCTGAAATCCAGTTTCTGGGGAGACACGGGGGACCCAAACTCCTACGGGGAGAAGCTGGACTGTCTGCCAGTGAGGGGGGCTTACTTGCAGAGCTGCGCGCAGGAATAATTGTTTACGGCACTGGGGCACGGGACTCCGGGACGCCCTTGGGGACACAGAGCCGGCTAACTAGCAGCCATTGCTGTTTGCCACGCCCTAGCCTAGTGACACCCTGAGACCCCGCCCTGAACAACCTACAAACCCACCCAAGCTCCAAGCAGCAGCGTTAGCAGAAGAAAGCCCTGCCCTATTGCAGCTTAACCTAGCAAACTTGCAGCCTGGGTCAGACAGCTCCAAAACCTCCAAACCCCAAGCAAAGAGGAGAAAACTGTAGCTCTCACTGTAGCTCCTGCTGGATGGCCTCAGACAGTAGCTGACCTGCACCCCATTGGAGATCCAGAAGCCAGTATACCTAGTGGTCAGAGTGAGACACCAGATTTCAACTCCTCACATCCATAAGTGACACATTCAAAGGCAGACTCAGTGAGCACCAAAGCCCCACTGAAACAAGTCCTGCCCCTAAGTGTGTCTTCAGCGCAGCAGTTCTTCCATTATAGACACAGTGAGTGCTCACAGCTAATTGGCCTGGAGGTCAATTCCTCCCAGTATACCAATAGCAATTAAGGCTTTAACTGCACCAAGTCTTTGCACTCAGTCCACAAAGGGGTGTACCAAGAGTGTCCACATCAGGTGATTGGGGAGGCTGAGCTACTGCCCCCTATAGGTCACCTACCACACAAAGCCACTCCATCAACACAGGGAAGCAGCCAAAATGAGGAGACAAAGAAACATGTCACGAATGAAAGAAACGGAGGAAAGCAAACTACTGGATGACATAGAGTTCAGAACCACATTTATAAGGTTACTCAAGAATCTTCTTAAAACCGCTGAGAAACTTGATGAGACCTTCAAGGAGCTTAATGAGAATGCCCAAAAAATGGAAAAGGATCAGTCAGAAATGAAGCATACACTGTCTGAAATAAAGAATATACAGAAACTCAACTGTAGATCAACGTACCCCAAGAATCAAACCAAAGACCTGAAATATGTGGAAACAAAAAACATCCAACCAGAAAAACAAAAAGAAAAAAGAATCCAAAAATATGAAGATAGTGTAAGGAGCCTCTGGGACAACTTCAAGCGAACCAACATCCGAATTTTTGGGGTGCCAGAAGAAGGGAGAGAGCAAAATATTGAAAACCTATTAGAAGAAATAATGACAGAAAACTTTCCCTGCCTGGTGAAAGAAATAGATGTACAAGTCCAGGAAGCGCACAGAACCCCATACAAGAGGAATCCAAAGAGGACCACACCAAGACACATCATAATTAAAATGCCAAGGGCAAAAGACAAAGAGAGAATATTAAAAGCAGCAAGAGAAAAACAGTTAATTACCTACAAGGGAGTACCCATACGACTGTCAGCTGATTTCTCAACAGAAACTATGCAGGCCAGAAGGGAGTGGCAAGAAATATTCAAAGTGATGAACAGCAAGAACCTACAACCAAGATTACTCTACCCAGCAAAGCTATCATTCAGAGTTGAAGGTCAGATAAAGAGCTTCACAGACAAGAAAAAGCTAAAGGAGTTCATCACCACCAAACCAGGATTACATGAAATGCTGAAGGGTATTCTTTAAGGAGAGGAAGAAGAAGAAAAAGGTAAAGATAAAAATTATGAACAACAAAATGACATCAAATACATACCTACCAACAAGTGAATCTAAAAATCAAGTAAATAAAAAATCTGAAGAACAGAATGGACTGGTGAATATAATAGAATCAGGGACATAGAAAGGGAGTGAACTGATGATTCTCAGGGGAAGCAGGTGTGAGGGGTGCGGGAAGAGCTTGGACAAAAATCTTACTCCTATGGATGAAGACAGTGGCGGGGGTAAGGGCATGGGGTGGGGTGGGGAATCAGGTGGAGGGGAGCTATGGGGGAAAAAATAGAGGAACACCTGTAATAATCTGAACAATAAAGATTTATTTAAAAAAAAAAAAAGAATTTTAGTAGCTGGTGAGAAAGAATTTGATACGCATGGACTGGAACTCTTGAAGTGTACTTTTAATATTACATATAAACATGAATTAAAATTAAACCAGTATAGCATTGCTTAGCATTCTCTTTTTAGAAGTTATCCATAAAATCATTTTCTTTAAAAAAGAAAATCAAAATAATCAGGTTAGCAACTCTTTTTTTAATATACTAGTATATATAATCCTGGATTAAGTTTAAAACTTAGTATATATAATCCACAAATGAAGTTTAAAAATATTACTATAGGAAACAATGAAAAATAGGAAACAATGTTCCCTTTAATCTGAAAGTTTTTTATTGATTGCTTATTTATTTTAAAGGGAATATATACTCACTGATGAAGCTTGGAAAAGTGTGAAAAAGGATTAAGAAAATAACATCATGATCTAAAAGTTCATAGTGTAAATGATTTGATTATTTTTTAGACATTTCTAAATATGTGCATATCGGTATTTCTCACATGGTTGAGATTGTGTTGCTTATATGGTTTTATATCTGGCTCTTTTCTACTTAATGTCATTGCTTAAACCTCAGTGAAAAAATTAAATGGTGACACTGCTGTGCTCTGGGGCAGGACTCCCTCTGGCCCTGCCTTTTCCATGTTGGTGAGTGGCAGGCTGACTGTTTCGTCCTTGGTAGCAGTGCCCAACCCTGGGGAGAGATTGGGTGGGCAGCAGTATAATCTCTGGCTTGACACACAACTGGGCCTGATTGACTGATTTGAGAGAAAGAGGAAGGGGGGGGGGGGAGAGAGAGAGAGACAGAGAGAGAGACAGAGAGAGAAAGAGACATCAACTTATTGTTCACTTATGCATTTTTTTGTTGATTCTTGGCTGTGCCCTGACCAGGGATCAAACCCACAATCTTGGTGTATCGGGATGACACTTGAACCAACTGAGCTACCAAGCCAGACCTTAGGCTTTATTTTTTATTAAGGTGGTTTTCTGTCCAACCCCCTAACCAAATCTTGAACTTTATAAGAGCCAAGAGTAGGACCCAGAGGAATGCAACAAGTAGTCCTGCTTCCCATGAGTACAGAGAATAGTGACTTTAAGGCTCCCAATGGAACCAGGGAATTGTGTCTAACTTGACCTTCAGCATTACGCTGGGTGTCTTCCATGGCCCCTCTGGCTCCCCTCTCACCCTTTGCCACCTGCTCTTTCCCCTGGAAGGCTGCCCAATGCACTGCTCCCCAGGCTCTCTTGCCCTCTGACTTCTCTTTGGGATTAGCCAATGGGGAGCCCAGATGAAAGATGGGAAGAAAAGAGGAGAGTGACATTGGCATATTCACTTCCCAGCTCCCTCCCCGTGGAGTCACTGCAGGCTGCTGCGTCTCTCCGCTGAGGACCACAGCTCCTCCCAAGTGCTCCTCTCCCTGTGTCTCTCCCTGGTTCTGGCTTCTGGTAAGCAGACCCTCCTCCCCTCATCCCTTTGGGCCTGAGTGGAGTACTCTATTGTTACTAATTCTGGGACAGTGCAGTACCTTTTGGGTTTCCCTTCACACTGCTCTTCTTTCAAATAGTCCTCTTACTAAACTCTCCTCAAATTACCCCATTTGAGGCGCTTTCTGTTTTCTGTCAAGAACTGACTGATAGAAATACTACTTAAACCACATGTCCCTCTTCTAAGGCTGAGTATTTCCTTCGTTCAATCTTCAGAATTAAACTGTGACCTGAGGTTCCTTAGCAGGCTCCTTTGGGGATAATAAATGTATAAGTAACCTCCCTCCAGTTCCAGCGAGGGGCTCTTTATAATGGTGACGATGCTGATGGGTACAGTGTAACTAGCTGTTGGCATGTTCCTAGTCCACGCCTGGGCCAGACACTCTCCACAACTGGCCCTGATCCTTCACCACGAACCAACAAGGTGGCTTGTGCTCCCATTTTAGAGTTGAGTAAAGCAAGTATCCAGAAATTTAGGTAACTTTTACCTAACGCCACCAACTAATGCATGCACATTCACTGTCTCCCTCCTTCAAATGACACTTTCTCAGTTAGACTTTCCTGGCTAGCCAATTTTAACATTTCCTATTCCTCTTCCTTGCTTTGGTACTTTCCACCAGCTAATGTACTATATATATATTTTTCTCATATGTCTTGTTTAATATCTATAGCATCCAGTGCAAGCTCTATGAGGACATGGATCTTTGCTTTACTCACTGCTTTATCCCAGCACTTAAAACAATTCCTGGCATATAGTAGAGCCTGCATACATTTTTTTAAATGCTGGTATGATAAAGCTGGAATTCAAAGCCAGGTCTGCCTGATTTGAAGGTCATTGTTTTACTACAACACTCTCCTTAACCAGTTACAATCAAGGTAAATAGATAAGAGCCTCCAAGAGAAAAAGACAGTAGTATTATTTTTGAATTAGACACATCCTGCTGTAGCTGCAACAGAAGACAGCTAATGAAATAAAACAAAACGATGCCCACATATTTGTTTTCAAAAATATGTTTACTATCAAGACACTCAGACATATGGGCTTTGCCAGAAGTGAGGTGGCATTTGGGATGCCAAGGAGAAGAGTGTTGAGCAATGGATTTGGGTGCAGACAGCAGCAACCCACTGCTGGGCCGGGCGCAGGTGCTGTTCGAGTGAAAGGAGGCTTTCTTCAGGGTCGGGAAGCTGGATGACGACGCATGCAAGCTGGGCAAGCATGGCCAACTCGGGGAGCCAGGATCGGGAAGGGACAGACGTTCCAGAATTGAATCCTCATTCTTACCTTCTGCTTGCTTGTCACATGCCTTGTGCTCCATTTCCCTTAGCACTGACTTAGGAAAAAGGGAAGGAAACTGATAGTTTATGAACAGGTTGATGGCAAGAAATAAGTGCAGCAGAGAAAGCCCATGCTTTCCAACCACATATACCAGGCAGATTCATTATTACCATGGACATGGGCTGTAGCCTCAGACATAGATGGCTTTCCCAGCCTGCTCTACCACTCACTTTGATCTCGGTCAAGTTAATTAACCTTTCTAAGCCTCTTTTTTGTGTGTAAAGAAATTGGGTAATAATAGCATTTATTTTGTTGTAATAATTATAGGAGAAAATCCTTGTGCCTGGTACATAAGAGGAGTCCAAAAAATTAGTGCTCAAAGTACCAATAACGGGTTCTAATGAAGTCCTCTACTGGGCAGAGGAATATTCTTCAGCGTAAGGTTCCATCATTAGAGAGAGAGGCAATTTTGAGAGACAATCTCAGAAATTCCCCCACAGAGGTTCTGGGACATCTGACATCACCAGGTGACAACGTTTTCTTCTCACAGGAAACAGGTAGAATGAAGAGACTGGACTATTGGTTCTGGTTCTTAAGCAAAGCGTTACTTTCTCTGGCTGCTGCTTCCCAGAGACAGCCTCTATATTGTTCAAAGTCTTAGAGGTTACGCCTGCTTGCTGTCTTACGATTCTATCACAAATACATTGAAATTTGCCCTTCAGTGTCCCAAATGAGACAGGAAAATTAGGAGTGGCTGTCACCAAGGGCTAATAATTTACTCCCTGAAAGAAAGTAATAAAATGGGTCAGAACACCTCCCTGTGGGGACTGCAGCCCTCCAGGCCCACTGGGCTCATCAATAATGCAGCAGTGCTCCCTGTCCTGTCTACCCCCAATCATCTATTAGCTGTTAGCCACATGAGACTATTTACATTTAAATTGGTTAAACAAAATTAAAAATTCAGTTGCATTAGCCACATTTCTAGTGCTCAATAATGGCCCAAGTGTCCAGTACCTACTATATTGGATAGTGGAAGTAGGGAAGGTTTCCGTCATCACAGAAAGTTTGGCTGGACTGCACTGCTCTGGAGGGTAGTGCCAGCTTTGGGCCCAAGCAGACACGTGAAAAGTCCCCTTTTCAGACCAGAGCTGCAAGAGGTGGGCGTAAGATCTGAACATTGTTTAGCCTTGAATTTCAAGAAGAAAATAAGAAATGGTAAAATTCTTTCAGCTGGATCCTTAGTGTCCTTGAACCACCAGCTCATTGTGATTTTTTAAAAATGAAGTATGATCTAACCCAGAGAGGGAAATCATGCCTGGATTTTTGCCACATCTTAAGATAATGGTTCAAACCTGCCCCAAATAGAATTTTTTGTTGTTAATCCTCATCTGAGGATTTTTTTTTCATTGATTTTTAGAGAGTGGAAGGGAAGGAGGGAGGGGGTGTGAGAGGGAGAAATATCAATGTGAGAGAGAAACATCAGTTGATTGCCTCCAGCACACACCCATGACCAGGGCAGGGTACTGAACCTGAACCCAGGTATGTGCCCTTGACCAGGAAATGAACCGGTGACCCATAGGCTTGTGGGCTGACACTCTAACCACTGAGTACCACAACCAGGGGCCCCAAATAGAATTTTGCTGTTTTAAGTCAAGCATATACTTGGAATGCTGAAGAATATTCACTAACTTCCATGTTGAAGGGTCAAGCCTATGTTTCTTTCTTTGTGTGTGTGTGTGTATTTAAATTTATTGTATGTATATTTTACCTCAGTGAAGTTAAAAAAAAATTAAAAAGAAATTCCAAAAGTAATCCTTACTCATTGCTTTTCTTAGAATTTTTAGGTTATTTTACATATTTATTTTTCCATATAAACTTTAAAGTTAGCCAGTCCAGTTACCAAAACAATGCTGTCATTACTTTTCATTAAACTAATGTTATTTATAGATTTAGTGAGAATTGCTATCTTTATTATATTGAATAGTCCTTAAGTACTGTGTTGCATTCATTGCTATTATAAGTGAATTCTTTTCTTTCATCCTATTTATTTTCTATCTGGTTGGTGTTTGGATATAAAAAAGCTGGCTGCCTCATTGAAACCTCTTTTTGTTTTTTAATTTAATAAATCTTTATTGTTCAGATTATTACAATTGTTCCTCTTTTTTCCCCCATAGCTCCCCTCCACCCGGTTCCCAGCCCATCCTCTGCCCTTACCCTCCCCCCCAACCCACCCTCCACTGTCCTCATCCATAGGTGTATGATTTTTGTCCAGTCTCTTCCCTCACACCCTACACCCCTTTCCCCCCGAGAATTGTCAGTCCACTCCCTTTCTATGCCCCTGATTCTATTATATTCACCAGTTTATTCTGTTCCCCAGATTTGTTATTCACTTGATTTTTAGATTCACTTGTTGATAGATATGTATTTGTTGTTCATAATTTTTATCTTTACCTTTTTCTTCTTCTTCCTCTTCTTAAAGAATACCCTTCAGCATTTCATATAATACTGGTTTGGTGTTGATGAACTCCTTTAGCTTTTTCTTATCTGTGAAGCTCTTTATCTGACCTTCAGTTCTGAATGATAGCTTTGCTGGGTAGAGTAATCATGGTGGTAGGTTCTTGCTATTCATCACTTGGAAAATTTCTTGCCACTTCCTTCTGGCCTGCATAGTTTCTGTTGAGAAATCAGCTGACATTCATATGAGTACTCCCTTGAAGGTAACTAACTGTTTTTTTCTTGCTGCTTTTAATATTCTCTCTTTGTCTTTTGCCCTTGGCATTTTAATTATGATGTGTCTTGGTGTGGTCCTCTTTGGATTCCTTTTGTTTGGGGTTCTGTGCACTTCCTGGAGTTGTAAGTCTATTTCTTTCACCAGGTGGGGGAATTTTTCAGTCATTATTTCTTCAAATAGGTTTTCAGTATCTTGCTCTCTCTCTTCTTCTGGCACCCCCATAATTCAGATGTTGGTACACTTGAAGTTGTTCCAAAGGCTCCTTACACTATCTTCATAGTTTTGGATCCTTTTTTCTTTTTGCTTTTCTGGTTGAGTGTTTTTTGCTTCTTTGTATTTCAAATCTTTGACTTGATTCTTGTGATCCTCTAGTCTGCTGTTGAATCTCTGTATATTATTTTTTATTTCAGTCAGTATATGCTTAATTTCTAGCTGGTCCTTTTTCATATCCTTGAGGGACTCACTAAATTTATCAGCCTTTTCTAGGAAATTCTTGAAAAACCTTATAACTGTGGTTTTGAACGCTATATCCAGTAGTTTGCTTTCCTCCATTTCTTTCACTTGTGACCTGTTTCTTTGTCTCCGCATTTTGGCTGCTTACCTGTGTTGATAGAGTGGCTTTGTGTGCTAGGTGTCCTATAGAGCTCAGTGGCTCAGCCTCCCCAGTTAACCTGAGGTGGACACTCTTGGTGCACCCCTTTGTGGGCTGTGTGCAGAGTCTTGTTATAGTTAAGCCTTGATTGTTGTTGGTATCAATGGGAGAAATTGACCTCCAGACCAATTGGCTGTGAGGATCAGTTGTGTCTACGCTGGGAGAACTTCTGTGCTGGAGACACCCTTATAGGCCAAGACTTGCTTCAGTGGGGCTTTGGTGCTCACTGAGTCTGCCCCCTGAGTGTGTCCCTTATGGATCTGAGGAGTTGTAATCTGGATGGTCCCACTCTGACCACTGGGTACACTGGCTCTTGGATCTCCAAGGAGGTGCTAATTTAGCCTCTGCCTGAGGCCACCCAGCAGGAGCTACAAAGAGATCTGCAGATTCCTCTTCTTTGTTTGGGTTTTGGAGGTGCCCAGATGAGGCCCAGCTGTGAAGCAATGCAAGCTGCTGTGGAGCCTTGGGCCTTCTTTTGGAAGTTCTGGGGCTCTCTGACCCAGCTGCAGTTTGTTAGGTAATTTTAGATTGCAAAGGGCCAGGCCATTCATATTCAAAAGCCTCTGCGCACAGCTTGGGTGCGTTTGTAAATTGGGTGGGGTGGGGTCTCAGGGAATCAACAGGGCGGAGCAAACAGCAACGGCTAACCTCAGCCCTGCCCTAAGAGGCCCCCGGGTCTCAGTGTCTCGTGGTAATCGCTGCAAGCACCTCTGAGAAAAAGCCACCATCGTTTTCCAGCTCGATGCCAGACAGTCCAGTTTCCCCCCCTATGAGTGAGTGTCCCCAGAGTCTCACCCGGAACTGGAGCTTAGAGCAGTCGGGAGCTTGTGTCTCCCGCCTGATTGAAAAAGCCAGCTGTGTACTCAGTTGCCAGCCCTCTCCACGTGTGCACGCCTCTGTACCTCCTCACTTTACTTCTGCAGCTCCTCTGAGTCTCAGTGTGCTTTTCTCTTCCCTTCTAGTTGTAGAATTTCCACTCATCCAGCCTTCCTGTGGTTTTGGATGATGTCCGTTTTGTCTTTTAGTTGTAGTTTTGAAGTGGTTGTGTGAGGTAGCAAGTTCAGGTGTTTACCTATGCCTTATCTTGGTTTCTCTTATATGTAATATTTTAAACAATAAAGAATTTAAAAAAAAAGCATCTTAGAAAAAAAACGCTCCCTTTTGTTGCTGTGGCCTCAGTAGTAGTTGAGTTCTAGGAGAGAAGGTATAAAAGACTCGTTCAGCCACGTTAGCCACCTTGGTAACCCACTGGTACACAACTAGAGAGCATCCTCAGTGTCAGATAACACAAGAGAGGTTTCTGAACAGAAGCAGAGGAGAATCTTAAATTATCCAAGACCAATCCCATTGCCAAATGAAGTAAGTTAAAAGCAAGGTGGTTATCCCACAGTTTGGTTCAAGGGCTGGTAAATTCCCCAAGTCCATGTTTGTGACGTTCTTCACTTTTTCGAAAAACAGAACAAAGGTCCCACAACCATCTCATTGTGCAATTTATATTTTATCCGCTGGCCTGGCCGTCTTTGGGATAACGTGTTCTCCCTCACACAGTGCTGCCCCTGCTTCTGAAAAAAGCGCCCTGTGGCCGGGTCGTTTTCAAATCCTGCAAAGCTGTGGCAGCCTCTCTCCCGTGAAGCCTGACAGACACCCAGTGTTTCAGAGAGACAGGAGTGAAGTGAAGCTGCGCAGAGATCCCAGATTTAAAAAGATTCATTTATCCGCGTGTCTATTGTCCTCTTGCCCCACCCCCACAGAGGAGTGTCCACGCTGCAGCTTTAGTGTTACTTTGATAGGTCACTGCTACTGCCTTTACTTCAGTGGCTTCTGTACACGTATAGATAAATGTCATCAGGCCAGGAAATGGCCACAGGAAAGAAGTTTCTACAAAGCAAATAGTTCATTTTCAACTTATAAAACATTTTATAAATTACTAGTAGCCCTACATACGAATCGGTGCGCTAGTAGCTCGCCAGTAGCTCTCTGCCTGCTACCCTGCCCTTCTGTAGCTCCACGCCCCCTCCCCGCGCCCCTCATCATAGCTTGCTGCCCTGCCTCCTCCTGTAGCTCTCCGCTGCCCACTTGTAGCTCGCTGCCCCACCCTCCTGCTGATCCATGATCCAGATGTTACTCTGTCGGTCGTTACACTTCACAACGTAACAATCGTTTGCATATTACATCTTTATTATATAGGATTACTTAAAGATTATTGCCTTTGCATTTTGTTTTAAAATGCATAGTACTTTGGCACTAAGGGAAGAAAAGGGCAGCAACAGGACAATGGAGAAATAGAAAAATGATCATGGGTGTTATGGTATGCTTGGAGATGAGTTTCATGCCCTTAAAAGTTTGTTCACCTCCTTTTCTAATTTTCTTCATATTTTAAATTACAGTTTAAAAAGCTTTGTTCTTTCTTAAGATGTCAACTTATAAATCCCATTATTGCATTTACAAGCCTAGAAGAGTTTAATAATCACTTTTAATGGAGTTTTTACAACTTAATTAAATAATCTTTTAGGCATTTAAAATTGCATTTATAATATCATACTATTTGTGCTTTAATTGCTTATCAAATAAACTTTATTATATACTTAATTCAAACATAGTTCTTATACATCTACTAAATTAAATTTATAAAAAATAGTTAAACTTGAATTCTTTTAATTATCCAATTATTGCTTATACTCCAAGCAAAATTATCTTATTCCTCTGAGATTTAATTCAATTAACTCATTCTAAATTAGAATCACAACTTGCTAGACACCTTAACATACCAAATTCTTAAATACTCCAAATATTTAAAATATCAAATATACACATTTGATAAATATCAAATATATGTTAAATTTTAAATGTAACATAATGTGTAAATAATTTGGGTGTGTGTTTTTTTTTACTTCATTATTTTAAAATTTTAATTATAAGTCTTTCCAATGAGGAAATAATTAGGTCAGACCAAACTGTATTTGATGCTTGCCCTAGTGCACTGTTTCTTATTGTACAGAGAAAGCTTCTGTGCAAATGGCATGTCTTGATTCTCTTACTTAATCCTGGAGCCTGAACCCATTAATAGTGCTAATGATAGGATCTCATATTTTTCAAAAAGAGTCAGTGTCATAGACCCTGTCCCTGAATTTAAATCACATGTTGTTTAATTCTTCCCTGCGTTATTGGAAATATATAACTCCACTAAAATTAAAACTAACCATTGCATTTCTTAATATGTGGTATAGATTGCATACTATAGTGGGCAGTAGGATCACTTTTCAACATGTGGTATTTTAAAGTTAGTCACCTTAACTCCAAAGTGAGTAAAATAGAAATAAATGAAAGCACTTTTTTTTTGGTAACATTATTTCTATTATCATTTTCATTTTAAATCAAACCAGCTGTTTTATGCACAGTTTAACCCAATAGCTAAAGTATGGAAGTAAATATATCATTTATTTTTTTAAACCCTAATTTAGTGATTTGGAAACAAGTTTTACAGGACATTTTTTAAAGAAAAAACACATTTCAAAATGTGGTAGCAGTACTAGTAGTAAACCAAATAATAACAACAGAAATGATTCTGAGGAAATGAATGCCAAAGGGTTCAATTCTACGTTTACTCAGAAGTATGATTCCTCCTATACTGAGTTCAATTAGTAGCCATAATTCATGAAGTGTTAAAACTGCAGTTTTAGCCCTAGCGGGTTTGGCTCAGTGGTTAGAGCTTCAGCCTGCAGACTGAAGGGTCCCGGGTTAGATTCTGGTCCAGTGCACATGCCTGAGTTGCGGGCTTAATCCCCAGTACGAGGTGTGCAGGAGGCAGCCATCAGTGATTCTCTGTCATCACTGATGTCTCTATCTCTCTCTCCCTCTCCCTTCTCTGAAATCAATAATAAAATAAATAAATAAATAAAAGAAATCTAACTCTAAAATGTAATTTTTTAAAAACTACAGTTTTATCAGTAAAAAATGTACCAACTAATGGAACATTTAGACCATCAAAACTTAGGTGATTTTTGCATATCAAATGAAAGAAAAGTGAAAAAAATTATTTGAAAGAGAGTATTGAATTAAAAAGAAAAAAAACCTGAGAGGAGCAAATGTTAAGTATTTCACATATAAGCAGGTTTTCAGGCTTCTTATGAAGCCGTATTTGGGGTAGGTAAGACCAGGCATAGACACAGCTGGCCAGTTGGTTTAAAAATGTTGGGTGATACTATGGCAAAGAAGGTGGCTTAGATGCCATTTCCAGTGAAAGGATAGTCAACATATTTGGAAACTGACTAATGATATGAAAAGCTAACTCAGAAAATAATAAAACTGTCAAAGTATTTTTGCACTGAAACAAGATGAATGCACAAATACTGTTAATATGACCATCCTTTTAGTATATGTATGAGTTAAACGTGACCGTGATGGGAAGAAATACTTCTTTTATTTTCTCAGCTTCATGGCCAATAAACACAACTGTGAACTGCATGAAGCTATAAAGGATTACATTGTCCATAAATGCGTCTGGAGTTGGGACTCCGAGGAGGGTTATATTCTGATGGCACAGCTGCAATGACTGGAGAGCATTCTGGATTAGTTACCCAATTTCAGGAACGCGTGCCAGGACGTAAATCAACATGCATTTCCTTCATCCAGAAAGTTTCACTACAAAATCATCTGAACTAAACACGGGAAATGTGTGGAGCCGGAATTCCTTTCTTTCGCAGAAAGATGATTTACAAGTCATTGAAGGATTGAAGACAAATTTTGTTCCGTTTTATATAAAAATTTTAAATGACTAACCTAACCTTTCTCAAATTACTCTGAAATATCTTCTTTCTTTCTGTCAAAAATCCCTTTGTGAGGTTGGTTTCTTTCTTAAAACCCAGCATGGAAACACGTAGATATACATTGCTCTCTGTAAGCGGTATCATCAACCCAACCAAGATTGAGACTTCACAGCAGTTCTCAAAGTGTGCAGACAGGCGTCTAACACCGGGAATCCTATTTTACCCATAGATTTCTGTTTAGTTAAGACCATGGAACAACCAAAAGTTTTGAAGGTAGTGACTGCCTAACAAATGGTAATCTTTTGTTCATATACTCTCAAGAAATGTTTGTTCTGATTCCATTTATTGAAATGTAATTTTATGTCTAACAATCTAATAATTAATGAACAATAAAAACACGAACTTGCATTCTGTATGTTTTTGTTTTTGTTTTCTTTTGCCAGGAATGCGTTCCTATTGTATTAAAAGAAGTATTGATCGGTAACAGATTGGAAATAGAAATGGGAAAGATCATTCAGGACAGACTGAGAACTGTTGCCCCAGTCTGGCACAAGGGTCCACGAAACAAAGGGAACATGCCAAGGATCTAGTACCCAAAGAATGCCAGTCCCAAAGGCCCTAGGCTGTGTGCAGGACCCAAGCAAGCTTTTGGGAACACACTACTGAGGGTGAATGGTACTGCCAGTGGGCGAAGTTCTGAACCTCCAGTGTTCATGGGGCATATGGGCAGAGCTAGGATGTGCAGGCCACGTGTGCACAAGGACCCTCACAGTGCGAGGTGGAAAAGAAGGGGGAGACTAGGGACTAAGAGCCGGCTCACCCAGGCTCTGTCCAGCATGAACTCCATAGCATGTAGGAATTCTCAATTTGACCAGATAGTTAAGAAGGTGTACTTGTCAAGATGGGATGACAGAATGTATTTATTTAAGAGCTGTTAACTTTTTTATAACTTTAAAAGTTGGACATTTGGGATGTGGGCCTTGAATTTGTTCTTTTGTCTGGGCTCCACAGACATCAGAGGACTAGCCAGGAGACATGTCAAAACTGGAGCCATGCGTTTGGCAGTCGGCATGGAGGGAATGTTTGCAGCTGAGGGAGAAGCAGTAAAATGCAAAGAGGTAAGTCCTCCATTTAGACTATCTGCTTTGAATCCTTTGTCAGCAACCTACGAACTGTAGAACTCTGGACTGTCTTTCAGTACCTCAATGTTCTCATCTGTGAAATGGGGGTGTTAATAGCACCTACCTGACGGAATGCTTTTTTGAGGATCAAATGGCCTCATTTATGTAAAGCACTTGGAACAGGCTGGGCATAGAAAGCAGGCTTCTCGCTACGAAGGGAGTTGTTAAATAACCTAGGGAAGGAATACAGAGCAAGAGCAGAAGAGGCTTGGGAACATTGGGAAAGTCTAGAGCTACAAAAGGTGGAGAGTGTCCCAGCACCCAACACGGGGACTGGCAGGTGGTGAGTGCTCAGTAAGTTTGGATGGATTTGAAGGATCCTGGAGAGGAGATTGAGAAGGAGCACTTGCCACATTGAATGCAGCAGAAAGGTCAAAGGGGGCGGCACCAATGATAGCCTACTGGATGCACAGTCAGGAAATATCTGCAGGGGTCCTCAAACTTTTTAAACAGGGGGCCAGTTCACTGTCCCTCAGACCGTTGGAGGGCCGGACTATAGTTTAAAAAAAACACAACTATGAACAAATTCCTATGCGCACTGCGGGCCCGGGACGAGTCGGCTGCTAAGCAGGACAGGCAGCAGCACCCGTCGGGCCGGATAAATGTCCTCGGCGGGCTGCATGTGGCCCGCGGGCCATAGTTTGAGGACCCCTGCTTAGAGGGATGTTTCCATCCACAGGAAGTCAAATTGCAGTAAATTAAAGAATGAATGGCTAGATATTTCTCTCTTTAGTTTAGTAAGTGTAGTGGAAACTACTCTTTTTAGAAATTAGTGCAAAGAATGAAAAAGATAAAACAATAGCTTGCCGGGCCTGTGCGGTTGAAAGAAATTTCTCAAGGAAACAAGGCAGACTTGTTGCTAAGAGAAAGAAAGCAGTGGAGAGGAAGAGCTGATTCATGGAGCAAAAATTAGGAGAAGGATGGGAGGAGGTGAAATCAAGAGAAAAGACATAGCGGTCCATCTCTAAGAAGAATATTTTGCCTGAGGTGAAAGGAAACAGGATCATTGATTAAAATGTAGAAAAAATTTGAGGGGTGATAAGCTGAAGAAGTTCTTGAATTTCATGCAAGGAAACTTTGCTTTCCGGAAGGACAATAAACCTAGCTGACTAACAGGAAGCATGTTATCTTACCCATTGTGGCAGATACGGTAAGTTGGCTCACTCACCCTAGCTTCTGGCTAGTTGTCTTCTGATACTGGAGACAAGCCGCATACCGCTCACGGGCCAAACTTAGCCTACTGCCTGATTTTCTATGGCCTGTGAGCTAGGAATAGTTTTCACGTGTTTGTGCTAAAATATACATGACATAACATTTACCACTTGAATAATTTTTAAGTTTATAATCAGTGTCATTAAGCACATTTACAATGTAATACAATCATCACCACTATGCACGCCCAGAACTTTTTCATAATCCCAAGCAGAAATTCTGTACTCTTTAAACAATCCTTTTCCGTTTTCCCTCCTTGCAGCCAAGTTCTATTTTACTTTTGTCTCTCTGAATCTCTTAACTTTATCTCTATTCTACTTGCCCCATATACATGGAATCATACAATATGTGTGCTTTTGTATCTGGCTTATTTCACCTGGCATGACGTTTTCAAGGATTATCCATATTTAGAAGCCTGTACCAGAATGTCATTCCTTTTTGAGGTCAATAATATTCCATTGCATGGATATAACACATTTTGTTTATTCATTCATTTGTTGAAGAACATCTGGGTTATTTCCACCTTTTGGCTATTGTGAATAATGCTGTGAATTTGAGTTCTGAGTCTATATCTAGGAGTGAAATTGCAGGGTCATGTTCTATGTGTATCTTTCTGAGGAAATACTAAACTGCTTTCCACGGTTTGCCCCACTCTACATTTCCATCAGCAGTGCACAGGGCTCTAATTTCTCCGCATCCTCACTAGCATTTGTTATTTCCCTTTTTAAAAATACTAGCCATTTTAATAGGTGTGGAGTGATATCTCACTGTGTTTTTTAAAAGTATGTTTTTATTGCTTTTTAGAGAGAGGGGAAGGGGAAGGGGAAGGAGAAGGGAGAAGGAGATGATAGAGAATCATTGACCAGCTGCCTCCTGCATGCCCTCCACTGGGGAATGAGCCCACATCCCAGGCATGTGCCCTGACTGGAAATTGAATCAGTGACCTCTTGGTTCAATGTTTAACCAGTGAGCCACACTGGCTGGGCTCATTGTGTTTTATTTTAGCTGTGGTAAAATAAATACAACATAAAATTTACCATCTTAACTATGTTTAATGACATTAGTAAGTATACTTAAGTGTACATGCTATACTTTAGTATACACATTATGTATATTAAGTTAGCATTAAGTACATTCACTTTGATTAGCATCCATCACCCTATTCATTCACAAAACTTTTTCATTCTACAAAACTGAAACTCTGTACCCATTAAACAATAACTCCCCATTCCCACCTTCCCCAAACCCCTAGCAACCACCATTCTGCTTTCTGTCTCTATGGATCTGACTAGTCTAGGTATCTAAAGGGATCTGATTACCTATTCCACTGTATCTGGGGTTTTTCCATACACATCCAAGCAATTCTAGGATACCAGCAGGGTGTCCAACAATCAACCCAATTCTGATGCTATGCACCTGGAGATAGCAAGAATTTTCTCCTTTTTCAAGGCTGAATAATATTCCATTGTATGCATATACCATATTTTGCTTACCCATTCATCTGTCAATGGACACTTGAGTTACTTGTACCTTTTGGCTATTGTGAATAATGCTGCTATGGATATGGATGTACAAATATCAGTTCAAGCCCCTGCTTTCAATCTTCTTAGGTAAATACCCAGAAGAGGGATTGATGGATCATATACGTATCAACCCTAGTTTTAATTTTTTGAGGAACCGCCATACAGTTTCCCATAGCAGCTACATCATTTTCCTTTCCCAACAGTGCTTAAGGACTCTAATTCTTCTGCATTCTCACCAACACTTGTTATTCTCTGCTGTTGTTGTTTTGTTGGTTTGCTTTTTTATAGTAGCCATCCTAATAGGCATGAGGTAGTACTCATTGTGGTTTTGTTTCACATTTCCCCAGTGGCTAGTGATGTTGAGCATATATATATATAGTAGAGACCCGATGCACAAAATTCAGGCAAGAATAGGCCTTCCTTCCCCTGGCTGCCAACACCAGCTTCTTTCTGCCCCGGCTTCATCCGGAAGGTCATCCAGAAGGACATCCAGTCTAATTAGCATATTACGCTTTTATTATTATAAATATACCTTTATTTATTTCAGAGAGGAAGGGAGAGGGAGAGAGAGATAGGAATATCAATGATGAGAGGTTGATTGGATGCCTCCTGCACACCCCCTACGGGGGATCAAGCCCACAACCCAGGCCATGTGCCCTTGACCGGAATCAAACCTGGGACCTTTAAGTCCCCAGGGTGATGGTCTATCCACTAAGCCAAACCGGCTAGGGCTGTTGAGCATCTTTTCATGTGTTTATTGGCTATATTTTATTTGGAGAAGTGTCTATTCAAGTTCTTTACCCTTTTTTTTTTAATTTAATAAATCTTTATTGTTCAGATTATTACAATTGTTCCTCTTTTTTCCCCCCATAGCTCCCCTCCACCCGGTTCCCATCCCACCCTCTGTCCTTACCTCCCCCCCACTGTCCTCATCCATAGGTGTACGACCTTTGTCCAGTCTCTTCCCGCATCCCCCACACCCCTTTCCCCCTGAGAATTGTCAGTCCACTCCCTTTCTATGCCCTTGATTCTATTATATTCACCAGTTTATTCTGTTCATCAGATTTTTTATTCACTTGATTTTTAGATTCACTTGTTGATAGATATATATTTGTTGTTCATAATTTTTATCTTTACCTTTTTCTTCTTCTTCCTCTTCTTAAAGAATACCCTTCAGCATTTCATATAATACTGGTTTGGTGTTGATGAACTCCTTTAGCTTTTTCTTATCTGTGAAGCTCTTTATCTGACCTTCAATTCTGAATGATAGCTGTGCTGGGTAGAGTAATCTTGGTTGTAGGTTCTTGCTATTCACCACTTGGAATATTTCTTGCCACTTCCTTCTGGCCTGCATAGTTTCTGTTGAGAAATCAGCTGACAGTCGTATGGGTACTCCCTTGTAGGTAATTAACTGTTTTTCTCTTGCTGCTTTTAATATTCTCTCTTTGTCTTTTGCTCTTGGCATTTTAATTATGATGTGTCTTGGTGTGGTCCTCTTTGGATTCCTTTTGTTTGGGGTTCTCTGTGCTTCCTGAACTTGTAAGTCTATTTCTTTCACCAGGTGGGGGAAGTTTTCAGTCATTATTTCTTCAAATAGGTTTTCAGTATCTTGCTGTCTCTCTTCTTCTGGCACCCCCATAATTCAGATGTTGGTACACTTGAAGTTGTCCCAGAGTTTCCTTACACTATCTTCAACTTTTTAGATTCTTTTTTCTTTTTGCTTTTCTTGTTGAGTGTTTTTTACTTCTTTGTATTTCAAATCTTTGACTTGATTTTTGCATTCCTCTAGTCTGCTGTTAGGTCTCTGTATAATATTTTTATTTCAGTCAGTGTATGTTTAATTTCTAGTTGGTCCTTTTTCATATCCTCAAGGGTCTCGCTAAATTTATCAGCCTTTTCTAGGAAATTCTTGAAAAACTTTATAACGGTGGCTTTGAACTCTATATCCAGTTGTTTGCTTTCCTCTATTTCTTTCATTTGTGATCCGTTTCTTTGTCTCCGCATTTTCGCTGCTTCCCTGAGTTGGTAGAGTAGCTTTGTGTGCTAGGTGTCCTATAGAGCCCATTGGCTCAGCCTCCCCAGTTGCCTGAGGTGGACACTCTTGGTGCACCCCTTTGTGGGCTGTTTGTACAGCCTTGTTGTAGTTAAGTCTTGATTGTTGTTGGTATCACTGGGAGGAATTGACCTCCAGGCCAGTTGGCTGTGAGGATCAGTTGTGTCTACGCTGGGAGAACTTCTGTGCTGGAGACAGCCTTATGAGACAAGACTTGCAAAATTGCAAAAGCCTCTGTGCTCAGCTTGGATGGGGTGGAGTCTCAGGGCTGAGCAGACAGCCTTGGCTTCCTGTCAGCCCTGCCCTATGAGGCCCCTGGGTGTCAGTGTCCTTCAGTAATCTCTGCAAACACCTCTGAGAGAAAGCCGCCTTCAAGTTTCGCCCGCTGCCAGGCAGTCCAGTTTCTCCCCCAATGAATCTGGATTGCCAGATTCTTGCCCCAAATTGGAGTTCAGCACAGTTGGGATCCCCTGTCTTCCTCCTGCTGGAGAAAGCCAGCGGCACACTCAACAGTCAGTTTTCTCTGTGCACACTGATGTGCACGCCTCCATACCTCTGCCTTTTGTGGCTCCCCTGAGTTTCTGTGCGCTCCTCTCTTTTCCTGACAGTCCAGACTCCCCCCGTATGAGTCTGGGACCCCAGGGTCTTGCCTGGAACTAGGGTTCAGTGCAGTCGGAACTGGGGTTCAGTGCAATCGGGAGCTTCCACCTCTCTCCCGCTAGAGAAAGCTAGCCAGGCACTCAGCTGCCCGTCCTCTCCATGTGCATGTCTCCATACCTCAGCCTTTTGCAGCTCCTCTGAGTCTCTGTGTGCCCCTCTCTTTCCTTCTAGTTGTAGAATTTCCACTCAGCTAACTTTCCTATGGTTCTGGATGATGTCCGTTCTGTCTTTTAGATGTAGTTTTGAAATTGTTGTATGAGGCAGCAGTTAAGGTGTTCACCTATCTCACCATCTTGGTTTCTCTCTAATCCATATTTTTAAAGCTGATTTTTGAGAAACATTGATTTGTGGTTCCACTTATTTACACAATAATTGATTGAATCTTATATGTATTTTAACCAGAAATTTGAACCAATAACCTTGGCACATCATGTTGATGCTCTAACCAATTGCACTACCTGGCCAGGGCCCTTTGTCTATTTTTGAATTTTTTTGTTGTTGTTAAGTTTAAGAAATTTCTATATATTCTGGATATTATTTCTCTTGTGAGATACATGGTTTGCAAATATTTTCTCCTATTTTGCGGGTTGCCTTTTTACTCTGTCTGACTGTATCCACTGTATCCTTTGATGCACAAAAGTTCTTAATTTTGATGAGTCTAATTCCTCTTTTTTTTTTTTTTGCTTGTGCTTTTGGTGTCATTTCCAAGAAACCATTGCTAAATCCAATGTCATGAAGACTTCCTCTTATGTTGTTTTTTTTTTAAGAGTTTTAGTTTCAGTTCTTAAGTCTTTGATCCATTTTGAGTTAATTTTCATATGTGATGTAACAGCCCAACTTTATTCTTTTGCATGTTAATATACTTTTTCCCAGCACCATTTGTTGAAAAAAATCATCCTTTCCCCATCAAATGGTCTTTGTACCTTTATTGAAAATCAATTGATAAAATATTTGAGAATTTATTTCTGAGTTCTTCACATTTTTTAAGTGGTTGAAACAGATCAAAAGAAGAATATTTTGTTACATGTGAAGATTTTAAGAAATTCAAATTTGAGTACTCATAAAAAGTGTTTTATTGGGACACATCCTGGCTCATTTGTTTTGTTATCAGCTATTGCTGCTTTTGTGTTATGGTAGCAGAGTTGAATAGTTGTGACAGAGACCATATTCCTGCAAATCCTAAAATATTTACTATCTGGTTCTTTCAAGAAAATATTTGCCAATCCCTGTTGTAGATGAAAAGCTATAAAATTCATTTCCCAGACTTACTCACAGCTAAGAGCAAGGGACCTAGTTTCCACAAATTAGATTTATGCACACAGATTTACAAGTGGAAGTGACTCACAAGAGTCAGCCGCATGTGGGGAGATCAAATTTTCTGGTAAGAAAACTAGTGGCATGTCATTTTTCCAGGAAAGTTGTCAGAGGGAGGGTTCTTGCATGCGAGTCTAGCATCAAGAGTGCTGAGTGGCTAGAGACGGCTGCAATCATGTCCTACTAGGAAGGTCCTTTGGTGTGTTGGGGCATTTTTCTGACTGTACTTCTTGGCCTCATTGTTCCTAGTTCTCTGTCTACTCTAGAGAATCTATCTAATATTCCTTCAATAAATCTCTTCCTGCTTCAACACCTAGAGTGGCCTCTGTTGTCTGCAATCCAGAATGCTGACTGAAAAAAAAATCCTATATAATAAAAGGCTAATATGCAAATGACCGAATGGTGGAATGACTGGTCACTATGATGTGCACTGACCACCAGGGGAGCTGCCCCTTGGTGGTCAGAGTGCTCCCACAGGGGGAGCACCGCTCAGCCAGAAGCCGGGCTCATGGCTGGCGAGCACAGGGGCAGTAGTGGGAGCCTCTTCCACCTCCATGGCAATGCTTAGGATGGCTGACTGATGGCTTAGTGTGCCTAAGCCATCAGTTGGACATCCCCCCAGGGCTCCTGGACTGTGAGAGGGCACAGGCCAGGCTTACAGCACCCCCCTCCCCCCAGCCCAAGTGCACGAATTTTGTGCACCGGGTCTCTAGTAAATAAATAAATAGATAAATAAATAAATCCCTGCCTGAAATAGTGAAGACAATTGTATTGTACTTGGTAATAGTTCCTCAAATGTAGTGTTTTGTGAGAAACTCTATTTCAACTCTCATTATCCATAATCTTCCAATATCTGCAAATGGAATGGAATTTATAAATCACAAAGTGATATAATAGAGATTATCAAAGGAATAGGCCCAAAATTTAGACACACAGAAAGTTAAGACTCTGAGTGAGAAATGGTCACTGAAATAGCACATTTAATTGGAGAAATTTCTGCCCTCTCCCCTCTCCCTCGCCGCCCCCCCCCCCCCGCCCTGCAACACACACACTTTGATCTCATTGTAACTGAAAGAAAAAGATAGATTTCTGAGAAGAGACCAAAGAAAATAAGTTCCAGTACTCCATCTCTCTGGAGTAGAAATCTTAATAAGATTGTTTATCATGACAGCATTTGTTTATTGTGGAAGTTAACATATCTTGGAGGTAATGGAGATGAGCAGGTAGAGAAAGAGGTAATGCTCTAGACCCAGAGATAATAATTCAGAATTGTAATCTCAGTTATTACACTTAGATGCTAAATCACTGCATTCAGAGCTGCTCCCATTTCTTCCAGCCAATGATTACACTCTTGAAAAAACAAAGTGCTCAAATTAGAATGTTTGTTTTATTGTTTCTTATGCATGCTCTCTATTTTCCCACACAGTCCTGTGGGTGAGTAATAGTGACATCACCACATGAATAAACCTTCTTACATGAACTCTGTTACAGGAATGCTCATGATTTCCAGACCCTTGGTTGTTGTTGTTTATATGATTTATGTCTATTATTAGATATTTTTACTTTTTCTTCCTAATTTGAACAAACTGATCCCAATAAGGGAGTCATATATTTCTCCCAGGTTCACCTCTCCTATAAAAAGGAAAATTTTTATAATACTACTCTACGTGAGAAAAGTTGGGATAGAGAAATGAAGAAAATAATTTAAAATGGAATAAAGTAAATAACACAGACATATCCCAAAAGCTGACAAGATGATTCTTTTTTTAAATATATACTTTTATTGATTTCAGAGAGGAAAGGAGAGGGAGAGAGAGACAGAATCATTGATCTGCTGCCTCCTGTACACCCCACACTGGGGATCAAGTCTGCAACTCGGGCATGTCACCTGACCGGGAATCGGACCGTGACATCCTGGTTCATAGGTCTACGCTCAACCATTGAGCCACGCGGGTCGGGCGACCAGACGATTCTTAAGGAACTCAGAATAGATGAAGAAGCAAGACATAAAAAGTAAGTAAGCTAGCACTAGGTGAAGAATGATCGGGAAAATAAAAATGTCTTCAGAGAAAAGCACACTTTCACAGAAGGAAGAAGGGGGTTTTATTATTGAAGTCCTTGCCCGGTGGACTATGTCCCGGGGCCCTCACCCTTTGTAGGTGAAGAACAGCCTGTGCAATCGCTTGTGCCCCAGCCAGCTAATGACAAGCAACATCAGACATCTGAGAAATAATTAGCTGCTTGCCCTTCACTTCCAGCCTAGAATTAGACAATTGTGGGCACAATTATTTGTGTGTGCAATTTTGTAACAACAGATAATTGTGGCTGGAGAACTGACTGCATTGTGAAAGGGAGATAAAATTGGGGCCCCCTTTTAATAAGTTAGTGTTTAAAATCTAAGCAAGTGTATAATTTGATTAGTGGAAACACACCCATGACGTTTTGTAAATTACATTTTTATATTTTAACAAGTGCTTTCCCCAGCCCATTTGTGGGCCTCGCTGTAGCATCATCGGCATAGTACGATCGTAGTTAACATTATAAGCAAGAAATGCCACATCACAGATGGTCTAGCCATGGATGCTATCCGAGCCACACGGCAATTCTACAGCCAACACAGAAAAGGCACAAATAAAAGACTCAAGGTTGAATCTAATAACTTGTATCCTGCTTGAAACATATAAAGAAATCAAACAAAGGGCATCCAGGAAGGTACACAACGAGTTTTGCCTGGATTGATGCTGTGTTAAAAATCCCCTCCTCCCACAGTATTCAAAGCCTTTCCGTTAGCCCTGAGTGCTTTGTGGGTTTTGTTTGTTTGTTTCTCTCTCCCGTGTCTTATGGGTTAATGAAGGAAAATGCCCATGTCATTTTCACCTTTTATTTCCTCAGCATACATCTTTCTTTGGTGGCAGAAAACAAACTCAAATTAGCCTAAGTAAAACAAAACAAAAATTCCTAGCCAGTTTGGTTCCATGGATAGAGCATCCGCCTGCAGACTGAAGGGTACTGGGCTCGATTCTGATCAAGGGCACATACCTTGGTTGCAGGCTGGATCCCCTGCCCTGGTCGGGGTGCGTGCGGGAGGCAATCAGTTGATGTGTCTCTCTCACAACGATGTTTCTCTCTGTGTGTCTCTCCCCGTCCCTCCCACTCTCTCTAAAAATCAATGGAAAAATATCTCCGGTAAGGATTAACAAAAACAAAAAACAAAACAAACAAACAAAAAATAGGCAACAGAGGTAAGGCTCTTAGTAGGGCTCTCTTTCCTCCATCTCGTGAGTTGGCCCCTTTCAGTAAGTTGACCTCATTCCTTCTATTGTAGATGGGTGTCCTCCACGTGGGAGGCAGTATGAGCTGATGGCTCTTTAGTCAGACTGCCAAGGTTTGAATCTGGCTCTGCCACTTACCTAGAATAAGTTACTGAACTGCTCTGAGTCTCAGTTTCCATATCTGTGAAATGGGGAAAATAATAATACCTACCTTATTAGGTTGATGTAAAAATTAAATGTAAAGAACCCACAACGTTGCCTGATACATAAAATGTGCTCAATAAGGGTAAGCTATATTAGATGTTTTTTGTTTGTTTGTTTTTTCATGGAGGAGGCAGGGAGGGAGGTATGACTGTAGACAATTCTAGGCTTATAACATTCTAACTTAGTGACCCCAAAAGAAAGAGGGAACATCTATATCACAGCATTTATAACAATTTTCCTGCATATACAACTTTAGGGAGGCATTTTGATTAGCTAAGACTTAATGAGGGTTTACTATAGGCCAGGCTTTCTATGTGTTACCTCAATGGATTTTCACCACCACTATAGGTGTCAGTGCCATTTTTACCCTCATTTTACAGATGAACAAACCAAGGCTTAGAGAAGTTTAGTACAGAGGGTGCTATTATTGGCAACTTTTTTTCTGTAAAGAACTAGATAGTAAATATGTTAGGCTCTACAGGTCATATGGTCACTGTTACAGTTAATTGACATTGTGCTGTAGCAGAAAGCAGCAGCAGACAATGTGTAAAAACATGAACATGGGCCTGGCTGGTGTGGCTCAGTGGTTGACCATTGACCCATAAACCAAGAGGTCACTGGTTGATTCCTGGTCAGGGATGCATCCCCACTGTGGGGCGTGCAGGAGGCAGCCGATCAATGATTTCCTCTCGTCGATGTTTCTATCCCTCACCCTTCCTCTCTGAAATCAATTTTTTAAAAAAGAGATTAAGATTTCTTTTTTAAAAAATGAACATGGTTGTATGCTAATCAAATGTTTTATGAGCACTGAATTTTATATTTTCTATAATTTTCATGTGTTGCAAAATATTTTTTTAAATCCCCGCTCCCCACCCTCTATCATTTAAAAACCATTCTTAGCTCAAGGGCTATACAAAAATAGGCAGCAGGCTGAACTTGGTCTTTGGGCCATTGTGTGTGCTGAGTTTCATCACTTTCCCAAAGCCACACAGCTAAAAATGGTGGAGCCTCACCAGGGGGTGCAGGCAGTGCTATTCTGGAGTCCTCACCTGTAACCATATCAGCCTCTCATTTTGTAAGAATGTATTATTATTGAAGAATTGAGTCAACAAAACTGTGGAGCATACAGTGTAAGGAAACATTTAAGACTTTAAAATAAGCTAAAAGGATTACTGTCTATCCTGCCAATGGAATGCTAGTGCCTCCAAGGAAGTGTCTAGGCTCTCTGACAACTTTTGTATATTATAGCAAAGCAATAGCATGCCAGTAATTCTTTTCTTTTAAAATATTTTTATTGTTTTCAGAGAGGAAAGGAGAGGGAGAGATAGAAACATCAATGATGAAAGAGAATCATTGATCAGCTGCCACCTGCACGCCCCCTACTGGGGATCGAGCCTGCAACTCGAGCATGTGCCCTTGACCAGAATCGAACCCAGGAACCTTCAGTCAGCAGGCCGACGCTCTATCCACTGAGCCAAACCAGCTAGGGCAGCATGCCAATAATTCTTGACCATAGACATGAAAATAAATTATATCTGGTTTGGGGACAGCCTTCACTCCCCCACTGTGAAAACATCAGTTTTGTATCTACTTGTAAATTCATTTCGATATTCCTGATCTATACAAATGTCTGTTCTTCGGATTATTCTTTGAATTGGTTATGACATCGCTCTGATTTCCTCAGCAAAAAAGAGTTAAATAAAATCTTTAACACATATTCATTTGGTATCTGAATGAGAGTCAGGGTTTTAGCTTTTTAAAAAAGTATCCTCTAGCAGTTTAGAGGTCTTCCATGAGATGCCCAGTGGATTCAACTGGCGGAGCCAGAAGTCCATCAACAGAAATGGTACGCCTCATGTACAGCTAAAGTCTAGGCACGTTTTTTCTTGAGTTTTAGAGTTGAATTTAAAGTGACAATAGCCCTGGCCTGGAGGCTTAGTTGATTAGGTGTCATCCTATGCACCAAAAAGGTTGTGGGTTTGATATCCAGTCAGGGTGTATATGGGAGACAATCGATGGATGTTTCTTTCTCACATTGATGTTTCTCTCTCTCTTCCTTCCTCTCTCTCTAAAATCAATACACATATCCTCCAGTGACTATAAATAAATAAATAAAATATGCCCAGCCGGTGTGGCTCAGTGGTTGAGTGTCGACTTATGAATCAGATCACACTTTGTTTCGATTCCCAATCAGGGCACATGCCCAGGTTTCAGGCTCAATCCCCAGTGTGGGGCATATAGGAAGCAGCTGATCAATGATTCTCTCTCATTGTTGATGTTTCTTTTTCTTTTTTAAATATATTTTTATTGATTTCGGAGAGGAAGGGAGAGGAAGAGAGAGATAGAAACATCAATGATGAGAAAGAGTCATTGATTGGCTGCCTCCTGCACAGCCCCTACTAGGGATCTAGCCCACAACCCAGGCATGTGCCCTGGCTGGGAATCGACCCGGTGACCTCCTGGTTTCTGGGTCCACGCTCCACTGCTGAGCCACACCCGGCTGGGCATCACTGATGTTTCCATTTTTCTCTCCTGTCCTCGCTGAAATCAATTAAAATATATATTAAAATAAATAAATAAAGTGACAATAAAACCTTTCCTACGCCCTGTTTTCTAATTTTAATTCTCTGTCTACTAATTTTGTGTTTTGATTTGTATATGACCAGTAAGTTTTTCCCCTGTTGGTGATAGCAATGATGAGGACTTCGGTTTAAGGTCCGTGAGTGATTTCTGTAGCAGGATTTTGGGTTACAGAGACCTATTCTTTGTTAGGTGATTTGTTAGTTTTTCATATGTGTTTGTATGTCTGATTGACTGCTTTCTGCTAAGTCAAAGGTCAAAGAGAGATCTGGAGATGCTACATGGCTGGCTTTGAAAATGGGGGAAGGGGCCACAAGTCTAGGAATGCAGGAGGCCTCTAGAAGCTGAAAAAGACATAGGAATGCATTTTCTCCTAGAGCTTCCAGAAGGAATGCAGCCCTTGATTTTAGCCCATAACCCTTATGGTCTTCTTACAGCATCAATAGGAAACTAATATGAACCTTTAAGACTATGTCCTCCTTCCTCCCTCCCTCTCTCCCACCCTCCCTCCCTATCTTCCACTCTCTCTGAAAAGCAATAGGGAAAAATACCCTCAGGCAAGGATTAACAACAACCACAAAATTATTCTTTGCCAATACTTGGCTAAATAGCATTATTAATATTCTTATATATGTTCATTTAGAAAAGCTTATTATTTTGTGCAGTCCATTTTACGGTCGGATAGGTCTCATTATTAAAAGTGTACTCCATTACTTTCAAACTAGCATCTCCATAATTTTACCTATTTGTCCTATTATTTTTTTTTTGTCCAAGAGCTAAATAGAATAACCCTAAAGATCAAATATTTAATTTTTTAATATATATATATTTTTAATTTCAGAGAGGAAGGGAGAGAGAGATAGAAACATCAATGATGAGATAGAATCATTGATCAGCTGCCTCCTGCTGGGGATCCAGCCTGCAACCCAGGCATGTGTCCTTGGCTGAGAACCGAACCTGGGACTCTTCGGTCTGTAGGTGGATGCTCTATCCACTAAGCCAAACCAGCTAGGGCAAGATCAAATACTTAAAGACGCACCTTTTGGGCTCCTGGGTCCATTTCTCTGTCTCCAGTTTTCTCACCTACTGTCTTTCCTTTCCTGACCAAGTCTTTTAATCCATTTCCTTCTTTCTGGTTGTTACCCCACTTGTCATTAACAAAGCTAAAGGAGTTCATCACCACCAAACCAGTACTACATGAAATGTTAAAGGGTATTCTTTAAGAAGAGAAGAAGAGGAGAGGAGGAGGAGGAGGAGGAGGAGGAGGAGGAGGAGGAGGAGGAAGAAGAAATAAAAAAATATGAACAATAAAATGGCAATAAATACATATCTATCAACAATTGAATCTAAAAATAAAAACAAACAAGAAATCTAATGAACAAAATAAACTGGTGAGTAAAATAGAATCATAGGCATGGAAACATGGAACAGACTGACGAATCTCAAAGGGAAGGTGGGAGGTGGGGTGGGAAGAGATTAACCAAAGATTTTCTGTGCATATATGGATTACTTATAGACACAGACAATAGGGTGGTGAAGGGCTGAGGTGAGGCAGGAACTGGGTGGAGGGGGATCATGGGGTGGGGGTCTGGGGTGGGGAGGAACATCTGTAATACTTTCAACAATAAAGATTTTTAAAAATAATAAAAATTTTTAAAAAAATTAAAAGAAATACAAGTCTTATGCTCATTCCTACTATTTCTGGCCTGTTGTATACCTCCAAGTTTTCCTAAGAATCTGGCTCAATCTGGCAGGGGAGAAAAGGTCAGGGGAGGGTCTGAATTGAATGATTACTTGTCCTGCCAATCAGTCAAGTAGTCCCACCCAGTGTGTTTTGGAAGACAGCCAGGCTGAGCTGCTCAGATTGTCACCCCAGGGAGTCTGAGGTAGCACTTGACCTAGGACAGCTGAAATTCTTTGTTTTACCAGGATGTGCCTCCAGATATGGAGCACCCCCAGAAGAGAGTTTCTTATTTCTCAGCCCCCTACCCCCAAATGTTTTCTGTGGGTTTCAAGTCATCCTTGGGATTACCTAGAATTTCCTAATTCCTTTTCTGGCCTACAGCAGTGGTTTTCAAAGTGTGGCATCACCTGGAAACTTTTTAGAAATGCAAATCCCTCTCCCCTATCCCCAAGTCACTGAATCAGAAACTCTGGGGGTGGATCCCAGCCATGTGTGTTTTAACAAACTGTTGGGGCTAAAAAAACTAATACTTTTCCTCCAACCTACTAAGTTCTTCTAACTGGGATAATAATCAAATTAACAGAGACAGGGTAATAGGAGAGAATCAAGTTGTAAATACATGAACATAGGAGATTCACATAAACACAAAATTCCAAAGACAGTGAGACAACATGAGGTATAGAAGATATTTTTGAACAAAGGAGAAAAGGCGGTGGACTGGGTCTTAGATTTCAGAAATGTGAATGGGCAATTTACAGGTAGAGGAAGAGAGGAACACACATGGCAGGAAAATTCTTGGCAGCTCAGAAACCATGGGACCCAGGGGGGATCTAGCCAACAGTCCCTGCCTTCAGCTAACTATTGCCATACTTAATTCAAATTAGACTCAGGTGAACATGCTAAAATCTCCTTCCTGAAGCAGGTTTCTCTGTCTGAATCTCTTGGGCAGGAAAGGGGGCAGGGTCAAAGTTTCTTTCTGAGTCTTGTTTCTTAACAGACAGCTTGAAATCAATATCCCAGAAAGCAGCTTCGGTGGCAGAATTTTGGTTCCCTTTGATATAGAAGGCAGTTAGAAAGGCATGAGCAGAGTAGGAATGATAGGCCCGGTAAGGAAGATCACCAGCAACTGACAATTATAGGGTGGGCCCTCACCCCCAGCGTGACCCTTCCTCCCCTAGCAGATCACACTGGTCACGTGGTTCAGACCCCCTGACCTTTCATATCACAGGTCGTGCAGTTCAGACCCTCCCCTGACCTTTTCTCCCCTGGCATGTCACTAGTCATGAGGTAACAAAGGGGGCCAGAGAATAGCCTCACATAACTCCTATACAAGCCCTTGCATAACCACTCCCTTAAGGCCTCATGACGACGATGTTCTGATCAGCATAAATACTCTTAAAACAAAGCCTCTGATCTGTCAACCTCAGAGACGGAGTTTTAGTCAAATTAGAAATAATATTTAGGCCCAGCTGGTGTGGCTCGCAGTTGAGCATCGACCCAGGAACCAAGAGGTCACGGGTTCGATTCTCAGTTAGGACACATGTCCTGGTGGAGGGCTCAATCCCCAGAAGGGGATGTGCAGGAGGCAGTTGATTGATGATGTTCCTCTCTCATCGATGTTTCTCGTTCTCTATTCCTCTCCCTTCCTCTGTCTTTAAAAATCATTAAAAATACATTTTTAAAAAAAGAGAAATAATATTTAGGCTTCAGTTGTTTCAGCCCCAAGCCCAGAAAAGCATCAAAGGCAGAGGAAGGAATACCATGGCTGACATCAGGACCAGCTGTGATGGCTAGTGACTCCCTACTCTAATGCTGATCAATCAGTGGAGACCATGACCCTGAAAGGACACACCTAAAAAGCTGATGAATATTTGATTGAGATCCTCCTCTGAGACCTCCAGACAAAACCCCTTAAGAGAAGGTTCCAGGGTTCCTCCTCTCTCTCTCTCTGGCACACCCAGGCCTTTTCCCATCCCCTTCTTTCCCACATTTTCTTTGTCTTCTCTCTCCTAAGCTCCAAGAACCCTTCTTTTGCCTCTGTGACTTGTTTCCTGAGCCCACCCAACCCAGCTAGTTCAATTCTACCTCTGTGACTTACTGAATAAACTTTTGCTTGTATTTGAGTCTTGGCTCTGAATTTTTTCTTACCAAAACTCATGGACCGAGGTCTAACATCTGGTGCCATTCACTATTAACACCTTCAGTTTCACTTTCAGAACTTTAAATAAAAGGTTCACATTCCAGAAGCTAAGTTGGTAGATTCCACCACATTTCACTGATTCAATCATTCGATCCTGAGTATAAGTCAGTTCAGTTAAGTTGTTCAGTCTCATTTTAGTAGGTGGTGAGGCAGATGGGCTCCCAAAGAGAGGCCTAAATCATGTAAGCAAGCAATCAGGTATTTAACAGGAGGCATGCCTGAAACAAACAAACAAAAAAGGTAAATGATCAGAGCAAATTATAAGTCAGTTTCTAAGTTGAGAAGATTTCTAGATGTGAGGCTCAAAGCTGTGAATGAAAAGAGGCCACATGCTAACCTGACTAGTTCAGGGAAGGCCTGTGTGGCGGCCTTGCAAATTCTAGAGACTAAAGTAACCACAAAGGGATGGTCTGAAATCAAAACTTTTTAACTAAAAGCAGCTTATGCCAGGTAGTCATGTCCTAGCCTAGATTTGTCCCTGACAAAAGTCAATCTTTACTTTAACTAAGCCTGTCTGTTGTCTTTTGTATCTATGGTAATTTATCATTGTAATGTCTGGGTAGATTGTAACTTCCCTTTTTCCAGACCCTTCAGGGCACAACCAATACACCAGGCTGCCAGGATGGAGATCACAAATCCCTTCATTGTTATTGTTATCATGTTAATTGTTGTCTGTTAACTATCCTGTACCCACCTGTGTAAAAGAAGCATATGTCCATTATTTTACATTTTTTTCCCAATCTCCCACCTCCCTAATCTATCACCAATGGATTTCATGTAATCCACTTATGTCTCCTCCTTTGATTGTAATGCATAAAAATAGGTGAGCCCTTTTGGGTTAGGCTCAGTGGATAAAGCATCGACCTGTGAACTGAAGGGTTCCGGGTTTGATGCCAATCAAGGGCACATGCCTGGGTTGTGGGCTCGATCCCAGTGGGGATATGCAGAAGACAGCTGATCCATGATTCCCTCTCATCATGGATGTTTTTCTCTCTCTCCCTCTCCCTTTCTGTCTGTGTGAAATCAATAAAAATATACTTAAAAAAATAGGTAAAAAACCGCCATTCTCTGGAGCATTATCCCAATCCGTTGAGATTCTGCTCCCCAGCAATTGTTTTGACAGTTTGGCTCAAATAAACTTACCAAAATGCTTTACAGGTTTGAAAATTTCTTATGTTAACAGGAATGAAGGTGAACAGTGACAATCTGATAGACTCTCCAGGTCTGCAGTTTGAATATCTCTGGTGATGTCATCGGGTAAATTCTCTGTGGCTTACACAGCATCAGTCACTGAGACTGTTTAAGCGTGAGCTGTTGTGAGGATTTCTCTGAAGTTTATATCATGTCGTCTAGCGGCAGTTTGTGATTGCAAGGCTCAGAATAAAACAAACACAGTTTTAGTTCTCAATAATTCCAAGTCAAATGATGGGAGAAAAATGATACATTAACTCAGTGGTTTGTAGCCAAACATGAAAGAAAACTAGAAAATTTAGGATCCTGTGCAGTTTACAGGTGAATAAAAACTTTTAAAGACAGCTAGCTGAACTAGAATTTAATATCCACAACTGTGTACTAGATTTCTGTTGAAACATAACTTTTCTCTCGAAAAACCCTCATTTTTCTCAAAAATAGCCAAATTAAGACTAATTTACTTGCAGCATAAGTCTAGTTTCAATAAATTTGTCCTGCTTATTTGTATATATGTAACAAGAATAGCAATGGATCATATACGCTCTTTTTTGAATGTGCTTTGCTGAAATTTCATAGGAATCTCCAGATTGAACTTTAATTAGCCTCCCAAGGCTAAGAAGCCAAGCCACTCAGTTGCCATCAGACTTCTGCGATATGTATAGATTTGGGTGAATTCTTCGGGGCCCCCAAAAGGTGTGGAGGTTCTTCCTTTGCCATTTCCAGAAAAAGCAACCTTGGTTCCTTACCTTGAAAGACTGCTGTGGGTCATGTAAGCAAGGTACCAGGCTGTTTTTCTAAGGGGTTTTTTTGGCTTCCCAATCTTAATTCCTTAAAGCTTCCTGGTGGCATCCTAATCTATGCACGTCTCTTTCAAACATGACATTCTATTCAAAGTCTTAATTTATATACCAGTTTCCAAATTGTGTCCTAGTATAAAAAGAACAGATTCTTATCTAATGTATACAAACAACTATATTGCCATGAATATAATACTCACATGTTAAGAGTTTCCAAATTCTGAAAGAATCAGGCAGAGAGAAAAATACAAATGTTTCAATACTGCTTATAGTTAAAAAAAAATTACTAAATTTCTCTAAGAAAAACAAGTTTCAATTATATCTGGGAAAAGAAGATTTAAAAATCAGCAATATTCCAAATAAAAAGGCATACGAATTATAATTATCTTCAGTTTATTCAGTCCCATAAAATTAATTCTTGTTCATCCTGAGCAAGCCCGTATCTCATGAATCCAGTTATTCCTCAGAGTTCTATAAATCTTCATCTAGTTTAAAGGTATGATCTGAAAATTTGTTCTTGTGGTAAGCATTAGACAGACATGAGCAGAGCAAGGACAATAGGCCAGTACAGGTCACCAGAGTGAAAAGCTCTGGGTGCTTAGCAACGGGCAAAACTGGGGGAAAAATGACCTCGCCCCAAGGGTGACCTTACCTCCCCTAGCATCTCTCTGGTCCTGTGGTTTAGACCCCCGGACATTTCACATCCCTGCTCATGTGGTTCAGATTCTCTCCTGACCTTTCCTTCCTTGGCATGTTGCTAGTCATGCAGGTTAGACCACCTGAGAAGGGGAACAAACAAGAGAGCTGGAGAATAGCCTTTTAAGCATTAAGCCCCCAGGACAATGACATTCTGACTGGAATCAAACACATCTAGGCCTCAGTTGTGTTTCAGCTCTAGGCCCAGAAAAGCAGCAAAACCAAACAAGCAATGCCACAGCTGACATCAGGACCAGCTGCATTGACTGATGACCTCCTGCCCTGGCACCGACCTATCAGTGGAGACACAACCCTGAAAGGACACATCTGGAAAGCTGATGAATATTCTATTAAGGTCCTCCATTGGGACCTCCCTTAAAATCCCCATTCTTTGATGGGGATTTTAAGGGACCCCACTGGGATTGTGTACCAGTGGGGTCTCTTGGCCTGGCCTGTGTCCTCTCCCAATCCGGGACCCCTCAGGGGATGTCTGAGAGCCAGTTTTGGCCTGATCCCAGAGGCCAGGCCAAGGGACCCCACTGGTGCATGAATTCATGCACCGGGCCTCTAATTTAAGAATAAGTCTTGAGCAAAGGGCTTACAGGGACTCTATGCCTGTGTTTTCTTCTATAACAAACGACATAAGGAACATAGAAGGGGAAAAAATGTTCCAGGAGGAAAGGATTTAGGTCCAAGAAGCTAACTTCACAAATAGTTTCTCCTAACAATCTAAATTTAGAAGAGAGAAAAAGATTCACTCATTAATGTTAGGGTCACCAAAGGAGGAATGCATGAGGCCAAAAGGGGGTAAAGAATTATGAATTTATTAGGTCATTTGGATACCAGATGGGCTGAGTTCCAAAATGGCGCCAGTCCCCCAAAGATGGGGAGTCAGAGGTTTTTAAAGGATTCTAGGCGGGCTTTTTCTGGGCAAGGAATTCTCTGTGCAGGTCCGGATACTGGGAAACTCTGGAGGGGCGAGATAATGGTCTTAGCAAGTAGAATGTGTTCTAAGCAAGGGGAATGTCCATTGTGAAGTGGCCTAAAGGTCAGTTCCCAGGGGAGGGGGTATCGATTCAATTATTTGATCAGACCTAACAATTACTAGTAATTCCATTGAACCCCACAGTAAGAGACCAGAAAGGCCGACAGGGTAAAATGCTCACCCTTTCCACTGGCTGTGGTCAGATGTTCATGATCTTCCAGCTGTAACAGTCCAGGAGCCCGTTGTGTCCCAGCCAGTGAATTCTCCTTGCTGGCTTGCCAAAACTGTCAGAGCTAAAAAAGAAATGCTTTTACTCCCCACCTTCTAAGTTCTTCTAGCTGGGCTAATAATCAAATTAATGCAGACATTAACAAGAGAAAAATCACATTTTTAATACATGTGCCTAGGGAATTCACATAAGCATGCAATTCCAAAAACAATGAGGCACCCTTGGGTATATAAGACATTTTCGACAAAGGAGAAAGGGGTGGAGACCAGGTTTTAGAATTCTGAAGTGAGAATGGGTGATTTACAGGGAGGTGAGGAAGAGCAAAACACACTTGGCAGGCAAATTCTTGCTAGGTGACTCAGAAGCAAAGGGACACCAGGGGTGCCTAGCTAACAGGCCTCTGCCTAAAGTGTTAGGGGCAAGAAAGGAATATTGGGGACTGGCTATGGTTGTGGGAAATATTGATCATGCTCTGTTAACCATGACTGCCTTGTGTTGGTTAAAGAAAGGACATTCTGACCTGGTGTGGAGTTGTACACCCCCGGGACCTGGGAGTCAACCTTGGACCTGGGAGTCAACCTTGGCATGAGGTCCATTCTCAAGGAAAGGTTAACACCCTTGTTGCCCAAGCAATGGAGTCCCACTCCAGCCTCCTATTTCCCCTTGTCTGTAATCCCACCTTCCCCATGCCTATAATCCAATTTCCCTGTGTAATCTTTGTCCTACCCTATATAAGCAGCTGGCTTATGGGGGGCAGCAGATTTCTGTGGATGACCTGCTTCTCTCCCATACGGCCAGCAGTACTGGAATGAACAGTCCTTTTCTGAACTCCAAGTGCATATGGTTTGTTGCTTCCCACCAACCTGATTTCTGCCATAACAAAGCTATCTTGTATTACACTATGCATGGACTTTGCTCTCTGTTTGGTTCAGTTTAGTGGGCCTCTAGAGAAAGCAAACTCTCTCCCTCTTTCTTCTACCATGAAAGACTTGGCACATGAGAGGAAGGTCAAAAAGGCCTCATTCTAGAAAAGAGTGGTAGAAACTGTATGCATTTATATGGTCAGACCCCAAATATCAGCCTCCCTCTTTAATGGAGGTCTGCTTTCTATGGAACATCTGCATACAGCTGCATATAAAAGCATGGGGATAGAATGCCTGGCCGGTGTGACTCAGTGGTTGAGCGTTGACCTATGAACCAGTAAGGCTATGTTCCTTCTTGATGTGAATGTTAAATTTCTCCAGCATCTGGCTGAGTTTGATACTCATCTAGCTGAGTTTTGCTGGGCAGCTAGGATAGACTGGAACAGCAGGGAGTTGATGACAGGGTTGTTGCTGTTTTAAATCTTTAAAACAACTGAATAGCTGTGGAATTCAATTATAGGGTTGGCTCACAGTTGAGGTTGCAGACAGCTAAAATTTAGGTGTTTGCTCAGAAGAACTCTTTTTTTTCTCTTCCAGAAGACAGCCTGCAGTGATGTCTGAAAATGGCACGCTATTCACTTGATCCAGAAAATGCCACAAAATTATGCAAATCAAGAGGTTCAAATGTTGGTGTTCACCTTAAGGGCACTCATGAAACTGCCCAGGCCAGCAAGGGTGTAAAGCCACCAGGTATTTGAGGATGTCACTTTACAGAGCAATGTGTGGCATTCTGACATTATAATGGTGGAGTGGGTAGGTGTGCCAGGCCAAACAGTGGAGCTGGACACACGGTCTGTGGCCCAAAAGGAGTGCTGAAATTTTGCTGCACATGCTTAAAAATGCAGAGAGTAACACTGAACTAAAGGGCTTAGATGTTAATTCTCCAGAGCACATCCAGGTGAACAAAGCTCCCAAGATGCAGTGCAGAACTTACAGAGCTCATGTATGGGGAAAATTAAAAGTGAATAAGAAACAAGACAATAAGTATAGAGTCCAAAGGGGGCTTGGTGTTTGGGGGTTGGCTGAGCATTTACCGGGGTATGAAAGTTATCTAAGCTTTGGCTTGATCACAGGGCACCCTGGGCAGGAGCAGCTCTACCGTGAGCCTAGACATTTATTTCAATGGACTGGACATCACGGGCCTCACTCCCTGTCCCATCATGCTTTGCACATCAAAATGGCAACCCCAACTTCACCAGCATATGATGTCATAGAAAAGAATGCTACCCAACCTAATGCTGACGCTGGGGACTACCTCATCAGCTGATGAGGCATCTGGGAGATGCCAAGCACTGCGCTTCTCTTAACATTTAAATTAATATATATGTATATATTTTTATCTTTTGGTCCTCACCCAAGGATATTTTCCCATTGATTTTTAGAGAGATGGAAAGACAGAGAGAAATATCAATGTGAGAGAAACACATTGATTGGTTGCCTCCTACACAAGCCCCAACCAGGGCCTGGGCCAGAGAGGATTCTGCAACCAAGTTACATGCCCTTGACCGGAATTGAACCCGGGACCCTTCAGTCTGCAGGCTGACGCTCTGTCCACTGAGCCAAATGGACTAGGGCAATAATTTTGATATTAGAAAGAGGAAGGGAAGGGAGAGAGAGATAGAAACATCAAAGATGAGAGAGAATCATTCATTGATCAGCTGCCTCCTGCACATGCCCCACTGGGGACTGAGCCTGCATCTCGGAAATTGAATCATGATCTCTTAGATTGAGCAACACGGACCGGGCTTCTCTTCACATTTTAAAATATTCGTGGCATCTGTGTGAGTTTGTGGCAGCCCCGCAGGGCACATGGGAGCAGGCTTGAGAACCATGGCCTTGGTGGGCACTTCATGCCCTTTTTACTTATATCTCTGTTTTATCTTTAAAAAATTGTTTTCCCATTTTCTTACTTGAGGACTTATTGGCCAGAGTCACCCAACTGGTGGCACAAGCATGGTGAAGAGAACCCAAAACGATAATCTTGTGGCCATTAGAAGAAAATGTCAATGAAAATGATGAAAAATGGGGGTGGGGGGTGGGGGGGTGGAGGATGAACTCAGAAGGTCTTAGAAAATGAGACAAGGAACCATGATCTTGTTAAATCACCCAACACATGTTAAAGTGTGTCATAAAGTCTTTTTTTTTTCCCCTCTTGAATTATGACCAACTTCTGTCTTTCGGTTTGCTGGGCAGCTAAGATAGACTGGAACAGCAGGGGTTGGTGGCGGGACTGTTGCGGTTGCTGTTGCTGTTGCTTTACATCTTTAAAAACCCAGGAGGAAAGGAGAAAGAGAAGGAGAAGACAAGGAGGGAAGGAAAGATTGTCACTCCCCTCACACACATAGTTGGTTTTCAAATTACACATGTGGCTAATACCTAGTTCCGCTGCCTAGAAAAAGCAACAATGGCTGGTCAGACTGGGGCTAAAAAGAATGAAAGGATCCCTGGGCTTGCACAGGGCCTGCCCTCTGCCTCATCCAGCCACGGCCGTGGGGAGGCGCCTGTCCTGCTCACTTCTTCCTTGTGCTCCACTTCGGCATCTTGGCATCCCAGACTCTGGGTCCGTGAGGGCCAGCACAAGGTGAAGCCAAGCCTCACAGTGAGACGGGGCTGCTCGGACGGGGCCGCGCTATGAAATCCTCAGTCCTTCCGGAAGTAGGAACTGTTGTTCTTAACCCAGGAGGAACCTTCATCATCTATGAGAATGGGGGCCTCTCAGGGGCGGTTCCTTAAAAACTCAGTGAGTCACAGAACACCAGGTCCTGGAACCCCTGAGCAATGGGTCGCTGTTTCAGAACCCTGGGGGCATTGTGCTCTTGCTTCCAGATTCCTGAACTTGGGTTTCAATTAGTAGAAATCTGAGCTGGTGGCAGAAGAAGCAAAAAACGAATGTGCTGTGAACCCCTTGGTTCGTAATCAGCCATTTTCCTGTAGCCCAGCCTTACAACCAGGAGCAGTGGTAGGATTTTGTTCGCCTCCCACAAAGCAGCTGTGCTGACACTTCAAGCAGCTGGCTCTAATGTCAGCAGTCAACCTGACGATAAGTTCACAGGCTAAGCGAAACACTCTAGCTCATGGCATTGGCAGTGACCGAAGCACTCCGGAAGACAAGCAGCCAGGGAGGAGAAACAGCCCTCAGCCCACAGAGAACGTTTCCCTTTCTTACAAACTGGAAGGGAAACATCATAGGCGAGGCATCATATTTTAAATTACTAATTAGCTATTTCGTGCTGCAGCCAAAGCACTTATCTGTTGGGCTGAATGGATCACTGTAAATGGTTTTGTTTAATGGAGTTTGGAGAGTTACACGTCTACAATGTGAAATGTTTAGCTCATTTGCACCAGCATTAGGAAATGGATTAGAGCTATGGCATTTAAGAGTTGAATGTGGTGCTGTTCCACAAAAGGCAGCATCCTTTTGAGCATTTCCGAGGAGCCCAGACAGGCCCCTGGGTTTCCGGAAGCAGAAGTGACTAAATAAGTGGGATTACTGAAGGTATGGAAATCAAAACATCTGCTCCAAGCTGTCTCCTTTTACTGTTAGGAGCTGTCAATTTGCGAAGCCAAACTGGAGAAGAAACACTTTGTAAAAGGCACAGAAGAGGACTCGCTGGCCTGTAACCATGTCATTAAACAAGCCCAGCAAGGAGGCACTTGGAGGGAATCACAGCTCTACTGTCAGAGAAAGTGAGAGGCGGATCTCAGGCTTCAGATGGGAGTCTCGTTTAGACTTGTGTAGCAAACGTAGGGGCAGGGACAGCGGAAAAATATAGGTTCCATGGCGTTGGATTCTACCTCACATGAGAAACAAGAAAGGAATGCACGGTACAATTATTATCTAAACCACACAGAACTCTGATGGTCTGTGGAGGAAGCCAGGAATCACAGGTGTTTCCATGGGGCCAAATGGACAATGACTCTAAGCGGCTCCCAGATACAGACTGAGGAAGAAAGAAATGAATGGAAGCCTCAGATTTGGGACCTCACGTGCAGATTCTGCTAACAACAGCAGTATTAGCAACACACATTCTTTCCTCTCTCACGGCCTTTACACTTGCTTTTCCTTCTACCCAAAACATTCCCTCTGTTTTTACATGGCTGGCTACAGCTGGGCATTCACCTCTCCACGAGCTTTCCCCACGCTTCGGCCACCCTCCACTGTATCACTCTGTTTCAGCGCCTTCCCAGCACTTACCACCTGGCACGAACTTACTTTTTATCTGAGTATTTGTCAATGGTCTGTCTTCCCCGTGGTGGTAACTGTTTAATAACTGGCTATGGGAGAGGATGAGGAGAGTAAATATATGTAGCACTAAACTTCCAAATAATAATAAAATATACAATATCTGTTGTAACCAATCCTGACAGAATGCCTTTGAGGATTTTTGGCAAACTCTTATATCTGTAGCCAAACTTTAGTTGCAGGTCAACCATGATTTGACAAATGGAGTTGCATCCCAATCTGCTCTTTTCACAGTAAAAGTATTGTCATTAAGTCTGATAAGTCACCTGCTATTAAACTATTTCTCACCCTCATACAAATTATAGTTACTAACTTGTCACCTCTTTTGGCACTATTGCAACTGTGCTAGCCATCATTTTAGATCTTTGTGTAGTTTCAAGGAGTGGAACAATGTTTAGAAATAGCTTGCAAAATTCCTGAAAGTGTACCAACCTGCTTCTCATGGTCCACACAAGCTCCGCACCTCTTCTGCTTGGGCGATAAGTTCTATGAGAAGGAGAACATCTAGCAAATATCAAATATGTGCAGATTGTTTTTAATTTTTTATTTCCAATTAATCCTCACCCAAGGATATTTTTCATCAGTTTCTAGAGAGAGTGGAATGGAGGGGGAGAGACGCATGGATTGGCTGCCTCCTGCAACCAGGGTATGTGCCCTTGACCAGATTCAAACCTGGGACCCTTCATATCCACTGAGCTAACTGGATAGGGCTGTGCAGATTGTTTTTAATACAAAACAAACTTTTAAACTTTATGGGATCTTGCATTCTTCCTTATCTTGGTTCTGATTCTCTTAAACCTTCTATATCCATTCTTAGTCTTGCTGAAATGGGAAGACTGGGAAGAGAGCTCTTATCCCAGCTATGGTTGCCCAGCTACTAAGGGTAGTAGTTACCACCCTGCTATTTGAGGATTCTAATGATCAGAGGTGTTAATCAGAGCTGCAGACATCCAAAGCCATTCTTCCTGTTGTCTTTTTTATAGACATCGTGTCATGGATTTCAAAATGTCGAGAGGATTTTAGTCTCCTGACTCACACTGTTTAGTTCTGCCTACTTGTAGAAGTCTGTGACTTCCACCCAAGCTAGTCATGTGATTGGCTGTGGCCTTCCTTTAGCTCTGAAGATATGTGGATGTATCAGTTTCCTAGGGCTGCTGTAACAAAGTACCACAAAGTGGGTGGCTTCAACAACAAAAATGTACTGTCTTATTGTTTTGGAGTGTGACAGCAAGGTGTTGGCAGGGCTGGCTTCTTCTGAACGCGGAGAGGGACAATCTATTCCAGGCCTCTCTTCTAGCTTCTGGTGGCTTGTGGACCTAGCACTGTGATCCCGGTTTTCATGTTCAGACATGTTCTCCCTATGTGCCTGTCTGTGCTTAAATTTCTCCTTTCTGGCCTGGCCGGTGTGGCTCAGTGGTTGAGCATCGATCTATACACCAGGAGGTCATGGTTTGATTTGATTCCCAGTCAGGGCACATGCACTGGTTGAGGGCTGGCTCTTCAGTTGGGGGGCATGCAGGAGGCAGCTGATCCATGATTCTCTCTCATCGTTGATGTTTCTATCTCTCTCTCCCTCTCCCTTCCTCTCTGAAATCAATAAAAATATATTTTTAAAAGCCAATTTAAAAAATTTCTCTTTTCTTTAAGGATACTAAGTATATCGGAATAAGACTCACCCTGCTCCAGCATGACCTCATCTTAACTAATTACATCTGCAATGACCCTATTTTCAAGGCCACATTCTGAGGTGCTGGGTGTTGACAAACGAAACATTCAAAGCTGTGTAAAGTCTCAATAAGAATTTATTTGAGCCCTAACTGGTTTGGCTCAGTGGATCGAGTGTCGGCCTACGGACTCAAGGGTTCCAAGTTCAATTCTGGTCAAGGGCATGTACCTTGGTTGCGGGCACATCCCCAGTAGGGGGTGTGCAGGAGGCAGCTGATCGATGTTTCTCTCTCATGTTTCTAACTGTCTCTTCTTCTCCCTTCCTCTCTGTAAAAAAATCAATTAAATATATTTTTTAAAAAAACAAACTTAAATTCTAAAACAAAAGAATTTATTTGAGCCAAGGTTTTGAGGACATGCCAGGATGCAAGATTTCAATGAATTGAGAAAATGCTCCAGAGAAAGGAAGCATTCTACAGTTCTTTTTATACATTTAGAATCAAAGGAGAAACGAAAGGTTACTTGAAATCTATTGGTGGTAGATTAAGGAGGCAGGAGAAAAGAAAGCAGGAAAATCTCTAGGACCGATATAAAGGATATTAGACAGATATACTTACTTATTTTATAATAGTGAGCACAGGATAGTTAACAGTTAACAACTAGAGTGAATAGAGATGGTATGTGGACAACAAGATAAACCAGGAGGAAGAGGAATTTGGTGTCATTGTTCTCTGTTGCCAGTGAGTCTGCTTTTAAGGGTCTGGAAGAGAAAACTGCCCTCACACTTCAAAGGTATGTTAACCTGGAGGCACAATAACAACAGGCAGGGCTTGCTGAAGGTAAAGAGTAGCCTTTGACTGAGAAAGCTATAAGCCTGGGATGTGACTATACACCGTGACCTGCCCAGCTGGTTAGGAGTTAATGTTCAGACCATCCTTGTGATCACCTTCTGTCACTAGGCTTGTCAGGCCTCTTTAGCCCCCTTTCTTTCCAAGGGGGGGGAGGGGAGGAGACTTTATTACATGAATTTGAAGGGTGGGAAGACAGTTCAACCCATAACAGTAGATGCTTTTTGTGTGTATGTATGTGTGTCTAGCATAAAGGCCTTTGAACCAGACAGGTTCTTAATATAAGTAACTGTATTTTCTACCTAATAATTTAAAATTTTTTAAACTTTATGGGATCTTGCATTCTTCCATAGCTTTAGAACCTTACATCTCTTCAAGGTATTTAAAGATATCTCACATCGCTTTGTCTGTCTTGTGGTCAAGAGCTAGGAGGTCATTCTTCTGACCACCTGGATTGAGTTAACAGTGTTCAGTGCTGGATAACAGGCCACGGACATACATTATATCTTGGAAATCCACTCAGAAAGCTCTACTCTTACACCCATAATCCCTCTAGAATTTCAAAATATAGTTCAGTGATTACTTACTATAAATCAATTCTAAGGTAAGCATTTCCCCCCACATTTTAACATCTTGGAAACCAGAATCTGTTTATGAACTCTGCTGTGTTGTAGTTTAATTAGCAGCATTTTTTTCTTTTTGATGGGACATAAAAATAATGCTATAATCTTAACTGTGTCTTAGTTTTAATGGTGTACAATATTTTTTTAATATTTTTTTAAATTTCTTTATTGATCAAGGTATTACATATTTGTCCTCATCCCTCCATTAACCCCCCAACACCTCCCCCCCCACTTATGCCCTCCCCCCCCCCCCCCCCCCGGTGTTCGTGTCCATTGGTTAGGCTTATATTCTGGTGTACAGTATTGAGTATCTACTCTGTGCAGACGTTGCTAAGTATCTGGAATGTAAAGGATAGTAATAACAAGAAGCCTCACAGCATCTCTTAGGAGACACAAGTAAGCCATGGAACTTCAATGCAGTAATTTTGGGAGATAGTTTTTTCTTGCAGACTCCTGGTTTTCACGTACCCACCACCCTTTTCATTCGTACTGCATTGGAATTGTTGGTTTCTTGCCTATATTCTTGACTCTAGCAACTTGAGGGCAAATGCCCTATTTTAATCACTCTTATATTCTCACTGCCCAGGACTGCATGTGGCCCAGTCAAAGCTACATGATTCAATGAGTGGATGTATCTCCCAAGCCTACACCATACTGAAAAGTCTCCCTAAGAAAACTTAGAATTTAGTCTGCCTTCTAAAAACCAAGTCAAACTTAATTGCCTATTCCAACAGACTTTCAAGCAGGAATGTCCAGAATATGTATCCTTAAGTGTCTTTTTGTTGTGGTGGTTCTTAGTAAAGTTGGAGAATCACACTAAAGTGTAAGAACTGTTCTGTTGTTTGTAGTGATTTCGCAGCCAACTGTCAACTGGCTGCAGTGTGTTATTCAGAAATGTGGGGATGTGGAGGGATGTGTGGGGTGAAGTCTTCCCTCTGTTCCAGAAAGGAGCTCTGCAACCTTAAGGGTCCTATTGTGCTTCACCTTTCTGGAGTTCAGACAAAATGAAGTCTAGGTGAGCTTTAACTAGCATTTTGAATAGGTAAATAGACACACAGTTGAGGAAGAGACCAAGATTATGATTTAATAATGCAAGTGCAATATAAGGCATGCATATTAGTTTTTATTGCTGCAGAGCAGAAAAAAAAGGAGACATAATGTACTACTATTTGTAATACTTTAAACAATATAAATAAATAAATAAGAAAAGAAAAAAAAGAAATCCAGCAGCTTAAGATACACTTTTATTATCTGACTGGTCCTGTGGGTCAAGAGTCTGGGCGTGGTGTGGCTGGGTCCTCTGCTGAAGGTCTCAGGAGGTTGCAAGCAAGGTGATGAGTAGGCAGTGTTTTTACCTGGAGGCACAAACAAAGAAGCATCTGTTTCCAAGCTCCCTTAGCATCTCCTTGTGGTTGTTCAACTGAGGTTCCCTGTTTTCTTGCTGGTTACGGCTAGGGGCTGCTCTCAGCTCAAAAGGTCACCTGTAGCTCCTTGCCACATGCCTTCTCCACAGGCTCTCTCACAACATGGCACTGTGCTTCAAAGCCAGCCATGAAGAGAGTGTCTGCCTAAGGGAGAACCCAGTCTTCCTTTAAGGACTTTTACTTGATTGTCAGCCCCATCCAGGGGCTTCTGATGAACTCTAAATCAACTGATTTGGGATGTGGATTACATGTGCAAAATCTGCACAGCTTTGCCATATTGGCTAAAAGCCGGTCACAAGTTTCACCCAAACTCAAGGGGAGGGAGGATTTTATAGGGTGTTAACATCAGGAGGTGGGGATCAGAGGACTCAGAATCCTGCCTACCTCAGCATGCCTTCTCTCACTATAACTTCAGGGAAAAGCCATGGCAAAATAATAACCACGAAGTTAACCTCACAGAATTGCAGGTGGGGAAGGACCTCCAGAGGCATTCTCTGACTCTAAGGGAACAAGCCTTTACCACACCTGAAACACGAACGCTTGTCCTTTTACAGACCTCCAAGGACAGCGATTCTCTTTGCAGTCCGTCCTCACAGATGCTGAAAGTAGCACTGCCAGGAGAGAAATCGCCTTCTTCTCCACACCAGGTCCAAGTCCTTGGTAGTGGCTTTCTAATCTTGTGGGGCATGAAATGGGGAAAATTGTGGGCTAAGAGCTCAGTGGGAGAGGATTTTGGATCAATTATTGATGTCTGCCCAGGAGAGAATATTGAGAGTGTGGACGAAAAGGGGCTGCATGCAAATCTGACTAGTTCAGGGAAGGCCTGTGTGGTGGCCTTGCAAACTCTGGAGACAGAAGTAGCCACAAAGAATGGTCTGAAATTAAAAAATTTTAACTAAAAGCAGGTAGTCATGTCCTAGGCTAGATTTGTCCCTGACAAAAGTCAATCTTTACCTTAACTAAGCCTGTCCTTGTCTCTTGCATCTATGATAACATATCATCGGAATGTCAAGGTAACTTGTAACTTCCCTTTTTCCAGACACTTCAGGGCAAAACCAATGCACCAGGGCGCCAAGACTGAGACCACAAATTCCTTCATTGTTATTGCTATCATGTTAATTGTTGACTGTTAACTATCCTGTACCCACCTGTGTAAAAGAAGCATGTGTCTATTATCTACTTTTTATCCAATCCCAGAGGTTTCCCCGCTTTGCTTTCTCCTGCTTCCCCAGTCTGTCACCAATGGATTTCACATAACCCACTTATGTCTCCTCCTTTGATTGTAATGTATAAAAATAGGTGAAAAACTGCCATTCTCTGGAGCACTATCCCAATACGTTGAGATTCTGCTTCCCAATAATTGTCAACAGTTTGGCTCAAATAAACTCACCAAAATTCTTTACAGGTTTGAAAGTTCGTTATGTTAGCAAGGGCAAACATGATATGGTTACCAATGTTGTAATGAGAAAAGGACCAGGTTAGAAGATCTCCATTCTATTCCAGCTCCATTCTAGCAGTTGGTTTTGAACAAATTACTTTACCTCTCAGACCTTGTTTCTTCATTTGTTAGAAAGAAAGAAAGAAAGAAAGAAAGAAAGAAAGAAAGAAAGAAAGAAAGAAAGAAAGAAAGAAAGAAAGGAAGGAAGGAAGGAAGGAAGGAAGGAAGGAAGGAAGAAAGAAAGAAAAGCTGCCTTCGAGGGTTTTCTTAAAGATCAAATGACATAAGTTGCTCCAAAATTAAAATCTTTAAACAAGTATAAGTTACCATTGCCATCTAGCTTCTTGAAAAAAAAAAAAAATTATTCCAGCACATCTTCTAACACAGTCTTCATCCCCAGCACCTTATTTCTGCTTTCTTCAAATCTCAGGTGGGTAATATCTTTCTCAAACTTGCACTTGGTGAACTGATAACTCCCTGGAATAGATGTCTGGCGTATGCTGACAAGCAGCATGACAACATCATCATAAATGGTGAGTCAACCATCGTGTCTTTTAACTCCTTTGATTTTCATATTTTAAGATCATGGTTCCCTAGAAAAAGAACGTTATTTTAACATCACTGTGTGCATCCTAGGATTGCGAAACACGTGGACTGCACAGGTAGATGGAGCAACTTGGGATCAGAACAGGTAAATATTTGTGAAGGAAATGCCGTGTAACTTCCCTGAACTCTTTCAAAATTCAGGGAAATGTTGATTCAGGATCTTATACTTACAGGCTCTGATCTACTCTTCTTCAATAGTTGGTTTTGCCAGTATCATGCAGAAAGTGCAAGAGAGGGAACACTTACCACAGTAAACCCTTGCCAATTCAGCAGCATTGGCATTGCCCAAGAACGTGTTAAAATGCAGACTCTTGGGCTGTGCTTCAGACCTGTTGACTCAGAATCTGCATGTTAATGAGATCTCTAGGTCATTCACATGCACCTCTAAAGTTTCCAGAGAAAGATACCTCCACCCTCCCCAAACCTCAGGAGAGACGGACACCTTTGATGGTCTCTGTTTTGCAGGAATTACTGGCATGTTATTTTTTTTTGTGATTCTATTTGTATTTATTTTTTCCTAGATTTAGTAAAATATAATTGACCTAAGACATTGTGTAAGGTGCACAATGTAATGATTTGATATATGTATATAGTGTCAATATTGTGAGGTGAAGAATGGGTTGACTCATCTGATTCACTGAATCAACACATTCTTCACCTCACCTATTTACACCCTTTTGTGTGTGGTAAGAACTTGAAACACCTACTCTCTTAGCAACTTTCAAATACACAACACAGTATTGTTAACTATAGTTGCCATGCTGTGCTTTACATTCCCTGAACTCATCCGTCTGCTAACTGGAAGCCTGTACCCTTGGACCACCTTCACCCATTTCCCCGTCCCCACCCTTGGCACTTTAAATGTGATCCAAAATCATTGCTGTCACTACTATTTTACATTTCTGACAGCAGCATGCCATCTGATCTGGTAGCAGTTTCTTTGTAAGATACAAGAGAACATTATTGGGATTTCGGCAACTTGTTTTTTAGAAGTCATACTTGCGACCTGTTTGTTATAAAACATTTCCATTAGGAAATGATTCAGTTACACTTCAACACCCCAATTTGGTGGTGTTGCGATGACCAAAATGTCAATATCCTAAGGACAGATACCATCTGACTTCACCTATATGTGGAACCTAAAAAACAAACCAAAACAGAAACAGACTCAAATATAGAGAACAAACTGATGACTGCCAAAGGGGGAAAGGGTGGGGGAAGGGAGAAAAAGGTGAAGGGGAATAAGAGGGACGATTTTCCAGTTATAACATAAACAAGTCACGGGGGTGTAGTAATGTACCTCACAGGGAATACAGTCAATGATATTGTAAAAAGTTGGTATGGTAACAGATGGTACTGGACTTAGTGTGGTAATCACTCTGTTAGGTATATAAATGTTAAATAGCTGTGTCATATACCTGAAACTTATGTAACATTCTACGTTAACTATATTTTAGATTTTTAAAATGTCAATATCCTTAATGGTTACATTAGGTAGCAGAGCACACATATATCTGGCATTTTGCTTCAGAGCATGCATAAAATGGCAGTGAACTCCCAGGGAACCTTGTCATATTCACATCTAGATCCCATCGAGGGCCTATTAAAGTGTTTTGTAGTGAGAAGGAAAATAAGGGGGCAACTTTGGGGGCTTACAGCCTAGTTCAGTATCTAGTTAAACAGTAATCTTACTTCCCCATTCTCACTGACTTGGGCGGAGCTGCAAAGCCCACCCTGAGGGCCCCCCACAGGAAGATATCTATATCAAAACCTCCCATATTGTCAGTTCAGGCTTTGGATCCAAGTCCCCAGGACTAGCAGCGCTGTAATAAAGGTTTATGTTCCCGATTCCTCTGGGTGCTGGCTGTCGTTCTCTTGGGCCATTTGCCACAACAGTAGCAGAAGTGAATTAATAAGCCTGCATTGTGTAGGAGGAAACTAAAACAGAAAGATGGTCTGAATCTCACTTACCTGTAGGCCAGGGGTCATGGATCCTTGTGAACAGTCCCTTCTGCAGCATTGAAAATGGAGCTCAGTCTACATCCCATCTGCTCCCAGCACAGGCTCTTCACAAACGGCCAGAGAACAATGTCGAGCAAACTAGAGACTTTGTGGAAGTCAAAGAAAAGGGTCATCTTAAACTGCAAACAACCGACTAAAATTCCCCAATTGACCTTTCTGTTATCCGCCAGCTCTGGGCTGCCCTACAGTCTCTCTAAATACATTTCCTCCAATACCCCTAAACTTCCCCATCTCCCTGCCCTTTAAGATGCATCCTTTCCTATGAGAACAATGTGGCCCTGTCTCAAATCTTCCCATTTTGTATAACCGCACTTTATTCAATACTTTAGCTAAGAAGGATTTCACTTTGCACTCAGGAAGCAAATGATCCTCCAGCTCAGGATCCTATCCTCCTTATGAGGCTGCCAGGGACTCTGAATAACAAACAACCTGCAGTCCAGGGTTTGGGGTCTGGATTCAAGACTCTGCTCATGTAAGTTCCTCATGCAGTTGTTCATGTAACTTACCTCATCCAAATTACTCAACTCCTCTGAGCCTCACCTTCTTAATATGTAAAATGAAGAGTGGACCCTGAGCAATGAAGGCTTTATCTTGGATAATAAAAATAATACCTACCTTATGTTTGAAGAGGGTTATGACAGATGTTATATGAAAAGAACTTCCCTGATTCCAGTGCCTGGCACAAAATAATACTAATTATTACTAAATCACTTCTGATCTCAATCATCCCAAGTTGTGGGGGCCCAGAACAAGTTACCCCACCCAAGATGTGCCTCTATGGTATGCAGATTGTTTTGAGCTAAAGCCAGTTTTAGCTACAGGCTCAAGAGAAACTTCTGTCCCCTGCTCTACCTTAAGTACCTATAAGAATTTGAATTAGGGGCCTTTCCCATAAGAGATGATCAGAGATAACTCCTTTTGACCTATCTATAGGGCAGGGTAAACTTCTATTTACTAAGCATCTGCTCTTCTTATCCTGCAATGACCTTTTAAAAAATATATATTTTTTTTATTGACTTCAGAAAGAGAAAGAGAGAAGGAGAGAGTTCAAAACATCAATGATGAGAGAGATCGGCTACCTCCTGTATGCCCCCTACTGGGGATCAAGCCCCCAACCCAGGCATGTGCCCTGACCAGGAATTGAACCCGTGACCTCCTGGTTCTTAGGTTGAGGCTCAACCATTGATCCACACCAACTGGGCCTATAATGACCTTTGAATCCCCCAAGGCACCTTACTCATCCCTAGCCTAGGATGTCTTATCTACCTCAGCCCCCTTTCTATCTCTGAACCTCTGACTCTCTCGTGCATGCAGGGTTCCCATACAGATGTATGCATTACATTTGGTTATTTTCTCTCGCTAATCTGTTTCATGTCTATTTAATTGTTAGAGCAGCCAGAAGAACCTTGAAGGTAGAGAGAAGAAAGTTTGTTTCTCTCCCACAAAGTATACGTATAAGGGTCTACCAAATTAAACACTAAGTACTCATTCAATAGGCACCAACTTAATGACTACTACATACATAGTACTGCAAAACAAAACAAGAAAAAAGAGAGTAGGGAATAAGTAAACATCTACAGAGAGCATCTATGTGCCAGGGACTTTACATATGTCATTTTATTTATTCCTCCAAATAATGTGATGAGAGACCAGCGTCCACATCTATAGACGAGGAGATAGATTATTGCAAGGTTATGTAACTTGCCCAAGAGGCCCAGATCTGATTTTGCACCCAGGCTGTGTAACTCTAGAACCCTTTCTCTTCTGTACATTTCAGTGCTTCAAAGGTAGAGCTCACCAAAAAGGTAGAGATATGACCAATCTTCTAAAGAAACTTATAAAGGAAAATGGGAGAAGTGTTAGATGAATTGAAAAGGAAGAAGAAAGAGAAAAAAAAATAGGAAGGGGAAGACAAGAATCAGATGCTGAGGGAGAGATAAGAGAGCAGGAGGAAGCTGGGAGGGTGACTTCTCCAGTCCCATTTAAATTGCCTGGATGAGAGCCCGCACTCTGAGCTCACCTTTTCACCTTAGGTGATATATGAACTAGAGCCAACAAGAGTAAATGCATCCCTTCTGTGGTTTAACAATAATTTCAGCTAGCAACAAATGATCTCACCCTCTCCTTAGAGAGGCTCAGGCAGAAGTACTTTAGCCTCCTATGTCTTTTTTATTTTGTACTACCCAATAATTGTCTCATATGGGTTCATCTCATCCCCATAATCAGACTATAAAACACTCAGGGCACGTACTCTGATTTTCTCCTCTGTAAGAAGGTCGTCATGAATGAAAACACACTACTGAATTTCATAAAACTTTCGAAGAAGAAACAAACAAACAAAAAAACATTAGATAAAGCTTGGGGTAGAGAGAGTTATTTTAAGACTAAGAGCCCAGACATAAACCCACACATGCATGGTCAACTAATTTTTGACAAGGGTGCCAAGAACATACAATGGACAAAGAATAATCTCTTCAATAAATGGTGCTGGGAAAACTGGATATCCACATGCCAAAGAATGAAACCTGGACGCCTAGCTTATACCACTCATAAAAATGAACTCAAAATGAATCAAAGATAAATGTAAGATTGGAACCATAAAACTCCTGGGAGAAAACATAGGGAAAAGATCCTTGGCATTGGACTTGGCAATGATTTCTTGGATAAGATGCTGAAAGCACAAGCAACAAAAAGCTTCTGCACAGCAAAGGAAACAATCAATAAATTGAAAAGGCAACCTACAGAATGGGAGAAAGTATTCACAAACCAAGTATCTGATAAGGGGTTTATGTTCAAAATACATAAATAACTGCCCGGCCAGCATGGCTCAGTGGTTGCAGGCTCCATCCCCAATAGGGGGCATGCAAGAGGCAGCTGATCAATGATTCTCTCCCATCACTGATGTTTCTATCTCTCTCTCCCTCTCCCTTCCTCTCTGAAATCAATAAAAACCTATATTTTTTTTAAAAGGAAAAAGAAAAGGAGAGCTAAAGAATCATAGGCATAAAGAAAATAAAAATTGCAATAAATAAATACCTATCAATAATAACCTTAAATGTAAATGGATTAAGTGCTCCAATCAAAAGGCATAGAGTAGCTGAATGGATACAAAAACATGACCCAGCTATATGTTGTCTACAAGAGACCCACCTCAGAACAAAAGACTCATAAGATGAGAGTGAAGGGATGGAAATTTTTTCCCCCATGCAAATGGAAAAGAAGAAAAAAGCTGAAATAGCAATACTCATATCTGACAAAACAGACTTCAAAATGAAGGCCATCACAAGAGACAACAAAGGTCATTACATAATACTAAAAGGATCAATCCAACAAGAGGATATAACCCTGGTAAACATATATGCACTCAATAGAGGAGCAATATATATAAAACTTCTAGAGGACTTTAAGAAAGAGATCGACAACAACACAGTCATAGAAGGGGACTTTAACACCGCTCCCCTCCCCCCCACCATAGAACATTCTCAAAGATAGACCACATGTTAGGATATAAAACAAGTTTATACAAATTCAAGAAGATTGATATAATACCAAGCATCTTCTTGGGTCACAATGACATGAAATTAGAAATCAACTACAATAAAAAAACCTCAAAAACACTCAAATACAGGGAGGCTAAGTAGCATGTTATTAAACAATGAGTGGATTACCAATGAGAGCAAGCAAGAAATTAAAAACTTCCTAGAAACATATTAAAACGAAGACACAACCACCCAAAACCTATGGGACACAGCTAAAGCAATCCTGAGGGAATTTCAAGTCAAGAAACAAGAAAAAGCATCAATAAACTGTCTAACCTACAGCTAAACAAATTTAAAAGAGCGCAGCAAGAAAAGCTCAGAGGAAGTAGAAGGAAGGAAATAACAAAAATCAGAGTGGGCCTGCTGGCTTAGTGGTTGAGCACCCACCTATGAACCAGGAGGTTTGGGTTCTATTCCCAGTCAAGGCAAGTGCCCAGGGGTGCGGGCTTGATCCCCAGTAGGGGACGTGCGGGAGGCAGTTGGTCAATGATTCTCTCTTGTCATTGATGTTTCTAAATGTCTCTCCCTCTCCCTTCCTCTCTGAAATCAATAAAAATATATTTTTTAAAAATCAGAGTGGAAATAAAAGACATAGAAACTAAAAAAAACAAAAAAGTACAAAAGATCCATGAATTGAAGAGCTCATTCTTTGAAAAGATAAATGATTGATGAACCCTTACCTAGACTCACCAAGAAATAAATAAAATCAGAAATGAAAGAGGTGTTATAACAATGGACACCACAGAAACACAAATGATTGTAAGAAAATACTATGAACACCTATATGCCAACAAACTGAACAACCTAGGTGAAATGGACAAATTCCTAGAAACATGCAATCTTCCAAAACTCAATCATGAAGAATCAGAAAACCTGAATAGGCCAATAACAACTGAGAAAATGGAAGCAGTAATTTAAAAACTTCCAGCAAACAAGTCTGGGATTGGATGGCTTCGCAGGGGAGCTTTTCCAAACATTCAGAGAAGAACTAACACCTATACTCAAACTATTCCAAGCAATTCAAGAGGAAGGAACACTTCCACGCTCTTTTTATGAAGCCAGCATGATCCTAATTTCAAAACCAGAGAAAGAATTACAAAGAAAGAGAGTTACAGGCCTGGTGAGCATAGATGCTAAAATCCTCAACAAAATATTAGCAAGTCATATCCAGCAATGTATTTAAAAAATCATACACAATTGCCCTAACTGGTTTGGCTCAGTGGATAGAGCGTTGGCCTGCAGACTCAAGAGCATGGTACCTTGGTTGCGGGCACATCCCCAGTAGGAGGTGTGCAGGAGGCAGCTGATCGATGTTTCTCTCTCATCGATGTTTCTAGCTCTCTATACCTCTCCCTTCCTCTCTGTAAAAAATCAATAAAATATATTTTAAAAAAATCATACACAATGATCAAGTGGGTTTTATTTCAGTGATGCAAAGTTGGTGCAATATTTGCAAAGCAATAAATGTGATATATCACATAAACAAAATGAAAGATAAAAATCACATGATCATATCAATAGATGCAGAAAAAGCATTTGACAAAATCCAGCACCCTTTTTTGATAAAAACTCTCAGCAAAGTGGGAATAGAAGGATCATACCTCAATGTAATAGAGGCCATATATGACAAACCTACAACCAACATCATACTTAATGGGCAAAAACTAAAAGTGTTTCCCTTAAGAACAGGAACAAGACAAGGATATATGCAATCATCACTCTTATTCAACATAATACTGGAAGTCCTAGCCACGGCAATCAGATAAGAAGAGATAAAAGGCATCCAAATTGGAAAGGAGAAAGTAAAACTGTCATTATTCGCAGATATTATATTGTACACAGAAAACTCTAAAAACTCCACCAGGAAACTACTAGACTTAATAAATGAATTGAGCAAGGTGGCAGGTTACAAAATCAACATCCAGAAAACAATGGCATTTTTATACACTGATAATGAACTCTCAGAAAGAGAAACTTTAAAAAAATCCCATTTAGCATTGCAACAACATCAACAAAAATAAGATACCTAGGAATAAACTTAACCAAGGAAGTAAAAGACTTGTACTCAGAAAACTATAGGACATTGAAAAAAGAAATAGAAGAAGATACAAACAAATGGAAGAGTATATAATGTTCATGGATTGGTAGAATTAACATCATTAAAATCTCCATACTACCCAAAGCAATCTATAGATTCAATGCAATTCCTATTAAAATGCCAATGGCATACTTCACAGAACTAGAATAAATACTCCAAGCATTTATATGGAACAATAAAAGACTCAAAATAGCTGCAGCAATCCTGAAAGAAAAAAAAGAACAAAAGTTGGAGGAATCACAATACTGGATATCAAACTATACTACAAAGCCACAGTAATCAAAACAGCTTGGCACTGGCCCAAGAACAAGCATATAGACCAATGGAACAGAATAGAGACCCCAGGAATTGACTCACACCATTATGGTCAATTAATAATTGACAAAGAAGGCAAGAACATACAATGGAATGAGAACAATCTCTTCAACAAATGGTGTTGGGAAAACTGAAAGACACATGTAAAAAGATGAAACTAGACCATCAACTTACATCATACACAAGAAAAAATTCAAGGTGGATAAAAGACTTAAATGTAAGCCATGAAATCATAAAAATCCTGAAAGAAAACATAGGCAGTAAAATCTCAGACATTTCACATAGCAGAATTTTTGCCAATACATCTCCGTGAGCAAGAGAAACAAAGGAAAAAGTAAACAAGTGGGAATACATAAAAATAAACAGCTTCTGCACAGCAAAAGAAACCACCATCAAAATGAAGAGGGAGTCCACTGTATAGGAGAACTTATTTGCCAATGATATATCTAATAAGGGATTAATCTCCAAAATATAGAAAGTATTCATACAACTCAACAAAAGGAAGACAAACAATCCAATTAAAAAATGGGCAGATGACCTAAGTAGATCCTTCTCCAATGAGGACATATAAATGGCCAAGATACATATGAAAAAATTCTCAAAGTCACTAATCGTCAGAGAAATGCAAATTAAAACCACAATGAGGTATCATTTCACACCTATTAGAATGGCTGTCATCAATAAATCAACAAACAACAAGTGCTGCCAAGGATGTGGAGAAAAGGGCACACTAATTCACTGCTGGTGGGAATGCAGACTGGTGAAGCCACTATGGAAAACAGTATGGAGTTTCCTCAAAAAATTAAAAATGGGGAGAAACCAAGATGGCGGCATAAGTAAACACCTGAACTGGCCACCTCGCACAACCACTTCAACACTACAACTAAAAGACAAAACAGACATCATCCAGAACCACAGGAAGGCTGGCTAAGTGGAAATTCTACAACTAGAAGGGAAGAGAAAAGCACACTGAGACTCAGAGAAGGTGCTGTAGTAAAGTGCAGAGATACAGAGGCGTGCGCGGAGAGGGTTGGCAACTGAGTACATGGCTGGCTTTTTCAAGCTGGAGGGAGACACAAGCTCCCTACTACTCTGAACTCCAGTTCTGAGCAAGACTCTGGGGACCCAGACTCATACGGGGAGAAACTGGACTGTCTGGCAGTGGGCAGAAATAGAGGGCAGCTTTCTCTCAGAGGTGCTTGCCGTGATTACCAAGGTATACTGAGACCCAGGGGCCTCTTAGGGCAGGGCTAACGGGAAGCCATTGCTATTTGCTCTGCCCTGAGACTCTGCCCCATCCAAACTGTGCACAGAGGCTTTTGCATATGAATGGCCTAGTCCTTTGAAATCTAAACTTACCTCACAAACTGCAGCTGAGTCAGAGAGACCCAAAACATCCAAAAGAAGGCCCAAGGCCCCACAGCAGCTTGCATTGCTTCACAGCTGGGCCTCATCTGGGCACCACCAAAACCCAAACAAAGCAGAGGAATCTGCAGATCTCTCTGTAGCTCCTGCTGGGTGGCCTCAGGCAGAGGCTAAATTAGCACCTCCTTGGAGATCCAAGAGCCAGTGTACCCAAGGGTCAGAGTAGAACCATCCAAATTACAACTCCTCAGATCCATAAGGGACACACTCAGGGGGCAGACTCAGTGAGCACCAAAGCCCCACTGAAGCAAGTCTTGCCCCATAAGGGTGTCTCCAGCACAGAAGTTCTCCCATTGTAGACATAGCTGATCCTCACAGCCAATTGGCCTGGAGGTCAATTCCTCCCAGGGATACCAACAACAATCAAGGCTTAACTACAACAAGACTCTGCACACAGCCCACAAAGGGGTGCACCAAGAGTGTCCCCTCAGGTAACTTGGGAGGCTGAGCCACTGGGCCCTATAGGACACCTAGCACACAAAGCCACTCTATCAACTCAGGGAGGCAGCCAAAATGGGGAGACAAAGAAACAGGTCACAAGTGACAGAAATGGAGGAAAGCAAACGACTGGATATAGAGTTCAAAATCATGATTTTAAGGTTTTTCAAGAATTTTCTAGAAAAGGCTGATAAATTTAGTGAGACCCTCAAGGATATGAAAAAGGACCAACTAGAAATTAAGCATACACTGACTGAAATAAAAAATAATATACAGAGATCCAATAGCAGACTAGAGGATCACAAGAATCAAGTCAAAGATTTGAAATACAAAGAAGCAAAAAACACTCAACCGGAAAAGCAAAAAGAAAAAAGGATCCAAAACTATGAAGATAGTGTAAGGAGCCTTTGGAACAACTTCAAGTGTACCAACATCCGAATTATGGGGGTGCCAGAAGAAGAGAGAGAGCAAGATACTGAAAACCTATTTGAAGAAATAATGACAGAAAACTTCCCCCACCTGGTGAAAGAAATAGACTTACAACTCCAGGAAGTGCACAGAACCCCAAACAAAAGAAATCCAAAGAGGACCACACCAAGACACACCATAATTAAAATGCCAAGAGCAAAAGACAAAAAGAGAATCTTAAAAGCAGCAAGAGAAAAACAGTTAGTTACCTACAAGGAAGTACCCATACGATTTCCAGCTGATTTCTTAACAGAAACTATGCAGGCCAGAAGGGAGTGGCAAGAAATATTCCAAGTGATGAATAGCAAGAACCTACAACCAAGATTACTCTACCCAGCACAGCTATCATTCAGAATTGAAGGTCAGATAAAGAGCTTCACAGATAAGAAAAAGCTAAAGGAGTTCATCACTGCCAAACCAGTATTATATGAAATGCTGAAAGGTATTCTTTAAGAAGAGGAAGAAGAAGAAAAAAGTAAAGATAAAAATCATGAACAACAAATACATATCTATCAACAAGTGAATCTAAAAATCAAGTGAATAAAAAATCTGATGAACAGAATGATCTGGTGAATATAATAGAATCAGGGGCATAGAAAGGGAGTGCACTGACAATCCTTGGGGGGAAAGGGGTGTTGGGGGTGCAGGAAGAGACTGGACAAAAATCATACACCTATGGATGAGGACAGTGGGCGGAGGGGGGCGGTGTTTAAGGGCATGGGTGGGGTGGGAACCAGGTGGAGGGGAGCTATGGGGGGGGGGGAAGAGGAACAACTGTAATAATCTGAACAATAAAGATTTAAAAAAAAATGGAACTGCCATATGACCCAGTAATCCCACTTCTGGGAATATATCCTAACCACCACCACCACCACCACCATCCCCCACCTCGCTGAAACATCGATCAAAAAGAATATATGTCCCCTATGTTCTAGCAGAGTTATTTACAATAGCTAAGATTTGGAAACAATCCGAGTGCCCATCAGTTGATGTATGGATAAAAAAGCTGTGGGACATTTACATAATGGAATACTATGCAGCTTTTAAAAAGAGGGATCTCTTACCCTTTGGGACAGCATGGATAGACCTAGAGACTTTTATGCTAAGTGAAATAAACCAATTTGAGAAAGACAAATATCATATGATCTCACTTGTTTGTGGAATCTAATGATCAGAATGAATTGCCCAACAAAATAAGACTTGAAGCACAGAGGCATGAGACAGACTGACATAGCTCCATGTGGGGGTGGGGGAATGAGGAGAGATTAAACCAAAGAACTTATATACCTATATGCATAGCCCATGGACACTGGCAGCAGGGTGGTGAAGACCTGAATGGTGGGTAGGGACTGAGCTGATGAGGGTAAAGGAGGGGAAATGGGAGACAACTGTAATACTGTCAACAATAAAATTAAAATAAAAAATTTTAAAAAGTAATCAGGGAAATGCAAATAAAAACCATAATGAAATATCACCTCAAACCTATTTTGATGGCAATTATAGGGGGGGAAAAATTCTCTTTGTCTCTTCCAGATTCTTTACCTGATCTAATAATTAAATTGACATAAACAGATTACCAGGGAAAAATTTAATTACTTATTTGCAAGAGTCCCAAAGATATATGACTCAAGGGCAAGTTGGGCAAATAAGGCTTATATGTCATCCTGAGTTAAAGAGTGGGATAGGGGCCTGAGGCTTCAAAGGAAAGAGGGTAATTCACAGGATGATAAGAAGAGCAACTATTTGGTGATTAGAAGTTTGCCCTACCAAGCAGATAGGTCTTTTAGAGGGGGAAAAAACAGAAGTCATCTCTCCTAATAGGTCTTTTTCTGGTATAGGCCCCTATCTAACTTCTTTTTGGTAGGTAAGGGAGAGGTGAAAGTTTTTCCTGAACCTGCTGAGTCCTGATTGCCTTCAGCTCAAAATAATCCACATGCCAAAGTGGCATATTTTGAGTAGTGTATTATGCCCCTTCATTATTATAGAAAAGAGAAGAGATGATAACTATCAACAAGGACATGGAGGAAAGGGAACCCTTATACACTGTTGGTGGGAATGTAAAATTGTGCAGTCATTATGGAAAACAGTATGGTGGTTCCTCAAAATATTAAAAATTGAACTACAAGTATCACATGATCTCACTTACATGTGGAATCTAATGAACAAAATAAACTGATGAACAAAAATAGATCCAGAGACTTAAAAGCATGCAACAGACTGGGGATCCTCAGAGGGAAAGGGGGGAAGGAGGGTGTGGAGAGGGAAGAGATCAACCAAAGAACTTATATGCATATATGCATATCCCATGGACACAGGCAATAGTGGGGTGAAGGCCTGGGGAGGGGAGTCAATGGGAGAAAAAGGGGGACATCTGTAATACTTTAATCAATAAAGATAAATTTTAAAAAATAAAAATTGAACTGCCATGTATCTAGCAGTCCCACTTCTGGGTATATTTCCAAAGAAATTGTAATCAGTATCTCAAAGACATATCTGCACTTCTTTGTTCATTGCAGTGTTATTCACAATAGCCAAGACATGGAAACAACCTAAGTATCTGTCAACGGATGAATGGATGAAGATGTGATATGGATATATATACGTATCACATCTTCTGTCTTCTTTAGGAAATATTTTTCAGGCCTAAGAAAGAAGGAAGTCCTGCACTCTGCAAAAATGTGGATGGAACTTGAGGGCATTATGCTAAGTGAAATCAGTTAGAGAAAGACAAACACTGTATGATCTCATATATGTGAGAAATCTAATAAAGCCAAACTCAGAGAAACAGAGTAGAGTGGTGGTGACTAGGAGCCGAGAAGTAAGGGACCTAGAGAGATGTTATTTCAAGATAAGCCATTTGCAACAGGTAGATAATCTCTGGAGTCTAAGGCACAGCATAGTAATTATAATCAACAATACTGTATTATGTAATTCAAAGTTGCTAAGAGGTTAGATCTTAACTGTTCTCACCACGGAAAGAAATGATAATTATGTGACCTGATGGATGAATTAGGTAATGCTAAGGTGGTGATCATATTACAATACAGAAATATATCAAAGCATCACTGTACACCTTAAATTTATTCAATGTTATATGTCAATTATGACTCAGTAAACAAATTTTAAGAGTAAGCCCTAGCCTTTTGGCTCTGGATAGAGGGTTGGCCCGCACTGAAGGGTCCCGGGTTTGATTCTGGTCAAGGGCACGTAGGTACCTCAGTTGCAGGTTCCAGCCCCTGTCAGGGTGCATACTGAAGGCAATTAATTGACGTGTCTCTCTCACATCAATGTTTCTCTCTCTCTCTGCTTCTCCCCATCCCTTCCACTCTCTCTAAAAATCAAAGGGAAAATATCCTTGGGTGAAGATTAACAAAAACAAAATGTTAAGATTAAATAACATAGATTTGGAAATGTACTACCAATGTGCATTATCTTGTTGGTCCCAAGGAGGTGTCCCCTGAAGAGAAACAGCTATCCTGGGAAGAATTCCGTTTAGGAATAGGGAACACACTCTGGGGAAGGAGCACAGATGGCGGGGTAGGAGGGATGTTTTCTTGGCTCTGTGCCTGGCCAACACTTGTCCCGGTCTCAGGTTATAAGATTGCCAGGAGCACTTCTATAGACAGGGAATGACTGTTCTTTGTCACAGGAAGGCAGGGAATGTGTGCAGAAAAGGGCCTCAGGTTAGGTCCCTGACTCGGCTATATCTCTGACTCATTCTTGGTGCCAAGTGTCCTTTCCCCATCCTTACATCCTGTCCTGAACTGAATCGGGGTGGCGGGGGGTGGGGGGGACACCCTCACGGGGTCAGAGAGACACCAGGAAATGCTGGATCCTCCCCACAGGTCAGAGGACACCACCAGCAGAGAGCACCTGGGCTCAGGTGCACAGAGGTACTCTCGAGGGGCCTTGTTTTGATGAAGCCACTTAAGCAAAGCCCTGTCTCAGTTCCCTATTTGTAATATGAAAAGAAACAATGTCTAGCTCTCACAGTTGTCATTAGAGAAAGTATGTGCGGAGTGACTGGAATTTATATATTTATTCAACATCTCATGTTATTGTAATTACGTGCCATGAGGCAATAGGAATATGGCAACGAGCAAGACAGGTCAAGTTCCTGCTCTCTTGACATTGTCCCTGTGAGGAGGAGACAGAAACCATCAGCAGATAAACACACTGTCAGCCTGAGGCCAGCATTTGGGTTCATGTCAGGAAGAACCTATAAAGGGTGAGGGAACCTAGAGGGGGAAAGGGACAGAGCTGAAGAGTGCACTCAGGTGTCTCACCTTGGCCTGATCACTGGGGCCTCTGGCATGTAAACTACACCTGCAGAGTTGAACTTTGAGGCAAGAGGATAAAGTTTTTACCCCTGTCTCTCTTGGTGCTTGGCCACCCCAGGTGAAGTGCTCCTTAGTCAAGGGCATGTCTGCAAGAAGGTCATGGGTGTAAGTTGTCAGCTTCAGCATTCACAAGAGGTGGGCTATGGACTCACCAGCTAGTTAAAGGGGTCTGGGCAGGGCACCAACAACATCTACATATATTCACAAGGGAAAAATCAGAGTGATAAGTGGGAAGAACGACCATCAGTGACCTGAAAGGGACTGTTTTGGCAGAATGCACGGGAGAACCATCAGCCAGCAATCTGAGGGAGGAAAGTTTAACCTTTATTTCACAGATCTGCTAGTGCACGGGAATTCCGGATCCAAAGCCTGAACTGAACTCGTGGGGAGACTCTGACCTATTTATCTCCTCTGTGGCAGGCCCCTGAGGGTCCCCACAGCTCAGCCCAAGTCAGTCAGAGTGGGGAAGTAAGACTACAATTTTAACCAGATACTGAACTAGGTTGCAAGCCCCTCGCCCCCCTTCTTTTTCCTTTTCAGGACCATATGCTTACTGTAAATTGGATGGCCATGAAACAAGGCTGGTAGATTCAGATTTTGGAGAACCTAATGCTTACAATTTGGGGGGCCCTTCTAAAGTAAAAAGAATATAAAATCATAGAAACTAGTATACACAGGAAGGTTTATTCAAAATGAGAAATCTAACAAATTACAAATAATAAGAGCTAATAAACAAACATTACAAAATCCGGGGCGGGGGGGAATAACATAGTATTTATATTAATGAACTCCCTGACATGCCGCTATAATACCTTTTCCCACACATTTTGGCTATATATATTTTTTTTATTAGCTCCTCATGTGATAATATTTTTTAAAAATATTTTTTATTGATTTTTTACAGAGAGGAAGGAAGAGGGATAGAGAGTCAGAAACATCGATCAGCTGCCTCCTGCACATCCCCCCACTGGGGATGTGCCCACAACCAAGGCACATCCCCCTGACTGGAACCGAACCCGGGATCCCTCAGTCCGCAGGCCGACGCTCTATCCACTGAGCCAAACCAGTTTCGGCTGTGATAATGTTTGGTAATACACTCTCTATTAAGAGAATCAAAACATTTTGATCTTTTCCCTAAAATGGTAGATCCCCAAATATTTTTTGTTATTAGTATCTTTTTAAAGTTTCAGCTCTAGCATTTGTTATTTGGTTAAGTCATGTGACTTTTAGGATTATTGTCAAGTTCGAGAAAGCCTTGAAGTTTCTTTCATATTTGAACTAGAAGCTTTGGAAAGAGGTACTAGCTTCGGACTCCACACATTTCACACCTCTCCTAATCTTTTGGCTGCTGGGTGTCATGGGACATGTTCATAGTGACAACGCACAATTGGCAGTGTGTGAGTGGTAAGATAATTGCAGGGAATTGTTAGTGTGCTAGGACATCTAGAAAAACATACCTACAAAAGGAAATAAATGTAAATGACTTTAATATTCCCCCTGAACGCACATGAAACAAATCCCTAAATCAACATTCCCCCAAATGTCCATAGCCACTCCAATGCCACCTGACGAGGGAAAGCATGAGGGAGGGACAATTGGAGTAAAAAAAGAGAGAACAGTCTTGTGTTTTAACTGATTGTGGTTAAAATATTTTACTTTTGCAACATTTATAAAAACACACAAGCATGTGACTAAATAGCTAGAGTCCCTCCCAGGACTTAGGGCCAGGCATGTAAGAAGCTCTGAAATGGAAGCTTCCTTAGCATCACCTAACGTCCACTTCTGTCAGTAGGGAGCTACCCGAGGAGGCGACATAGAGGCTGAAAACTCTTAGTTGACACCCAGTAAGCTGTTATTAACTGGAGACTCGTGGTGAACCCACTGTGGTTTCTGAAGGCTGAGATCCTTGTTCTACTCAGACTTGATCCAATGATGCGAGGTCAGGAATACAGAACTTGTCTGGGAGGCCTCTTTGAATATAGAAATTGCCTGCATCGGAGACTTTCCCGAGAGTATCCCATTTTTGGTGGTTGGCCAGCCCACATATAGGCAATAAATGGTAATTTTTGAAGTGTCTGTACAATGTTGGCTGGATCAGTAAAGATAAAACCAGCTCAATGTTTGTCAGTGTTTTGCATTTTCTTCTTTTATTTTAATTTTTTACACTTTTAATTAGAGTTGACATTCAATATTATATTAGTTTCAAGTCCACAGCAGTGTTTAGACATTTATGTAACTTGCAAAGTGTCCCTCTGCCCCCATAAGTGTAGTACCCACCTGGCACCATCCATTGGTTTGCATCTTCCCTTCCTTTGCTGGGTCCCTGGGGGAGGAAGTCCCTGGCTCCTGCCAGGTGTTCTTGATTAGAACAGCAGTTTCCCAGCCTCGTGCTTGTTTACCTGCCTGTCTTGCTTACAAAACTGAGCTGTGCCAGGGCAGTGGCCCTGTCTCATTTATGTGCCCAGCTCACTCCCAGCGCTCAGAAGGCACGTGACCACGTTGCAGGATGAGTACCTAATTGCCCATCCAGGGAGGTGTGAAAAGAAAGAAAATCATTCCACCAGTTTCTTTATTTTATCTCAAATTCCCAAGGAGAGGTGAGTTAATACCTTGTCTAATGTGGTCAGTAATGGAATGCTTGACCCTGAACGACTTAGGAATATTTCCATTTTTCAGCTCCTTTGTAGAAAGCATGCGCTAGTCTACATAAATAACGTTCACTGTTGGATAGAAAGCATTCACAAAATAAAGAAGAAATAGCACACAATGCGCAGTTTTTATTCTGGTTACTCGGCACCAAAATATGGGACAGATTCTCTTATTTTTGAGAAGGACAAGAGAGCGGCTGTTCCCTTTGTCAATAAATAAAAGGTCTTTGTGTGTGCACGGATTTCACATGATGCACTAAAAAGAAAGAAAGAAAGAAAGAAAAAGGCGTGTAAAGTTTTCCATGGCAAGTGTGCTCACCAAATTTGTGTGAACCACTTCATTACGGGGAGTCGGGGGATAAACACACTGTGCGCAGTGCTCACGGACGGCTGCCGGAGGTCAGGGCGTTTCCCCCTTTGGGCTTCCTCTGTCCTCGCTAGCTTTCACAGATCCAAAACCAACAAGGGCAACAGCAACAAAACCCCACAAACTATTTCCTAATTAGAGCGGACAATTTGCAGCTTATTTCCAAGGGACTAACACTATCTCACGTCAAGCTAAATTAGTAGCAGAGAAAATATTTTTTCCTGTGTTTCAACTACCAGGAATATTTAATAAAAGCAACTTAGATCCATCATAAACATTCTAGGGTTCTCAAATAAAACCTGGCTTAAGATTTAAAAAAAAAAAAAAAAAAAAAGGCCTGCTCAACTTCAAAGATTTCAAAGGAGTTAAGCAACATAAATATTTTTATTAAAAAAAAATTAAAATCCAGATGAATCCTGAAACCAGTAAGTGAAGATTAACTCTGGATATTTGAAAAGGATCTATACCTACCACATAGCTATGTTTATAAGGCAAGAAGAACCTGGGTTCCATTAATGAAGGAATAACAGGGGCTGCTTAAATGGGCTTTTATTAAGTAAAAGTTGATCCAGGTTAAAAAATAATAAATTAATCCATGTACTTTCAGGTAATTGCTCTCTAACCAACTGCCCTATTTCTAAGGGTAATTTTGAATGATATTGAACGTTTTTGCCTAAGGACTCTGAACTATTTCTGTGTACATGGGTCTACAATGTATGTGAAAATCAGCATCATTATTGGGCTCTGCTAATTAGTTTTGCTTTTATCAGTCATTAATACCTTAGTTTGAATTGGCATTTGAGATAGCAAAGATGTGAAAACAAGAACTCTAGGAAGGCAGGTGGGCTACAGGGGTCCAGACAGGTTAACATAGAAAATAGTCAATGATCTTTGGCTCAGTGGATAGAGCATTGGCCTGTGAACTGAAAGGTCCCAGGTTCGATTCCGGTCAAGGGCATGTGCCCGGGTTGTGGGCTCAATCCCCAGTAGGGGACTTTCAGGAGGCAGCCGATCAATGATTCTCTCTCATCATGGATGTTTCTATCTCTCTCTCCCTCTTCCTTCCTCTCTGAAATCAATTAAAAACAAATTTTTTTTTAAAGAAAATAGTCAAAAAGCAACTGTCTCAGGGAGACAGCTATCCTCTCTCTAGGCAGAACCTGTAGAATGAGATCGCACTCTGGACCGTGGTCAGCTGACGCAAGTCATGCCATCCTATAAGACTCTTCGGGAGATGGCTGATGACCTTCTCCAAGGCCCATGTTCTCTTCTCTCTCCAGGTAGCGTTATGTCGTGGTCAAACCCATGGGCTCTGCAGCCAGACTCACACTTCAGCCCTATGTCCTTGTTAGACACGGCACATTTTTTGTTTCCGCATTTCTGCCCCAGCAAAATGTAGCTTTCATGCAGGTTGGGAACTTTTTTAAGTTCATGATCATAGAAGAGAGCCTAGTGCATAGTAGGTACTCAATGTTTACTGATTTTGAATGAGTGAATGCAGTATTTAGCCTCTCTGGGCCCCATTTTCTCATCTGTAAAATGAGGATAATAACAGCACTCAATGTGACATGTGTACAGGTAGCAACCAGTGTCAAAACGCAGGATCAGGGTTCACTTTTCCAAGGAGTCCTTTATGTTCTTCCTGTTCAGGGGAGAATGTGGTTGCAGGATGTACAGCTGCTGACAAAGTGGGATGGGGAAGCAACCGCAGGTGGGTCGTGTTATGTGCTGTTTAATGGTGTTTACTTGGAAATGCTCTCTGCTCTTTCAAGGAGATTTGATAATACAGATGTCCCTTACCCTCTTATTTTTGTTGTCACAGGCCAGCCACTTACGTTTAATGAAACGAAAATGACTCAAATAAAATGTGATGGGGAAGAAAGAGGGAGAGGAGCAAAACTTTTCAGTTACAGTTTGCAGCTCTCATTGGACTTACACAACGTGGGTGGGAAAATATTTTTAGAATTCAGTATGCTCAGTCACAAAATGAGCGTGTAAACATTGGTATCCTTCCCTACAGACTGCTGTGTCCAGTACAAAAAAATATACAATGGAAATGTTTTTGCAAAGGCAAACTGAATATGAAACATATTCAGTGAATAAATGCAGCAAGAACTATGAAGGCCTATATGAAGAATCCTCTGCAATGTTACTTAGAGACATAAAAGAAAATAATTAAATGAAGAGACTTTATTTCTGAATGAGGTTTTTTATTATAAACATTACAAATTTATAAAACATTTATAAGTTTAATGTGAAATTTCCACAGTATTTTTCTTGGACCTATTTAAAATAATTTAAAGAATCAACTTTTTAGACTAAAGTTACAAGAATAACCCTGGCCCAGTAGATCAGTGGGTTAAAGTGTCATCCTCAGTAAGACAGGTTGCCCTGACCCGTTTGGCTCAGTGGATAGAGCAGTGGCCTGAGGACTGAAAGGTCCCAGGTTTGATTCCAGTTAAGGGCATGTACCTTGGTTGCAGGCACATCTCCAGTATGGGGTGTGCAGGAGGCAGCTGATTGATGTTTCTCTCTCATTGATGTTTCAAACTCTCTATCCTGCTCCCTTCGTCTCTGTAAAAAATCAATAAAATATGTATTTTTAAAAAGACAAGGTTGTGGGTTCGATCTCTGGTCAGGGCACATACAAGAAGCAACCAATGAACATATAAATAAGTGGAACAACAAATCCATGTTTCTCTCTCTCTCTCTTGTTTCCTTCCTCTCTCTCTCTAAAAAGAAATAAAATCAATAAATAATAACCAATATGCCCAGCCAGCAGGGCTCAGTGGTTGAGTGTCACGGTTCAGTTTCAGGTTGGGGCATATGCCCCGGTTGTGGGCTCGATCCCCAGGTTGGGGCATGCAGGAGGTAGCCGATCAATGATTCTCTCTCATCATTGATTTTTCTCTCTCTCTCTATCCCTCTCCCTTCCTCTCTGAAGTCAATAAAAATGTATTTTAAAAATAATAATAACCAATATAATTTAGAAGAACAAAAGAAAATGGTTAAGGAAGGATTCATCCTATCAATTATTTAATAAAGCATATTATAAAGGTACAATACTTAAATATAAGAAATAAGACTGCTAGTCATTATCCCCTAAATTTATGGCCTATTAAGGGTCATAAACTACACTTTGAAAAACATTGGTTTATAGATATAAATAATGGGCAATTTGGTTAAATTTAATGTATAGTCATAATGCAGAATATATTACAGTTATTAAAAAGAATGTGGTAGAACTACATTTGTTTGCATGGAAAGGTTTGGCAATATATTAGTAACTAAAAATTTTACTAGAATTACTTATTTTTAAGAGGAAAAAAGTGTATATATGTGGACAAAAAACATGGACAGATAAATGCCAACACATTAATAAGCGTTATAGACCATTTTTCTTTAGCTTAAACCTTATTTTCAACTTTTTACTATTTTAGATAATGTTATGATTACTAACTTCATGGAAAAAAAAAAACATTTTCAAAGTTTCTAATGATGCCTTTTGAATAGAGTCCTAGAGGTAAAATTACTGTAATAAGCATGTTTAAAGCTATGTTACAAAATTATTTTCTAAAAAGGTTGCAGCAATTTTCATTCCTACCAGTAATATATGAATGGCCACTTTCTTGTACCCTTACCTATATTAGGCACCTCATTTTAAAAAATTAGTAGATACAAACTTTTAAAACAATATTTGCTCTTTTGATTGGTTAAAATTTTTTCACTCTTGTTTTAATTTGTATTGCTTACCAGTGCAAGCATTTTAAAATGTTACCTTAAATTTAAATGACATCTTAATAAATAAGTGAACAGTTGCTGACATTAAAATATATAAATTATTTTAATTTCCTATTATGACATGTAACATTTTATTCATTTTTATATTTAGTCATTTGCTAAAAAAAAAAGTTTATTTTATTCCTACCAAAGGCTGGCCACTGTATTGGGTGCTGGGGATTGAACTGAGAAAAAGATAAACTTAGTTCCTGCTCTGGGAAGTGTCCAGTCTAGTAGGGTATTCAAAAAGAGGACACAGGCAAAGGCAATCACAATGTAAATAAATAAGTAAATAATGGGGGAGCAGAGGTTGCAATTCCCTCATGGGGGGTCAGTGAAAGCTTCCTGAAGGAAAGCTTACTAAACTAAGGTAGAGACGGTGAAATAAAGTTACTCTAAGTTTCAAATTGTTTTACTCACTCTCATTTAAAATCGTAGCTGAGGCCCCAGGCATTGCAGTGGTGCTTAATGAGAAATGGTGAATTGGGACACAAATGCTTTTACTTCACATAGTCCTGGTTTAGTCATCACCCTCCCCCTCCCCCACAAAAAAAATGCAGAAGGAGGTTAGAGAATGCTTACTAGTACATACCTGTGTCCCTTAAATTCAAGTCTAGAATGATTTTTTTACCTTATAATCATACAGCTGGTTGCTGTCTGTTTACTAAGAGGGCAATGGGTGTCCCTGTAATATTCAGAGGTGAGTTTCCATCGTTGGAGGGGCTGTGGATCCCTAACCCAGGACTAGGAATGCTCGTTCTGCAGGACTACGTGCAACCTATAGGCAGATGCCATTGCGGAGAGTCCCGATTCCTCACTTGAGGTTGTAAACGGTTTGTCGTCGGAGGTTAAACTGGCTCACCAACCCTGTGATAATGAACCAGAAAGACTTCACAAATACTGTTCGAATGAACTCCACCAGTAAAAAAAGACTGGGTTTTCCTAGCGTAGGATACTATCCGAAGCTTTTCCTCCTGGCGAAGGTTACACAAATAAAAGTAAATAGGTGAGGCTAAACCAATTACCAGTACAGTACTTTTCAGCACAACCCCAAGTCTCATTCTTCCACAGAGGTTAGCACGGGAGGTGGGGCGGAGGAGTCTGGCCCAGTGTCCCAGGTCATGGGCCCTGAATTAGCGAAGGTCCTGGAGGCCAGCACAGGCAAGCGCTCTGCAGGCACGTAAAGGCGTTCGGATGCAAAGCTGCCAGGTGAGGATGGTGGATTACATAGATGCATGAGATTTCCCTCCCCAACATAATCTACTGTTGTAATACAGGATGGCATTTCATAATCAACACATTTATTGCTCTCTAAAATACTATATATCTTACCCTTTGTTTTCTGTCTCCACCCTCCCTCCCCATTAGAATGTAAGCTCGTAGAGAACAGGATTTTGGTCTATTTTGCTTACAAACACCCCCAGTTAAAAAATGGAGACTAAAAACGAATTGGAGGTTTAAGAATGAGGTTTATTAACTTTGATCTTCATTCTAAGCCCAAGGTGATTGTTTGCTCTCTACCCTTTATCCCCATACTCGTATTTTTAAGTGTTTCCAATTGGGCTGGTCAAAAATTTCCCCATGAAGAGTCTTGCAAGCTCCTATCTGGAGGGTGAGGTCTGGCAAACCATCAGACTGTCAGAGCTTAGAGCGAGAAGGTGGGAGTTTCTGGATTCAGTGTGTTTTTAACAACTTGTCCACACTGGCTTGTAGACTCACGGGAGCAAATCCATGTCCAAGGTAGCTCAGCTCAAGAAATAGAAGCAAAAAACTACCCTTTTATTCTCTGCTTCCAAATTCTGCCAGTTCCCTTTGACCGTCTCTCTTTGGCCCCATTTATCAACTCACACATTATGATACATCTGTTCTCTTACTTTAGGTCTTTACATGTTCCTTCTGCACTTCTGATCTGAGAAGTCCCCTCTCATTCTTCCTGTCCTTCTAACCCCAATGAGCCATACCTGCTCTCCTTTTCTAGGACAGGACCTGTCCTGCATTTATTTATTTCCTTTACATAAAGCAAGTAGAACCCTGATACAATGAAGTCGTATGTATTTCTGATCAAAGAGGATGAGGTAGAGGGAAAGGGAAGCAAGGGAACTGACTGGAAGGCCGGGAGCATCATCACACAGCATACTGAGGATGTTTATGGGAACTTCGTGGATTTCCTTAACTCTACCACATGTATATAAAGATCCCAGCTGAGTTTACATGAACTCGATGAACTTCATTTCTCCATGAAGTCATATTGGCAAGAAAAATGGTCTTCAAAATCAAGTCCCCCTTTGCCGAGCCTTCTATTAATTCTTCCGGTTCCAAGCTACCATGTGCAAATGAACTGCAAAGACAAGTCAAGTTCACTAGTCAGCCAGAATTTACCAGTGAGGGCCCTGGAACTCTCAGAGAGATGATGAGACCTTTCTCAAACAGTAGCATAACATTCACCTAATGGTGGCTTTATTTGCCTTTTTAAACCTGGAAGCCAGAACATTAATTTGCTTTTGATATTGAAGGAGAAATATTATTCAGAATTCTTTTGGGGGAGACCATTGTACTTATTTCAAAGGAATATATTGATAAGGCCTTTGGGAGTATAAAACAAAAAAAAATAGCAACCCATGTGTTCATAGACAAATGAATTGGTAAATAAAAGTAGTATGGTGCTGGCCTGTGTGACTAATTGGTTAGAGCATTAGCCCAAGCACTGAAGGGTTGCAGGTTCAATCCCCAATACCAATTGGGGTCACATTCAAGAGGCAACTAATCAATGTGTCTCTCACAATTCTCTCTCTTTTTATTTCTCCCCCTCCTTCCCTCCCTTTCACTCTTTCTAAAAATCAATGGGAAAAGAGAAAAAATAAAAAATATAGTATGTACATGCAATGGAATATTATTCAGCCTTAAAAAAGAAGGCAATTCTGATACATGCTATGACATGGATGAACCTTGATGACATTATGCTAAGTTAAATAAGCTCGTCACAAAAGGTCAATACTGTGTGATTCCACTTGCTTGATGACAGGGTATAGTAAAAACTCAAGATAAGTAAGCCAAAAAGGGACTTCCTTCCTTCCTTTCTTCCTTTCATTCATTCTGCTTTCTTACTGGGAACCTAGACCCAGGAGATTCTGATTTCATAGGTCTACAGTGAGCCCATCAATCTGTATTTTTTTAAATGGTCCCCAAGTAAATATGATAATCAGACAGCCTAGGAACCACAAGACTAGAGGGAAAGCATTAAAAATTTTCATGGGCTGCTAAATATTTGGGACTAATATTTTAAAGTGATTCTGAAGCTCTCACTAAAAGAATTCCAAGTTTAAAATAGAAAACCCATGTCAGAAGACATTCGTACACTACAAATTCTTTTTATAATTCTATTTTCTCTTTTTTTAATAAATATTTTTATTGATTTCAGAGAGGAAAGGAAAGGAAGAGATAGAAACATCAATGATGAGCGAGAACCATTGATTGGCTGCTTCCTGCCCACCCCACATTGGGGATGGAACCCGCAACCCGGGCATGTGCCCCGACTGGGAATTGAACCATGACCTCCTGGTTCATAGGTCGATGCTCAACCACTGAGCCACAGCGGCCAGGCTCTATTTTTTCTTACTTGAAGATTACAATTCCATAGACACCTTGATTTTCTCCCTCAGTTGTTACAGGTAATTGGCATGCTAATTCTTCCTACCTGTTCTGAAGTAGGAATACGTAGTTTCAGAAAGGCTAGCTCCTATGCACAAGTCATACAAAGAGGATCTAAAATAAAGATGTAGTCAGGGCCGGCTTGCTGAGCTCCGGACCTCTTCAGTCACACAGGACCCACCCTTAGATGAGCCTGGGGCTGGGGTTAATGCTCTGCTGTTGCCATCTTAAATTTTTAAATAACTTTTTTTTAGCAAGGGGCCCTGCGTTTTCATTTTGCACTAGGCCTTGCAAATCTACCTGGTCTAGGACTTTGGTCACTGATTCCAAAATGTGATGTTCTAGGCTCACCTAGAAAGAAGGTCATGTGAGTAAAGCAGCACGGCCCCTTTATTCAAGATTCAATGTATTTTATACACAACGCTCATACTGGTTTGTCCATGTAGCACTGCAAAACTAATAAGCGTATCCACAATTTAAAGAGAATTTAGAGCACAGAATAAATAGTTACAACCGAGTCTTGGAGAAAAATCCTCACAAAGACTAATATAATTTTCTCATTAATATTTACAAGTTTTAAATTCTTGGATATTAGTCACTCCATTTATTTTGGTGTTTCCTTGTGAATGAAGTCCATCCAGTGTCTACATCTTATTGAGAAAAATCTGTAAAGCTAATGCAGAAAGAAGAATCAAGAATGCCAAAAATAAATGTTTCTAACTTGAGCCAAAGAATGAATCACTTGTGCATTCATATGTTATAGAAAATGTGATCCTTTTTTCCAGTTTTATAAGACCAACACCTATCAGAAGCATGAATTCTTACGTTTACCAATTTAGGCCTGAAAAGCCATAAAAAAACTGTTCAGGGAAATGAACAAAGAATGTATTTGTATCTTTATCTGAAAATGCTTGCCAGAATCCATTCCAAATGAGCAGAGTAACATTTACGTTACATTTGTATGTTTTGGTGAGTTTTATAAACCCCGATGCTAACTGACTTTTGCTTGTAAAGTAGAGACATAAACTGATGTTGAGAGAGAAGACTGGTTATGTCAGAACTGAAATGTTTGTGCCTATTTATTAAACATGGTCAACCTCTCTCACCAGAAATCACCATGGAGTCGGCTTTCTCAGAAGACATTGAGGTCCAAAGTCTGGGTTTCACTTCTTCCTTATCTCTAAGCACCTAACAATTCAAGCCATGGAAAGTACTCAGCAAATCCTCTCTCCATCCTTTCTCCAATTTCGGCCTCCTTTCTCCTGCTAATTTTTCACACAGATCTGTCCTGATCGGGAGGTGCTCCCAGGCAGCCAACTTTTCATGTTCTCTTTCAAACTTCCACTATAATGTATTTGTCCCTGGTCCCACTCCCTCTCTCTGATTCCCAAGTGAAAATACTCTGATGACTAACTCAGGCTCATGATTTGAAGAGTTAGTGTATTAACAAAGTAGTATGAGACTTCTATTCTCCTTTAGATAATATTTTTACAGTAACAATGATGTATCAAGACAGTGGCCAATGGAGTGACTCTAAAACTTAAAATTTCTGGCTGGGCAGTTGGGATTTTGAAACATCTCTTAGTCTCATAATTTGTTTGTTTGTTTGCTGTTAATCCTCACCTGAGGATATTTTTCCATTGATCTTTTAGAGAGAGTAGAAGAGAGAGGGAAAGACAGAGAGAAACATTGATGTGAGAGAAACACATTGACTGTGTTTCTCCTGCTCACACCCCAACCAGAGACCAGGCCGGGGAAGAGCCTGCAACCAAGGTACATGCCTTTCGCTGGAATTGAACCTGGGACCCTTGAGTCTGCAGGCCGACACTATCCACTGAGCAAAACCAGCTAAGGCTGTTTATTTTTTATTCTTTTTATTGATTTCAGAGAGGAAGGGAGAGGGAGAGAGAGAGAGAGAAACATCAAGGATAAGAGAGAATCATTAATCGGCTGCCTCCTGCATGCTCCACACTGGGGATCGTGCCTCCACCAGTCTCATAATTTAGATGGCAGCCTAGGGACAGGACGGGCTCTTTCAAAAAGGTACTTCATTCTTTTATTGAATCATCAGCTATGTATAAGGACTTAACCAGTGCCAGGGCATGCAGCATTGAGCAAGATGACCAGGTCCCTCTTCTCATGAAACTTACATTCTAGGAGGCATGTGGGGAGAGCATCTACAAATATATATATACTAAATATACATTTAGTAATAACAAGTGCTATGGCATTGGAATGGTGACTAGACTGTAGATGGCAGAGAGGAAGCAGGGAAGGCAATTAGGACCGAGATAATGGTGCTTAGGCCAGGATGGCACCAGTGGGGGTGTCAGCAGCAGACAGAAAAAGGACAGATTTTGCAGAGAGAATCAGTAGAACTTACTGATATATTACATATGGTGGGGAGGGAAGGAGAGGGAGAAATCAGCATGAGTTCTGGGTTTTTGGTCTGAGTACCAGTGTCATTTCCTGAGATGAAAAAGCTTGGACAGGGAGGCAGGAAGTTTGGTGAAACAGGTTTTGAGGGGGAAATCATGGCCTACATTTTTTAGGTGTTGAGTTTGAGATGTCTATTAGATATCTAAGTAGAACTGTCAAGTGAGCATTTAGATGTATAGGTCCGGAGCACTGAGAAGAGGTCAGGGATAAAAATTTAAATTGGAAAGGTATGCCTGGCTGGTGTGGTTCAGTGGTTGAGCGTTGACCTATGAACCAGGAGGTCACAGTTCAATTCCCGGTCAGGGCACATGCCCAGGTTTTGAGCTCAGTCCCCAGTGGAGATTCATCATTAATGTTTTTATCTCTCTCTCTCTCCCTTTCCTTTCCTCTCTCTGAAATCAATCAAAATATATTTTAAAATTTTTAAAGAAATATATAAATTGTGACGTTGTTGGCATATAAGTGTAAGCTAAAGCCATGGGGCTAGATGAGATTATCTAAAGAGGGATGGTGAATGGAGAAGATGAGAAGTCAAGAAAGCCACCACTTAAGGGGTAAGCATAGAAGTCAGGGGGAGAGCGTGTGAACTGTGCCAATGCTGATGGGAGGCTGCATAGGATGCAGACAGATGTGTGGTTATTGGAGGCCTTTGGCAGCCTTGACAGGGCAGTTTCACAGTGATGGGAACAGAGTGAGGGGACTGAAGAAATATACGCCATACTGGAGAGTATTATGCTAAGTGAAATAAGCCAGTCAGAGAAAGACAAGTATTACATGATTTCATTCATATGTGGAACCTAATGAACAAAATAAACTGATGAACAAAAATAGATACAGCTCTGACCGGTTTGGCTCAGTGGATAGAGCGTTGGACTGCGGACTGAGGGGTCCCAGGATCAATTCTGGTCAAGGGCATGTACCTTGGTTGTGGGCACATCCCCGGTGGGGGGTGTGCAGGAGGCAGCTGATCGATGTTTCTTTCTCATCATGTTTCTAGCTCTCTACCCTCTCCCTTCCTCTCTGTAAAAAATAAATAAAATATATTTTAAAAAAAAATAGATCCAAAGACATTGAAGCTTGCAATAGACTGTCAAATCTCAGAGGGAAGGGGAGGGTGGAGAGGGAACAGAAAGAGATTAACCAATGAATTTATATGCATATTAGAGGCCCAGTGCACAAATTCATGCACATTGAAAGGAAATTAATTAGAAGAAACGTTTTAATATTGCTATTCGCCCTTTCTCTATAATAGAAGTGTCAACCAAATTCACGATCAACAATGACAAATGGAAACACACGTGTGCTATTGGCGCCAACAAGAGCTTTATATATATAGATAAACTTGCTTAATTAGACCTGCTTTCTGATGTAGCTAAACTTTTTCCAGCCCAGTGAAGTACCCCAACTTCTCTTTCAGGTAATTGTCAGCAACACAGCAGTAAATATCAACACAAAGCAGATTATTATTGTAGATCATGCAGGGAGAACAAAAGGTGAAATATTTAACTGTAGCAGTGTTTGACTATATTCTGCACAGTGAGAAAACCTGAAGTCATTTTCAAGTTCCACCATTTCTTACTTCTTTTCAGTCGGGTCACGTTTCTAAACTTTCTAAATCTCCGTTTTCCAGCTAATGAAAAGAAAATAGGATTCCATCGAGTCTCCTATCTACCTACTCCAGGACTTCTGTGAGGATCAAATGAGGTGACACACGTGAAAATGCTTCACAGACATTTGGTTACAGTGTAAAATGTTTGCACTTGGTTATAAAGCAAGTCAAGTTCCTGGGCTGAAGAAACTCCAAGGAGGCTAGTGACTAGGGAGAGGAAGCCGGGTGTTGCTACGTGATGTTAGTCACCATTTCCGGGCTGGGCTGGGCTGTGGGCCACATTTTGCACCATGGGGTCTCGGCAGCATTGGCTGCAATTTGGTGGGCTGTTGCTCCAGGGTGGTGACGGGGCCTGTGTCCCACTTGGGGGACGCCATGTGTTGGTTTGTCGGCACCAGGTCCCTGTGCCAGATGGCACTGGCCATTTACAAAGAAATGGCACATATTTCTTTGTAAATGGCCAGTGCACATCACGACAGCTCCTGCATTGAGCATCTGCCCCTGGTGGTCAGTGCATATCATAGCAACTGGTCGGGTGGTCAGAGGGACACTTAGCGTATTAGCCTTTTATATAGATAGATATACATAGCCCAGGGACAGACAGTAGTGCAGGGAAGACCTGGAGAGGGGAAGGGAACAGGGTGGAGGGGTTCAATGATTGGGGGACATCTGTAATACTTTCAACGATAAAGATAAATTAAAAAGAGAAAGAGAGAGATGCCATACTCTTTAAGAAGCCCAAAGCCATGCTGGTCTAGGAACACATGATGTTCTAAAAGGCTTTTAAATTTTTTTCTAAGCTATGTAACACACAGAAAATACACAACAAAAATGCTGTGAAGTTTTCATTGCCACCTACATAGCTCATAAATCTTGAGATGCCCTGAAAGAGCTCCTAAATAACCAGCATTAATGATTTTATGGGGTAGCTCTCCAAGACACCATGAAGAAAAAAAACTAATAAAAACATCTGTAAAAAATCTAACAAAAATAGAAAACCTGACTGGGATAACTCATGCCTGATGAATTTCTGCGTTGTAATGCTAACGAAGCTACTGTAAACACAGAGTATGGACTTCTGTGGTTAAGGCATTCGTATTAGATCAAATTCCACAACTAATAAAACTCTGTCTGCAGTTGTGACAGACTTTTGTTTCACTTGTCGCAGGGTGCTACTGAAATTCTCTCGTGTTCCATTTAATTCAACAACTGTTTTTATTGAGCAGCTAGTAAAGAAAAGGGGTGGTGCTTGCTGCTGAAGGGGACACAACGATGAGTCATAAGCAGTCCCTGCCTTCAAAAAGCTAACAGAGTATCTCCACCAGGCGGCCACCACAACAGGGGCAGGGGCTGAGCCTGTCCGGGTGACCACCGTAACCCAAAGCCTACATGTAGAAGGAAGGCTCTTGCCTCAGTCCTTCCAGGCTGCCATATACCGGGTGGCTTATGAACAATAGAAATTTGTTTCTCACAGTTCCGGGAAGTCCAGGAACGTGCTGCCAGTGGATTTGGTGTTTGGTAAGGGCTTCCTGGTTCACAGACAGCCATCTTCCTGTTGTGTTTTCACATGGGCAAGGGTGCTCTCTGGGGTCTCCTTTATAAGAGTATTAATCCCATTCTTGAGGGCTCCATCTTCATGACCTAAGTACCTCGCAAAGGCCCCACCTCTTCAAACTTAACCTCTGGCATTAGGTTTTCAACACGTGACTTTTTGGTGGGGGACACAAACATTCAGACCACAACAGCACCCAAATTAGTATATCTAAATAAACGGATGAATTCAAAATAGAGAAGGATTGGTACACCTGGCGCATAGTAGGTGTTCGATAAATATTTACTGAACAGACATCTTAGGATACATTACAAAATAAGTGGGAAAACATAAAGGGATATAGGACTAGGATTGTTAGAAAAGATTTTTGAAAAGATTGTACCTTCTGAAATAGGTCTTGAAGGTTAGATAGAATTCTAACAGAGTTAGAAGGAAAGATATTCCAAGCATGGAAATAAGAAGAAATGTTTCTTTAAGATTTTTAAACACAAAAGAAGATGAGAGAGAGAGAGAGAGAGAATATACATGCTAAAGGAGGCTCTTCATTACCCAATCACGTGAAGTGTACTGCTTTGAGTTCGTTACCTAATATTGAGCCAAGTATTCTGTAGGGGCAACGTCTATCAATGCCCTGGGCTGGGTTCCACAGCGGTAACTTGCAGAGAAACCTGTTTTCTGTAACTAATACCTACCTTCCCTGCCTGACCTTATCTTCTGAAACAACAGTTTTGGTTAGGTCGCCTGTAAATTGTGGATGAAGCTAATCAGCCGTCCAACCTCAGCCAGAATCATGCAAATAGGCCAGGGTATAACACAGGTAGCAGAGCTCGAGCCCCGTGTTCTTCTGACCCACACAGAGGAGGTGTAAACATTAGAAAAGCAAATGGTTTTCCTCCCTGCCCACTTTCCTGGGAAACAGGCAGGCATCAAGGACACTTGCAGGACTGATTGACCAGATGGGACCTCCACGGACTCTGGCCCTGTCTGTCCTCTTTCCCACAATTTGGAGAAGGCAAACACTCTGGGAAGTATGAAAAGATTATAAATAGGACAAACTCAAGGAAGGTCTTTCTCCCCTCTTCAGCTGGTGCTCTGCCTCAGAAATACCCCAGATGTGCATTTGAAAGAAGGAAGAGAAGTGGGCAGAGCCAGCTTCATGGATGTGGGGACCTGCACAGTCTCTTGGGCCCTTGGTTTAATGCCATAGTTTCACTGTTTTGAAATTCTCAATACTTTTAAAAATATTTTTATTGATTTCAGAGAGGAAGGGAGAGGGAGAAATAGAAACATCAATGATGAGAGAGAATCATTGATCAGCTGCCTTTTGCATGCCCCCTACTGGGGATCAAGCCTGCAATCCAGACATGTGGCCTTGTCTGGAATCGAACCCAGGACCCTTCAGTCCACAGGCCGATGCTCTATCCACTGAGCCAAACTGACTAGGGCTCAATAATTTCTAAACATTGGACCTCACATCTTCATTTTGTACTGGGCCTACAAATTGTGTAGTTAAGTCCTGGAGTTGGGATCTGGCAAGAGCTAGCCTTTAGGAAAAGCAAGCTCATGCCTGACTTTCACTGGGTCTGAAACTGGTGCTTCTTGACCAGTTTTTGGCCAAATACTTCCTTTTCTCAAGTATGTCAGAATAAAGGGGTCCTGGACTCACTAACCTGGGTCTGAGGGAAAGCAGGAAACAGCTCTCCTCAATTGTGACATTTCTTTGAAGGCTTATATTTTATCCTAAAGGAAAAAAAGTGACATTTGCATGCTGTCCCATAATATATCTGTTGGATATATTTTAAAAATAAGAAAGACTTTCCCTTCCCCCCAAAAGCTCATTCAGTAAGACTGACACTTTAAGAAGATACACCCTGTCTATCACTTAGGCATGAAGGTCTTCTGACTTGTCAAATAACCCCCATGCTGTATCAGTGGGGGGCACACAGGGCCAATTCAGCAAATACCCACTCACGGACTCCAACTTCCTCTCTGTCCTCACATGGCACCCCTTCACTGGCACATTACGTAACTCAAGGTGTCTGGTTCCTTTTTTTCTGCTCTTCTTCCTTTTCCTCTTCCAGTAAAGAAAGTCACACTTGCTTGCCCTAAAATTGCTTTACATTTTCTCTCTTGGTCTAGATGTGCCCTCACAGTCAGGCTAGTTGGCTTCTGATTAGGTCTCCTGTCTCCTGGCGGGGCTCTGCTCTCCTGGGCTCTACACCACCTCCCAGTCTCCATCCCTCTTCCCTGCTTGGGACACAAGGTTTATTGGTGGTGGTGGGGGGGGGAGGGGTTGAGGGGCTGCCAGGGCCAATATTCAGCATATGCAATGATAACTCTAACAATAATGACAATCATCAGATTCTCTCTTACTTCTCAGGTTTGCACACACAGTACCCTCTTAGAATGCTCAAGGAGTCCTACCTGTCCTCAATTCTCAGTTTAGGTACCACTTCCTCTGGGAATCCTTTCCTGATACACCCCCATCCCCCACTCCCATTCCCCACCAAGACTAAGCCAGTCCTCCCATCCGACTCTTTCTTCCCCGTATAGAAATTCGTACCACAATTGACTTACCACATTCTTGCTAACTTGCCTGTATGCCCCTCAACCCCAATGGGATCAGAATACGGACTTGCTTCCCTTGTTCTCCACTCTAGTCCTAAAGCCTGGCAGCTGTCCCCACCAAAAATAAAAATTAAAAAATTGTTGAATGCTGTTGAAGGCTAGACACCAACTGATTTTTATGTATTATCTCATCACAATCTTAGAAGGAAAGGACTAGTATTCCCATTTAATAGATGGGGAAAGTAAGGTTCAGAGAGGTTAAGTTGTCCAAGGTCACACAATTGGAAGTGGTGTCATGAGATTGTCAGACTTTCAAGCCTTTATGTTTAATTCCCTGCGCCGGTTGGAGTTCAATCAGAGAAGCAGAACCACTAGGAGTGATGAGGGGTTTAAGAATCAGAATTTTCAGCAGCAATTTTTGGAGCTCCTTAAGTGGTCTTTATAAGGCTATTGATTGTGCATCTGGTGCTGGGGCCTGCAATCTGCAGGGTGGGTAGTCAGGAAGGAAAGATGGATGTGAAGTGGAAGATAGCAAGGACAAACTGGAACCTGTGGGGCCCATGGGGACCCTCCAGGACAGACTGGTACCTAGAGAATTGCTGGGTGGTGGTGGAAAGCCCTTCACCCCGCCCCCATAGAAATTGGGTGTTCAGAACCTCTTTAGATGGGGAACAGCTATTAGAATTGTTTGGAATGTAGGGATGCTAGAAATGGGTAGAGCATATGACAGTGTACATCTATTAAAAAATGAAACTACTCATTATCTCAGTATTGTCTCTAATGTGTGTAAAGTAATGTAATAAAAACTACATGAGAATGTAAAATAAAACATACTCTTCTCTCTGCCTGAACCTCCATGTCTCCATCCTCTCCAGGTTTTACCCCAAACAGACACATCTTCGAGAAGCTTTCTCTGACCTCCACCCATGCCCACCCCAACCGGATTTACATTTTGTAATACACATCAAAATGTTAATTGAGTGGTTGTTTATCTGCGAGTCTTCCCCAAGAGCATATGAACTCTATTAAAGTAAAGGCTGTTTCTGCTTTTCCATCATGGTATTTACAGTGCTTACAATATTATTGGATGTTTAATAATTATTGACAAACTGGCTAAATGAATCAATCATGAGGAAACAAAAGAATTTGTTTTGGCTGCTGTCTGAGTATATTTATAATTTCATTTTCTGAGGTATTATTGAATGGACATCATTTAGGCTGTTTTCAAAAGGATCATTGAAAAGAAAATGATTTCATGAACTTACAAGTATCAGCTACAGCTTTTCCCCTTTCACTACAGTTACCTGCACTCAACCATGGTCTGAAAATGTTATATGGGAAATTCCAGGAATAAACAATTCATAAGTTTTAAATTGCATGCCATTCTGAGCAGTCTCGAACTGTCCTGCCTGGACATGAATAATCCCTTTGTCCATTATGCATCCTTTAGTCATCTGGTAGCCTTCTGGTTATCAAATCCACTGTTGTGGTATCTCAGTGCTTGTGTTCAAATAACCCTTATTTCACTTAATAATGGCCCCAAGCACAAGAGCGGTGATGCTGGCAATTCAGATATGCCAAAGGGAAGCTGTTATTAGTGCTTCATTCAAGTGAAAAGGTGACCATGCTCAACTTAATAAGAAAGGAAGAAATAGCGTATGCAACCCTATAAGATCCCTACAACCATAAACACCAAGTCATGGACACGAAGATTATCTCCATTTTCCAGAAGAAAGACAGAGGCTGCATTTCCAGCAAGCTCCAAGGTGATGCCAGTGCTGTCCCTGGACCACAATCTGAGTTGCTAGGTTCTAGGTCTTCAACCCTCAATCCTTTGTACTCCCCACCTCCATTCTCTGATTGACTGCTCCTGAATTTGCTTCCCTTCCTACCTAGTGTGAACTCCAAGGGCAGTCATTTCAACTTTACCTTGCCCCTGTCTTTCTGGAACAACACCCTGGCCATCTCCACCCCGTTCTGATAAAACCTGCCGTCTCCAGTCACAGAACTGTGAAAGGAAGCCATGGAACTGCTACTGCTTCTGTGACAACTGCGCGATTTCTGAAGTCCAATCAGCGACCCTTCACTCTGTTCCTGGTCAGTTCCCTTTCCCAGGCCTTAGGGTAACTTTGCCTAAATTTAACTGATGTCCTCTATCCCCACGCCCCTCCTTTCAGGACTCAATGAACAGTGAAAGGAGAACCTTTTCAGGCCTTCTAGAAGTCACCTCTAGCATAGCTAACTACTGCATACCTTTTTTTAAAAAAATCCACTAAAAAATTCAACAATATCATATTAAAAATTTCCAACTCTTAGAAAATTATTCGGATAGCAGTATTAATTAAACTAGATTATTTCCTTAATAAACAGCTTACAGAGTGATCCAGGTGTGAGACACTATAGTCTTAGCTCTTAAGCCTTTCTGTTCTGCTTCCTGGAAATCACCGGCGGCCTCGGGGCTCCTAAGAGCTTGATTTTACAATAGTATCTGCAACTAAAAAAGGGCAGGCAAACTCTCAAAGGCACATTTGGTTCACCGAAGGCACTTTTTAAATTTTTTTAAAACTTTGTCATTTTCTTTTGTGCATTTACTGTAAGTTTTTCCTTTGTGGTTACGGTGGGCTTCACATATAACATCCTATGTACATAACAGCCGTCTGTTTTAAGTGGATAGCAATTTAAATGTGAACACATTCCAGACTTTATACTTTTACTCCCCAGCACATTTTATATTTTAATGACCTTTTTACTTACTTTAATACTGTGTCTTCCTTCACCCAAGACACTTAAAAAAAACATCTCTTCCTCGGCCTCATAGAGAGAAATCCTGTTCAATTCGTATGGGGTGAGGCCGTGGTCCCACCATTTTTAACGTGTGGAAGAGGAATGTTATTGCAAATCAGTGGTTTTCAAACTTTTATATTCATAGGACCGTTGGCACCGTGTCCCTCATTACCTTACGGTCACAGATAATGCGTGACAGGTGTACGCGGTCTCCACCCCCACCACAAACTGCCTCAGGTTTTGGGGAAGTCCTCATTCTCCGCAGTGTAAACACAGACCACCCAGTCCTTCCAGCATGAAGCTTTTTAGGGAGAGAGAACGGATATTGACCCAGGGGAGGGAGCACTGGATTTACAAACAGAGGCTCTGCTTTGTCCTATGTGATTTTCAGCTTTGAATTGACCTCAGATTTAGTCAACTCTCATACACCATATGTATTTGCCGGAAATTTTCCTGGACTCCACACTTGACGACATTTAAAACTTTTACACACATGCTTTCTTTTTTAAATCCCACGCGACTGCAGAACAGGGCTGAGGAGCCCGGCGCGGCTGGGGGCGCGGTCCCAGCGACTCGGAGCCGGTGCGGCACTCTGGCACCCGGAACTCGCGGGGCGCATCCCGCGGCTCCAGGTGAGCTGGGGGCGCGCCGGCCCCCAAAACCCAGCGCGGGAAGCCGGCCGAGCTTTTAACATCTCCAAATTTGCAGCAGCTGGAGACACCAAACGCCGGAGCTCCCGGGAGCCCAACAGCGGCGGGAGTTGGAGCAGAGGCAAAGCCTAAGACTGCCGCCTACCCGCAAAGCCCGGCCCCAGCGCCGGCTCGCTCAGGTGCGAAGAAGGCGGGGGAGCCGGGAGGCGCATCTCGGCCCCGCCTCAGAGGGATCCACGGCGCCTGAATGGGCCGGCGGGACGTCAGTCAGGCGACGGGGGCAGGTCCTGAGTGCGCCCGCCCCCTGGCCGGGCTATAATCGCCGGCCCCGTGCCGCGCCGCGGGCGGGTGGAGGTGTGCGCGGTGCCGGGGTGAGGCTGAGGGCGCGGGCGCGGCTGGTGCAGCTGCCGCAGCTGCCGCAGCTGCCGGGCGCCGACCCGCAGCGGAGACGCGGGGAGGAGAGGGAGGAGAGGGAGGAGCGGGTGGCGGGATGGAAGGCACCCCAGGCTGCCCGTGTTCCGGTTGCACTAACTCCCGAAGGTGTTGCTTTCCAACTTTTGCCTCCTTAGGGAGCAGGGAACCGTAGTGTCAGGAGATCTGACGCTAGACTGTCAGTGCCCGGGCTAGTAACGTCCATACCAGCTCCCCACACGCCCCATCCCCTTCCTAGTCGGGTCTCCGCTTGATTGTCATTTTTATTCATCTCTAGAACATGGACTTCGCCCGCCTCTGGCTAGGGCTGCTGCTGCCTTTGGTAGCCGCGCTGGATTTCAGCTACCACCACCAGGAAGAGATGGAAACGTTTTTGAAGAATGTTGCCCAAAACTACAGTTCTATCACTCACTTACACAGTATTGGGAAGTCTGTGAAAGGTAGGGTCCGTCTCGCGCGCCGTGCCAAACCTTGCTTTCCTTTATTACGTAGACCTTAGCTTCGTGACCCCTCTCTAGGAAGCTACTCAGAGGCGCTCCAAGCGGGTACCCCAGTGCCTTGCTTGTTGGCGGCTTTATGCTTTTGTGTGTTGTGTAATTTTATCTTGTTAGAGGAAGAGCAATAGGACGACCTGAGTTTTGCCGAGTGTCTCCGCCGTCATTCCAAGTCATTCAGACCTAGGCGTTAATGGTGGTGTGTCCTTTCGGATCTTGCAGGCATTGGTTGACTGGGATGTGTCTTTTGGCTGCTTTTGTAGATAAGCTGCCAAGGAAGTCCGTTTGTCCATCTCAGGCGTCCCTTTTAGTTGACTTCTTTGAATATGACTCAAACAGTGCAGTTCTGCTGGTGATATTTCCATGTCTTGCATAATTAGTCCAAATGCTTAAAGTTATGCAAAAAAAAAAAAAAGTGGCGCTGATACTGTTAAAGGCTGTTTCTATAATTATCCATTTGAATAAGACAATTGCGGCATAAGAAATATGTTAACAGTGATTGGCACTGCTTCTGGCATTTTCACATCTATTGTTTGCTTTGTTGATTTAATTTAGAAACTATACATTAAGTATCAATATGTAACTTTACATTAAGTCGTCATTTTTATAGACAGGGATGTTGAATCATAAAGATACTAAGGATTTTGCCCAAGGTCACCTAGATGATAAGTTTTACAGCCAGGACTGGCTCTGAGGTCAGTACTTCAGGGCTTGGACATTTGGGGGCAAGGCAAATAATGTTATTAGTTATTACCTTTTCGTTTTTAATCTTCATTGTTGAAAGCATTACATAGGTCCTCCTTTTCCCCTCATTAACCTCTTCCAGCACACTCCCATCCCCTCCGCCCACCACCCCATGGTCTGTGTCCACGGTAGATATTGCTTCTTAATCCTCTTTTATGGTACTGGTACCTACAAAGAGATTACCAGAAAACTTAACGCTTAAATCAAAAGATTTGTCAAGTTTATGCAGTTTTGTTGTGGTTGGCAGGAACAGCACCAGGTGTCTTGATGAGTGGGTGAGACCAAACCCGGGTTCAGCAACCTCGATACTTGGGTTCTGGCTAGGAAAGAATTCAGAGCAAGACCCACACTGTAAGAGAACATTTATTGGGTAAAGTACAGAGGTAGAAACAGTAATTCCTAGAAGAAATGGGCTCAGGAATCAAGTTATAGAGCTACAGGAAGGGCCCTGGGAGCTTGGGAGTGAAGGAGCTAATGATAACTGGCAGGCTTTTTGTTGTGGTGGTGGTTTGTTGTACACGTCCCCGTGGTTAAAGGACTGAGGAGTTGTCCTGTGAAAAGGAAATCTGACACTAGTGGTCAAATGTTTGTACTGAGTATGTTCTGAATAATCCACTCAGATTGAGAAAAATCCCAAATCTGCTCTAAGATTCCAAGTGGTAGGTGAACCTACACACTGGCAGCTGGGAGTCTCTGCATGTTAGTAGGGGCATGAAAGACAGTGCCCCTTTGTTGGCACGCTTCACTAGATAGGCAATTTTTCCTGGCCAACCTGCCCTCTAGTGCAAGATAAGTTTGCTTAGCAAACAGGATTTATTATACGTGATGTTTATTTTTCTTTTTCTGTTATGAACACGTGCAACCTACCCAGAAGGGGAAGTAATATTCCTACCTCACCGAATACATTTTTTTTTATTTTTGTAAATGCATATTTTATATATTTTCATTGTTGTAATAATGGATTCTACTCTGTGTCCTCCACCCCCCCCCATTCTCATTATTTCATTGCATTTTTAAAAATATATATTTTATTGATTTTTTTACAGAGAGGAAGGGAGAGGGATAGAGAGTTAGAAACATCAATGAGAGAGAAACATCGATTAGCTACCTCCTGCACACCCCGCACTGGGGATGTGCCTGCAACCAAGGTACATGTCCTTGACCCGAATTGAACCTGGGACCTTTCAGTATGCAGGCCGACGCGCTATCCATTGAGCCAAACCAGCCAGGGCTCATTGCATATTCTTATGAATTGACAAAATCTGCAGATGTGAATTGGTTGCTATATAGTATTTTACACATTTGATTATCTGGATTTTCTTAGTCATTCACCTCTTTGGGGCATCAGTATAGCTTCTAATCTTTTTTTGTAAACAGTGATGTTATAAAATCAATGATGCATGTAATGATAATTTACTTCTGTTATATTTGATGATTTTTTTCAGTTTTTAATTTTGAAGTGTTTGAAAACCACACAAAAGTTGAATGCACATATACCCTTCACCTAGATTCAGACGTAGTAGACTGACGATATTTTAGTGGAATCTTTTGGAGAAACCCCACTACCTAATGCCATAGTAAAAAAAATCTACATGAAACAAGAGAAGCAACTCAAAACAAACAAGCAAAACAACCTGACAACTGAGTTGAGAAAAATCAGTAAAAGTATAATGGTCATTGGTTCATCCCTCCATTCAGTTAAGGAAGCTTCTCCCCAACCCCTTTTTAAAAATTCCTAATGCCCCCTGTATAGCAGGATACCTGGTACAAATTCCGTAATCTATGTTAATTTAATAAATATTTGCTGGGCAGATACTGTGTGAAGCAAGCAAAGATGTGTGCCATTTGTTCCCTCCCATCAGGTAGCTTGATTGAAAATACAAATGTATTTATTGTGGGTTCCCACTGCTTGGCTCTTCACACCCCCCAAAATTAGCTCTAGGAGCTTTTATCTGAGTAAGGAAGGTTGCAAAGGTCAAGGGGTAATAATAAAAATCTCTGTTATCAAGTGTTTTCTATGTATTAGGTATTTTAATACATTATTTCAATCTCAACAACTCAAAGTAGGCATTATCCTCATTTATAGAACAGGTCAAATAAGACACAGAGAAGTTGACGTGCTGAAAATTACACAGCTGACAAGTGTTAGAGGAGGGTTCAAACTCAGATTCACCTATCTCCCAAGCACATCTCTTCTCTTTAAAGAAGCAGCTTGACACGGATGTAGATGGTTACATGGAGACTGAGGTTGTGAGTGAGGGTTTCAGGCTCATGGTTTGGGCACATTTGATGTGAGAGTGCAGCTTCTGCCAAGGATCTGTAGCTGTGTTGTCCATTACACTACCCATTAGCCACTTGGTAATTGAGCAGCTGAAATGTGACTATACTAAACTGAGGTGCCCTAAAGTCACCTTGAAGACTTAATACAAAAAAGCAAATTACTCCACTAATAGGTTATATAGTTTAATATTGAAATGATAATATTTTAATATGTGGTTTAAATGAGAAACACTTAAAATGAATTTCATCGGTTCCTTTTCACCTTTGTTAATGTGGTTATGGTTACTGCAGCATTTTAAATTACATATGTAACTATATTTTGATGGGCTGTGCTGATCTAGACAGAAATTTCTTTTTAAAAAATATTTTTATTGATTTCAGAGAGGAAGGGAGAGGGAGAGAGAAAGATAGAAACATCAGTGATGAGAGAGAATCTTGATCGGCTGCCTCCTGCACACTCCCTACTAGGGATCGAGCTCCCAACCCGGGCATCTGCCCTTGACCAGAATCGAACCCGGGACCCTTCAGTGCACAGGCTGACACTCTATCCACTGAGCCAAACCAGCTAGGGCGAGAGAAATTTCTTAGTAATATTTTTCTGGGTACAAAAATTCAAGTTTATTTAGAAAATTTAGAAGATACAACAAAGCACTAAAAAGAAAATTAAAATCTCACCATCCAAAGATAACACAGGCCTTCCCTTCTCCCACTGAGCCACAAACCTTGTTTGTCCATGAAAACATGTTATCTAGAAAACTTGGTTTTTAAAATAATATATATTTTTATTGATTTCAGAGAGGGAGGGAGGGAGAGGGAGAAAGAGGTGGAAACACCAATGATGAGAGAGAATCATTGATTGGCTGCCTCCTGTATGCCCCCTACTGGGGATCGAGCCTGGAACCTAGGCATGTGCCCTGACTGGGAATTGAACTGTGACCTCCTGGTTCATAGGTCGATCCTCAACCACGGAGCCACACCGGGCGAAAACTTGATTTTTAATACCTGCTTTGTGTCCTATTGATAGATGTACTATTGCTTATTTAAGTCACCCCACTGATGGACATTTAGTTTGCTTCTAAACTTTTCCTGTTATAAACAATGCCATAGTGAACATCTTTGTAGCTAAGAGAGCAAATTCTAGATTCTTTACTTTGTAGGCCTGTGACCCTGGGTTGTTCGAATAACTCCTGGCACATAATAAGCACTACATAAGAGCTACTGTTAGGGATACATTAGCTGCTATAAGAATACATTTCCAAAAAGGAAATTACTGGGTCTTAAGCAGTTTTGTGTATTTGATACATGTAACCAAATTGCCTTCCAAGAGGATTGTATTGATTTATAATCTCACGAGAAATGTATGCTAAGAAAAAAACAACTCTAAATCTTATACCACTCATAAATCAATACTGGCCTTAATGGTTTGAAAGATTACTGTAGTATTTGTCAAATGGTACAGAGTGTTGGTTATTCAAGACGAATACATCTTAGAGGTCTACTGTACAACATAGTGCCTATATTTAATAATACTGGAGTGTGTGCTTAATAATTTTGCTAAGAGGATAGATCTTGTGTTGAGGTGATGATGATGATGATAGATTACTGTACTATCAATTTTTCATCGTGTTTAATGTATAAGGAAGTTATTCCTCATGCTTTCCTCTCCAAGTGCTCTCACCTTCATATATTCATTTAACAGATATTTATGTAATTCCTCTGCCAGGAATCTGTATACAATCTTTATACAATTTCAGATGCTCAAAAGTCTCCCGAGATTTGGCTTAGATTCCTGCCCCTAAGAGGCATGTACTGTGTTCACATACACTTATCTCTCATTGTCTGCTGCCCTCAACTATGTAGATTTTGGCTGGCAATTTGTTCTGGTAGGTGGGGCACGGAATACAAAACATTGTATGTTAAATTTTGCCACAACACTTAATTTTCTGTGATACTTATTTCTCAAGTGTGGTCATGAAGCCAGTTTGCTTGAGATCCTATATAAAATGTTCTTGGTGATGTAAAAAGATGGGGACATACTGAGGAATGAATATCAAGAAAACCACTAAAATCTAGGAATTGCAGCTGTAATACACATATTTGTGGTTTAAAGTTAACACTGATCTAGCAAGTCTTTCCCCTTCTTTAACTTGAAATGCAAGTTTTTCTCCCTGAAATATCTTTTTGGATATTGGCCTTGTTTTATAACTACCTGTATTCAGTTTTTTGGTTTTTTAAAGACACTGTTCTTTTCATTTTTTTATAAGGAAATTATTTAGATTAACCCTGTTTGTAGTATAATTTAAAAGAGAAAATTGAGACAGAATATCTTCTGTGCTTATACCTAGTAAGCACTTTTTTAAAATCCTCACCCAAGGATATTTTTCCATTGATTTTTAGAGAGAGTTGAAGAGAGAGGGAAAGACAGAGAGAAATATCAATGTGAGAGAAACATATTGATTGATTGCCTCCTGCATATGCCCTGACCAGAGCCCGGACTGGGGAGGACCTGCAACTGAGGTTTGTGCCCTTGACCAGAATTGAACCCCAGACTCTTCAGTCCACAGGCCAGCGCACTATCCACTGAGCCAAACTGGTTAGGGCCATTTTTATTTCAAATCTCAAATATATCTAAACAGAAATAGTCTAGATACAAATGGCCTTTGAAACTTAAAAAAAAAAAAAATGACAGCCAACATCAAGTGATTTTACTATTTGCCTGACACTTTACATATATGTTTTACTTAATCATGTTCACAATAGTATGGAATACCATCATTACCCCCATATTTACATGTGAAAAATTGAGATAAAATGAATTGTCCATAGTTTGTAAATGACAGAGGGGGTGATTGGAACTAGTCTGTCTTGTGCCAATAGTGAATAAACCCTTACATCTCTTTGCTGTAGAGAAAAGTTTCTCCAGTTATCTTTTCCGTTCTTGTTGCCTACCCTCTTCTACACATCTTGCACCCGTGATTCTGAAAAAGTTGACAAGTATCCTCTATCATCCAAGCAAAAGCCTATCTATAATAATAAAAGCATAATATGCTAATTAGACCAGACAGCTGGATGACCTTCCAGATGAAGCCACAGCTGCGAGGGCTGAGCCCCTTGCATGAATTTCGTGCATCAGGCCTCTAGTATTAAATATTTGTGCTTCGTTTTTAAATATGTTTTTATTGATTTCAGAGAGGAAGGGAGAGGGAGAGAGACAGAAATATCAATGATGAGAGAGAATCATTGATCAGTTGCCTTCTGCATGCTGCCTACTGGGGATGGAGCCTGCAACCCAGGCATGTGCCCTTGGCCAGAATCGATCCTGGGACCCTTAAGTCTACGGGCCAACACTCTGAGCCAAACCGGCTAGGGCTTGTTTTTGTGGGGTTTTTTTGTCAGTGATCTGTGGAATTTCTTGAACCCTTTTTGGTATTCACAGTTTCATCCAAAGCAGTTTGAATTCCATTTTTTTTTTTTTTGTATAAACCTAATTTTTTTCTAAATGCAAAACTCTTGGATTGTGAGACAGAAGGCAGAGATTCTGATTTACACACCTACAGGACAGACAGAACACCCATCCACCAAACTGCCTTCTTCTGAAAACAGTGGTTCTCATTAAGAGCAGTAGCCCCCCCTAGAGGGACTTTTGGGAATTGAGGAGGTTTAGGCCACATGAGTAGGGGGTTCATTCCTTGATGTATCCTCCAGATCTTGTTAGCAAAGCACAGAATAGTCATGCATAGTGAAAAATTGCCCCCTACATTTTCTAATGCCCTCCATAGAGGAAAGACCAATTTACAATGATCTGAGCTTAAAACCATACTCTGTTTTATGTGCAAACTCAAAATACTTCCCCTCCACCCCCCGACAATCTTAACATATACTAAACTTTTCAGGAATGTAACTAGATAAAAAGGAAAATTTTGATTTTTGTTTTTCTCTGAACTTGACTGAGAGGTATTTCATATTCATAAAATTCTGACACTAGTGACCACACAGCTGAATTAGTCTGCATTTGTAATAGATGCATTCACCGTGATTCTCAGGTATAGTCAGCCCTCCTTATCTGCGGGTTCTGCATTCCTGGATTCAACCAACTGCAGAGCAAAAATATCCGGGGGGGAGGGGGGGCAGGGAGTTACATTGTTGCTGATGGGTACCATATAGCTAGGCCTCCCATGGCTGCACCTATACTGAACATATACAGACTTTTGTTTTCTTGTCATTATTCCTTAAACAATAACCCGTAACAACTATTTACATAGCATTCGTATTGAGTATTATAAGTAATCTTGCGATGATTTAAAATATTTAGGAGAATGTGTAGGTTATATGCAAATATTACGCCGCCATTTTATATAAGGGACTTGAGAATCCTCGGATTTTGTTATCCTCAGGGGTCCTGGAACCAATCACCCACAATACTGAGGAAGGATTGTATAGATATGAGCATCTGATTTTTTTTTTTTTACTTTTAATCTAGTGCCCCTTTCTCTTTTTTTCATTGTTTAAAATATTACAAATAGTAGTACATATGTCTCCTTTTCCCCCCATTGACCTCCCCTCAGCTTCCCCCACCCCCGGCACATGCCCTCACCCCCCTAGTGTCTGTGTCCATTGGTTATGTTTATATGCAAAGCATCTGATTTTTTCATCATGTCTACTGGACCATGCCCAAATTTTTGCATACTGATATCATATTTTATTATAAGTTGCGTTCCTTTTATTTTTCCTTTATATACAGTTTGAACACTAAATTGATCTTTTTTAAATTATGTATATAAATATGTTATATTTTCTATGCACTTAATGCCAGCCAGCCTGGTGAAGGGAGAGCTGTAAAATATTGGACATAGACTGATAGGTTAGGAACTGTTAGTCCACAATCACAGAGAGAGAGCTGGCTGGGACCCACTGCACATTTATGTAGCAGCATCTAAAGGTGTTTGGTTTCTGTTCTTAATCAGCGAACATGTGTGTCTGGAGGTAACAGTGGTGACGGCAGGATCTGGAGTTGAGAGATGATTAGCTCTGTTTCCTTCTTTTCATTTGTACTCTTTCTCTAAGAGTACAAAGCAAGAAAGTATAAAAAGAATTTTAAAGTAAGAATGTTTAAAAATATTATATTAAATACCAGCATGCTTTTGGGTGAGGGAGAGGGGATTAAATGAAATCTTCCTATCCAGTGATTTGAAACAATTGATATGCTTCCTAGCTTCTTAGCAGTTCGATGGAATACAGTATAGCAGTTTACTGAGAGGTTTGTAAGTCCTCATTTGAGTATGTGTTAAAATAAAGCAGACATGCATTGCACATTCAAAATGTTTCTTATCTCTGCACGTCAGGTGTTTAAATTAAAGTACAAAGTGTCTAGTCTGTGACCTTTCACATGCATAACTTCACCCCGGAGGGCTGAGCCTTCTCTGCGTCAGGAAAAGTGCAGCCAGCTTCAAACACGTTGCCTTCAAACTGGCCCCTCACACTTATCATGAATTCACCCAGAGCTAAAGATAATGGCCTTTTTGGTGGGTATGGAGGCATTAACAACAGCGCTCACATATTTGGAGGGTTTACCCTATCACAGAGTTCACCAAATGAAACCATCTAAGTAACTCTTCTATTTGTTTAAACAACGAGCTTTCAATTAGTTGCTTTCCCAGTTTTTTACTTTCTCTGACAGGAATCTCTCTGAGGAAACTAGACTCCCATTATGAAGCATAGCTAAGTCACAGGAACGAACAGTTAACCAAATGCATACCTAAGACTCCTTTCTGACAAAGTGCACAGGTGTGTTACAGATACAGCAGGTGAAATTAGCATGATGTCACATTTTTAGAGCAGGTGTGGATGTGAAGGCTTATTTGTAAACTAGAGGCCTGGTGCACAAAAATTGTGCACTCACGGAGGCTGGGGGGGGGGTCACCCTCAGCCCGGCCTGTGCCCTCTTGTAGTACAGGAGCCCTTGGGGGATATCTGACTGACGGCTTAGGCCCTCTCCCTACAGGAAACAGGCCTAAGCCGGCAGCTGGACATCCTTAGCGCTGCTACGGAGGCAGGAGGGGCCCCACCACTGCCACTGCACTTGCCAGTCGTGAGCCCAGCTTCTGGCTGAGCGGCACTCCCCCTGTGGGAGCACATTGACCACCATGGGGCAGCTCCTGCATTGAAGTTTCCCCCCTGGTGGTCTGTGAGCATCATAGCAACCGATTGTTCTGCCGTTCAGTCTATTAGCCTTTTATTATTTAGGATGGTACCTCCTCCTGAAAGCCTTGTCCTAGTCCTCTGGGCAGAGTTAGAATCCTCCGCTCCTCTTCCCAAGCATCTTCCATCTATACGTTGCACCTTGAGAGCAGGGACCAGGCTTTACCCATCTTTGTATCCAAGGCCAATATGTGCTTATATGTGACACACACTCTATGGGTCAAAGCTGAAGAGACTTTCTGTATGTGGCAAGTGAAACATGAATGTAAATATACTTTTATACAGTTCTTATCTAATAAAAGAGTAATATGCAACTTGACCGTACCTCCACTATGCCCACAAAGCCACACCCACCAGCCAATCAGGGGTGAGTATGCAAATTAACCCAACCAAGATGGCTGCAGCCACGGAACGAGTAGGAGGCTTGGGTTTCCCCGGCTGGTCCAGGCCTCCACTAAAGGCTACAAAGTTTCAATTATAGAAGATAAATAAATTCCAGAAACCAGGGCCTCCGCTTGGGTCGCCAGGGAGCGTGGCCAGCCTGCAAACCACCACAGGCCCCTCGCCCAGGATGCCCCATGCCTCAAGGGAACCCCCACCCTAATCCAGGACACCCTTCAGGGCAAACCAGCTGGCCCCCACCCATGCACCAGGCCTCTATCCTTTCTAATAAAAGAGTAATATGCAGATTGACCATCACTCCAACACACAAGATGGCTGCCCCCATGTGGTCAAAGATCCTGCCCCCATGTGGATACAAGATGGCCGCGACAAGATGGCCAGCAGGGGAGGGCAGTTTGGAGGGACCAGGCCTGCAAGGGAGGGCAGTTGGGGGTGATCAAGCCTGCAGGGGAGGGCAGTTAGGGGTTACCAGGCCGGCAGAGTAGAGAAGTTGGGGGTGACCGGGCCTGCAGGGGAGAGCAGTTGGGGGGGACCAGGCCTGCAGGGGAGGGCAGTTAGGGGCAAACAGGCTGGCAGGGGAGCAGTTAGGCATCAATCAGGCTGGCAGGGAAGTAGTTAGGGGGTGATCAGGCTGGCAGGCAGAAGCGGTTAGGGGCAATCAGGAAGGCAAGCAGGCGAGCAGTTGGGAGCCAGCAGTCCTGGATTGTGAGAGGGATCCTAGATTGGAGAGGGTACAGGCTGGGCTGAGGGACACCACCACCCCCATGCACAAATTTCGTTCACTGGGCCTCTAGTCTGTATATATAAAAGCCTAAGCGACTGAACGACTGGTTGACCTGTCGCTATGATGTGCACTGCCCCCTCCCTGCCAGCCTGATCAGTCCTAACTGCCCCCCCCCTCACTGGCCTGATCAACGCAGGAGCTGCCCCTGGTGGTCAGTGTGCTCCCACAGCGGGAGCACCGCTCAGCTGACCGATGGGCACCAGACACCGGGCTCACGGCTGGCAAGCGCAGCTGCGGCGGTGCAGTCTGACCTGTGGGGATCTTTCCGAAACTGGCAGTCTGACATCCCCCGAGGGGTCCTGGATTGTGAGAGGTCACAGGCCAGGCTGAGGGACCCCACCAGTGCATGAATCCGTGCACCGAGCCTCTAGTAGTATATAATATGTTATATTGTATAAGTATATTGTATAGGATGTGTGTGTGTGTGTGTGCATATATATATATATATATATATATATATATACACACACACTTCTACATACACTGAGTGGCCAGATTATTATTTCTGAATGCATAATAATCTGGCCACTCAATGTACTTCTCTTGAGTACCTCATTTATTTGATATTAAAGATACTGTAAATCATGCACCTGATCAGTTTTCCCCTTTGCACTGGCTGATAGAAAGCTCAGGGCAAATAGGTGGTTGATCTCCAGCAAAAGTCTAGAATACTTTTGGTACCCATTTGAGATACAAATACACTGAGTGGCCAGATTTTTATGCGTTCAGAGATCATAATAATCTGGCCACTCAGTGTAGTTACATATGCTATATGTAACTTTATATATAACTTTACATAGTGACACGTATCGTATATAGTAAGTACTTCAGTCTCTCAAGAAAATTAACTTGCTTTTTGGCAATGTAAACTTTTTTGGCTACAACCATGTTATGGTCAGTAATACGATAACTTTGGAGCAGTAGACGTGGAGGACTTATTATGCCACAGCTTCAGGTACGTTCCTGGAGTGGAGGAGGAGGCAGCAGGGAAGTTGGTGCATCTCGGGCAGGAAAGGGCCTCATTCAGCTATTCACTGACAGGTCTGAAGTGGTTCTTTCCTCCCTCCTCTCAGCCCCCCAAACCTAACCAAACATGTAGCTAAGGAAGAGAGAGTAAATACAGAATATACACACACCTCCATTAAGCAGAGTTTAAGTAAATATCCCTGGTTCTATCTGAACAGCACAAGAATAATTCTCCAAATAATTTTATTTGGAGAATGTTAAAAGAGAGAAGCCTTTCTCTTTCTTAATATGATGAAGACTTTCCCCCAAATAAAGTTAAACAGAGATCTGGAACCCCTCAATTTTAAGGTTTTTTCCCCCTCTCCATACTCAGGAATGTTGTACAGGTTTAAGATGAAGGCAGTCAGCTTATTTAATAACTAGAGGCCTGGTACACGAAATTCATGCGTGGTGGGGAGGGGGAAGCGGTCCCCTCAGCACAGTCTGCACCCTCTCCAATCTGGAACCCCTTGGGGAATGTCCTGTCCGACTGCCAATTTAGGCCCGATCCCCGGGATCGGGCCTAAACTGGCAGTAGGACATCCCTCTCACAATCCTGGACCACTGGCTCCTAATTGCTCACCTGCCTGCCTGCCTGGTGGCCCCCAACTGCCCCCCCACTGGCCTAGTTGCCCCTCACTGCCCCCTGCCAACCTAATCGCCCCCAACTGCCCCCCCTGCCGACCTGGTCACCCGCCAACTGCACCTTGCCCTCACTGGCCTGGTCGCCCCCAACTGCCCCCTCCCTGCCAGCCTGATCAGTCCTAACTGCCCCCCCCCCACTGGCCTGATCACCCTAATTGCCCCCCCCCCCGCTGGCCTGGTTGCCCCCAACTGCCCCCCCACCAGCCTAGTCACCCCTCACTGCCCCCTCTGCCAGCCTAGTCGCCCCCAACTGCCCCCCCTCGTGCTGGCCTGGTCACCTCTTACTGCCCCCTCCAGGCCTGGTTGCCCCCAACTGCCCCTTCCCCCCCCCCCCCCGCCAGCCTGATTGCCCCACTCAACCTGCTGTTCAGTTGTTTGGTCGTCCCTCACTAACCCCCCTGCCAGCCTGGTCGTAGGCAGCTATATTTGTGAGGGCGTGATGGTCAATTTGCATATTACCTCTTTATTATATGGGATTCTTGCTGTGAGTGGTTCAGAAAGACAGGTTTGGAAAGACACATGTAGATAGACTGTTGAAGGTATCTTAACTTTAATTTTTAGGCCCTATTAAGTATTCACTCTCTTGCCATTGTTGGTAACTTGGTTGAGCCCAACCATTAAAATTCTTTTAATGTGGCCCTAACTGGTTTGGCTCAGTGGATAGAGCGTCGACCTGTGTACTGAAAGGTCACAGGTTCGATTCTGGTCAAGGGCATGTACCTGGGTTGTGGGTACATCCTCAGTAGGAGGTGTGCAGGAGGCGGCTGATCGATGTTTCTCTCTCATTGGTGTTTCTAACTCTCTATCCCTCTCCCCTCTTCTCTGTAAAAAATCAATAAAATATATATATTTTAAAATTCTTTTAATGTGTGTGTCGGGTATTCACTCTTGTGAAAGTTTAGAGACCTGGGGACACGGGAGCACAGGTCATTTTAACATGTGGTAATTCCACAGGAGCTTTGCCATTTGTTTTGTTTAGAGAAATTTATTTATACCTTAATAATAATACCAGGTGCACATGGAGTTAAATTTCAGGTAAAGGTTGCTCCACTAGGGAAAACTTTTTTTTTTTTTTCTGTTACCCTTGGGAACTCAGAGGGATAATCCTACTGTACTAGAGATAAGACTAGCTGGTCTATCATTTGTTACTGGTAAATTCCTTTCTATTTATGAAGAAACAGAATGATAAGTTGGGAAAACACCTCATTCTAGCCTTAACAAACATTTAATTGGGTTTGGTCATTTTTTGAGTTTTAAGAACATGTGCTTCTAAGTGTACAAAATGTGTTGTCAGGCTCTACAGCATCCACTGGTTCAAAGTGGAGAAGCGGGTGGTGAGCACAGAGGCCCGAAGGTAAAATGGTGTGCTGTGCCCTGTGGAAAGGAGAGCAGAGGGGCGAAGCCCGCTGAGCAGGGGAGAGGCGCTGGGTGGAGGGGGAGAAGGGAAGCCCGCTGAGCAGGGGAGAGGTGCTGGGTGGAGGGGGGAGAAGGGAAGCCCGCTGAGCAGGGGAGAGGTGCTGGGTGGAGGGGGGAGAAGGGAAGCCCGCTGAGCAGGGGAGAGGTGCTGGGTGGAGGGAACAGATTGGAAGGTGGGTGGGCAGGAAAAAATCGAAAAGCCAGGATGACCTTTAGGATTCATGCGTGGGCAACTGAGAGTATGAGGTTTTACTTACCCAGATGGGAAAAACTAGAAGAGAACACGCTTGGAGTCAAATCAAGAGTTCTGATTTAGTTTTTTACAAGTTTAAAATCCTTATTTCAAACAATGGACATCCCCATTGTATGTCTAAGTACCCAGTAGACAGTGGGTATGTGTGTGGAGTTTGGGGGAGAGGTTGGGCTGTAGAAGTAAAACTGAGAATCATCAACATATAGATGATATTGGAAGCCATGGGACTAATAAAATAGCCTAGAGTGTGGAAATAAAAGGCCAGAATTAGAGCTGCAGGACCTTATGTCGTTTAGAGGCTGGTAGAGATAGACGCCAGCCAAGGGGGTTGAAAGGAAGTCAGCAAGGAGCCAGGAGGAAACAGTGGTATCACAGTCATCAAGGAAGGGCCACAGTTCAAGAAGGAGGCTGTTTCAGGGTCCCATGACCACCCCCTCGGGAACTGCTAGAGGGACTAATGACTCAGCATCAAGTCACACTCCCAGCTGAGAGTTACGAAGCAAAGGATGCAGTGCAGGAACAGCAGGATAATGACATATACAGGGTGTTCCCAAAAATGTATAGGCACTTTGAATGAATGATTATAAAGTCGTCGTTTATTGACATACAGTTCATTATCTGTCTTTTTTCTTTTTTTAAATGATTTTTTTTGTTGTTGAAAGTATTACATATGTCCCCTTTTTCCCCACTGATCCCCTCCAGCCCGCCCCTGCTCCCTGCCCCAGACCTTCACCACCCTATATAGTCTTTGTCCATGGATTATGCATATATGCACACGAGGTCTTTGGTTGATTAATTCCTATCCACACTCCCTCCCCCGCCTTCCCTCTGAGATTCTACAATCTGTCCCCTGCTTCCGTGATATACAGTTCATTTTCAAAATTTAAAAGATTCTACAGAAATGAATAATTTTTTGTGTGTCAATGCTTGTTTTCAAACTGATGACCATTCTTGTCCAGGCACTGCTGATAACTCAAAGCAGTGGAATCACAAACATCAAGAATCGTTTTGTTTGGTATTTGTGCACCCTCAATTCATTGACTGTTGCTGGTTTTGTGCCATAAACTTTATCTCTTATATATCCCCATAAAAAATGTCTAGTGGTACGTTAGGGTAAATTTTCTTTGTTTGGAGTTTAGTCTGGCTTCAGCCATTATTTCAAATCAGTTAAACCTGAAAAGGAGTGAACATTAAATGAATTATCAGCTGTTAAAGTGTGTATACATTTGAGAGGAGGGGAACCTTATATGTAGGCAAAGATGAGAAAAGTCAACATAAGCTTTCTTCTCCCTCGGTGAGGATCCCACAGATGCACGTTTCTCTCCAGCTGTGTCTCCACCCGGGGAAACCAACTCAAGTGTTGGCAGTGCAGAGTTCTTCAAGGCTGTGCGACCAGCCAGGGTGCCGGCCCCCATAGTTCCCAGGTGCACATCATGAATCTTCATGTTTACCCTGGTGCTTTCGGCCTGGTACATGCCGACCACTGACTTGGGGGTACAAAGTAACGTCATTAACTAGTGAACATTTCAGGACTTTAGTGCTCAGTTTGGTTAAGGGTCCTTACTGTGATGGCAGGTGTCCCCAGAGATAAGCGAGGAGTGAATAGAACAGACTGGCCGTGTTAACTCTTTCCTTGCTGAGGGCATGGTTAACTGTGTTGAATGCTGCAATAAGTGAAAACTGAGAGCCATAAAGTTTAGTGACATGTCTCAAAGGATAGCTCGTTACATTCTGTGTTTGTCTAGACAGGATTGATTTAATTTCCTCAGCGCACATTTGTTGAATGCCTAATATGGTTTGTGGCATGTGCTGGCCTAGGAATAAAGATTGGCCCCTGCCCTGATGGAGTTGACAGTCTGAGGGTTGGGTGGGTGGGTGGGTGGAAGAGTCAATCAATAAATACAGATGTGATTGGCCCTGCAGAGTGGAGGGGTTCTGTAGAAGGGGAGGGCTTACCCTGACTGACGCCAAAAAGATAAATAGAAGCAGCCAGGTGAGAGGGAGAAAGCAGAAAGTAGGGCAGTAAATAGCATGTTCAAAGACCTGGTTGGGAGGCATATTGACCTTGAGGAACCAGAGAAATTCAGTGTGGCTGGAGAGGGGGAGGGGTCAGGGAGGGGAGAACACAGGCCAGGTGGGCAGATCATGGAAGACCTTGTACCATGGTTAAAGACTCTCTGCTTCATCCAAGGGGAGCCATAATCACCCTAGGGACTCATGCGTGATCAGAAAATGGGAAATTTCTGGTGGGAAACTTTCTAATAATTTTATATTTCATTTTGCATTACAATAAAGATTCCCTTTTTAAAAAATAAGGCAAAGCAACCTTTTCTGGGATTTAAAAAAGTGAGAAAATACAACACACCAGGGTGAGAAAAGCGGAGCACCAACAAAATGCAATATTACATCTGCAGTGTGAAGAGTTCTGATTTAAATACCATACTTAGATCAAGTTGTTCACGTAAACCAATACTGTGTTATACATGGTGTCTATTCTTTTTGTCCTCACAGAACACAGATCGCCCACACACACAAAAATGTTCTTTAATCAGTGATTTTGGAGACATTCTGCGTATGCCAACCATGCAGAAACTGACGAATATGAACTGAGTCTATAATTCAAAGAGAAAGCCAGAGTCCTAGGAACAGATACTTTTTCCCAGCTGTATTGAGATATAATTATGTAAGCTTAAAGTGTAGGAAGTGGTGATTTGACACACGCGTGTATTATATAATGATCATAAGGTTAGCTAAGACATCCTTGCCTCACATAATTACTACTTTGTTGTTATGATGGTGAGAACATTTAAGCACATAATGCAGTTTTGTTAACCATTGTCACCATGCTGTAGATGAGCTCCTCAGAACTTAATCATCTTATAACTGGAAGTTTGTTCCCTTTGACCAATACTTTCCCATTAGCCCCACCCCCCATCCCCTGGTAACCACCGTTCTACTCTCTGAGGTCAGCTTTTTTAGATTCCACATGTAAGTAAAGTCATGCAGTATTTGTCTTTCTCTGACTTATTTCATTTAGCATAATGCTAAGTTTCATCCACGTGGTAGCAAGTGGCAGGATTTCCTTTTTTATGGCTGAAAGATGTATGTGTGTGTGTGCAGGTGTGTGTGTGTGTGTGCACGCAGGTGTGTTTTCTTTATCTATTTATTCATCAATGAACCCTTAGGTTGTTTCCATGCCTTGGCTATTGTGAATAATGCTGCAATGAACATAGGGGTGTAGATATCTCTTGGAGATAGTGAATTTATTTCCTTTGGATATATACCCAGAAGTGGGATTGCTGGGTCATACAGTAGTTCTAGTTTTAATCTTTTTGGAGAAACCTCCATACTGTTTTCCATTTACATTCCCACCATCAGTACACAAGATAGCAACAGATACTTTCTACTTAAGAATAATTTTGGAACATTATTATTATGAAATACAACCACTTGTATTTTCAGCACTGAGAGGGTAATTAATCTTGGTCTCATGCTCTAGGTAAGCTATTCAACACGAGCAATGAGAGTGGGAAAAATGAAAGAAAAGCAACTCCTGTTCATTGAGTACCTATTATATGCCAGGCACTGGGTTAGGCCCTTTACAAACTTTTCTCCTTTAAGCTATACTAAAACTCTGTGACATGTTATTTACATTCCCATGTTAGAGCCAAGAACAAATCGATTTTATAGATGAAGTAAACAAAGGATCCAAAATGATATCTTGGTAACTGATAGATTTGAGTCATTAACCCAAATTTGTCTTTTTGAACTCATTTACATATTTGTTCAACACATGTTTATTGAGCTCCTGTTGTCTATCAGAATCTGTGTGGAAGGATACAAAGGAGAATATGGACCTCCTGTTTAGGAACTACGGCTGGGAGCCTTATGCACCATCACTGTGATGGGAAAGGCACGGAAACAGGCCTGGCCTCTAGGGTGCTTAGTCCAGTTGAGAAAGGCTTTTCAGGGAAGCTGATGCTTGAACAGAGCTTTGAATATTACCAGGCAGATTGGTGAGGGGATAGGGATTCCAGGTAACGCGAAAGGGAAAGGAGACTGGAGCCTAGGGGCACGGCGGGCGAGTGCGGCAGGAAGCAGCTGGAGCCCTGTGTACTGAGGAGAGGGTGAGGGGCAGGTCATCCTTGTCCATATGTACAAGGGCAAGGATGAAGATTGTACATATGGACAAGGATGAAGATTGGACGGCAATTTCTAATGGATCTTAGCAGGGAGGGATCTGAGTTTTGTGCTCACTGGAAAATACAAAGTTTTAGGAGGATGTTCGTCATCATGGTGGTTTTCTTTTTAAAAACGGATTGTTCAAAGAACAGTGATAAATAGAGAAAATATTTTGACTCACGTAACTCTTCACTAGAAATGCGATATTTGAAGCCCCAAGAGAACTGTTTACATAGAACATTCTGTTCTCTATCCTTGGGAAAATGTTTTAAAAGGAATAAAAAGGGGTGTCTGCAGATTGGTCATGAAGTTGGACACTTTACTGAATGTTTACTATGTACATGTTACTTGGAACCCTGTCATCAGGGAATTAGGTAGTGTTATCCCAGTTTTACAGATGGGAAACTGAAGCGTAGGGAAAGGTGACTTACTTGCCCAGGACAACCGAGCTAGAAAGTGCGGCAGGCAGAGCTGAAAACTCACACCCAGGTCTGTCAGGATTCAAGGCCCCGGTTCTTTCCGTTTTCACATGCTCTGTAGAGCCTACAGGCTTCTGTTGAGGAGACATGGGGCACTTCAGTGGGTGAGGAGACTGGCAGTGTGGGGTTCCCTTCCTTAAACCAGAGCAGCTCAACTTTAACTTTCTACATTGGATTTTCACATGGACCTGATTATATAAAGGTTCCATGAACAGGAGTGGGTAGCATGAAAACTACCATTGCCCATGGTACCTTTGCAAGAACAGACTGAGGAAGTGCCATAGGCTAGGCACTGTGCCAGGCGCTCTGGCGCGTGCCAGGGGTATCAGTTCCCACCTTTTAGAACGTAGTATTCTAGTGGGACGTGTATGAGTGATGCTTTACAGAGGTTCAGTGCCCTCTGAAACAGATCAAAACAAGATTGTACCTATTAGAAAATATTGAATGTATTCTACATGTCAAGCCGAATGCCAGGAGCTTGTGTGAACAGCAGAGTGTCTTGGCTGGTCATCTGTATGTTGAGTTGGGCAAAAGATCTCTTGACCTGCCCCTCACCCACTTCCTTGCTTTGCTCAGAGCAGATACCGACTCTCTAAAGATCTCAAAATGCTCAGAAACACTTCACCACCTTTACTGGTTTTCTTGGGCTGAGGAGCTCCCTCCGCACAACTGAGACTCAGACTTACACAGACTCTGTTGACTGACAAGGTGGAACTGAAGAGTAGGGAGCAGAACCTGGCCATCAGGAACTTGGGTTTTCCAATGAGCACAGTCTAAGATGCCTCAGATGCTAAGGCTGCAGAACCCGCGAGGGAAGATATCAAGCCACCCGATTGATAGGACAGATTCCACTCAGCATCCTTAACATCTGGTGCAGGATAGGAGCATTTGAGGTATGCTGACCAGCCTTACTCCTGTGCATCCTGTGAGTGAGATGGCCTGGTTAACATGTAACTGTCATTCCTTGCCACGGAAGCTTTTCCCTGCATGCTAGGGATGGAGCTAGAAATGAATTAAAGAAAGAAAACAAAATAACCTTTTACATTGGGTAAATTAACAGAATCCCAGGCTGCCGGACACTGGGACATGCTCCATGAAGCATCACACCAGACTGTATTTCCTCTGAGGGACATATCATGAGCTGGTATAATAGTGCATGTGGTCTAGTGAGAAATCATTCCATTTTGAGGTGGAAACTCTAGGGATATAGTCGGCTAATGGACCAGAGTGCTGTCCATTATGAGAGATGGTAACTCTCCAAGCATTTGAGTTCCAAAACATCTTAGGCTCCTAGGAATCCTGGTGTGATCTTAAGGTCATAAGTGACCAATGGAAGTGTAATAGTGTTCAGCAAAATAATCTTAATTTTAAAAATCGTGGTAAGAAAAAGCTCTGGGTGTCAGGTATTGAAATTGGGGTCTTTCAGAATAGGGGGAAATGCCATATTTATACCCACACCCATAACTGCACAGTTATCTGTGAAACAATGATATGCCAGTTTAATAGTGGTTAAGGACACAGACCCTAAAGAGTCCAGATAACCTGGGTTGAAATCCTGGTTTGGCTATTCAGTAACTGTTTTTCTGGACCAGTTTCTTGCCTTCTGTGTGCCTATTTCCTCTTTTGTAAAATGGAAAGAATAGTGTTTATATCATAGGTTGATAAGATCGTTGACTAAGTTAATAGATATTAAATGCCCAAAATGTGATTTGAACATAGTAAATGCTACAGAAATCTGTGCTATTGGTATTGCTATTACAGGAATAGGATACGTGGCAACCTGGAAGAGTGGCACCGCCACATGCTTTGATGTTTAAAATACTTGAAGCTGCTGTTTACTGAGGGCATCTTTGGTGTCAGGCACAAGAGAGGCAAAATGTGTGCTTTATCTCATTGAGTTTCACGGCGTCCTGTAAGATAAATACCAACTGACAGCTTTAGAGACTGACTTGCTGGTGACTTGCCCAGGGCCCTAAAGCAAGTAGCGGGCAGATTCAGACCTGAACTCCCAGTGTGCAGAGCTTGGATCCTACTCCCACCACACCTGCAGGTTCAGGCTGACCTCATTCCTGTCAGCACACCTACGGCCATACCAGCTACAGCATCCAGGCTACAGCCTCCATTTTTCAGAAGAGGAACGTGAGACCACTGGATTTTAAGTCAATTGCCAAGTGTCACCCTCTAATAAGGCTGAAGTCCGCAGTAGGAAACCAGATCTAATATTAAGGTAGTGTCTCTCTCTGAGGAGCCCAATGGCTTGTGGTACGGGTGGCCAAAAAGACTCCGGGGAAGTGGCCAGACACCAGATAACTGAATCCACTGGGGTCTATTATATGTACACTCAGATACCGGGTAACAAATCATCTTCTGCTTTTATTGGCTTGTATTTCTACACGTGACAATGTGAATGAACATAGAAAAATAAGAGTGTTTTTGTTTTTCCACTTGTGCATTTGCTTTGGAAAATCCCCTGTGTTTTTATGAGGTTCAAAATCATGTTTAACAATAATGTGGTAATCAGGAAAAGACCAGCCCAAGTTTCTCCTTATCACTGGCCCTCAGCAGATGAGTTTTCTATCCTACAGAGAAACACATTTCTACAAAATATGTATGAGGGGTAGATTTAGAGCATTATTTATAATAGTACGGAATGAAAGTGATAGTTACCTAATGAATGCTATTGAATTGTATACTTTAAATGACAAATTTTATGTTGTATGTTTTACACAATTTTTTAAAACTAACGTAACACACCAAAACCATTAACTTGTACACTTAAAATGGATGAATTGTATGGTGTGTGAATTCTATCTCAATAAAAGCTGTTAAAAAGAGTCATCAATAGAGATTTGATTAGTTAATGCTATACCCAGCCAATGCAGCTTTATACAAACTTTCTAAAAAAGAATGCGGAAGCCCTAACCGATTTGGCTCAGCTGATAGAGCATCAGCCTGCGAACTAACCGGACCCCAGGCTCGATTCTGGTCGAGGGCACATGCCCAGGTTGCAAGCTCAATCCCCAATAGGGGGCATGCAGAGGGCAGCCAATCAATGATTCTCTCTCATCATTAATGTTTCTATCTCTCTCTCCTTGTAACCTTCCTCTCTGAAATCTATGAAAATATATTTTTAAAAGAATAAGGTATATTTTTATGTTATGACATGGGAAATATCCAGAATGTACTGGGAAAGGAAAAAAGTTCATATGCAAACTTTTTCTATGCATTTACTTAGATGCACATGAAAATAGTTTCATTTTATCCGTGTCACTCAACTTACCTTTTTTTCTCTCTGTATGTTGGGAGTTGGTACATGTAGGCATACCTCACTATTTTTAACTACTTCGTAGTATTCCCAGTCTGATTTTATCATAGCTTATTTAATCGTTTCCATATTGATAAGTGTTTAAGGCATTTACAACTTTCAAGTATTCCCAGCAATGCTGTGATCCATACCCTTGAACAAGCACATGAGCTCTAATTTCCCAAGGTAGGCATTGCTAAGTCAAAAGGTACGTGCGTTTTTGCACTTGGTAGATACCGACAAATTGCTCTTCAATGAGATGTTATTTCACTCCCAGCCCCACATCCTAATTTCCAATCCAAGGGTAAAAATAAAAATCTCCACTTGAAATTGTATTTTCATGATTAAGAATCAGAATGGGAATGTTTTTACTCCATTTCACATTCTATAAATATTGGGGTTGTGCTGTAGATGCTGTGAGCAAACACAGATCCCTGCCCTGTTGGAAACTACTTGCAAAGCCTGTTGGCCATTTATACTTCCTTGTGCCCTTAGCCCATTTTTCTAATTTGTAGGCTTTCTTAGACATTCTTCATTATATATGTGGCAAATATTTTCACCCATTCTGTGGCTTGTCTTTTAAACTTTATTTTCAGTGTCTTTTGCATTACTGAACTTTTAAACTTTTATGAGGTCATACTCATCAATCTTTTTATTTATGCTTTTATGTTTTATGTCTCATTTTAAAAGGCCTTTTTTTACCCCAAGATCATAAATATAGCCTGTACTTTTTTTTCAATATTTTTATAGTTTTCGTTTTTATATTTAGCACCTGAATCCATCTGGAATCTATTTTTGTGAGTTGAGTGGTGTATCGATAGACTTCATATCCTACAGTATATATGTTTTGAATGTTCACATTTTTTAAAAAGCATGTATGATTTCTGTAAGCAGAAAGAGTGTGAAGATTTTTGAAAGACACTTAGAGAGTGACTGTCCCGGGAAGCAAAGGTGAAGTGATGGGGAAAGTAGGCTGTGGGCCTGTGGAATAGATTTGGGTCATAAGGGATCTAGATAGGGACAGGGGCAAAAAGATGAGTCCGTGCCTGGCCTTGTGTCCTGGTTGTCACAGCAGCTCAGGAAATAATGAAACATCTCAAATATACTAAATGTTCTAGCTTCAGAAAACAAGATAAAATGAACCAGAGATTGGATGCTGCAGTATTTCCAGTTGTAACAGAATTGTGAATCCATCATCTGGGACAAAATCAAGTTTGGAATAACAGCCTGTTTAAAAATAACCTAACCTGGGATTAATGATTTACTTGGTTCCCATTAGTTCTGGCTACCAGAGGTTAATAAAAGTACATTCCTAAAGTGTGTAGGCATGTTAATTAACACCTTTTAGATTTAAGAAAGAGAATGTTGTGTGACAGAAATATGGGTGACAAATGAACAAACCTTCAGAAGATATAATTCTTTAAAGGGGAACTGGTCTGGGCTAATCCACTCAATCATCTCAGTGCCTTTCTTCCTTTGGCATGAAAGCCTACGACCCTTTAGTGTCTGTGTTACACCAGTGAGTTTAGAAATGCCAATTCATCTATCAGCCATGCTTGCCTGCTTGCTACGTGCCAGACCCTGTTCTAAGTGTTTTTCGAATGTTAGCTCATTTACTTCCTATAACAAGCCCAAGAGGTACAAACGTAGTCTTACTGGTTTGTTTTTGTGTTGTTTTTTTTTTTTTTTTGAGGGGGGGAGCATTGTTTCAAAGTTTATTGAGATGTAAATCATAGCCTTATTTTACTTGTGTGGAAACTGAGGCTCCAAAGAGGTCAGCAGGGTGCCTAGGGCCACATAAGATGCAGCAGAATTACAGTTTGGAACTAGATAGTCTGGCTCCCAGTAAGCATAGCCACCATGTTAATGCCTCCAAATGGGCTGGTTTGGCAGATGCAGTGAGCAGAACAGAATTCTGCTCTGGTGAGCCCTCCTGAGGCGGAGCTGAAAAGCCTGTATCAGGAAAAGGTACGTGTCCTGCCTCTATGGTTACCAGACCGCCTGGAAGGAGCCTGTGTGAGGTTGGAAAGCAGCTGCTGCCACGGCCCATCTGACTTCGGTCACAGTGTGAGTTCCATAGTTCCTGGCGGAGCTTGGCCTTGTGGCCAAAGTGGGGAGAGTGCCTTCTGCCATGAGTGGTGGCACATCCATGCAGGGACGGCTCTTTCACACTTCATTCTGGAAGGCAGTGGTTCTCAATTTGCTTTGTATCACACAGTGGAATACTATACAGCCCTGAGAACGAGGGACTTGCATTTACACAGCAGTATGAATGAATCCACAGCAGGGAGTAGTGCCTGGAAGGAGGATAAAGGTACTTCTAGGGTACTGGCTGCACACTGTATGTCCACTTTATAAAATCCACAGTGAGCTGTATAATGTACGCGCTTTTATATTATTTTACTGAAGAGTGTTTTTTTAAATAGTATATTCTGTAGTTAGCTGAGGTGTTGTAGAACACTCAAACTCCGGAACTCACGTCCAGAGAGTCCCATTCTGGGTGGAGCCCAGGAGTCTGCAGTTGTGATAAATGCCTCAGGTAATGCTGCATCAGGTAGTGCAGAGATATGCTTGTGAGAAACACAGTGATGCTACTGACCTCGTCTGCTGTTGGTCAGCTTAACTCTGGCCGGCAGCAGGACTGCATAAGCTGAGCAAAAGGTTTTTTTGAGAATGACTGAATCCACACTATAAGATACAGCTTATCTGAAAAATCCACAAAAATGCAGGAACGCTATATAAAATGCCTGCAATAAGTTTTCTCTGAACCCCTCTGGTGCTTATATGAGAGCTGTTTAAAAATCCTCCTGCATTTTAATGGTGTGGCTCTAGCCTACCAAAGTTTATCTCCATTAGGTAGAAGTCATCCTTGTGTGACTAGATCACCTTCCACACCCTCCACGGTTTCTTCTTCCCCTTCCACCCAAATGTAAAAGCCATGGCTAAACTGATTCTCCCAGCTTTTCCGCTGGGTCTTTGTCATGCCATTATATGCCAACTTACATGTGTGGCTTAAACCATACCTTATTATTGGCCTGTGAGAGCACATCTAATTCTGAGTGATGGTTGGGCATGTCTCCAGGTATTGCCCTATTAGTAATTCTTTGGCTGAGTATTGCCGATGTGTTGAGCAATGAGAAAACCCTGGAAAATCTTGTTGCTCATCTTCTCTTAAGAATCTGCCTCATCCTTTCAGTCCAATCATTTGATTCAGTGTAAGTGAATAAGGTTCCTGTCTACCAATTTCTTAAACTCAATGGAGGTAAACAGAGGCACACTGTCAGAAAGGATAGTGCCTGGCCTACACGTGCTGCTAACGATGGGTGCAGAGCCATGACTGTGAGATGAACGAAGGCTACCTCCACCCATTGTGAGAAAGTGTCTAATAGAGTCAAAAAGCACAGCTGGAGTGGCTCCACATGTTTATTTGGACTTTTCAGTAAGGTTCCTGTGTCACAGCCCTTGGAAATATAGGTGCCTTTTAAGAGGCCTGACTTGCATCATACATTTATGTGCATGAAATCAATTCTAGGCATCTGGCCCACTCTTTCTTGGGAATAGTTTGCCAGTGAGCAATGTGCTATGTGACCAAGCTGCCTCATATCCTTTGTGAAATTGGCAGGGCATGAATCATTCATTAAATATATACAAACTAGCAAAGATCGAGATAAGATGTGCTTTAATGGGTGAGTAAGCTCAGGTGGCTTATTAACAACTGCATTTCCTCATGCTTCTTCTGAAATGGGCATAGCTCACCCATATTTTCAGCTAGGAGCTGATATGAGATGAAGCTAATTATAGTATTGGATGAAGCTAAAGAGTTGGGCTTGGGAGATGTTTTGACCTTACGATGTTCATTGGCAGTGGCCCAGGTAACCTTGGGTCTGCTCTGGCAGGCAATTCAGGGCCTAAACATTCAGTGTTGCTTCTTGAGACAGATTGAGCAAAAGGCGAGTTGTGGGTGCATTGTTGAAGCTAAGATCTTCAGCGCAGAAAAGACTTATGATCGAACAATTGTAAATACACAGCCAGAGAAACTGTTGGGAAACTTCGTATCTTCCAAAATAAATGCTGGTTTCTTTGTCTGTGTGTGCACAGGCCTACTTTGCAGATAACATTGGCTTTGAGTGATAACCAGTTATTGTCTCACAGCTCTTATAGACACAAAAGAAACTAAGCCCATGGCATTCCAGAAAGCATCTTCTCATTAATGAATCTAATGCCACTATTGGAGAAGTGACTTAGTAATAGTTGTTTTTGTCTGGTGGGGAGATGGGCCTGGGAGACGAAGCTCTTGCTTTGTTTTGGGAGTTAGAGATACCTCATGAATTTGGGAATTAGAGGCCTCAAGTTTTTGTTCTTAGACAGACAAATATCTATTGCACCTAAGGTGATTACAGAGAAAGTTATGTTTAACATTGTAGCAATGTGGAACAAACATAAATCTTAGAGTTAAATAACCAGAAAACCAGTTCAAAGCTACTGGTTCGAACTCAGTGTTCTCACCTGTAAAGTGAGGATAATGACATCTGCTTTACCTATCTCATAGCCAGCATGATCCCCAGTGTAGGGTGTGAAAGAGGCAGTCGATCAGTTCTCTCTCATCATTGATGTTTCTATCTCCTTCTCCCTCTCCCTTCCTCTCTGAAATCAATAAAAATAAATTTTTAAAAAAATGAACAACATAAATGAAGTAAATCTCATTCTTAACACTCATTTGAAGGAGGTTGAGTAATTATCATATAGCTTCTGAAGTTTGTTGACAATAAATATAGGCTATGACTTTGCTAAGGGATAAATTGAAAGAATCCTTGAAAGTCACAAATATATGGCCCTTCATTGATGTCCACTGGATAAAGCAGGGCTTCTCCTGCATCTGTGTACACAGGCTGGGTGCTATTCAGGCCCTTCTCTCGCATACTCCTCTCCTCAGTAGCCACTGATGCTGCCTCGCCTCCCTCCGTCTCCTGTAATAGTCTTGCTGATCTGTTCTAGTCAAAGCCCAAAGGGGAGTGGTGATAGGATTGAGGCAGAGAGAACAATTTCAAGCATCTACATTTCTCATTCCGTGACCCAAAGTCCAATCTTAAGGAAGAGATGAAAGTCATGATTAAATTGCCCAAACTCCAGCTTTACTGATTCCTTATTCATATCCTATGTTAATCACTTGGACTTGGTTAGATTAATGACTTGGTGACCAGAAGTTCTCAATGATCACATGAATCATATAATCTAAAAATATTTTTATAGTTTTTTTTTCTGATTGTATAAAAATAAAAATGTCTGTTCTTTTTTTTTTTTTTAAATGTCTGTTCTTTAGTCAACATTCACATTTGCATCAAGATGATTTTTCTTTCTGATTAGATAGGGAGATTAATCAGCTAAGGTGCCTTCGTTTTGGATAGTTTACATAGTAATTTTTACCCCTTCTCTAGTACAGTTCTGTGTTTTCAAAGGGAAGAGGCAGCCTGTGAATTTCTCACCTGGGGCTTCATTCCCTCCGCATGACTTCTTGGTTCAGGTGATCAGCTCTGACTTCTCTTGATCCTGCATCTCACCTTTACAAGCTACGGAAGCCAGAAGCCAGATCAAACCATAATATTTCTACCTTAACCTTTTTTAAACTTCCCTCTCCCCCTGTCAGCTGCTTATTTAAAAAATTTTCAAACCTATAGAAAATTTGTAAAAATAGTAAAATAATCAGTCTTCCTGTAGATCCTCCAGGTCTCACTATTTTACCACATTTGCTTTCTCTCTCTCATAAGCTCCATCTACAGATTTTGCTAAACTATTAGAACTGGTAAATGGCATGCTTATTTACTAAATCCTTCAGCGTGCACCATCTAAAAATGACTTCTCTCTACCTAACCACAACACATCATTATTAAATTAAGAAAAATAATGATCATTCAATAAACCATTTTAAAGTCCTCCAGTGGTTCCAAGAATGCCTTTTATAACTTTTTTCCCCTTAGAATCCAATCAAGGATTGGAAACACATTGCACAGAGTGTCGTATCTCTTTAGTCTTATAACCTGGGACAGTTGCCCTGCCTTCTGTTGCCATTGACTGGCTCGTATTGGGCCAGTTTTATGTCATTGACTGATTCCTAATGAACCGATTCCTCATTGCCAAGTTCCCAGGCTGCCCTCGCACAGTAACGAGGTGAAATCTCTCCACGGCAGGGCCAGACTGGAAATCTTACATGAGTGAGCCTGGAGATAGTTAAAATCTATGCAATAGCTACAATCACTTTGGCAACAGGCCCTGTAGGGAAATGTTGTGAAAGACGTGTTTATGGTTAATGTTTCAGCGCAATTTGCCAAGGTCACCTGCTTCCGGGCCCAGCACTGTCCTCTGGCATTTTGTCCTGGGAATTCTCAGTGAGATTCAGTCCTTGGACTTAAAAAGTAAATCCACCTGGCTGTTTTTGTGCTACTGGGTTTTGAAGGACATGCTCTCCAGGTAGCCCCTTCTGCTTTCTGAATCCACACTTGACTTTTTAAAAATCTCCCACGTGTCTGGTCTATCTGAGCTGATCTGCAGACCCTCTGGAACATGCATTTCTGCTGACTGTCGACATGTGACCTCTATCTATGTTTTATGGACACAGTTTATATTTGAATTTTTTCTTTAATTGCTCTAATACTGTGTCATCTGTTAGGGCCTAGAGTTTGTCATCAGCCAATTCGGTGCTCTAAAGCCCCCAAATAAATGTGAGCTTACCATGTTGCTGGCACTCTTTGTAAAGAGCGTGAGGATTGAATGAGATCGCAACCCCCTAATGTACAAGTAAAATTAATCCCATAACACAGATGAGAAAACTGATCCACTCAAAGAGAATTAGCAACTTGCCCACTACCACATGGCTAAGGGTTTAAACCTGATTCTAGAGCCTGCATACTTCATCTTTTTAAGAGGTGCCACTAAAGGGATACCGCATACCTTTTAAGAAATTTTTAGATGCTGTTTTGAGATAGTGTGCTGCTGAAATACGGGTTTTGATGTCATTACTAAACTATTGAGCCTTTGGTGGATTTAAACCTCAGAGCAATGGTGCTAGTGAGAAGTCCACCGTTGTTAAGTTTAGCTCTCGAAGGAACCTTATTTTGGCAATGCCAGGGCTTCTGCTGTCAGGAGCTCAGCATCCTGGTCTGCGCTTTGACTTGCTTCACTTTCAAATGAAAGCCTTTTAGGGCACAGACGCAGGGAGTAGGATGATGAAAAGAAAACATTTTGTGGTGTTTTTTTGTTTGTTTTTGTGTGTTTTTGTTGTTTTTTGGGTTTTTTTGCGGAGTTGTCCTCTTTATTACAAGCATTTAGCTTACTGGAATAAATAGGAGAATATCCATCGGCAAAGTAAAGCATTTTACAAAACCCATTAGAAAGACATGGGTAGCTAAGATATGGGTAGTTTTCAAATCAATTTTTTATAAAAATGAAAAGTAATTTTTAAGGGCAAGATATTATAGCAGAAGAAAATCTTCTCCTAAGAAAAGACTTAATTGTTTACAATGATCAAATCTCCGTGCTATTTGTATGACCCGTGGCCTGGGCTCCATCGGAGGAGCCCCTGAAGCAGAGGCTGGAGATCTCCAAAGCAGCTTATGAGGACACTAGAAATTACCATTGTTTTTTGCCACTAAAAAATGAGCCCGATGGTAGCAAAATATAGGCAATAAGGATAAGCACTCCAACAAACTGCCTTTTCTTTGGGTCAAATGGTTATGAATTGACCTCATCATAAATTATAGCCATGTGACACCTGCAGGAACTCATAAGCAATAAAAACACCAAGTGGGGAGAAAAAACCAAAACACCAACACTGAACCAGAATGGCCCTGACCAACCATCAGAGAACCTTTAAGTGGACAATCAGTGTCTAGGGTTAGCTGTAATTGCCATATCTTTTAAAATAACATTGCCCTAGCTGGTTTGGCTCAATGGATAGAGCATCAGCCTGAAGGGTCCCAGGTTCAATTCTGGCCAAGGGCACATGCCTGGGTTGTGGGCTCGATCTCCAGTAGGGGGCGTGCAGGAGGCAGCCAATCAATGATTCTCTCTCATCATTGAAGTTTCTATCTCTCTCCCTCTACCTTCCTCTCTAAAATCAATAAAATATATTTTAAAATAAAAATAAAATAACATTAAAAAATCTTTTTAAGTACTTATTGTACTTTTAGATAAGATGATGTGATTATGTTTGCCTTCTCTCCCCAGGGACCAAAAACAGAAGTTCTCAGCTTTTTATAGTAGGAGGCCTCTAGGGGGTTTCACTTCGGTGACTTAAAAACAAGTTTCCTGTCTCTATGAAAAAAAAAAAAAAGATGAGAAGGGAACATAGGGAAATCATGATGGTTGGGACATGAGAATGGTGGCTGGTCTTTAGAACTCAATTTTTAATAATTTCTCCTAATGTCCTAATTTATAGCTTCAAAATTAAAATTTTCAGAGGGAGGGGAACAGATTCATCAGCCTCTGACCTGGGAATAGAGTGGGAGGAAGAGAGAGGGTAGAGCTGGCAGAGGAGGAAGGCAGAGGAATTTTCTAGAGTCCTGTTTTGGTTGATGGTTGGTGATTAATGAGACAAGCCGCTTCTCTGGGAGTCTTGACTATCTTGAAATTAAAAAAGAAGAGAAGAAAATGTATTCTAGCTCAATGCATCTTCAGATTTTTCCTTTCTTTTTTCAATTGAAAAAGAATCCCTGATTTAGAAGGGGAGATTGCCTAAGCCTCTCCACTCACTTGTTCAGGAAGAAATAAAGCAGAACCTGACATCTACATTTCTCAGGTATTGAAAAGCATTAATGCCACGGGGCAAATGTGTAAGCAAATGAAATTTCATCTCCCCCTGATGTCGGAAGGGTCTAACCCAAAGCCGTATCCTTGGTTTCGATCTCGGCACTCTCTCATACAGAAATGCTCCAAGAAGGTGCATTGCTCTGGAATTGACCTGCATTCTTTTCAGAGACCACCTCAGTGTGGCTGCAGACTTTTTCATCAATACTGGAAAATAATCTAATCTTTGAATCAGAGGTGACACCGCATCCAACTGGATTTCCTTGGTTGTTTATTATTTCATCCCGTCATTCATTCAGTTAGCGATATTGGTCAATCAACTATGTATATGGCAGGCTACGCTCAGTGCTGCCAGCACAGACATCACAATCCCTGGCCAGCAGGAAAGTCTGAGGCTTCCGGAAGTGTTAGGGGCAGGGTTGCAGAAGTGCCATCAGAGTTCAGAAGGGAGAGTAACTAGGCTGGTAAGGGATGGACCCAGGGAGGGGAGGGTCAGAAAGGTGTTAGATGGAGGGGGCTTTTGGTGGAGCCTTGAAAAGGCAAGTGGACGTTGGCCCCTTTGATTGGGTGGACAAAGGACTATTCATGCAGAAGAAAGAGAATGCATTAAAGATAAGGCAGACGGTTGGCTCTTTCTGGAAATACACATAATTAAGAATGACAGGCCGTGCTGAAACCGGTTTGGCTCATTGGATAGAGCATCAGCCTGTGGACTGAAAGGTCCTGGGTTCGATTCCGGTCAAGGGCATGTACCTGGGTTGCGGGCACATCCCCAGCAGGGGGCGTGCAGGAGGCAGCTGATCGATGTTCCTCTCTTATCGATGTTTCTCTCTCTCTCTCTCCCTTCTTCTCTGTAAAAAAAAAATCAATAAAAATATGTTTAAAAAAAAAAAAAAAAAGAATGACAGGCCGAGTCCCCTCTCCCCCAGAGACAAAAGCCACAGCAGTCGCCGCCACCCATGAGGATCCCAGAGCCCTATTGGTCAGCAGCCTTTTGGAGCAGAGACCAAAAGGTCAAGGAAACAAAGGACAAAATGGATCTGTACCCCAAAAGGATGGATGAAATGGTGATGATTTTGAACCTTGCTTGAGTCCACAGGCAACACCCCAATAATGCATATACTGCTGTTCCAGATTTGCACTTCCCCAGTCACTGCGTCTGCATCTGCATATCCAACGTAAGGGGGGAAAGGACCTTCAAGAGAATTAGGACTTTTTTCTTAATTTCATTGACTTCAGAGATAATTGCAGACTTGCAGTGTAAGTATTGGAATTTCACAAAAGACATAGGACTTAACTGGAAAATGGGAAAAAAAGAAGGAAAAAATCCCTCTAGGTAGCTTAGGTGAAAAAATGTCCCTTTTATTTTGCCGTTGGTTATGATTTCAGAGCATAATGCTTTGGGTTTTTGTTTGTTTGTTTTTTTACATTATTTTTCCGATTTTAAAATCATACAGTTTTCTCTAATTTTTAAACCCTTTCCTCCCCCATTTTGACATTTGCTCTTGGAGAACACCCCCAGAAAGTGGGAATTCCGTTTTTCCCTTCCGAACTGGAAGAACATGTTTATGAAGAATTTTTGTCTTGGAGAATTTAACAGTGTTCCCCAAGGTTGTGCCTCTAAGGGTGGTTCATTTTCTCTGACACTTTTGTTTCTCGCGGTAAAGTACTGGGAGTCCAAGAAAAGGTCTGTTCCTGTACATTACATTGCTTGAGTCAGGATTAGTTTTATTCCGCAGCTACAAACAGTGGTAACTTGTTTACAGAAATGCATTTGGAAGAGAAAAATCTTGTAAAGCACAGTGAATGTTTCTTCAATTTCTTGTTCAGCCCATGAGGAAAAGACATTGCCTTTATTTTGACCACTAGTCACTTCTCAATAAACGTAAGATCCTGTTGAGCATTAAAAATAAGAGAGAGGGAGAGGCTGGAGCCTGGTGTGTGGGAAGGTGGGAGGGGAGTGTGGGAGGGCGGCGCTGAGAGGCCTGTGTGCCTCGTGAGGGGCTTTGCTCCATCGCGATGCCCTGGAGCCACCTCGGGGTAAGCTGGGAGCCAAGGGACCGGTCCCATTTGATTAACCCCCAATAATGGAGCCTTTACCAAGCATTGTGCTGCTTTTGGACTTAGTATTTTTCAAATGATGAAAGTGATGTCAGAAATACAAAATTGGTGTTTTTCTTGGCAATCTAATGAGTGAGGGATTTGTATTTGTTTCAGCTGACTAGAACCGGCCTGGGCTGGGCAGTCAGTACCTACTGATGAATGTGTGTGTGAGAAAACGAAGAGTTAGGTTTTTGTGTAGGATGGTTGCTTACACAATGGAGATGTATCTGGTTGGTTTTTTTTTTGAAAATCCATACCCAGATTTACCAATGAGTCTGGTCACCTTGGGAAGCTGCGTTCAACCCCTCAAGGCTTCGGCGCGGGTGACAGTGCAGGTGCCACGCTCAGCTTCATTTTGGGCCTGTGGTCAGCCCGTCTTTGCTGTCCCGTTCCCGATTCCTGAAGTCAGGAGCTGTGTTCCAGCACGTTCCTGGACTACCCTGCCTGCCACCGTGTCTCAGCACATCCTTAAAGGGCCTTCCTGCCCACCTCGCTCAAGATCGCCCCCTTTCCTGAACCATGGGGCGAGTATTTAGGTGCTTTTGGTATCTTTTTTTTTTCTCTCTCTTCATGCCCAACTTTGCACTCCTAGAATTCCAAGCATTACATCAGCTCTGGAATCATATCTGTCCACATACAAATACTATTTGATGGTGCATGTAGTTATAATGAGATTACCCAGGGAAAAAATTCCAAGAGATAGATAGGCTATGCCAGTGATGCCTCACTATGGTATTCTTTCTTACTATAGTGTTTTCCGTCCCTTTAATGGTAATTTATTGACTGTCCACGATCAGTCGACAAGTACAGTGGATGTGCATGACACCTTTCAGTGCTCTAAGAACAAAACTGTACAACATGTTTAGCAGGTGATCATTTGGAATAGAGTCGTCTTGGGCAAAAAAAACCCAGCCCCGCCCCATGCTGCTTCCAGGCAGAGCAGAGCACTGGCTTTTATAACAGTAGCAGCAGGGCTCCTGGGACCCCCGGTTCTCTTCCAGACCCCTTCTTGACAAGTTCCTGTGTTCATAAACAGGTCGGGAATTCCAGGCCCAGCGCACAGGAAACGACAGTTAAGCTTCATGGGGTTACATGGCTGACGTGGGGGGTGTGGGTGGAGGGAGGTCATTGCATCTGTGTAAGTGTGGGTTCTCGGCTTTGCAAGGATGGAAACGGGCTGGGAGTTCACATGGGCTGGCCAGAACCCTTCAATTCCGTGCAGAAGCCTGGGCAGTTTGCCACGAAACAAAGACATTTGCATGAATTTTGGGTTGCAGAAACAGGATATGTAGGCAGCATATGGGTTTTGTCTGTGTCTTTCCTTCTGTTGCTGCTTCATCCACCCTACTTTTTAGCCTCTTTGTTGACCAGTGGCCAAATGTATTGTGGGGAAAGCACCTGGTGGCCAGATCCCATGAAGTGCAGCCACTCCAGACTCCACAACTTGGGGGCTTGCTGTGTCCTTACATAGAGAGCAATTTAGGGACACACTGATATACCGGCTTGCAAACCACTTTTGGGTTTGCACACCAACAGGAGCAAACAATAGCTTTAACTTCTCAAAGACTCCCCAAGGGTCTTCTCAGCCTCCTCCTCCCAGTTCTTCAGCGGGGAGAAAGAAAAATATCTCAGCACCAGAAGTGGTACAGGTCAGGTTTGGGTCAGGTTTCCTTGATTTTGTCTTTGATATTTTCCATCCCTTAGGTCAGTGGTCAGCAAACTCATTAGTCAATAGAGCCAAATAACAGTACAACGATTGAAATTTCTTTTGAGAGCCAAATTTTTTTAACTTAAACTTCTTCTAACACCACTTCTTCAAAATAGACTCGCCCAGGCCATGGTATTTTGTGGAAGAGCCACACTCAAGGGGCCACAGAACCGCATGTGGCTCGCAAGCCGCAGTTTGCCGACCACGGCCTTAGGTGACTAGAGCATGCAGCTGAGGGGTTAAGAACTGAGCAGATTCTGTGGGTAGGTTACCCAGCTTCATTCCTGGTTACAGTGGTTCTTACACTAGTGCAAACGAGAGTCCCCTGGGTTCTGATTAAAACGCAGAAATCAGTCCCCAGTTTCTGATTCAGTGCCCGAGGGTTGCAGCTCAAGAAATGTACATTTCTGACGAGGTGCCAGGTGGTGCTGATGGACCACACTTGGAGAACCACTGCCTCATGTCACTTAAGACTGTGCCCACTTGTGTGAAAGGTCATACCAGTACCCCCTGCTCATGGCGGTCATTGTTAAGTGGATATAGGTAAAATGCGTTGAGCTGTGAATACTGCTCTGCAAGTGTATCCATTCTGGAAACTTTTGCCCGTGCTTTTTGTCCCTGTTTTGTGTGTCAGTGTTTTATTGTGTTTTTTTTATGGGGTTTTTGTGGTGTTTTTTGTTTGTTTTTTGTAAATGAGCCATTTAGCAGGTGTGAACTTTAGAAGTTGAGTTTATAACCTGATTTAAGTAATGTGTTATTTTCAATTCTTTCTTTCTTTTTGTAGCATAATTTATACAGTTTATTTAAAAACATCATTAAAAAATTTTTTTGTAAGGGACTCATCCATTATTTAATTTAAGGCTTTGTATGCTATGGCGCTATTTCCTTCCCTGTTATTTTTAAAACAAGCAGTCTGTTTCAGGTGGCTGTCATATAATTTTGCTTTCTGATTTCTTTCACATGATAAAATGTTTTTATGTTATAAATTCTGTGCATAATTTCAATGGACTTGCTGACATTTATATAAAATCATTTATTGTTGGACACCTACCAATAGAGCATTGGTTGAGTAAATGGTAGTACATTTATGTATAAGACATTAAGCAGCCATTTAAAAAGATATAGTAGAAGTATATTTGTTAACATAGACATATTCTTGATTATATTCAAAAAGATGATTTTACCAAAAGATCGACTGCCTCCCAGATCTATCTGGTCGTTTACTGCCCCAGTCTCAGCAGCTTCCAAACTTTAATGGGCCTCAGAATCACCAAGGAAGCCTAATAAATGCAGGTTTCAGGCTTCCTGCCTCGAGTTTGATTTAGGAGGCGGGGCTCAGGGGCTGGCATTTTTACAAGGATCCAGGTGATTCTGATGTGGGAATGACACTCCTCCCATTTCTACCTGTCGGAGCTAAACTTAATTTTCCGAGCTTCTCCCGCTTCCTTCTCAACACCTAGAGAACTTTGTGGCACTTCTTGCCTGCTTTCTTGTGTCGTGTGGATCTTGATGACGCCTTCTGAATGGTCAGACTTTTCCCAGTCCTCCAAGCCGGCCCAGGCCAGCTCCCCTGTGAGAGCAGTGGGATCTGTGTCAAGCCCCACGTGAGTTCCTGAATACAGATACTGAAATATTTGGAATCCACTTTTGTTTACTTTGTAACGAGGAGAAAGAGTCCCAGCATTTCAGAACTCTTAAGCACACCTGGTACTAGCAATAATAACCTTTCCAACCTTGATAGAGAGAGAGAAGAAAAAATCTTGTTTAAATTACCCTTACCTTGGCAAGGCTGTGAAAAGTAAATATGTGTCCTTTTGTGCATTAATTCTGGCCTAAGCCAGACAGCCAGTGTTCATTGAAGAGGGTGGTCAAACCCTTCGCGAGGCTTGTCGTTCCTAAAGCCTGGTGGGAATATCTTCCGGATTGGTTGCTCGGTTTCTTTCTTAGACTTTATGCCATTGAGGTTTATTGAAGTTGAGTGTCTCATCTTGCAGTTCACTTAGGGGCCACCTGTGCGCTAACGTTGACGTGAGTTTCCCATTAAAGTACTTCTTAGGTTTTATTGGTTTGGTTTCTCTCCTTCCTTAAACCAAATAACATTGGCTATCCATACCAGTCAGGGTTCTTTGCCTGACACGCCCTTTTGTGGAGCAGGCCAGCTGTCACAGATGTAGGGTGATAAGTGTAACAGTTGGTAAATATTTTCTTGAGGTGATATTGACATTTTCCCTTACCTATGAAGGGACTAGACCATATTTTGTACAAACCCGTGGTTATCCTGGCTTTAAAAGCACAAATAGCTACCTGAAAGCATTCCTCAGAAGGAAGCCTAAAGAGCCAGGTTTGATAGCTCGCTTCTCAGAAAAAGTTCTTCCTTGCTTCACCTGCAATTGTTAATTTTGTACAGTTAACTACAGAGGACCTGTGAATTGGTATTACGGCAAATAGAAGGTGCTGGTTAATGAAATTATTCTGGCAGATTGTACTTGTCCATATGGCAGACTCAGAATCGTTCTTCAGAACTCTGTTCAGACATCAGATCTAAAACCAAGTTTTACATGCTCCCTTTCCTTGGAAAAAGTTAACCATTTCTTTTATTCTACGTCCACAACAATCAATACCTTTCACACAGTTCTATGATCATCTATCACAGTCTAGTGTAATTATATGTTTGCATGTTGCTCTTGTCCACCAGGTCGGAAACTCACTAGGCATCGAGTGTGACCTGCTTATCTGTACAATGTAATCACCTGGATAAACGCCTGGGTAGAGCAGTACTAAATAAGTGCATGTATGATTGAATAATCTGCGATGAACAAGTGGCATCAATCAGATAAACTGCATTTTGGGGTTGTTTTCTGAGGATTCCTGCAGTTACCAAATTTAAAGCTATCACCTTGTCATGACAAATTTCTCTAAAATATTGTTATAGTAAGAATAAATGGTGAAGCCCTAGCCCATTTAGCTCAGTGGATGGAGTGTCAGACTGCGGACTGAAGGGTCCCAGGTTCGATTCCAGTCAAGGGCATGTATCTCGATTGTAGGGTCCAGTCCTGGCCCTGGTCAGGGCATGTGCAGGAGGCAACCAATTGATGTGTCTCTCTCACATCAATGTTTCTCTCTCTCTCTCTCTTTCTCTCTCTCTCTACTTCTCTTCTACTATTTCTAAAAGTCAATGGAAGAGTATCTTCGGGTGAGAATGAACAACAACAATAACAAAAAAAAGAATAAATTGTGCAAAAGATAAGTCCAGCGTCTTCTTCTTCCTGGATTCCTCATGGCAACTGTGTGTTCCCAGCCTGTGGGATCCCCGATTTAAGGAATAGAGCTGAAATTCTGCGGAAACCTGCTCTACATTAGCCCATTAGCTGCTGTTAAATTCCTTTCCTGGGCTCTTAAATTCCACAGAAGGCTTAGCTATCACAGATATTTGAACCATGTATATACGTGATAGACATCAAACACACAATCTCTAATTCTAAAATGTTTGCATTAAAAGAGCCAGATGACTATAGAATTGAAAGGGACCTCTTCCTTTTTCTGATTAGGAAACCAAGCCTCTTGAGAGAGGGGCAGTTTTCGTTAGTGGAAAGAGCTCCAGAATTGAAATCAAATAGGCAGGATTCTGATCTTGGTTCTGGGGCTCAAATCATAGTCTCCTCTTGGATGGCTGTGTGATCATAAGCAGTTCACGTAATATTTTTTGAAGATCAGTGTTCTCATTTGTAAAGTTTGGTTAAAGACCCACCTCAGTGAGTTATGACAAGGGATGACCTGAGATACTGTGGGCCAGGGTATAGACTATGATACCTGCACAGAGCAAATCCCCAGAGACCATACATAGTCTCTGTCCTTCCTGCTGTGTCACACCCTCTGTGACACAGTTAGGACCTAGAGGTTCTCCTGGAGGTATTATTAGGGTATGTTGTGGTTCCCAGTTTACAAGACTCCTGCACTTCACGGATACTCTGACAGTCGCAGCAAAGGAGCTGTGTCCCACCAGCATTTGAATATAAGAGTCAGTTTCTCACCTTAAGAACAAGCTCCCTTCTGAGTTACAGGTTTAGTGGCTGTTAATTTTTTTCTTTATCTTTTTTTCCCTTTCCTTGCCCTGAGAATTATGGCACCTCCCAGTCAACCATCAACTACAATTGAAGTTTGTGTAATTGTGTGAATTAGAAAGATCATCAACACACACACACACACACACACACACACACACACACACACACACACATATATATATAGTAATATGCAAATTGACCAAACGACCAAACAGCAGAAAGACTGTCCGGACAACCTTCTGGATGACCACACTATGACACACACTGGCACCAGGCCAGCCAAAGCGGGTGCAATGCAATTGGTTGGGGGGCCCCACCATCACCCCACGATCGTCCCACAGAGGGAAGCCCAGGCCACCCTCTGTGGGGCAATCAATGGGGGGGGGGGTGATCAATTGGACGGGGGAGGGGGTTCTGCGATTGCTCCAAAGTGGGAGGCCCAGGCCACCCTCTGCGCAGCAATCAATCGCAGAGCCCCAGCCGGGTAAGCGGGGCCTCCCTCTTTGGGGCCCAGGCTACCTCGCCGGCGGCACTATGGCGGGTGGGTCAGGTCTCCCTCTGCGGGGTGATCGATCTGGGAGCCCCATGATTGATCGCCCCATAGAGGGAGGTCCAGGCCACTGGCCAGCGATGCTGTGGCAGGTGTGTGGGGCTAGCCAGCAATCACCCTGCAGAGGGAGGCTCAGGCCAGGCAAGCAATCACACCCCACGCCTGTCGCCCGCAGGGGAAGGCGACCAGTGGCGGGGGGCAGGGGGGGGAGTGCCGCACAGATGGCAAGCAGCGGCAGGGGTGGGGCCAGCTGCCGGCAGCCAGGGGAAGGAAAGCCCCGATAGGCCCTGATCGCCAGCCAGGCCTAGGGACCCTACTTGATGGGTCCCAGATTGTAAGAGGGCACAGGCTGGGCTGAGGGACATCCTTCCAACCCCCATGCACGAATTTCATGCACTGGGCCTCTAGTATATCCTACATAATAAAGAGGTAATATGCAAATTAACCTTTATGCCCTCATAAGATGGCTGGCTACCACCAGGCTGGCGACAGGATTAGTGAGGGATGACCAAACGACTGAACAGCAGGCTGCATGGGGCGACCAGGCCGGCAGGGGGGTTAGTGAGGGACGACCAAACACTGAACAGCAGGCTGCATGGGGCGACCAGGCCGGCAGGGGGGTTAATGAGGGACGACCAAACACTGAACAGCAGGATGTGTAGAGTGACCAGGCCGGCAGAGGGGTTAGTGAGGGATGACCAAATGACTGAACAGCAGGCTGCGTGGGGCGACCAGGCCAGTGGGCGGGGGGGGGGAGGGGGGAGGGGGAGCAGTTGGGGGCAGTTAGGCTGGCGGGGGGGGCAGTGAGGGGCAACTAGGCTGGCAGGGGAGGCAGTTGGGGGTAACCAGGCTGGCAGGTGGGGGCCATTGGGGGTAACCAGGCCAGCCAGGGGGGGCAGTAAAGGGTAACCAGGTCGGTGGGGTGGGGGACAGTTAGGAGCGACCAGGCCAGCAGGGAGGGGCCAGTTGGTGGTGACTTGGCCAGCAGCAGGGGTCAGTTAGGGGTAACCAGGCAGGCAGGCAGCTGAGCAATTGGGATCCAGTGGTCTAGGATTGTGAGAGGGATGTCCAACTGCCAGTTTAACATGTTAAACTGGCAGTCAGACATCCCCCGAGGGGTCCTGGATTGGAGAGGGTGTAGGCTGGGCTGAGAGGACACCCCCCCCCATGCACGAATTTCATGCACCGGGCCTCTAATATATATATAAAAGCTTACACAACCATCCAACCAGTAGCTATGACGTGCACTGACCACCAGGGGGTAGACGCTCCAACCAGTTGCTATGATGTGCACTCACCACCAGGGGGCAGACGCTCAACACAGAAGCTGCTGAGCTGCGGTGACTTAGTAACTGCAGTTCTTGGGTGACACACCTGGAACCAGAGAGGAGGGAACCCGATTCTGGGGTGCGTCACCTGAGAATCACCCCCTCGCAATTCAGGACCCTTGGGGGATGTCGGAGAGCCGGTTTTGGCCCGATCCCTGCAGGCCAGGCCGAGGGACCCCACCGGTGCACAAATCTGTGCACCTGGCCTCTAGTTTCCTATAAAGCACTAGAAACTCAGCACAAAGCATATAATAAAAATTTTGGAAAAATGAGATCTATGCCACCTAACAAATCTTCAGGTTTTTTTGTTTGTTTGTTTTTGTTTTTTGTTGTAGTTTTTTTTTAATATATTTTATTGATTTTTTTACAGCGAGGAAGGGAGAGGGACAGAGAGCTAGAAACATCGATGAGAGAGAAACATCGATCGCTGCCTCCTGCACACACCCCACTGGGGATGTGCCCGCAACCAGGGCACATGCCCTTGACCGGAATCGAACCCGGGACCCTTGAGTCCGCAGGCCGACGCTCTATCCACTGAGCCAAACCGGTTAGGGCAATCTTCAGTTTTTTTAAAATATATTTTTATTGATTTTTGGAGAGGAAAGGAGAGGGAGAGAGAGATAGAAACATCAATGATGAGAGAATCATTGATCAGTTGCCTCCTGCACACCCCACACTGGGGACCAAGCCCACCCATTGGGCATGTGCCCTGACCGGAATCAAACCTGGGACCTTTCAGTCTGCAGGCCGACACTCTATCCACTGAGCCAAACCAGCTAGGGCTAGTCTTCAGTTTTTAAATATCACATTGCAAAATAGTAAGTTAAATATTTGTGCTGAAGTGAAGGGTCTGGGCTGGCAGTACACTGGGGGCCCTTTAAGCACACCAGTGCTAGTTGTGAATTGGAGCATCATGAAGCTTTAATTGGGGGAAAAGCAGCAGTTGTTTCCTTTGGTCATTCTCCCAGAGTCCATTTGTCATTTTTAAAGACAACTTATTTTTCGGTCTTTTTCTTCCCTGTAAAGGCAGAAACCTGTGGGTTCTTGTCGTGGGACGCTCACCAAAGGAACACAGAATCGGGATTCCAGAGTTCAAGTACGTGGCAAATATGCACGGAGATGAGGTATGTATGGGGCCTGAATAGGTGAAATGTCACCACAGACACTCCGCTCAGGTCTTTTGAGCTCTACCTAAGTGCCAAGAGGCAGCATAAATTACAGCAAAGAATCTGGAAAGGTCTTCCTGTTGGGCCTTCTGAGAGGATTAAGCAACCAGGGCCCGACAACCATCGCAGGCATTTGGTGGTTTACCCAGTGTCCTACGAGGGTAACTTGAGCTTCTATTGTATTGGGTCTGGAAGACCTACTGTGCCTGGACTCAACTGCCAGCCAAGTCCCTGAGCACCTTCCTGGGTTGACCTGCCCCCCCAACCCCATCAGCAACAAGGTGACCCAGCAAAGGAGCTACATTCTGTTTCAACTCCGAGCAATCAGAAGATCCAAATAGCTATTCAAACTGATATCTGGGTTTTTAATGCGTTTGTCACTTGCTCTTCATCTAATACTCAATGTTTTCCATGCTCAAGTTTAGACAATCCAAGTTAGGGTTCTCTCATAGCGACCATTCTATAAACACTAAAATTCCATAATGCTTTGTTTCTTTTCCAACTTAGCAGGGATAAACTCTATTTTTATTTTGTGGTTTTTTTTTTTTTGTTGTTATTTATTTTATATTTTGCAGAATACCCTTTTACTACTCCTACCTGCCCAGCCATTCTTGCTAGGCATTTGAAAATGCTCACTGCTATTTCTCGCCCTACATCTCAGAGTATTTTAAGAATGTGACAGCTGGCCCTAGCTGGTTTGGCTCAGACTGAAAAGTCCCAGGTTTGATTCCAGTCAAGGGCACATGCCCAGGTTACAGGCTCAATCCCCAGTATGGGGTGCACAAGAGGCAGCTGAGAGATGATTCTCTCTCATCATTGATGTTTCTATTTCTCCCTCCCTTTCTGAAATCAGTATAAAATTAATTAATTAATATTTTTTTAAAAAGAATCTGACAACTGTAGTATTTTTTGTTCTCCAGGACTTCATACAACTAGGCAATCAGATGGAAGACAAAGACAGTTTCTAGTCATCACATTCAAGAAAGTTTACATAGGATTAATGTGTAACACCCTGTAAAACACACTTAACTTTAAGGAATGTCAAAGTAAAGGCATATCCAGTAAGCACAACCAGCAGGCTTGTTAAAACACTTCTGAAGTTGCAATCGTGTGGGTGGCATGCTCTAATCGAACGCTGAGCTTCCTGTTGTGCTCACCCCTCCCCGAACCCGGGCTCTACAGGACAGGACACACGCACACACGCAGGCATGCTGCCCGGCCTGTCCTGCCACAGGCGGTTCTTCTCGAATCTGCAGCTACGATGCAAACACTTGCCTCCAAGAAAGGGGCTGATCTTTGAATCTGACTTGTAGTTGGGTGGAAGTTCAATCCCTCTGTGACTTTTCGAGCATAATGGGCTGTGCTTTAAAAGACTTCGTATTGCTGGGAGTCTGACCAAAGTTGCTTTTAATGAAACAACCATTCATTCTAGACAGCAGCCCAGAGTTCCTTTTGCTATCTGGCTTATTGATCAAGGTCCCGTGCAATCCATTTTTAATAAGAGACACATGACACTCATTGGCTTCAGTTGTTAGTTATTACTGAATTCCTGACATTTCAGAGGTTGCAGCCTGTTGCTCCAAAATTAATTCTCTGAACCCAGACTTCCAAAGGTAAGTAAGAGTCCTTTCCCTCGCTCACCTCTGACTGCTTATTCCTTCCATGCACTTTCCCAAATTTCTGGCATCTTGCTGTCCAGGTAGTCAGCGTACCCCATCAGATCAGGCTCTCCAGTTCACTTTGATCTGAGGACTGAGATGAGGCAGGGGAAAGTCCCAGGGTGTTTTGGGGTGAGGACCTGACGTCCTGTTACAGGCCGTGTGTCCCCGCTGGGAACAGTGTTTGTAGGCGCAAAGGGCCATTGAGAACCTGGTTATTCTGACATTGAGATCTTGCCTGTTCTGCCCTCCTGGTGCCACTAGGAGCTAGGGGACATGGTGACTTAACCCAGGAGCAAAGGAATCACTTGAGGTTGAGGTCTATCCCTTGACTCATCCTGCTTCTCCCAGATCTTTTGTAATTGAAAGAACATTTCAAAACCCATTACTAAAAAGCACCATAGTGAACATCTTAGGGCAGTGATTCCTCACCTTCTTTGGACGGAGTCCTTACTCTTCTGACACAGACTTGGAATGCTGACCTCAGGGACTGTGCTCCTGCGGGAGCTGTGGGCCCGTGTGGAGAACCCCAGCAGGGGCACATGTGCACGAAGTAGTGTGGTGGACAGAACTAACCCACTATTATAAAAATGTTTCCTCTTGCCTGCCTGGTGTGGCTCAGTAGTTGAGTGCCAACCTATGAACCAGGAGGTCAATCAATTCCCAATCAGGGCACATGCCCAGGTTGTGGGCTCGATCCCCAGTCTGGGGCATGTAGGAGGCAGCCAATCAATGATTCTCATTGTTGATGTTTCTATCTCTCTCCCCCTCTCCCTTCCTTTCTGAAATCAATAAAAATATTTTTAAAAAGAAAAAATAAATAAATAAAACGTTTCCTCTTTTCCCTGGACCACCACCCTCTCCCCTTGTGTGTGTGTGTGTGTGTGTGTTTCCACACTAATGCCATGGCTACATGACAGCGGCATCAGCAGCACCAGGAAGATACAATTCTGTTGATTAGACGGGCCATGAATTTTTACCTTACCTCATTTTGCCTTGTTTTAGAGTCTGATCATTTTTAAATTAAAAATAAGCTGTTATTACAAAACCAACATATGTGCACCTTAGAAAAAATACAGATATGTGAACACACCTTGTATGACTTAATTCCTTACTATTCATGATTCCAGATATTTGCATGTGCATTTATGTGCCTGTACTTTTACCAAATGAGCTACACTAATTTGCTATTTATAATATTTTAAGTTAACACTAACTCTCACTTCATGTCTCTAAATCTTTATTCTATCTTTACCTTATACTCCACTTTGTAGTTCCTCCAATTTTCCTCAGAACATCCCCCAAATTGCCCAAATGAGGATCCAGTCTGAGACCATGTATCCCTTGAATCTCTTTTAACTTAGGATTTAAACTCTTTTCATGACATTAGATTTAATAAGGAGCCAATCAGTTGTCCGCCCTGCAGAATGTCCCACATTCTGAATATTTTGTTTCCTTCCCTATTGTAGTATTGCACTAGTACATCTGGTTCCTCTGTTGACTTCAAACGAGAAGTTAGATCCAAAGGTTTCTTGAATGTAGGTGAAATATACTTGGCTAATATATATATTAGGAATTGTGGAGATGGGTTTATTTGGCTGATGCTGAGGGTTTGGGCTAATGAGCCTGGCTACGCTCAGGAATGCAGAAAGCAAACTGTGAGGAGCAAAATCAACTCAAAGTGGCCCATCTGCAAGCAAGTATTGCAACAGAAGCAGTGAAGTTAAGTCTACTCTTGTATGATTCTTACCTCAGTCTCCTTGCCGTTGGCTCATATCCTTTTTTTAAAAAAAATAATTTTTTTATTGATTTCAGAGAGGGAGAGAGATAGAAACATCAATGATGAGAGAGAATCATTGATTGGCTGCCTCCTGCACACCCTCCACTGGGGATCGATCCCGCAACCTGGGCATGTGCCCTTGACTGGAATCGAACCCGGGACCCTTCAGTCCGCAGACCGAGGCTCTATCCACTGAGCCAAACCCGTCAGGCCTGCTCATATCCTTTTGACGGCACTGGCTCTCTAGGCCACCTTGAACAGCCTGGCACGTCGGCTTCTGTACAAGGCTTTACAGGACAGTCATAAGAGCAGCCTCCATGTATGGAGCGCAGGCTTTATGGGTGTCGCTTGTTTTGCTCACCTCTGCAGGCGGCGTGTTTGTTAGCACATTTAGCAGGAACCAGGTTCAGGTTTGTGTCTGGTCATAAGCTGTCTGAACCCAGAGCCAGAGCCCTGAGCTCTGCCTCCTTTACTCTCTCTGCCGCTTTCAGAATGTTCTGTTTCTATTGTCTTTATTTTCACATGTAGGTCTAGGATTTACCTTTCCATATAGATCAAATTAATTTTGTTTGCATGGATACCTAGTTGTTTCAGTGTCATTTGACAAGATTTGGGCTGGCAAGCTCAGAGAACACTGGAATCCACATCTCCCAGTCACCTCTCTCTGTCCCTTTCTTTTATTGATTGATTGATTTCAGAGAGGAAAGGAGAGGGAAAGAAAGATAGAAACATCAATGATGAGAGAGAATCATTGATCAGCTGCCTCCTGCACACCCCACACTGGGGATTGAGCCTGCAACCCGGACATGTGTGCTGACCAGGAATCCAACCGTGGCCTCCTGGTCGACACCACCACTGAGCCACGCCGGCCAGGCTGTCTACCCCTTTCTTCTCCCTACTCCGCACCCCCCACCCCTGACTGCAGTGAAGTCACACTGGGTAGCTAACTGACATTTGATAAGCCGTTGTCAGCTGATGTTCATGCTGTTTCAGAACATGGGAGAAATACTTCTGAGTTTCTACCTTTCTCATTTTGATGAGACTAGCAGGTGTTTCTCCAGACCACCCAGTTCCTCCTCGTGCGTCCTTTGGGGTGGTGCATGGTAGAAGCCTCGATTCTAGGTTTACTTTATGCAAGCGCCTAAGTGGCAGTGCTGCCACACCTGAAGTCTAAGAATTGTTTTTAATCGTGAGGATGATGCCAGCGTGCACTGAGTGGGGCTCTGGGCCATTCTCTCACTCCAGATATTCCTAGTGTTTGCGAGTGGGGCCTTTGCCTCCTTGCCCTGTCCCTCCACCTCATTCTGCTACTGGCTGGCTTTGTAGCAAACTGTAACCCAGTATCTACAATCAGAGCTCTGCTGAGAACTGGGACCATGCCCTGACACTGGGACAACTAATACCCACAGCCTAAACCGGTGCAGGAGAGAAATCACTGCTGCCTCCTGCCTCAAGCCCCACCCCCTGTTTTGTGCCTATCTTCTATCCCATTTTATAAAAACCTTTGTAGGAAAAGATGTTATACTTGGGTGATCTCCAGACTGCTAAGACATGTCTAATTCCTCTCTAATACAGATATTGAAGTGAAGCCTGACTATGCGCTTAAAAAGTTGTGTGCCGGTAGATTGAAACTAATCCAGTAATAGGCAAAACACAGGTCAGAGGCTGGTTTCACAAGGTGCCCCTGACCTCAGGGCCCATGGTTGTAAGTAGTTTTGGGGTCGGTGTTCGATATGCATTTGTTAAGCTTAACTGCATTACCAATTCTGATTGTTTTTTTTTGTTGGGGGGGGTTAAAACTTCAGTTTCTTGAACATCAATGCATTTTTTTTTTTACTATGATGGTTTATTCAGGTATAGACTTTTGAAATATCCACATCACACTTAGAATTTCACATTTTGGTGGCATTAATTTATATAATTAATTGTATTCCAGATGTGTAGGTTGAAGGGAAAAACATTCCCTGCATAATAGTGACCCTATTTTTCAACTTTAAAGACAAGTGATTTTCACACGCTCTCTAGATGTGTGACAGCTTATGAGATGCAGTTGGTGTGTCTTAAATGTTTGTATTTGGAGGGTATGCTCATGTTTCCCTGAACAACAGGACATACTATCTGAAGCCGTGCCTGCCCCGGACAGTCTGGGATGTGTAGCCAGCGTGCAGCAGAGGTTCCAAACTTAGTAAAACAAAACAAAAGATGAAAGCGTTAGAGCTTGTCCTTCCAAATGCCACTTGCCACATTTTTCCTCCACCCCTATCCCAGGTGGTAGCAGAATGTCCTCAGTTTTGCAGTGTGGCTTTGGATAATTAATTCTTTTTGTTTTTTGTTTGCTTGTTTTTTATTGTTGTTAATCCTCACCTGAGGATATTTTTCCATTGATTTTTAGAGAGAGTGGAATGAAGGGGAGAGATACAAACATCGATGTGAAAGAGACACATCCATTGGTTGCCTCCCGCACGTGCCCCGACTGGGGCCAGGGATCGAGACTGCAACCGAGGTACGTGCCTTTGCCTGGAATTGAACCCAGGACCCTTCAGTCCGAGGGCCAACACTCTATCCACTGAGCCAAACCAGCCAGGGCTAAATCTTCTTTTTGGATTTAGACAGAACTAATCTTTACTCCAGAGGAAGTATCTCATCCCTTTTAGGCATATATTTAACTACCCTTTTTTTTTTCTTCTTTATCTCCCTTATGGTGAGGCTGGGCTGGGTAACCAGAAATCCTGAGCCTTTAGCATGAACAGAATTGTTAGGCCCACCCCTGTGAAATTTGTTCAATATTGAAAACCCTTCAAAGGAAATAACTTGAGCATTTATTTGTATGTCTCCCCTCGCTGAGGGACGGAAGTCCTCATCTTTCCAGAAAATTCCTCTTTGGCACAGTGTTGACCTTGGAACAGACTTGTCAACAGTAGTTTTTGGGTCCATGATATACCAGGAGCTGGGTAAGATCCCAGGGCCACCGAGAAAGCAAGCAGGATCCCTGCCCCAGGCCGAGATGGTGGAGTGGGGGCAGGGTGGCCAGTCAGGGTCGGTCAGGCCATTGTACCTATGTGAGCAGTGTTGGAATAGCACACAGGTGCAGAGCTGTGGGACCACATAGGCTGGGAGGCCGGGTAAACGTGTGCCAGACACAGTCATCATTAGGCTATTTGACAAGGATTTACTTAATCAATTGTAAATTAAATCTGGAACACCACTGTGGCACCTCAGAGCTCACAGTGTAGCATTTCCGAAACAGACTCCAGCATGGGGTAGCTGATGCTGGTTCCTGTGCTCCGCACCCTCCCTCTCACTCAGCACCGCCGATGGTATGGGTTGCTCCTACAAAAATGATTACATTGTTTAGAAACATTCTTGAAAGAGCTCAAACGCTCACTTTTATCTGTCTAGCAAATTCCAACATGACTGAATAGAATGAAAACGGATGGGGCATTATTTTCTGTGTTCTGGGTTATGGCCGGTTTAACGGCCGGATGAGTTATGAGGGAAAGGCTCCCGGAGCTGGCGTGTTCAGCCTTTCGCTTTCTTAATTAAGGATTCTCTCCTGAAGTCCACCCGCCCCGGAAGGAAGTGAGCAGCTGAATGAAAGGCCACTTAAGCTACTGGACACTGTTTTGACCACATTCTTTCTTAATATTTGTACTCTCTAAGGTTTCATATTCAAAGACTTAATTTTAAGTGAAGGGAAGTTTATACATAAAACATGAGTGTCTGAGACATTTATGTTAAAGTTGGGAAGCATTAATTTGAATATTATTTGGCATAAATCTGCTGTTACAGAGGCAGCAAAAATACGGCCCAACCAAAAAAAAAAAAAAGAGGACTTTGTGTAACTCATGCTGAAATTTCATCTGTTTACCTCAGCATTTTTTAAATCATCTGACTCTTTGTTAGTGTTTTATTGTGTTTCCAAGATTTTTATTTCCCCTCTGCAGTGAAGAACTTGTGGTTTGTTTTGGCATATGGAGACAAACAGGAAAATCATGATTTTATTTTTTTTTCTAGTAACATAGGTTTTCTTTCATTTAAAAGTGGCACTGGAGGCCTGGCCAGTGTTGCTCAGTGGTTGGAATGTCTACCTATGACCCAGGAGGTCATGGTTCGATTCCCAGTCAGAGCACAGGTCAGGTTTCCGGCCCGATCCTGAGTAGAGGGCATGCAGGAGGCAGCCAATCAATGATTCTCTCTCATCATTGATGTTTCTCTCTCTCCCTTTCTCTCTGAAATCAATAAAAACTGTATTTTTTTTTTTTAAGAAAATGAAAGTCCCCAGCCCCCTCTCGCTGGTTTTAGAGTAGCCAGTAGACGGCCCATGGAGGTTGCTTCCAAATGTGCTTGAGTTTCCAAAACAGAATTGGAAACCCAGGTATGACTCACTTGACTTTTCTGGTTATTAGTTTGTAAGGACTTTTTCAAGTGACAATTTTTATTGTAAAAACAAAAATCACAGTAGGGGGGCACCTAACCGGGTTGGCTCGGTGGATAGAGCGTCGGCCTGCGGACTCAAGGGTCCCGGTCAAGGGCATGTACCTTGGTTGTGGGCACATCCCCAGTAGGGGGTGTGCAGGAGGCAGCTGATCGATGTTTCTCTCTCACCGATGTTTCTAGCTCTCTCTCCCTCTCCCATCCTCTCTGTAAAAAATCAATAAAATATATTTTTTAAAAATCACAATAGGGGGAAAAGATAGAAACTAGTAGGAAGAAATCGAAGTCAGAATTAAATATTTCCACTCTGAATTTCATGGCTACCTGTGACTAAATAATTAGCATATGCCAAATTTTCTTAGTCCCAGTTATTTTGTGTTTATTCATTCATATAAAAAAAATCATAAAAAGTGGTCTCTTTGCTTGCTTGCCAGTGAGGAGCATAAAGGAATTGCTCATCCTTGGTCCCAGCAATTAAGTCCCACAGTGGGGTTGTAACGGGAGGGTCTTTTCCTGCACTGCCTACATTAATGCCTCTGCAGCACTGTCTCTGTTTAATCACCTGCTGCCCGGCTTCCCATCTCCGAACCCTCAGCAGCACCTGATCTTATGTGAGAGGTAGACATTCCTTACTCAGAAACAGGCTCCTTGAAGCCAGGGTTACAGGGAGAAATCAATAATAAAATCTTTCCATAATAAGGCTAAAATGTGAATTACTTAAAAAAAAAAAAAAAAAAAGGAAAGAAAAATAGTAAATCTCTTCCTTGGGAATTGTAAAGCAAGATCTCTTTACCAGTCATTGGTGCATAAGATAATTTTAGGCGGATGTGATGACCATTTATTTTCAGAGTCATGCTTTTATTTTATTTTTAATTTTAGTTAATCCTCACCCAAGGATGTTTTTCCATTGATTTTTAGAGAGAGTGGAAGGGGGAGAAAGAGACAGAGAGAGAAACATCGATGTGAGAGAGACACATCGATTGGTTGCCTCCCACATGCTCCCTGGCTCCCTGACCAGGGCCAGGAACCACGCCTGCAACCGAGGTATGTGCCCTTGATTAGTCTCCACACTGGGACCCATCTGTCCACAGGCTGATGCTCTGTTCACTGAGCCAAAACTGGCTAGTGCTTTTATGGAAATGTACATTAGAAACATATCTAGCAAAATGGTAGTGACCCAGATTTTTCATTATTTTAATTTATTTTGACATTCAATATTTTGTATTAGTTTCAGGTGTACAGCAATATTTCCAGTACCCACCTGGCACCATATGTAGTTATGATATTATTAGCTATATTCCCTATGCTGTACTGGATAGCCTCATGACTATTTGTAACTATCATTTGTACTTTTTCACCCAGATCCCCAGGCCCCCACCCCTCTGGTAACCTCAGTCTGTTCTCTGTATCTATTAGTCTGCTTCTATTTTGTTTGTTCATTTATTTTGCTCTTTAGATTCCACATGCATATAAGTGAAATAATATGGTATTTGTTTTTCTTTTTTTAAAAAATATTTATTAAAGTCATTGGGGTAACATTGGTCAACATGAACATATAGGTTTCAGGTGTGGGTTGCTATGTTATCAGATCTGTATATTGTGCCATGTGCCCACCATCCAAAGTGAAATCTTCTATTCTTACCATATATTAGGACCCCATCCACCCCCCTACCCCCACCTCTGGCAATGTATTTTTTCTCTCTGACTTATTTCATGTAGCATAATACCCTCTAGGTCTAGCCATGCTGTCGCAAATGGTAATATTTCATTCTTTTTCATGGCCAAGTAATATATATATTACAGCTTCTTTATCCACTGGTCTATCCAGTTGGGTCACTTCCATAGCTTGGCAATTATAAATAATGCTGCAGTGAACATTGGGTGCATATATTCTTTCAAATTAGTGTTTTGGGTTCACTCTAATTCCTTTTTTAAAAGTAAATTATTTACAGATGGGTATTTTTTAAATTAACTTTTAAAAGAATTTCTAATGAATAATTTCTTGCACACCCATGATTGACTGCCACTCACCAGAGTGTCAGTGTGCTTGAGAAACAGGGGTCTCTCCCACAACTGGTTATGGTAACATTTACCACGTGTAGAGTCCCTTGCTGGGGAATTTGAACTGTTCTCTGACCTAATGATATCCCCTTTCCCACATGCAGACTGTAGGGCGGGAACTGCTGCTCCATTTAATTGACTATCTCGTAACCAAGGACGGAAAAGACCTTGAAATCACCCGTTTAATCAATAGTACCCGGATACACATCATGCCTTCAATGAACCCAGATGGATTCGAAGCTGTCAAAAAGCCTGACTGTTTTCACACTAATGGAAGGTAAGGATGGGCTAGTCGATCTTTATTTAAGATAAAACAAAATAACAAAAGGCTCCCCGCCCCCACCCCTTAAGAGAGTCCCTCGGCCCTGTGCGAGGAGGTAGGGAACCATCTCAGAGCCAGTGCCACATCATTGCCGTGCTGAAAACTCTCCCGGGCTGCCTGCCCGTTGCTTTCAGGATGAAAAGTGAAATCCAAGTATGGCTGCTTTACTCCTGTGCCCTCCTTACTGCCTCATTCGCCACTCCCCCTCCCAGACAGCCTTCATCTTCTGAACCTTGCAGCTCTTTCTCACCGCAGGCGTTGTGCACTTCCCTCTCCTCAAACAGCACGTCCTCAAAGCCTCCTGCCCTGGCCTAGCGTATATTAGGTCCCTAACTATGCCCCTATCACCTGGCACGTTACTCCCAGAGCACCATTTTCTGTGTCCGATTTCCAGTTTAACGTCTAAACGGTTAGCTCCCAGAGGTCAGGAATCCTGTCCATTGTGTTGGTCATTGTTAAGTCCCCAGGGCCCAGCACAGTACCGAGGCCCTCAATAATTACCACTGGATTTATTAAGCCAGTACAAGAACTAATAATAAAAAAAAAAGAGTGAGTCTTACAGTATTTTTGTTTTTAAGTGGACAGATCCTCAAGATTTTTTCTTCATAATAAAACAAAATATGAAGCTTAGAACCGGATCTCTTGGCCCAGTTCAAAATGCTTGCATCTCTTAATAACCAGCATGCTTTCAGATCCACAGCTGGGGTCATCGCATTTAAGCATCAGCACAATCTTCTTTGTACTTTTAGCCTTTTTGTGGAGAAATCTGCTTAGTCTGCCCACCTTAGCCGCTCTGCTTCCTGTCCCAACGCCGCTGTCCCTGCGCACCCGGAGAACCCTGGCCTTCTTGCCCTGTGTCACTTTGTGGGGTTGGTGCTGGCCACACTTACAGAAAGTCCAGCAGGTTTTAGGCGCATTCACCATGTTTGCGAGAGCACTGTCAGGATGGAAAGTAGTATTTCTGACTTAAACAGTTTATTTGGTTTCAACTCAGGCAGTTTGGAATTTCTCAAATGTCTAATATACATTTATATTCATGCAACTAAAAGTTGGGTTGCTTCTACCCACAATAAATAAAATCTCACCATGTGACCCCCTTCAAGGTTTTCTAGCATATTTAAACACGGCCAGTCCCCTTTCCAAGTAGCACTTTCCAGTAGTTTCTGTTATCAAATACTTTGTAACAAACCAAAATGTGGAGACTTAAAAGCAACCTCGTTTTTATTGACTCTCAATTCTGTAAATTAGGGATTTGGGCAGCGCAGCAGAGATTAGGTGGCTAAGCTCCATACCGTGGTGTCTGGGCCTGCGCTGGGGTCTGGCTGAGACAACTAAGGTGGGACCACATGTCTGGAATCTCACTTCCGATTGTCACCTGGTTTCCTCATTTCTCTGTGTGGACTCTCCACGTGGGGATCTCGGGGTCCCAAAAGGGGGTGGAAAGAGCAACAGCCCCCAAATGGAAACACGCAAACCTTTGCTTACATCCCAGTAGCTACTGTCCCGCTGGTGAGAGCAAGTCCCAGGAGAGGGGGCTGCATATTGTGAGTGCCAGGTGTGGCTCATTGGAGACGGCCACGGCAACCGTCCATCACCCCTGCACTCACTGGGAAAAAAACCCTGGAGCCCAAATAAAATGTTTACACGTTGCCCGAATCCTCTCCCGTACATGCCATCAGTAAACCCTAAAACATTCTTTCTTTTAAAGGGAAAATGATAACTTCTATGACCTGAATAGAAATTTCCCCGATGCTTTTGAATTTAATAATGAATCAAGGCAGCCTGAAACTGTGGCAATCATGGAGTGGCTGAAAACAGAGACGTTTGTCCTCTCGGCAAACCTCCACGGTGGTGCCCTGGTGGCCAGTTACCCATTCGATAATGGTGTTTCAGGTAAGCAAACTTGGGCTGGCCCTGGCTGCCTGGGCCCAGAGTGAAACTGTAAACTCTGCCTCTGAATGGGGATAAGTTCTCTCCCCATGTAACTGCTCTGGCAGGGGGAGAAAGAGCCTCATTTTCTCAACCCTGAGCCATCCTTCCTACAACTTATAAACAGTAGATGGACAGTATGGCTGAATTGACAAGCAACAACAGGACTGCTTGACATTCACCAGTGAAACAGTAAAATTGGGATTTTGATGACCTCACAAAAGGCAGGGAAAATAAAACTAGAACAACTTACCTTTCTTTGCTAATCATCCTATATAATAAAAGCCCAATATTCTAAGTGTCCGACCATTCATTTGACCAGTTGCTATGATGCGCACTGACCACCAGGGGGCAGACACTCCAACCAGTAGGTTAGCTTGCTGATGGGGTCTGATCGATTGGGACTGGGCAAGATGGGCTGGACACGCCTTAGAGCCCTCCCTTACTCCCTCCCTGGCCCTGATCATGCACCTGTGGGGTCCCTTGGCCTGGCCTGCACCCTCTTGCAATCTGGGACCCCTTAGGGCAGTGGTCGGCAAACTGCGGCGCGCGAGCCACATGCAGCTCTGTTGACTAATGAGTTTGCCGACCACTGGGATAGGGGCTTAATCACAAGGAACAACAACAGCCTATAATTATTGGAATCGAGAGTCTAGGTCAGTGGTCGGCAAACTCATTAGTCAACAGAGCCGCATGTGGCTCGCAAGCCGCAGTTTGCCGACCACTGCCTCAGGAGATGTTGGAGAGCTGGTTTCGGCCCAATCCCTGCAGGCTAGGCCGAGGGACCCCACTGATGCAAGGATCTGTGCACTGGGCCTCTAGTATGAGTAATAATTGCTGACTCCTCTTAAAACTCTGCAGGATGAGGTATACCCAGGACTAAAACATGACAGTGGTTTCATTTAACCCCTACAGCACCCAAGGAAACTTGACTGACCTCCAGAAATCGGCAAGAGTGACTAAGAGGACATTTAACTGTTAAGCTGATTGAGGAGAGATTTGGATTTGTAGATGGCTTATTTTGTGTGATGTCACCTTGTGTGTGCTCATAACACACTCGGAAGGAAGGGGAGGGAGCATTCACAGAAGTGGGTAGAGGATTTCTCTCTAAGCAGTTTGAGTGTGATGTGCTATTCCTGCTCATATGGCACTGTGTGCTGCCTCTTACTCTGATGTCAACACGGTGGTCTGGATTTGTCTTTCACATACAGCAACGGGGACATTACACTCCCGGAGCTTAACTCCTGATGATGATGTCTTTCAATATCTTGCAAATTCCTACGCCTCCAAAAATGTCAACATGAAGAAAGGAGATCAGTGTAAAAATAAAATGAACTTTCCGAATGGGATTACAAATGGATACGCTTGGTACCCACTCAAAGGTGAGTTTCTCTCCATTTCACCAGCTCCTATTGCCTGCACCAGGGCTACCAGCTGGTTGACATAAGTGTGTTAGGCACCGTGCGGTCCCTTCCATCACTAGAGCAGTGGGGGGGTGATGGTCGTTTGAGAGATGCTCAGACATGTTCCTCACTGCCAAGGCCACCTTCATACACTCAGATGCTTGTTCAGCTTTTTCTACGATGAGTCAGGAATGGTGCCAAGAAAGATGAACAGGTCACAGCTCTTCACCCCCAGTTTGATAGGGAAGAGTGACATGCAATTAAAGCATTGCAATGGCAGTATAATTAAAATAAAAATGGAATTGAGAAAAGGTACAGTGTACTGGCGTGTAAAGCCAAAACACAATAGGAAGTGGTAAAGACCTTGGAGAAACGTAATGCTTACGTCTCATCTGATGGGACAGCTGCTGCTGCTGAGATCCAGGTAACTGTTGTCAGGCCACCGCGAGTCCCAGTGCTGCCAGATCTTCCAGTTGACAGAACAAGCTGGATTCGTACATGAGGGCTCATGGTTTTAAAGCCACTTTGCAAGCTAAACAAAATACTCTTCAGACTGGATACATGGGAGGGGGCCTCCAGTTTTCCAACCTTGGAACAGGATGGCCAGTGAGGGAGGGAAGGTCAGGAGACTGCCAGGTAGGGAACATGGGAGGGGGGATGCTCTTATCAGAAGGAGTAATAGAAGCAGAAGCCCTAATATAAGGGATGTCAGAGAACTCATCTTAGTCTGGGAACTGAGATAATAGAAGGGACTTAGGATGGAAGGGTGAGAGGGAAAACAGTGTACTGGAGCGGGTTTCCACGCCATCAGGGGAAAGTGCCCCTTCGAGGCTGGCTGGCCTGACCCTCCCGGCTGCAAGCTTCAGGCTACACTTCTGCACACAGGCCACTTCCCCAGTTGTCCCTCTGGGTGCAGAGGCTATCAGGAAGTCCTGCATACGCTGGCACTGCGGTGTCTGGGTGGCTTGCTCCAGCTTTCCAGGAAATATAAATAAGCATAGACCACGAGTGCTAGGCAGCAGGGCCAGCCAGACACCACGATGTCCCAGACTTCTCTGCACTGTCCTACAGCCTCCTCTCTCTCCTCCAGCTCGGGGCTCCCGCTTAGTCCCGGCTCTTCACAGGAAGGAAAGGGTCCTTCCTGCCCAATGGCAGAGCGGTGCCTCAGGTACACTGTGCACATTTCCAGGCAGATCCAGATGTGTGGGAAATTAGCTAGGAACCCAACCTTGCTGCCAGGAATTGTTTCCAAGTGTGCCTGTGTGTAAGCTGTGTATCCTTCAGAGAGGAAAAGGCAGGCAGAGCCAGCTACTTTAAGGAGCTTGAAACAAAGCTTTCTGGCTCGGCCTGGATGTTTGTCAGCCAGGCCTGACGGGCCTTGTCCAGAGGTGCACACCCTCTCCACACTTGGCCTTCTCAGTCCCGCATGCTTTGCACACCTGTTTTACCGTTAAAGTTCTATCTACCTGAGACATAGCCATCCGCCAAGCGCTTTTGTTTTGGTTCTCTCTACACTTTTTCCCTCTTCTATTTCATGGTGAAAATGGGGTCAGAGAAATACAAAACTCTATTTTAAAAAATAGAAAGGACTGAGAAATTCTTCGTGGCTAGAATCTGGACTTACATAGATACTATTTAATATTTGAATAATATTTTTATTTATTCTGACCATTTTTTTAGCATGAAATTTTTTTCTACTTTAGTACTTTCCAAATACCCTAATGGAGTTGAGAATATGTATTTTATTGGGCAGATATCAAGTATAACAAATTAAAATCTGGCAGAAACTACTTCCTTCAGAGTTATTTTATCTCATCAAATCAAAAATGCCATTGATTGTAAAATACGATATACTACCGAGAAAGAAAAAAATGCTTCCAGCCAAACTAATGACACAATGATTTCTTTTAGCCATCAAATTTTAGACACATCCTAATTCAGAGATCTTAAAATATGAAAAGTTTTGCATCTTAGAAAAGATGACATATGATTATAACCCGTTGAAAACAGGCTCTCCAGAGAGAAGAACTGGAAAGTGTGGATTCCAGCAACCCCAGAGCAGGAGTGCCTGTGTGACTGGAGAGTCCGCACAGCACCCTTTTCCTTTCCAGAAACAGCATGATGTCATGGCTGAGAGCACAGCGGCTCGAGCAGGAGCCTGTCTCTGGCTAGAACCCTTGGGCATGTTACCGTCTCTGATTAAGTTTTCTCACCTGTAAAATCCATAATAATAAAAGCGTGATATGCTAATTAGACTGGACATCCTTCTGGATGAAGCCGGGGCTGCGAGGGAAGGCTGGGTCCCGGGTGCCAGAGGGAAGCCAGTGCCGGCAGCCAGGGGAAGGAAGGCCTGCTCTTGCACAAATTTCGTGCATCGGGCCTCTGGTGTGGGTAATAATTGCTGTGAGGCTTAAATGAGTCGATACAAAGCTCTTGAGACAGTACCTAACAATAGTGAACACTCATTAAATGTTGACCATGATTATTCCTACAAATTAGTGTACTACTTAGCTTAAAATTTTTTTTAATATTTTTATTGATTTCAGAGAGGAAGGGAGAAGGAGAAATAGTAACATCAATGATGAGAGAGAATCATTGATCGGCTGTCCGCTGCACCCCCTTTTGGCCCGAAACCTAAGCAGTGTGCTCTTGACCAGACTCAAACCAGGGACCCTTCAGTCCACTGGCTGATGCTCTATCCACTGAGCCAAACCAGCTAGGGCTGTGGGAATATTTTTAAAGAAGTGTCACTGTAGTGTACATCTGTTTAAAATGTAATTTAGGAAACAAAGATAATTTGAAACATCCTTTTTGTAATGTATGATTACAAACTAGGACCCTTCCCCTGCCCCTCACTTAAGCACAGTTGAACTTCAGTCAGCTATGATCTAGTTACCCATAGGGGAAGATTTAGGGTTGCCCAGTAATGCCTGGGTAATGAGTTGTCTAGCCCTGATTTTATATGCTAATATGCCAACTTCACCTTTTCCTGTTTACGTGTACTTTCTGTGCAACTGTCTGATTCATTGGTCTTCAAGGGCTGGGACGCTTGGCTCCACTCCAATTTTAGATCTTAAAAATATTGACTATGTTTGTGCTTAGGTGGAATGCAGGATTATAACTACATCTGGGCCCAGTGCTTTGAAATTACGTTGGAGCTGTCATGCCGGAAATATCCTCCCGAGGAGAAGCTTCCATTCTTCTGGGATTCCAACAAAGCCTCGCTGATTGAATACATAAAACAGGTGCACCTAGGTTGGTAAGAATTCCTGATTCCTGTTACAACATATAACATCTAGCAGAACCTCTGGGCTGAGAAAATGCAAGTTCCTATTTGTGTTTTCTCAGTCCAGCCCCACTTTCGTACAGAACTAACGGCTGAGAATTCTCTGTGTGAGCATCTGCAGCGTGTGAGAAACGCCGTGCCCGTGGGTGCATATAAGAGAAAGTACGGTGTGTGCTGCTTTAATGTGGGCATGTGATAGCAAGTACTTCTGCCTGCACACGTTGAGTGACCTGGACAGCTGGCAAAAGATCAGGAAACGGGTTGTTCCATCATCACCCAGTTAGAAAAGAGCCAGGTTTGCTTGTCACCCACCAGGCCATGTCCCAGACTCAGAGAACATGGGACATGCCCACGGAGCGCCATTAGCCCTCACCCCTCCCACCCACCCTCCACTCCGCCAAACGGCCTGCCACTGGGAATCCTCCCACCCGTTTTTTGACAGCTCTCTGCCTTTATCACGGATGGACAGACCAAATGTGGGGAGAGTAGTAGTTCTCAAACGTGAGCAGTCAACTCACGGGGGGGGGGGTGGGGGGGGGAAGGAGGGGCGAGGGGGGCAGGGGTCTGTTAAAACACAGATTGCTAGGTCCCATCCCAGGGCGGGTCCCATTCCAGGGTGTGATTCAGGGGGTCCTGAATGGTTAGCATCTCCCCAGGGAATGCCGACGCTGCTGATCCAGAGAAACACCCGCTGGTGGTGGTGACGGAGTCACACACAGTTCACGCTCATTGGATAGTCTGTGTCTCTCTGGGCCGGGTGTGGAAGGCTCTTCATTGTCAGAGTTAAAGTTATGTTTCTCCATTCAGAATGGCTGGGGGGAAGAAACATCAAGAATTACACAAAAGTTATGCTACCACATCAAGCCACATAGGGGTGTATGTTTGTGTTGAAGAGGTTTGTATTGTGTGCCTGCTGCATAACGGCATCATTGGTGACTTTGTAGATGCTTCCCACCTGCTACCAAGGAGGGAAAAGTAAGAAGCACAGAGGTACAGGACTGACGACAAGGAGAATTAAGAGCTCTCCTTGACCACTTATCCAAAACATGGATGGCCCTCCACCTTTCTTACTTATTTTCCCATTCCCATGCCCCCTGCCCCAACACGAGTACACAGAGATTACTGGTGAACTCCCAGGCCAGTGTCTAACTGGCTGAGACATAAATGGGGTAGGCTGATTACCTGTGGCAGATACTATAAAATTTCATCTTTCTTTTTCACTAGCATATTAATACCATTTATTTATTTTTAATCCTCACACGATGATATTTCTTCCATTTGATTTTTAGAGACTGGAAGGGAGCTAGGGAGGGGGGGGAGAGAGGGAGGGAGGGAGAGGGAGAGGGAGAGGGAGAGAGAGAGAGAGAGAGAGAGAGAGAGAGAGAGAGAGAGAGAGAGAGAGAGAGAAGCATTGATGTGAGCAAGGCACATAGATTGGTTGCCTCCCGTATATGCCCCCAACCGGGACCAGAGAACAAACCTGCAACCCAGGTATGTGCCTTGACCAGGAATCAAACCTGGGACCCTTCAGTGCACAGGCCCACACTCTACCACTGAGCCACACTGGCCAGGGCATAACAACATTTATTAAGCTTATTGTGTCTTTCTCCTTTCTAATTGTCATCAAAGTTTGTTTGGGGTCCTCTCTAGCTTAATATTCTAGTATTTATCCACTAGATTTCCTCATGAGACACATATTAGTTTAACCTTTCTATTGTGTTTATGACTATATCGATCCTTTAGTGTGTACTCTGCCTATTCTTTTCTAAAATTCCTCCTCATCAGCATCAACAGTGGAGGGTAACAGAACATGCAATGTGCCCCATGGAAATGCACCACTGTTTTTGGAATTTCAACCTACTTGTCAAGGTTACTTACCAAGCACTAAATTAAGGGCAGGCCCTGAAGTAGCTTATCGTGCTGACACAATATTGCCCGTGAAGGAGCTTTGTAAACTGTTCAATAGCATACAAACTATAGCATAGCTACTGCCATTATTAATTGGGAAGGCGAACAAGTCCATTTACACTAGGTCTTATAAAGAAGCTGTATCTGTCTCTCTGGCTCTATGATCAGATACGCACAACTCACTTAAAAATATATTCATCAGCACATCAACCCTGCCCCCTTGTGGTTTAACACAGAGGTGTTTGTTTTCTAGCTGAACATGAAACCCTATTTCAAAACACTGGTACAGTGTAGCTATTGTTACTTGATAGATAGAAAGAAAGGTTCTCTTCATACTGGTGCCCAATAGGCAGCCAAAGAATATCTTTGTTTGTGGGTGATGGGAGCAAACACCTCCTTCTTGGCATTGTTCTGGTTTAAGGAAATGGTTGCTATTTGTCAAAGTCACATTCACCGGTACAGTTTCGCCACTTGCTAAGTAAGATGCCTCAGATTGTGATCCACCTGAAGTCTCTGGCCTGGCTGGCTGTAATGGAGGGGCCTGGCCAAGAGGACAGGAAGGCCCGTGCTGTTTAGGCACCTGCCCATGTAAAACCTTGAGCAAGCCACTTGTCCAAATGGCAGTTTCAGTCCACTGCTGGGCTCTGTCTACTCCACTGACCTACGTATCTGTTATGCCACGTGGATTTGATTATTATACCTTCTTGGTACAGTTTGAAATCAGGAAGCGTGATTCCTCCCACTTTTTTTTCTCAAGGCTTCTTTGTCTATTCAGGGTCTTCCGTGATCCCATATACATTTTAGGATCAGTTCTAGTTGAGAAGAATGCCATTTGTATTTTAATAGGGAGTGCAGACCTTAAGGCCAAGGTAGCAAAAGAGGGCGAGTCTGACTCTAGGGGCCTGGAGTGCTTGTCCCCCTCTCTGGGGAGAAGCAAAGATGAGCGGGACACAATGTGCCCTGTTGATGTCCTCCCTCCTCAAAGCAGACCTGAACCCTGAGGTTTGGGGGATGGCCCACAGCACCCAAATAAGCAGTCTGTCCTAAGAGACTCTGGTACATGCTGACTTCCAGAAGCCTGTGGGTCATAGATAGATATCTGTCAATCTGTCGTCCGATACAGAATAGGTGGGAACAGGGAGTGGACACGCAGTCTCCGAGTACCACCCAGCGTGGTCTCTGCATTCCAGACGCAGAATTCCAGTTCTTGCCAGACACAGGCTTTTCATTCACGAAGCTGATACATTCCCAAGGGAACGAGAGCTTTACATTTGTCTACCTCGTTTTCAGGTGGGCCCACAAAATTGAAGTCTCAGACTTTATTCTTCTTTGTTTATTATCTGAGCTTTTTTCAAAATTTTACTTTTTTGTTCCCCTGATGCAATAGTACTGGCTCTCTCTGCATCTCTTTGGAGCTACTGGTCTTTTTCCAATATTTCAATTTCAACATATAAAAATAAGTTGTGTCTTCTGGTAAAACAATTACTCCCCTCTAAATGAAAGGTTTGATGGTGCCAGGACAGAATATTGTACAGACATGTAAGGTATGAAGACAGCTTTTATTTGGCTGATGCATGGGGTTTCCCTCCAATAGAAACTCCATATTTAAGCATGGTCTGTATTTGTTCAGCAACAGTGACATTTAAATTCCCCAGCCTTCCCTAGCTTGAAGAACTGTCTCTAGGTTTGGAATGTGAAATATAGGATTTAAAATGAGAAGAGTTTAAAATGTAAATGGCCTTTTATTAACTAACCATAGTTCTGAAATTTTGAGGTAAAGGGTATGGTGTTGGTTCAGTGTGGGCTCTGGAGACTAGCATGGACTCACAGCTAGGCTATGCCACGTAGTTGGTTATGTGAGCTGGAGAAGGTTATTGAATAATCCAATACCAGTATCCTCACCGTGTAAAGCTGTGGTAATAGTATTGCCTACCTCATACAGTTGATGTGAGGATTCAATGAAAAAAGCACATTAAACACTTAGCATAGAACCTGAAATATACTAACTGATCAATACATATTCAGTTATTAGTAATGATAAGACTCTATCAATCGATTCCATGCTCCCAAGCCATCCTGTGATTATAATTTTGTTACCCATGTAGTTTGCCTGACTGGGAGACAACACTATTGAATCCCTTGAATAAACAATTACCCTGTTGTAAAGTAATACTTTGGTATTTTGTTTAGGATTTTATGGCATCTACCTGTGGCAAAGTCACAGTGCAGTTTGGTGACTGAGAAAACAACTTGAAAACTATAGGAATGGATTTAGGATTTTATGCTTTCTAATTTTGATATAACATAGTTAACCTATAACTCAGATTGGTAGCTTGATTGTATTTTAATTACATTAAACATAAGTTTACCAAGTTCTGGATCAAAATGGTGATGTAGGAGGATCCTGAACTCGCCTCCTCCCACAGACACCGAATCTACAGCTACAAATGAAACAAATTCCTCTGAAAGAAACTCAAAAACTACCTGACAGACTCCCACATATTGAATGAATGAGAAAAGAAAAAAAAAAAAAGACCACATTGAAACTATTGGAGAGACTGAGACACAATCTCACCATAAATCTTATTCCAAGTACAGCACCCAAAATCAGGAAGGAACTCACAACTCTGTTCCCTGAGGTGTGAAGGGTTTGAACCCTACATCTAGTACTCCATCTTTTAAGAACTGTACTGGAGAGATGAGCCCCAAAACATCTAACTCTGAAAAGGTGTGGGTCTTGCATCCATGAAACCCACAAGGATATAGAAAACTAAGAAACAGTTCTTAGAGGGCTCGCAAGACTCACCTGGCTATCCTCCCACAGAGACAGTCAACTGAGAAATGCCCAGTCTTTCTTTGAAAGAAGCCTGTTTGCTTGTTTTAAAGCTTCGACCCAGGGCCAGGCCTCTTAATTTAACCCACCTCTAGGTACCTACTGAAATATTCTCCACAGACGGAGCCTAGCAGGCACCCTCATTCCACCTCTCTCCCAATTGCCAGTATCTCCACACCTCCCTTCACCCACCCACCCCCAAAAATGTGACTAAAAAATTGGCAGAGGATCTGAATACATGTTTTTCCAAAGAAGAATAATAGCTAACAGGTACATGAAAAGGTGCCCAACATCAATAATCATCAGAGAAAAGCAAATCAAAACCACAATGAAGTGTATTGACTCACACCTGTTAGAATGGCTATTACCAAAAAGACAAGAAATAACAACTGTTGGCGAGGATGTGGAGAAAAAGGAACTCTTTTTACACCGTTTTTGGGAATGTAAACTGGTACAGTCTCTGTGTAAAAACAGCATGGGGTTTCCTCAAAAAGTTAAAATAGTTTTGTTGATTTCTTTTGCTATGCAGAAGCTTTTTATTTTGATGTAGTCCCATTTGTTTATTTTCTCTTTAGTTTCCATTGCCCTAGGAGCTGTATCAGTAAAGATATTGCTATGACAAATGTCTGCTATTTTGTTGCCTATGGCTTCTTCTAAGATTTTTATGGTTCCCCATCTTATGTTTAAGTTCTTTATCCATTTTGAGTTTATTTTTGTATATGGTGTAAGTTGGTGGTCTAGTTTCATTTTTTTGCAAGTATCTGTCCAGTTTTCCCAACACAATTTATTGAAGAGACTATCTTATCTCCATTGTATGCGCTTGTCTCCTTTGTCAAATATTAATTGAGCATACTGGCTTGTGTCAATCTCTGGGTTCTCTGTTCTGTTCCACTGGTCTGTATGTCTGTTCTTGTGCCAGTACCAGGCAGTTTTGAGAACAGTGGCTTTGTAGTATAGCATGGGAGAACATATTTGCCAATGTTATCTCCAATAAGGGTTTAATCTCCAACATTTACAGGGAACTCATACAACTTAACAAAAAGAAGATAAACAATCCAATCAAAAAATGGGCAAAGGACCTAAATAGACACTTTTCAAAAGAGGACATTCAGAAAGCCAAGAGGCCTATGAAAACATGCATAAAGTCACTAATCATCTGAGAGATGCAAATCAAAACAACAATGAGGTTCCATCTCACACCTTTCAGAACAGCAATCATCAACGAATCAACAAACGACAAGTGCTGGAGAGGATGCAAAGAAAAAGGAACCCTTCTTCACTGCTGGTGGGAATGCAGACTGGTGCAGCCACTGTGGAAGACAGTATGGTGTTTCCTCAAAAAATTAAAAATGAAACTGCCATTTGACCAAGTAATACCACTTCTAGGAATATATCCAATGAAAACAGAAACACCAATCAGAAGGATATATGCACCCCTATGTTCATAGCAGCACAATTTACAATAGCTAAGAATTGGAAACAGCCTAAATGCCCATCAGCAGATGAATGAATTAGAAACTGTGATACAGCTACACAATGGAATACTACGCTGCTGTAAAAAAGAAGGAATTCTTACCATTTGCAACAGCATGGATGGATCTGGAGAGCATTATGCTAAGTGAAATAAGCGAGTCAGTGAAAGATAAATACCACATGATCTCACTTATTTATGGATAATAAAGAACATTACAAACTGTTGAACAAAAAATAGAGGCAAAGAAGCATCGAACAGACTGTCAAACTATAACGGGAAGGTAGAGGAGGTTTGGGGGATGGTAAGAGATCAACCGAAGGACCTGTATGCATACATATAAGCACAACCAACAGACCCAAGACACTGGGAGGGGAGCAGGGGGACGAGGGCAAGTGTCGGGGTGTAGGGGAGGCCGGGGGAGGTCAGTGGGGAAAAAAAGAGAGAGAGAGAGAGAGACATATGTACTACTATTTGTAATACCTTAAACAATAAAAAGGAAAAAAAAGTTAATATAGAACTACTATATGAGCCGGCAATTCTACTTCAGGGGGGAAACACTAACTTGAAGAGATCTCTACACCCCCAAGTTTACTGCAGCATTACTTAAAATAGCCAAGACATAGAAGCAACCTAAGTGTCCGTCAATGGATGAATAAAGAAAATGTGGTATATATTTACAATGGGATATTATCCAGTCATAGAAAAAGGATGACATCTTGCAACATGGATTGACCTTGAAGGTATAATGCTGAGTGAAATAAGTCAGACAGAGAAAGATACCAAGAACACCTTGGTAGGTGCCAGAGGCAGGGGGATGGGAGGAATGTGTGGTCAAAAGGTACAAAATTCCAGTTCAAAAATAAATTCAGTCCTGGAGATGTAATGTACAGTGTGGTGAATATAATTAAGAATACTGTATTGTAATTTGAAATTTGCTAAGAGAGTAAATCTTAAAAGTTCTCATCATAAGAAAAAAATTGTAACTATGTTAACTAAACATATTGTGGTGATCATTTCACAATATATACATATATCAAATCATTATATTGCATACCTGAAACTAATATGTTATATGTCAATTATATCTCAATTTTTTAAAAAGTTTTTCTTCTCAAACATTTTATTAACTCAAAACAGCTCATAAATATTGGGCATACTTTAAGTAATTACAAGAAACTTTTTTCATATGCCATAATAATGGTATTAACATTTAATTCTCATTTTGTCTTACAGGTATAAAGGGTCAAGTTTTTGATCAAAAGGGAAATCCATTACCCAATGTAATTGTAGAAGTCCAAGACAGAAAACATATCTGCCCCTATAAAACCAACAAATTTGGAGAGTATTACCTCCTTCTCTTGCCTGGGTCATATACGTTAAATGTAAGTACACAGTTCTAGTTATTGGTATTAAAATACTACAGCATTCACAATACTTACTCACCTAAGAGGAATATAAAATATGTCTGGCAAGTCCAAAAGTAGTACATGAGGACAAAGGAAAAGACAACGTCAGACTTGCCCGTGGCAGGGACTGAAAGAGGTCCCTGATCAGAACAAACCAAAAAAACCTTGTTTTTTCCCCAACTGGCAGTTAATATTTTTAATAAAGGCTAAACCCTATTTCTTGTTATACTTTTTATGATAAAAAAATAAGAAAACCTTATTAATAATAATTAAACAATGTAGCTAGAGTACTTGTAAGCTTTATGACCATTTTAATGCCCATTTCATGAAACATAATTTCTGCTATTAAAAAATAGATTTGGCCTGGCCAGTGTTGCTCAGTGGTTGAGCATTGAACTATGAACTAGGAGGTCAGTTGATTCCCCATCAGGGCACATGCCTGGGCTGTGGGCTTCATCCCCAGCAGCAAGGTTTGCAGGAAGCAGCCAATCAATAATACTCTCTCATCACTGATGTTTTTTTCTCTCTCTCTCTCCCTCTCCCTTCCTCTCGGAAATCAATGAAAATATACTTTAAAAAAAATAAATTTGGACACAATTTTCTTAGGGATCATTATAAGTAAAATTTGATGCACAAAATTTAGCACTATATTAAGTGATAGACATATTTTGCAGTCCTTTCAAAAGCAAATGATAAGTTTTCCAACCAATGCAAGTAAAATTTCAGGTTTTAATTTTAATTTAAGATGCATGTTTCTGAGTCATTTCTTCCTGGTAAGTAAGCATATGTAAATGAACTAAATAAATAGGTATCTGATTTAGTTGTCCAGATTGTATCTCTTATTCTTTGATGATATTTTTCTCTAAGAAATTCAAGATTCTCCACTTTGCTTAGTGGGTCTAATGTCAAGCATAGCAGTTGTTCTGAGCAGAGCTACTCCTAGGAGAAGGTAGTCTGTTCTGTAGGAAAAACTGGCTTTGCATTTTATTATTTCATCTTCAGGACATACTAAAGGCATGGTTTTCGGTTTATAAAACTATAGAATTCAGAGCCTCCCTGCTCCATAGGTTATTACTACAGTGCCCAGCAGCGGAGCTCATCGATTGCTAATCCTCTGAAGAATCTCTCCTCCTACTGAGCGGATAGAGCTGGAAAAGCTCAACTCACTGTGACTCTCTGTATTAAAAAGGTCCTTTATTTTCCTGTTATATGCTGTGACCTTTCCATTCTATGGGGGGTAAAGGGGCTTCCTTGTAGTGAATCTAAATTACTTCTATGTAATCCCATAAATAAGCCACACCTTTATAGAATAGTTATGAATAGTTCATTTCCAGTTAGACCAATTCAAGTACATGTTGGCTTTATCTACTAGTTCTAGAACAAGAGTGCAAGGCTAGACTTTGGAAATGGAAATCAATGGCTAAAATACATACCAATTAATGGTTATGTAAATGTTCCATTCTTTTCTCTCTTTCACCATATACAATGAGAGCATCTCTCAATGAACATGATCTATAATTAGTTTAGCATTTGTTTTATTTTTCCTGATCATTTCCCTCAACAACAACAAAAAGTCTAGCTGAATATTCAGACTCATATGAACAAAACCAAGTAAAATCAAAGCTTTATAAGGAAGCAGTAAACTTGTACACTTAGATCAGCTATAAGGAAATGGAATAAATTAAGAAAATAATCCCACTTATAAAGGATCTCTTTTTGTGTGTGGTTTATTTTATTTTTAAAATTGACATTATTATGATATAATGCTAAAAATACAGCCTAGTTTATTTTTTATTTTTTTTAAATTAAGGTATCATATATTTGTCCTCATCCCCCCATTCCCATCCCAAACCCCTCCCCATGCATGCCCCCACCCCCCTGTTGTCCGTGACCACTGGTTAGGCTTATACGCATGCATACAAGTCCTTTGGTTGATCTCTCCCCCTACCCCCCCCCCTCCCCTACCTTCCCTCTGAGGTTTGACAGTCTGATCAATGCTTCCCTGTCTCCGGGTCTGTTTTTGTTCATCAGTTTATGTTGTTCATTATTTCCCCTAGATGAGTGAGATCATGTGATACTAGAAATACACTTGTAAGAACAGAAAATGAGACAAGCAATAATGGTTATGCTGGGAGGCAAATGAATCTGTCTGTAGTGAGTTTCTTTCTGGGCCAACAGTTCTTTAAGTCCCAATTTCAATGTCAAACAGTTCCTTATGTGTACATGTCAGCAATGATATTTCAGTTCTGGATGGTGGACAAATGGTGGTAATGCAGGTCAGACCCTCTCTGGTTTGGTCCTGGGCAACCTGCCGTGACTCACAGCTGCTGACTGCTAGTATGGCAAGGCGTCACCAGCGTCTTCCATCTCTGGACTTTCTCTTCTGTCTTCATGGCTGGAGCAGTCCTGTCAATTCCTCTCTGTTGCAGGAATCCACATGGTCTTGGAGGTGTTGGATATTAAGTACAGAATTGGGACAAGAAAAACAGCTCTTTACCTTTAATCTCCATGAAAATGATGAGCAGGATCAGTCTACTGCTTCCTCCTCCTGACTTACACCTCTAGATAAAGGACCTGTATTTATTTCTCTTTGTAATTCTTGGCAACAGCATTAACAACTATTGTCCATAGCAACAGACATTGGGTAACTCTTTCAATGAGCAGAACTGAAGTGGTTACTAGCCTGGGAGGCCTAGCAGGTTGTTCCATGTGTTTCATAAAGGCTGCATTTTAGTGGTAGATATTAGTGTTTGCACCACAAAACATCTGAAATCATTCAGATAATTGTTTCTTGTTTCTTCTCAGGTTACAGTCCCTGGACAAGAGCCATACCTCACAAAGGTGATTATCCCAAAAAAATCCCAGGACTTCAGTGCTCTTAAAAAGGATATTTTATTTCCACTCAGAGGGCAATTGGATTCTATCCTAGTATCAAATCCTTCATGTCCTATGATTCCTCTATACAGTATTTTGCCAAGCCACTCAGCTGCAACAAAGCCTAGTCTGTTCTTATTTTTAGTGACTCTTTTTCACATATTGTTCAAGTGAAGCAAAATGTGAAACTCAACCCCATCACCACCTGGAATCAGAAATTACTCATGCCAGGTTACTGCAAATCTAACTCCCTCTGTGAGACAACTGGACAAACTCCACCATCCTTCCCTAAGAAGACAAATGGTTAAATCCTGTAATGAGAAATGTGTGCTGATAACGAAAGGAATTATTTAGTTTTGATGATGAAAAGAAGACACCCACCTATCAAGTACTGCCCACTTACACTTAATTTTAAACGTATCTTAGAAGTTAAACTTGAGGAGCAAAAATGAAGTTTCTGCAAGAAGAAGAAAACAAAAGCTAAATCTGTGTATGGAGAGACAGATGAATATAAGCAATGAACATGAACATTTATTGATCACCTATCATATACAAGACCTTGCTATGAGTGCTATATTTGAAGAGATAGTGCCATATACCATTAGTTCTCAGGGCAGGGAAAAATGATAACAAGACTGGGAATATTTAGCTTTGCAAATGTTCTAAGGAAATATGAGAGAAAATAGGCAACCATGTCTCAGTGGCCCAAGAAAATATGATCCTAATAGTATGACAAGGTGGTGCCTACAGAGTCCCAAAATAATGGGTCGTTTAAGTGTCCGTGCTGTTCTGCACCTGGATGTCAACAGTCCTCTGTCATGCTGATAACCCCAAATGTGTAATTCCAGCCTGTTGCCTGAGCTTCAGACTCACATCCAACTGCCCACTGGATATATATCCACCTGTATGTGACCCAGAGGTACCTCAAACTCATGCGAAAATGGAACATACTTATCTCCCTAGAGCTGCTCTTCCTCCTGTATCCTGTCTCAATTCCTGGTACCACCAAACCTGGGAGTTGTCCTTGATACTTCTTCCTCCTCTGTCATCCCATATATCCCATCAATCACTAAAGACTATAAATATTGATTCTACCCTTCCTCCAGGACTACTAACACTGCCAAGTTCCAGCTGTCACAGCTCACCTGCACCACTGCAACAGCTGTATCGTCGTCCTTTGCTCCCAGCTTCCTCCTCTTCAGATCCATCCTCCACACAGCACTGGGGATGGGGGTTTCTTTAAAACAAAAATCAACAACCTAATGTCCTGTTGTGTCCCTGTGTCTGGAATGCCCTTCTGACCCACATTTTCTTCCTCCTCCCACTTTTACAACTCAGTTCAGGCATCGACTCCTCCAGGAAGCCTTTGCTGACCATCATTCCATTCCTTTCCATTTCGCTTCCTCCCAGTCAATCTGGGGACCTTCCTCTTTGCTCCCAACATAAAACAGGTTACTTCTACTATTGGATTTACAACACTGTATTATAATCTTCTACTTCCAGGTATGAGTTTTCTCTAGTAGAGTGAGCTCTTTGGGACTGAGGGGCTAATTTGTTTGAAAAGTGCATTTTTATATCCTCAGAGAACGTATTAGAAATTGAATGAATGAACAAAGGGTTCCAGCAATCTGCTGCTCCCAATGTCTCTCAGAAATTGTATAGGGCTTTGAGTTAAACTAGATCCCATGCTTTGGCAATTTCTGGTTCCCAGTAATGCTGACAGAAGAGTATTTTCATATATATATCAAGAAATAAACTCACATACAGTGCTTTTACTGGACTTTGCATTTATCCTAAACTTCATAGTAAAGGTATTATGTTACCTATGAACTCTAAGGCTACCTTTATTTTATTGGAAAACAAAATTTTTATCATTAGTACTCAATATGAAGCAATTCTCCACTATAATGACAGTTAACCTAACTTAAAACATTATATAAGGGGAAGTATCTAACAGAAAATGAAACTATACTTGGCTTGGTACATGTTGAATGCTTGAGAACCATACATAAATGGGAGATACATGGGCATTTAGGACCTATTCTTGTGCCAAGCTTATTCTATCTATATAAAATCATACATGTTTAATATAAACAACATTTATAATCTTTTAATCACTTCTTTAAAATCTGGCAATAAGCTAAATATCTTGATCATTTTCATTTAAATAAACCATAACTTATTATACGTGAAAGTGTATGTTAATATATTATAGAAAATGATTTGGTATATTACATATAAAAGCATATGAAATTTGGCTTGATTTGCCATTATGCCGTAAAGAATTTTTCAAACAGGCATTCTGAGTTCTAACTTTTCCTTTCCCAAGACAGCAAATATTTTCCTTTTTAATCTTATTTTTTACTCTTTTACTGTTAATTTTTAAATTAAATTTATTAGGATGACATTGATTAATAAAATTATGGTAGCAATTTTTGAAGAAACATGAACCAAAATCTGAATTGGGTTCATGAGCCATAAAGTTAAGGAAATGTTTTTAAAATCAGAAATTTTATCAGAATCAAAATTATTTAGAGATGAGCAAAACAAAATAATCTCCAAACCAAATCCACGCCAAACCTGAACTTAATTCTGAGCAGGTTTGGGGTACATATTTTCAGCAATGCCCTACGGTTTGTAGCAAGAGTTAATAAGTAGAGCTACACCCTCCACTAACCCAGTGAAGTGTCCAAGAGGAGAAACACTATGGAATTCCGACCAGATCCGCCCATCTCCCTGCATTACAGCTTCCCTACTGCTCCCACCCACCTACGTTCCTCAGGTTCTAAGTTCAGATAGAACTCCTTTCATAGAGAAACCAGTACGGTAAAGGTTTTCAAGATAGAAGAAAAGATAGCACGTGGCAGTAAAATGATACTTAGGTAGGAGCCCTGGGTTCAAGCCCACCCCACCTTCCATTTCCTTACCTGTAAAATGAAGGCTCTGCTTGCCTGATTCTGTGGCTGTCAGAAGGGCAGTGTGAGCTGCACTGGTGCTGTTTTTGGTGCTTGCCCAGGTGGAGGAAGGATAATTAACATGCAAGTGGCCAATATTTTAAAGGCCGTGTAACTTATCCAGGACCAAATCTTTTGCCTCAGACACAAACAGAATTGACCTGAAAACAAATGAAATATTGGTTAGCTAGAATGATCATTTATTTACACTTCAGGAAACTTGCATGAAGTAACAGTTTTTCTGATATACGTACTCGAATTATGTAAACATGAGCAAATCTTTAAAGAAATGTTGCTAAATCTCTGCAGGTGTCAGTGTTAATTTTGGTGCCTCATTTACCCACATTCAGACTTGAGTTGTTGGATGTACTTGATGTTTTGTTCCAGAAGCAAATTTGCATGTTATACCTGCAGAAAGTAAAAATATTTGGCACTTAATTGGAAATATCTTTTCCTTGGAAATCCAGAAAAATGAGCCTAGCATATTGTCTCATGGCAACAGGATAAGTTGCTCACTGAGAAGTTTGATTCTTATTGTACACAGTGAAAATACAGTTAATGTTTATTTTATGAAAAATTCCTTATATCTTCCTCATGACTTTAGATTGGGAGAGAGGGAGAAAATGGTTAAAGAGAAACAAAAAAGTTAATAACACCTAAAACAGAAGTTTGGGGAAAGTATAACTTCATAATATACTTTATTATATCACCAACCAGCAGGCATTATACTGTATTACTTACAAACTTCTATCATGCTTTAGCATGTTAACTATTCCACAGCCTTTTATAGATGTTTCTCAATGGTTTTTGCAGTTTCTCAGTGACTTTCTAATTAAGAACTTTAAGTGTACAAATTAAGAATGTAAACTTTTATTGGGTATTGGCCATGACTACCTCTGAACTCAATAAATCTAAAATGTATCTTATTCTCAATAAATTAATATTCATGTAAACCATGGATGCTGTTTCTTTCCATTACATTACCTTGAAAACAAATACTTACACAAGTGTAATAATATAAAGTCCACATACTAGAGAACCACTTACCACTGAATAAAGCCTGGTAAAGGCCAGACTTAATGACCCTTTATGAGACAATACCACAATAACTCTTCAAAGCCCAGGTAGTTCTTTCATAACTTTATGATATACTAAAGGCCCAGTGCATGAAATTCATTCATGGGTAGGGTCCCTAGGCCTGGCCAGCGATCAGGGACAATCTGTGGGGGTCACCAGTGAGGCGATTGGGGGGGTCCCCACTGGCACCCACTTTGGCCAGCCTGCAGCCACCCACTCACTGGCCCTGCCCGACAGTTGCCTCCCTCTGTGAGGGGTGAGGGGGCGGGGAGCAGGGGCCCTGCTGGCACCTGCCCTGAGTGGCCTGGGGCCTGCAGGCTGGGGGCAGCTCCTGCATTGAGCATTTGCCCCCTGGTGGTCAGTGCGCATCATGTGACTGGTCGTTCCACCATTTGGTCAATCTGCATATTAGGCTTTTATTATATAGGATACTCATCCTAATGTTATATTCCAAATTAATTTGTACCATGGGGTAGATAATGAAAAGTGTGCTTTCTGGTGAAAACAAAACAAAACAAAAAAAAAACTGGAAAATTCACAATACACATTAATATAGTTAAAGGGTCTGAGAAATCATACAACAAAGAAATAGGATTTCCCAAACATACTTAACCATGAAACCATAAATAATTTAGCCCAGAACTTACTTTCTTAGATTTCCAAACACACTCTGGGAAATGTTGATATAGAGAGAAGTCTTTAGTCCTAATTGCTATATAAATAAATAAATGTCTTAAATAATAAAATACTTTTGAAACACAGAGCATACTTATAACTTGCCTGATACAGGAATTGGAAAATAGCCCTTACCCTATGTCCACGCAACCCGGTACAAATTTCTAGTCACTGAGCAATCGGGCTTGAGTATGTCTGCCCTCGGAAACATGCTAAAAAAAGCTAAGTTAAATGAGAAAAGGCCAGTAGGGAACAGCTAATTTACAGGCACCAATTTCTGAAAGTGATAACTCTTTCAATTTAGAAAATAAATCGGGAACAGTTTTCCTATTTCCAAAAGAGAATTCACTGGCAGAAATTTCCTGGTATATTTTAGATAGACTTCGATATTTAAATTTGCAACTCAGAGCATCCGTTACGATCCCAACTCCACCCCAAAAAACAAGGCACAATCTTTTTCAAAATGTTCAAGATCATGCTTTTATTTATTTTTAACTTATTGTTGAAAGTATTACAGATGTCCTCCCTATTTCCCCTCCACCCCCACCCCCAACTCCAGGCTTTCACTGCACTATTGTCTGTGTTCATGGGCTATGCATATAAGCATATAAATTCTTTGGTTAATCTCTCCCTCCCCCACCCCCACCTTCCCTCAGACTGATCAATCTGTTCCATGCTTTTGTCTCTGTATCTACTTTGTTCATCACTTTGTTCATCAGATTCTACATCAGAGTGAGATCATGTGATACTTGTCTTTCTCTTGGCTTAGTCCACTTAGCATAATAATCTCCAGGTCGCTCCATGCTGTCTCAAAGGGTGAAATCCCTCTTTTTTTACTGCTGTATAGTAGTATTCCATGGTGTATGTACCACAGCTTTTTTATCATCTAGTGATGGGCACTTGGGCTATTTCCAGAGCCTAGCTATTGTAAATTGCCCTACTATGAACACAGGGGTGCATATATTTTTTTTTAAACTCTTTTATGTACATATAAACAGCTATTTAAATGTTGAGAAATGAGTTTTGCACTTACAGAAAAAACATACCTCTAGAACTTCAGGTTGGCCATGGACAATCATCATAGTACATCATCTCAACTTTCTACAAGTTTTTTCTTTATTGATTAAGGTATTACATACGTCCTTATCCCTCCGTTCCCCACCCCCCCCCCGTCCCCACATACACACACACACCCCATATATTCTGATTGGTGTTTCGGGTTTCTTAGGATATATGCCTAGAAGCAAGATCGCTGGGTCAAATGGGAGTTCCATTTTTAATTTTGAGGAAACGAGTATTTTCTATAGTGGCTACAGCAGTCTGCATTCCCACCAGCAGTGAACTAGGGTTCTCTTTTCTCCATATCCTCGCCAGCACTTACTTGATTTGTTGATGGTAGCCATTCTGACAGGTGTGACGTGATACCTCGTTTTAATTTGCATCTCTCTGATGATTGCTGACTTTGAGCATTTTCTCATGTCTCTTGGCCATCTGTAGGACCACATTGGAGAAGTATTTGTTAGATCCTTTGCCCATTTTTTAATTGGATTGTCTTCCTTTTGTTAAATTGTATGAGTTCCTTATAAACTTTGGATATTAATCCCTTATCAGATGTAACATTGGCAAATATGTTCTCCCATGCAATGGGCTCCCTTTTCATTTTGTTCTTTTGCTGTGCAGCAGCTTTTTATTTTGATGTAGTCTCATTGGTTTATTTTCTCCTTAGTTTCCCTTGCCCTAGGAGATGTTTCAGCAAACATATTACTACAAGAGATGTCTGAGATTTTGCTTATAGTTTCTTCTAGGATTTTTATGGTTTCATGACTTACATTTAAGTCTTTCATCCATTTTGAGTTTATTCTTGTGTATGGTGTTCGTTGTTGGTCTAGTTTCAATTTTTTGCATGTAAAAACAAGGTACAATTTATCAACTAAATTTTAAAATATTAAACATAGGGGACCCTTCCCCCTCCCTACATGGGAGTCAGTTCTGTGGGACTCTTCCCCCTCCCTACGTGGGAGTCTGTACTTGTTCAATAGATTTCCACCTTTGCTATTAAAATATATATATAACATAGTGGAAAAGGTAAAAGAAAATTAAGTATAAACAAGTGATTGGTCCATTTTTAAAAAACTTCTATTTAGTAGTTTTATAATGAAAAGCAACGGACTTAAAGAATGGAACCCCAAATTTTAGAAGCACCAGTTTACACAATCACTACACCTTCTTACATATTCACTAAAGATTTATACTAGAGATTAACTTAGGTCAAAATTAGTAAATTTTCTAATTGATCAAAGATCTGTCAATCCAAAGCATAGTATTTTTATGCATAGTGTTTCATGAAACTCTGAAGGATAAACTGTGAAGGATTTCAGGACTGAAATGTGAAGCTTGCTTTAACCTGGGAACAGAATTCTCTTCTTTTTTTAAGTTTATTTTTAAATATGTGTTTACTAATTTCAGAGAGGAAGGGAGAGAGGGAGATAGAAACATCAATGATGAGAATCATTGATCAGCTGCCTCTTGAGTGCCCCCTACTGGGGATTAAGCCTGCAATCTGGGCATATGCCCTTGACTGGAACTGTACCCGGGACCCTTAAGTCAGCATGCTGACACTCTATCCACTGAGCCAAACCGGCTGGGGCTCATCATTTCTTTTCTCTCTAGCTCAGCAATCTCTCTCCTGGAGTAGTCTACCCATAGTTAGGTCTACCTCTGAATGCCTTTAGAGAACCCAATGTGGTGCTCTGTGGTTTAAAACATGCGTAACTAAAACGACTTGGTCTTCTCGTGCCACTAAAAAATGACTGCGATAGAAGATGAAAAGTTTTTAATTTCAGAGGGATTTTTTGTTTTGTTTTGTTTTTTATATATATATATTTTTAATTGATTTTTTACAGAGAGGAAGAGAGAGGGATAGAAAGCTAGAAACATCGATGAGAAAGATCAGCTGCCTCTTGCACATTCCCTACTGGGTATGTGCCCGCAACCCAGGTACATGCCTTTGACTGGAATCGAACCTGGGACCCTTCAGTCCGCAGGCTGAGGCTCCATCCACTGAGCCAAACCAGTAGGGCGGGATGTTTTGTTTTTTAAGAAAAGCTTTCCCAAATCAAAACAGGACAAGAACCAAGATGGTGGCATAGGTAAATGCCTGGACTCGCCGCCTCCCACAACTACATCAAAATTACAACTGAAATACAGAACCACCATCATTCAGAACCACCTGAAAGCTGACTGAATGGAAGTCCTACAACTAGAGAAGTAAAAAAGAAAGCACATTAGACTGGTGGTAGGGGTGGAGGTGCAGAATGGACTGGCCCAACATCCAGGTGTGCTATATTTTTAATCAGGAGGGAGACTGTCTCTGCGGACGCCACCTGTGACAAGCAGGGGGTCCCAGCCATATACCAGATCCCCAGCACAGGGCTCCAGAGCTGGGAAGAGAAGTCCCCACAATGACAGGCTACAAAAACCAGCGGGGATTGTGGCTGAGTGACACGGAAGCTGCTGGAGACTCAGCTGTTCCTTTCAAAGAGCCAGTGTATGAGCTTACATGGTCCTGCTTCTTCCAAGGGACCCAGACACATACAAGGAGAAACTGAACTGTCTGGCATAAGGTCAGAAAACTAGGTGGCCGCTTTCTCCCAGACTAGAGTGCTCTCTGGGGCCATTGTTTCTGTGCTGGGACCTCCCCTGTCACAGGGCTGACTGGCAGCCATATCTGAGTTTCCATCAGCTTGGCTCACACTGTTTGTCTGCCTGGGGATTCCCTGAGACCCCATCCCATCCAATTTGAAGCCCCACCCAAACTGCTTACAGGACAGGCCATCCATATGGATGGCCTGTCCTGGCTCAGGCTTCAGACTTTGCTAACATCTCTCAAACAAGCTGCAGCTGGTGACAGCATGCCCCAAGCATATCCATAAAAGGCCCAAGCCCCAACAGGTTTGGCTCAGTGGATAGAGCGTTGGTCCATGGACTGAAGGGTTCTGGGTTTAATTCTGGACAAGGGTGTGTACCTCTGTTGCAAGTGTGTACAAGAGGTAACCAATCCATGTGTCTCTCTCACTTCGATGTTTCTCTCTGTCCCTTTCCCTTCCACTCTCTAAAAATCAATGGAAAAATATCCTCAGGTGAGGATTAACAAAATATAGTAACAACATTTAAAAAAATGGAAACGGTTTTTATTTTTAAAATTAAAATATAAATAAATAAAAGGGCCCAAGACCTGGCACTAGCACCAGACTACCTTGCTTCATAGCTGGGCCTCACCTGGGCACCTACAAGCCCAATACAAATAGCAAATAGCAGCCATCTGCAGATCCCTCTGTAGCTCCTACTGGATGGCCTCAGGCAGTGGCTGACTTTGCACCTCCCTGGAGGCCCTAAAGCCAATGCACCCAATGGACACCTTCAGCCCATAGCAGATTACAACTTTACATAGCCATAAGTGACACACTCAACAGGCAGACTCAGAAAGCCCACCAAAGCACCACTGAAGCAAGTCCTGCTCCAAAGGGGTGTTTCCTGCACAGCAGCTATCCCACTGTGGTTGCAGCTGGTCCTCACAGACAATTGACTGGTAGGTTGACTCCTCCTAGTGATGCCAACAGCAATCAAAGATCAACTACAAAAAGATGGTGCACTCAACCCACACAGGGGCACACCTAGAGTGCACAGCTCAGGTGACTGAGGAGACTGAGCCACTGGACCCTACAGGACACCTACTACATAAGGCCACTCTACCAAATCCAGGGGACACAGAAGCTCTACCTAATACATAGCAACGAACACAAGGAAGCAGCCAAAATGCGAAAAACAAAGAAACATGTCACAAATGAAAGAAATGGAAGCATGCTATTGAACACAGAGTTCAAAACCATGGTTATAAGGTTACTCAAGGATCTGCATGAGACTTTCAAGGACCTTAATGAGAATGTCAAAGACATGAAAAATTACCAGTCAGAAATTAAGCATACACTAACTGAAATAAATAATTTATAGGGATTCAACAGTAGAGGAGTCCAAGAATCAAATCAACAATTTGGAATATGAGGAAGCAAAAAACACCCAATCAGAAGAGCAAAAAGAAAAAATAACCCCAAAATATGAAGATAAGTGTAAGGAGCCTCTGGGACAACTTCCAACGTACCAACATTCACATTATGGGGATGCCAGAAGGAAAAGAGAGCAAGATACTGAAAACCTATTTTAAGAAATAATGACCGAAAACTTCCCCCATCTGTTAAAAGAAATAGACTTGCAAGTCCAGGAAGCACAGAAAGTCCCAAACAAGAGGAACCCAAAGAGGACCACATCATAATTAAAATGCCAAGGGCTAAAGACAAAGAATCTTTTTTTAAAAAAATATTTTATTGATTTTTTACAGAGAGGAAGGGAGAGGGACAGAGTAAGAAACATCGATGAGAGAAACATCGATCAGCTGCCTCCTGCACGCCCTCCACTGGGGATGTGCCCACAACCAAGGCACATGCCCTTGACTGGAATCGAACCTGGGACCCTTGAGTACGCAGGCCGATGCTCTATCCACTGAGCCAAACTGGTTAGGGTGACAAAGAGAGAATCTTAAAAGCAGCAAGAGAAAAGGAGTTAGTTACCTACAAGGGAGCGCCCATACAACTGTCAGCTGATTTCTCAACAGAAACTTTGCAGGCCAGAAGGGAGTAGTAAGAAATATTCAAATTAATGAATAGTAAGTACTTACAACCAAGATTACTCTACCCAGGTAAGCTCTCATTTAGAATTAAGGGTCAGATAAAGAGCTTCACAAACAAGGAAAAGTTAAAGGCGTTCATCACCACCAAACATAAAATGTTGAAGGTATTAAGAAGAGGAAGATGAAGATAAAAAATGTGAGCAATAAAATGGCAATAAATACATATCTATCAACAACTGAATCTAAAATCAAATGAACAAGAAATGTAATGAACAAAATAAACTGGTGAATAAAATAGAATCAGAGGCATGAAAGCATAGAACAGACTGACGAATCTCAGAGGAGAGGGGGCTGCAGTTGGACTGGGGGGTGTGTGTGGGAAGAGATTAACCAAAGATCTTATCTATGGACACAGACAGTAGGGTGGTAAAGGCCTGGGGTGGGGTGGGAACCAAGTGAAGGGGGGAATTGGGGGAAAAATATCTATAATACTATCAACAAAGATTTAAAATTGAAAAGAAAAAAAGCTTTCTCAATTGTTACAAATCTGACACAATACCGACTTTTAAAGATTACTGTTTCTAGCCGGTGTGGCTCCATGGTTGAGCTTTGACCCATGTACCAGGTCACAGTTCGATTTCCCAGCAGGGCACATGCCCGGGTTGCAGGCTCGATCCCCAATAAGGGGTGTGCAGGAGGTGGCCGATCAATGATTCTCTCTCATCATTGATGTTTCTATCTCTTCCTCTCTGAAATCAATAAAAATATATTTAAAAAATAAAGATCACTGTTTATTTTCAGGAATTTTTGTAAACTGCCTTTTTTTCCTAGTGCAAACTAGGAAAAAATACTTAGTGGCTTTCCTTGCCAATCAGTATTCTTTAATGAGTGCCTTCTATCACACAATGCATAGACTAGGCACCTGGGGGAAGGTGACATGAAAGGATGTTACATTCATCTGCTGTGGGAGAGTACAAAGCAACATGTCAGCGAATGTGACGAGCACCGAGTTGAAACAATGCAGGATAAAAAGATAGGGTTAACTCAGCTGAGTTTTGAAAGTAGTGGTCATGAATGGATGCAATGCAATTAAACAACTGTGATTTATTGGAAGTCCTTACTACCTGCCAGACCCCATCCTAGGATTTATTATACACTTATTGTCTCTAATTCTGAGGGCACTGAGCAAGCAGCAGAACTGTTACTAGAACTTAGCTCTTCCCACTCTACAGAATGAAAATTAAAACTCTTGGGAGAGTCAGGATGCAAACGAACTTTGTTGCACTAAAAACGGTGATTATGGTAAAAAGAAAGCACCTGTTTCATAGAGCTCTAACAGTCTAAAATGATTAGGCAGAACATTTGAGATAATACCCAACAAGCAATGAAATTAAAGTTTTTTTTCCATAAATGAATCAAAAAATGGGGGAGACCAAAGGAAGTGAAGTCAATTTAGGCAGATATTACTGAATTCTTGAAGAAAGACCTAATTTGAGGGTGGCCTGGGTTCGGGTGTGAATCAAAAACACACAAGAGTACTAAAATTGAGCCAAGAAATGAATGAAATTCACCTGACATGACAGTAATGGAAAAAATGAACAATTATTATGGTTCTCTTATCCCAAATAGCATTATCCTAATATTTTTAACGATATCATTCCAAGTACATTACCTACATGGGCTTTTCTACCTGCTCATCACTTCACACTGCTCTTGTTCTAGTTTCCGTTGGTTTTTATTAGATGCTGTTTATAGTCCATTTTACAATTTAACATTTTCAACACTTCTGAGAACTAATGCTTTTGGATATTTATCCTTTTAAAGCATCACTTGTAAATATCAAAAAAATTCCAATTATATAAAATTGAAAGTTGACAATATCTTAGACAATATAGACACAACCTAAATAATTGGTATTTTTTAAGCTGAAGTTTTTGCAAGTATTAAGTCAAAACTCAATTCAGAATCTAACCAACCAGAAAGTATGACCGCAAACTTCTCACAATATACGGAATATCTTGCAGTTATCGTCATGAACCTACACACTAATTAATGTCTTTGGAACCCTTACTAAAAATAAAAATCTAAACCAAATGATGCCAGCCTGGCCAACGTAGCTCAGTGGTTGTCACCCTATGAACCACATCACAGCTCAATTCCAGGTCAGGGCTCCATCCCGTGTGGGGCATGCAGGAGGCAGCTGATGATTCTCTCATCATTGTTGTTTCTCTTTCTCCCTCTCTGAAATCAATAAAATTATTTTTAAAAATAATTAAAATAAACTAAATGCCAACAGCTAACCCTGCTCTGGCTTTGGGGCCCACAGGTGTCTGCTATAATGCCAACTTCAGGACTCAAGTCCTAGTGCTTTGATTCATTCAATAAATTCTTGGGGAGGAGAACCAAGATGGCAGCATAGGTAAACACCTGTACTTGCTGCCTCTCACAACCACATCAAAACTACAACTAAAAGACAGAACAACTATCATCCAGAACCGTGGGAAAGCTGGCTGAGTGGAAGTACTACAACCAGAGGGGTAAAGAAGAAAGCACATTGAGACTGGTAGGAGGTGCGGAGGCGTGGAACCGGCTGGCACTCAGGTGTGCTTTTTTAATTGAGAGGGAGATACAAGCTCCCTCTTGCTCTGAACTCTAGTTCCGGGCGAGACTCTAGGGGACCCACACACATATGGGGAGAAATTGGACTGTCTGGCATCGGGATGGAACATGAGGATGGCTTTCTCTCAGATGGAGGTGCTCAGGGCGGTCATTGTTCCTGCACTGGCTGACTGGCAACCATTGCTGTTTCCTCCGCTTTGGTGATTCCCTGAGTCCCTGCCCCACCCAATTTACAACCCCATCCAAGCTGTGCTGAAATAAAGAATAATATACAGAGATTCAACAGTAGACTAGAGGATCCCAAGAATCAAGTGAAACATTTGAAATACAAGGAAGTAAAAAACACGCAATGGAAGAGCAAAAAGAAAAAGGAATTCAAAAATATGAAGATAGTGTAAGGAGCCTCTGGGACAACTTCAAGCGTACCAACATCTGAATTATGGGGGTGCCAGAAGAAAAGAGAGAGAGCAAGATATTGAAAACCTATTTGAAGAAATAATGACAGAAAACTTCCCCTACCTGCTGAAAAGAAATAGACTTACAAGTCCAGGAAGCACAGAGAACCCCAAACAAAAGGAATCCAAAGAGGACCACACCAAGACACATCATAATTAAAATGCCAAGGGCAAAAGACAAAGAGAGAATCTTGAAAGCAGCAAGAGAAAAACAGTTAGTTACCTACAAGGGAGTACCCACACGACTGTCAGCTGATTTCTCAACAGAAACTATGCAGGCCAGAAGGGAGTTGCAAGAAATATTCAAGAACCTACAACCAAAATTACCCCAATTGAAGGTCAGATAAAGAGCTTCACAGACAAGAAAAAGCTAAAGGAGTTCACCAGCACCAAGCCAGTATTATATGAAATGCCGAAGGATATTCCTTAAGAGGAAGAAGAAAAAGGTAAAGAAAAAAAATTATGAACAAAGTGACAACAAATATATATCAACAAGTGAATCTAAAAATCAAATGAATAAAAAATCTGATGAACAGAATAAACTGGTGAATGTAATATAATCAGGGGCATGGAAAGGGAGCAGACTGACAACTCTTGGGGGGAAGGGGGTGTGGGGGTGCGGGAAGAGCATGGACTAAGATCTTACACCTACGGATGAGGACAGTGGGGGGGGGGGGGCGAGGGCCTGGGGTGGGGACCAGGTGGAGGGGAGCTTTGGGGGGCAAAAAGAGGAACATCTGTTATAATCTGAATAAAGATTAATAAATAAATAAATAAATTCTTACTGAGCACCTATAAGTATATCCCAGTTAAGAGGTTCTTGGCCTCAGGAATGTAGTTTTGTAGATGATGCAAATAAATTACAATAGGAACTTTTCATGCCGACAAGTGGCACAGTGGCTAGCTAGCCTTAACTCCCCTTCCTGCCCAGGCTACATCCCTTCCAGGACAATTCACAATTTCTAATTCAGAAACTTCTCATTTAAGAGAAAATGGAAATTATTACTAAAATGAAGGCCAAGGGTAAAGAATGAACTATATATCCAATTAAAATTACACTAAAACTTAAATATAAAATATAAACAGAAGTGAAATTTTCCCACTCGCAAAATAGAGAAATGACACAAAACAAATCTACACGTACTATAATTTGTTTTCATACATGTAAAAAAATAGTTCATTTCTAAATTTTTAGTTATATAGTTAGAAATATACTAGTGGCCCTGCGCATGAATCCATGTGCAAGCAGCTTGCTGCAGCTTGCCTCAGCTGGCCACCGGCCCACCGCTGCTTGTAGCTCTCCGCAGCATGTAGCTCACTGCCCCGCCCTCCTGTAGCTCTCCACGCTCATAGCTCGCCACCCTGTGTCACAGCGTAATGACCATCTGCATATTACCTCTTTATTATATAGCATAATGCTACTTTTATAGGTAGGTCAACTAGGAGAAATAAGTTAGCACAATCATTTGAATTGGTTGTCTACACACTGGACAGGGCTTATTTCTTTTTTTTAGCTTTTTTGCACATGTAAAGCATGCCATAAGATGTCCTGTTTTGCCATGGACGATGCAACCATTTTTAGGTCGGCCTTGGCAAATCACACAAGGTTCGATGGCATTATTGGGAAAATTAGATTCCACACTTTCTTTGTCTTGTGTTTCTTCCCTCTCATACTCTTTGACATCTTCTTGGCTGCTATAAATGATGCTACCAGAAGTCGATGGCTGAGAATAGTCCTCACTTTCTTGGGATTGGGAGGCTTGTGTGATCTTTTCATCATTTTCCTCAACACATGATTCTTGGGAATCATTCACTATACATTTTTTACAATCAGGGACATCAAAGCCTTCTTCTACTTGTGTTGAGTTTTCTAGTTTGGTTTCCTCAGGCATGCTTCCTTTTTCTTTCCCTTTGTCTTCAGGAAGCCAATTCTCACGAAGGGCCCAACATCTGTTGCAATGTGATGGCAGGGGAGGATTCATTTCATTGCATGAAGTACACTTCCAATAGTCCTTCAATGAAATAAGACAGTCTGTTACCCTCTAATGACTAGTCATATTAACACTAACTTTAATATGTCTAGGTAAAATGTATCACAAGACCTAATTTCCAGCATGTTTTATAAGAAAACATTCAACATTTAAACAGTCTTTCCTCAAGTATGAGATTTTAAGTACTTTTTTTTCCCCAGCTAACCTCTTAACCATGCACCTCAAGTTATCTGTTGGAGGACACAGATACACAGTTGGTTCTGAGTGAAACAAGTGCCACAGCATCAACTACCACTCTGTAATGAGACCTGTAACCACTTTACTCCCTTTCTGTGCCGGAGTCCACCCATCAATCTAGATGAAACTCTCTCTCAATCTGCCATGGACTCCCTCAGCAGTGCTCTAAAACTCAGGGCTCAGCTGAGTATTCCATAACTTCACCCACAAAAGCAATGTGGAAACATTCTTCAATAATCACTGATAGCTAAAACCTGTCATCATTGTCACTATCCAAAATGTACGCCCTTTACTTGTTTATCCTTTCCTGTGTTCTCACTCTAACTGCTTACTGCTTTTTCTTTATGCCAACCTATTTCCCAAAACTTTCCACCATCTTCAGCCTCTTCACAGAACATATCCTTATCTCCCTATCTTAACTGAAGCACAGTTTTCCCTGAGGACCCTGTATATGTAACACTTGCCACAAAAGGTCCTGCCTATCTTGCCATGAATAATGTACTATTTCTACATAGCCTAACAAATGACATAATACATTAGCAAGAAGGGTGGAGAATGTTCATTCTCCCATATTGGTTCTTTCAAATTGTTAAAGTTGGATTCTTATAACTGATAAAACCAAAGACAAAGGTTTTGTAATATCAGGGGCTGGGATGCTTCAGAAAGTCCAAAAATTTGCAAGATCTATATCTGAAACATTTCACTCAACTCGATATCAAATGAGTTTAGTTACTTGAATTATTTTCTAACTAGAGACCTGTGCACAAATTCATGCACCAGTGGAGTCCTGCAGCCTGGCCTGCGGGATCGGGCCGAAACTGGTTCTCCAACATCCCCTGAGGGGTCCCATATTGCAAGAGGGTGCAGGCCAGGCCGAGGGACCCCACTGTTGCATGATCGGGCCAGGGAGGAATGCAGGAGGTTGGCCAGTCGGGGAGGGACTGTGGGAGAGTTCCAGGGCATGTCCAGCCTGTCTTGCTCAGTCCCAATCAGCTGGAACCCAGCAGCAAGCTAACCTACGGGTCGGAGCATCTGCCCCTGGGTGGTGAGTGCATGTCATATCGACTGATCAACTGTCTGCCCCCTGGTGGTCAGTGCACATCATAGCGAGCGGTTGAGCGGCCTTAGCATATCATTAGCATATTACACTTTGATTGGTTAATAGCTGACCAGTCAACCAGACACTTAGCATATTAGGCTTTCATTATATAGAATATAGCAAAAAACTTTACTTTTGCATCTGGGTAATTGTTTCAACCCAGAAAAGAAAAATGAGATTTCCTATTCAAACAGAAAAGGCAACATTAACAGAAATTAAAGCAAATATTCAGTTAAAAATACCTCAGGAACCCAGTAAAGCATGCAATATTTAAGTCCTGATTTCTTCTTTTCAGAAAATATATTTTTATTGATTTCAGAGAGGAAGGGAGAGGGATAGAAACATCAGTGATGAGAATCACTTATCAGCTGCCTCCCACAAGCACCCCCACTGGGGATCGAGCCCGCACCTTGGGCATGTGCCCTGACCAGGAATCAAACCTCCTGACTCAAAGATTGACACTCAACCACTGAGCCATGCCGGCCAGGCAACTCCTGATTTCTTTAATGCATATCCTACTACATTCTAATACCAAATTGTTTATATTCAACAAGACTGGCAAAATGTTGGTAACTATTAGAAGTTGGTGATAAGTACATTTGAGATATTTTATATGCTGTACATACTTAAAATTTTCTATAATAGTATTCTTTTGCTGCTCTGATTGGGTGTTTTCTTCTACCTTGTCTTCCAATTGCTTTAATCCTCTTCATCATCCAACCTACTGTTTATTTCTTCTAGTGTATTCTTCATTTCTAACTGGTTCTTTTTTATGGTTTCTATGTGCCTTTTTATGTTTACTATCTTTTAGGTTACATCCTAATTGATTTCATCCGTTCTTCTCCTAAGTCCCTTGTGCATTCTTATAGCCATTTTGAACTCTGTATCTGGTAAATTGCTTGCCTCCATTTCATTTAGATTTTTTCTGGGGATTTCTCCTGTTCTTTCATTTGGGGCATGTTTCTTTGTCTCCCCATTATGGTTGCCACTTTGTGTTTGCTTCTACATATTAGGTAGACCTGCTATGACTCTGTCTTGGTAGGGTGGCCTTCTCTACTAGGTGTCCTGTGGCACAGAGTCCTTGATCACCTGAGCTGGGTGCTCCAGATATGTCCCTTGTATGGATTACATGGGCCCTCCTGTTGTAACTGTCCCTTGATTGCTATTGGCCCATTCATATGTGGGGTCAACCCTTAGGCTGGCTGTGAGGATCGATCCTGACCACAGACCATGAGCTGCTATGCTGACCACTCAGAGTGGAATTTGCCTCAGCAGAATCTGGTACCTGCTGATATCTTCCTTGGATATGCTGCTTGTGAAGCTAACTGGATCCTGCTCTGATGTTGTCTGACACTGACCACTGAGTGTACTGGATCTGGGGCCTCTTGGGACGGACTCTGGTACAGGTCAATGTCAGACGCTGCCAATGACTGGCCCTGGGCAACCTATTTAAAGCTGCAAAGTAATTCAATTTGTGGCTGTCTCTGCTGGGCTTGGCGTGTTCAGGAAGGATTAAGCTGAGCACCAAGGCTTACTTATACCAGCACTGTACCTAGGGGCCAGTCAGCAAAAGTCCCTAGGAACCTCGAGGTCTGCCTCCACCTGTTAGGCTCAGTCACTGAAAGGGCCTCTAGCAGCACTCGAGTTGCATGCAACAGGTTCTTAGTGAGTGACAAGGTGAGAGGTGTTCTCCATATCTGTATGCGTCCAATCACGGTGCCAGTAAGAACACTCAGCAAATGTCCCAAGGTATACAAAGTCTAACTGCACCTGCTGGGTGCTCACACACCTTCATGGTGGGCAGGGTCTCAGGGAGTCAGGGTGAGGCCAGCAGAGTTTATCAGGCCTAAACAAGAAAAGATTGGGCCCTGTGGAAGGAAGTTTCTGCACCAGTTGGACATGAAGAAAAAATTTCCCCTGTCCGAGAGCCACGCAACAAAATTTGCCTGTTTCTAGTGGAATCCTGCCTCTCCCTGGCAGGCAGAAATCCCGCTGCTTTTCACAGCCAGATGTTATATGGGCAGCTCTTCCAGGCTCTGGTGCTCTGGGCTGGGGAGCCTGGCTTGGGCTTAAGACCCCATACTTATCAGGGAACCCCCCGGCAGCTGAGATACTCCCCTGGAACCTCAATTGCCACCTGTGGGAGCAGGGTCAGTCCTTTTGCTCTCCGTACTTCCTACGAGTCTTGAGTCTTAACGTGGACTCTTCTATAAATTCTTGGTTATAAGACTTCTCTTCAGCTGGTCTTCAGTTGGTTATTCAGGTTGATTGCTCTGTATTTTAATTGTTTGGTCCTGGGAGGAGGTGGGTGTACCTTCCACCTATTCCACCACCATCTTGGATCACCGTTCATAATAATATTCTTTAAAAGTTTCAACTCAAAAAGCTAAAAAATGTAGCAACATATCCCAACACAACAAATAAAAGAACAAAATGCTTTAATAACTAAAATTTTAAATATTTTAACTTTATAAAAACTGCCTCATCAGGAAGTAGACTAGATATATTCTAATCTTGATTCAATGTTATTTTTTGACACCTTAAAAATAGACGTATACTTACAGCTAAGGAAATTTCAGGATCATCTTCAAATGAGTCTGTATCACTCTCCCCTGCGTGATACACAGTAACTTGATATACCTAATAAAATAAATCCATTATTTTTTTTTCAACCAGAAAGGTTTCTTAATGGTAAGTTCTAATTGAATAGCATGTGCTACTATATATTAGAAATTCTGAGACAAAGGTCAAATGGAATGAGTGAGTGTAAAGGGGGATAAATGGAGATCAGTGAAATCCTGAGCCAATATGGTAAAAACTCAGATAAGATATAAAAAATGAATGAAGCAAAATATGCAGTATAAGCATTTTATTTTATAAATATGGAAGTATTAAATAACAATGAAACAGCTAAAAATGTGGACAACAGATCTAGAGATACTATGTGACTTTAGATAATTGCATGCATGCGTCACTTTTATAAAAATTAAATTAATATTAATAATAGAACTGAGTTAAATATTTTTATTGCACAGACTATTATAATAATGCTCATTAAGGCCTACATACTTCTTGGCATATTTATAAAAATATAAATCAGACAAGGAACTACAAAGCCTCAATTCCACATAACAATATTCCAGTTTGAATAAATCAAGCTCAAGTATTTCAAGTGAATTCTGAATACATTCTTTCAATCTCATCAGTCAACAAATGAAAAAAATTTTAGAATATAGTTAGAGAAAATAAAACTACCTCATCATCTTCATCTGAGAGTTCTTGTCCTTCTTCACTGAGGTTATAATCTTCTGAATTGAAAGACTCAACTTCAAATTCTACACTGAATCGATCTGAAACTGAATCTTGATCCAACCAATCACCTGATTGTTCACTTACACCAGCATCAAGATCCTAAATTCGGGGGGGGGGGGGGGGGTGACATTGTACATTACTTGTTGGTTGTTGGCCTCTATAACAGCTTCCTAAATCTTCCCTATGCCCCTAACTTTTCCTTAATTCTATTATGCACACTGACACTAAATTAAGATTCTGGATCCCCCCAGCCAGTGGAGCTTAGCAATTGAGTGTCAACCCAGGAACCAAGATAGTCTATCTCCCCATGAGGACAGGAATCATATCTACCTTGACTATTGTATCTCTAGTGCCAAATAAAACCTGGAATAGAAGACACTTAAATATCTACTGAATAAACTTGTTCTACTATGCCATCTAGTGGCCTACATAAGTAACAGCTCTTTTAAATACTAACTGTAAAGTTCACATCTGTAGCCATAAAATCACTGCTTTGGAAGAGAAAAACAAATACAAGCAACAAGAATAGGGTTAATATCATAATTGGATCAGTCCCTTATATATTCTAGAGAACTAAAAAATGATCATTCGGATCCAGAATAGTGATCAGGAGGCACTGTCATATCACAAATCAATGTTCTAATTTTAATTACATTTTAAAGACCATGTTAAATGACAAGAAAATATTCCATTTTCAAGTACTCTTGCTAGTAAAAACTTCTTTATAAAACTTCTTTCAGTGACATCTCTTAAGAATTTTATTCCTGGCTAATACTTTGGAATTTTTATCAATCAAAATGTACTGATTATCTGTCATCCATGCAATATTACACCTATTTCATTTGACCTTCTTGATGTCTAGACCTACATATCCCAAATGTAAAGTTCAGACTCTGCCAATTTACTTGCTGATAACTATAATAAAAAAAATTTTATGCTAAATATTTAACACAAATTTGCCTTAGAATACTAAAATACCTAACTGAATCAAATTTCCATTTTTGTTCCCTTACTTTAATTTTTATTTTTTTATTGATTTCAGAGAGGATGGAAGGGAGAGAGACAGCAACATCAATGATGAGAGAGAGCCCTAGCTGGTTTGGCTCAGTGGATAGAGCATCAGCCTGCATACTGAAAGGTCCTGGGTTTGATTCCAGTCAAGGGCATATATGTCCAGGATTCGGGTTCAATCCCCAGTAGGGGGCGTGCAGGAGGCAGCCAATCAATGATTCTCTCTTAACATTGATGTTTCTATCTCTCTTCCCCTCTCCCTTCCTCTCTGAAATAAAAATATGTATTTTTTTAAAAATGATGAGAGAATTATTGATCAGCTGCCTGCTGCATGCCCCACACTAGGGATCGAGCCCACAACCTGGGCGTGTGCCCTGACTGGATATCGAACTGTGACCTCCTAGTTCATAGGTTGATACTCAACCACTGGGCCACACCAACCAGGTTGTTCCCATATTTTAAAAAAATTTTAAATTCTCAGACTACCCTATATTCCAATTTATTTGAACTTACTATTGGTGCAGGGGCCTACAAGATTCTCTAATATATAGGATGACATTAATAACTATTAATATTGGTACTAATTTTACCAACACACCTCAATGCTACTCTGCTATCTTACACCATTCTCCCTAAACCTGGGGTTGGGGTGGGGAAGATCTATACTTGTTTATTTGAAAAAAAAAAAAAACTTACCAGGAGCATTTGAGATCTTGCTCGCTGGCATATGTCACCAGTTTGGCTTAAACAAACTCATAAAAATTACCACTGTATAGTAGTAATCATGTATCATACATGTACATCCTACCTGAATGCTTATTAGAACTGCCAAAATCAGATTTGAAAAACAAGCCTTATTAAGTCATTTTTTACTTAAGGAAGAAGATTACCGGATTTGATGAAGTCCCTGTTGATTCACTGCTACTGTTTCTTTCACAGCGTATCTCCCTTATTACACACAGAGCGAGGCTTTCATCAAAGGAAAAGGAAATACTATCAGATCTGTGGCGCTTTCTTTGACGTTCACCAGATAGTTCATCTGAATGTTCTTCTGGATATGTAAGAAAAAACAAATTAATTAAATTGCTACACAGTTTATTTAGAAATTGAGCTGTCATGAGTACCTGATTGTACTGAAATTTAGTTCCACTGAAATTAAACCTGTTTCAACAGTTAACATTTTCGTTGGATCTGTCCAGAATAATAGCAAAATACTATTTTTAAAAGCTTTTTAAGCTTCTTTCAGAATGTTATCTCCATTAAATCACAATTTAATCTATCCCTAGCTTGTATTAAACAATCTAGGATTTCTCTGTCATAATTCAATATACTTAGAAGGTACATCTGGAATTCACTTCAGCATAAATTAATACAAATATAAACTGATTCACTCCCCCCAAAATAACTAACATTTTGTTCCAGTCCCATGTATTTAATGACTCCTCTGCCCTTACTGCCCTCACATAAGATTTTAATCTGGGTTTAACTATTTCATTGATCCTCTTTCACCTGGTTCATATACTTTTGGTTATAATGACTTTTGATTAGGCAACAGCCTCCTCCTCCTCCACTATCTTTTAGCTGCACAACTGTTCAGCTATTTTCTTTATCTTGTTTTTATTTCTAAGACGCCATTTACCGTTTTTAAACTCACTGATATTTTGTCAGTTATTAAAAACAATTAAAATACTTTAACTGCTAAGGTGACTAAGGATAATGAGTAAAAAACAGAGTTTATATCTTTGTCCTCATTATCTTGAATAGAAAACTGGCTAACTATAAAAGTAAACTGTCTACTGCAGTCAACCAGAAAATGTTGCTCAGAAAGCAATTTTTTAAATCAAATAAATCACATAAAACTGAGACTAAAACTCAGAAATTAATTCATCTAAACCAAAAAAGCACAATTTCATTAAGCCTAAATGTATTAATTTCCTAAGAAAATGAACACTAAAAAGCTGTTTGAAAATGACAATTAAATATTCACATATACCTGTCTCACTAATTGTTCTCCTTCTAGATGAGGTAGATGGTCTAGAAACCAAATCTGAAGATGAAGGTTTCTCTTCCTGCAGCTCTTGTACAGAGTCCTAAGAAATCAAGGGGGAAAAGACACAAACTTAACTTCTAACACCAGAAAGCTAATTCCCCATTGTAATAAACTTTCCTATTTTCAAGAATTATACTAGAATGAGTTAATTTCAAAATTACCTTTTGATCACTCCCACCTTCAAGGTGACATCTGTTTTCACTCACAGATGTGCCTGAATCTGATGGTTCTGGAGGAAAATAAAAATAGAAAAACACAAACTAAGAAAGGGCTACTCAATATATAGTCCAGGACAAAATGCTCACACAATTTAACCTTTCAACAAATATTAAACATGTGTCTCCCAGTCTGGCTGGCATGGTTCAGTGGTTGAGAGTCAAACTATGAACCTGGTCATGGTTCGATTCCCGGTCAGGGCACATGCCCAGGTTTTGGGCTAGACCGCCAGTGGAGATCAATAAAAAATACACATATTAAAAACTAAAAAATTTATTTTTAAAAACTGACTTGCTAGTGCACAGTAAGTATTTTATCTAGCAAGCAATAAGGAACCCTTCCCTAAATGGTCTTTTTATAAATTTTTTAATTTTTATTGATTTCAGAAGAGGGAGGGAGAGAAACATCAATGATGAGAGAGAATCATTGATTGGCTGCCTCCTGCACACTCCACACTGGGGATCAAGCCCACAACCCAGGCATGTGTCCCTCCCACCCCATTGGGAATCAAACTGTGACCTCCTGGTTATAGCTCAACCACTGAGCAATGCCAGCTGGGCCTAAATGGTCTTTTTATGCACAGGAGTGACAAATCACTTGGGCAAAATATAAGGAAAAGAGAGCAGAGGCAGGAAAACCAGTATTGGAGAGCAACTGCAATAATATGTATAAAAAAGTATTAAAATCTAAACTAAGCCATGGAAAAAAGATGAATTCCAGAGAAATTAAAAAGGTAAGAACCAGGGTGTCTGACACACAAGGCAAAGGGAGAGAGGAGTTAAAGATTCCAAGATTCTACCCTGGGTGGATAAATGGGTGGTGCCATTCACAACAGAAACTGCAGATGAATAGATTTGGATGGGAAGACAATGCACTAAAGGGGATGAAACTCACTCAGGTAGGTAAGTTTAGTTTTTAATTGGATATGTAGACATGGAGTGCAAAAGTCAGTTATAGAAATTACCAAACATCATAATCAAATGCGCTTTACTGCTCCCTGAGACATTTTTACCTTAGTAGGGAAGTCAGGCCTGAGCATTAACAATTTGAAATTATATACAATGTCATAACAGTTTATTTCTTCTTTATATTATGAGCAAGGTATTATACTTATTTTAAGCTGTACATGTACATTTTATATTTTTAGTATAACAGACATTACAAAGCAGATGTAATAAAAAAGGAAGCACTATGTATGACAAGGTATAGAACACTATGAGTTCTAAAGCTAATGCCACTAAACTGAAACCTGAAACAAACTCAGAATGGAAATAACATAAGAAACTTACAAATTACCATCTCATTAACATAATTTTGCTAGTAATCCACCAAGGTTTATTTACTTTTTATTTTCAAAATTCTACCAAGGTTAATTTTTTAAAAATATATATATTTTTTATTGATTTCAGAGAGGGAGGAGAGAGAGAGAGAGAAACACTAATGATGACAGAGAACCATTGGTCAGCTGCCTCCTGCACACCCCCTACTGGGGGATGAGCCTGCAACCCAGGCATGTGCCTGGATTAAGAATCAACTGACATCCTGGTTCACAGATGGAAGTTCACACTGGACCACAATGGCTGGGCCTACCAAGATTAATTTACATGAATGAATACATCAGAGACAATACTTCAGAAAACTGAAAACACTACCTATAGTTGTTTACTTGCCTTCATTTTATTTCATAAAGAGCTTTGTAAAACAATAAAGTCACCAGCCTACTAATCACCTCCATTCCCGATAAGATAGATGGTGATGCCCTTTTCTGGGTCTGAAATCCTAACTTTGGAAGGGTAAGTATTCAACACATTTACTAAACGCCATATTAATAAAACACTATACTGTGTGTGTGATGAAGAATGTAGACCTGAACAGGACATAAGAAAACAATATAAACAATTATAAAAATCAATGTATTGATAAAATTTAAGTACAGAATAGTAGGAGCACAAAGGAATGGTCTGTTCATTCTGGGAAATAAGCTTCTGAGAACAGTTTTTTGTTTTTTGAGAAGAGTTCTTAGCTGCCTTTCCGTGGTGTATTAAAGCCAGCTCCTACCATCACTCAAACCCAGATTGTGCACCTCTCTTCCCAATTCTGTGTTTATATCCTAAAAATGGACATGGTGAGAGTATTTACACCATGGAAATCAGCAACCACTATAAACCAGGCCTTTTCCTCTGGAGAGTAGATTATTAAACACTTACCAGCATACCACTATATATGTATATTTTTCTAGAATGAGAAACCAGTTGCTTTTGTCAGATTATTTAAGGGGTAAGTGACCCAAAAATAAACTGTTAAGAACAACACATCTAAAGGCAAGAAAGTACAATGCCACTTACCTAAACAAATTGGTAAACAAAGCTTTGTCAATTATAAAAGTAAAAAACAAAACAACAACAACAAACACACACAGAAAAATACCCATCCTTTCAAATGGTCCTACCTAGGTATATATATTACTTCCCAAAGCCTTTCAATACATTTCAGGTTTGATCACATCTCTACTAAGCAGTAACTTTTGAAATTATCTGCCTTTCAAAACAAATACTAACCCTCATATCCCAAGGCCTAAACAGAGGTAACAAGACATTTAAGCTAACATACCATAAATCTGCATTAGAGCCTTAGTGTTATGTTGTTTAGTTCAGCAGTCGACAACCGGTGGTCCGCGGACCACTGGTGGTCTGTGAGGTCCGAAGGTTGGCGACTGCTGTTTTAGTTCATATGTAGTTCTTCCCATTAAATTTATCATATTCTTTTATTACAATTAAACATATCATTAAAGCAACTTTTAAAGAGAATCACAATTACAAAATGACTAAACATACACAAAATGTCTGAAAATATTTTCATGGTATGTTTATGGTATCCAAAAATTAACTTACCCGGCTGACTGACTATTACCAAGTTTCTGTAGATCATTGTGTATATTTTCCTTGTAGGGAGAAAAAATAAGAAATGTACATTTTAAAATAAATGTATCAAACTGGCCTTAACCAGACTTTTAAAAGCATTATTATATTTAAGTGCACAAAGACCAAATTTTAAATCATTGAATTCATATTATATCAATGTTCTAGGTCTTTAAAAGCACATAATTAGTTGTAGAATGATTACATATAGCTACCTTTTACAATTACTAAAGTCTCTCTGTTTGAAAGATTTTATGTTTCCATCTCTTGAAATGTGCCTTGTTTGGATTTACCAAACAATTCCAAAGAATGGGTATAAATGCAGAAAGTGGGTTAACATATATATTTATTTTGAAAGAGAAATTTTCTAGCTCTGTGTTTAGAAATAGATTACCTTAAAAAAGTAGTGTTTATAAAAAGCCCACTATAGGAACTTGATTATAATTTTGACTTTCATCAACCCTTGACCAGTCATCTAATGGCTTTTCCTTTCTTGACCTTAAAATGTGTTGAAGATAAAAAACAGTATTCATTCATTTCATAAATACAGACTGAGAACCTACTATGTACCAATCACTGTTCTAGAAACTGGGAGGAAAGAATACAAAAACCCCACAAATTTCTGCTCTCACTGAACTTACATCTTAACAGGAAGACAACTCACTTATTCCAGTCTTCATTGATGTCACAGTGTGTTTTTTTAACCAAAGATTTTAGAGAATGTTTTTGGACATCATTTCTAATTCTCAAGGTTAAGAGAGAAGTGCCAAATCCAACTATTTCTTTTTACCCTTCGGACTGATGATACAGCTCCTTAAACTCTCAAGTCAACATTCCTTTTCATATCCTTTTTCTAAGTCAGCAATTTCTCCAGTATGTAACCTCTCAACATATCAGAACTCAAGTCAAAGATAACTTTTATACCAAAAATTGTATTTCCAAATAATAATACAAGAATAAACTGTGTTTCTTGTACTCACAACTATAAACCTACTTTTGCCCCACCCTATATGGTATACTAGAGGCCCAGTGCACAAAATTCATGCACTGGGCGGGGGGGGGAGGGGGCAGTCCTCCACCCTGGCCTGTGCCCTGTCACAGTGCGGGAGCCCTGCGATTGATCACCCCAAAGAGGTAGGCCGGAGCCGGGGGTCCCGCCTGCGCACCGCACAGAGCTGGGAGGCAGGACCCCCAGGCAGGCCTTGCCACGTGGAGCCAGGGGACCCCCAGGCAGGCCTCGCCACGTGGAGCCAGGGGACCCCCAGGCAGGCCTTGCCTGATGCCCAGACAGGCCTCGTCTTGCGGAGGGCCTCCCAGGCAGGCTCTATGCCACGCACACAGTATCAAGCACTGCCCCACCCACCTGCACGTGCCTGCTATGCACACAGCCATCTTGTGACTGTGTGAGGGCATTACAGCATGATGACTACTTAGGCTCTTATTAGTAAGGATTGCTAAGAAATTAAAATTTAGCATCTTTTATATATAATAATTTTTCTCTGACAAAAAGGAGTGAAGGTGCAAGTGAACTGAAACATTTACCCAGCTTGTTTTTTACAATAGACTAAACTGAAAAATTTACCTGTGTTCTTTCACAGAGAAACTTGGCACTCCAAACAAATCCCCTAGAAGATCATTTGAACAATATACAATATGCTGCTGCTTCTCATCATATAATCGCTTCTTCATAATATACTGGCCAAGATAAAATATAACCTGAAATAGAAATATGATTTCTGAGGATTAATGAAAATTAAATGTTAGTTTCAAATACATTCAATATCATCATTTATCTGAAGAGGGTTAAATCAGCAAGCACATTCACAACGACTGAAAATAACCCTATAAAAAGCTGCTTTTAAATCTTTTCCTTTTAATTTGATGGATGCAGAGACATTGCTTCTGATTTAGTTAAGTAAAACTTAAAATGTATTTTTTCAGACCTTAACTGCCCAGATATCTAGGTACTACACATTAGGAAAAGAAAAGGCAGCAAAATGCTAGTAAGACATTAGTTATCTCATTAACTCTTAGTTCAGCTTACCTCTTTCATAGTATAAGTGTCTTTTTGTGCACCAACAGATTTTAACAACTTCAAAAGCAATGGCTTTGGTCTAACCTATGAAAAAGAGTTGCTATTATACTTCCAAATTTATTACAGAACTATAAGCCCCACTGCAAACATGTCCATAATTTCAATAAAGGTAGCAGACACTACATTTAACAATCTCACAAGGTTATACTTCAAAAGATAAGCCAAAATGTTTTCACTAAATGTAATAGACTATTTAAACTGAATACCAAACTGTCTCAGGAGTTTGAAAAAAATGTTGGGACCGAATTATTATGTAAACAGTCAGACTTCTCAACTATTACCAGTTGTCATCAAAACAGGTATCCATGCCAATGCAGTGAAAATTATGTTTTTTCCCTCCAGCTATTTCTGTCATCTGCTTATTATCTTACAAATTCAGCCATAAATGGAATACCCCTATGAGCTTACTGTAAACTAAAGTATAAAATCCAAGAAAAATAAATAAACCTTTAGTGTGGGGCCTTTTACCAACCTTTTCCTTCTACAGATTAGGTTCCTAAAGAATGGAGACTTTAAATAACCAAACCAAGGTGACAAGATAATTAAGAGCAGATCTGAGACTGCCACTTATGCCCCTCAGTTACAAGCCACCATTTTCTTCTGACTATATCATGCTGCCTCTTAGTTGGTCTCCATTTCAATTACCTACTTGATAAATATTTACTGAGTTTCTACCATGCACCAAACAGTGACAGGTATTGGCTAAAAAAAAAAAAAAGGAAAACATATGACCTGTATTCCAGGGGCCAGTCAACTACACTGAAGGGAACCAAAGTTTTGCTACCGTGAAGCTGCTTTTGGGGATACTGATTTTAAGTTGTTTATTAAGAAACAAAAGATTCAGAAAGACTTTCTGACCCTTCCCCCCTTTCCTTCCCAAGAGATCCAGAAAGAAACCTGCTTCAGGAAGATCACAGAGTGTGGAAAAGGGGCTTTAGGCAGGGGCCAGTTAGCTAGCTGCCCTCTGTGCCCCACTGTTTCTGCGTTGCCTAGCAAGAATTTTCCGTCAAAGTAAGGGAAACAAGTATGTTCCACTCAACTACTTATAAATGGCCCATTCTCCCTTCTGAAATCTAATACCCCATCCTCCATTTTCTCCTTCGTCCAATAAATGTCTTATACACCCCCAGTTGCCTCACTGTCTTTGGAACTTTCATACCCATGCCCATGTATTAAAACTTTGATTTTCTCCTGTTAATCTGTTTGTTAATTAGCCCAGCCAGAAGAACTTAGAAGGTGGGAAGAAACCTATTAATATTTTTTAGCCTCACACTATTAAGTCTTTTGGTGAGCTAGCAAGTTATCAGTAGCCATCAAATAGGTATATAATTCAAGGCCCATGAGTTCTCCTACAAAATGCTTTTACAGAAATACTAAAAAATAAATCATAACCTGTTCATTAAATGTATCCTAACACAAAGCAGCACTATGTGTAACACTCAAAAACTAAAAGGCAATTAAAACACAGTAAAGGCATAAATTTTTTAAATGGCATACTGTTATGAAATACTATACAGCTGTTAAAAAACAATTCTGTATTTGACATGGATGTACCTCTAGCTTAATCTCATCTTACTAGAACAGAACAGTAACATGAAAATTCACGTACACATAGACATGTGGTTATATATGCTTAAAAAAATCTAAAAGACTTATCAAAAGACTAGAATTTTCAGTTGTGACTTTCTTCATTTCTGCCAATGCCTAAACTCTACCGGCATGAATTACTTTTGTGACTTCTAGGAACCACTTAAAAAGTTAAATACTAACGAGTCAAAACCAAAAAAACCTCTGTTGCATGCCACGGAACTCACCTTTACATCCAGGGTGGTAAAGAGCAAGGAAAATACTGTTTCTTACAGTAACTCTGACTCCAGGTAGCAGAATTTAAGCTACGTACACAGAATTTCAGTCTTAAAGAGCCATGCTCTGATTGGGTGGGTCAACATAATTTAGCTGATCACATCATAAAGTAAAATATTCTTAAAAGGTACACTTTGAGACAAAATACCAACCAGGGTCTCTTGTTCAGAAGCTGGAATCTGTGAGGTGCTCACAGCACCATCAGTGGATACAGACATACTGGTATTGCACATCGGCCTAAGAGTAGGGAAAAAGATAAAACACCATAAATACTTAAAACAATACCTTTCAATAGCAATGCGTTTACAAAAACTAAAGCCGTCTGCAAGTGGGTCCTTACCTGGATCGCCAGAGAACCAGCGCAGGGTGCCTGATGCCAGAGTGAACACAGCTGGCAAAGGTCACGGTTTAAATCCCCAGCTGCAGACAAGTCGGGGCTTAGCTCCTGGGACTGCGGACTCGGAACGTGTCCGAACTTGACCAGCCCCAGCCGACAGCTGAGTCAACCTGCCCGAGACCCAGCCCACTCGCGCCCAGACTCCGCCGCTGCAGGCGGGCCACAGCACAGGCACCTGTCATTCCCACCCCGGCCCCGCGGCCCGGCCCCCGGCGCCGCAGCGCCCCCCGCCCACGTGACCTCCGCCCCGCAGTCCGCACAGCCCTCCGCCCACCCGCCCGCCGAGAGCGCGCGCGGCCTGAAACCCAGGTGGCAACCAGCTCGCCTCCTTCCAACAAAACCTCCACGAACCCACGTGCTCTACACCCCCCACCACAAAATGCACAAGGCCTGCGTGCAAGGGAGAAAAGGCTGGCAACGACAGCAGCAAGACCCAAGTCACGGCGCAAGCCCAGAACTGCCCGCGCGCTTCCCAGCTGATACCTGCTCCTCACCAAGCCGGGTTTTCCGCGCCTGGAGTGCGGTGGAGGCTTCCCCCAGGTGACGCAGTGCCCTTCCCGGGCGCTTGGCAGCCCTCCACCCAGGGCTTCCACTCGCGGGCCCCGGCTGCTGGGGCGCTGAACTTACTATGTCCGGAGAAGGAGGCTCCTGACGTAGGAAGCGGCAGGGCCTCGGTCAGAGGGCTTAGCACTGTCCCTCAGGTTCGGCTTCTTGCTCCATTTTCCTTCTGGAAACACAAGCCCGCACATGCCCCCAGAAGGAGCGAAGCTGGACAAGGGGCACCGAAATTGCGACCCCTACCGCCCGGGGGCACCGCGCCGGAAACCGCGGCCCATCCGGGCCTTTCTGCGCGCGTCCCGCCGCCTCCGCCAATGGGGGCCAGGCCGGGGCGGGGCCTCCGCGAGAGCGGGCGCCGGTCTCTGCGCGCCCCCGGCAGGTGGGGAAGGGCCGCTGGGCGCCCGCAAAGGGCACCTCGACGCTAATTTCCGCTGCCGCCCGGTTTGGCGCGAGGCGCTTGGGACGTATTTGTTGTGCTATTTTTTGTATTTTTTGTGTTTACCCCTCCAGACCGGGGTGGAAACTACAGGCAAATGCGTAGCTTACTGCCGTTACCAAAAAAGAAACCAAAATTAACAGCTGTGCGATATATTAAGCCTTCACCGCCAGCCGCTGGAGCCGTGTAACTCCGAAAGGAGTTATTTCGAGACTTGCGTTTTTTCAAAAGTACGACTAAAATTAGCACAATGTGGGTTTGTACCACGGATGCATACAAACGTTCTAGTTACAGAAATAAGAGACTGGCGGGACGAGGAAAACCGGCTACTTCTCATTTTATGCTTCTAGAATATTTGGCTTTGTTTATATAATATATGCGTTCATACCCATTAAAAACATAAATGTATTACGCACTCAATACTGACTCACCTACTTGCCCCTTTTGGGCACACAGACGTGGCAATCTCAAAAATGAACAAGGACATAAGAATTGAGTGGGTTCAACCTAGAAAGCACGGTCATTGGCAAAGACCAGCTTCTTTGGCCAGAAGCGACTAGTTGCTTGTGAACAAGGACCTTTTATATCTTTCCCTTCTTCCACGTCCTAGCTTTCTAGAAAAGAATCTTCCTTAAACATACTGGCCACTCAGTTAATTTAATCAGCATTATTCAAGGATGATGGGGTTTGGTTTAAAAAAAAACAACTATAACAAAAATAAACGAAGACCCAGCCGGTTGCTTAGTTGGTTGGAGCATGTCCCAGATACCAGAAAGGTTGCAAGGTTGGGCTGGACTCCAGGTCAGAGCACATACCTAGGGTGTCGGTTCCATCCTTGGTCCGGGCATGTACTGGAGGCAGCCAATCTCTCTGTCTCTGTCTGTCTGTGTGTCTGTCTCTCCCTCTCTCTTTCATCAATAAAAGCATATTCTCAGATGAGGATAAAATAAAAATAAACAATAAATGAATAAACAAACCAAACTCATACAAGGAACAAATGGGGAGTCCCCAGACTGGGGAGTGTGTGTGAAAAAGGTGAAAGGGATTAAGAAATACAAATTACCAGTTATTAAAATAGTCACAGGGATGAACAGTACAGCATACGGAATATAGTCAATAATGTTGTAATAACTTTGTATGGTATCAGATGGGTATTAGACTTCCTGGGCTGATTGTTTCGTAAGTCTAGTCACTATATGGTACACCTGCAACTAATGTAATATTGTATGTCAGCTGTAATTGAAAAATAAAAGTTATTTTTTAAGAACTTTTATTACAAAAATTACAAACTTGAGAAAATAAACAAATGGGACTACATCGAAATAAAAGGCTTCTACACAGCAAAAGAAACCATCAACAAAACAACAAGAAAGCCCACACTGCATGGGAGAACATATTTGCCAATGTTATTTCCGTTAAGGGTTTAATCTCCAACATTTACCAACAAAATACCAATCAGGGAACTCATACAACTTAACAAAAGGAAGATAAACAATCCAATCAAAAAATGGGCAAAGGACCTGAATAGACACTTTTCGAAAGAGGACATACAGAAAGCCAAGATATACATGAAAACATGCTCAAAGTCACTAATCATCTGAGAGATGCAAATCAAAACAACAATGAGGTACCATCTCACACCTGTCAGAATGGCTATCATCAACAAATGACAAGTGCTGGTGAGGATGCGGAGAAAAAGGAACCCTCTTGCACTGCTGGGAAATGCAGACTGGTGCAGCCAATGTGGAGAACAGTATGGAGTTTCCGCCAAAAACTAAAAATGGAAATCCCATTTGATTCAGTGATCCCACTCCTAGGAAAATATCCCAAAAAATCAGAAACACCAATCAGAAAGGACATATGCACCCCTATGTTCATAGCACAATTTACAATAGCTAGGATTTGGAAACAGCCTAAGTGCCCATCAGCAGATGAGTGGATTAAAAAACTGTGATACAAAAAATAAAAAAAATAAAAATAAAAAAAAACTGTGATACAGCCCTAACTGGTTTGGCTCAGTGGATAGAGCGTTGGCCTGCGGACTGAAGGGTCCCAGGTTCGATTCTGGTCAAGGGCATGTACCTTGGTTGCGGCACATCCCCAGTAGGGAGTGTGCAGGGGGCAGCTGATCGATGTTTCTCTCTCATCAATGTTTCTAACTCTCTCTCCCTCTCCCTTCCTCTCTGTAAAAAAATCAATAAAATATAAAAAACAACAACTGTGGTACATCTACACAATGGAATACTACGCTGCTATAAAAAAGAAGGAACTTTTACGATTTGTAACAGCATGGATGGACCTGGAGAGCATTATGCTAAGGAAAATAAGCCAGTTGGAGAAAGATGAATATCACATGATCTCACTCATTTGTGGAATATGATGATCAACATAGAATGATGAACAAAAATGGATCCAGCAACAGAGAAGCAGGACTGAATGGGCAATGGGCTGTCAAATCTCAGAAGGATGGGGAGAGTGATGTAAGAGATCAACCGAAGGACTTGTATACATGCATATTAGCATAACCAGTGGACACAGACACTGGGGCGGTGGGGGCTTGTCCTGGGGAGTGGAACTGGCCAGGGAGGGGTTGATGGCGGGGGGGGGGGGGTGGGCGGGGAAGAGACATATGTAATACTTTAAACAATAAAAAAAATTTTACAAACTGACCTTTATCACAACAAATATAATGAAGTTTCTGATTGTGAGAGCATGTGCTTGACACAAGATAAGAGAAAATCACAAGATATGAAGAAAAAATAAGCATAAAAATATAAATTACACAAGTTGGCATTTGTTAAATGAAGAAACAGGTGGGTGATGTAAAGTTCAAAGTCAGGATGGATCAGTGAATATCCGGGTAGTCACAAAGGCCTCAGAAAGGATCAGAGTATTTTGTGCTTTGAAGGACCGTAAGACTTAAAACAGAGGAGAATATTATAGGCACAAGAAAAATATTATTTAACAAGTCCAGAATCAAAAGTGTAAAGAGCTGTTGGTGAAACAATAAATTAACTTGACTTACACAAAAGTCAAGAAAAAAAAGTTTTAAGAACCTGGAGGCTCCTTTAAATTCAAAGCAAGGGAATGGGGGCTTTGGACAGGGAAGGTAATAGGTTGGGGGAATGTAAACAGGAGAATTGCTTCCAATTGTGTTTCTTAAAAGACCACCATAATCAGATTCAAGCTCTGAATAATCTGGCCAGCCCTCTCTGGATCAACTTTCCCTCTTCTCATTAGCCCTGTGTTTTGAAAAAATTGTGTTCAAAAAGTTTTGTAGAAGCAGAAACAAAGGGCAGAACGGATAGGACTAGTGCTTTTCTAGTGGTGGAACCTTAAATGAAGGAAGACATGATTGTTTTCAGAGCGTTGGGGAAAGAGATGAGGCAAGTATTCTATCTTTGGAGGAATTGGTATTGACAAGGAGCAAATTCTAAGAGGTCCTAAATTAAATTATAGCAGGACAGAGGGTGGAAGGAAGAGACAAAAAGGGATTACTCATTAACTACTGCAGTGCAAAAGCAACAGAAGACTGCAAACACTCCTTAATGTATATTTGAATTATTAAATTAACCTGCAGGTGGCTAGTTCTGAAATTATCTAAAAGGCAAGACTAGCCGGGCACCATAGAACCCAAGGAGCCTCTGCTTCTTATTTACACAGGAGTTTTGCAGACTCTACTGCCCCAGTCCCAGAAATAGACCCGATTCACCTTCTCCTACCTCTTTGTTTATAGATAATGTAAATTCTTTCAGAAAGGCTTTCTCCCTGCTACTTAATGTATAAAAAACACTTGTGAAGTCCTCCAGAATCAGACAGGTTGTCTTTCCTACCTGGCCATGCTGCTGGTGGTTTAGACTCCATGTGTCAAGACCGGTCTTCTTTTTTGCTAGCAATGGCCTAATAAACCTTTTCTTTAAAAACAAAATAACAAAACAAAACCACCTTCAGCCGTCTAAGTTAAAATATTTTTTAACAATATCGAAAATGGTATTAACCACTATTACCCCAACAAATTCCATTAAGAAAGAAAGAGCCTGGCCGGCGTGGTTCAGCGGTTGAGCATCAACCTGTGAATCAAGAGGTCATGGTTCAGTTCCTCGTCAGGGCACATGCCCGGTTTGTGGGCTTGATTCCTGGTGTGGGGTGTGCAGGAGACAGCCAATCAATGATTCTCTCTCATCATTAATGTTTCTATCTCTCTCCCTCTACCTTCCTCTCTGAAATCAATAAAAAATATTTTTTAAGAGGAAGAAAATTTGCCATGTGTATCAAGCACCACCTGAGGCCCCAGCGCGATGAACAAGAGATCCATACTCTGTGCTGTCACAGAACCTAGCAGGATGACTCTTTAAACAGAACGATAACACTGCTGACAGGAAGTCGGGAGAACTTGAAAAGTTGGCTGATGGTGGAGTTTTGGAGGGTGCACTGCAGAAGGAAGAGTTCAGAGCTAGAAAATGTGGCACCGAAGCTCAGGCTGGAGACAGAGCTTTTGCGATGATGATTGGCTCAACACTTAAGAACTGATGAGCTCCTCGGTGGTGAGAAGAGACTGGACTGGAACAAGCTGCAGGGCGAACAGTAAAAAAAGAGAGGAACGACCAGAAGACCAACAACCCAGGGCCATGTAATGGTGTCTCAAAAACCAGAGGAGTCAAGTAATGATACTGAATATTGCTGGAAGTAAAAGGAAAAGAAAAGGGGGTGGGGGAACACACTGAATCTGCTCACTCTGAAAACAGTTCTTGTTGTTTGTGACTTTAACATCAAGAAAAAGATGCGGACCAGCTGCTGTTGTTTCTCTGCATTCCAGTGTTATCCCATGTTACTCTGCCCTTGTGCTTACTCACGGTTTCTCTGGGGGCTAACTTCTGCTTAATCTTTAACAGCATTGTTGACACCTTCCTTTGTTCCAAGAGATGGAGATACGTTGAGCATGTTTATATTCTATGGGACCTAAACTCTGTAAACACATCCACACTAAAATTTTGTCTTGGAATAAAGGCCACGTCTTATTTCTATTTATTAATAACAACTACTCTTTAAAGAATGATAAAAAACAAACATATTTTTTCTCAGAAACAGTGTTTAGAATGTTTAGAATGATGAAAGATCCACAATTTTTATGAGACCATCTAAAATTACAGAGATGGTTCTGCCCGGCCTGTGTTGCTCAGTGGTTGAGCATTGACCTATGAACCAGGAGGTCACAGTTCAATTCACAGTCAGGGCACATGTCCTGGTCACGGGCTTGATCCCCAGTGTGGGGCGTGCAGGAGGCAAGCCAATCGTGATTCTCTCTCGTCATGGCTGTTTCTATCTCTCTCTCCCTTCCTCTCTGAAATCAATAAAACATATATTAAAAAATAAAATAAAATAACAGGAGTAGTTCAAATTCCAAACATCTAGAGATGAACAGTGTTATTTAATAAAACAAAATCTCAGGAAATGGTGAATACAAACACAGGCATTTGTTTCTAATTTATTTATTTATTTTTATTTCATTTTATTTTTCAACCACAATTTATATTCAATGCCACTCCACACCAGTTTCAGGTTTACTTTTTGCTTCTATTTTTAGAATAAAATAACTTCTTTATTTTGACAAGTTTAAAATATGCAGATGTATTCACAGAACAATTAATATCCAATGTAACCACTGCCTAGAATTCAAATTTATTTATTTATTTATTTAATAAATCTTTATTGTTCAAATTATTATAATTATTCCACCTTTTTCCCCCCCATAGCTCCCCTCCACCCGATTCCCACCTCACCCTCTGCCCTTACCTCCCACCCACTGTCCTCATCCATAGGTGTACAATTTTTGTCCAGTCTCTTCCTACACCCCCACACCCCTTTCCCCCTGAGAATTGTCAGTCCACTCCCTTTCTATGCCCCTGATTCTATTATATTCACTAGTTTATTCTGTTCATCATATTTTTTATTCACTTGATTTTGAGATTCACTTGTTGATAGATATGTATTTGTTGTTCATAATTTTTATCTTTAACCTTTTTCTTCTTCTTCCTCTTAAAGAATACCTTTCAGCATTTTATATAATATTGGCTAGGTGGTGATGAACTACTTTAGCTTTTTCTTACCTGTGAAGCTCTTTATCTGACCTTCAATTCTGAATGATAGCTTTGCTGGGTAGAGTAATCTTGGTTGTAGGTTCTTGCTGTTCATCACTTTGAAAATTTCTTGCCACTCCCCCCTGGCCTGCATAGTTTCTGTTGAGAAATCAGCTGACAATTGTATGGGTGCTCCCTTGTAGATAATTAACTGTTTTTCTCTTGCTGCTTTTAATATTCTCTCTTTGTCTTTTGCTCTTGGCATTTTAATTATGATGTGTCTTGGTGTGGTCCTCTTTGGATTCCTTTTGTTTGGGGTTCTGTGTGCTTCCTGGACTTGTAAGTCTATTTCTTTCACCAGGTGGGGAAAGTTTTTGGTCATTATTTTTTCAAATAGGTTTTCAGTATCTTGCTCTCTCTCTTCTTCTGGCACCCCCATAATTCTGATGTTGGTATGCTTGAAGTTGTCCCAGAGGCTTCTTACACTATCTTCAGCTTTTTGGATTCTTTTCTCTTTTTGCTTTCCTGGTTGGGTGTTTTTTGCTTCTTTGTATTTCAAATCTTTGACTTGATTCTTGCGATCCTCTAGTCTGCTGTTAGATCTCTGTATGTTATTTTTTTATTTCAGTCAGTGTATGTTTAATTTCTAGTTGGTCCTTTTTCATATCCTCGAGGGTCTCGCTAAATTTATCAGCCTTTTCTAGGAAATTCTTGAAAAACCTTATAACCGTGGTTTTGAACTCTATATCCAGTCATTCGCTTTCCTCCATTTCTTTCGTTTGTGATCTGTTTCTTTGTCTCCACATTTTCGCTGCTTCCCTTAGTTGGTAGAGTAGCTTTGTGTGCTAGGTGTCCTGTATGGCCCAGTGGCTCAGCCTCCCCAGTTGCCTGAGGTGGACACTCTTGGTGCACCCCTTTGTGGGCTGTGTGTACAGCCTTGTTGTAGTTAAGCCTTGATTGTTGTTATCACTGGGAGGAATTGACCTCCAGGCCAATTGGCTCTGAGGATCAGCTGTGTCTACGCCAGGAGAACTGTGCTGGAGACAGCCTTATGAGACAAGACTTGCAAAATTGCAAAAGCCTCTGTGCTCAGCTTGGATGGGGCAGAATCTCAGGGCTGAGCAGACAGCCTTGGCTTCCCATCAGCCCTGCCCTATGAGGCCCCTGGGTCTCAGTGTCCCTTGGTAATCGCTGCAAGCACCTCTGAGAGAAAGCCGCCCTCAAGTTTTGCCTGCTGCCAGACAGTCCAGTTTCTCCCCGAATGAGTCGGGGTTCCCAGAAACTCACCCGGAACTGGAGTTCTGCACAGTCAGGAGCCTCCATCTTCCTCCCGCTAGAGAAAGCCAGCAGCACACTCAGCAGTCAGTCCTCTCTGCGCGCACTTACGCACGCATCTCCAGACCTCTGCCTTTTGCGTGTCCCCTGAGTTTCCATGCGCTCCTCTCTTTTCCCGACAGTCCAGATCCCCCCCGAATGAGTCTGGGTCCCCAGGGTCTTGCCCAAAACTGGGGTTCAGTGCAGTCAGAACTGGAGTTCTGCACAGTCAGGAGCCTCCATCTTCCTTCCGCTAGAGAAAGCCAGTGGCACACTCAGCAGTCAGTCCTCTCTGTGCGCATTTGAACGCGTGCCTCCAGACCTCTGCCTTTCGCGGCTCTCCTGAGTTTCTGTGTGCTCCTCTCTTTTCCTGACAGTCCAGACTCTTCCCGTATGAGTCTGGGACCCCAGGGTCTTGCCCGGAACTGGGTTTCAATGCAGTCGGAACTGGGGTTCAGTGCAGTCAGGACTCCTGTCTCTCTCCTGCTAGAGAAAGCTAGCCAGGCACTCAGCCACCCATCCTCTCCGCGCATGTGTCTCCGTACCTCAGCCTTTTGCAGCTCCTCTGAGTCTCCGTGTGCCCCTCTCTTTCCTTCTAGTTGTAGAATTTCCACTCAGCCAGCTTTCCTGTGGTTCTGGATGATGTCCGTTCTGTCTTTTAGCTGTAGTTTTGAAACTGTTGTGCGAGGCAGCATTCTAGGTGTTCACCTATGCCGCCATCTTGGTTTCTCTTTATAATATTGAACCATTCTGTATTTACTGTAATAAATTCTACTTAGTTAAAATGAGTGGGTTGTGGTTTTTTTTAAGATACTGATGAATCAAATTTTTAACAGAATAAGGTAATAGAATGATTTGGAGCATAATTGATATCATATCCTCTCCTTAGAGGTTACCAAATATTTCAGGGATTTCTTTGGGGATATTGTCCTGTTGAAAACATTTACTCTATTCTTCAAAATTAAGTTCAAATAAAGCCAAATTCTTGATCTGACACTCTGTTTCCCACATGGGTAATATAAACTCAATCAGTTTGGTAACTTTTACCACAGAAAGTTTTAAGGGAGGACCAGGTGCAATATAGGTCACTTTTGGGAGGAATAAGGAGTGTATAGCCCCCACATCCCCCAACCAAATCTGACACTTGTAATCATGTAACCTCAGAACCAGCTCAAATGTTGTTATTCTGTTTAATGAAACACTGAGTTGCTTTTTGGGGACAATAGATCAAAACTTCAAGCCATGCAGCTAAAGCATCTGCAGAGGAGAGATCTTTGATCTCCAGCAGCCGGAAACCAAAGTCTTGCTTCACCACCCTTCACTTCACTCCCTACACACCCCACACATGGAACCAAAGGACCAGGGTATAACCAGACCTTGAACACCAGAACGTTTTTGGAAGCAGAAGGTTAGGTTGTCCAGGAAGATCATGTGTTGGTGCTCCTTACTATAAATGGTCAAGCTCCAAAGTCCTCCGATAGAACTTGCCTCACCAGCCCTAACCAGTTTGGCTCAGTGGATAGAGCGTTGGCCTGCGGACTGAAGGGTCTCAGGTTCGATTCTGGTCAAGGGCATGTACCTTGGTTGCAAGCACATCCCCAGTAGGGGGCGTGCAGGAGGCAGCTGATCGATGTTTCTCTCTCATCGATGTTTCTAACTCTCTCTATGCCTCTCCCTTCCTCTCTGTAAAAAAGTCAATAAAATATATTTAAAAAAAAAAACTTGCCTCACCAATGCTTCCACATATCATAGTGTTCCACTGAAATGCTTTAAATTCCTGCCCAAATCCTGGATCAGAGAGTTTGGACTTCAAGCATCAGCTTCTGTTTCTCCTGGGTGGTGCTATTTATACATATAAAAGCCTAAGCAACCATTATGACCAAATGACAGAAACGACCGGAACGACCACATGACCGGCTGGTAGCTATGACACACACTGACCTAGACCTTGCTGCTGGGCCCTGACAGCCCCAAATCTGGTTCACCCACACCCCTGACCCAGACAGGAGGGAGGAGGGAGCCCAATTCCTTGTGGAATTGGCTGTTGGTTAGCTTGCTGCTGGGGCCAATCTCCCACGATCCCTTCCCCCGGCAGGTCAGCCCCCCCGATCCGCCCCAATCGCTGGCCAGGCTGAGGGACCCCACCTGTGCACAAATTCGTGCACCGGGCTTCTAGTTCATAATAAAATAACCAATCTTTCTCCACTGCAATTCTTAGTGTTTACTGTTTGGCTTTGCTAGCGCAAGATGAATGAACTCTTTCTGTTCTGTAACAATCATATCTTGTATGAAAGTTGCTGAGCTAATTAACTGTCAGAAAAGACAAGTGAGGTTGGGTAGCCTCCGCCCTCATTCGGTGGAGAGAGGTTGCTAGAGTTTCCTGCAGAAAATGGCAAGGGTTTAAGGAATTTTGCTGGTAGTCCCAAAGAGGGCCACTGCTTTGGTAATAGAATCTTGGTGGCAGCAGCAGTTCTATTTGATCATCGCATTGGAATGTGTGCTGGTGGGATGTTCTGAGTTGGGGCATAATTTCAGCTTCATTCGGATCCCTGCTTTCCCTCCCTCTCACCTCCCCACACTTGCCCCATTCCCCTTCTCTCCTGACAATAAAGAAAATATAGTACAGACATGCTTGATCAATTTTCTACCTCTGACTTTTGTTATACTTGATAGAGACTATAAGCGCCACAAGGGCTAGGTCTTGTCTGTTTCTGCCCACCTTTGTACCCCCAGGACAGACACAGTGCCTGGCATGCAGCATGTTTTCAATGATTATCTGTTGAATGATTGAATGCTTAAATGAGTGGTTTCACTGGACACATGAAAATAGACATATGTGTAGTAAAAATTATTTATTCACTTGGTTTTTTATTCACTCTCCACAAATATTTACTGAGCACTTATTACGACAGATACTCAGTTAGATGCTAAGAGTACAAAATCCCTGGGTGAAATAATCTAACCAAGGGGTCTTTCCCAACTAGGTAAAGTCAAAGAAATAGTTCTTTATTCAGTTGGTAGAATGACTCGGGTCCTCTGCATATAACTGTACTAACGCCAGAGAAGTGGAAGGAAACAGAATGCATTTCCTTTCATCACAGAGCCCTCAACCTGAAGTCCAGAGAACACAGCCGGGTGCAAAATACTAAACTGTCATGCAATGACACATTCATGAACAAGAAAATATTAATATACCAACAACTGAACCAAAACACTGAAGCTCTCTGAGTAATTCCGTGATCATTACTCATAATGTGTCTGTCAGAGTTTCCGTCTGCCCACCAAGCTCACCCCACCCTCTGCCACGATAACTCCTCTCTGCTGAGCTCACGGTGTCTGTGTCTATATCTGTGTCTACATGCCCCTGTTATCCTCTCTTTCAAGAACCCAGTTCTTTTCCTTCTGAAAAAAACAAACACAAATTCTATTTCCTTCAGAAAAATACAATTTGCAATTACATGTTTTTTCTTCTTCTAGTTTTTCTACTTTACTAAACTACAAGCTCCAAAAACAGGAAGACTTTGTTTTGATCAGTCTATGTTTCAATTGCCTTGCACTGTGCCAATAAATATTTGTTAAAGATATGAATTAAGGATCACAGCCAGATCTGCAGCTGGCCGGGCACCGTTCTGGGAGCCCTGCGTCCCTCCAGGACGGCACACTCCTTCGCTCTCGGGTCATCATCTTCACCACTTTCTGGGCCTCATCAGCATCAAGACATCCATCATCATCTTCACTTTCTGGGGCCTCACCAGCATCAAGGTATCCAACCACCGAGAGATCATCACCATGCTGGTAGCCACCACTGTCTGCTGTTACCGCTTCTGGCTCATTGCCATGCTGGCAGCTGAACCCCCTGTTTGGGCTGCATTTGGTATGTGCACTTCCTGTGGGAGTGACCACTGCCACTGCAGCCCAGGTGCCCCAGCTCTCTGGGTGACCTCAGCTCAATTGTCCCTGAAGACCCCTTGGTCCCTACCCCCACAGCTGTGCCCTGGTCCCTCTGCGCTCCTTCACCCAGGGCCTGCCTGGTTCCAGAGGTATCCCCTTCCCCAGCCAATTGGTCTGAGCTCAGGGTCAGGCTGGAGCAGGAGAGAGCCACCCTCGCACTTTCGCCGCCCCTTTCCAAGCAGAACCTGCCCAGGAGTTGACAAGCCTGGGATCTGCCCTGAGCAATGGGGAGCCCATGGAAGGCCATGTGTCCTGTGGAGAAGGACCAGGGAGCTCCGAGCCTGGGGTGGCCAGGCCAGAGAGGAAGCTCTGGGTGGGAGGCGGGGCGTAGTTACCAGGTCTGCCCCATTCGGGAAGGCCCCTCTGCCTGCCAGGCCTCCTTACCTGAGCAGTGGAGGGAGGGGCTCCTTCCAGGTGGCAAAGGCCTTTCTTGGAATTCTTGAATTTTCTGACACAGTTAGATGTGAAATTTCTGAAAATGTTGAAGTAATGGAGAAACATTCACACCAAGAACACCATAGTAATTTGGTCCAGATTGAAACTTGTATGTTTAATATCCTTTATAGTTGTCAAGTCACTTAAATTGGCCTGATCAGAAAGATGTACCTTCTCAGAATATTTTGTTCCATTCTCCTCCCGCACCTGCCCGTCCCCCTCTGGGGATAAGCACCCCACCTCCCCAAGAGACTCAGAAACAGGGCAGCTCCTACGCCTGGGGTGGGGGTAGGTGATGGGGGAGGGAAAGAATCACAGCCATATTCCTGCTTTAGATATCTTGATACTTGTCTGAGAAGACTGCAGTGGTATTGCAAGAAACTCCCGATGTGATGGGTCGCACAGGGTGTATCCTTCTACATTGAGCTTCAATGACTGTTTTCACCCATGCTGGGCAAAAACATCTTATCTGTTTGTTTGTTTGTTTATAATTGTGATAAAGACTCTAGTTTGCTTTTCAAAATTGGTATTTAAATTTTAAATGATTTATTTCCACATTTAAGTGATATTGGCTTTACTAAAATTTTAGAAAAAAATTTTTAAAGATCCACTGACTTAGAAAACATATCACAAATTAAGCAAATTATATAATTATATATTAAATAAATATCATTGTTGGTTTTTTTTACTTTTCTTTTTATTGAGATATAAATGACATATAACATTGTGTAAGTTTAAGGTATACAGTGTGTGGGTTTAACACATTTATATATTGCAATATGATGACCACCATAGTGTTGGCTAGCCATTGCCTTACATAATTACCTTTTTTGTGTGTGATGTGAACACTGAATATCAAGTCTCTTAGCAACTTGGAAGTACATAATACAGCACTGTTCATTGCAATCACTGTACTGTGCCTTAGAGCTCCAGAACTTACTCATCTTCTAGCTCCAAGTTCTTACCCTTTGACCAACTCTCCAATGGCCCCAGTCTTACTTTAAAAAAAACACAATCATTTAATTAAAAAAAACAACCCCATTAATTTTTGTTCCTATTTTAATGTGGTGCATTTAAATAACTTACATATGATGAGGACACTTGAAGGTAAGGCAGAGAAAACATCTATTCTTTACTGAGATTTTTAAAACAGACCACAGCCTCCAAGCTTGAAAACAAAACCACAGTTAGATTGCGCCATATTCTGGTCTTTAGAGGGAGCCATTGCTACCATTTGGCTTTCTAAATCTTACACTTATTTATAGAGAAAATTCTCTCTGTTTTCTTAAAACCAAAGCCTCTTTAAAGTATTTAAATTAGATTTTAGCTCAGTGACTTCCCCTAAATGGCAATGGTCCTAAGATGTAGAAAGAAGTAAAAAAAAGTAGTCGGTTGACTCACATTGTAAAATACAGGAACGCTGCCTCTTAGAATTTGAATTTATTTTTAGATTTTTTTCAGAGAGGTTTAAAGGTCCTGCTGTGTTCACTAACAAGACATACCACCAGTTAGCAAACGAGGGAGAGAACCTTTTAAAAGGAAGGATGCCTAACCTCTCAGCATTAGAGCCTTAAGATGGTGGTGAATTAGCAAATTGCAACACATGGATTTTCCCCTGAAACACACACACTCACACACACACACACACACACACACACACACACACACTCACACACACACACACACACACACACACACACACACACACACACCACAAAGAAACATTCTGTACTGATTCCTCATTTTGACCCCAGTAATTACTTCTCAGCCTGTAATTGTGCTTGCCCTTTAATTTCCTCCTCTGATGATAAAGGAAGCTGCAGTTGCTAAACATTTGAGTTGAAAACATCAAACAGGACAATTACACAAGAAAATGGACAAGCTGGGGCAGAGATGAGGGCAGGAGTCTGTGCCCTCTTGTTCCTCCATTTTCCTTTCTCTTGTTCTTTTTGCCATCATTTCTTATCATATTACCTTTTTTTCTCAACCTTTTCTGCCACTCTTTTTCCCTTCTGTCACACCTCTTCCTTAAGCTCACCAGTTAAAGCACTGGCGAACACTTTCTACTTGGACCCCAGTGGTAACTACAATATAATGTAAAGCACATTCCTTTCTGTAGAAACATAACCCACAAGTTTTTCTGTCTAAAATAGCCCTGAAATGGGAATTTTTAACCTATAAAATTGTTAAACATTTTGTTTTATTTTTCATGAAAACCTATAAATCCATATCTTTCCAATTTAGTATAAGCAAGGGTATGGTAAAACAAGTATCCCCTTACATCAGTTGTAGCTGATTGTACTGTAAATTGGCATACCCTTTCTTTGATTCAGAGAATCCACTTGTAGGAAGGAGTTGATTGTAGGGAAGTTAAGATGTACACAAGGGTTTTTTGTTTGTTTTTAATATATTTTATTGATTTTTTACAGAGAGGAAGGAAGAGGGATAGAGAGCTAGAAACATCAATGAGAGAGAAACCTCCATCAGCTGCCTCCTGCACACCCCCTACTGGGGATGTGCCCGCAACCAAGGTACATGCCTTTGACTGGAATCGAACCCGGGACCCTTCAGTCCGCAGACCTATCCACTGAGCCAAACCGGTTTCGGCTACACAACGGTTTTTGTCCAGGGAAGTTTATCCCAGAACTACTGATAACAGCAAAAAATTGGAAATCACCTAAATGTCCAATAGTTCTTGGTCCAGTAATCTTTGTGATTCCCCTGTTTTCTGGAAAGGCCTGGGGTTTTTACTTTGTACTTAACACCTGAAGCTCAGTCGGTTAGGCGAAACCCTGGAGGTCATGCACCTCGACAGTTAATGACTGCTGGTCTTCTCTTATTTCTTAGTACTAATAGCTTGGTTTTCCCTTCCTTTTAGACCTCGTGCTTAGAACTTCCAATACTTGCAATTTTAACCCCCACTACTAATATAAAAAGCTATTTCTTTCAAGCCACAGAAAAGCCTGGGAATTTTTATGTATTTCTCTTGTGAATTGATTATCCCCATGCCAGACAATCATGATCAAATGCTTACTATTTAATTTCCCCTTTTACAAACTTCCTGTATATAAATATAACTCACCTTTACTATATATTATGCTATACAAGCTCTAAAATAACAGTTACAATTTTCATTTTAAAGACACATCCTGCTCACTTAGATGAGTCTGGGGTATTTGTCTAATTTCAGCACTCTATGTGTGTGCCCTTTCTTAGTGGGTGATTCCTGAAGATGGCTAGTTCACCCAAGTTAGGGAAATACTAACAATTCAGTAAATGGCATTGGAACAATTGATCATTTGTTTGGTAAAAATAAAGTTAGATTCTCTACCTAACACTGTTCAAAAAAATAAATGCTGGGAAGATTAAAGACCCAAACATAAACTACAAAATCCTAAATATATCAGAAAAGAATATAGGAGACTATGTTTATGACTTGGAGAAGCTCGAAGTCCCCATAAACCAGACCTTAAATGCAAAAGACACAAAGGAATTAGATAAGTTTGACTCCATTAAGACTGATATATTTGAACAGCATGTACTACAAAAGGCATCATAAGCCAAGTTACAAGATTGATAAATTTCAACAACACAAACAACATGTTTAAGCAAAGTTAAAAGACAAGTGACAGATTAGGAGATAATATTTGCCACATGTATAATATAGAAAGGACTAGTATTTAGATCTATAAAGCACTTTTACAAAACAAACAAAGAAAAAAAACTCAAACCAATGGAAATATGGAAAAATAGTAGAATAAGTTATTTATAGGAAAATAAATACAAGGGCCAATGAACAATGAACATATGATAGCTGATCCTCACCAATTATCAAGAAAAATTGATTGATTACATATTTTTTAAAATGCTTATCTATTGATTTTTAGAGAGAGAGAGAGAAAGGTGGGGAGAGAGAAACATTGATGTGTTGTTCCACTTACTTATGCATTCATTGATTGATTCTTGTATGTGCCCTGACTGGGGATCACACCTGAAACCATAGAATAGGGAGACAATACTCTAACCAACTGAGCTACCCGGCCAGGGAAAAATTGATTATATTTAGAACACTGAGGTAATTTTCAACCATTACATTGGCAAAAATGAAACACATTAATAAAATATTGACATGGGTGTGGGAAAGCAATGCACACACTGCTAATCTATACTAATAAAAGGGTAATATGCTAATTAGACCAGACGTCTTCCAGACATCCTTCCGGACAAAGCCATGGTGGCAGGGGCTGAGGCAGAGGCGGTTAGGGGTGATCAGGCCAGCAGGGGAGCAGTTAGGGGCGATCAGACAGACAGGCAGGCAAGCAGTTAGGAGCCAGCAGGGATAGGGCCTAAACTGGCAGTCGGACATCCTCCGAGAGGTCCCAGATTGGAGAGGGTGCAGGCAGGGCTGAGGGATGCCCCCCACCCATGCACGAATTTCGTGCACTGGGTCTCTAGTGGGAATATAAAATCGATATAGCCATGTTGAAGGGCAATTTAGCAATATTGAGTAAAATAAAAGTACAAGTAGGTTACGATCCAGCAATTCCAGATATCAGTGTCTACTTTTGAAAAACACTGACATTTTGCACAAGAAAACATGTACAAGCATGTCCATTGCAGAGTTCCTCATAAGGAGAAACTGGAAAAACTGAACCATGAATAGACGAATGACTAAGAAAGGGTGCATTCAAACTATGTATGCAGTGGTATGAGGCAGTTAAAAGAATGTGGTAAGCCTGTGTCAAACTGGATAGCTCTTCATAGCATCCAGCTGGGCAAAAAAGCAAGTTATTGGTACATTACTTTCTATGTAAAAAGAAAATAAAGGACACTACAGAATGAAATTAAATTTTTTCGAAGGGACTCATATAAATATATGTAAATGTTGAAAGAAGCACTGAGAGGATGCTAACCTAATGGATAACCCAGATTTCCTCTGGGGGAATGGGGTGGAGTTTGAAGGGGATTTGTCCTTAGCTATAATGTGTGGGGGCTATAAAATATGAATACTTTTCCTCCCACCTTCTGGTTCTTCTCACTGGGCTAATACAAAATTAACAGAGACACATTAACAGGAGAAAATCTAGTAGGCACGAAAATGCCAAAGATAGTGAGGCAAAGATAGTGGACAAAAGGGAAAGAGGTTTCAGAAGTGAGAATGGGCAGTTTACAGGGAGTTGAGGAAGAACAGAACACACATGGCAGGAAAGTTCTTCCCAGGCAACTCAGAAACAATGGAACTCAGGGGTTATCTGAGGCCCCTGTGTGAAGTCCTCTATCTACCATACTTAATTCAAATTAGGCTAAGGGGACATCCTAAGGTCTCCTTCCTGAAGCAGGTTGCTCTGTCTGAATCTTTTAGCCAGGAAAGAGGGGAAGGGTTAAAGGTTCTTTCTGAGCCTTGTTTCTTAATGACTAGCTTAAGATCAATATCCCAAAAAGCAGCATCAGGATGGCAAAACTTTGGTCCCCTTCAAATGTAAGTCTCTTTTTTCACAAGGAGAACTTATTTAAAACTAGAAGCCCGGCATATGAAATTCGTGTGGGGGTACGGTCCCTAGGCCTGGCCTGCGATCAGGGCCATCTTCCCCGGCTGCCAGCAGCTGGCCCTGCCCCCCACTGCCACCCACCCCCGGTTCCCCATTTGCCATAAGGCAATCAGAGCCTGCCGGCCGGGGGGAAGGACAGAGGGGTCAGCTGTTCCTGCACGCTCGCCAGCCCCACCCCCACCACGGGTCTCCCTCTGTGTGTGGGGCTACCAGCAGGGGCCTTGGCCTGGTGCCGCCAGCGTCATTCACCACCCACCCCTGGTTCCCTGTTCACCACTGGGCGATGGGAGCCTGCCGTCCAGGGGAAGGGACCAAGAAATGGTCAGTGTGCCTCATAGTGACTGGTCAAACGGTCACTCTGGTCATTCCGCTGTTAGGGTCAATTTGTGTATTACCCTTTTATTATATAGGACAGTGGTCAGCAAACTCATTAGTCAACAGAGCCAAATATCAACAGCACAACGATTGAAATTTCTTTTGAGAGCCAAATTTGTTAAACTTAAACTTCTTCTAATGCCACTTCTTCAAAATAGACTCTCCCAGGAAGAGCCACACTCAAGGGGCCAAAGAGCCACATGTGGCTCGCGAGCCGCAGTTTGCCGACCACTGATATAGGATTTATTTGTTGAATTAAGTCAATTTTCTGGTCAATAACTGGTATAAATGAAATATGTATACTCCCTTTAAACATATAAAGATGCTGAATAAAATGTCAAATAAAATTTAAATAGTATAAACTTATATTAATTTAAATATATACACATATACATGTATAGCATAACTTGAAATAGATTTTTTCATTTTTATTTATTTTTTATTTTTTACTTATTTTTTTTGTTCTTGTTAATCCTCAACCGAGGATATTTTTTCATTGATTTTTAGGGAGAGTGGAAGAGAGAGAGAAACAGTGATGTAAGAGAAACACATTGATTGGTTGCCTCCTGCCGAGCCCTGACCAGGGCCCAGGCCGAAGAGGAGCCTGCAACCAAGGTATGTGTCCTGGTCACAATTGAATCCTGAACTCCCGGCTCGTAGGTTGATCGATCAATGCTCAACCACTGAGCCACGCCGGCCAGGTTAGATTTTTTCTTTAAAAAAAAATTTTTTTTTAAGTTTAGAGAGAGAGGAAGGGAGAGAGAAACATCAATGTGAGAAAAGAATCATTGATGAGCTCCCTCCTGCACACCCTGTACCGGGGATCAAGCCTATAACCTGGGCATGTGCTCTGACCAGGAATTGAACCTTAGACCTTCTAGTGCATGGGATGACACTTGGCCACCTGAGCCATACCAACCAGGGCTAGAGATTTTCTTTTGTAGAAGAAATAAAAGGGAATAAGATTAGACTTCATTAGTAGAGACTGGACATTCACCTGTGGACTCCAGCATCAGAAGCCAACAGAGTGTGGATTAACCAGGTGGACAAGGACATCAGGCTGGAAAGTGGATAAGAGCAGAATTGACAAAGAATAAGTACATGGCTAAGAGCAACTCCCAACCCCAAATTCTAGAATAGCAACTTAGAAAATCAGGGGATGAGAAAAATATAAAACCAAAGACTAAACATTTCTTCCTATCTATCTATTAAAACCCAGAAAATTTATTGCACAGTTAGTTATTAAAATCCTTAAGATAAACTGTTAAGGGAGAGAATCCAAGATGGCGGCGTAGGTAAACACCTAAACTGCTGCCTCGCGCAACAATTTCAAAAATTCAACTAAAAGACAAAACGTCTATCACCCAGAACCACGGGAAAGCTGGCTGAGTGGAAGTTCTACAACTAGAAGGAAAGAGAAAAGAGCATCGAGACGTGCACGAGTGCTGAAAAGGTGAGGTACGGAGGCGCGTGATCCAGGCTGGCGGCAGGCGTTGCTTTTTTCAACCCAAAGGGAGACAAGCCCCCGACTACTCTGAAATCCAGTTTCTGGGGAGACGCGGGGGACCCAAACTCCTACGGGGAGAAGCTGGACTGTCTGCCAGTGAGGGTGGCTTACTTGCAGAGCTGCGCGCAGGAATAATTGTTTGCTGCACTGGGGCACGGGACTGCCGACAGGGACTCAGAGCCGGCTAACTAGCAGCTATTGCTGTTTGCCACGCCCTAGCCTAGTGACACCCTGAGACCCCGCCCTGCGCAACCTACAAACCCACCCAAGCTCTAAGCAGTGGCTTTTGCATAAGAAAGCCCTGCCCTATCGCAGCTTAACCTAGCAAACTTGCAGCCCGGGTGAGACAGCTCCAAAACCTCCAAACCACAAGCAAAGAGGAGAAAACTGTAGCTCTCACTGTAGCTCCTGCTGGGTGGCCTCAGACAGTAGCTGACCTGCACCCCATTGGAGATCCAGAAGCCAGTGTACCTAGTGGTCAGTGTGAGACACCAGATTTCAACTCCTCACATCCATAAGTGACACATTCAAGAGGCAGACTCAGTGGAGCACCCAGTGGAGCACCAAAGCCCCACTGAAACAAGTCCTGCCCCATAAGCGTGTCTTCAGCGCAGCAGTTCTTCCATTATAGACACAGGGAGTGCTCACAGCTAATTGGCCTGGAGGTCAATTCCTCCCAGTGTACCAACAGCAATTAAGGCTTAACTACACCAAGACTTTGCACTCAGCCCACAAAGGGGTGTACCAAGAGCATCCACATCAGGTGATTGGGGAGGCTGAGCTACTGCCCCCTATAGATCACCTACCACACAAAGCTACTCCATCAACACAGGGAAGCTGCCAAAATGTGGAGACAAAGAAACATGTCACGAATGAAAGAAATAGAGGAAAACAAACTACTGGATGACATAGAGTTCAGAACCACATGTATAAGGTTACTCAAGAATCTTCTTAAAACCGCTGAGAAACTTGATGAGACCTTTAAGGTTATTAATGAGAATGCCAAAAAAATGGAAAAGGATCAGTCAGAAATGAAGCATACACTGTCTGAAATAAAGAATATACAGAAACTCAACTGTAGATCAACGTACCCGAAGAATCAAACCAAAGATCTGAAATATGTGGAAACAAAAAACATCCAACCAGAAAAACAAAAAGAAAAAAGAATCCAAAAATATGAAGATAGTGTAAGGAGCCTCTGGGACAACTTTAAGCGAACCAACATCCGAATTTTTGGGGTGCCAGAAGAAGGGAGAGAGCAAAATATTGAAAACCTATTAGAAGAAATAATGACAGAAAACTTTCCCTGCCTGGTGAAAGAAATAGATGTACAAGTCCAGGAAGCGCACAGAACCCCATACAAGAGGAATCCAAAGAGGACCACACCAAGACACATCATAATTAAAATGCCAAGGGCAAAAGACAAAGAGAGAATATTAAAAGCAGCAAGAGAAAAACAGTTAATTACCTACAAGGGAGTACCCATACGACTGTCAGCTGATTTCTCAACAGAAACTATGCAGGCCAGAAGGGAGTGGCAAGAAATATTCAAAGTGATGAACAGCAAGAACCTACAGCCAAGATTACTCTACCCAGCAAAGCTATCATTCAGAGTTGAAGGTCAGATAAAGAGCTTCACAGACAAGAAAAAGCTAAAGGAGTTCATCACCACCAAACCAGGATTACATGAAATGCTGAAGGGTATTCTTTAAGGAGAGGAAGAAGAAGAAAAAGGTAAAGATAAAAATTATGAACAACAAATACATACCTACCAACAAGCGAATCTAAAAATCAAGTGAATAAAAAATCTGAAGAACAGAATGGACTGGTGAATATAATAGAATCAGGGATATAGAAAGGGAGTGAACTGACGATTCTCAGGGGAAGCAGGTGTGAGGGGTGCGGGAAGAGATTGGACAAAAATCTTACTCCTATGGATGAAGACAGTGGCGGGGGGTAAGGGCATGGGTTAGGGTGGGGAATCAGGTGAAGGGGAGCTATGGGGGAAAAAATAGAGGAACACCTGTAATAATCTGAACAATAAAGATTTATTTAAAAAAAAAAGATAAACTGTTAAATATCACAAGCATCTATGAATATTCCCATTTAAAAGAGATTGGACATTGTCTAAATGGACCATTTAAATGATCAGATCCAACCAGATTTAAATAATTAGTTCTCCTCAGGAATAATTGTAGGCAAAATTAAAGTGTTATAGTTTTATTAGCCTGAGTTGTAATGAGTTGAATGTGCAACCCCTAGTTTTCAGAAGCTCAGAGCAGGGCTCGTGGGTGAGTGGGGATCACATCTACTACCAGGGCTAAGTACAGATGGCGAAACCCTGGACTGAGATGAGTGAGTTAGTGAGGAACGTGGTTCTGTTGCAATCCAGACGACAGAGTGCTTAGAACCAGGAACTAAGGCAAACCTCAAGTGATAACTTTCTGAGCGAGGTTTGATCCTTCACCATGTGCCTGTGGGTTGGCACTTAAGAATGTGACAAGCGTGGTCTCATTGTTTTTTTTCAGGGGAAGGCTGCACTTTCATACCAAAGCTGACAGTTAGGTCCCCTGTGGGTCTAAGGTGAGGTTTGCTCCTAGAGAGGGAGTTACACAACCTTCTGCCTCCCTGCATATGTTAGTGTGGGTAGCTAGTTAGTATTAATAAGGAAAGGAGAAAAGGGAATCAGACATTAAACATCATAAACTAGGGACCTGAAGTGGACAGTAATCCTGCTTCACTAGGAAGTTGCAGCCTAGACCACTGCATCCTCTGCCCTGGGGACCTAATCCCCAAAGTGGGCAGGATTGTTACTGGTCATTAGCTGTGATTAGCTAGTGATAAATAAAAACAGCAGAGAAATTCCTCTGTTGGGCGCATGCTCAGGGGTGGGGGGAAGAGATTAACCAAAGAATTTATATGCATATATGCATAACCCACGGACACAGACAATAATGCAATGAATCCCTAAAAGGGAGCGGGGCACACGGTGCAGGGTAGAGCAGGTCAATGGGGAAGAAAGGGGCTTATCTGTAATACTTTCAACAATAAAGAAGAAAAGCTGTTTCTAAAGCAGTCTACTCCAGCCCATAGCACAGTTAGGGGGGTTTCTCCTTGCGATGACCGCTCTGCATACTTCGGGGTGCAGCAGAGTGCTTTATGTGTACTTCCCATTATATCACACAGAATACTGGCCAGCTGGATATTCAAGGGTCAAGGCTAAGTACAATGAACACTTCTGACTGCTTCTTCAAGGACATTCTTAGTTGACTCTTAAGGGAAACTGTCTCTTTTTTTTGGTCTTTTTTTATTGTGAGTGTGTGATGGTGAAGAATAATACCATGATTGCTAGTGGAGCTGGTGCCACAGCCTTGATTCATGCCAAGGTGCCAAGCATTCTACCCACCATCGGTGTAAATGTCAACAAGGTAAAAGGAAGCAAATAAAGTCTTAAAATTATTATGAAAACAATTTAGACTTTACAAGAAGAACCTTTCAAGGAGTACATAGACCACACTTTGAGAACCTCTGCCCTCAGCTTTCAGGATGTCACAGTGAACAAAACAACAAAGTCCCTGACCCAGGTGGAGCTCAAATCCCTGGGATGGTAGACAATCAACAAGTAGAGAAGTAACAAGGTGATTTCAGAGGTAAGGATTTCCACGAAGAGAATAAACATGGGCAGTGAGAGCAGGGGACTAGGTATGGGGAGGGGCTGCTTTTCTGAAGGCCCTCCCAGGTGGTGACATCTGAGAGGAGAGCTCAGTGATGAAAGGCTATCTACCATCAGGAGCATGTGGAAGAGATTTCTGGAAACATGATACAGTAAGGCCCAAAGCCCTGCGGCCGGAATTGGTATTTGAGAGATGGAGGAAGGAAGACAGTCAGGTCTGGATAGGGCAGTATTTTTTATGGTCCTTAACATTTCTTTTGGGGATTTCATGTTATTATTCTGAAAAATGGTAACAGTAAATGCATTAACTTTAATTTTAGCAACAATCTTGTTATTATCTCCCATTTTACAGATGAGGAAACTGAGGCATGCAGAGAATAGGAAAGTGGGTGTCAGAGCTAGAACACCAAAGCAGTTTGGCCATATAACCTATACTCATAATATTTAGAGACTTTTCTTGAGAAAACAACCACTCTCTAGGTTAAAAACTTCCTTGTTAGTGCATATAAAGCTACTGTGTGTGTGTGTGTGTGTGTGTGTGTATGTGTGTGTGTGTATGTGTACTATATCTAATGTATCCCTTTTCACTTTCCGTCTGCAAACCAGAAGCTCGATCACTTGAGGAGTAGCCAAAGTTCAGTGGAAAGGAGTTTCTCTGAATAATTATCCTGAAAAGTGTCTCAGCTTGAGCAGCCAGTCACCTTTGCATTGATTCTTTGAAGGTTTTGTCTTATCTATATATATAAAAGGCTAATATGCAAATTGTCCCTGCAGGAGTTTGACCGGGAGACCAATTGCTTGCTATGATGTGCACTGACCACCAGGGTGTGGCGTGGGACAAAGGAAGGCCCTGGCTGGAGGGCCGAGGGGGCAATTTGCATATTAGGCTTTTATTATATACGATAGCCAAATTAAGTCTAATTTATTTATTGCATTCAGTCCAGTTTCAATTTGGCCTAATAATTTGCATAAACATAACAAGAATAGTAGTTGATCATAAAGGCTCCCTTAAATCAGCTTTACTGCAATCTCACAAGGAATCTCCAGATTGAACTTTAATTAGACTCTCAAGACTAAGAAGTCAAGCCACATAGTTGCAATCAGGCTTTGCCTGAAATACCTGTAGATATTTTACTTGTCTAAATCTCTTGGGCAGGAAAGGGGGGAAGGTCAAAGGGTCTTTCTGAGTCTTTTGTTTCTTAATAAAACAGCTTAAAGTCAATGTCTTAAAAAGGAACTTCATGGAGGCAGAATTTTGGTTTCTTCTCTACTTATACTAATACTTCAGGATTTTGCTTTTTTCCGTTAATAGAGAATTCTTGCTTATCCAGAGAATTTTCAACATGAGGACATTTAGAATTAAATAGAAAGTGGCAACACCACAGACATTCCTAATTCTAAAGATTTTGTCAAATTTACAATGAGAATGGTAATTAGCTTTTCATGCCTCTGTACACATATTGTTACATTCATCCCCAAAGTCACTTAAGTTTATATTGCAATCACAAATCTTATACTTTTAAAAATAATGCTCTTAATAAATTCAACCTGAATTTTTCTTCCTTAAGGATGTTCACCGCAACCACAGTTTAAACAAGATTTTTCTTTTTTCTCCCTTCTGTGTTGTGAATGTGCATTCATTCTGGGTTAGCCCAGAGTCTAGGTTTGTTCCCTCTGAATCAATGCTCTGTCTAGGAGGTAGGTGCTAGAGAAGACAAGCCTCCCTTTCATAGGTTGAGGGCAGCAAAATAAACTCTTTCAACCTAAGGTCTGATGGAGAAAGTTCTCCAAATTAAAAAAGAAGCAAGGCTTTCAGAAGAGCATACTAATTTTTATTTTATTTTAATAAAAAGCGTGACTTTAAAAAATTATATATTGATATTTTAAAACAGAATTATAGGACTAATTTAAATAAAAGTGTTAGCATAGATAGCTAGACATTAATAAAGGAAGAGAGCAAAGGGAATCAGACATTATTAAGCACAATCAACTGGGAGAATATGCATCCCTAGGCATTCACAGCTCCACACACTCCCCAGGGAACCGCTGGTCCACTCCCCCAGATCATAGAAGGAAGGGATAGAACAATAAAGAGGGAGGTAAGCACATGTGCAGTAAGAACCAAGATGGCACCAGAGAGGCCTGGCAGTCTCTAATGGGAAAAGGATCAGATGGGATAGGAGAAACAATGCAGAATTTCTAGGAAAAAGACTTGTTAGTGGGTGGACCCCTCAGAAGCCTATGGAAGCTTGGGAGGTTGACTGGTTATTTTGAAAAAGCACCTCATTGCCCTGGCAGGTATGGATCAGTTGGTTGGGCATTGTCCCATGCACCAGAAGGTTGCTGGAATGCCAGTTTCAGGTCAGGGCACATGCCCTGGTTGTGTACTTGATTCCTAGGGGGGCGTGCAGGAGGTAGCCGATTGATGTTCTGCTCTTGCATCAATGTTTCTCTCTCTCCCTCTCCTTTCCTCTCTTTCTAAAAATCATAAAAAAAACACACAAAACCCTAACTTTTTTTTTTAATGCACCTGGTCCTTCCCAAGCCTGAGATAACATAATCCCAGTTAACAAAACCCTTTCCTCTCTCACTCTGTAACTGGTGCTCATTCCATTTGTTCGCATATTTTCTTTATAGTGGCCATGTGACCCTAGCAACCTCCTGGGGCCTACAGACACCACACAGGCTCCAAGTGAGGGCCTGGACCCAGTGCCAGCCAGAGCACAGACTAAGCTAGGTGGATGTGGAGAAAGACTGGATTAGCCTTGGCGTGGAATCTCTGGACACTGGTCCTATTTTTTGAGCCTGATGAAGGCAAGCTTGGACTTTTTCATGGCAGGACGGATGGAGATGGGGCATTGGAAACCCAGGGAAATTCCTTTGATTTTGCATCTGGTGCCACAAGTAAATCTTAGTCCCCTCCCCCTCAATGAGTCTCCTGGAATGCTTTCCTGTGACACCGCAATCTCACTTCCACCAGCCATAAAAGGAGGAACTGATCTACAACAATCAGATGCCCTGCTTTAGAAATAATACTAGATACAGCCCTAAAGAGTCACAAAAAACTATTGGAATTAATAAATGAATTCACTAAAATAGCAGGATACAAAATTAATATTCAGAAATTGGTTCTATTTTATACACCAATTAATGAACGATCAGAAAGAGAAATTAATAAAATAATTCCATTTACAATTGCATAAAAATGAATAAAATATCTACGAATAAATTTAACCAAAATGTTAAAAGATCTGTACTTGGAAAATTATAAGATGTTGAAGAAAGAAATAAAGAAGACATAAATAAATGGAAGCATAAGCTGTGATTATGGATAGGAAAAAATTAACATCATTATCATGTCCATACTACCCAAAGTAATCTACAGATTCAAGGCAATCTCTACCAAAATACCAGTGGCATCTTTCACAGAACAAATAACCCCAAAATTTATATGGAACCACAAAAGAGCCCCAAAAAGCCAAAGCAATATTGAGAAAGGAGAACAAAATTGGAGCTACCTGATATCAAACTATACTACAAGACTATAGTAAGCATGGTACTGACATAAAAACAGACACACAGATCAATGAAAGAGAGCCCAGAAATAAACTCATGCTCATGTGGTCAACTAATCAATGACAAAGGAGGCCAGAATATACAATGGGTCAAAGACAGTCTCTTTAATAAATGTAGTGGGAAAAATGGACACATGCAAAAAGAAAAAAATTAAACCAGTCCACTGTCTTACACTATGTCCAAGAATAAACTCAAAGTGGATGAAAGACTTAAATGTAAGACCTGAAACCATAAAATTCCTGGAAGAAAACATAGGCAGTAAACTCTTTGACATCATTCTTAGCAATATTTTTTGTTTGTCTCTAGGCAAGGGAAACAAAAGATAAAATAAACACATGGTATTACATCAAACTGAAAGGTTTTGCCCTAGTCAGTTTGGCTCAGTGGATGGAGCGTTGGCCTGCGGACTGAAGGGTCCTGGGTTCGATTCTGGTCAAGGACATGTACCTGGGTTGCGGGCTCAATCCCTGGCCCCAGTCGGGGTGGGTGTGGGTGTGTCTCTCTCACATTGATGTTTCTGTCTCTCTCCCTCCCTTCCACTCTCTCTAAAAATAAAAAAATCCTCGGGTGAGGATTAACAACAAAAAAGTCATGGAGATGTAAAGTACGGCACACGAAATATAGTTATTAATAATGTAAGATGGATACTAGACTGGATACTAGACTTACTGTGGTGAGTACTTTGCAGGGTATATAAATGTCTAACTACTATGTTGAACACCTGAAAGTAATATAATATTGTGTGTCAACTACAATTGAAAAATAAATTTTAAAAAAAGAAAGGGAATTCTGACTCATGCTACACCATGGATGAACCTTGAGGACATATGGTCAGGGAAATAAGCCCAATAGTAGTACAGCAAAGGAAATACGGAGTAGTCAAATTCATAGAGACAGAAAGTAGAATGGTGGTTGTCAGGAGCTGGGGTGGAGGAAGGACTGTGGCATTACTGTTTATTGGATATACTAGTAGTTTCTGTTTTACATGATGAAAAAAGTGCTAGAAATGGATGGTGGTGATTTTTGCACAACAATGTGAATGTACTTAATACCTCTGAATGTGTACTTTAAAAAATAGTTAAGGTGTTAAATTTTATGTGTATTTCACTACAGTAAAAAATTTAAAAAATTTTAGATATTAGAAATTGGAGCCAGAGAAATGGCCCAAAATGTGCTTCTTAGTCACTCCCTGTATGCTTAGCAGCAACCCAAATTTACAGTTGAACTTTGAACGATGCAGAGGAGGGGAGTAGGTGTGCCTCCTCTCCCCAACACAATCGAAAATCCATGTATAACCTTTGACTCCCCCAAAACTTTATAGCTAATAGCTGTGGGAATGTAAAAAAATATTTCCCCCACCTTTTAAATTCTTTTAGCTGGGTGAATAATCAAATCAAGACAGACTAATAGAACATATCCAACATTTATTACGATTGTACATGTGGGGGTGCTATAAGAATCTAAGTCCTGATTTATATGCCATTTTGAACAAAGGAGAAGGGGGACAGAGGTCTAGGATTTCAAAGGGAAAGTAGGCAGTTCACAGGTAGGTGAGAAAAGAGTAACATGTAATGAACAAATTTTTGCTGGGCCACCCACAATGTTTCACTGAGGAAGTTCAGGAGACAGGCTCTGTTCTCCCTGTCTGCCATGTTCCGTTTATGTGATGCTAGGGTGATATTCCCTTCCTTTAAGCAGTTTTTTTTTTTCTATCTAAATTCCTTTAGGCACATAAGGGGGAAGGTCCAAGTTCTTTTCTGAGTCTTTTGCTTCTTAATAAACAGCCTAAAGCCTGGCTGGAGTGGCTCAGTGATTGAGTGTTAACCTATGAACCAGGAGGTCATGGTTGATTCTGGGTCGGGGCACATGCCCGGGTTGGGGGCTCCATCACCAGTGTGGGGCGTGCAGGAGGCAGCCGATCAATGCTTCTCTCTCATCATTGATGTTTCTGTCTCTCTCTCTCCCTCTCCCTTCTTCTCTGAAATCAATAAAAATATATTTTAAAAATAATAAATAAATAAACAGCCTAAAACATATTTTCCAAAAGGCATAATATTTTGGGATGGCAAAAGTTTGGTCCCTCTCACTGCCCACTGTTAACTAGAAGCCTTGCCAATAATAAAAACAGCCAATTAACACATTTTTGTGTTATATGTATTATGTATTACTATATTCTTACAATAACATAACCTAGAGAAAATAATGTTAAGAAAACCATGAGGAAAACACATTTACAGAATTTATTGAAAAAAATCCATGGATAAGTGGATCTGCGCAGTTCAAACCTGGGTAGTTCAAGAGTGAACGGAACGGTATTTATTAATCACATTTATTTATTCTTTTAACTTTCCCGCATATGGCTTCATCCGTTTTCTCCTCCCGAGCTGTTCTCCTGCTTATTCTGGTTCCAGCCACATATCCTGGAGCAGGATCCAGACCAAACAATTAATCTCGCTTGTAGTAGCTTCCGAAGCCGCCCGCAGCCACACGATCACCGGGTTCACCACCTGTACCCTGAAATGTAATCATTCAATATTCTAGCACATTCTCAACATCAAGTAGCTTAAAACAGTAAAAGATGGTTTAAGTAAGTTATTTTTATAATTGCACAGGAAATAAAAACACTCTTCACTTAAACTTACCAACTTTATGATGTCATCTCCACTCATCTTCACTGTTGTCAATGTTCCAAACACGTGAAAAGATGTGTGTTCTTTGCTTGTTGAGTTGCAGCATCCTCGATACAGCTTATTAGACAAGCTCACTAACTTTCAGGCTGCTTGCACTATCAATTTCTTTTTTAAAAAATACGTTTTTATTGATTTCAGAGAGAGAGAAACATCGATGAAGGAGAATCATTGATCGGCTGCCTCCTGCACACCCCTTATTGGGGATTGAGCCCAAAAGCCAGGCATGTGCCCTGACCTGGAATCAAACCATGACCTCTTGGTTCATAGGTCAACACTCAACGACTGAGCCACACCGGCCAGGTTGCGTTATCAATTTCGAATGGAGTTAGGTTTAAAATCTCAATTTTTCTTTTAATTTTATTAGTTTGTTATGTTACTCATGATTGTTTATGTTCTTGGTGAATTGTCCTTTAAAAAATGATCCTCGTGATCATGGTATCTCCCCTGTCAGTAAGTAGTCACCCCATTTCAGAGGTCCCAGGAGATCTCAAAAGGCTACTTTTTTATTAGCCTCCCACCTCCTAGGTTAAGGTCCACCCGTCACGCTCCTGCACCAAATGGCCAGCTGCAATTTTAAGAAAAGGAGAATTGAGAAAACAGGAAACTGACTTTTTTGGGAGTGTAAGAACAAACAGGAAAAGGAAAATGATGACATTTGGTTGATACAGATCATTTAATTTTAAAAGGAAAAATAATCTCTTATGGGTAACGAAAAATTTCAAAATTTAGAAATGCATGTAAACCTAAAACTGCTCTTAAAAAAATAAAGTCCTTGCCCAGCTGGTGTGACTCAGTGGTTGAGTGTCAACCTATGAACTAGGAGGTCACGATTCGATTCCTGGTCCAGGTACATGCCTAGGCTTCGAACTTGATTCCTAGTGTGGGGTGTGCAGGAGGCAGTCCCTCAATGATTCTCTCTCATCATTGACATTACTATCTCTCCCTCACCCTTCATCTCTGAAATCAATAAGAATAAACTACCTCTTGATGGCAGAAAACAAACACATAATAAATAAATAAATAAGTAAAGTCCTTAAAAAATGCATAGCTCTGGCTGGTTAAATAATTATGCTGGCTTGTTCTTGTGGCATACATAGTATTTATGAGATATTTTTAAATAGAAAAATGTGAATTACTATGGTTTGGGTGATATGCTATTTTCCATATTAAAGACAGCACAGCAAAAACCATAAACAACTAGTTGAATGGAAATAATTCACCTCCCAATGATTTCATATGATGTGTGAAGCAGCTTGTCAAATGAATCAAAACATGTCTTCTAATATAAAAAATATGAAAATAAGTCACATTTAATGTTTTGCATATACTTTCTAAAAACAGAACCCAAAAGTAAAGAAATGCCCATGAACAAGAAAATCCTTATAAGGACTAAATAAATTCTCTCTCGTTTACTTAATCAAATCCGCTCTCCATAAAAACAAATGAGAAATTTAGTCTAAGAAAGCAGAACCAGGGGTTTTTATAGCTAGAGGGCCCCTTGGAAATCATCTGGATCCAAGCTCTCACTTTATAGATGAAACAGAACTGAGAGTCAGGTGACTCGCCTAATGCCAAGGGTATCCCAGTACACAGCAGAGTGTGGACTGGAAGCCACAGTCCTGATGTGCAGGATGGCCTCCCACCACAGCACCCTACTGTCCCAGGCTGACACTGGCCTTTCTCCCGGCAGGTTTCTTTTGCTCTTTAACCTTAGCAGTACTAGAAACAAGAAAATGCATGACTGGATCAGCCCTTAGTGGTTCACAAGATTGTTTTTCCAAAGTATCTGCAGTTGGCAAAAGTAACTACTGATTTTATTAATAGCAATCCATATGACAAGAATACATTCAGGAGCTCGGGAGCCAGAAATAAAACTTCTTTTCAGAGCAAAAGATCATCGCTGTCACAGAAGCATCTGCACAGTTTCTAGGGGCACACAGGATACTGGGTACTTTACAAATTCAGTTCTGTAATGGTAAGTTACCATTACAGTAAGTCTTAGGCTCACACACAAAGAGCCCCCAGTTCTTGTCAAGCAACATTCAACACCGCTTGTAACACTACGTGTTATTAGCCACAGAATCGTCTATGCTCTTGGACTCTATATCCTGACCTCTCACACACTGACTAAGCCTAATCCAATCTGCTCTTTTGCCTCCGTCACTCCACCGAAGCAGCCTTACTAAGGTCAACTGTCATTACAATTGCTATTTTTCTGTCCATGTCTACCTTGACTTCTCGGCAATATTATCATAGTTGTCTACCCTCGCTCCCATTACATCGTCATCCTCACTTTCCCTCTCCCCTTCTCTTCCTTTTCAATTTCCTTTGCAGAATTATCTTCCTCTATCAGTATATGCTGGAGTTCTTAAGGTTCAGTAGACTTTTTGCTTTATACCAAGCTCATCCCGGTCTATGTTTTCATCCTTATTGGGTATACTCCAGTAACTCTCCAAGTTTTATCTCCACTCTAAGTCTTCCTAACTCCTCTATCTGTATATCCGATTATTTGGTTAACATCTTTAATCGGATGCCTGAAAATCAAGATGGCTGTGTATGAACTCATCACCTTCCTCTGCCCTTGTGTTTCCTAAGAGAATGGCACCATTCTCTATCAAGCTGTGCAAATCAGACACATGTGGTTATTGACTTCACCCTCTCCTGTGCCCTTCATTTCAGTTCATCTCAAGTCCAGTGGATTCCATTGACTAAATTCTCTTTAATGTATCCAATTCTATCGTCTCACCACCACCCTTCCAAGCGATCACATCTTACTATCGTCATCACCCAACTGGTCTCCTGGCATCTCTCTGATTCTCCTTCGTTTGTTTCAAAACAATGGGGCTGACTGTGCCATCCATCAGAACACCCCCTCCGCTGAAGAACACACCCTCTTGTTCTTCTTCGATTTCTCACATAGCCTAAGCCTAAAAGATATTCTATGGTCTCAGGCTGGCCTGCCATTCCAGGCTCATGTCACACTCTCTCTCTCCCCTTCCCTATACTCCATTCTTTTTGCAGTTCTTTACACTCACAATTCCTCCAACCAATGGGCCTTTGTATATGCTGTGCCCTTTGCTTAGCTAACTTCTATGCATTCATCAGATTTCAGCTCAACCACCCTTTCTGCATGGATGCCTTCACTGACGCCAATCATGAGCCAGATTATTTGGTTACCTGCTCCAGAGAACCATGTTCTCTTCAGCATAATAAACTCACTTTGTTTTTATTTAACTAATGTCTATCTTTTCTGCTAGACAGATGTCTCTTGGGAACATAGGGCCGTCTTTGCACAGTGCCTAGTGCACACAGTACCTGGCACATAGCACACATTCAGTAAAGCTTTGTTGAGTGAATGAAATTATTGTGTTCCTAATGTTCCCAAGTATAATCCAGTTCAAGTTTGGAAACAGAAATGCAAAACAGAATTATGTTTAATAAATCTGATTTCCACTCTTTTAATCAGACTTTCACCTTTGGCCATTCTGCATATTCACTCACTCAACAACTACTGACTGGCAGAGCCAATGTGGAGTGCTTGATTAATGCTATTGCTCTTAGATAAATTAAAAAAAAAAAAAAAGATGACTATTGAGTCTGGCCAGTGTGGCTCAGTGGTTGAGTGTCAACCCATGAACCAGGAGGTCAGGGTTTAATACCCAGGTAGGGGCCATGCCCAGGTTGCAGGCTTGATCCCCAGTAGGGGGAGTGTAGGAGGCAGCTGATCAATGATTCTCTGTCATCATTGATGTTTCTACATCTCTTTCCCTCTCCCTTCCTCTCTGAGATCAATAAAAATGTGTTTAAAATAAGTAAATAAATATAGCAATGTTTAAAAAGTATTTTTAAAAATGAAACAGGAGAAAGCTTGGTTCATTTTAGAGAGAGATTCCTCCTTTTGCTTTTTTTAAAAGGGGTAAGATTTTGCTTCATTACATTCCGCATATTTGGGAGCTGGACAGGCCAGTGCTCCCACCGCACGAACACAGTGTGTGATGCTGTTGTTCTTCCACTGGTTCTAATAGGCAACACGAAAGTAAAAACATCAGGTTCTCTTTATTTTACAGGTAAAAACTGAAGTTCAGTCATGTAACATAGGATAAGAAACAAGTGCAGTTACATCTGTAACAGGACGGCGGGTATCCTCCACAGCACCGAGCTCCTGGCATGCCTCTGGGCTGGTCCTGGTCATCTGGAACATTTTCCCCGGAATTTCCTTCCTTGTCAATGGGAAGACCGTCCTCAGGGTCAAACCTGTTTACCAGCCTTTAGGTCCAGGAGTACATATTTTATTCACTTACATACTAGTATATGTACCTCACACTGTCTTGCTCCAACTTTTTCACTGCATTCCTACTGACATCAGTCATTCATTATAACCTTCCTCCAACATTTACTATATACCCCCTCCCCAACTTGTATTTACAGTAAAGGAGAATTTGTACATGGCACAGGTTAACTCAGCTGCTAGTGCACAGACATCACATGATCCTCATTGTGCTGAGACACTTTTCTCCAGCTTTGGGGAAATAATTATGTACACTGAGAACCATAGCAGACAAACAATGCTTGAGGTTCATCTGCTAAGACAAATTGTTCTGTACTTCTTAGCACAGTAAGATATATTTTTAGAAACTGAGAACCAAAGATTATTTAAAACACAAGCAGAAAAATCACACATACTAATCATACAATAGATTGACTGATATACTGAAATTCTGTCAAAATAGATTTTCCTTGAGGCTTTCATTTCCAACAAGTCAGGAGAAAAAATCCTTAAAAATCCATATGGCTCTTTGTCCTCTTAAGAGTTGCTTTCTCATTTAAAGTTTAAAAATAATATTTAGAAAAAGAATTACTTATTACAAGAGGGTTTATCTGTCTCAGTCAACTTATTGTGAGAGGTTAACAACAACTGCTTTTAGTGTTCTAATGTCAAGAAGTTGGAAGGCAGAAATAAATTTTGCAATTAAATACATGGCACTAAGAATCTCCTAGGTGGGACTTTTGTGTTTCCCCTATAGCCTAATTAAAAAAAAATTATTCCTGTTCTGGCTGGTGTGGCTCAGTTGGTTAAGCGTTGTGCTGTGCACCAAAAAAGTGGCAGTTCGATTCCTGGTCAGGGCACACATCCAGGTTCTGGGTTCGATCCCTGGACAGGGTGTGTACGGAAGGCAACTGATCAATGTTTCTCTGTCACAATGATGTTTCTCTCTCTCTCTCTCTCTCTCTCTCTCTCTCTCTCTCTCTCTCTCTCTCTCTCTCTCCCCTCCCCCTTCCTCTCTTTAAAAATCAGTAACATTGTATTATATGTTTATTTCTAGTCTGCAGAGGCAAGATTTTTTAAAGGAAAGAAATGGGGGAAAAATAGATACAGAGGCAAAGAAGCATTGAACAGACTGTCAAACTACAATGGGAAGACGGGGAGGTTGGGTGGGAGGGGGGCTGTAAGAGAACAACCGAAGGACTTGTACGCATGCATATAAGCACAACCAATGGATACAAGACACTGGGGGGGTTGGCAGGTAAAGGCATGTACTGGGAAGGGAGGCTGTGGGGAGGTAAATGGGGGGAAAAAAGGAGACATATGTACTACTATTTGTAATACTTCAAACAATAAAAAAAATCAGTAACATTTAAGAAAAAAATTAAAATTAAAAATTGATTCCTTTAAAAACTCATAGAACTAAACATTGATCATTTTTCTACTTCTCTTTCAAATATTTCCTAACATTTTCACCAAGTTTTTGCTTCGTGTTTGGATAGCATTTGCCATGACCTTTGTGTAAGAATTTTCCTCAGCCACCTTTGGAAGGCTGGACAATTCACTCCAAATACTCAATGCCAAAGAAAGCCCCACTAATGCCTCAAATGGGGGCCGGGCTGATCGGGGCAGTAGGAAGTAATAGCAGAGGGGTGGTATTAAGAAATTACTAACATGAGCCCTGGCCGGGTAGCTCAGTTGGCTGGAGCATCATCCTGTACAGAGGAAGGTTATGGGTTCGATTCCTGGTCAGGGTACATACCTGGGTTGTAGGTTCGGTCCGTGGGGCGCATATGGGAGGCAACCAATTGATGTTTCTCTTGTACATCAATGTTTCTCTCTCTTTCTCTCTAAAATCAATGAAAAAACATATCCTTGGGTGAGGATTTAAAAAGAAGAAGAAGAAAGAAATTGCCAACATGAAAGGCTCAATGAGGTCAGGAGAACAGTTACCAAGGTAATAAGAAACCTATCCAATTCCAACTATAGTCTTTTTTTGGGCCATTTGAACATGGAGCTATTTTGTTTTTTAACTTCACATACCATCTGTAGAGTTCAATGAGAGCTCAAAAATAAGAGAATACTTATAGAAACTGCAGGTTTTTGTTTTTTTATAATGTATAACTTTTTACATCAACTTTCCACTGGAAAAAACAGTACAATGGAATTCAATTTTGTTTTATGGTTTTCTGTCCTACACTTTGTTTTATATAAATTATATTTCATTTCTACAAATGAATTAAGCAGGAAGTTATACTAAACCAACTAAAGCAGAAATGCTAGATTTAAATTCTGACTTGAATGCTGGCCAAAATGATGAGAGAGCTTACACTGGGGACCATCCACAAGCAAGTAGAGAAGTCCTATGTGTCCTTCTTTGGAAGAGTATGAACACTTAAATACCAGGACACACCTGTAGTTTAGTGACATGAAGTCCTTTGTCACTGTTACAGAACTTCAATTTCATGTACTTCATTTGGTATAACCAAACCATCCTACATACTTCATATAATCATGACCTCTCAAGAGGCATGAGTCAAGTTCTTAAAAATAAAAGTACTCTAACTGAGTCATATAAAATTCCCTTTGTGTTACTTCTTATAAACCATCATTCAATGAATTCTGCGATGTAATTTTTTTTCTTCTTTGAAAGCAACTTGCATGTTTAACATTTTTTAATCTTCTTGGGGTGATTTTCTTTTCTCCACAAAAACCCAATTAAGGACGTTGTACCAATTTACTCTTACTTCCTTCCTGTTCACTGAGTTTAAAGTGGGTATAGGCGAGAATGCCAAATAATGTACATAACATGCCAAGACACTGATTAACTGACAGCGGATCCTTAAATAAAACATAGCCTCCAAATAAAGTGATGCAGAACTTGAAGTGTCCAAACATGTTGTAGCTGAGGTTTTTGGATAAGGATAAAAAGGAATAACAGGCTAGGTGCTATATTCACACACACACACACACACACACACACACACACGCATCCACGTGTGCGTGTGCGCAGGGCAAGGGCTTCCTGTGCCTGGAAAGAACTGCATGACACACAGCTGGAACAGCTAGCTGTCCACCCCTGCCCCTCGTCTAAAGAACAACAGGAGCTTCAGGGAGTGCTGGGTCAATCCTAGTTCTACAGGTAGGTTTCAGCAATTAGTCAGTGACAGGAGACTGCTTCAGCTATTCCTGCTCGCCTCTCCAAAGAGAGAAAAGGGATTAACACAGAAGGTTAGGAAAGGAATTCCGAGCAAGGTAGAGAGAAGACATTTTGTACAGCAATTTATGATTGTTTTAAAGTGCCATTTCTAATAACAACTTCCCTTGGCAAGTGAGGTGAGATGAGATGTGTACGGCACCAGAGAGCTGACTCAAGGTGAGCTCACCCAGTGTGCTTATTTAGGAGGGTATGGGGGGAGGGGGAAGGAAGCAATATTGAGCCCCAACGACATGCCAGGCACTAAGCACCATATGTGTTAGCTATAATAATAGTTATCAGCAGCAATATTTATGCATAATAAACTCCTGTCAGGAGATGCTTGACACATATTCTCTCAAACACTCAAAACAACCAACCATCATTTCGTAGGTATTTCCCCCATTTCGTAAGTGACGGGAATGAGGTCCGAGAGCTCTTACAACTTGCTCAGGCCCACAGGTAGGGGCAGAGCTGGCATACGTGCACCTGGATCTGCCTGACCTCAAAGCCTAGGCTCTTTTCTCTGCTCTGAGGCCGACTGAGCAGCCTGGAAGTTCCCCTAGGCAGAAAAATGCTGGCATGTCACAGGGTTACCTGAGCTTGTCTGACCCAACAGAGGTGATTTCCTCAGAGACTGAGGATCTGCCCAAGGATGGCCAGGAGAACATGATAACTATGCTTTCTTTCCACTGGTGAGCTATCGTCAAGTGCACTGGCTCTAACACTCGGCATCTCTCTATCCCCCAGCCTCTTCTAAGTAGATCATGATGTGTTAAAGGTATTTATACAAGAGGGAAGGCTAACTTAAAGAAATTCTTCAGTGAATCCTTTTGTCAATTAAAAAAAAGGAGCAGCTATACTTGATATTTACAAGTCCTCTCTCTAATTTTCCACTCGTTAAACGTTCACTTCAGCATCCTGAAAGCTCTTCTCAAACTGTCAGGACCTCCACCTTGAGAAACCCCTCCATGGATTGATTACCAGTCTCGCTCGCACCTGACCTGTCAGTGGCATTCCTCCTCACTTGGTTTCTATGGCATTCTCCTTCCTTTCCACCTTGGTTGCTCCTTCCCTATCTCTTCTGCCCAGCTCCTCTCGTCCCTCTGAACTCTAAACACTGAATGACGCAGGATTCAATCTTTGGGCGTCTTTTCTTCTACTTGTTTGCTTGGCCATCTCAACCAGTCTCACCACTTTAAACCACTGGCTCTCTCTGGACCCTCCCTAGCTAAGACCCTGAACTTCCAGACTTGTTCACTCAAAACTGAGCACGTGCTCTTCCTCCCCACCCCCAAACCTCAGGGCTGTCCCATCCCAGCTGATGGCAACTCCATTCTACCAGGTGCTCAGGAAAAAACCAAATGAGTCAACCTTGTTTTCCCTATTCTTCATATCCAATTTGTCAGAAAACCTGTTGGTTCTACTTAAATATATCCAGCCCTGGCCAGTGTGGCTCAGTTGGTTGGGTGTCTTCCCGTGCACTGAAAGGTCACTGGTTCAATTCCCAGTCAGGGCACATGGCCCTGTTGAGGGCTCGATGCCTGGTAGGGGGTGTGCAGGAGGCAGTCGATTGGTATTCTGCTCTCACATCAATGTTTCTACCTCTCCCTCTCCTTTCCTCTCTCTCTAAGAAAAATCAATAAAAATATTTTAAGAAATATCCAGAATCCAATAACTTCTCACTGTATCCACTGCTACCATCCTGGAACCAAACCACTGTTATTTCCAAATTAGAATATTACGATGGCCTCGGCAATTTCCTTTCCTGCCTTGCTTCATGCAGTCCAGTAGTTTGGCTCCAGGATGGTAGCAGCGGATATAGTGAGGGGTGGATTCTGCCACCTACACAAGGTCTGACACATAACTGGGGACAGGGAGTGCTGCTGGTATCTACAGAGGCCAGGGATGCTGCCAAACATTCTACGATGCATAGGACAGGCCCCTGCAACAAAGAATTGTCTGGCCAAAAAGGTCAATAGCACTGATTTGGGAAACCCTGCTTTATTCTTGACACAGCAGACCAGAGTGACCCTCTCTATATCTATATAAAAGCCTAATATGCTAAGTGTCTGTCTGACCATTCGACCAGTCGCTATGATGTGCACTGACCACTAGGGAGCAGACACTCCGACCAGTAGGTTAGCTTGCTGCTGGGGTCCGGCTGATCGGGACCGGGCAAGACAGGCTTAGAGCCCTCCCACGGTCCCTCCCCTGCTGGCCAATCTCCCACAGTACCTCCCCAGCCTCTAAAATATTTCTTCTAATTAATTTCCTTTTAATGTGCAAGAATCCGTGCACTGGGCCTCTAACTAGAACGTTAGTAAAATCATGTAATTTCTCTGCTCAAAATTCCAGCAGCTTCCCTTCTCACTCAGAGGGACAGTCCTCTGTAAGAGCTCTGCCCCACCTGGTTCCCGGTCACCTCTCAGTCCTACTACACACCTCCCTCTGCGCTTCCTGCTCCAACCACAAGGGCTCCCTTGTTCCTTAGGGCTCCTCACCCACCGTTCTTTCCTTCCCTCGCCTGGAATGCTATTCATCCTGATCTGTCTGGAGCAACCTCTTTCCCTTCAGGTCTTTACTCAAAAGTCTCCTTCTTACACAGGCCTTCCTGACTTCTCTCCCTAAAATTTCACTCTGCCCGCAGCATTTCATATCCTCATCCCTGCTTTTTCTCCCTGGCACTTAACACTATCGAACACAAATCTGTATATTTTATTTTTGTGTTTTGTCGATAGTCTGTTTAAGCCCACGAAAACAAAGTTTTTTGTCTATTTCATTATATCTCCAGTGCCTGACATACAGTAGATATTCAATATGTAAATATTAAGTCAATGAACAGTTTACAGTGGGTGTTCAATAAATGTTTGCTGAATGCATAAGGGCACACACTTGGATGCCTTGACGTGGCAGCATGGTGCAGGAGTCTGGGGATCAGACTGCATAGTTTGAAATCTAGATGCAACACTTCTCAGCTACACGATATCGAGTTATTGACACTCTCTGCACCTCAACTTCCTCTTCTGCAAAATAAAGTAATAGAATTTACCTCACAGAGCTGCTGTGAGAACTAAATGCTGAACATACCCAAGGTGATTGGAAAAGTACCTGGCACAAAATAAACATTTATTAAGTGTTGATCTTTTAAAAAATGATTATTATTGCTGTTATTTATTGATAGTTGGCAAGCAGGATGCTTTTTTACTTTGATGACATCAGTATACGATGACATAACATTACTAAACTACCTCTCTGATGTAAAGAAATACATTCTTTGCATTTGGCTAAGAGCGGGGCAAAGTGAAATGAGAAAAGAAACAGAATGACAAGCAGAATGTTAAGAACTGGTAGTTGAGTTTGATTCAGACCTTCAGGGTATGACTTCATTTCTTAAATACTGAGAAAAACAGGCACACCCATATCCACATAAGTACAAAAACATATGCTGGAATTCAGAGGTCACATGCCAATTTCAGAGGCCTGGTTATATTTTGTTATGTGGATAACCACACCTCTACTTTATTACTATAGATAACTGAGAATTGACTGACGACCCAAGCATCCATCCTATTATTCAACCCACAAATATTTATTTAACCCCACTGTGCAAGAAATGGTTTTCTATGTTAATTTTGATAAGGGAAATGGTCATCTATGACTTGAGAAAATGAAAAAATGTTCATACAGAAAGCTAATCCATTTTCCCAGTTCACATTTCTTTAAATTTCTATAGACGTTAGCGTGGAATGAGATGATTAAAGATTAAAAATAACTCACTCTACTCAATTCAGGCCATGCAGTAGTAATTGTCAGACTCAAGGAAGTTAATGTGATGGCGTTTTAGAAAACAGGGAAGACTATGCATTTGTAAGTCATTAGGAAAGGATACGTGACTGGTGAAGTGTTCCCAATGATCCAATAAATTGATAAGTTCACCATGAAAGCTATTACTCCGGATAGAAGCACCATAAGCTACAAATAAACCAAAAGAATCATTAATGCAGCTTCAATCAGTATAATCTTCAAGGGAAAATACATTTCATTAGGCATTTCTAAGAACTCAAATATCAACCATTACGAACAAAATTTTTAAAAAGAATCAATTTATACCCTGGCTGATGTGGCTCAGTTGGTTGGGCACTGTCCCTTCACCAGGAGGTTGTGGGTTTGATTCCTGGCCAAGGGTACATGCTTAGATTTGGGGCTCGATCCCCAGGAGGGGATGTGTAGGAGGCAGCTGATCATCGATGCTGTGCTCTCACATTGATGTTTCTCTCTATCTCCCTCTCCCTTCCTCTCTCTAAAAATCAATAAACTATTCTTTTTTTTTTAAACGAATCAATTTGAAAGACAAGAATTGAAGGTAAAAGAATAGAATGAATAATATTCAGAAATGTAATTTTGTCTAAAAAAACTCAAAGGAAAATTCTCCAGTAATATCCTGCCTCTGAATGTGAATATCCAGATTCATTTTCTTATCCATCTGAAGAAAAATTACTTTAAAAAATTTTATTATTATAAAAGTAATACATGTTTATTATAGAAAAATCAGAAAATAAAGATAAACATAAAATAATTCTTATAATCCCAACCATCAACTACTATTAATACTTTAGCATATATCCTTCCAGCTCTTTCTTCTATTGAATTGCTCATATTTGTTCTTATTTACATTAAATCAATATGTATTCATTGGATATCTACAAAACGAGGCCACGCCTTGTGAGGAACACAGTATGTTCTTGTCCTCTAAGAGCTTAGAAAACACTTAAGGACACAAAGTCATAGTACTCATAGCTTACACTTACAGAGTCATTATTACGTGCCAAGAATTGTTCTAAATGTCTTACATATATTAATTCATTTAATCCTCACAAACCCCACAAGGTAGTAAAATATTATCCCTTTTTATAGATGAGAAAACGGAATACAGTGAAGTGAAGTAATCTGCCTGAGATCACACAGCCAAGAAGTGGCAGGGCTGAGATTTAAACCCAGCAATCTGGTCATGGAAACCCTGCTCTCAACCCACTCTGTTATGCTACCTCTTAGCTACATGAAAGTGAGAGTGCAATGCAAGGTTTCTGGCTCAGGCAATAAAAGAATATGAGCTACCTCATTTATAGGCAAACAGACAATATAGATTCTATATGAATCTCTAGGCAGGACATACCATTTTGGGCTGGGATAATGAGAAAGTCTTTGGATTTCAAATGTATGTAACCATTAAAGAAAAAAGAGGGGGCAGGATTTCAAGCAGAGGGAAGAGAATGGGTCACAGCATGGAGGCATGAGAACAAAAGGTACATACACGGGATAGTGAATAAGACAACTTGGCTGAGGACTGGGCTGAACCACTGTATACATATACAACGTTCTGTTCAAACCTATCTCACAATTTTATTTTAAAAGTTATAAAGTCATTTGCTATTTCTAAAATAAGAGAATTTAGATAAAATGTTAGTTATGATTTTAATTAGTAAGAAGTTTACATTCCAAAGAGATGAGTAAGTCATATTTGAAGATTCTTTTGTCCCATGTGGGTTTTTTCAGTTTCAGATCAGCACAGTCATAAGAGGCCTAGTGGAGCTGGATTTGTGTCTTATTTAGGTAAAAAGAGTAATCCATCTTTTGTTTTACAAAAGTGAGGCCCATTACATTTTCTTTCTTTATCTTATTTTTTTATTAAATTGATTGGGGTGACACTGGTCATAAATTTTCAATTAAGAGAGACTTGCTCCTTAAAGATTTTTAAAAATTTATATTTAATTGACTTTTACAGAGAGAAAGGGAGAGGAATAGAGAGATAAAAACATTGATAAGAGAGAAACATCAATCAGCTGCCTCCTATACGCCCCCTACTGGGGATTGAGCCTGCAACAAGGTACATGCCCTTGACCAGAATCGAACCCTGGACCTTTCAGTCTGAGAGCCAACATTCTATCCTCTGAGCCAAACTGGTTAGGGCAATTCCATGAAGATTTAAAAACTGTTTCTAGAAATATATCATTGTTAATTTTATTGAGTTCACAGAATGTTACATACCTATTTTTGATGACTTAGCATTAAAAATACAATTACAAGCTCTACTTTGAGGCAATGATGCCCTCTAGGGACATTAAAGAAGGAAGGTGACTTTCCCTTATTTAAATGGCCTTGGACCTGCTGTGCACTAAGTTTCTTTGACTTGCCTTATGGCCCTTCTGCTGGGATAATGCCCTCTTTTTTCAAATCTGTCAGAGGACCTATGGCAAAAAACCTCTCCCTTTCTAATTTAAGATGTCTAAGCTGCAATGGTTTGAAGACCAGGTCACTAAGATGGTTAGAACTTTTGTAAAATTAATAGGAAATACCTGACAGAGGGGACAGCAATTTCTACTTTGGAAAAAAGGATTTATGTTGGTGGGGGCTTACTCAGGGTGGGAATGGCTGGTGGGGGGAGTCGAGGGGAAAAAGGAGACATATGTAAAATTTTAGGCAATAATAATAAAAAAAAGGGTTTATGACAAAGCACAGGAATTTAAAACAACTATCAATCTGCTTACAGGCAGCACAGTGGATTGGTTAAGAATATGGACTTTGGAGCCAGAAAGCATCGATTCAAATTCTAGCTCTGCTTACTAGCACAGGATCTCAAGTCAGTTACTTAATTCTGTCTCTGTGTCCTCATCAGTCAATATAGGGAGAAAATAGCATGGATCCACACAATAAAATTGTTGTAAGTTAATATTTGTAAAGTGCTTAGAACAGAGCCTAAAAGAGACTAAGGGTTATGTAAGTTTGATAAGTTAACACCACTAACAAAAAAACATTCCTATTGACTGTGTTCCAAAGGTTACATGGGAAGCAGACATTCCTTCCCTAAGTGGGGATTATGCTTTCTAACTTAAAATGTCACCAAAGTACATATCCCTTTGATCTGGCAATTCTACTCTTAGGATTCTATTTCATTAAAAAAAGTAGCAGTTCACCCTAGCCGGTTTGGCTCAGTGGCTAGAGCATCAGCCTATGGACTGAAGGGTCCCAGATTCTGATTCTGGTCAAGGGCACTTGCCTGGGTTGCAGGCTCGATCCCCAGTAGGGGGCGTGCAGGAGGCAGCCAATCAATGATTCCCTCTTATCATTGATGTTTTTATCTCTCTCTCTCCCTCCCTCTCTGAAATTAATAAAATATATATACATTTTTTTAAAAGACTTAACTTTAAAAAAAAGATACTTTGATGAGATATTACGTGAGAAAAGTTAGATACAGAAAATCATGTGATATGATGTCATTTTGTAACAAAACAAATGTTTATTTACGTGTAAATACATGTGTGCTTTGTGTATGTTGATATATGGGTATGTATACCAAGGAGAAAAATATAAAAGAACAAATACTAAATGTTGACATGACTTACTTCAAGGGACAGGAATGGGGTAATGAGATGTGGAAGTGTGCATGGGTAGAAGTACTGGGGAAAAAGAATCCATGATAAAAAAAAAAAGCACATATGGTAAGGATCCATGCATACATGCATATAAAACTATACATCCACACATAAACACACACATACATGTGTGTGTTTATGTATCTGAAAAATAGATACATGGAATAATCATAAAAATGATAAAGGTGATTATCTTGGTTCTGAGGACCTTCACTTTCTTTATATTTTTATGTATGTTCAAAATCTATACAATGATCATGTACTATTTTATATTATCAAAACAAAATCAAGCAGCAAGTGAAAGTTAACTATAAGGGAGCTCCCATAAGACTGTCAGCTGATTTCTCAACAGAAACATTTCAGGACAGAAGGGAATGGCATGAAATATTCAAAGGGATGAAAAGCAAGGATCTACAACCAAGACTACTCCAACCAAGGCTATTGTTTAAAATTGAAGGAGAAATAAAGAGCTTTCCAGATAAGCAAAAGTTAAAGGAGTTCATTACCACTAAACCAACATTACAAGAAATGTTAATGGACTTCTTTAAGAAGAAAGAAGATAAAAACAAAAACAAAATCAGTAAGCCTATATTTCCACTGTAAAAAAGTAAAATAAAAATAGATGCCTGAATTATTTGTGGGCTATGGCTTTGAGTGGTCAGAACAGTAATCAGGCATCAGCAGGCTTGAATTTTAGGCCTGGTTTGTCACTATCTGTCTGACCCTAAGCAAATCCCTTAATCTTCATGCCTCAGTTTCTTCATCTAAAAATTAATCCTTAGTTTGCTTCTCTGAGAGGATAATGATGAATATTGAGTGTGAGAATGAATCTGAAATAGTGCTCTGAACATTAAAATTGCATTAATAATGGAGGGATTGGGAGAGAGGATCCAAGATGGCGGCGTAGGTAAACACCTAAACTGCTGCCTCCCGCAACAATTTCAAAAATACAACTAAAAGAAAAAACGTCTATCACCCAGAACCACGGGAAAGCTGGCTGAGTGGAAGTTCTACAACTAGAAGGAAAGAGAAAAGAGCATTGAGATGTGCATGAGCGCTGAAAAGCTGAGGTATGGAGGCGTGTGATCCGGGCTGGCGGCGGGCGTTGCTTTTTTCAACCCAAAGGGAGACAAGCCCCCGATTACTCCGAAATCCAGTTTCTGGGGAGACGCGGGGGACCCAAACTCCTACGGGGAGAAGCTGGACTGTCTGCCAGTGAGGGTGGCTTGCTTGCAGAGCTGCGCGCAGGAATAATTGTTTGCTGCACTGGGGCACGGGACTGCCGACAAGGACTCAGAGCCAGCTAACTAGCAGCTATTGCTGTTTGCCACGCCCTAGCCTAGTGACACCCTGAGACCCCGCCCTGTGCAACCTACAAACCCACCCAAGCTCTAAGCAGTGGCTTTTGCATAAGAAAGCCCTGCCCTATCGCAGCTTAACCTAGCAAACTTGCAGCCCGGGTGAGACAGCTCCAAAACCTCCAAACCACAAGCAAAGAGGAGAAAACTGTAGCTCTCACTGTAGCTCCTGCTGGGTGGCCTCAGACAGTAGCTGACCTGCACCCCATTGGAGATCCAGAAGCCAGTGTACCTAGTGGTCAGTGTGAGACAACAGATTTCAACTCCTCACATCCATAAGTGACACATTCAAGAGGCAGACTCAGTGGAGCACCCAGTGGAGCACCAAAGCCCCACTGAAACAAGTCCTGCCCCATAAGCGTGTCTTCAGCGCAGCAGTTCTTCCATTATAGACACAGGGAGTGCTCACAGCTAATTGGCCTGGAGGTCAATTCCTCCCAGTGTACCAACGGCAATTAAGGCTTAACTACACCAAGACTTTGCACTCAGCCCACAAAGCGGTGTACCAAGAGCATCCACATCAGGTGATTGGGGAGGCTGAGCTACTGCCCCCTATAGATCACCTACCACACAAAGCTACTCCATCAACACAGGGAAGCTGCCAAAATGTGGAGACAAAGAAACATGTCACGAATGAAAGAAATAGAGGAAAGCAAACTACTGGATGACATAGAGTTCAGAACCACATGTATAAGGTTACTCAAGAATCTTCTTAAAACCGCTGAGAAACTTGATGAGACCTTTAAGGTTATTAATGAGAATGCCAAAAAAATGGAAAAGGATCAGTCAGAAATGAAGCATACACTGTCTGAAATAAAGAATATACAGAAACTGAACTGTAGATCAACGTACCCCAAGAATCAAACCAAAGATCTGAAATATGTGGAAACAAAAAACATCCAACCAGAAAAACAAAAAGAAAAAAGAATCCAAAAATATGAAGATAGTGTAAGGAGCCTCTGGGACAACTTTAAGCGAACCAACATCCGAATTTTTGGGGTGCCAGAAGAAGGGAGAGAGCAAAATATTGAAAACCTATTAGAAGAAATAATGACAGAAAACTTTCCCTGCCTGGTGAAAGAAATAGATGTACAAGTCCAGGAAGCGCACAGAACCCCATACAAGAGGAATCCAAAGAGGACCACACCAAGACACATCATAATTAAAATGCCAAGGGCAAAAGACAAAGAGAGAATATTAAAAGCAGCAAGAGAAAAACAGTTGATTACCTACAAGGGAGTACCCATATGACTGTCAGCTGATTTCTCAACAGAAACTATGCAGGCCAGAAGGGAGTGGCAAGAAATATTCAAAGTGATGAACAGCAAGAACCTACAACCAAGATTACTCTACCCAGCAAAGCTATCATTCAGAGTTGAAGGTCAGATAAAGAGCTTCACAGACAAGAAAAAGCTAAAGGAGTTCATCGCCACCAAACCAGGATTACATGAAATGCTGAAGGGTATTCTTTAAGAAGAAGAAGAAAAGGTAAAGATAAAAAATTATGAACAAAATGACATCAAATACATACCTACCAACAAGTGAATCTAAAAATCAAGTGAATAAAAAATCTGAAGAACAGAATGGACTGGTGAATATAATAGAATCAGGGACATAGAAAGGGAGTGGACTGACGATTCTCAGGGGAAGCAGGTGTGAGGGGTGCGGGAAGAGATTGGACAAAAATCTTACTCCTATGGATGAAGACAGTGGCGGGGGGTAAGGGCATGGGGTGGGGTGGGGAATCAGGTGGAGGGGAGCTATTGGGAAAAAAAAGAGGAACACCTGTAATAATCTGAACAATAAAGATTTATTTTAAAAAAAAACACAATCCACCCTGGCCAGGTAGCTCAGTTGTTAGAGCACTGTCCCAATACAACAAGTTTGTAGATTTGATCCCTGGTCAGGGCACATACAAGATTTAACAAATGAATGGATAACTAAGTAGAACAAAAATAGATGTTTCCTCTCTCTCTCTCTTTCAAATCAATAAATAAAAGTAAAAAAAAAAAATAATGGAGGGATTGTTATCATCTTGTTTCTTAGACACAAAAAACCATTAAAACTCACCAAAGCAGAACCTGACCAGGGGCTGAAGAGTCCTCCTTCTCCAAACAGTGGCTCAAAGAAGGGCACGGCGACCAGCAACATGCCTGATGACATTGGAGCCTGGTAGTACAGCAGCTGCATTGAGTTAACTTGCAATTCATGCTGTTTGGCTCCTACCCACTGAAAATTAGGAGATAAAACCAGTTAGGCAGAAGAAAAAAAAAAGCATTACTCACTATAAAGCAGAGATGCAACTCTAGCCACAAAGATGGGAATGTGGGGAACAGGGCTGGGGGAAGAGGAAATGCCTGATTATTCTACAAAATTTCAAAGATCAATAACATATACAAATGTTCTTAAAGCACCTTGGATGAGAGGAGCTTTATTAATTCAGTGTCTGATCATGTATTTTCTTTTCTCATTTTAGTTTTTCTTTCTTTCTTTCTTTTGATCATGTATTTTCTTCTGAATCATAAAGAAGAAGAAAAAGATCCTCTCTTCCCTCCGGATTCTAGTAAATGGGGAAGTCCATGCATACATGAGCCCACAAGCATAAGAGATCTCAGGAAAATATGGCAGGAATGGAAATTTTAGTCATTAGTAGGAATACAGATGCAGTGTCTAACTTCATTTCTTTCTAAAATGCCACCCCCCCCCAAAAAAAAAAAAACTGGGGGAGAGGGTAGACTAATTAGAGACAGACAGGAACCTCAGTTACCCCAGGTGGCTGCCAATGTAATGTGGCTAGAAAGGTGTGTGAGATCTTTCAATTCACGTTAAAAAGCCCCGTCAATGGTAAAAGGAATTTTCCTCTTTATGGATGACTTTTCTTCAGGTAATCTCCCACTAATACACGTCAAGAAATGAGATGATCACAAACCTTAAACAACTATATCATTCAGCAGAACCAACCCTTCAAAGCCAAATCCCACTAGTCCTCTAAATCAGTGGTCGGCCAACTGTGGCTTTTGAGCCACATGCGGCTCTTTGACCCCTTGAGTGTGGCTCTTCCACAAAAATACCATGGCCTGGGCGAGTCTATTTTGAAGAAGTGGCGTTAGAAGACGTTTAAGTTTAACAAATTTGGCTCTCAAAAGAAATTTCAATCGTTGTGCTGTTGATATTTGGCTCTGTTGACTAATGAGTTTGCCGACCACTGCTCTAAATGCTTCGCAATTATAACTGTTTAAAGAAAGCTTGATAAGACCATTTGAATAAGATCTGGCAAAAACAGCCAGGCCTTTGAATAACCGCTCCTACGTAATTCTTTTTCCTGTAGGTCTGGGTATCCTATTACATATACTCTAAGTCTATAGAAAATAAAAGAGCAGGAAATCTGACACATACTCCTGCCAGCCTTAACTAACAGTCTTCTGTGACGATGACGGACAAAGAATTGAGTCTTCTGCTGCTGGCTCCTGGGGGCACCGCAGTGAGCAAAAACGAATGCAGAGTGTATGCTGTCCCTCTGGCAGCCTCGCCAGGCAGCTGGGTATCTCTGACACAGAACTGCCTGGTGAGTCAAGGCCTCTACTTCCTCTTCTTGAAACTGCTCCCTCAAAGGGCACCATCACCGCCAACAGCTACATCCAAAGGACTCCCTTCCAATCTCCTCCTGCTGGAGCTCTCTGCAGAATCTGGAAAGTTCTCTTGGAAGAACCTGACCTCTGGTTTGCACTGCTTCCTTCCTCACCTCTTCCTTCACTTACTGTTTTTAAGGCTGGTGCCTGGCCTTCCTCTTTTAACTCCCTGATTTCTATTACTATCTGCTGACATCTACAGCTCTGACCTCTTTCCTAGAGCATCCTTAAACTCACATCTTCAACTGTTTATGAGTCATCTTCACCGGCAAGCCTGTCAAACTCGTGGCTGGTGGGCCGCATGCCTCGTTTATTTAAAGAGGAAACTTCCTTTTACCATTGACTGGGCTTTTTAAAGTGAATTGAAAGACCTCACACACCTTTCTAGCCACATTTATTTAAAAGAGGCATGCGGCCCACCTGTCGTAAGTTTGACATGCTTGAGTCAGGACTGGTTTAAAATCAAGCTCATTTCTTCCTTCCCCAAATTAATTCCTCTTGTGTTGCTCCAATAATTGATATAATCTCCTCCAAGGATCAGACTCCTTGCTTTCCTTACTCTCACATTCAGTCAGGTCCCACTAATTCTTTCTTTAAAAGGTTTCTGGAGTGTTTTTTTCCTGACCCATTCCACTACCACTGTGCTTGTTCAGTGCCCTGCTGTCTTCGCCTTGAACCATGGAGAGCTTGCGAACTGTCATCCTTCCTTCCCTCTCTTATTCATTCTTCATTAGCACGAGTTATTTTTCTAAAACACAGGGAATGACCAAGTGACTCCCCTATCCACACTCCTCTCCTAGTGCCTGCAGGGTGAAGAACACACTTCCTTCTCATGACAGCCTTCTGGTCCCACCCACCCCTAAGCCTTGTCCTTCCACAATGCCACTACAGTCTCACAAAACAAATCAAGTTCTCCAAGAATGCTCCATCATCGCAAAGACCTCTGCTATATTTATTTGCTAAGCAAATTGTTCACTTTTCCATGAAGACTTATCTCACCACCTTCTGGGGTAGCACTGCCACTTCCTCCCTGGTGTACCTCAGAACTTTCCTCATACCCTGAGCTATCCTACTGATTAGCTGTCTAAACGTGTTTCTACAATACTGAATTGTAGCTGCTTTTCATCTTTATATCCTCAAGGCTAAGCATAAAGCAGAGGAAATGTCTACTGAATGACTGAATGAGTCAACAATCTGTCTACAACAGTCTTTCTATAAAGCTGATCACTCATCTTTTAACTCCTTTTAATGCCCCAGCAGAAATAACTGAGAAATTATACCTGGTTACAACTTTCTTTAAGATGAATTTTTGGGAAATATACCTATTTTGTAACTTACTTTTACCACTTACTAATAATGGAGAACTCTGCCCATTTGTTAGTCTATAATCATTCCTTGGTCAATCTCATTCCAAATATCTACCTGAGGGATATCGAATCCTTTGATTCTAATCTATAACATGTTGGGACTTGTGTGAACAAAAATGTTCATATTGGCACGAACAGTGAGTGCTCTGAATTTAAATTATATATAATGAATACAAGAAAGCCTAATGTTCAACAAAAAAAAAGTTCTTGCCATATTTAATAAATATTTAATCCACACTGGGCCAAACCAAAAAAAAAGTTCATTTAGCAGAAAAGAATGCTTATTTACTTTATCTAAAACAAGATTTAAACTCACGGAAGTACACCCAGTGTAACTTTCTTAAAGCACAAGCTGAGCTCCTCTGCCTCCTCTCTGCAGTAAGAGACAATTTCTGGGAGCCAAGTGACAAGATTGAGTGGGTGCTCACCCTTTAATGGCGTCTTTTTCTACTGCTTCTCTGCCACTAAAATATGTATTCAACCCCAGAATGTTTACACAACAATGTTTCCGAGTGATTAGTATTATAAAGTTTAAGATGCTAAGGCTGTATCATTAAACTCCTAACACTCAGTAAGAACGCCTTAGTTTATAACTGGTGGATGTTGGCAAGAAAAGTAAAATTGGTTACGCATTTTGACTCTAATTTCCCCATGCAGGCACACCCAGAATTTTCAGTCCAAGGTTTTCAGTATAGAGAAAATACTGTTTCACTGTACCCTACACCAAGTTGCTTCCCCACCCAATATAAAAAACAAAAAATATACTTGTTCAGATTTTATGGTAATGAAGTAAGTGGATTCATGAACAAGTTTTTAATGAATGCCTGCTATATAGGCAAGACACTGTGCTAGTACAAGTGAAATACCCATTGCTATAAAATATTGATATAGATAAATTATTTGAAGCCAATATACAAGTTGTAACCATAGCATATTTTTGAGGTAAAGATTTATAAATCTGTAATTTTCCTTTCCCATTCAAATTTTTGAAAGTGTACTCACTCCTTTCATAATGTTGTAATTAAAGAGTAAATGATACATGTAACCAATGAACTCAGTCCTCAAGTAGAAAAGTCTTATTACTCGTTTTGTGGAGATTTCCCAGAAAATAATGTACACCACCCCAAACTCAAACTGTTAAGCATGGGTATTATACACTTACAAACAGGTAGGTAGGTATTTGGTGAGCATCACACACCCAAGTTTCTCTGTCTCCTTTCTTCTCTTCACCTTGAGTCAGACAATTTATGCAATGATGCTTTCTTCCTAACAGTCTATTGTCTCTATACTGTATTTTATAAACCTTGGGATACAGCTTCAATTATGAAATCTGCTAAAAAGGCACATAAAGAAAAAAAATTACCAACCACTTGATAAAGGGATGTAACTAAAACACCAAGAGCAGCAAACACCATTCCAAGGAAATTAAACTTCACATCGTAATAAGAATTTAGGATTACACCTAAAGTTATAGGAATCTGTAAAGAAAAAGAGGTAAATGTTGTTCAGATTAAGTTCAAGAGTATTCCTTTCATGGTGTCTTACAAAATTAATAAAAATAAAAAAAAATCACTGGGAAACAATGAACCTCTATACATTTTTCTTTTCTATTTGAAAACATTGACTGTTAATCCTGTTTCCTCAAAGTTAAATATGATAGTTCTCATTGTGTTCACATTTAATTCTATTTAAAAATTTGGGTAAAATAATGAGTTAATGCACTGCACTTTGTAAGAAATGGATACCATATGCAGGAGGAAAAGAACGCCCAAATTAGTGTCTAAACAACATATAAACATAAACATATAACAACAGCATTTGGATCTTAGATATGGTAAATTATTAAGTGCTAAAATTATTTTAGTCCATTTCCTTATATGTATAGATGCAGAAATCACTGCAGAATGTCGCTGCTGACATAGTCTGAGACATATTTTATCTTAAACCTTTAACGTTTATCATACATGGTTTGGTTCCCCTGGGGAAAGTGGGCTCTTTTTGGTTTGAGAATCTGATTCACTGAATTGCACTACCCAATACAGCTTTCTTTTCTTACTGATCACAGCATTTAAGGATATCCAACAAACAGTAGTTATTAAAATGCACGAGCACACTTCTAGGCTAAGAGTCCAATGGAGTGTCAAGATGGCTTTTTTCCATCTTCCCCAAATAAGCCTTAAACTGACATGCTCACAGATGACACATGTGTGGATTTCATGATGGAAAAAAGCGTGGCGCAAGGTTAAACATTCAAAATTCCCGGTGAAAAGGACACTCCAGGAGGTGGGATGTTAGAGGAGCGCCTTGCGAAGCTGAAGCTACTCACCAGCGTGAGCTGTATTTTGGTGGAAAAGGTTTTCTTGTAGCAGAGGGTCTGGATCACTATGATCACCGGCGTGGTCATGGCCTTGGCCAGCTGATAGGTGCCTATGGTGTTGTTCTGCAGAGAAAGGTTCGTGAAGACCACGAAGCCACAGAAGCTGAGGGCCAGGAGGAGGAGCTTGGAAGGCGGCAGACTCTTGGGGGCAAAGATGTTCAGCTTCTGGCAGAGGTACAAGCCCAGCCAGGTGACTACAAAGTGCACCAGGGTCAGGCTCATGTTGGGGAAGCCGTGGTGCACATAGATCCATTTGTTGAGGAACACGATGCAGATGGACACCAGCAGGTTCAGAAGGAGCCCGGCGGCGATGCGCCCATTTCCCCTCACTCTCTCCGCCAGCGATGCCATGACCCCCAAGAAGCCGGGGCCTTTCAGCCTCCAAGAGGGACGTCAGGCCTGCCTCCGGCTGCCCTTGCCCTCTTCCTCCGCGGCCGTGTTTCTGCAGCCGCTGGTTTCAGCTTCTGGCCGGCTAGAGGGTCCCGGGCGAGCAACAGCAGAGTACACATGCTCTGCCACCGCCCATTGAGCCCGCGACGACGCGGCAGCACGTCCCGCGCGCCCCGCCCCTTGCCACGTGACTCGGGGCGCCGGCGATTCCGCCCCCAGCTGGGAGCCGAGTAGCCGCTACCCTGCGCAGGCGCATTGGGCTCTAGGTGCGCAAAGCTGCTTTTCTTCGTTCTGTTCCCCCTTAGTAGCCTAACTTGGACCCTGTGTGGCCCATCTGAGTTTCTTTTGATATTTGGTATTTTCTGTGTGTCAGTTGACTCCCACTTGCTAGACTGCTGCTCTCAAGCTGATGGAATGGGCTGTGCACACGGTTGGTCAGCTTTATGTATGAGACAGGTGCTGAGCAATTTTAGTCCTCCAAATATACAGAAGAGTAGTCAGTATGATGAAACTTCATATATTCATCATGGTTCGTAAAGAATGCAGATTTTCTTTTTGATTGTTTGTCCTTTTATTATTCTAGAAAAGTGTCCATTTTACTTAAGTGTTTTAATATACTTGGTTTAAGTTGTAGATAATATTCTATCATATTTTAAATTTATTTAATCTATTGTTGTATCACTTTACTTATTCTAAACATTATGCAATTGGGGTTTCTCTGTCCCTTGATTAGCCTTGTCAGTGATCTATTTTATGGGTCTTTTCAAAGATTACTTCTACTGATTTTGTTTCAAGTCATTACTTTTTCATTCCAACTCTTCCCCCCCCCCCCCCCCCCCCATCTCTTGAATAGAATGTTCAGTTTGTTTAAGGATTTAAAGTTGTGAGTTTCCCCCTAAGAATAGCTTTGCCCACAGTCCTCCGGACAATATAATATTCTCATTGTCCTTAATTCCTAAGTCTGAATTTTAATTTAAGAATTATTCAGATACTGAGCACCGGCTTTGTGCCAAGCACTGTATTTGGCACTTGGAGATAATGGAGAGTAAAACCAATCCAGACCCTTTCTTATAAAACTTAGGGAGAAAAAAAAAAAAAGAACTTAGGGAGAGAAACCTGGTACTCAACAATTATAAACCATAATAAATGAAAGTTGTGAACAAAATATGGCCCTATGAATGTATAAGAGAATTTGATCTAAACTTGGGGAGGCAAAGGTGGTCAAAGGCTTCCGAGAAATGACTCTAACATTTGAGAATGAGTGTAGTTAATTAGGCGAAGTCTAAAGTCTAGTTTTCTTAACATGGTCTTTCTGATACGCTTTTTTTCCTATCAAGCCACCAAACTGTGTTATGTGCCTTTCCATTGTATATTTCTATTGCCATCCTCCCTTCCAGTTTGGACCTACAGACCCCTACCTGATCAAGGATTTATCATGTTTACCCTCACCTGCTTTCCAATTAAAAGCCTAGGCTTTAATTAGCCTATCTTCGTTGTCTCCTTGTGATTATAGATTTAGACGGATAATCTTAGCATGGATGATAAGTTATATTTTTATTTTTTTATATTTTTATGTTATAGTTATATTTCTATTTCTCTTATACTCTATTTTGAAAATAGTTAAACTATGAACTCATAGTTTAAAATATCCAGTTAACTCATTTTGACACATTCAAGGAGTTCCATGCCCTTTTCACTCCCCAAATAAATGCTAGTTTATAAGAACCAGTGTGTTGTTTCCCAGGGATATCTGACGTGTCATCAGGCTAAAAATAATACCAGTAATTTTTAAAGTCCACTTATTTGTTCTGTCCTTAGTGCAATTTTATTATATGTTTCTAAGTTAACTATTAACAATATACATAACTTGACATCATTAAATAAAGTTAAAAATATCTAGCAGATCCCAACTGCCTGTTGGGTTAGGGCAGTGGTCGGCAAACGGCAGCTCGCGAGCCACATGCGGCTCTTTGGCCCCTTGAGTGTGGCTCTTCCACAAAATACCACGGCCTGGGCAAATCTATTTTGAAGAAGTGGCGTTAGAAGAAGTTTGAGTTTAAAAAATTGGCTCTCAAAAGAAATTTCAATCGTTGTACTGTTGATATTTGGCTCTGTTGACTAGTTTGCTGACCACTGGGTTAGGGTTACAATACTGTCATTCAAGGCCTCCCTTAGTCTGATGCCATCTTTGACATCCATCCAATTTCCCACTATTTCAGACTTGTACCTCTCCAGGCTGGTTTAGTTGGTTAAGTGGCTTTATTTCCTTCAGCAAAGCACAGGAGCCCTAACTCTTATCAACCTGAAATGTGATTATCTTACTCTCATTTTTACATGTTGAAAATAGAGGTTCATGGATATTTTCTTGCAGCTAAAATGGGATGAGGATAAGGTTCAAACCCAAATTTCTCTGGCTCTCTAGCCCATTTCCTTCCTTTTTGTTATGGAAAAACGCAAACTTGTGCAAAGTTAAAACAGTATGGTAAGCTCCCCTACGGGTCTGATTGCCCCTATCTGCTCCCCTGCTGACCTGACCGCTAACTGCCTCTGCCTCGCCCTGCACCCGGGACCCAGGCTTCCCTCCCTCCGGCTGGTCGCAGGCATCCAGGGCCCAGGCTGGCTTCACCCCGGCTGGCCACAGACACAGAAGACCATGGGTGGGCAGCTTCAGCTGAGCTGCAGCCACAGGTGCTGGCGCCTAGGACCACGGGGTGAGCGGCTTGTCTCTCTCCCAGGCCGCAGCCTGGCTGGGCCCTATTCCTCTCTCCTCAGTGTTGAGTGAGCCATTATGGCGTGAGTGTGTGATGACCATTTGCATATTAGCTTGCTATTATATAGGATACCACAATTTGTTTAGTCATTCTTCTAGGGACAGTATATGGTATAAAGTGGGGGTCAAGTTTATTTTCCATATAGATATTCGGTTGTTCTGTCACAATTTCTCAAACTCCACCCAAATTTTTCATTTGAAAAATTTTAAATCTATAGAAAAGTTAAGACTAGTATAATAAACATTCTTGTGCCCTTTCTGTAGATTCACTAGTAAGCATTTGGTTGTATTTGTTTTATCTTTGTAAACTTATATTTTAAAGCCTAAGCCATTTAAAATTAAAGTGCAGACTTCATGACCTTTCATTTATAAATATTTCACCATGTATCTCTCCTACCTGGCCACAATACCATTATTATACCTAAGAAAATTAATATTAATTGAATCATCCCAACTAATATGCAATCTATTTTCTTGCTGGAATATTGATAGGAATTATGTTATATCTGAATATCAATTTGAGAAGGGTTATCTTTACCATGTTTAGTCTTCTTGCTTATCAGTTCATATGGCTCTACCTCATTTTAAAATGGATACATAGTAAGATATAAAAATTAAAGAGGTTTTGATAAGTAAATATTTCATCTTTGGATCACTTTAGGTAGAAAATGAGGCAGAGTCCATGTCTCTATCATGATCAACAGTATACTGCTGTCTACTTTAGGTTCAGGAGGACCAATACTCATTTCTTATGTAAGCCAGAATGACTCAAACTTAACTATTTAGAAATCACCCATAGCTTATTATAAAATACAAATTCTATGACCCCATTCCAGGCCTCCCAAGCAGATATCTCTAGAGGTGGCATCAATAAATACATATTTAACAATTCCTTAGGAGATGCAGATGATTAGCCCGTTTGGGGAGTTATTAACCTGGACCATGTTTCCTATTAGACTCACATTGTCTCTTCATCCCATTTATAAATCCTACACTGTAGTCAATGTGGCATATTTGCTGATTCATAAGCATACAGTACTATTTCTTGGCCTTGCTCATACTGCTTTCCTACTCTATATTGCCTCACCCTTCTTGTGCTTTATCTTTGCTTTTGCAAATTGAGTGCATTACTCAAATCCCAGCCCAAATGCTACTTCCTCAGAGACCTTTTAGCTGGAAAAAGTTTCTTTCCTGCTCAGATTGATGGCATTTACAATATATATTGACTAAAGCCCGATGCATGAAGATTCGTGCTAGAATGGGCTTTCCTTTCCCTGGCTGCCAGCACCACCTTTCCACTCTGGCCCAGCCCCTTTCTGCTCCACCCTGGAGCTTCCTCTTTCCACTCCAGGAGCTGCCTCTTTCCATTCCGGCCCTGCCTTCCCACACTGCCCAGAGGCTCTGAGAGACCAGGGTGGGGCAGAACGCCTGCCCACCCCTTCACTTGGTGCCTGTGTATGCAAATTGACCTCCATCTTTGTTGGGTTAATTTGCATATCACTCCTGATTGGCTGTGGGCATAGCAGAGGTACGGTCAATTTACATGTTTGTCTTTTATTAGGTAAGATAGTATTTCCCCTCCATTTTGCATTCCTCAGGTTATTCAGTTTACTGTGTGTCGGGTCCACAGCAAGTCTGTACACGCACCATTTCAGTGGCAGGTTTGCTAAGAGTTAATAAACTAGAAATGTCTTCAAAATAAAGAAAATAGTAGCTTAATATTATTTTAGAAAACATTCTTCTTATATTCATCTTCTTAGCTGTAATATTTTAAAGAATACTAAATTTTATATGAGAAATTACATACATACCTGGCTTAAATCTACTTTCCATTCTCTTCATAATTTTAAGGTACCAGAGTTATGATCATAGGAAAAAAGTGGGGTAATAGGAATTTTAATTACTTATTACATAACAGAAACAATCTTGGAATTTGTTAGAAAAGAAAATTTTAATTTTTATGTAATTTTATTAATAAACACAGGGAAATACTGATATAATACACTAAAATTCAGTGTCACCATAATATTCTGAAAAGTACAAAATTCAAATGTGTACATTTTAAAAACATTTCTCCCCATGATAATGCAAAAGAAAAACCCCAGTAATTACAAATATGTATATTTTACAAAAAACTTCATTTATCATGGAAATTAGTAAGATTACACAGAGTAGATTAATTAAGGCTGAATTTCATATCCTAATGGATCAAGTCCCTGGTCTAGAAGCATCAAAGAGGATTCTCTTAACTTCTGTAGCAATTTCCTTAGTTCTTCCTTAGAAAATACCTGATTTTTAAAAAAGAGAAAAATGTTAAGAATGAGAACAAAGAAGAGTAGGATCTTATAGTCAACTAATCAACCTGATTAGCTTAATACAAGAAGAAATTATTTTTTAATATTTATGTAGCCAGAGGCCAATACATTAGCATGGTTAGGAATTTCAAAGCTATTTCTCTGAGCCAGTCTATATACTTCTACCTGTTTAGGAATGTATACATATTTTGAAAAACAAAACAAAACAGGCACAATTATTAAAATGAGACTATTTAAGAAAATCTAAGTATAGCTGACCAAATCACTAAAATTTAAAAGCACAAATGCTCTAGAACTTACCAGATACAGTTTGTGGCGCTCAGAGGATACCATATCAGCTAACTGCAGACATTCCTGATATTGACCCGTATTATGCAATATGGTGTGAAGCAGAAAACACAACATTGGCAGACAAAGCTTTCTCAGTAGAACCATCTGATGTGTTCTTTCATGGTCTTCTTCAGCATCCTACAGACATTAAATAGTCATAAAGTTGTTAAAAATGATTATCTTTCAAGCATCCTGTCCAGATATCTTCCAGGTAGAAGTAATCTTTTTATTTCTGGAATTTACAGAATACTCAATATGTGTGTTTCTCATGGTATTTAGTACTTTTGTAACTGATTCTCAACCCAGCCTACAAATTAAAACTCTCTAGGCAGTTAAAAAAACAAAACAAAACAAAAAACCCAGCCCTACCTTAGACTAATTAAACTAGAAACTCTGGGTGTAGAACTGAGTCTTTTTTTAAAGCTTCCCAGGTCATTTAAATGGACAGCTCAGAGGTGAGAACCACTGCTTTATATATATACTAGAGGCCCTGTGCATGAAATTAGTGTACTCAGTGGGGGAGGGGGTGATCTCCTCAGCCAGGCCTGCACCCTCTAGCAGTCTGGGAGCCCGGCTTCTGGCTGAGCAGCACTCCCCCTGTGGGAGCTCACTGACCACCAGGGGGCGGCTCCTGCGTTGAGCATCTTCCCCCTGGTGGTCAGTGCGCGTCATAGCAACTGGTCATTCCACCGTTTGATCAATTTGCATATTAGCCTTTTATTACATAGGGTTACTCATACTACTAAGACTTATCTTCATATCCCTAAACTGAGTTGAACACATGTATAATTAAAAATTTAGGTCCAGGCCCTGGCCAGATGGCTCAGTTGGTTAGAGTGTTGCCCTGATATGCCAAGTTTTGGGTTCAATCCCCAGTCAGGACATATACAAGAATCAACCAATGAATGCATAAATAAGTGGAACAACAAATCAAAGTTTCTCTCTTTCCTGCCCCTTCCCCTCTCTCTCAAAAACCAGTAAATTAAAAAAAAAAAATTAGGTCTAGAATTTAAAAAAATTAGATTTTAGTATCCTGAGTGAACATATTAAATCTGAAGAAATACACTGAGTGGCCAGATTATTATGAGCTCTGAACACATAATAATCTGGCCACTCAGTGTATATCCTATATAATAAGAGGCTAATATGTAAATTGTCCCCTCAACCAGGAGTTCAACCAGCAGGCAGGCCGGCCAACTGCCCATGTCCCCTCCCCTTGGCCAGACCCCACCCATGCATGATTTCATGCACCGGGCCTCACACACACACACACACACTGAATGGCCAGATTATTATGCGTTCAGAGATCATAAAAATCTGGCCACTCAGTGTAGTTTACCCAAGAGTTGAATATTTCCATTCTCTAGCTAGTATTTTTAGTTTAGGTTTAAATTATGGCATGTTCAGTTATAAGAATAAAGGTTATATCAGAAGTATAGATGCTCCTATTCAGGAAAAAATACTTTTGCTCAACCAGCATGGCTCAGTAGTTGAATGTTAACCTATGAATGAGGAGATCATGATTCCATTCCTGGTCAGGGCACATGCCTGGGTTGCAGGCTCAATCCAGGAGGTAGCCAATCAAGGATTATCTCTATCATTCATGTTTCTATCTCTCTCTCCCTCTCTGAAATCAATAAAAATATATTTTAAAAAACAAAATTGCTTTTTGCTTTTAGCTACATCAATACATACAGCTTACCTCTCTAACATCTACCATCCAGCCTCCATCAACAAATAACAGGACATTATACATTTTCTCCTTCACGTCAGCAGTTAGGGCATCCAAATGCCCTTTCCAAATACCATAATCCATCTGCAAAACAACATAAGGCAGGTATTTCATGGATGAAAACTGCTAAATAATGTATTTGTAAAATAAAGACAGGAACAGGTATGTGGAACATCATTTTTAAGCCGCAATTTTCAACCTTTTCATCTCACGGCAAACATAAACCAATTACTAAAATTTTGCAGCACACCAAAACTATAGTTTTGCCCATCTGACAAAAAAAAGAGTATAACTTTTATTGATTTACCAAAAAAAAAAAAAGTTATTACTATTTTTGCTCCAAAGTGACTTTTTAAAAAATTAGGTGCCTAGCCTGGCCAGCGTGCTCAGTGGTTGCGTGTCGACCTAGGAACCAGGGGGTCAGCACTCTAGTCCAGGTCAGGGCACATGCCCGGGTTGCAGGCTTGATTCCCAGTGTAGGGCGTGCAGGAAGCAGCCAATCAATGATTCTCTCTCATCATTGGTATTTCTATCTTTCTCTCTTCCTCTCTAAAAAATATATTTAAAAAAAGTCAGATGCCCTTACTGGTATATAAGGATTTCTGATACCAAGTATTAACCAATCAGTCTGAGCTGGTGTGGCCCAGTTGGTTGGAGCATCATCCTGTACACCAAAAAAGGCTTCGGATTTGATTCCTGGTCAAGGCACATACCTAGGTTGTGGATTCTGTCCCTGGTTGGGGCACGTACAAGAGACAACCAATTGATGTTTCTCTCTCTCTCTCAAATTAATAAACATATCCTCAGGTTGGGATTAAAAAAAAAAAAAGAACCAATCAGATGCAACCTTATTATGCAAGGTGATCAATAAGATACAACTCTATTATATGATCTATATATTTATGAATTGAGACTGGGCATTCACACCACATGCCCATTGTTGTGTTGGCTGTTGTCATTTTTTCATTTGACAATTTAAGGAAAAAGAGGTCAGTGGCCCTGATTAAATAGTCAGGTATTACAGGTTTCAAAAATTCTTGTGGCACACCAGTTGAAAATCACTGTTTTAAAGTGCTGACATTCAGTTAGCACAATATAAAAATAAACATCAACAGATTGCAGTTAACTGCAATAAACACTAAAATACTAGCTTTGTACATGAACATTACTATCACCTGAAGGTAGGTTTCAGGTCTAATTAATTCTCTACAGAAAAGTAACTGATGAACAGAAAGTTGTGGGTTTTTTTTCAAAGTAGAACACAAACAGAAGATCACCTGTTATAATAGGAATATAGTTACTGAAAAATGACCTCTTAAAGTATACGGCATGTATGTTAAGGTGCAATTCACAGGTTTTAGCTATATTCAACTTACTTCATATTTCTTTTCTTTGTGTTCATGAGCCACTTTCTCAGTGAAGGTTGGTTGAGGTATCAAACTAGGTTTTTGTGGAGCTGAATTAATATGTTTGAACCACTCATTAAAGGTTTCATGAGCTTCCTAAAAATGAAATAAAATAGAAAAATACAAAAAAAGAAAAGTTTTCACATATGTTCAACAGTTTTTCAAATTTGGTTCTTAGAAATAATTTTGCAGCATCAAGAAATAAAACTTTAATATTTTGTTTTTATGCAAAATAATCATTGGAATAAATGTTTTGCTGAGTGACAAACACCAGTAAGGTTTATATTATATAGTAGAGGCCTGATACACGAATTCATACACTGGTGGGGTCCCTTGGCCTGGCTGGTGATCAAGGCCAATCAGGGCCGATTGGGACCGAGGGAGGTTGGCTGGGAGTGGGAGGTTGGCTGTGGGAGCGCACTGACCACCAGGGGGCAGCTCCTGCATTGAGTGTCTACCCCCTGGTGGTCAGTGTGCGTCATAGCTACCGGCTGGTCATCTGGTCATAACGGTCGCTTATGCTTTTATATATATAGATATGTGTTTTCTGGCAGTTATTCCTATCTTTGCATCCTGACCACATATGTATCTTACATTTGTTACTCTTGTAATGTTATCACTCTGTGATGTATTGGTCTATTAGTTTCTAAAGGCAAGGACAGAAAGCCATCCACAGATTTAGCACTAGAACATAGCCCACTGTAATCAGTTCATTATTTGTTGAATGGATTCTGAATGAGCTTGTTATTATTTTAGTCATAAAAAATAGAGAATATATTGCTTTTCTCAGTTATTGCCAAAAACAGAAATATTAAAGTCAAGACAAAGCATTCAAAGAATCTTAAGAAAACATAAGTTACAGATATCACATACACTATGTGCCATGTGAGATGTTCTTAATTAGCAGCTCATGCTAATGAAGACAAGGTCATGACTTCAATGCCCATGTGGATCAGTCAGTACTATAGTCACAAGAGAGATGATAATGAGCCAATCACCATTTCTGGAAACAGTTCAAAGTCTGAGAGTGAATCAGAAAAATCATCATGAAGATAGGCACATTTGTTTTTTTTACAAACTCACCAAATAAGCTCTAATGCACAAATATTCTCTGATAGCATTATCATCTTCAGGGGGAAGTGGACTTTCCATTCCTTGTTCTTCCCACTGATTATAGATTTCTGCTATAGAATCCTGAGGAATTTTCACAAATACTTCTTTTGCAGCTTCATGCTTTTTTGATGCTATGAAAAAGATAACAAAAATTTTCAATATATGTAGATTTCTGTACAATGGTTTATAAAAGGGAGTCTAATAATTAGTTTTCAACTTTTACAGTGAGCTGTAACCATTTCAGGTCCCAACATACTTAAAGGCTGGGTGATCTTTCTGCCTAATGGCTGGAGTTTTTCCTTACTTCAATGACATAATCACAAAAGGATTTATTAAATACAGTTATTTTTACATACTTCTGTGTCTTAAAAAAAGGATTACATTTTTCAAAGCCTTGAGATTATATGCAGAATTGAGTAGGATGTGAAAATTCACTGTAAACATTTTGTTTCATAACATCAGGTACAGGAGAGGCTGTTTTGTGCCCTCCCTTATTGGAAGGGTTAGAAAAACAAAAAAACAAAACAAAGTTCAAGAATATATGGATTTGAACAAATACTTTAAAAATAAAAAAAGAATATAAAAAATATAGCATACCCAAGAATTTTCTCATTATTGCATTGCCTTGTTTTAATGCCTCTGCCCTCTGTGCTGGGTCAAATACCAACCAGTCAATTACATCAATTTTTAAACGGTCCTCCTATTCATTTAATTGAAAAAGAAAAAACAAAACAAAACATCAACTTTATTATTTTCTAAGATATTCTGCAAATTAGTAAAATTAACTTATACCTGCACTTTAGTGAACATCATTTTCCCTTCTGCTATACAAAATTGTGAAAGAATCTAGCTTTCTTTAGTATATTTTCACATTTAATAGCTTTCTATTAAATTACAGAAAAACTTACTGGTCTGTGAATCTGGAATTATATATTCTATAACTCACCAATTTAACCGTGATTCCTTTAAATACTACTCTAAATTTATTTTCTTTCCTAGACAAAACTTTCATTCCTTTCTGAAAATAGTAATAAGAAAGCTACATAAGGGTTAGTATCTACAATAATCTGATGAGCAAATATCCAATGCTCAGGTTTTTTCTATTATAGAAGCTTCCTGTAATATACTACCAATAAAAGTAGGCCCTTACATAAGACCTTAAGCTTGCTCCCAATTTTTATAATTTAAAAGGCATGCTGACAAGACAAAATTCTTAAAAAGAAGAAGAAGCAGCAGCAGCTGCCGCCGCCGCCGCCGCCGCCGCCAGAGTATTTTAAGGTAGAAGTTCACCAAAGCACAGCACTTCCCTTCCACCTCATATTACCTCAGTAGTGCCAGTATCCAGGGCTGGGGCCAGGTCATGATGACTGAATTCACCATTATCTTTCTTTCGAATATTCTCAACTACAGTTTTTGTTATAGTAGCAATATCCAGATCTAAAGAATTTTTTGTAAGAATTAATTATTCACACTAACATTTTCTAAACAGATACAATAATTTGGTAAATTTGGGATAACAATTTTTAAAAAATATAACATAAAATGAAACACATTATTTTTAAAATGCCAAAATTAAAAGATATTTTATACATGAGTTATAATGTATCTTATTCCTAAAACAGAATTTCATTGAAATTCTCTCAAGAGAAATAACATTTAAAAGTAGAAGGATAAATGTTACTAAAATCAAAACGATAATTTGCCTACAAAGTCCAATACATGAAGTTCTCAATCAATCTTACCTGCTTCTTTAGCCAGCTCCAGGCAATGGTGGCGCTGTTCAAATTCTGTAACACCTTCCAAAAATAATGCATACTGGGCAACAGCGAGGTCTTGAGGCAAATGACAGGTATAAAATGCTACAAGATTTGTATGTTTCTCATTTATTAAAAGCTAAAAAACAGAAAAAGATTAAAGCATGTAACCAGTTAAACAAAAGTTTTAGGATCAGTGGTACTTTTTTTAAAAGTTCACTTCAAAATTACAAACGTATTTAGGAGAAATTCATACAAACATAGATTTGTGCTGCTAAACATAATAATTTTGAACTCTAATCTCTTATGGATTCTGCTGAATTTCCTGTGACTGGGTATTAAAATATTATCATTCTTTTTCTTAAAATAGTAAAAAATAAAAATAAAAAAAGAACCATATTGTGGATTCTTAAAGTTTACCTGTATGTATGTTTTTAAGACCTCAATGGAAACTTCTTCCTTCATAGGAAAAAAAGATATAATTCAATTATAAACACAACTGCCTATGTGTATCAGCAATATATCTAAAAAAAATTTTGGTATTAAATGATTTAATGATTCAATATTTAGCACTGAGCAATAACTAGTGCTTAGCAAAATTCATGCATTGCCTGACTTAACCATACCGTATTCTTTGTGAGTAGTTACTATTATTCACATTTTACAGAGGAAGAAACTAAGACCTATGGAGGTTTTATTTACTCAGAATTACAAAACTGTAAGCTGCTGGATAACAGGCTATAATCCCAGGATTCTTACTCTAAAACCCAAGCTTTTAACTACTGTATCATTCTGCCTTCTACATGTACTCTAACCAAAATGTTATTAATCATTTAGGAAAAGAGAAAAAGAAAACAAAGGTTTACAATCTCATATAGAATTTAGTCTGGTTCAGTTAGCTTAGCTGGTTGATTCAGAGTTGGGGCATTACTGAGGATTTAAGTTCCGAATTTACCAGAAACCAGATGAACATCAGCATTCTACAGCCACAGATTAGAACCCTAAGGGGTCACCCTCAGAGAGACTGTACAGAAGACTTTGGCCCCCCCATCACCAATTCTAGAAAACCACAACAAAAAGCAATGTTTTCCTGATGACAGGTGTAAAGCATCAGCCTTCCAGAGAAGGGTAAATGGTTCACTTTTATTTACTTTTGTCTGTAGTCCCAGTGAGCGAAAAAACAAAATGAGATGAGTCATGAAGCGGAGGAGGTGTCCAGGTAGATTATTTCTGCTTTTGGCAAGCCATTTGCTAAACTCATCCATCAAACCTACAAACCATCAAAGCAAAGATTCAACAAAAGGGATTAAAAAAAAAAAAGCTAAATAAACATTACTAAGAACATTTACCACATCCCTCTAGTACTATGAAGTCACAATCTCATTGTTAATAACCATCACATAACACAGTCTCTGGATGAAATCCAAACTTTATCCTGTAACAATTAAGTAGATAGTTGCATTTAAATAGACTGACATTTATACAGATTGAAAGATGAGGTAAGTCATATGCATTGCTTTGAAAACTTTTTACAACATTACTGTAAGAAAACAAGGAATTCATACAAAGTAAAATAAAATTATAAATCTTACCATCAATGTCTCCCAGGATAAGGAATTTTTGAACTATATGATAATGCTCTTGATTCTCTTCCAGAACTCTCTGAAAAATATTTTTGCATTTTCCATAAATCTTCTAGTGGTCATTCTGTAGTATGTACTCAATGTTAAACTAAAAATGTCAAACCTCTGAAGATAGATATATAAAGAAAAAGTTGGAAATGAAAGATTTTAGGAAATTAAAACAAAATAAAATATGGGATGAATTCTGCCTTTGAATATACTTAAGACTTACAAATCTAGGACTGAACAGTATTTTTGAAAGCAGAGAACTATGATAAAACAACTTAATCTCTGTGAATGCTATTATTAAATTTTTATTTTTATATTTTACTACTATTTTCCTTGGCACTCCATGGTGGACCAGAAAGAAAGGGCCTTAGTGAAATAAATTATAAAGATTTCTATCAACATGAACAGCATTCTTTGGGAAATCTCTTCAGCACATGGCACTAAAAGTAATTTAAAAAAAACATCAAAATAGTGATTAGACACAGAGGAGAAAAAAACATTTACAGGTCACCGGGAGATGGATTTCTTGTAGCAAATAGTTTATTTTTTTGTTAAATATCTAAAATTTTTATTTACTTGTCCACATTTTCTTTCAGTATTTATTCTTTTTCATTTGAACCATTGCTCCATCTGGAATTTATTTTAATACATGGCATTAGGTAGGGATCTTGCTTTGTTTTCTGTCAGGATGGAAAGTCAGTTATGCCCATACTGTGAACCTAAATAAACCATCCCTTTTTCTCTAATAGGAAAGGTCACCAATATCATTTAAGTTCTCATCTATACTTGGATCTCATATGAACTTTTGTGTTCCTGTGTCAATGCCATACGATTTTCCTTTTAAAAAAATCTTTATTGTTGAAAGTATTACATATGTCCCCCTTTCTTTCCTCATTGACCCCCTCCAGCCTGTCCCTGCATCCCACCCTACTATTGTCTGTTTTGCTATATCTCTATATTATGAATAAAACTATCCTATAACTATTGTTCTTTTCTAATTTTTCTTCTTCTTCTTTTTGGAAAATTTCTGTCTAGAAATAATCCCCTAAAGCACTAGCTTTCTATGTTAATTTTGGAATGAATGACATTTACTAATGATTAAGTCTTCTCGTCTAGGAATGTGGTATATCTATTTATCTGTGTTTTTCTTTTTAATTTCTATTTCTTATTTTATAGAGAGGAAGGGGGGGGAGAGAGAGAGAGAGAGAGAGAGAGAGAGAGAGAGAGAGAGAGCGCGCGCGCGCGCAACACTGATCTGTTGTTCCACTTATTTATGCATTCATTGGTTGCTTCGTATATGTGCCCTGACTGAGGATTGAACCTGCAACCTTGGCATATTAGGATGATGCTTTAATCAGCTATCTGGCCAGGGCCATCATGTTTCTCAATAAGATTCTATAGCTGTCTTTAGGAAGGTTCTCAAACCTTTGCTTAATTTTTATTTCTAGGTATCTTATAGTTTTAGTCAATAATTTAAATTGCACTGTTGGGAAGGAAGGCTATATCCTTTTCTAACTAGTTGTAACAAGTATAGAAAGGCTATGATTTTTCTGTAACATTTTCTTGAATTTTAGATGAACAAATTCTTATCTTATTAATTCTATGGAGTTTTGAGTTTCTAGATTTACCCTTTTATCACATGAAAATTTTCCCTCCTTTCCAATATTTAAATTTATTTCTTGATTTTCTTGTTTTATTTTCATTTAGCTGGTATCTTCAAAATAATAAACTGGCAATAAACCTTTGACAGAAAAAGCATTAATTTTCTTACTAACTATACAAAGAACTCATTATACAATAAGGAAAAGACAAAACACAATAGAAAAGTAGGTGAAACATCTGAACAGGAAATTCACAGATGGTCAATAAACATAGGAAAACTTGCTCAGCCTTCTGAATGCACAGAAAAATGAGAATAGAACAGTACACTCCTATTTTCTTTTTTTAAAAAAAATATATTTTTGTTGGTTTCAGAGAGGAAGAGAGAGGGAGAGAGAGATAGAAACATCAATGATGAGAGAGAATCATTCATCAGCTGCCTCCTGAATGGCCCCTACTGGGGATCAAGCCCACAACCTGGGCATGTGCCTTTGACCAGAATCAAACCTGGGACCCTTCAGTTTGCAGGCTGATGCTCTAGCCACTAAGCCAGACCAGCTAAGGTGGTACATTCCTATTTTCTACCCAATGTGATGGATGGGCAAAAAATAAAAAGGGTGAGATCTGGGACCAGTGAGAATGCAGGGAAATGGACACACTAGTAAATTACTTGTGGGGGTATGAATTAATTGCTACAACCAGTTAACAAATTCAATATACATACACCTTTTAACCAGCAACCCTGCTTTTAGGAAACCTATCCTAGAGAAACAGGGCTAGTACATAAGCACATACATATTTACATATGAATGTTCATTACAGTGCTAGAAACAACTTAAATATCACCAAAAGTGGGATGATTTAAAAATTATACATCATTATACAGAACATTATGTATTTATTAAAAAGAGTAAGTTGGGCCGAAACCGGTTTGGCTCAGTGGATAGAGCGTCGGCCTGCGAACTGAAAGGTCCCAGGTTTGATTCCAGTCAAGGGCATGTACCTGGGTTGTGGGCACATCCCCAGTAGGGGGCGTGCAGGAGGCAGCTGATGTTTCTCTCTTATAGATGTTTCTAACTATCTTTCTCTCTTCCTCTCTGTAAAAAAAATCAATAAAATATATTTTTTAAAAAAAATAAATAAATAAAAAAAGTTGGGTTGTTAAATCAATATCTACTAACTTGGAGTATCATTAAATGAAAAAACATACACAATAGAAGTTGTAATGTATGTGTAGTATAAGAAAAGCCATAACAAAACCCAAAATCGTACAGCAGAATATCTACATTATTTCTACATATTTGTAAGAATATGGAGAAACATATGGGAGAATACATATCAATTTGCTTTACCATCACAGGGAAATAAGAATAACCACAAAGGTGTTAAGAGGAAATTATGAAAGTTTTATTAGACTAGTGACCCGGTGCATGAAATTAGTGCACAGGTGCGGGGGGATGGGGGGGGGAGGAAGGAGTGTCCCTCAGCCCAGCCTGCACCTTCTCCAATCTGGGACCCCTCGAAGGATGTCCTACTGCCAGTTTACAGGGATCGGGCCTAAACCGGCAGTCAGATATCCCTCTTGCAATCTGGGACTGCTGGCTCCTAACCACTCACCTACTTGCCTGCCTGCCTGATTGCCCCTAACCACTCTGCCTGCTGGCCTGCTTGCCCCCAAATGCCCTCCCCTGCCAGCCTGATCACCCCCAACTGCCCCCCGTGCCAGTGTGCTTGCCCCCAACTGCCTCCCCTGCCAGCCTGCTCAACCCCAATTGCCCCCCAGCTGGCCTGCTCACCCCCAACTGTCCCCCTGCTGGCCTGCTCACTCCAAACTGCCCCCTCCCCGCTGTCCTAATCACCTCCAACTGACTCCCACTGATGTCCTGCTCACCCCCAACTGGCCCCCCTGCTCATCTGCTTACCCCCAACAGCCCCACCCCCCACCAGCCTAATCACTCACAAATGCCGTCCCATCCTGGCCTGATCACCCACAACTGCCCTCCGCTCTTGGCCTCTAACTGCCTCTACCTTGGCCCCACCACCATGGCTTTGTCCAGAAGAACATCCGGAAGGTCTCCTGGAAGGTCTCCCAGTCTAATTAGCATATTACCCTTTTATTAGTATAGATAGAGGCCATGGAGAACGGGTGGGGGCTGGCTGGTTTGCCCTGAAGGGTATCCTGGATCAGGGTGGGGGTTCCCTTAGAGCATGGGGAGGCCTGAGCAAGGGGCCTGTGGTGGTTTGCAGGCCGGCCATGCCCCCATGAGGTGGGGGTCCCTGCTGGGATGCCTGGCCAGCCTGGGTGAGGGGCTAAAAGGCTGTTTGCATGCTGGCCAAGCCCCCCAGCTGGGACCCTCACCCCATGAGGGTGTGGCCAGCCTAGCTGAGGGACTGAGGGCTGTTTTCAGGCTGGCCACACCCCCTTCAGGGTGGGGGTCCCCACTGGGGTGCCTGGCCAGCCTGGCTGATGGCTGTTTGCAGGCTGGCCATGCTCCTCTGTGACCCAAGCTCCCAGCCCCTCCTGTTTTTCTTTTATTTTTTTCCAGCACCTCCTTGAGCAGAGGCCAGGACTGACTGGAAGCAGGTATCTGGGATTTATTTATCTTCTATAATTGAAACGTTGTAGCCTTGAGCAGAGACCAGGGACCGCCAGGATGGGCGGGAAGCTTGGCTTCCTCCATCGCCAGGGGCAACCCAAGCCTCCTGCTCCCTCCAGCTCCGTGGCCGCCACCGTATTTGTTGGGTTAATTTGCATACTCGCTCCTGACTGGCTGGTGGGCGTGGCTGGTGGGTGTAGCAGAGGTGTGGTCAATTTGCATGTTTCTCTTTTATTAGTGTAGATTACTTTGTTCCAAGGACATATGCTATTACTTTGGTCGTATGAAATTTTTTAAAAGAATATTACTTTAAATATTAGATTATTTTCAGTTCTAGCAAAAGTTTTATTATTTTCCATCATGTGTCTTTATTTTTCAAAAGTAAAGGGATAAATTAGCTTACATGTATACTGTATATTTAGGTGAGACCAATCCTAAACCAAAGTAAACAGAAATGATGTATTACTTAAATATGCAATTACGCTTTTCCCCTTTTAAAGAATGTTCCTCATTTGGATAATAGGCAAGGAAAAGAAGGGAGAAAATAACAAGGTTTTACATATTTTTTTGCCTCCCAGCTACAGTGCACAATAGCAGAACAGTTATTGTTTCCTATTTCAGTTAATGTAAAATATTCATATTATTATTTACCTTTTTATCAGTAGCCTGAAGTTCTTCGAAAACCTTTTCTAAGGTCCAACTTCCAGAGAAATAACAGGAAAGGGATAAAATAATATTAATAATATGAACAAGGAATACAAAATAAAACTTTAGAGTATACTAAAAATCACCATGACTACAACGAACCAATAAACTCACTTTGCTTCCAAATATTCTCTAGGGAGTTCTTCCATTTCATCCAGAGTTATTACTGATGTCCGGATCTCCTGTTCCACCAGACTGTCCACCATCACTCGAAAGTAGGCCCACACTGTGTCTTCCCAGGTGTCACAGACGGGAAGAAGCTTTTCCCCCAATCCAAAACAAAAACATGGAGACACAGTCAACAAAAAAAGCAAGGAAAGCAGTGACATCCATTGATACGGACTATAAGGTCACTATAGTCACAAAATATTGTGGACTGTAATATAAAATAGCATAACAAACAACCCACCCACTCCCTGCCAAACCACATCTTTTAAGTTTGAACTATTAAGATTTTTCCATACTGAGTTCACAATTTTCCATACTGCTATAAGATAGAATTTTCACTAATGTAGCATATCTCAAAATGGCTGTAAAATGTATGGGGTAATGGGGTTACACACAGGATTGTTAGACAATCCAGTCACTGTGCCTCAGCAGTACATTCTGCATAAAGCTATGCATACTATAAGTCATCAGTAAATGTATATTGTAATTAAACTTATAATTCTTAGAAACTGAAGTCTGATTTCATGTATTAACGCATTATTTAGAGTATGGGATACATCATATCAAGCAGCTTGAGTCATTCTATTGCATGATTATTCTTATCATAGCTACTCTTAAAAAGTAGCTTAGGTTTATAATATATTAATATAATTATTAGAATATTTCATATATCTGATTTCATTCCATAGGGAAAAAAAGATTGAAATAGATTGCATACCTGTTTGAGATTCCCACTTAAAGCAGCATAAATTGCTCTCTCATATCTATTAAAAAGCTCCTGAAATACAATAGAAATAAATTTGGAAAACTTATTTTTCTTAACATGCCAGTTTCTTTCATAATTGAGTTTGGCAATGTCTTCTAAACTGAACTTATTTATTTGATAGTTTCTAAACTTTAGTGAAAGATCTGATGGGGTAATAAGAGAAAGGATCCCACCCAGGTGTGGCTCAGTGGTTGAGCGTCGACATATGAACCAGGAGGTCACAGTTTGATTCCCAGTCAGGGCACATGCCTGGGTGCAGGCTCAATGCCTGGGGGTCTGCAAGAGGCAGTCAATCAATGATTCTGTCCCATCATTGATGTTTCTATCTCCCTCCCTCCCTTTTCCTCTCTGAAATCAATAAAAATATATATTTAAAAAAAAAGAGAGAGGATCCCTTAGTCTGCTGATATAGTCAATGCTGACATATTCAAGAAAAGACAAACATCTAACTTTCAAATACAGGGTAAAAGCAGATCCAAGTCTAATGGATTCTTTATTTATAGCAGTCCAATTTTAGTCCAAATAGAATGTGTATAAGTGTTGTCAGCTAGAAAGTTTCTAAGTATCTAGTATTACCTGATACTGACCTAAAAACATCTAAACAAAGCACTTAGAACCACATCAGTTTGTATCAAATTCCTAAAGAGAATTCATTATATTCATCAAATGATTCCATTTTACTTCCAGAATCTATTAATGGCACTTCCAGTTTTCTTATCATCCACACAAGAGACTTTAGAGACTCTCACTATCTGAGTCGTCCTCTGCCTTCTGTCTCCAATTACTTGTCCTGACCATTTTTGCTCCCTCCCTTTCCACTTTCAATATTATTCTAGGACAGGTCCTTATTACTTACTACCTGAATAATTCTGACAGACTCCTAACTAGTTTCTTGGCCTTTAGTCCAATCAATTATACACCTATTTTCCATTGCCAAGCTAATCTTAAAACTGCTGTCATTTGCCTTCGAGGTTTCAATGGTTCACCACTATTCTATACTAATAAAAGGGTAATATGCAAATTGGTCAGGACTCCCTCACAGTAATGACTGAACAACAGGATGTGTGGGGTGACAAGGCTGGCAGGGGGGTTAGTGAGGGATGACCAAACGACTGAACAGCAGGCTGCGTGGGGCGACCAGGCCAGCAGGGGCGTTAGTGAGGGACGACCAAACAAATGAACAGCAGGCTGCGTTGGGCGACCAGGCTGGCAGGGGCGTTAGCGAGGGATGACTGAACAGCAGGCTGCGTGGGGTGACCAGGCCTGCAGGGGGGGCAGTGAGGGGTGACCAGTCTGGCAGGAGCGTCAGTGAGGGGCGACCAGGCCAGCGGGGGGGGGGGGGGGGCAGCTGGGGGTGACCAGGCTGGCAGGGTGAGGGCAGTTGGGGATGACCAGGCTGGCAGGAAGGCAATTGGGGGCAATCAGGCTGGCAGGCAGGTAGCAGTTAGGAGCCAGGGGTCCCAGATTGTGAGAGGGATGTCCAACTGCCGGTTTAAGCCCGATCCCTGGCCTAAAAATAAATTATATCTATTTTTAATCCTTTTTACTTAGTGTCTGAATAATCTGATTAGTACTTAAGTCTGCTAATTCTTCAATATGACTGGGGGTTCTTGAAAGCAAGAACCTTACACTATTCTGAGCATATCACAGCCTTCAATTGATTAGAGTAAAAATCAGTAACAGTAAATATTTTATTATATCTTACATCTTCTGCCATTCTCCAACAGCTTATTTTCCAAATGCACCTATATGGATTCCCTTCAACAGGCTCTAATTCTGTTCCTGTAAAACAGTTAAGGAAATAAAATATATAGTTTAAAATGAGATCTTTCTGTGATTTCTACAAACAAAAGCTGTATTTCACAAAGAATGGCATTTAGAGCTAAGAAACTATATGTCCCCACCTCTCAGAATAAAATCTGCTAAAATACCTCCATTAACATTAGGGTCATGATAGAGCTTCCAGCCTTCAAGAGTTGCAGCTCTCCATGCCTGACCACAACGTTTACAGAGCCGCTGTGCCTTCAGAAACAAGAAGAGCAGTTAGTCATATAACCAGTGCAGTGCTGGGAAAGTCCTAATGCTTTATAGAAAAATGTAAGTGATGTATGACAAGATTAAGTAACTTATGACATGTTACAAAGGATAATGTGGACAACTAGAAATGGCATTTTACTTTATCACCATATGCATGTCTTACTATTTTCTCTGCCTTTCTTTTCCTAATAATCTCTTTGCTCTGATTTTGGACTTATCAACAGGTTCCCATGGAGCCCAAAGGCATTTAATTCTGCTAGAGACAAATGGGGCTAAATAGGTTGATTACCCTTGGTTTATGTAAAAGTATTACAAAAACACTGTTAGTTTCTAGAATGACAGGGTGCTATTGTTCATCCACCCTATTGACAATATTTCTGTATGTTAAATGTGGCAAATCAAATGAGCTTACTGTGATAGGAAGATAGATAGGTTTTTGTTGTTCCATCATCTCTTCAGGAACTTTCTCTTCCCCATTCTAACTTAGCTTATATGGTTTGAGTAGGCCTAATCCCATGTCTGAACTCTAGGGTTAGGCATGTGATCTAACAAGAATCATCCCAGGGCTCTTGCTTAAGATATTGAGAAAAAGATACACTCCTTCTGCTGGGATTGCTAGCTGGCAGGAAGATGTAAACTGCTGGTGGCCAATCAGAAATGCAAGGAGTGACTTCTTGAGAATGAAGTCAGAGAAGAAGGTGGAGCCAAGAGACAGTATCCTTAATGACATCTTCTGAGTCCCTGAATCCTCCTTAAACCAGACTTAACCCTCTGAACCTCCCTGTCCTGTGAGGCAATTAATTTCTCTCCTGTAAGTAATTTGAGTTGGGTTTCTTGAACCTAAAAAACCTAATGAATACAACCCGTTAAAGAAAATCTCAAACACTACTCTGGATTGGTGACTTTAAAAATTATGAAATACATACTAGTAAATTATAAAAGCTATGTAGATACATAGAAGAATGTTTTGATATGCTATATAAAAATAAGATTAAAAACTGAATCTAAAACCTTGAAAACATTCTAAATGAAATAGGCCAAACATAAAAGGGCAAATATTACATGAGTCCACTTATATGTAACTAGAGGCCTAATGAACGAAATTAGTGTAAGAGTAGGCCTTCCTGAGAGGAGAATCCAAGATGGTGGCGTAGGTAAACACCTGAACTGCTGCCTCGCACAACAATTTCAAAACTACAACTAAAAGGCAAAACGCCTATCACCCAGAACCACGGGAAAGCTGGCTGAGTGGAAGTTCTACAACTAGAAGGAAAGAGAAAAGAGCATTGAGACGTGCACAAGTGCTGAAAAGCTGAGATACGGAGGCTAGTGATCCGGGCTGGCGGCAGGCGTTGCTTTTTTCAACCTAAAGGGAGACAAGCCCCTGATTACTCTGAAATACAGTTTCTGGGGAGACGCAGGGGACCCAAACTCCTACGGGGAGAAGCTGGACTGTCTGCCACCAGGTTGGAAAGTGAGGGGGGCTTGCTTGCAGAGCTGTGCGCGAGAATAATTGTTTACTGCGCTGGGGCACGGGACGCAGTCCGAGACACAGAGCCGACTAACTGGCAGCCATCGCTGTTTGCCACGCCCTAGCCTAGTGACGCCCTGAGACCCCCGCCCCACACAACCTACAAACCCATCCAAGCTCCAAGCAGCAGCTTTAGCATAAGAAAGGCCTGCCCTATCACAGCTTAACCTAGCAAACTTGCAGCCCGGGTCAGACAGCTCCAAAACCTCCAAACCACAAGCAAAGAGGAGAAAACTGTAGCTCTCACTGTAGCTCCTGCTGGGTGGACTCAGACAATAGCTGACCTGAACCCCATTAGAGATCCAGAAGCCAGTGTACCTAGTGGTCAGTGTGAGACACCAGATTTCAACTCCTCACATCCATAAGTGACACATTCAAGAGGCAGACTCAGCGAGCACCAAAGCCCCACTGAAACAAGTCCTGCACCATGACCGTGTCTCCAGCACAGCAGTTCTTCCATTATAGACACTGCGGGTCCTCACAGCCGATTGGCCTGGAGGTCAATTACCAAGAGCGTCCACATCAGGTGATTGGGGAGGCTGAGCTACTGCCCCCTATAGGTCACCTACCACACAAAGCCACTCCATCAACACAGGGAAGCAGCCAAAATGAGGAGACAAAGAAACATGTCACGAATGAAAGAAACGGACTAAAGCAAACTACTGGACGACATAGAGTTCAGAACCACATTTATAAGGTTACTCAAGAATCTTCTAAAAACCGCCGAGAAACTTGATGACACTTCTGAGGAGCTTAGTGAGACCTTCAAGGACCTTAATGAGAATGCCAAAAAAAGGGAAAAGGACCAGTCAGAAATGAAGCATACACTGTCTAAAATAAAGAATATACAGAAACTGAACTGTAGATCAACGTACCCCAAGAATCAAACCAAAGATCTGAAATATGTGGAAACAAAAAACATCCAACCAGAAAAACAAAAAGAAAAAAGAATCCAAAAATATGAAGATAGTGTAAGGAGCCTCTGGGACAACTTTAAGCATACCAACATCTGAATTTTTGGGGTGCCAGACGAAGAGAGAGAGCAAAATACTGAAAACCTATTAGAAGAAATAATGACAGAAAACTTTCCCTACCTGGTGAAAGAAATAGACTTACAAGTCCAGGAAGCACACAGAACCCCATACAAGAGGAATCCAAAGAGGACCACACCAAGACACATCATAATTAAAATGCCAAGGGCAAAAGACAAAGAGAGAATCTTGAAAGCAGCAAGAGAAAAATGGTTAGTTACCTACAAGGGAGTACCCATACGACTGTCAGCTGATTTCTCGGCAGAAACTATGCAGGCCAGAAGGGAGTGGCAAGAAATATTCAAAGTGATGAACAGCAAGAACCTACAACCAAGATTACTCTACCCAGCAAAGCTATCATTCAGAGTTGAAGGTCAGATAAAGAGCTTCACAGACAAGAAAAAGCTAAAGGAGTTCATCGCCACCAAACCAGGATTACATGAAATGCTGAAGGGTATTCTTTAAGAAGAGGAAGAAGAAGAAAAAGGTAAAGATAAAAATTATGAACAACAAAATGACATCAAATACATACCTACCAACAAGTGAATCTAAAAATCAAGTAAATAAAAAATCTGAAAAACAGAATGGACTGGTGAATATAATAGAATTAGGGACATAGAAAAGTAGTGGACTGATGATTCTCAGGGGAAGCAGGTGTGAGGGGTGCGGGAAGAGATTGGACAAAAATCTTACTCCTATGGATGAAGACATTGGCAGGGGGTAAGGGCATGGGGTAGGGTGGGGTGGGGAATCAGGTGGAGGGAAGCTATAGGGGGAAAACAAAAAGAGGAACACCTGTAATCTGAACAATAAAGATTTTAAAAAAAGAAAGAGTAGGCCTTCCTTCCCCCAGCTGCTGGCACTGGCTTCCCTCTGGCCGCCAGCAGGCACCTGGGACCTGGGCTTCCCTCACAGCCCCGGCTTCGTCTGGAAGGATGTCCAATCTAATTAGCATATTACTCTTTTATTATTATAGATATCTAGATGAGGCAAATTCATAGAGACAGAAAGTGGGTTAGAGATTACCAGGCGCTGGGGGAAGAGGGAAATGGGGAGTTACTGCATAACAGTTAATACAGTTTCTGTTTGGGGTGATGAAAACCTCTGGATATAGAGGCAATGGTTTCACAATGTTGTGAATGTAATTAATGCCACTGAAATGCACACTTAAAAATAGTTAAAAGGACAAATGTTGTTATATATGTATATCTCTTGCCTCAATAAGAAAAAATATTATACTAAAATCATTCAAGTGTGTACCTTAAATGGGTGAATTATATTTCAGTAAAGATGTTAGCTCTCAGGTCCTCATTTCCAAGATGACCAAGGAAAGAAGGAATAACGGTTGTGCCAAAAAAGGCTGAGGCCATGTGCAGCCTATTTGTTGCACCAGCTGCGCCCAGTGCGTTCTCAAGGACAAGGCCATTAAGAAGTTTGTCATTCGAAACATAGTAGAGGCCGCAGCCGTTAGGAACATCTCCGAAGCGAGTGTCTTCGACGCCTATGTGCTTCCCAAGCTGTATGTGAAGCTGCATTACTGTGTGAGTTGTGCCATTCACAGCAAGGTAGTCAGAAATTGTTCTCGTGAAGCCTGGAAGGACCAAACACCCCCACCCCGATTTAGGCCTGCAGGTGCTGCCCCACGACCTCCACCAAAGCGCATGTAAAGAGCTAAGTCTTCAAAGAATGAAGAAAAGTTCTCTGGGGGGAAAATAAATGGAAATTGTACTTCAAAAAAAAAAAAAAAGATGTTAAAAGAAAAACAAATGCTGAAGAGGAGAAACCAAGATGGCAGCATAGGTAAACACCTAAACTGCTGCCTCTCACAATAATATCAAAACTACAACTAAAAGACAAAATGCACACCATCCAGAACCACAGGAAAGCTGGCTGAGTGGAAATTCTATAACTAGAAGAAAAGAGGAAAGCACATTGAGACTCAGAGGAGCTACAAAAGGCTGAGGTACAGAGGCTCGCAAGCAGAGAGGAAGGGCGGCTATGTGCATGGGTGGCTAAGTGCGCAGCTGGCTTTCTAAAGCGGGAGCGAGAAGGAAACTCCCGACTGCACTGAACTCCAGTCCCGGGCAAGACACTGAGAAACCAGACTCATTTGAGGGAATCTGGACTGTCAGGAAAAAGAGAGCACACTGAGACTTGGGAGCTGCAGAAGACAGAGGTCTGGAGGTGCACGTGTGCCGTGTGCAGAGAGGACTGACTGCTGAATGCACGGGAGGCTAAGTGCACGGCTGGCTTTCTAAAGCAGGAGGGAGACAGAAGCTCCCACCTGCGTTGAACTCCAGTTCCAGGCAAGTTTCTGAGAACCCCGACTCATTCGGGGAGAAACTGGACTGTCTGACAGCGGGCGAAACTCAAGGGCGGCTTTCTCTCATAGGTGCTTGCAGTGATTACTGAAGGGCACTGAGATCCGGGTCCTCATAGGGCAGGGCTGATGGGAAATCAAGGCTGTCTGCTCCGCCCTGGAACTCCGCCCCATCCAAGCTGAGCAGAGAGGCTTTTCCAATTTTGCAAGTCTTATAACAGTGTCTCCAGCACAGAAGTGTTCCGTAGACACAGCTGATCCTCACAGCTAATTGGCCTGAAGGTCATTTCCTCCCAGTGATACCAACAACAATCAAGACTTAACTACAACAAGCTGAGCACACAGTCCACAAAGGGGTGCACCAAGAGTGTCAACCTCAGGTAACTGGGGAGGCTGAGCCACTGGACCCTATAGGACACCTAGCACACAAAGCCACTCTATCAACTCAGGGAAGCAGCCAAAATGCGGAGACAAAGAAACAGGTCACAAATGAAAGAAATGGAGCAAAGCAAACGACTGGATATAGAGTTCAAAACCACGGTTATAAGGTTTTTCAAGAATTTCCTAGAAAAGTCCGATAAATTTAGCGAGATCCTTAAGGATATGAAAAAGGACCAACTAGAAATTAAACATACACTGACCGCAAGAATCAAGTGAAAGAGTTGAAATACAAAGAAGCAAAAAACACTCAGCCAGAAAAGCAAAAAGCAAAAAGAATCCAAAAATATGAAGATAGTGTAAGGAGCCTCTGGGACAACTTCAAGCGTACCAACATCAGAATTATGGGGGTGCCAGAAGAAGAGAGAGACAGCAAGATACTGAAAACCTATTTGAAGAAATAATGACTGAAAACTTCCCCCACCTGGTGAAAGAAATAGACTTACAAGTCCAGGAAGCGCACAGAACCCCAAACAAAAGGAATCCAAAGAGGACCACACCAAGACACATCATAATTAAAATGCCAAGAGCAAAAGACAAAGAGAGAATATTAAAAGCGGCAAGAGAAAAACAGTTAGTTACCTACAAGAAAGCACCCATACGACTGTCAGCTGATTTCTCAACGGAAACTATGCAGGCCAGACTGGAGTGGCAAGAAATATTCAAAGTGATGAATAGCAAGAACCTACAACCAAGATTACTCTACCCAGCAAAGCTATCATTCAGAATTGAAGGGCAGATAAAGAGCTTCACAGGTAAGAATAAGCTAAAGGAGTTCATCACCACCAAAACCAGTATTATATGAAATGCTGAAAGGTATTCTTTAAGAGGAAGAAGAAGAAAAAGGTAAAGATAAAAATTATGAATAACTAATACATGTCTACCAACAAGTGAATCTAAAAATCAAGTGAATTAAAAATCTGATGAACAGAATAAACTGGTGAATATAATAGAATTAGGGGCATAGAAATGAAGTGGACTGACAATTCTTGAGGGGACAGGGGTGTGGGAGGTTCGGGAAGAGACTGGACAAAAAGCGTACACCTATGGATGAGGACAGTGCGGGGGACGTAAGGGCAGAGGGTGGAGTGGGAACCGGGTGTAGGGGAGCTATGGAGGGGAAAAGAGGAACAATTGTAATAATCTGAACAATAAAGATTTATTAAATTAAAAAAAAGAAAAACAATTGCTGAATGTATACTATGATTACAATTATGTTAAGAGAGTTATACAGAAAAAGAGCTTTAAGTAAATACAAAAACCTGTGAACTAGGGTAATATAAACGTAGAGGGGCCTGGAAAGTTCTTGTTTCTCATGCCTTCAGTAATGTGATCATTTTCTGCTTTCTGCTTTTTGTTTGCCCTTACATTTCCTAGTATCTTACACACACCTGGCAGAGTGGCTGGGACTTAAATATTTTCTGAGTAAATAAATGTATGATATCACCTTCTTTTATTAATTAAAAAAATGATGCTTAATAACCCAAGACTTCTAATATAAGAAGTTACTCAATATATGTTAATGGTTTATAACCCAGAAAAAATAACAATTTGAATTAATTTAAAAAGGACATTAAGAGTACTGCAAAAGATGTACAACATAATATCTAAAGTTGAAGCTCCCATGCATCAGACTGCCTCATCTAGTAAGTTGTCTAATTAGATACTTAACATTCTACAGGCATACCTCATTTTATTGTGCTTCACTTTACTGCACTTCAGTAAAGTGAAGTGCAGTAAAGATGTTACAAATTGAAGGCAAGACTCTCTAACAGCAATAAGATTACCACTCGCTTTATTGTAGTGTTCAGGAACGGAACCTGCAATCTCTCAGAGGTATGCCTATACATACAAGATCTTAAAAATCACAAAGGAGATTGATTTTAAAGAGGTGAGATTAAAAGGAGGAAGTCTGAGGGCCATGGTGTCTTCAAATGCAAAAATAGTGTCCCTGAAAGGGCAATTTGGGTCAGACTTGTTCTCAACTCTTAAAAATCAGAACTGGAAATACGCCTAAGGAGGCAAAGTCTGACTTCTTAAAAATTTTTTCCTATTAAGAGTTGTGTAAACTAGAGTGCAATGCCCTCTGAGGCAATGTGTTTCTTATCACTGAAAATGATCAAACAGCAGTTAGATCTAGATACATTGAGAAGGCATACTAGGTGGTCACAAAGATCCCTTTCAACTTAAGGGTCCATGCCTTTTTACAATTGGACAAGCACAGAGTACACAATTTACCTCTTCTGTCATTCCAGCACGGATTAGAGTGAAAAGGTATTTGAGTAATCTAACTTCATCTTCTCTATCCAGATCATCAAGGGGCATTTTCTGTCTTATGGGAGCATCAGGGTCCTATAAAAAAAAGATCACCAACTGTAAGTCCTTTGTACTCACATACATTTAAACACATCAAGAGATGATAAATCTCTCCTGAATATATTACTGAAATAAATTTACTTACAATTTAGTTAATTAACAACAGGAATGAAAGTGTCACAAGTGTTCCAAATAGCCACACAACTGCCTACTGCCCATTTCAAATAGACTCCTTTGGCCCACAAAGGTGTATGCCTAGGTCAGGAAAAGTGGAAATACCACTAGCCTAACCCAACCCAATCAAGTAACTCTAGGATGATACTCATAATTCAAGATGACTTGATCTTTACCCTGATATAGTAGCAACTACATGGACAAGTTAATTCTAAAAAATGGGCACAGGGGAGAAACTGAAGGAATCCCAATCTATTTTGTGACAAGAAAGGGCTAGTTGGTAGTTTCTGATAACCTATGTGAAGAGAGCCCATTATAGGGTTAATGCTAGATAAAACACACCAATAGATTTTGAATAAGTAAATCCACCCCCCCTCCCCCGCCCGAAAACAAACAAACAAAATCTATCAGTTATTCCTTCCTACTACCTTTCACAGATAGAAAGAAATTAACTTTTTAACATTTGGGATAATATAATGTTCTCACTTTTAAGCAAAGAGCACTACGATCTGCATGTTGAATTTTAAATGAAAAACTATTTTAATGTGACTTAAAAAAGGAAATAATTCTTATTCCAATGCTACTGCTTATGGCAATATAAATATCCAGAAAATGGAATGCATAATAGGTTTGGCTATTTTCACAAATATTTTGCAGACAGATATAATCATTCAATTTTGGAATATGGTCTCTTTCTGGGAAAAGGCAACCACTACTTTCCAGATAAGAGGAAATGACTTTCAGTTGCCTGCTACTAAGTAGTTTAGCTATAATTTATTCCAAAATCTTCTAACAGTTTCCAAACAGTTTTCATCAAAAATCACTTTTGTGCCTGACCAGTGTGCTCCGTGGTTGAGCGTTGACTATGAATCAGTGGTCATGGTTCGATTCCTGGTCAGGGCACATGTCGGGGTTGCAGGCTTGATCCCCAGTTGGGGGTATGAGTGAGGAAGGTGATCAATGATTCTCTCTCATCATTGATGTTTCTATCTCTCCCTCACTTTTGTTACCAAGTACAATGTTATCAATTTTTTCAACTGTTAGTTATTTCTCCCACTGTTCACTATAAATATTTATCACATGCTGCCTCTTGTCACAATGCTCTATTCCTTTATTTCTATAGACTCCTATTCTTTTCAAATCCACTGTTATTCATGTCCAAGAATGACCTTTCTAACCTCAAGCTAATTAATTCACCAAGCTTTATTTTTCCCTCCTGCTTTCTATATGAAAGAGCTTTCAAATAGTTCAAGAGTCAAACCTTGCTATCAGACCAAAATTAATTTATTTTTAATGCTGGAAAATCAGGAACACTTTCTATACCTTCTTTTAAAATTTATAATTCATAGGTCACAGAAATGTTCAAATACATGTCATCAAATTTAAAAGCAACTTAGTAGTTTTAGAGTTAAATAATTTGTGCAAATCTTTAGGAAACAAAAACAAAGTTCCGAGTCTTAAAAAAAATCACCTAACTTTGAAGACAATTTTTCTTATTTTTCTTCCGTTTTTCTTTATTTTTTCTTCTTTTTTTTGAAGAGAACTTTCACTTCAAAGAACACTTACCAATTCAGTGACAAGAGTACGGACACTTCCTATATAAGACAGCTGCCGCTGTTTCAAGGTGTGCAGAGTATTTTCCCTGAGAGAAAAAGAACAATTTCTTTTTAAGGAGCAATTCTCATAGTAGATTTATTTAAAAAAAAAAAAATCAAGTCAAAGTTAAAAAGAGTATAAACTCAGAAAAACAAGCAAAAATGCTAAGTATAAAAGGGCATTTTATATTTTAGCACAGATTACTAATGATATTGAGCATTTTCATGTCCTTATTGGCCATTCATCTATATGCTTTTGTGAGGTATCCATCCAAATCTTTGCTCTTTTTATTACTGGGTTATCTTTTATTACTAAGTTACAGTTCTTTATGAACTATGGGTTCTATATTTCTTCCAGTCTGTGGCTCACCACTAATTCATTTTCTCAATGATGTCTTCAGTAAGAAGTTTTAGTTGATGAAGTCAAATCAATTTTTGACCACTGATTATTGCTTTCTGTGACCTAAGAAACACTTGCCTATTCCCTGGTCATAAAGATCTCCTCCTATATTTTCTTCTAAAAGCTTTATGGTTTTGATTTTTACATTTAGTACTATGATCCACCTTGAATTAATTGTTCAGTATGATGCAAGACAAGTGTCAATATCAATCTTTTTTTGACATAGATATCCAAATTTTTCTCAGTTTGTTGAACAGACAGTCCTTTCCTCACCTGACTGCTTTGACTGCTTGTTGAAAACAAAATGACCATATAAGTGTGGTCTATTTTGGGGTTCTCTATTCTGTATTTATTTAAAACTTGCAAAGACCTTGACAGGGCATTTTAACTAAATTTTTTTTTCCTGAAAATGAAAATTCCAGTTTTGCTCAGAAAAATTACAAATATTGAAGATTTAATTTTAAATAAACATTCAGTAACACTAATTTCCTAGTTAACCAGAGAAAAAATATAATTGACTTGCAGACTTTGTACATATAATATTACTGAATTCAAAGGCAATCTGAACTTTTTCTTTAAATCTTGAAATAAATTGTACCTTTAACCTAATGGTGCTTTCTCGTTTCAAGGGCATACAATAACTTAAAAGTATTGGAGAATATGGGGGAAAGAGAATTTTTAAAAAAATTACACATAGCTAGAAACATGGTACAAAGTGTCTTTTAAAAAAAAAAAAACCAAAACAAAAACCACAATTTTAAAAATTGATTTCAGAGGGGAAGGGAGAGGGAGAGGTAAAAACATGAGAGAGAATCATTGATCGGCTGCCTCCTGCACGCCCCCTTCTGGGGATCGAGCCTGCAACCCTGGCATATGTCCTTGACCGGAATCGAACTTGGAACCCTTTAGTCCGTAGGCTGACGTTCTACCCACTGAGCAAAACCTGCTAGGGCCAAAGTGTCTTCTTGATCAAATTATGATTATTAAGAAAATATAGCCGGTGATTGCTTGAAAACGTGAATCAAACCATGTCACATTCTTTTATTCTCAAGGTTTCCCATCACATTTAAAAGTTCCAAATGCTTACCTTTGCCTGTCTGTAAAAGTCCTACGTGAGCTGGCTCTCTTCTATCTCATTTATTATTCTTTTCTTTGCCATGTTCATACTGGCCTCCTTGTGAACAAACATTTTACCTTCCCAAGATCTTGGCAGTTTCTGTTCTTAACCAGAACACTTGTCCCCCATATTTTTGCATGGCTCACTGCCTTTATTTCTTAAAAGCCTCTTGCTCTTAACTACCTGTTACTTCCTCAGAAAGGCCATCCCTGATCCCTTCTTCTACTTAAAGTAGTACCCATTATCATCCTCTATCCAGGAACTCTGATTCTTTTTTTTCAAAGCTCTTACTACCTAACAGGATATGCATTTGTTTTTCCTCTTAAACAATTACAAATCCAGTAAAGGCAAGGTTTTTATCTATTTTGCTCACAGATTAAATAAGTAATAAGTGAATATTCATCTTTCAGTATTTGCTGAAAGAATGAATTAAAAAAACCAACTTTAAGTCTTTGGAATAAAAGTTTTAATGACTTACCAATATACTGATTTTGCATAAAACTCAATATTATCAGAAAAATCTCCAATCTCATCTTTGGCAATGCTTTCTAACCAATCCACCACCAACTAGGAAATTTAAAAAAAAAGAAAGAGTATTAACTATAAAATCTGTTAGTATTTTATTTGTAGTACTCTTACCCTTAATTTCAAAAAAAAGTTTCTGATACAAAAATACCAAGTAACAATTTTTCTAATTGCTATTTTTACTTTTTAAAGATATATAAATTTATGGCAAAAGAATGACATTTTCTGCAGGAATAATACAGTTTTTAATAGGATTTCCTGGAAAAACGAGGGTTATTATTTAAAAACCAAAAAACAAGGTTCTTAATTCCTGTGAATTGCAAATAAAAAGATCAGAAAGAAAAAAATTAAGGAAAAAAAGTTTTAAATTAAAACACCTTCATTTATTTTGTCATTTACCTTTTCTTTCTATGTTTCATAAAAAATATTTAAAAATTCTAGTCATACCTGACTTTGTCGGACAAGTGAATCTCTCTGAAATAACGCCTCCACAACTGCTTTTTCACTAGCATTAAGAGCCTATTAAAAAAATATTAAAGGAAAGGGGAAAAAAAAAGATGATTTAAGAATATTATTTCAACAGGAAGGTAAAAACATATCTGAAATAAGGATATTCAACCACCATAAACATTTTACTATACAGCAAACTGGTATATTTTTCTAAGAAAAGTTCTTGTAAATAAATTTCAAACTGCTATATCAATGTGTAGCTGCTTTTACTTGATATTTTAGTTCTTTAGCTTTACTTGGAGTTTAAAATATCTATTTTTCCCAGAGATATTGTTTTAGGGGAAAAGAAAATACAGAACAAAATGAAACAAACAAACAAACAAAAAAGCATAATAAAGAGATGGATTCAGTCATGTGACATGTTAGAAAATTAACATCTAGAAACTTAAAAATCTATTATTCTACACAGCAGAAATTGACAGGTGATAAAACTTAACAATCCAAGGCTCTTAAGACCATCTTTAAGGACAACTTGACAAAAATATGAGTAAGTAATATTAAACAGTATATTAAAAGAATAATAGTCCAGCTGATGTGGCTCAGTTATTGAGCATCAACCCATGCACCAAGAGGTCACTGGTTTGATTCCCAGTCAGGGCACATGCCAGGATTTTGGGCTCAGTCCCCAGCAGAGGATATGCAGGAGGCAGCTGATCCATGATGTGTTTCTCTCTCATCGATGTTCTATCTCTCCCTCCCTCTCCCTTCCTCTCTCTCTAAAACACCAATAAAAAAAACACATATTTTTTAGAAAAGGATAATATGTAGTGATGGAACCTATAATCAATCTTATTCAAAGATTCAAGGAGAAAAGCCATAGGAACATCTGTATAGATGACAAAATGTCATTTGATAAAGATTATCTTCATAAATTACAAATAGAAGAATATTTTCCAATATGATAGACTTCTATCTAGCTAAAGCCTAGAGCAACTATTACACTTAACTCTAAAACCAGAAAAAAACAATCCACAAAAACCTAAGTAGTAGTAAATACAGAAGAAGAGTCCAAGTTGTCACTATTTTTAGTTAATAGAATTGCCTACCAGAAAACCAAGACAATCAGTGGAGAACTATTAAAACTAGTAAGTTCATTAAATAGCCACAAGATAAATAATCTTCCTAGACATGTATACTACTTGGTTGGCATAAAATAAGTATCTGCAGAAAAAAATTAATTAAAAGATTGAGAAAGCAACAAATGAACAAAAAAATAAACAAACAAAAATTCATAAACAGACAACAGTACAGTGGTTACCAGAGGGAAGGGGGTGGGGAATAGTAAAAGGTAAAGGGGGTCAAGTATATGGAGACTGAAGATGATGTGACTTTGGATGGTGGGCACACAATGCAGTATCAGATGATGTATCACAGAAATGTACACTTGAAATCTATAGAATCTTATTAGTGAATATCTCCCAATAATTTTAGTTTAAAAAATTAAATTAAAATGAAGGGTCCCGGGTTCGATTCCAGTCAAGGACATATGCCCGGGTTGAAGGCTCAATCCCTAGTAGGGGTGTACAGGAGGCAGCCGATCAATGATTCTCTCTCATCATTGATGTTTCTCTCTCTCTCTTCCTTTCTGAAATCAATAAAAATATATTTAAAAAAAATTTTTTTAAACCTTAAAAACAAAAAAGAGTGCTTGAAAGCCAAAAAGTAAGTAAATAAAGAGTGAAAAGATAGTGAAAAATATTTTAGGTGAAAAGGCAGATTAACAGGCATGAAAGAATCCTATCTAATAAAGAGGGAATATGCTAATTGACCCTCATGCCGTCGCAAAAGATGGTGGCGCCCACAGCCAATAAGGAGGGAATATGCTAATTGACTGCCATACCCTCAAAGATGGCGGCACCTACAGCCACAAGATGGTGGCGCACAGTCCCCTCAGCCCCGCCGGGGCATCTGCCTCCAGAGTCCCCCATTCCCCTCAGGCCCCCAGCTGTCCAGGGCCGGCCCAAGGCGCAGGCAAGCCTCGGCTGTCAGCTGCCCAGCCGCCTAGGGCTGGCCCAAGGCACAGGCAAGCCTTGGATGGCAGCTGCTCAGCCACCCAAGGCCACCCGGGGCTCAGGTAACCAAGGCTTGCCAAGGCTTGCGCTGCCAGCAGTGGCAGCAGCAGAGGTGTGATGGGGGCGTCGATTCCCCTTGATCGCCGGGTCGCCTCCCGCCCCTGAGGGCTCCTGGTCTGTGAGAGGGGACAGGCCGGGCTAAGGGACCCCCCCTTCCAATGCATGAATTTTCATGTACCAGGCCTCTAGTTTATAAAAATGTGTACTTATTTTCTCCTTTTTTCACTATAGTTGCTTCAAACATGAATTACTTTTGTAATCAGAAAATAAAATGTAATTAAACCCCCAGAGAGCATCTGGTCTTTATGGTTTTAAAGGCATATTTTTACCAAGCCTTCAAAAGAACAGGTAATTCCTACATTCCTCAATCAGCACAAAAAATGATGGAAGATTTATTCACTTGTCATGGAGAGCTAACACAATCCTAGATACCAAAACTGAATGAGGGCAAGTCACAAAATAAAGACAATATGTTTGGGAAAGTTCTAAATAAAATATTAACTAAGAAAATGTAGTAGTATATTAAGGAACATATCATGACTCTTGTTTATTCTATTTAAGGATAATTCAATATTAGGAAAACTGTTAATGCAAGCTATTACAATTATAAATTAAAACATAACCATAGAAGCTAAAAATTAGCTATAGAAGCTAATAAATTAAAGCAGATATTATAGAAGCTAAAGAAAACATTTGACTACATTCAACATCTATCCCAACTCTTAGCTAGTTAGGAAAAAAAAATCCTTAATCTGTAGTAAAACAAAGTCAGGAATACTAACTGATATAATTGTATGGATGCTCCTAGTCAATGGAATAAAGAAGGAAAAGAAGTAAGAAATTAGGAAGGATTAAGGAAAACTATTTGTAAATTACTGTCAATATAGAAAGCCCAATAAAATCAATGAAAAACTGACTAGAGCTAATAAAAGCTCCAAAAAATGGTCAATTAAAAGTTTTACACATAAATCATTGAGCTATTTGAGTTATAACTAATTATAAGATGTAATAGGAAAGAGAATCGATTTACAATAGGATTTACATAGACTTTCATAAAGAGCACAAATCTATATAAACTATACAAGATCTAAATAACTGGGGAGACATGCAATGATCATAAACAGGAAAATTCAACATAAAAATGTCATTTCTCCTCAAATTAATTTACAAATTCAGTATTACTGCAATAAATATCCAAATTAACTTTTTAAAAAATGGAAATTGTAATGTTCACCTGGAAAAAAAAGTGTGCAAAAATAGCCAAATATGTTTTTTAAAATGAAGAAGGAGACTAACCATCTGAGATACCAAAATTTCTGAGCTAGAGTGACTCAGGTGAGTAGTATCACCTTTCAAATGAATCAATCAATAAAACTGGAAAGATCCATGCATAAATATGATAAATATATTTGTTTGATAAATGGCATTGGGATAAATAACTTTCCATATGAAAAAGTTAAATCCCTTACTTCTTTTTTTAAAAAAACATATTTTTATGATTTTAGAGAGGAAGGAAGAGGGAGGGAGAATCATTGATGGGCTGTCTCCTGCATGCCTCCACTGGGGATCGAGCCCGCAACTTGGGCATGTGCACTGACTGGGAATTGAACCGGACCTCCTGGTTCATAGGTCAATGCTCAACCACTAAGCCATGCCAGCTGGGCTAAATCCTTTGCTTTTTCAGAGACAAAGTTACTCCAGATGAATCCAAGAGCTTATTATCCTATCTAATAAAAGAGTAATATGCAAATAAACCCAACCAAGATGGCTGCAGCCACAGAGAGCAGGAGGGAGGCTTGGGTTTCCCTAGCAATGGAGGAAGCCAAGCTTTCCACCTGCCCTTGCCAGCCCAGGCCTCCACTAAATGCTACAAAGTTTCAATTACAGAAGATAAATAAATCCCAACAGAAATGGCGGCAGCCAGGGAGCTGGAGAGAGCAGGAGGCTAGGGTTGCCCCTGGTGATGGAGGAAGCCCAGTTTCGGCAGCCCTGGCCTGCTTTGGCCTTCGCTTAAGGCTACGAAGTTTCAATTATAGAAGATACATGAATCCCAACAGAAATGGCTGCTGCCATGGGAGCGAGCAGAAGGCTTGGCTCCGCTCCAGGTTACAAAGTTTCAATTGTAGAAGATAAATAAATCCCAGGTACCAGGGCCTCTGCTTGGGTCCCAGGGAGGAGAGGGGTGGAGGGTTGTGGCCAGTCTGCAAACCACCACAGGCCCTTTGCCCAGGCTGCCCCACAGGAACCCCCACCCTGATCCGGGACACCCTTCAGGGCAAACCAGCTGGCCCCCAACCCGTGTACCAGGCCTCTATCCTATCTAATAAAAGTAATATGCAGATTGATCACTCCAACACACAAAATGGCTGACCCCATGTGGTCAAAAGATCCTGCCCCCATGTGAACACAAGATGGCCACCACAAGATGGCTTGCAAGGGAGGGCAGTTGTGGGCGATCAGGCCAGCAGGGGAGGGCAGTTGGGAGGGACCAGGCCTACAAGGGAGGGCAGTTGGGGGCCATCAAGCCTGCTGGGGAGGGCAGTTAGGGGTGACCTTGCCAGCAGAGGAGGGAAGTTGGAGGTGACTGGGTCTGCAGGGAAGGGCAGTTGGGGGGGACCCAGGCCTGCAGGGGAGAGCAGTTGGGGGGAACCAGGCCTGCAGGGGAGGGCAGTTAGGGGTAAACAGGCTGGCAGGGGAGCAGTTAGGCATCAATCAGGTTGGCAGGGGAGTGGTTAGGGGCAATCAGGAAGGCAAGCAGGCGAGCAGTTGGGAGCCAGCAGTCCTGGATTGTGAGAGGGATCCCAGATTGGAGAGGGTGCAGGCTGGGCTGAGGGACACCCTCCCCCCCCCCCCCCGCCATGCACGAATTTCATGCAACAGGCCTCTAGTATAGAAAATAATATTTAGATCTGGAAGAAAACATTGGAAATATTTTTTTAAATAGATAGCAAAAGCCTTCTTTAACAAGACAGAAGATAGTGAATGACAAAGGAAAATATGACAAATGTGATCAGTTAGATATGGAAATGTCAGCTTTACAAAGACCCCTTAAACAAAGTTGAAAGACAAGTGACAGAAAGGAGATGATTATCTTTAATATATACAAGGAAAGAATTTCTAGGAAAACAAGCTAAGGATATGATTATAGAATTTATATAATATAAATCCTTAAGAATGACAAATACCCCACCTCACCACTAATGATCAATAATTATATATCTTAAAATAATGAGGTACCTTCCCTCCAATTGGCAAATTCAAATGATTACTATCAGAATAAACATTTTCACACACTGTGAGAATGTATGTAAATTGGTACATTCCATTATGAAGGTAATATAACAATCTCTACCAAACTTTGATCCAACAATTTCACTTCTAGAAATATAGAAAATACTCAAATACATAGATAAATATGAGGAAGAATGTTCACTGCATTATTGATTGCTATGGCAAAAAATACTGGAAACAACCTATATATATCTAGCTGAATGTCTGGAAAAATTATGGTACATTTGTGCTCTGATATACTACAAAAAATAAGGTAAATGTAAGTAAACTGACATGAAAAGCAACTAAAAATATTGATAAATAAAAACTCCCAGTATAATGTACAAATTAAATCATACCATATGTTAAAAAAAAAAATCTGTGTGAATAGAGTCTGGGAGACTAGATGAAAGCTACTACCATAATCCCTGCAAAAAATTTATGATGGCTTCAGGCTGAAGTGGTGGCAATAGAAACAGAGATGAGTGATCACAGTTGGGACTGAAGAGACAGAAGAGAGTCAATAAGACTTGATGATGGATCACATTTTGGAGAGGAGACAGAGACCAGGATCTACACTCTTGCTACTCCGAGTGTAGTATACAGAATAACAGCATCAGCATCACCTGGGAGCTTATTAAAAATGCAGAGCTGCTCTAGCCGGTTTGGCTCTGGGGATAGAGCGGAATGAAGGGTCCTGGGTTCGATTCCAGTCAAGGATACAAACCTGGGTTGCGGGCTTGATCCCCTGTAGGGGGCTTGCAAGAGGCAGCTGATCAATGATTCTCTCTCACCATTCTCTCTCTCCCTCTCCCTTCCTCTCTGAAATAAATAAAAATATATATTTTTTAAAAATGCAGAACGTATGCCCTGACCAGTGTGGCTCAGTTGGTTGGATGTCCCCGTGCACCAAAAGACTGCCAGTTCAATTCCCAGTCAGGGCACATGGCTGGGGTTGCAGGCTCAAACCTTGGTAGAGGGTTGTGCAGGAGGCAACCGATCCACATTTCTCTCTTTCCTTCTCCCTTACTCTCTAAAAAAAAAAATATATATATTTTTTTAAAAATGCAGAAATTAGGTCCCACACCAGAACTAGTGAATCAGAATCTACATTTTAACAAGATACCCAGGTGACTCATGTACACAAAACAGTTTGAGAAGTACTGATTTAGAGAACATTCAGGTTCCTTGGAAAACTGGCTATGGTGCTGTCCAGTTAAAGACAAAATTGGGCCCTAACCGGTTTGGCTCAGTGGATAGAGCATCGGCCTGTGGACTGAAAGGTCCCAGGTTCAATTCTGTTGCTGGCACATCCCCAGTAGGTGTGCAGGAGGCAGCTGATCGATGTTTCTCTCATTGATGTTTCTAACTCTCTATCTCTCTCCCTTCCTCTCTGTAAAAAATCAATAAAATATATATAAAAAAAAAGAAAGACGAAATTGGGCTTGGCTTTTGGCAAGTTTGAGTTATGATGCTTGAATAGAAAAGACTAGACTAAAGTAGAATAAAAAAAAAGGTGCTTGCTCTTGACGAGGAGCAGTTTATAAGTTCCCCTGAGTCTACTAGGAGGCAGAAAAGAAAAATACGGGGAAATTATTTATAGAATGAAACAGAACCAGGGGACACATTCCTTTCAGGCTCTATCTTATTTTTGCTTGGAGTCAAGAAAGGAATACATTCCAGCACTGCTGAGGAGTCTGCACAATTTAACTTGATACCCTTGCTAGGAACCAAGTCACTGAATCCTGCAACACTTTACCCAAATTGTATAAAAAATAAGCCCTTGAGCTTCTGCTGAACAGCCTGAGGGGCAACCCCCCCTTAAATTTTCTAAAGGTTCAATGTTTGATAGAGAAGACAGTGAAACATGTCCCTCTTCACCTGTGAGGGCCCTGTTTGAAGGAAGAGATCTCTAGAGTATCACAGTGGCTCTTTCAAGAGTTAACCAAGCATTTCACAGTGAAACTCTCATCTTTATCTTTAAAAAAAAAAAAAAACCAAAACAATCACAACAAAAAAGCAAACTATGTATATATCGTATGTAATAAAAGGGTAATATGCAAATCGACTGAACAGTGGAATGACTGGTGGCTATGACATGCACTGTGCAGGCAGGCAGGCAGGCCAAGCAGTTAGGGGTGATCAGGCAGGCGAGTGGTTAGGAGCCAGCGGTCCCAGATTGCAAGAGGGATGTCCGACTGCCGGTTTAGGCCCGATCCCCAAGGGGTCCCAGATTGTGAGAATGCGCAGGCTGGGCTGAGGATCCCCCGCTCCTGCACACAAATTTCATGCACCGGGCCTCAAGTGTATGTATAAAAATGCATAGAAAAATGTCTGGTTGGCTACAATAATACCAAACTCTTAGACTGAACAGTAAGAGAAATAAAGTGGACTTTTACCTTTTGTTCTATAATATAAATAAATATTTGATTATTTTATCTTTTACTATATCTTTTATTTACTTGAAACTTTTTTTAAATTAAGAAACTCAAAAATCAAATTCTACTACTAAAAGCATTTTAATTTTTAAGCATATATGAAGAAAAAATTAATATAAAACTTACAGTAACTGCAAACATATTTTCATCTTCTAAGGCAGACTGTATCCTGTCTCTGGGGAAAAATAACACAAAATTTCACATAAGTATATAAAATCACCTTTTAAGCTATATGCATGCACAAACCTATAATCTAAAAAGTGAGTTTCAATTACCTTAGCCATCATGCTTTAAACACAAGATGTAAGTAGTAAATGCCTTCTGAATTTTACCCGAAAAAAACTGGTATTTCTTAAAAATAAACCCTACAGCAAGCATATCAAACTCGCGGCCCAATGAATATTTTTGCAACCCAGCCAATATAACAGTATGTAAGAAACGTTTTAATAAAAATTTCGTAACTTAATTTTTACAATATCCTGTTATACATAATTATTAATAACAAACTACAATGTTCGCTAATGACGATTACTATAATCATGTTGCATTCATTTCCCTTATGCACCTTACATGCAGGCACACCACATCTCTCCACTAATACTAGCAGCGAATATTTTAGCAGCCGATTGCCACATCATTAGTCTTGGACTGACTTGTTTGTTGTGCGCAACAGGAAATATTTTGCTTTCGGAGAACAGGAAAAATAGGTTTATTTGTGTTATGCTTATTAATTTGTGCAGTTATTCAGTGTCTGGTAAGTTAATATTCAAGAAAAATATTAACTTTATTAAAATGTTCTATTATTTTATGTTAACAATTATTCATTTATTTCAGCCCTTTGTATTCAGCATGTCTCTATAGAAATAAACCTACGTTTCTATGAAAATTGAAGCTTTTGTTTATTTGAGGCCCACATAAACTTAAACCTTGTTTATTTGGCCCATGTTAGCTTTTGAGTTTGACATGCTTTACCCTATAGTCTTTAACAACTACCTGCTAATGCATACACCTAACTTTTGAACATAATGTTTTCACATGGTAAAAATAAAATTATAATTTTCTTTCAAGATTTTCTCACAGGATGAGAAAGTAACAGAATGAATCAAAACCACTGAGCATCTGAGGAAGGAAAATTTGGTTTACTTCTTTTAAACATCCACATTACATAAATCCTCTTTCAGTTTTTTCTTTTAATCTATCCTCTCCCAAGTATTATAGTATTTTTAGCACTTTTCTTAAATCTTTATACATATCCAATTTTTAGTAGCCACCAGCTTTATGACCTGATATTCACCTCCTCCCTAACTCACTCCTAACAACTAAGGCATCAGAAATGATAAGCATAAAGAATAGCAGAACCTATTTCTAAACACATCCTACTCTAACTTTTAAATTAATATCCCTGTTGGTTTGTGTTTATTTTATTTATGACTTGTACACCACTTTACCTGTACAAAGAAGCTAGCAGCCTCCACGTGACCATCTCCTGTTGAAGAAGCCAGAGCATACTGGCTGTTTTTGAAAATTTCTGAAGACCAGGTGTTGCTCGGTTCACTATTTTACTCAGTATATTCACCTGGATTATAAACACAGACATAAGGAAGTTTTCTATAATCCTGAATAACAACCTTGTATTCTTCAAGTACAATGGGCTAAAACTAATTACATAACTAGTATGCATGTACATAACTATATTATAAATATGTCCTGCCTATCTATGGTCTTTTTTAACTGAATGTAATATAACATTTCCACTAGAAATGGCCTTAAAGTAAGGTGTATTTATGTGAGTATATATGTAAAAGTTTAACATAACCTAGACTCAACAAGAACAGCTTTGGGTACATTTTTTTCTCTCTGTATACTACCCAGAAGATAAGCTAAATCTAACCTACACCTGACAAAATCATAACATGAACCAATTGAGTAGCAATGAAAATTAAAAATAAGATATCTTCAAATTATTTCTGATAAATTTGTACCATATAACAAATCAAGAAAAATGTTTTCTTAAGATTGGCACCAAAACAATGCCTTTTCTAGCCAAAACTTCAAACATAAGTCCCTCCGTGTTCTAAACAGTTCTTAACCTCTTTGGGACTGAGGCAAGTGTGAAAAACTAATGAAAGGTATGCATGTTCTCTCCAGAAACACACACAAAATTTGTTTATCAGGAGGTTTAAGTACTCTGGGTAAAGGAAACCTTTTTCAAAGGCATTGATGAGCTGGCACAATAAGAGTACCCCTTATCTTATCAAAGGGAGTAAAGAAACATGATTATTCTCAAACTGGAAGAACCACCACCACCACAGGTTTCCCTCCCTTTGAAAAGTATTCACAAAGTAATGTTACTTCTGTCTTAACGCCAGTTTTTAATAAAAGTGTTATCTATACTCTCATTCATTACATTCTTTTTTTCCTTTTCATTGAATTTATTGGGGTAACACTGGTTAACAAAATTATACAGGTTTTAGGTGCACAATTCCACAATATATCAACTGTTCACTATATTGTGTGTTCACCAGCAAGTCTCCTTCCATTACCATTTATTTCCTCCACTAGAGGCCCAGTACACGAAATTCGTGTACTTGAAGGGGGGGGATCCCCTCAGCCCGGCCTCTCACACTCCGTGAGCCCTGAGGGGATGTCTGACTGACGGCTTAGGCCCGCTCCCCATGGATGTCAGTTGGACATCTTTAGAGCTGCCGCAGAGGCAGGAGAGGCTCCCGCCACTGCCGCTGCGCTCGCCAGCCATGAGCCCAGCTTCTGGCTGAACGGCACTCACACCATGGGAGTGCACTGACCACCAGGGGGCAGCTCCTGCATTGAGCATCTGCCCCCTGGTGCTCAGTGTGTGTCATAGCAACCGGTCGTTCCACCATTCAGTCCATTTGCATATTAGCCTTTTATTACATAGGATACCATCCTCCACCTCTCCCCAACCCCTACCCTCAGCAATCACCACTGTTGTCCATCAGTGACCCTGAGTTTTCTTTTTCTCAATCCCCCCAATGCTCTTGTCTCTTTATGGCATGATAAGCTTTTAACACTGAATACTACTCTATTGTCTGGATGTACCACAGCTGATTTATCCATTCACCTACTGCAGTGATGGGGAATGTCCAGCCTGCTATGGACAGTATAAGGCCCGCGAAATTATTTGGTCTGGCCTTACCAAGGCAACTGCAGGTGGGACTCAAAATTCAATAAATCTAGGAGTTTTCATAGCAGCATAAATTTATATTAAGTGAATTTATATTAAGTGAATGATGTTATAAATATCCAATTAGCCCTTGGCAGAAAAAAGGTTCCCTATCCCTAACATACTGAATGGCATCTTGGTTGGTTCCAAAGTAAGCCAATCCTATATAATAAAACCCTAAAATGCAAATGGACCAAACAGTGGAACGACCAGTCACTATGATGCACACTGACCACCAGGGGGCAGACGCTCAATGCAGGAGCTGTACCCTAGTGGTCAGTGCGCTCCCATAGGAGGAGCATCGCTCAGCCAGAAGCTGGCTCACAGCTGGCAAGCACAGCGGTGGTGGTGGGAGCCTCTCCCTCTTCCATGGCAGCACTAAGGACCCCTTGGGGGATATCCTCCTGCCAGCTTAGGCCCACTCCGCAGAGTGGACATAAGCCAGCAGGCAGATATCCCCCGAGGGGTCCCAATCTGTAAGAGGGTTCAGGCCAGGCTCAGGCGATAACCCCCAACAGTGCACGAATGTCATGCACCGGGCCTCTACTTATGAATAAAGCTGCTACAAACATCTATATGCAGGTTTTTGTGTAAATATAAATTTGTAACTTATTTGAGTAAATACCAGAGTATGAATGTTGGATCGTATGCTAACAGTATGCTTAGATTTGTAAGAAACTGTCTTCTAAAGTGGCTGCACCGTTTTGCATTCCCACTATCAATGAATGAGAGTTCCTGCTGCTTCACATCCTTGCCACCATCTGGTAGTTGTTAGTGTTTTGGATTCTTGCCATACCAATAGTACTGTGCCATCTCATTGTTTTAATTTGTCATTTCCTAGTGACATCTAATGTTGAATATCTTTTGAGATGCTATTTGCCACCTGTATATGTTCTCTGGTGAGGTGTCTATTAACATGTTTTGTCTATTTTTTAATAGGATTGCTCATTTTCTTATTATTGTGTTTTAAGAGTTCTTTATATATTTTATTTTATTATTTTCTTTTTGCTAATCATCACCTGAGGATATTTTTTTCCATTGATTTTCAGATAGAGTGGAGACACAGAGAGAGAGAAACATCAATGTGAGAAAAACACATTGACTGGTTGCCAGGGATCAAGCCTGCAACTAAGGTACGTGCCTTTGACCAGAATCGAACCTATGTCCCTTTGCTGATTGCTCTATCCACTGAGCCAAACTGGCTAGGGCTAACAGTTCTTTCTTTGTTTTAGATTTTCCTTTTTTAAAGCAGCAGAATCCTTTTGTCTCCAAAATAAATCTTATATGGACCCTCAGTATGTAAAAAGCAGAGCTACTTTGGCTGATGTGCCAACCATGCCATCCCTGCCTTTATACCTAAGACATCTCCTTTAAATAACATATAGAAATTCACAAGTTGATGCCTTTCAAAAAAACAAAACAAAAAACTAAGCATACTGAAGTTTGACCAACAATGGAGTGAATTAACATACCTGAACACTACAAATGTTTTCATATTCTTCTACAAGGTCAAAAACTGTAGTTGAAGAGTGCTTCAAAAAAGACTGCAGGAAATCAGAAAACATACTCATGGATGCTAGAACACATTAAAAAGAAAAGGAATAAAAAACATTAAATGACATACTTCTAGGTAATAGTTTGAAAACTTAAAAACATAGCTATGAGTCTTTTTTTTTTTTTACTGCAATATGTTTTAAAAAATTATAATTGTGGTGAAATACATATAAGATTTACCATCATAACCATTTTTAAGTGTATAGTTCAGTGGCACTAAGTTCATTCACACTGATGTGCTACCATCATCACCATCCATTCACAGAACTCTTTTCATCTTGTAAAACTAAAAAACATAGAATAGTCAAAACAACCCTAACAAAGAAGAACAAAGCTGGAGGCAACACACTTCCTGATTTCAAACTATTCTACAAGGCTAGAGTAATCAAAACAGTATGGTGCTGGCATAAAAGCAGACACACAGACCAAAGGAACAGAATAGAGACTCCAGAAATAAATTCCCACATATATAATCGACTAATATTTGACCAAGGAGCCAAGAATACTCAATGGGAAAAGGACAGTCTTTTCAATAAATGGTATTGGGAAAACTGGATATCCACATGCAGAAAAATAATATTGGACCCCTATTCTACACCACTCATACAAATTATTAAAAATAAATTAAAGACTTAAACATAAGACCTGAAAACGTACAACTTCTGGAAAAAAATATAGGGAAAAAGCTTCTTGTCATTAGTCTTGGAAGTAATTTTTTGGATATGACACCAAAAGCACAAGCAACAAAAGCAAAACTCAAGTGAGACTATATCAAACTGAAAAGTTCTATACAACAAAAGAAACAATCCTATATAATAAAGAGGTAATATGCAAATTAGCCCTCACAAGATGGCTGCCTACAACTAGGCCGGCAGTGGGGGTTACTGAGGGACAACCAAACAACTGAACAAGCAGGTTGTGTGGGGCAACCAGGCCAGAAGTGGGGGGCAGTTAGGGGCGACCAGGCCGGCAGGAGGGGCAGTAAAGGGTAACCAGGTCGGTAGGGGGTGGTGGTGGGGCAGTTAGGAGCAACCAGGCCGGCAGGGAGGGGCAGTTGAGGGCGACCTGGCCATCAGCCGGGGGCAGTTAGGGGCGACCAGGCAGGCAGGCAGGTGAGCGATTAGGAGCCAATGTTCCAGGATTGTGAGAGGGATGTCCGATATCCCAGGGATCGGGCCTAAATCGGCAGTCGGACATCCCCCCAAGGAGTCCTGGATTAAAGAGGGTGCAGGCTGGGCTGAGGAACACCCCCCCGCCCCCACCGTCCACGAATTTTGTGCACCGGGCCTCTAGTTAATAAAATAAAAAGGCAACCTATGGAGTGGGAAAAAATATTTATGAACCATATACCTGATAAGGAATTAATCTCCAAAAATATATAGCATTTGCATGCTAGCTTATAATGATGATAAAATTGCGAAGAACTTATAGGATAATGTGTAGATACAGAGACACTAAAAGCAAAAATTTTCCCCAAAAGGGAATGGTAATAACTAACCTAAAACTAGAAAGGTCTCAATACTATTGGAAAAAACAACATCAAGATCCAGGCCAAAGCACAACATATCAGCAGTTTTAGATAAAACTAAACCTAAAGAAAAAGAGAAGCTCTTTCAACAATACAAATAAGAAAAGAATAAAAATATCAGAGACATGTCTACTAATAAGCTAACAGGCTGCTCTTTACACTGAATGATAAAATGGCAAGATACTGCTCCAACTGAGAACTAAGGTGAAGTTCTCAAACTTCTAGAGCTATTACATCAATTGGCTTAGCCATTATCAGAGCTAATTAGCTCAACAACAAAAATATTTAATGATGACATTCAGGCACAGGAGAGGATAGCTTCCTTGACCTTAGTAAAGTGACAAGCTACTTGTTGTTACAAACAAAGCTCAAAGCCATTTACCAGCTTCTCCAGGATCATCCTCACGTAACATCACAGCACTGAGAGTTACGTCCTCTGTTACACCATGGGGCTCTATGTTTGTGAAGAGCCCTGAACGCTGTGCTGAGAATGCAGCAGTCCAATTACTGTCGTCCAGATTAGTTACCTTATAAAAAAGGAAGATAAAAAAAAAAAGGAATGGAGTTATTGCCATTGAGTGAATAAAGACATTAACAACTGTTAAGTTTTTTAAAACATTATGTATATTTTCCATTTTCAAAAGATAGCCATGGGGGCTATTTTGTTAAGGAAAGTGTGGCTTTTTAAAATTGCTTTCTTCTTTGTACTACTCCAGCTTAAAAAAAAAAAAAAGCCAAAAGAGACTATATCTTGTAATATTTAAGCTTATATAAGTAGGTAAGTAAGGAATTCCTACCACTCTAAATTCACATTAATTTTTCACTTTGGGGAAATTGTACTGGACAAATGACCCAGCTTCTTCAACAAATAAATGGTAATTTTAAAAAAAGATAAGGGAGCCCTAGCTGGCGTAGCTCAGTGGATAGAGCGTCGGCCTGCAGACTGAAGGGTCCCGGGTTCAATCCTGGTCAAGGGCATGTACCTTGGTTGCGGGCACATCCCCAGTGGGGGCTGTGCAGGAGGCAGCTGATCAATGTTCCTCTCTCATCGATGTTTCTAACTCTCTGTCCCTCTCCCTTCCTCTCTGTAAAAAACCTATAAAATATATTTTAAAAAAAGAATGAGGGAGATGCCCAGCCAGCGTGGCTCAGTGGTTGAGCATTGACCTATGAATCAGGAGGTAAAGGTTCAATTCCCAGTCAGAGCACATGCCTAGGTTGCTGGCTCAATCCCCAATATGGGGTGTGCAGGAGGCAGCCGACCAATGATTCTCTCTCATCATGGATGTTTCTATCTCTTTCTCCCTGTCCCTTCCTCTCTGAAACAAAAGGAAAAAAAAAGATGAGGGAGAAACTTAAGAGTTTTAAAACATATCAAGCAAATGCAATATGGTGACCTTGTTTGGTTCCTAATTTGAACCAACCAACTTAAAAAAATTGACACAACTGAGGAAATGTGAACACTTAATGAATATATAATAAAAATATAAAGTAAATATGTGAAATGATAAAGGAATTAGTCTCTATATGTTTGGGGGAGGTTTAAATGATAGAGTTATTGTAGGTTTAGTTCCAGACTACTGCAATAAAATGAGTCACATAAATTTTGGGGTTTCTCAGTATATATAAATCATGTTTACACTATACCGTAGTCTATTAAGTGTGCAATAGCAGTATATCTAAAAAATAATGCACATACCTTAACAAAAAATACTTTATTGCTAAAAAATGCTAATCATCATCTGTGCTTTCAGTGAGTCATTATTTTTTGCTGGTGGAGGGTCTTGCCTTCAATTTGTAAAAAAATTGCAGTATCTGTGAAGCACAATACAATGATGTATGACCTGTATGTATTGTGTTTATGTTACAGAAAGTGTCCCTCTGTCTCAAAGGTATGTACTGAAGTATTTATGAATGAAATTCCCAGTCAGGGCAAAACACCCTTTCAGTGCACAGGACAATGGTTATGAAATCTGAGAGTTGTAAAGTAATATAGGGGAAATTCCATGGGTATAGATGAAACAAGATCAGCCATATATTGTTAACTGTTGAAACTGAGGAATGAGCATATGGGGGCGTATGCACAAACCCGGTGCACGAAATTCATGCACATTGAAAGGGAATTAAGAGGAAATATTTTAATATTGCTATTTGCTCTTTCTCTCTAATAGAAGTGTCAGAGATGAAAGAAAATTAGTAAAATGTTTATGAAAATCTTCCACCTGTCAGAGACTAGGGAGTGCCACGAGAACCAGAGTCAAGTCCCCGCCCACCCACTTGTGCCTCAAAATAGCAAGACCCAGACCCAGCCAGCCCCACCCCCATCAAGCCCCACCAGGTAGGGGGGCGCAGCCTTGGGTCACCTGGCCCAGTGCCAGGGGCGTGACCTGAGGTCCTCCGTCAAGCCCTGCCAGGCAGGGGTCGCGGCCTGAGGTCCCCTGTCAAGCCCCACCAGGCCAGGGGTACAGCCTCAGGTTCCTGCTGATTACTCATTAAGCTGTTATGGGAACTCAGCCTCCACTGTGGGCACAGCCATCTTGTGTTACAGGATCCTGCCTCTGCTGTGGGCACAGCCATCTTGTTATGGCATGATGGTCAATTTGCATATTCCCTCTTTATTAGATAGGAGGATTCTATTTTTGGATATATTTTAAAAGATCCATAATCAAGTTATTATTTTAATCCTCACCTCAGGACATTTCCATTGATATTTAGAGCGAGAGAAACACCTATATAAGAGAGAAACATCTACTGATTGCCTCCTGCACTCACCCGGACCGGGATTGGGATTGAACCTGAGACCTTTCAGTGTACAGGATAATACTCCTACCAACTGAGTCACACTGGCCAGGTCCATAAAGAAGTTTTTAAAAATTCACCTTTATTTAAAATCCAGGCATAAGCATTAATAAAACTATACTTTTAAGTAAGTCTCCCAAGGAAAATGCTAAAGATGGGTGGTGAAACCCTATATATTCATGAGACAGTAACTATGGTCTGAGGAGAACTCAGTTTTAGCTATTAGAAACTGATTAATAGTTCACTCCCCTCTGGGTACTTATCATCATTAGTGTAAGGATCAAGTGAAATCTTACACAGCAATGACATTTTGCATTCAGAAAAATACTTTGCTCCGCAATCAAATCTTGGTAAGCAGATATATGGTAAAATTAATGTAGAAATTGTACTTTCTTCAAGCAACCTACATATCCAAGGCCACCTCTTATAGCCAATATTACAACTGGCAAAACAAATCAAGAAAATACATTTGACTGCACAATAATTCCTAAACATGTTATAATAATCAATACACACCTTATTCTACCCTTGCCTTTAATAGAGTAACAATTTTACTATTAAATGCTTAGAGAGAGGAAGGGGGGCGGGCGGGGAAACATTGACATGATAGAAAAACATCTACCGGCTGCCCCCCGCCACAACCCCTAAATGTGCCCCAACCGGGGCACACAACCCAGGTATGTGCCCTGACTGCGAATCAACCAGCAACCTTTTGGTGCACAGGATGATGCTCAACCAACTGAGATACTGCAGCTGGGTCACTCATGTTTTTAAGTACAACAAGATAAATCTTGCTGAAACAGTTTCATAAGCAGAGTAAATTGTTCAAAGACCAGATCACTGTTACACTCTATAAATCCACAAGACTATAATAAACATTTTAAAGATCAAGTTAACCTTCTAAGTCAAAGACAGGTTTAACAAGCAAAACCGCTCTTCAGAAAACACCAGATTTAGACAATTTCACGTGTGTGTAAAATTTGTGCCTTTTTAATAAGCACAGAGCCAAATAGAGATGAATTGTTTTTATCTCGTTTTTGGAATTAAATGCCTACAAAGTCCTCTACTCTCCCAACAGAACTCTTTTCTGTTTTTATCTTTCTTCCTAGTGAGATATAATTCTTTCTTTTTCTGTAGTATTTTAAACTAGGTCAAGTCATTCTATAGCACAGTTTATATGACATTTCTTCTGCTATTTTAAATACTGTACCATAGTGATTCCTAAAGAGCATCATATCATACTTTTATGAAAGGGAGAAAATTTCAGTCTTATTTTTCAACATACCATAGATAGATTTCCCAATAAACCTGAAGACTGGGTAAACCGGGGAGACCTCCCTCCAGTTCCAAGAATGCAGGAAACATCTGGCTGCCTGAGAAAGCTTCGGTTTGGTGGAGTAACTACAAACAAGAAGTTAGTAAAAACAATCCAGAGTGCATAAGCATTGATCATGAAAACAGAACAAGCAAACAAACAATAAAGAACAAATAATATTCAGTTTTCAATTACTTCAATTATAACCAAATAAATACTTTACATAGTCATTTCCATATGAAGAATTGAACTTATTTTGGTAATATTGAGCCCATCAAGAAAAATTTTACTGCAAACAGAGATGCTTTCATTATAACATAACTGAGCAGTAAAAAAGAACACTAATGAGTCAATGGATTCTTCATATTCTAATTTTATAAAATAGCACACTACAGAGGCAATATAGTGTAGAGGGCATGACCTTTGGAGTAAGTAGATCATTATTTGAATTTCAGTTCCATTACTTACATACTTACTTGGCTATGTTATCAGCATTAATTAACTTCTCTAGTCTCACTTTCAGTTGTGGCAAAATAGAGATAATACCTACATCATATTTATTGTGTATTAATGTAAAACAGGGTTACAAATAGCAACTGCAATCATTATTATTTGTTCTTAATTATTGATATTTCAACCAAATATAATTTATGTGTATCGTAAGTGTTAGCTACTACTACTACCACTACTATTAAATGCTTTATAAGCAGAAAATCTTACAAGGCGGTCGAAATGAGCTGGGAGTTCGAGGGGTAACCTGGTTTCTTGGAGTGGTATTGGCAGAAATTTCATCTTGGGATGCCCGAACTATAGGAAGTTAAGAAAAATTTTCCATGTGCAAAATACACCATTAAAGTTAAGAGTTAACCATGTTTACACTACACAAAATATATGAATACATTTTACAAGGACAAGGGATTTATGTCTATCATGTTTTCTATGCAAAGAGTAAATAATCCTCTCTACCATTTAAGTTCTCAGATATCAGTCTTAGATTACTGCACACTGAACTAAGAGTTCTTAGTCATATTTCAAATAAAAAAAAGATATCTAATCTCAGAAGAAGCTAATCACAATATGAGTTAGCAGTAAAATGGAATATTCTTATTTTCAGGGAGACATAAATCTTAATCTCACTGAATTTCAGCATATTTACCAAATAATATACCTGAGGAGTCAAAAAACTAATTTCTGCAGCATTTTATTATTACAGCTAGTGTTTAATACCTCTCATAATAAGAAAATTCTATAATCCTGATCCTAAACATGCTGCAATTTTTATAATGATACTTAAAATGCAAAGGATACTTAAAACTCTTTTTTGAGCACTCTGTTTCCGTGCAGTCCGTGTCACCTCTGCCTCCCGGATCACAGGGGATGGCATCTCTCCAAAGCCACTCCTAAAACAGCATAATCAAGCTTACGTGAATGAAATCAGGATGTAGCATTTGCACAGAACTTTATCATCGTGATTGGAGCAAAGGATCCTGAGTCAGTCAAGGTATATAGATCATCACAGTAGCTATGCCTTTGCTTTTTGTGGTTGTTAATTCTCACCTGAGGATATATTTTTTCCCCACTGATTTTTAGAGAGTGGAAGGGAGGAAGAGAGCGGGAAGAGAGAAACATCGATGTGTGAAAGACACATTGATTGGTTGCCTCCCACACATGTCCCAATCAGGGCCAGGGATTGCACCTGCAACCGAGGTAGGTGCCCTTGACTGGAACGGAACCCATGACCCTTCGGTGCACAAGGACTGAACCTGCAACCAAGGGAATTAAACCCTTTGGAGCACAGGCCAACACTCTAACCACTTAGCTATCCTGGCCAGGGCTCATCTTTGCTCTTTTTGTTGACAATGCCCTTCCAGTTCTAAATCCTGCTTATCCCTCAAAGTCCTGCTTAAATTTTACCTGCACGGACTTCTTGGCTTTCTAGCACGCAGTACATTTTCTCCTATGCAATTATTTCAACACTTGGAATGAGCTTTTCCTTCACTTAAAACCTTCAGATAACTACTGCTGGCTTACAGAATCAAGTCCAAATTTCCTTCCTTAGTTTTTATAATTAGACCCCAGCTGACCAATTTCAACCTTATATTCAGCCACAAACATCACCCCCATACAAACATAAATATGTGACCATTTAGCTACAAAAGCATGAACTTTAATAACCATACACCTTTGTACATGCTTCTTTTACAGAGGTGGCCCCCTTGGTCTACCTGGTGCACACTTCCTCACCAAATAGCCTCCAGCAGTCTGGAGACTCCCAGATCCAGGTGGCAACTTGGTGCTTCTATTAATAGCTTCCAAACTTTGACCACATTCCTTAACCTCTTTTAGTCCAGTGTTATCTATGAGAAGAGGATCATAGAAGAAACCAAGATGGCGGCATAGATAAACACCTAAACTGCTGCCTCGCACAACAATTTCAAAACTACAACTAAAAGACAAAACAGACATCATCCAGAACCACAGGAAGGCTAGCTAAGTGGAAATTCTACAACTAGAAGGAAAGAGAAAAGCACACTGAGACTCAGAGGAGCTGTAGGAGGCAGAGGTACTGAGACACGTGTGCGCGGAGAGGGCTGGCAGCTGAGTGCGCAGCAGGCTTTCTCAAGTGGGAGGGAGACAAAAGCTCCGGACTGTGCCAAACTTCAGTTCCGGACAAAGCTCTGGGGACCCAGACTCATACGGAGTGAAATTGGACTGTCAGGAAAGAGAAAAGCACACTGAGACTCAGAGGAACTGCAGAAGGCAGAGGTACCAAGGCGTGCGCAGAGAGGGCGGGCAACTGAGTACGCAGTTGGCTTTCTCAAGCAGAAGGAAGACAAAAGCTCCAGACTGCACTGAACTCCAGTTCTGGGCGAGACTCTGGGGACCTAGACTCATTCGTGGAGAAACTGGACTGTCTGGCAGCGGGCGAAACTCGAGGGCGGCTTTCTCTCAGAGGTGCTTGCAGCGATTACCAAGGGACACTGAGACCCAGGGGCCTCATAGGGCAGGGCTGAGGGGAAACCAATGCTGTCTGCACTTTCCTGAGACTCCGCCCCATTCAAGCTGAGCACAGAGGCTTTTGCAAGTCTTCTCCCATAAGGATGTCTCCAGCACAGAAGTTCTCCCAGCGTAGACACAGCTGATCCTCACAGCCAATTAGCCTGGAGCTCAATTCCTCCCAGTGATACCAACAACAAGGCTTAACTACAACAAGACTGTGCACACAGCCCACAAAGGGGTGCACCAAGAGGGTCCACCTCAGGTAACTGGGGAGGCTGAACCATTGGGCCCCATAGGACACCTAGCACACAAAGCCACTCTATCAACTCAGGGAAGCAGCCAAAATGCGGAGACAAACAAACAGATCACAAATGAAAGAAATGGAGGAAAGCAAACGACTGGATATAGAGTTCAAAACCACGGTTATAAGGTTTTTCAAGAATTTTCTAGAAAAGGCCGATAAATTTAGCGAGACCCTTGAGGATATGAAAAAAGACCAACTAGAAATTAAGCATACACTGACTGAAATAAAAAATAATATACAGAGATCCAACAGCAGACTAGAGGATCGCAAGAATCAAGTCAAAGATTTGAAATACAAAGAAGCAAAAAACACTCAACCGGAAAAGCAAAAAGAAAAAAGAATAAAAAAATATGAAGATAGTGTAAGGAGCCTCTGGGACAACTTCAAGCGTACCAACATCAGAATTATGGGGGTGCCAGAAGAAGAGAGAGAGCAAAATACTGAAAACCTATTTGAAGAAATAATGACAGAAAACTCCCCCCACCTGGTGAGACTTACAAGTCCAGGAAGCACAGAGAAGCCCAAACAAAAGGAATCCAAAGAGGACCACACCAAGACACATCATAATTAAAATGCCAAGGGCAAAAGACAAAGAAAGAATATTAAAAGCAGCAAGACAAAAACAGTTAGTTACCTACAAGGAAGCACCCATACGACTGTCAGCTGATTTCTCAACAGAAACTATGCAGGCCAGACGGGAGTGGCAAGAAATATTCAAAGTGATGAACAGCAAGAACCTACAACCAAGATTACTCTACCCAGCAATGCTATCATTCAGAGTTGAAGGTCAGATAAAGAGCTTCACAGGTAAGAATAAGCTAAAGGAGTTCATCAACACCAAACCAGTATTATATGAAATGCTGAAAGGTATTCTTTAAGAAGAGGAAGAAGAAGAAAAAGGTAAAGATAAAAATTATGAACAAATACATATCTATCAACAAGTGAATCTAAAAATCAAGTGAATAAAAAAATCTGATGAACAGAATAAACTGGTGAATATAATAGAATCAGGGGCATAGAAAGGGAGTGGACTGACATTTCTCAGGGGGAAAGGGGTGTGGGGGTGCGGGAAGAGACTGGACAAAGGTCGTACACCTATGGATGAGGACAGTGGGGGGTGAGGGTAAGGGTAGAGGGTGGAGTGGGAACCAGGTGGAGGGGAGCTATGGGGGGAAAAAAGAGGAACAATTGTAATAATCTGAACAATAAAGACTTATTAAAATTTTAAAAATCTCAGACATCTCTCTTAGCAGTATTTTCACCAATATATTGCCTAGGGCAAGGGACACAAAGGAGAAAAATAAACAAATTGGACTACATCAAACTAAAGAGCTTCTGCACAGCAAAAGAAGCCACCAACAAAATGAAAAGGGAATCCATTGTATGGGAGAACTTAACAAGAAGAAGAAGAAGAAGAACAACAACAACAACAACAACAACAGAGCATCTATCCTCACAGGGCTGTTATGAAAATTACATTAGCTAATAATATATTTGAAGTGTTTAAGGCATTCAACCTTTGGCTACCATTATTATTCAGAGACCCACTAGAAGGTTACCTCCATTGAGAGGTCTTCACGATACCGCCCGTGACAGGGAGACTTAATTGCTGCATTTCTTTTCTCACAGAGCAGTACAAAACTGCTTGTACTGCTTGGCTGTCTCCTCCACTACAGACCTAATTCCTCGAAGGCCAAAACCTTGAACAACATCCTTGTCAAGGCGGCCAGCTTAGTGTCAGGGTCGGAGGAAAACTCAAGTCAATCACTATCTGGTGCTGTAACTTGTAATCTGAAAGTCTGAGATGAGATTCCTAGTTCTGTTATTGACTGGCTTTGTGATCTCGGGCCGGTCAATTGGGCATCTCGCATGCAGGTCCACCTTCTGCCCCGCCCACCCCAAGAGCCGAAAAGTGCTCGGCAAAGGCGCAGAATAGACGGCAGAGTCGCCGCGGGATTAGCTGTCGCCGCGGGATTAGCTTTCTCCGCATCCCTCTCCCACCCAAGCGGTCCTTCCTCCATCAGTTGCAGCCCCCAGCCCGGGAAAGAGTCCTAGGGTCAGCCCGGGCCCTGCTTGGTTTCGTTCCGCCAACAAGCAGGAGGGACGAGTCTCCGAGCTCAAGCAGTCACCACCAGAACTGACCTGTCCATGGATACAGCCTTCTCAACCCGGAACCTTGTTAATTGTATTTCAGCTCAGCTACCGCGTTTCAGCCTTCCCGCTCTCCGGAAGCAAACCCTTCGACCCGGAAGAATGTTCGGGCTCTGTCGCCTCTGGGGCAAAAATGACTGCGAGCTCTGAGGCAACTTCCGCCTACAGAGTCTGGCCCGATTTGCGCATGCGCGAAGGTGTGTCCGTGGGGGCGGGCCTAGCCAGGCAGGGGCGGGGCTAGCCAGGCAGGGGCGGGGCCTGGTAGGGTCGAGCGTGCTGCGGGGCGGCCACTTGGCCTGACTGGCGTTTTGTGGGCGTGATTGAGGCGCCTGGTTATCCTACTGGGAAATTTGACTTATACTGATAGTTTAGAAAAAACGTGAAGTCATTTCCTGGTATTTCCTGCGAGAGAGAGCCTGGAGTTGGCATACTGGCGTGCAGGCGCTGCCCTACACCTCGGGGGTCGCTGTCTCTCACTGTACTCACTTTGTTTGAACTGTAGTGTAAACCCCTACAGTTGTCATAATGGCTATTTGTTCTTTACTTGGTATGTCTGCCTATGAAGGAGAAAAGGCTTACCTGCCTTAAAAAGCATAAAAGTACTTCAAAGAGCAACATAGGTAAACGTAGTGTATCCTGGCCCCGAGGGAAGCAGTCGAAGGGTTGTCGTAGGTATTTACATTCTGCTCTCATCCTGGTAACGTCATTCCTGGAAAGGCCTCTTCAGACCTGTTCCCGCTGAGACAATTGAGCGTTCTGGAAAAAAACGCCTTTATGTTAGAGTTCTCGTGAGGATAAAAAACGAGATGTCAAATGTACACTGCACACAGTCGTCATGGAAATGGTAATTTTCTTCTCCGCTCTCTCCTTCTTCCCATCTCCTCCTTTTCCTGTACAAAAGTGCACTTCTTCTCTTTTGGAAAGTGAATTGTGACCCTCATGATTTTTGTCAGTGTCATGGCAAGTTTACTCAAAGTGTGAGCCGGGGGTTCAGGTTCTTGCCATGCTTTTCCTGGCAATGCAATTCCAGTGTGTTGTATTTGTATAATGTACTTGAAGTGATTGGCTATAAGGCACACAATGAAAAAGGAAGAGCCGTTTTGGGCAAAGGATTAGCTCATTGTTCAGTTCATATAGAGAGAGAGGACACTTGTTGAAAAGTGCCCTGGGGTTCATTTTTTGATACATTTAGTAGATATAAGCACCATACTATCCTAACTTATTTCAAAATATGTTCATTTGATTTCTTTAAAACTACTTGAAATAAATCCTTGTGTGGTGCGTATTGCATACACTAGGTTTATTTTGAGGGTTTTTGGTTTCAGTGACAAATTCCCTGCAGCCAACTTAAGAAAAGGGGATTTTACTAGGAGCCCATCAGGAACTCACAGAATTGTGGAGAAGCTGGAGAGAAGGCTTGGGAAAGAAAGCTGCTCAGGAACTCAGGTCCAGTAAGCAAGCAGCCATCCTCAAAACACTCAAACCTGAACTGCCTGATAGGGAGCACTGTTTCCTCTCCCTCACCCCCAAGAGCTGAGAAGATCAAACATCACTGCCCTCCACCCCACCGAGTTTTCATTTTGAAAAATTTCAGAACTACAGAAAAGCTGTAAAATAGTACAATAGGCATCTATATACTCTTTTTTATTTTATTGTTGACAGTATTACAGATGTCTCCTTTACCTCCCTCCACCCAGCCCCTGCCTCCTGCCCCCCCCCCCAGATCTTCACCACCCTATTGTCCATGTCCATGGGCTATGCATGTCTATAATAATAAAAGTGTAATATGCTAATTAGACCAGAAGTCCTTTGGGCGACCTCTGGACAAAGCTGGGGCTGTGAGGGAAGCCCGGGTCCTGGGTGCCAGAGGGAAGCCAGTGCTGGCAGCCGGGGTAAGGAAGGCCTACTCCTTTTTTTAAATAATATATTTTATTGATTTTTTACAGCCAGGAAGGTTGAGGGGTAGAGAGTTAGAAACATCGATGAAAGAGAAACATCATGAGAGAGATTCATTGGTGGTCTGCCTCCTGCACCCCCCACCCCCTCGCCCTCCTTTTACTGGGGATGTGCGTTCAACCAAGGTACATGCCCTTGACCAGAATTGAACCTGGGATCCTTCAGTCTGCAGGCCGACACTCTATCCACTGAGCCAAACCGGTTAGGGCGGAAGGCCTACTCTTGCACTAATTTCATGCATCAATCAGGCCTCTAGTAAGTATATAAGTTCTTTGGTTTATCTCTCCTTGTCCCCTGTTCCATGCCTCCATGCTTCTGGTCTTATTTTGTTAGTCAATTCATTTTGTTCATTAGATATACTCTTTTTTAAAGCAATTTTATTGATTGATTGATTTTAGAGAGAGAGTAAGGGAGAAAGGAAGAGGGAGAGGGAGAGAGGGAGGGGGAGAGAGAGAGAGAGAGAGAGAGAGAGAGAGAGAGAGAGAGAGAGAGAGAGAGATCCATTTATTGTTCCCCTTATTTATGCATTCATTATTTGCTTCTTGCATGTGCCTTGTCCAGGGATCAAACCTGCGACCTTGGTATGTCGGGATGACACTCCAACCAACTGAGTTAGCTGGCAGGGCAGCTTCATTAATTGCTAACATTTTTGCACAACTGCTCTCTCCTTTTTGTTTGTTTTTTCCTGAACCATTTGGAAGTTAGCTGTACACATCTTGACACTTCACCCCTAAGTACTTCAGAATGTATCTTCTAAATCAAGGACAAAACATTCTTCTACCTAATACAATAAAATAAACACTCAGAACATTTGACATTGACAGAATATGTATTCAAGGTACCACAGTTGTCTCAATAATGCCCTTTTTAACAGCCATCCTCCAAGACAGGATCCAATAGAGGATTATGCATTTAGTTGTCATGTCTTTTTGTTCTACTTTAGTTTAGAATAGTCCTCAGACATTAAAAAAATTATTACTATATCTAAGAGTTCAGACCAATTTTTACAGAATATTCCTCAATTTGGAATATTATCTCATTTTAAAAACTATTTGGAGGGACAGAGTGCAGGGATACCTCATGGGTATTGTTGAGTATTTCTTACTTATTCTCATAAGATGGTACCTGAGGTCAGTTTGTCTCAGTTCAAAAATCGCCTGACCTCTCTTCCCCCTCATAAGGAAGCATCCTTTCACCTGGCACTCCTTCCTGGCTGTTGTCTTTTCCCTGTCCTTCCCTTCTCAGCCATACTTGCTTTGGTTGCATTGTAAAACACTCAGGCTTCAGGATCCGATTTGCCTGTCTGACACTGGCATCATCTTGCCATTATCTCTACCTCAAATTCTATGTTCTAGCTACATTCAACTACAATTCCACAAACATTCCATAGGGGAGGCTGTGCAAATTTGGAGGGGAGCATATGGGACATCTCTGTTCCTTCCTCTTAATTTTGCTGTGAACCTAAAAGGCCTCTAAAAGAAAATAAAAGTCTTTAAAAAAAAATCTGAACAAAGATCATACCAAATGTTGATAGTGGTTGTCTTTGGTGAGACTGGATGATTTTGTTGTTATTGTCTAGTTCACTGTGCCTTGTTTTATTCAAGGCAATTTATTTTCATAGTATGGTCCAATTGAAATGAAAACAATATTTTGATAAATTCATTAAGTGTTCCAGTGAGTCAGATGTGACCTAGTGAATTAAGTAAGTTATAGTAGATGCTTAAATATTTTTTTGCCATGTCCAAAAGTTAGAAGAATATTGAATATAGTTTAGGGTACACTGCAGATTATAGAAAACAAAAGGAAGTACTTAGATTTTAACAGCCTGTTCAGATTTTAGATTTTTAAAAAATATTTGGGGAGCAGTTTTCTTCTTTGAGCTCAAAACATTACAAACATGCCCTAGCTGGTTTGGCTCAGTGGATGGAGCATCGCCCTGTGGACTCAAGGGTCCTGGGTTCAATTCTGGTCAAGGGCATATGCAACGGGTGTGGGCTCGATCCCCAGTGGGGGGCGTTGCAGGAGGCAGCCAATCAATGATTCTCTCTCATCATTGTTTCTATCTCTCTTGCCCTCTCCCTTTCTCTCTGAAATTAATAAAAATATATTTTAAAAAAACACATTGCAAACATGCTATTATCTATATACTAGAGGCCCGGTGCATGAAATTTGTGCACTGGGAGGGCGGGGGATGCCCCTCAGCCCAGTCTGCACCCTCTCCAATCTGGGACCCCTCAGGAGATGTCCAACTTCCAGCAGTTGGACATCCCTCTCACAATCTGGAACCACTGGCTCCTAACCACTCACCTGCCTGCCTGCCTGATTGCCCCTAACCCCACTGCCTTCCTGCCTGATTGTCCCTAACCCCTCTGCCTGCCAGCCTGATTGCCCCTACCTTGTCTTCCTGCCAGCCTGATCGCCCCTACCTTGCCCTCCCCTGCAGGCCTGATCACCCCAAACTGCCTGTGCCTTGGCCCCCAGTCTGGCACCGCCCCCATTATCTCGCTGCTGCTGCCACTGCTGGCCTGAGCCTCAGCCCTTTGCAGCTGCCCATGGCAGTCTGAGCCTTGGCCCTTGCAACTGCTGCGGCTTTGTCTGGAAGACAACCCCTCTAATTAGCATATTACCCTTTTATTAGTATAGATTTGGGAACCATTACAACCACCCCTGGCCAGTTTGGCTAATGGAGAGAGCACTGGCCTGTGGACTGAAGGGTCCCAGGTTTGATTCTGGTCAGGGGGACATGCCTGGGTTTCGGGCTGAATCCCCAGTAGGGGGCCTGTGGGAGGCAGCTGATCAGTGATTCTTATCATTGATGTTTCTATCTCTCTCTCCCTCTCCCTTTCTCTCTGAAATTAAAAAGAACTTTTTTATTTTAAAGGAAACACATGATCTTCATTTTGGGCTTGTCATTTTACGATATCCTTTGTGCAGTATTGTAACTTCCCTCACCTTCCCTTTGCCCACCCTTAAAATGCAATCTATTTTGGGGAAGATGATCAGGAAAGTGATTCTAGTGGGTAGAAGGTTTTTTTGGAGGGGACAAGGGTCATGAAGATATTTAAAAATTGAGCATGGTGATGGTTGTACCACTCTGAATTTACTTTAAAAAACCAGTTCATTGTACACTTTAGGTGACATGTACAGTATATGAATTAGATCTCAACAAAGCTGTTCTTTTATTTCTTTTTAAATAAAGACCAGTCTTATAATCAATTGCAGATGTTTTCAGAGGCCCCCCCAAGATTTGCTTACCGAGTCCCAAATCACAGCTGTGACTCCCAGTTGCCTCCAGTCCTGGTGGATCTGGATGGTGTGGTTTGCAAAGGAGAAGGTGGCAAGAGGCTTATGGAACTTCTGCAACCCCATTCCCCCAGTCTTCTCATAGGGCACCAGCACCATTTCCACTGTGCCAGCTCTCTGCTTCCTTTAACCTGTTGGGCAAAAGAATCCTGCGTGCTCTGGCCAGAAAGTGCATTCTCTCTTAGGTGGCCTGAATGCTTTTTTTAAGGTTGTTTTATGGATTCAAAAGAATAAACAGAGATGTGGAAAGCTTTTGTCGAAATCCTTGCATGGTTCTTCCAGTCTCATGGGAAGTGAGATGTGGCTCCGAATTCATCTTAAAGGGTGTCTTTGGGCAAAAGAACCCAGAATGGTACAACTCCTTCAGGATGCTCTACACACTTCCCTGTCAGGACTCAGGGGGGCTTGAGGTGAGCGAGGCAGTGGTGCCAGCACAGGACCCGGGAGAAGGTAGCGCTTTCTACACTGCCTAGGCCACGTGGACTGCAGCTGTACCCGCCCAGGTGGGCAGGGTGTTTCTGCTGTTTTGTTTTGGTCTGGCCCCCACCCTGTCAGCCACAGACCTGTGCCTGCACTGAGAGTGAACAGTTTGATGGTCCTACTTTTTGGTGCACAGTGGATGCACTCCCACCTCCCAGAGACTGGCAGTTAGACTCTGGCGGCTTCTGAGTCCCTTTCAGGGAGAGCATGGCCCTAGGTGAAGAACAGACTTGAGCGTCCTTGGCCAGGAGGCCTCCTCGGGCTAGGGGCCGCCACAGTTTGAAGGCCGGCCACGACTCCGATCCTGGCATGGGTCTTCTCTGGGGCGCTGGCTGGCCTGGGCTAATAGCCTCTCACGGTTTGGAGGCCGGTCACACCCCTGATCCTGGCGAGGGTCTCCTCTGGGGCGCTGGCAGGCCTTGGCTAGGGCTGTGGGCGGTTTGGAGGCCGGCCACAACCCCCAATCCTGGTGGGGGTCTCCTCTGAGGCGCTGGCCAGCCTGGGCTAATGGCTGCCCACAGTTTGGAGGCTGACCATGACTCCTGATCCTGGCGGGGGTCTTCTCTGGGGCGCTGGCCAGCCTGGGCTCTGGGCTCCGCAAAGGAAGAGGTTCCATGAACCTGCTTCCCGCACACCTAGGCTAGGCTACATCTCGTAGGAGGCGGCTTCAGTGCCGGGTTGGCGGTGGCCAGGTCCTCTGGAGCCTTGCTTCCTGGGCTTCAGTCCCACGTCTCCCAGCGCTCCCGCAGTTGCCCACACCACCAGTTGCCTCAATGCAGGCTCCAGCAGCTGAAAGCTGTCCTCCTGGCAGCCGGGCCACCACACCCACCACCACCGGTAGCTCTCCGCTGCCCCTCACTGCTGAGCCCTGTCTGCTGGGGTGAGGGCGTGCTCCGAGCCGTTCCCACCCCTGGCGTGTGCCCACTGCCAAGAGGCTCTCCCTCCCTCCGCAGCCCGGCTTGGGAAGCTGGCCTTGTTGCCGGGACTATGATGCCAGCATCCCGCCCTGGCCACTATGGGCACTGCCAACTTTGTAGCAGAGTGATGGTTAATTTGCATATTACCCTTTTATTAGATAGGATATAAAAGCCTAAGCAACCATTGCAACTGAAAGGACGAGCAGCAGGCTGTGTGCGTCGACCAGGCCAGCAGGAGGGTCAGTGAGGGACGACCAAACAACCGAGCAGCAGGCTGCATGGGGTGACCAGGCTGGCAGGGGGTGGCTTTTGGGAGCAACCAGGCCAGCATGGGGGGCAGTAAGGGGCGACCAGGACAGCGGGGTGGGGGGAGGGGGAAGTTAGGGATAACCAGGCTGGCCAGGGCAGCAGTAAGGGGCGACCAAGCTGGTGGGAGGGGAGGCTGTTGGGAGTGACCAAGCTGGCAGGGGGGGCAGTTGGGGGTGACCAGGCCAGCAGAGTGGGCAGTTAGGAGTGATCAGGCAGGCAGGCAGGTGAGCAGTTAGGAGCCAGTGGTCCCAGATTGTGAGAGGGATGTCCGACTGCTGGTTTAGGCCTGATCCTTAAACCGGCAGTCAGACATCCCCCGAGGGGTTCTGGATTGGAGATGGTGCAGGCTGGGCTGAGGGGACCCCCATCCCCGTGCATTAATTTCATGTGCTGGGCCTCTAGACTATACTAATAAAGCCTAGATGGTCCTCGTGCCCTCACATCATCATAAGATAGCCACCACAAGATGGCTGCCCTCATGTTGTCACAAGATGGCCACCACATGATGGCTGGCAGGGGAGAGCAGTTGTGGATGATTGGGCTGGCAGGGGAGGGCAGTTGGGGGGCGATTGGGCCGGCAGGGGAGCAGTTAGGTGTCAATCAGGCCAGCAGGGGAGCGTTTAGGGGGCGATCAGGCTGGCAGACAGAAGTGTTAGGGACAATCAGGCAGGCAAGCAGATGAGCAGTTAGGAGCCAACGGTCCTGGATTGTGAGAGGGATGTCTGACTGCCGGTTTAGGCCTGATCCCTGCGGAATCGGATCCCTGCGGAATCGGGCCGCACATGTCTAGGCAGCCATCTTGTGACAATGTGAGGGCAGCCATCTTGTGGTAGCTATCTTGTGATGATGTGAGGGCATCACATGAGGGCACGAGGACCACCCTGCAGAATTGAGCCTAAACCAGCAGTCAGACATTCCCCAAGGGGTCCCAGATTGGTGAGGGTGCACCCCCCCATCCCCATGCACAAATTTCATGCACTGGGCCTCTAGTAATTTCATAATATTCTTTTTATCTAAAGAAGTAGAATTGCAGAAAAATTAAGTAACTTATTTCAGGTCAGGGACTTGAACTAAATTGAACCACATTCCATATAACAGCAAATCATGAATTGAACACAAATACCAGCTTTTGGCTGAACCATGAACCAACCACAATGTGTAGCTCTAAAACATGGCTTGGCTCAGGAGACAACATTGCCTGGAGGTTCAGAGCTGAATCTCGAAATCAGGCTTTCCAGGTTTGAATCTCACTCAGTTCTATAGTTTTTCAGCTGTTTAACTCTTTTAAACCTCATCTCTTTAAATAAGATATAACCTTAGCATAGTTATGAGGACTAAGTGTAAAAAGAGCAATAGAGCAAAGTGGTCAAAACCTCAGACTTGAACCTGATCAACGTGGCTCAGAGGTTCAGCAGGTTGAGCATCGACTTATGATCCAGGTGGTCACAGTTCAATTCCCAGTCAGGGCACATGTCTGGGTTGCTGGCTCGATCCCCAGTAGGGGGTGTGCAGGAGCAGCTGATCTATGATGCTCTCTCATCATTGATGTTTCTCTCTCTTCTTCCTTTTTCTCTGAAATAAATAAAAATATTTAAAAAATAAAAATGCTCAGAATTGAGAGCTGGGTTGCCTGGGGTCACATCCCAGATCCACTACTCACTATGTGACCTTGGGTGTCAGTGTGCCTCCATTTCTTTTCTTTTCTTTTTTTTTTTTTTTGGGGGGGGGGGGGGAGGGAGAGTGTAACAATAGTGCTAGATCATGTGATTAGTATGAGGATTTAATTAGTTAATATGTGTATGGCCTTAGAATAATACCAGGCATTATAATATACATGGCATATTATACATGTTCAAAATTATCTTATTCTTACTTTTATAATAATTTATCAATTCATTTGACAACATCAAACTTGAGAGATGGTGTTAGAGGCATTAGTAACATATATTCAATTGAACCAATGCCAATCCTTTTTTCTGTGATGCTATAATAAGGGCAAAATATATTTTTTCTCTCTACATGAAGAACTCACAATAATTAATACTTTATGTTGGTAAATATAGATATGATGGCATAGTCTCCTTTTGTCTTCCATATAAAGCAGTTCAATGGATATAACCCTGAAGAATCCTTTGTTCATCCATTCACAAATATTTACTTTGTCTAAGATGTACCAGACACTGTGCATGGGTCTGTGAAATACAGATGGGGGAAAAAGAAAATTCACTCATTAAAAAAATCATATAAACTTACTTATTCAAACATAATTGACTAGTGGCCTGGTGCACGAAATTCATGCATGGGGAGGGTGTGTGTGTGTGTGTGTGTGTGTGTGTGTGTGTGTGTGTGTCCCTCAGCCCGGCCTGCACCCTCTCCAATCTGGGACCCTTCGGGGCATGTCCAACTGCCAGGGAATGTCTCTGTGGGATCGGGCCTAAACTGGCAGTTGGACATCCCTCTTACAAGCTGGGACCGCTGGCTCCTAACCACTCACCTACCTGCCTGCCCAATTGCCCCTAACCACTCTGCCTGCTGGCCTGTTTGTCCCCAACTGCCCCTCCCACTGGCCTCATGGCCCCCAATTGCCCTCCCCTTCCGGCCTCATGGCCCCAACAGCCCTCCGCTGCCGGCCTCATGGCCCCCAACTGCCCTCCCTGGCCAGAGGCCCTCCATGGCTGGGAGGCCCTCCCTTGGTGGCCGGGCATGGAACGCTTGCCTTATCACTGGGGTGACAACACAAGCATTTCCCCCACCCCGGCTGCTCCGTGCCCGCTGCCCAGAGGCCCTCCGCGGCCAGGGTGGAATGCTTGCCTTGTTGCTGCGGCAATGAAGCAAGCATTCTGTCAGGCTGCTCACGCTGACTGCTCTCAGCGGCCGCCCCCCTTGGGACTGGGGTACTCCAGCAGGGCTGAGAGGACTGGACGCCACCATCTTGTGGCTATGGGCGCTACCATCTTTGTGGAGAGTGACAGCCAATTTGCATATTCCCTCTTTATTAGATAGGATCATAACCTGAGAACATAAATATTTTAAATCACTACTGTAGTTACCAAATAAAATTTAGCTATTACTTTCTTAAAATATTCTTACTTCAAACCTTTTATGAGTAAAACTATTATGTCTTGCAAATTGATATTAATGCTTGGTTGCCAATATTTTATTCTTTTTCCCTCCTCGATGTTAACTGGCTCTTTTATTTTTAAAAACTGCAGTAACATATACATAAGATAAAATTGACCATTTTAGCCATTTTTAAGTGTGCAGTTCAGTGGCATTAAGTACCAGGCAATGTTTTAGTCATATGACTATATATTAGTCATATATGTTTTCTATAATAATGAAAGGGTAATATGCTAATTAGACCAGACATCATTCCGGACATGCTTCCTGATGAAGCCAGGGCCAGAGGGAAGCCAGCCCAGGTCCCGGGTGCCTACCAGGCCAGAGGAGGGAAGCCCAGGTCCTGTGTGCCGGAGGGAAGCTGGTGCCGGCAGTCGGGGGAAGGAAAGCCTACTCTTGCACAAATTTTCGTGTATTGGTACATATATAACTATATATGTTTATATATAAACTATATGATATATGTATATATCATATATATAAAATTCTGACATACACTTAGGCAAAAGTAGCAGTGATATTGTCAAGTAGTCAAACATCAGTGTCGTGAAGCAAAACAGAGCTTTAAATGTATTTTAAGGGGAATCTGCAAGATATGTTTGATCCAGATACATCAGGCAGCCAAAAAGATAGATTTCAAGAAGTTTATGAATCAGGGGAGGAAGAAAAATAGATAGGTAACTTCGAACAGTGTTTGGTATATAATAACCACTCAGTAAACATTGACTAATATTATAACATACCACATAAGGTAAATATTCAGTATAAGTGTTTGTTCTTTTGTTCAGCTCCAAGAAGGCAGGGACCCTATTTGTTTCATTCACCACCACCTTTTGTCACTTGGTAGGTGCTCAAATTTTTCTTGAGCGAGTGGGTCATTTCCAATCAGTACAGATGCATTCAATTTCTCAAAAAATATTCTAGAAAGAGTATCTACATTTGTATAATCAGATTGAATTTATTCTTATTTATATTAAATTCTATTACTTCACAGTACTCTTTACCATTTCAAAAGGTTTATCATCTTAACCTTGTAGATCTTAAAAACAGGAAGAACCCTTGAATAATTTATGTGTTATAGCTTCTCTTAAATTCTTTCAAATGGTGTTCAATTTGAAGAGGAAAATAGAATGGCACATGTAAAACTTTGTAATTTCAAGTTACTCTTATTGACTGCTGGATTGTGATTTAAACACTGATGTCTGGAGGATTTTTAAACATGAAATCATATATTATTGCTTCATAGAATTCTAACAGTAAGGGTTAGCCTAATATAGGTTTCATTGTGGCTTGTGCTTCTAGTGCAGAAGTTAACCTTTTTTTGGCCAAGCCCCACCTAAGCATCTCTAAAATCCTGATGCTCCCCCACTGTGACATATAATTCTTATTATTCAAAAAGTGAACTCCTATTCATGTGGAGGAAGCCTAAAAGGCCATTAACTTTGTCTAAACAAGCTTCCAAAGAATATGGCATCCATGAAAGAGAAAAATAAAAGAACAGTTAAAGTACTGAGGAAGAAATAGTTAAAAAAATAACAACATGAAGTGATATGAAAAAATAGCAAATAAAGTTTCAAAACATATGATAACTGAAATGCATAAATTTGTCACAATATATATTTATAAACTGTATATGAAGCTCCTAGAACCATAAGAAATGCAAAAAATTCACTGTTAGTAACTCATTCTCAAATTGCCCCCCTTAAAAACCAAATTGCCCCCCTATCGGGTGTGTGCCCCATGTTGGGAACCACTTTTCTAGTGTCTTAAGCAAAGAGTAATTAGTGACATTTTCAAGGTAGTGGGGAATTTGCTTACAAAAAGTTTGCCAGACAAATACATTAATTGTAATGACTCCTCTTTACAGACATCTCAGGCCTCATCAATAGTGAAAATGACCTTGGGGGCAATTGAAAAACTAAAATCATGATTCCCTGTTGATATGGCATTCTCCAGCTAAACCACAAAGCTTTTATTGCAGCTTGCACATTTTACCTTGCTGTTTTCACATACTTCTCTGCTTGGCATAGAAATCTTGTAAATCAAACACACATTTGCGTTTCTGAAGAATGACCTATTATATCTCTGTCTTCTCTAAGTAGTACGATTTATATTGTTTAGACTTTATTATGAAAAGAAGGTAGCTAGTATGAACCTTACCCCATAAATTTGACTGGGTAAGAAAATCACAGTAAAATTTTAATATGTGGTCTTAGTTCTGACTGAGCCCTCCTCATCCTGCATGGTTTGATAGGTTGAAGGCAGGAAAGTCAACCTCATCTAGCATGGGGGTTTTCTCCTCTTCTGAGGTTTGCATAAGAATCCAGAGGATGGCTTTTGTGGTGCTAAGAACACAGACATTTAGACTTCAGTCCACTTCATCTAATGGGGGTCATGTCCAGACCTCAGGGTTTGGCTCCAGTGGGAGGCACGTGTTGATTGCATACTGAGATAGTTGGAAGAGGGCAGGGAGGGGGAAAACATACATCATCATCTGACTAATGATAACCTTTTGAAAAATAATGTAACAAATCATTAAAAATTTGAATAGGTAATTACCATATATGAACAGCTTTCTTTGTCTTTAAGTAAAGATCTCACCGCATGCATGATCCTATGAATCTATTCTTTAACAACAACAAAATTTTCAAGGTGTTATTTTAATGATTAAAAGTGCAGTATATTTATTTCACAAATCAAGACCAGGAACTGATTTTTAAAATACTTTGAGTATATTTTGAGCTATAAACATATTGACATATAAGAGCAAACTAGGCAGGTCCTATTAATAGAAGTGCATTAAAAAGCATAAAATGATAGAATACAAATATTGGCAGTGCAATATAATGCCAATAAAAAGCTGTGCCTGTCTTGAACATTGCCCTTGAAACTTGAGTCTGTGCTGCCAAAGGGCATTAGGTAAATCTGTGCTTCAAAATTCATCCTGGTTTCCTCTTTGCAATTTTTAAATGATTGAGTTTAATCTTTAGGAAACTGCTTGCCATCCTAGGGGAGCCCTTCTGCTTCTTTGTCCTTCACAAGATCACCGGAAGTTTTTTAGCTGTGCAACAAGGTTGAATTTCAGGTAATTACAAGAAAGCTAAACTCCTTTGACTTTTTGAATGATCCCCCCTCCACCCCAATTTAAGTATGAAGTTATGATGATGATTTAATGACAAAATTTTTAAAATTTATTTTTATGTAAAGGTAGCAAAACAATGTTAGGGCAAAGTTAATTCAAAAGTCATCCATATTACTACTGCTAGCACAATAATTTTTATAATTATACATTATCCCCCTCACATGCTTACATTCACATTTTACTTATAAAAACATTCATATAGCTTTTAATATTTATATTCCAGAAACCTTAGTTGCTACTGACAATGAAGATTCTCTATACCTTTGTCCTCCTGTTTTTTCCCCCATCACTGTATTTTTGCTTTTCTTCTCTCACCTACTGAGATCTCCTTAACTTGCTCACCCTACCCTCCTTTAGCAATTTAATTTATGTAAACTATTTTAATTTTAAAATAGCTTCCAAGTTTCTTAAATTGGGCTAAGGCGTCCCCTATCTCTAGACTACACTTCCAGTCTCTTAGATTTTCTTCTAAAATTTTTGTTTTACTTATAGCTTGAAATTTTTCAATATATCTGCAATGTGCTTTTGGTGTGATATAGGGATCAAACTTTTATTTTCTTAATAAATATTTCTAGCTTGAATATTTACTTCAAACTAGTTGTGCCAGCATCATTTACAAAATATTCTTTCTTATTGAAATGTTTTTGTTATATGTTAACTTTTATATATTGGAATCTGTTTCTGGACTCAATTTAATCTACTGGTTAATGCTCTTTCCTCTTTCCCTTGAACTTTAAGATCATTTAGTTCAATTTCAATTTCAAAATCTTACCCAGTTGAAATTCAAATTAGAATCATATTACATTAAATGTTAACTTGGGGGAATTGGTATTTTATGACATTGTCACTGCATTCAAAAATATTTATTCAGATCTTGATTTATGTCATTTAATAAAACTTTATAATAGCTTTCTTGTTAGCTTTATTCCTTTAGACATTTATAGTTTTAATCTGTCATAAATATTTCCTCCTGTATCAACTTCTAAGTGTTTATTGTGACTATAGAAAAAAAAAAGCTATTTGTTTTTGGCATATTTATCTTGTATCCTGCCACATTTCAACTTCCTGAGTAGTTCTTAGATTTTTTGAGCTTTTGAAGTATTCATTTAGATCAGCAAAAATAATTTCATTTTCCAGTGTTTATAATGAATATTTCATTCTATTGACTTGATGCACCATTAGCACTATAATAGCCCCTATTTCATGGCATTGTTTTGTGGGCTAGGACAAACACAGTCCTTAGAGTAGTGGGAGGCACATAGTAGGTCTAAGAAATAACTAATATTATTACTTCTTAACTATCAGAGCTTGTGAGTTGTTCATAGAAACATCATGCTGAAGAACCAAGAATTAAGCTGTCATTTGCTGTTTTTTCTTATTCTTTCACTATTCTCCTTTTGTGATTCTCTCAAAATAAGTTAGCTGGAAAGAAGAGCAAACAGTCCATATATGGAAATGGTACTGTAAATTGTTACCAATATAACAACCTCAGATTATTTTCCTTTGGAAAAGAAAAGTTATAGTCTAATTAAGATTAAGGCTAGATATTGAATATATGTTGGTTTAACTCAAAAGGTGTTTTACAGTTCATTTGTGCAGGTCAAGTCCTGTTAAATTTTTTTGCTTCCTAGAATTTGTTACTTTTCTTCTTCAAAGTGATAAAGCAGTTGAGCCAATAGTGACAAATTCTATTGCTCCTCTCAGTAAGTTTTACCAATAACTGACTTAAAAATTCCTTCCTTATGATGTAATAGCCTTGGGTAGTTGACCTCTTGGGGAGATGCAGCTGACAGTCAGTGGGGGAGGTAACACTGTAAACTGTCTTCACTTTCCAGGGCTGACAAGTTACATTTATTTCGTTTGGATGACATTCTGAGACCTGTTCTCTTTACTGTCACTAAACAAAAAGACCCTTGGCAGAGGGCCTAGGGCAACAAAATCATTAATTCTGTATCCGGCATTAGCCACATCCTGCTAGGGGGAGAGTGCCCTGATAACAGGAATATCCTGTCCTCGTTTAGAGTGGGAGGATAAGGGGAAAGATAGTGGGCGCCACTTTCTTCCTTAGGGACATCCTCCATGACAGCATTGGTGGAATCAGTAAGGGTCATGGTGGTGGCTGTTTCTGAAAAATTAGGAGCTGGCTGAAAAATCAAGTCAGGTATTTGCTAAATACTAACTACCAGCTGGTTCACTTTCTACAAGGAGCCCAAGATGTAGTTCAGGTATTGTCTTTCAGTCTAATAAAATAGACTCTATAACTCTTCAGTTAAAATATTTTATTGAGTTCAGAAAACTCAAAGGAAAGAATGAGTGAAGTGATGAAAACTATTTCCAGAATAGTTCTAGGAAAGGATGACTGGATCAACTTCTGGGAATATGTGTCTTAGATATGTAAACCACACAGATAATGACCATCTCCTTACACCATTGCTTCAAATAATTAATAAATAAGGCCTATTTGGAGAAGGTCCAGTGACAGAAACCTCACCCCTATGCATGGTGTACTAACAATTATTTTTTAAAAACCCAAACACATTGCATTGAATTAATCCCTAATTTGTTTGAATTTTCAATGTACTTCATCTAACCATATGATTTTTACCATTTAATTCTTGTGCCTGCACACTCCTCTCATTTCTAAAAAACAAAAACAACACATAAACAAAACATTAAATTCAGGGCAGAAATTGAGTACAATCTTCTAAATCATGACACTGGTTTCAGCAGCATTCATTGTCTTCTAATACGAATCATGTATGTCTGATTAAAGGTGGGGGGTGAGGTGGAGGAAAAGCTCTCTTGTGGCTGAAAATGATCAAGAAAATCAAGTTTGCTATTTACATCACTCAGTGGAAGGGGGAAATTTCTGTCATTACTGAAAAACATAAAATATTTATAGTACACAGGATGTATGCTAACACCAGAAGGTAATTCAGTGGGAAAATGCTTTACACAGCATTCCATAGACACTATATTGGTTCTTGAATTGCAAAACTAGCCCAGACTAGACCTCTCACTGACTCCTGCAAGTTTTGTCTGATTCTAGCTTCCTTCAGAAGAATTGCTGCAGAGTAGCTTAATTCTGGAGCTTTCCTAGGTCTGATTTAATTCAGCATATTTTGGGTAATTCTAGAGTAGACCCATGCTAGTCTCTGTTATTACAAAATTAGTAAAAGACTGTGGTGGGCTGATGTCTCCCAAAGATATGCTGCCTCCTAATGCCCAAACTTACGCATGTTGCTTTTATTTTAAAAAGGTGTTTTTTGGGGGACGATCACTTAGGAAGTTTTATAGTGTCTAATTACTGAGGTGTATACCTGAAACTAATATGTCAACTGTAACTTAAATATATATATACATATATATATATATATATTACACATGTCTTTGCAGATATGGTTAACGCTCTTGAGAATATCCTGGATTGTGCCAAGGGGCCCTAAATGCCATCACAAATGTCCTTAGAAGTGAGAGATAAAACACAGAGATATGAAGGTGGAGGCATAGTTTGGGTTGTGACCTAATGACAAGGAACACCAGCAGCAAGGAATGGATTCTCTTCTGGAGCCGCTAGAGGGAGCAAGGCCTGCTGACACTGATTTTGGACCTTTGGCCTCCAGAACGGTGAGCAAGTTTGTTTTAAGCCACCAGATTTGTGGTACTTTGTTATAGTAGCCTTAGGAACTAATACATACTGTATAACTAGGACATTCATCTTTTTAGAAAATAATTGATCAACATGAGAACCTAGTTAATAAGAATTAGTAAGAATCCCCTAACATATTTTTGTGGGTAAAACACCAAAGTGCCATTTAAGAAAAATGAGAGGAACAAAAATGTTTGTATTATTGGAAAGGTATATGGAGAAATATTTCAATGACATGTATTTGAAAGATGCCTTGTGACCTTGGTGCTGCTCAATTTGAAGTTTACCAACACTGGCTCTGAAACAGACTTTTTAATCATTGCACCAACGTCCACAGACCTGGAATTAATTTAGACGATATTTCTAAAACTATCCTGTCATCTCCTTAGATTAGTAGCCAGTTCTTCCCTAAGAAGTATATACAGAGACAGGTACAAATTATGATGTGTCCAAAGGATGGAATTACTGCTGGCTTATAGCATAGTAGGAGGAACATGATCTTGCTCCTTGCCATCAGCCTCTGTATGCTCAGGCCATAGAAGGCTATCTTATCTGTAAGAGCAGCTCTTTGTACTCCAACTCTCCCCTCTCCATCCCCAGCCCACTTAGGTCAGGGATGTCCTATTTTCCTTTCTCATGCTTAATCCTTACAAAAACAGTTTCATTCACATTCATGGTTTCAGTTGCCTCCTGTATGTCAGTGACTTCAAGGTCCCACTGTTAAATTCGCCTCTCCTCAGAAGATACTCATGACAATATTTCGCTGAACTTAAACTTTGTCTTAACAAAAAATTCTTTTGCTCATCCACTAAAAACGAATTCCTTGCTGGCTTCTTCAATTTATCTTCATTGGTACTCACTCTGGTTCTGTTAATATAATCAGATATTTTACTTTCCTTCATCCCCTGCATCTAAGCCATTAACCAATTTTCCAGTTTTTCCTTTAAAAAATTTCTTGGGCTCCCTTTCTCATCAGAGTTCCAACCCTATTTACTTCATCCTTCCAGACCCAAGCAGCCTACAAGCCGGCTGGGTTAACTCCAGCTCTACCATTACTCCTCTCTGGCTATCTTTCACACAGCCGTCAAAATGTTACTGTCGTAGTACTCACTCAGAACAGTGGAGTGGCTCCTTGGTAACTACTCACTATGCCACACGAATTTGATTGCACTCCATTTCCAGTAGGTAAAGATACTCTTTTTTTTTTCTGCCAGCCATGTAGTTCTCCACCACTGGTTGATTTGCTCAGAGAATCTAACATTGACTTGAGTAAACCTAATAATTATACATGTGAAAGCAATTTTTACTTTTATGTCACTTGTATAGTATGGATAACAGAATATGATCTATTATTAGGTATGTTACTAGATTTTTGCTTATTTGAAACTTTTTGAGTTGTCTTACCCACCATTGATGCATTAAGCATCTTGCAGGGACTGGATTTAGCATTAATCCCCTTCTCTTTTTTTAAAAAATATTTATTTCAGAGAGGAAGGGAGAGGGAGAGAGAAACATCAATGATGACAGAGAATCATTGATTGGCTGCCTCCTGCAGGCCCCACACTGGGAATTGAACCCACAACCCAGGCATGTGCCCTGCTGGTGGAATCGAACCATGACCTCCTGGTTCATAGGTCCACGCTCAACAACTAAGTCACAGCGGCTGGGCTAGCATTTACTCTTTGCTACTTCCCTCTGCCCCAAGCACAGAAAGGTGCACATTCAAAAGTTTGACAATAAAGTCATGAGCAGCTTAACAACATGTTCTGAGAAATCCTTTGTTAGACCATTTGTCATGTGAACATCATAGATTGCACTTACACAAACCTAGATGGCTTAGCCTACACTACACGCACCTAGGCTATAAGGTATACCACTGTACATGCAGTCCATCATCGACGGAAACATTATGCAGCACATGACTGTAACAGTTTCCTGTTCTGAACGTAATGCTTATAGGGAACATAAACTACCGCACTATACACAGAAATTTGAAGGACCAATAATGGCAAACGACAAAAACATGAAAGACTTTGATCTCTGCCTATTTAAATACTGCTGAAAATCTTTTGACTTAATGAATATATTATTCACATAAAAATCCTGTAATATCTGTGCCAATTTTCAGAAAACAAAAAACTGTGCATTTTGACCCAAATGCTGAATCTGCATTATTATCTCATATATGTAACTGTATAAGGAAAATGTTAAACTAGGTTCAGAATATAAAATAGTAAAAATTGTCTCCACCCCCTTTCAGACAAATCAGGAGATATTATTGCCTATAAATGATAAAACAAGGTAGATATGCAATATTGAATATGTTTGTTGATTCTTAGCTTAAAAAAAATCAGGTAGCTATTCCTAATTTTGGTCAAAATTTTTAATTCTTAAAGTCAGTAATCTATAGGCTACTAAGAAAGATGTTTTAAGGGAGCAAGTTCAAAGTATATACAACATGTGGAATATTTTTTAAAATCTGAAAAAAACACTGTAGCACTTAAAAAACAGACCTATTTAGCAATGAGTATATTATTTCTGCCTTTCAAAGATAAACTAATATTAAACCTACAAACTTAGTTGTTCCATTAATGGGTTTAGTAGCCAATTTTGACAAGTACCAATATCCCAACAAAGACTCATACATACCTCTCTTAATATCAGTTAAGAGAACATAAATTTAGTTCTATTCTCAATTTATTACACTTTTCTCATGCATTCATAACATACCACTATATTAATGCACTGATACAAATTACAGAACAAATTTTTAAAAATAATTTGAGTCCCATAAATCACAATTTGTTAAGGCTCACTGATAGGTTAAGAGAGATAAGCCCTGGCCAATGTGGTTCAATTGGTTGGCGCATCCTACAATGCACGGAAAGGTTGCAGGTTTGATTCCCAGTCGGGGTACGTGCCCAGGTTTCAGGCTTGATCCCCAGTAGGGGGCATACAGCAGGCAGCTGATTGATGTTGCACTCTCATGAATGTTTCTCTCTCCCTCTTCCTTCATCTCCAAAAATCAATAAAAACATGTTAAAAAGAGAGAGAAGCCTGCAAACACTTAAGATTTCTAAGATAAGGTTATAGGAATATTAATTATAAAATACTATAACTCTGCCCTAGCTGGTTGGCCTGCAGACCAAAGGGCACACCTTGGTTGCAGGCTCCTTCCCAGCCTGGGCCCTGGTCAGGGCTTGTGCAGGAGGCAACCAATCCATGTGTTTCTCTCACATCGATGTTTCTCTGTCTTCCCCTCTCCCTAAAAAATCAATGGAAAAATATCCTCTGGTGAGGATTAACAAAAAAATAAAAATAAAACAAAAATACTGTAACTCCTTCCTATATTTCCAAGATTTAATAGAGACAGAACAACATATGGGGATTAAATTCAATGAAGACACAGATTGAGGTAAATGAAAACCAGGTTGCATTGATTCTAAGTTTGCTGCCCCACATCTAAAGTCAAGATGATTAAAAAAGCAAAGCAAAACTTACTTTCAAAAACAGAGGTTTTAAAACTTTCTACTCATAAAAAAAGCTGAGCCAACATTAAAGTCAAAATAGGGTTTTTATATTTTTCAGAAAAATTGAGTGAAACACCCTTCTGGTTTTCTCCTAAAATTCAAGTTTCTACAAGTATCCTTGGGGACATTAATAGGAACTTGTGAGTTTTCTGACTGAATTACTTTAGCATTTTTCCATTTAAGCACATAAGTCTTTCTACATATGATTTGCATTCCTAAGGTGCAGTTACTATTTTGTATGAGATAATGGTGCTTTCTGTGTAACCACAGCCCTATATCTATCAGCAAAATACAAATATATGTATTAGTATATATTGACCTAGAGGGTGGTATTGACATTTATTTCACTTTTTAACTCCTATGAAGTAGGTGCTATTATCATTCCCATTTTACAGATAAGGAAATAGAGGGATCGAACCAGGGTCACATGCTAGGAAGTGGCAGAACTGGGATTAGAAGCCCTGGAAATCTGGTTCCAGAGGCTACATTCTTATTCATAAGCTGTCCATTTTGTACTCCTCACACTCACTGGAGTGTATTTTTACTTTTAAATAAATTAATGTATTTCCTACCAGATCAGTGGTTCTTAACCAGGGTGATTTCGCCCTTCAACACCTGCTCTCCTCCCCTTCTCTAAATCTAACTGGAGGACAGCTGGCAATGGCATTACGGGCGTCTAGTGGGTGGAGACCACGGATGCTACAAGAATCCTGTAATGCACAGGGCAGCCTCCCACAACTCCTTCATCATCCAGCACAAAACATCCATGGCGCTGGCTGAGAAACTCTACAATAGAATATAAATTCTAGGTGGTCGGGGTACTAAGTTAATCTCATTAATGCTGTCGTCAGTCCTAGAACGGAGCCTGGTGTATAGATGGTAAGTAACAAACATTTGAATCAATGAGGGTTCTCCTAGCCAGTTTGGCTCAGTGGATAGAGCATTGGCCTGTGGACTGAAGGGTCCTGAGTTCGAATCAGGACAAGGGCATATGTCTGGGTTGTGGACTCCATCCCCAATAGGGAGGGTGTGCAGGAGGCAGCCGATCAATGATTCTCTCTCATCATTGATGTTTCTCTCTCTCCCTCTCCCTTCCTCTCTGAAATCAATAAAAATATAAATATTATAAAAAAAGAGGGTGCCCTCAAATAGGGTCAAATGGATGCAACAGGACACACACAGTAAATTGAAGTGACTTTAGGGCTCCCCAATCCCATGTCTTTTGGGTTTAATTTTCTCCCAATGACTCTAAGTAAAACCAGTTCTGCCAAAATAAGTCTTTTTAGTTAAGTGGGGCTACTGCAAGGACAAACATTTTTTTTTTTATAGATCCATGGAACCTTTAAATACATGGAATTTTGTGAGTTCAATATGTAAGTAGTAAGACCCTTTTCTTGAAAGCCTTTAAGTATCCCTTCAAACAGCATCTATTTAAGGGATTGGCAGACATCCCTAAATTAGATGGTAGCAGTAATTAATTGATGATATACTTCAGTGGCTGACAAATACTTTGAGAAAGTTTGAGATAACATTTGTTTGCAAGTGTCAAACCTCCCCCCCCCCCCGAAAAAACTGAATTATATAGTACACATAAGACAAAGACAGAGCTATTATTTAAAAAGAAAGTAGTACTTGAGTCCACTTCATTCAAAAAATTTTATAACCATAATATTCTAAGTATAACTTCATCCTGTATTTTTAAAAAAATCCAAATGTGTAACATCTGTCAATCTATTTTCAATTCTTCCTCTTACACCTCAAAGAGTTATTAAACATTATGCAGAAGGCATATGTTCTTATGTAATATTGCTTGATTTACAAAATTCTTTCCCAAGGAAAAATTAAAAAGGTTGTTATATGGATATTCAAATAATGCTAGGGGGAAAATGACACATTTCACTTATCAGTTCTGTACGTAATGAATAAGTCTGCTTGCCCAAATGTTAAATTATGAAACCACACTATGTAAAATACACCTATTAGATTTAAAAAGAAGTTAAATCTATATTTATTTACTAGCACTGTTAAACATTACACAAAACACATTCAAGTGGCAAGTAATTATAATGCAAGCCCTTGCATGGCAATCCAAATTTATTGAACTACTGATGCTAAGTTATACAAAATTGCACCACTTTAATTAAGGCTTTTAGTTTACATTTGGCCACCTCTAAGTAGTTGTAACATTAGGTTGGTCAATTTAAATACTGTGGCTCCCTCTTGGATAGACACACAATCTTTACACCCAAACATTAATGCATACAAAGCAACAAGGCATTGTTAAATAAAACAGCAATAGTTACTGCAACTTGGGCCTTGTGACCAATTATACATGATTAAAATTACTTCCCACATTCACATCCACAGTACTCGTCCACCATTTAACATCTCAACCAAAACGTTACACATGTGAAACAATCACTAACAGGCAAAAATACTAAACCTGTATATTTGGTATTGCAAATACACTTATGCATGAGCAAGCAAGGGATTCACAGTGAGAATCTACAGCTGCAGAAGCCTGAAAATGATTTACAAAAATTGTTAAATCATTAAAAAATTGTTTGAAAATATACACTTCTTGTTGTAGACCCCCACTGTACACACAACTATAAACATTGTTCCCTATGTAAACAAAAAAGGAAACATATAAGAGATTTGAAAAATCTGGACATTTCCTTCCCAACAGATATTAAAGGCAACGTCTTTAATCTAAGACATTATACTGAAAGGACTATTGTATTTTTAAAGACAAGATCACTGTCTCCACAGGTTTTTTAAAAATTAAAAAAACTATATAGCTGTGTTAATCAAAGCGCTTATTTGTACAATACAATGATAATGACCTTGATTTTCTTAAAAAAAATTACAATAAGCTACAAGTATCAAAGAAGCAAAGTTATCTGGAGTAGTCTATATAGGAGCTCTTTGGACTTTCTTTTATTATGCTAAAATAGTGGTGCTTTTAGGATTTACATTATTGTACTCTCCAAAACAAAGTATGGGGCGTGTTATAGTATACAGTACACCATTTTCATACATGTACAACATTGGTGGATGAAAATGTCTCTTAGCAGTAATACTGGATTGTAGCCTCTGGTTTTACCAGATGCATACACTAGGGCTATTATATAAGTAAAAATCTCTCTTGTGATACTGGAAAGTGATTAGAATGTGCAAACTGATGTAGTAGCTTTCATCCGCCTCTTAAAGGGTACCACCACAGAAAGTCCATTTAAGATGTTGGTAGGTTTAACAAAGTTGGAATGCTGGCACTGTTGAATTGGGCAACAGTTCTTCAGACCTGTCAAAAGAAAAAAATAAACTGCAAACATGGGTTGAAAACAGCACACAAAAGAGCCAAAGGAACACATTAAGACAACAGTGTTCAAGGTTTAAAGACGAATAGAATGCAGGCTCTTGTCTTCATTACATTAATGACAATATATCACAACTCATAGCAAAGCAAAGCAAAGCAAGGGTAGATGCTTTCATCTTTTTAGAATGCCTTCATCTAACCTGCTGCCATCTTGAAAGTCAAATGAAAGTCTTAGATAAAAAAGGAAGTATCCCTTAGTGCAAATCTCTGTGTATTACCTTCCAAAGATTAAAAGCAGGGGGAGATGGGAGGAAATCACATTAAAATTTTAGGTCAGTTCAACTTTATTAGAATTAAGATGAAAAGACAGCAATATTACCAAAATTGGTGACTCTACAAGTGTTCGCAATCCTAGAATTACATCTTAAGTATAGAATGCACAGCTCACTAAGGTTCCTAGTATCAGAAAATCAAGGCCTTTTTCCTCATTCTTCCAATAAGAGTGGCTAAAAAAGCTGGTTCAGAGAAGTATACAAGAAATTATTTCATGATGGCTCTTTACAGTTGAGTTATATATAGATTTTCTAATTCATATTTAAACACATTCTATCAAATTTTAGATGAATGTCAGAAAAAGGCTGGTATTACACTAAAATTATATAAACTTAAAAAATGGTGATATAAATAAAAGAAGTAAAGTCAAAACACATTGCCAAATATCTATTTACTTTGGATGATTTTCTCCATACATGTCTGGGCTAAAAAAATGGTCCCTTTTTTTTTTTTTATTGTTTTTGTGGAGATCAGACTTGTTGCAAGCTCCAGAAATGCTGTTAATATGTATGTGTTTGCTGATTTCCCAAATGCCTCAAACTTTAAGCCCTCATTTAGAGTCTGAGTTTGCTAAATTTTCCTAGCAGATTGAATGTAGCAAATTGGAAGGGACAGGTGGGAATGTGTGAGTTCAGGCACATGTGTGCTAAGAATGGGCATGTATGTGGTCAGGAAAGAGAGAATGTCAGAAGTGAGAGGATATAACTCTAAAACAGAAAGCCTTAAACAGAGAGTAGGGTCAAAATCCCCCAAAAGATACAGAACCAGAGTGCTATGGTAGTACAGGGCCATTTAACATAAGAAGCAGCAGAACGACAAACATATGAAGTGCTCAATGATAAGAGTACAGTACAATATGGTTTAATTAACCCTGAGCAGGAAACCATTATTATTGGCAAACAGCAGTAGCTAAAATGGTTGAGGATTTATCATGTGCCAGGCACTGATCACCCGCTTTATAAGGTTTAACTCATTTAATATGGTTATTTTAAAAAACTATGTAAAAATGTTATATGCTCAGTTTTCCCTTGCTACCTCCTCTGTGGCTGAATTTGTGGTTCTCTCTGGCTGGAATTCTCTATCCCCTACACAATTTCTACTTGACTTTCATATCTCAGCTTAGATGTCTCTTATAGAGTTTTCGTGTGCCATACCTGGTTTGGTGTCTGTTACATGCTCCTATAGTACTCATTAAAACATAGTACTCATTAATAACTAAGCATGGACTTGGCAGCCAGTCCATGGCTTAAATTATGTACTCCAGATCACTGGATTCAAATTCTGGCTTTGTACTTACTAACTGCAGGGCTTGAACAAGTAACAATCTTTTTGTGTCTCAGTTTACTCATTTGTAACATAGACAGTATTTAAAAAGAGTGCCTGGCACATGATAAACGTGTCATGGATTCTTATTATCAGTACTAGGCTGGATTTATTCTATAACAGCATTTATCATATTTTGCAATTATTTGTCCAACTCTACCACCAGACTTCAATTAAGGCAATGAAGAGGCAAAGAGAGGTCAGTATTGTTCATCACTGTATTGTCAGCAAGAACCAGTGTCTCATTGGGGCATAAGTATATATTAAGTGAAATAGAATATTCACTTATGTGTAATACTTTACTTCTGATGATATGTAAATGAAATAATTATTTTAATCACTAAGATATACTAACTCATGAATATCTTAAAAGGGAAGTAATTATTTTTTTAGAACAACAAAAAATTCTATACTTGCTGCCTTAGCAAGAGTGCCCTAAATGAAGTTGAGGTTACAAGTTAAAGGAAAAGATTTTAAAAAGGAGGAAAAGAAATGAACATACCTGGCTCAGAGCTACAATGCATTTATATATTAAAGCAGCTGACATGATGACTTTTTGCGGGCCTTCCCAGGCACTGGAGTTTTTCTGTTAATTTGCCGCACTAGGTCATAAAAGATCTGCAAACATATATATACATATTTTTAATTTACAGGAGACAAAAAAAACTAAAAAAAAAAAAAAAAAAAAAACCCTACAAACAAACAAACTCTCCAAAAAACCAACAACCATCAAAAAATGAAAAAGTAAAATTAAAAAATAGAACTTTCCATGGATATAAATGAATCCAAGAAAGCAAAATTTTTTTTCCAGTTAAGAAATAAGAGTAAAACCAGGTATTCTTATAAATGCCAAGTTCTTTTCTGTTTATTTTTTGGGAGGGCTAAAATTGTTCTCCTTAAAATAAGCGCTGGGTTGAAGGAGCTGCGGAGATCTTAACCTTACTTCAACATTTACTCTTCTTCAAATCTTTCCAAGTATTTTTACAATATGACTTTAAGCCCCTTCAAGGCAAGAACTGTGCATGCTTTGTTCAACTTGCTCTCTTTTACATAACACATCTTTCATATACCCAAAGACTTAATTTGTCTTCCCCACCTCTACCATTATTTTTCCAGCCTTTCTTTTTTTCATGGTTTGTTCCACTTTAATGAAGAGGTTAAAATACACTGTTGCTTATTAACATGCATATTATTTAATACTAGAAGCCCAATGCACAAAGATTCGTGCAGAATGGGGCTTCCTTTCCCTGGCTGCCGGCACTGCCTTTCCACTCCGGCCCCGCCTTCCCACACTGTCCAGAGGCCCTGAGTGGCTGGGGAGGTGTGGAACACCTGCATCGTCACCATGGTGACAACACAAGCGTCCTGCCCCCGGCCGCTTGGCAATTGCATATGCAAATTAACTCTATATCTTTGTTGGGTTAATTTGCATACTCACTCCCTATTGGCCAGTGGGCACCATGAAGGTACAGTCAATTTGCACCTTTCTCTTTTATAAATGTAGGTAAGATTTTTGCCTACAAGAATTAACAAAGCTCTCTGAGCCCTAGCTGGTTTGGCTCAGTGTATAGTTGGCTTGTGGACTGAAGGATTCTGGGTTTGATTCTGGTCAAGGGCACATGCCCAGGTTGCGAGCTTGATCCCCACCCAAGTACGGGACATGCAAGAGGCAGCCAATCAATGATTTTCTTTCATCATTGATGTTTCTCTCTCTACCTCTCCCTTCCTCTCTGAAGTCAATAAAAAATATTAAAAGAAAAAAGAAGCCCTAAGCTGGTGTGGCTCAGTGGATAGAGCGTCGGCCTGTGAACTGAAAGGTCCCAGGTTCGATTCTGGTCAAGGGCACATGCCTGGGTTGTGGGCTCAATCCCCAGTGAGGGGACTTGCAGGAGGCAGCCGATCCATGATTCTCTCTCATCATGGATGTTTCTATCTCCCTCTCCCTCTTCCTTCCTCTCTGAAATCAATAAAAAAATATATATAAAAAAGAAAACGAGCAACAAAAAAAGCACCCCGAGTACACATTAACTTGGGGTTGTGTTAATACACATACATTATTTTCCATTAATTCTGCATGTTGAATAACAAATAGAGTTTTTAAAGTATATTTCACCATACCTCATTAACATTTATTTTTGATTTTGCAGAGGATTCTAAGAATGCACAGTTGTTCCATTGTCTTGCTAGATTTTGACCTTGTTCCTTTCCTACAACTCTTTCATCTTCCAAGTCACACTTATTACCAACCAGAATCATTGGAACCTAAAAATATATTTGTGAGGGTAAAAAGAAATAAGTAAATAAATATATGCTATAAATTCAAATTCAAAGAATTCTTAGAGTCAATGTTAAGGATTATTTTTTATATTATATCAGAGAAAAATATTAAATTAATAATTTGTATTAAAATTTACAGTTAAATATGAAAGCCTTAATAGTGTTAATTTAAGAACCTTTCACATGAAAATTTTATAAAACAAGCTAGGATCTGTTTATGAAAGGGGAAAAGAACCCTTAAGATTATATCACACTGCAACAAGACCTGTTTGAGTTGTCTTGTACCCATGGTGTGGGGAAGTGGGTTTTTGATATCTAAATCCAGCCTAGCACCAGGAATGCTCAGGGCCTACTCAAGAAGGCAAATATCCTTTCCACTAATATTTACAGGGTAAAATAAGATTGTTGTTAGAGTATTAAATTTGACAGTAAAATAGTAGTCAAGTTCTCGGACTAGTTTAAATTGGCTAAGTGAAATAAGCGAATATTCTGGAAAAAATTAATGGTACTGGACAAAAAGCTGTTCCTAAAGTGTTAACTAAAATTGTTATTGGTAGTTCATCTCATGGTAAAATTGCGTAACATGTAATGAACCTAAAGCAGTCATATTTTAATTTAATTTAAATTAAAATTTAAAAGCTATCAAGACTACATTATAAAATTTCCAAAAGCCTTCTAATACTTAAATCAAAAAATGGGGGATAGAAGAAGAATATCATGTAAGGAAAAACATCCTGTAAGTAAATTACATCTAGAAAATTTTTACTTTAGAAAATTAAGTTTCATTTGTAATGCTAACAGCAAGACACCCATGAAAAACACACATGGTGTCAAAACAAGCCAAAAGAAAATCATTAGGGCAAAAAATGAAAAAGGATCCCAAGTCAAATTTATAGAAAAGATCCCTTTATTAACTTTTGGTTGAGAATATGTTTGTATATTTTCAGAAAACAACTCCAAGACCACGTGGATTCCTGCAACAGAGGAATTGACAGGACTGCTCCAGCCATGAAGAGAGAAGAGTAACAGTCCAGAGATGGAAGACGCTGACGACGCCTGGCCATGCTAGCAGCCATTTGTCCACTATCCAGAACTGAAATATCATTGCTGACATGCACACATAAGGAACTGTTTGACATTGAAATTGGGACTCAAAAGAAAGAAACTCACTACAGACTGATTCATTTGCCTCTCAGCATAACCATTATTGCTAGTCTCATTTTCTGTTCTTTTAAGTGTATTTCTAGTATCACATGATCTCACTCATCTAGGGGAAATAATGAACAACATAATCTGATGAACAAAAACAGACCCGGAGACAGGGAAGCTTCGATCAGACTGTCAAACCTCAGAGGGAAGGTAGGGGAGGATGGGGTAAAGGGGAGAGATCAACCAAAGGACTTGTATGCATGCATATGAAGCTTAACTAGTGGTCACGGACAACAGGGGGGTGGGGGCATGCATGGGGAGGGGTTTGGGATGGGAATGGGGGGGATAAGGACAAATATGTGATATCTTAATCAATAAAGAAATAAAAAAAGATCATATCACAACAGACTTATAACGACACGCATTTATCAAATAATTATTCTCAATATTTTACAACTTAGAAAGCAGAAATTTGAAAGTCCCTAAAGTAAATTTTTTATTTAGAGTCTGTAATTAAAATGCTACAAAGTTACAATCATCTTTATTTACTAAAATCTAGACCACATTAATCATGCGTTTGGATGCATGTGATGTTGTAATTTTAAAAGGACACTATGGAAAAATAACACTTATTCTTCAAAACTCCCTTTAATCATTTAGAGATTGACTTTCTAAATAATTTTTGGGGAGGGAGAAACCAAGATGGCGGCATAGGCAAACACCTAAACTGCTGCGCCGCACAATTTTCAAAATTACAACTAAAAGACAAAATGACATCATCCAGAACCACAGGAAGGGTGGCTGAGTGGAAATTCTACAACAAGAAGGAAAGAGAAAAGCACACTGAGACTCAGAGGAGCTGCAGAAGGCAGAGAAATGGAGGCGCACGCGGAGAGGGCTGGCAACTGAGTACGCGGCTGGCTTTCTCAACTGTGAGGGACACAAAAGCTCCCGACAGCTCTGAACTACAGTTCCGGGTGAGACTCTGGGGACCCAGACTCATTCGGGGAGAAACTGGACTGTCTGGCAGTGGGCGAAACTCGAGGGTGGCTTTCTCTCAGAGGTGCTTGCAGCGATTACCGCAGGACACTGGGAACCGGGAGGCTTCTTAGGGCAGGGCTGACGGGAAGCCATTGCTGTCTGCTCAGCCCTGAGACTCCGCCCCATCCAAGCTGAGCACAGAGGCTTTTGCAAGTCTTCTTCCATAAGGATGTCTCCAGCACAGAAGTTCTCCCAGCGTAGACACAGCTGATCCTCACAGCCAATTGGCCTGGAGGTCAATTCCTCCCAGTGATACCAACAACAATCAAGGCTTAACTACAATAAGACTGTGCACACAAGCCCACCTAGAGTGCACCTAGGGGTGCACCTAGAGTGTCCACCTCAGGTAACTGGGGAGGCTGAGGCACTGGGCCCCATAGAACACCTAGCACACAAAGCCACTCTATCAACTCAGGGAAGCAGCCAAAATGCAGAGAGAAAGAAACAGGTCACAAATGAAAGAAATGGAGGAAAACAAATGACTGGATATAGAGTTCAAAACCACAGTTATAGGGTTTTTCAAGAATTTTCTAGAAAAGGCTGATAAATTTAGCGAGACCCTTGAGGATATGAAAAAGGACCAACTAGAAATTAAGCATACACTGACTGAAATAAAAAATAATATATGGAGATCCAACAGCAGACTAGAGGACTGCAAGAATCAAGTCAAAGATTTGAAATTCAAAGAAGCAAAAAACACCCAACCGGAAAAGCAAAAAGCAAAAAGCAAAAAGAACACAAATATGAAGATAGTGTAAGGAACCTCTGGGACAACTTCAAGCGAACCAACATCCGAATTATGGTGCCAGAAGAAGAGAGAGAGCAAGATACTAAAAACCTATTTGAAGAAATAATGACAGAAAACTTCCCCCACCTGGTGAAAGAAATAGACTTATAAGTCCAGGAAGCACAGAGAACCCCAAACAAAAAGAATCCAAAGAGGACCACACCAAGACACATAATTAAAATGCCAAGAGCAAAAGACAAAGAGAGAATATTAAAAGCAGCAAGAGAAAAACGGTTAATTACCTACAAGGGAGCACCCATACGATTGTCAGCTGATTTCTCAACAGAAACTATGCAGGCCAGATGGGAGTGGCAAGAAATATTCAAAGTGATGAATAGCAAGAACCTACAACCAAGATTACTCTACCCAACAAAGCTATCATTCAGAATTGAAGGGCAGATAAAGAGCTTCACAGGTAAAAATAAGCTAAAGGAGTTCATCAACACCAAACCAGTATTATATGAAATGCTGAAAGGTATTCTTTAAGAAGAGGAAGAAGAAGAAAAGGGTAAAGATAAAAATTATGAACAAATACATATCTATCAACAAGTGAATCTAAAAAGTGAATAAAAAATCTGATGAACAGAATTAACTGGTGAATATAATAGAATCAGGAGCATAGAAAGGGAGTGGACTGACAATTCTCGGGGGGATAGGGGTGTGAGGGGTGTGGGAAGAGACTGAACAAAGGTCGTACACCTATGGATGAGGACAGTGGGGGGGAGGTGAGGACAGTGGGGGGGAGGTAAGGACAGAGGGTGGAGTGGGAACTGGGTGGAGGGGAGCTATGGGAGGAAAAAGGAGTAACAACTGTAATAATCTGAAAAATAAAGATTTATTAAAAAAAAAAAAAAGAATTTTTTGGGGAAAAAAAAATCCAAATTAGAAAATCAAGAATTTTGGCTTTTTAGGAAGATATTATGGTATTATATTAATAAATACTTGTTTAATGCAACTGATAGAAGAAAAGTACAGTAGTTACTACAGATAATACAAAACAGATTTACTAATTAAGAAGTGCTTCACTGAGGACACTATAAATATGTAGGGTGCCCCAAAGTTTTTATTTCAGAAGTCCAAGAAACAACAGCATTTCCTAGAAGTTTCACGATATGTACCATAATTTAATTATAGATATTATAGTGGTTCTTGAAAGTGTTGAGCCAGACCAGCAACATCAACACCATCTAGAAACTTGTTAGAAATACAAATTTTTGAGCTCAATCCCAGACCTAATGAATCTGAAAATCTGGGAGTGGGGCAGTCAGGGCCTGACAATCTGTTTTAACCAGTTTCAGCTAGTGATTTAAAGCAAGATCAACTCTTGAGAACCACTGCTATATAGAGTAAGATGAGGAATTAAAACAATCCTTTTGAAGTTTCTGGAATACAGGGATTAAACTCCATTATGGTACACTTTGAAGGGGCATGTAAATTAACATTAGAATCTAATATGTTTGTTGGTTTCCTGAAAAATAATTATTATTATGCTCCTTTTCTGTCATAGTTTCTTTAGGTGTGTTCACATGTTAAAAAAAGCTCTTAAATCTATCAGTAATGTGGCCAGAACATAATTCGCTCTATTAGTTAACATTTGTCACCCACATCTGTCCTTCCTCCCCATCAAATGCATGATTTAAAAATGGGAAGGATATAAATTTTATTTTACACAGGTTAAGGGGAGAGGAGTGTTTTCACTTTCCATATTATACATATTTGAAATAGGTATGAGGGTTAAAGATATATTTTGCCCTCTCAAGGAAAAAGTTTTGAAATACAAGCCCCCCAAATAAATACATCAACTGTAAATTCTCAGTTTTAAATTGGATATCACTACAATAAAAGTTCAAAATAAAGTACATTTATTTATTAGGATGTCAGCTTACATCATCAGTGTCTTTAACTCGAAGAATCTGTTCTCTCAGATCTTGTAAATCATTAAATGTGGATTGTGCTGTGATGGAATAAACTAATGCAAAGCCTTGTCCATTTTTCATGTACAAATCCCTCATTGCTGTAAATTGTTCCTACAATAGAAAGAGTCATTAAAGAATAATGTGCCAGTTAATTTGACAATTTTCAAAGTCTATAATTAGAGCTCAATGAAGAATATTGTAATATTATGTAACATATCTTTAAATTACAATCTGTGGCAAGATGCTATTTGAAAAGTTGGTATTTCAAAAAATAAACTTTTAATTTAAAAATGATACACCAAAGCAGATTTATGTGCAATAACTATACTCAAGTGGAATAGAAATATCCTGTCTCTAAAAGCTACTTAAAGGAAGCTTTTTAATATTTTATAATTTGCAGGGCACTCAAATAAGTCCCCAAGTTACAGCTACCTCACAATGCTCTAGTACTCTGGGGGTCCACCAGTATGCTTACCTACATCATGCCATTTCCTATACCTTTTCTCTTCCATTAGGGTAGGAACACAGTCCATGGCACATATCAGGTACTCAAACATTAGTTGAATAAATACCATATATCCAGAATAAACCTTCCCTTCAGTTTCAGATACCAACAAATCTAGTTGGTTCGTAAATACTTTAAAGGAGGAACGATATCATTCAAAATATTTCACATAGCCACAGAGGAATATATCTTATAGAAATAAATAAGTATACCCAAGTATTTTCCACATTATTTAAAATATAGTAATAAATTTTAACATACTTTAAAAGTACTAGTGAGACTGAAAATTTTCATCCAAACAACTTTCTACTTATTTTAAAAATAACTAACCCCCTGTAATTATAAAGGACAAACAAAAAATAGAATTCAAGAATAAAAAGGCTTTACGATTTAATGCAAGTAGTACTTTTAAATAAGCTAACTAACATGTCTATAGAATATTAGCATTTACAAGGAGAATAGTGCATAAGTTGTGCATGTACTTTGGTACTTCATTTTACATACCGTTCCTGCAGTATCCAAGATTTCAAGCATACACTGTTGTGCATCTACTTCAACTTGCTGGGGGGAAAAAGTAAAAATAGACCTTTATTTTTTTTTATATAAATGACATATCTTATTATACACAAAAGCTAATATGATATTTAAAACAGATTATGGCAACTCTAATCTCAAGCAATACTTTAACAGAAGAAAAAACAGCTAGATAATTAAGGTCCACCAACTTTGTATTAGGTGCAAAAACCATGTATTCTGACTCAACACAGATACTGACAAGATCCAAGCTCAATATGAATCACTAAACACTTAATTCTGGAAAGAAAATTATTTTAGCCCTAGCTGGTTTGGCTCAGTGGATAGAGTGTCGGCCTGCAAACTGAAGGGTCCTGGGTTTGATGCCAGTCAAGGGCACATGCCCGGGTTGTGGGCTCGGAGCCCAGTGGGGAGCATGCAGGAGGCAGCCGACAATGATACTCTTTCATCATTGATGTTTCTCTCTCTCTCTCTCCCTCTCCTTTCCTCCTCTCTGAAATCAATATAAATAATTTTAAAAACCCCTTTATTAAAAAAAGGAAATTATTTCAAAAAAAGCTTAAAAAATTGAAACTAGTTGTAGTGTGAATAATATCAGAAGTGATTCTGTCTACCTCAATTCTGCCAATATTTTAGAAAGAGTTTCATTTTTCTAGATAACCACATCCCCCCTTCACTGTATTGGAATAAAATCTCTGGTAAAAAGAAAGCAGAGGACAGCTATAAAATAGTGTTTCTTTGTTACCACCTTTCACCCAACATTTTCTAGGGAAAAAAGTTATTTAAAATTAGCTGTGGAAAAAAAAAGTTCTACTGCCTCACAGCTAGGGTGCAGGAAGGGCTTTCCAGTTTTATTTTGTTTTTGTAGACTGTGGAAAAGGAATGAATGAAACACACTGACTGCATAGCAGTAGGGGCCATGCTGGCTGCTACATAAGGTGAGGCATAACTTTCTCGCTACATTAAAATGTCTCCACATTAAGTTCTATTGTCATATGTTGTGTTAGCGAACATAGAAATAAACTTTTCTATTATGAGCAGTGACACTTTCTCAAAGAGTTATTAGTAGGAAGGTTAGGGATACTCCTGTACTCACATCTTTAGGTTAGAAAAAAGGGAACTCGAGAGTATTTTTAAATCTTTGGGGTGGGGTTTGGATGGAACATGAAGCTTGGATGGAACACTTGAAATGGATGGCCTAGCTCTTAAGTTTATTTGTCAAATTAAAATGTTGGGGTCATGATAAACTTAAAATTCTGAGAGAGAGAGAGAGAGAGAGAGAGAGAGAGAGAGAATGAAAGAGAAAATGAGAGAGAGGGAGAGCGAGAGCTAAGTCTTTAAGATTCTCATAAACTGGTAGACATGCAATGCAAAGAAATAACCAAGTGTAAATTTTTCCCACTATGTAACTAACATTCAATAATTATAAAGCTAAAGGCAATAATTTATAGTAAAGTCAAAAGCAAAAGGCCTTTTAAAGTAACATATACCTTTCTGTAAGAATCTTCTATCGTAGGATCATATTTTTCAACAAAAATTCCTTGAACAAACTGTACAGTCTGAAAAAATTAACATACCATTATATTTATAAATAAAAGAACAAATCCAAATCTGTACATTTCAAACTATTGATTTCACATAGTAGTTAATGCACTGATTAAAAAAACAACCACATTTGAATGCATGCGTTTGGTGAGATTACCTTAGAAAGTTGTTTTTAAAAAAAGTAATCACTATGCTCTTTGTTAGGTAAGTCTAAATTTAGAGATCACACTATATTTAAAATTTTTAAAAATATTTCCAGTTTATCTTAATTGAATTTTAATTAGAAAGTGGCTAATTGATGTGTGTGCACACACAACACTTCCCCATTACTCTGGATATAATTACACATGAAAAAGCAGCTCACGCTCTGTTGTACACACTTCTCAGTTTGATTTCAGCATGTCAAGTTCTGTGCTAAGTGGTCAAATACATGGTCAATCTATCTTATTGTGGGGCTTTGCTAAACTCTCAACTACTCATCAAGTTATTTTCCCTAAGCTTCTTCCCTTACCTAACCACCATCAAGCTGTGTCTTTTTCTTACTATACTTTTCCTTGATTCAGAAAACATGACTGTCAAAATAATGTAAAAACTGTATAGTCAGAGGTGTTATTTGAAAAAGATTTTTATAAGCTTTAATATTTTTCTAACATAAAAAATATATATGACAAAGACCAAAATTAACTCCCATGTAGCTCTGAAATGCACACTTATATGCCCTCTGTGCTGACCTCCAACTGTATTCTGGCATATTTCATATTGGTCTGGAACCAGTGTTCCAGAGAAAATATGATCTACCGAGATACAACTAAAAGTTGACTAAAATTATAAGAAAAATATTACATTGCTTCTAAAATTACTGAGATTTCACCTTAATAGATAAACGAAAACAAATAATCAAAACCTAAAACTCAACAGAAGAACATGTCTTGGAGTGAATAGCTTAAGTATAGTGAGAATGACTTACCAGAGCAGATTTTCCAACACCTCCTGAGCCAAGAACGACTAGCTTATACTCACGCATGGTGCAAACCTGTCAAAAGCTAGTACCTATTAAAGAAAAGACAAAAAATTCTTAAGTAATATATCTGTAATCAGGTGGTCCTTATATGAATAAGACCTTCAAGCAAATAGATTTATTTAACAATGATTACTATACCACACTAATATGGAGCATCCCATAAACAGACTTACTAAAGAATGGGCTCTTTTAACAGATCAGATATAGAAAGAAAGTGCAGAATTACAGATATGACTTTCAGTACTTCCTAAGTTCAATTAGAATAAAACATTTACTCTATTAAGAAAAAAAATGGGGGGGGGGAGGCTGAAGAAAAGCTTGAAAGGATATTCTATTGGTTAAGATGGCAGTAATAGACATGTTTACTTTCCTTTCTATCCTGAGTCACAAGTAGTTGAATGCCTACTAAGTATAGGAATATACCAAATTGGGGGTGAGGGTGGGGGGGGGGGGGAGAGGGAAAATCCTGCCTTCACTGAGCTAATATTCTAGAAAGATAAATAGGATAGGGCAGAAGTCTATAGACAAATCCAGCCCACCATCTGTTTTTGTACATAAAGTTTTATTGAAATACAGCCATGCCTATTCATTTGTGTATTGTCTGTGGTTGTTATCTTGCTGTGATGGCAGTTAAGAAGTTACAACAGAGACCATCTGGTCTGCAAAGCCTAAAATATTTACTTTGCCATTTATAGAAAAAAAAAAATTTCTGACCCCTGAGATACATGAATGGCAAGTTGAGCTAGCAGAGAAAGCAGACCAAATATTCATTGCTGAAATGGGAGAGGTACAAGGTGTCTGAAAATGGTCAGGAATCAGTGGCAGAATTGAATATCAATGGCTAGACTCTGTTCAATATGATGAAATACTAAATATCAATAACAATAAAACAAAAAGAAGCAAACCATACTAAGGCTTATTGTAAAATTTCAGTATAGAGAAAGAAGACCCTAAAAGTTTCCATGATAGGGGAGAACATGAGAATACAAAGCTCCCACATTCCTAGGGGAAAAAATTTGGTCAGTGGCCATGATACAAAAGTAGCCACCAGAACAGATTTTAAACTTTCTTCTTAATCAAGAAATAATAATTCTTTAGTCATAGCAACAAGTAACTACCAGAACTGGTTTAAAAACATTTAATCAACCAATAATCATTTGCTTCAGTGAATATAATTCTGCAAACTAGTCACAATCTGATAGCCCCTTCTGAAAGTCAGTCAATCACAAATGGACTCACTTTGGTATATTTCTTTGGGTTAAATCTCTTTATATGTTCTTTCCTTCCAGCCTATATTCTTAGAAAAGATATCCTTTGTTTAACCTGTCTATGACAGTCCTTTATTTCTCAAGATGCCAGGTCTATTGCCATGGACTTCCTTTCAAAACTTTCTCCTTCACTTCTGTCTAATATATATACTAGAGGCCTGGCGCACTGTTAGGGCCATCTTCCCCGGCTGCCAGCAGCCAGCCCTGGCCACCACCGCGCCCCGCCCGCAGTTGGGCGATCGGAACCTGCCTGCAGGCGGAAGGGACTAAGAGGTTGCCTGTGGACTGGGTCGGCTCCTTCGTTGAGCGTCTGCCCCTTAGTGGTCAGTGCACATCATAACGACCAGTCGGTTTGCAGTTCGATCTATTTGCATATTACCCTTTTATTAACCCTCCTCTAACCTCACAAAAAGTTAGCTGCAAACTTCCCCATTTACTAGTCCCTATATTTTATTTCTAAACTTGAACCCATCATTCCCATAGACTTTTTTTTGTTCCTGAATATAGTATCCCTAACTTTTATGAGCTGTATAGTTCTTACCAGATTATAATTTTAGGTAAGAGGATATAAAGTTAAGTTGAACCAACTTTCAGTTTTAAGGATATTCTATAATATAGCACACATATAAATTTTGGACCAATAAAGAAATTACTCTTTGTAAAAGTTTAACCAAAGCCAGGTTTATTTAACATATAAAAAGCATTTAAAAATAGAATTCCGGCCCTAGCTGTGTCACTTCGTGGTTTGAGGGTCAGTCTACACTCTGAAGATCTGTAATGATTTACCTGAGAAATATTTTTAAAAACTTATAATTCTAATGATAGATGCCTCCAAATTTGTGTTTCTGAATCCAATTAGAGTGAATGTGGTAACTCTGGGGACAAGAATTTCCTAAACATCCCGAAGAACAAACCAACTACGTTAATACAAATAAGACTGATCTCCAGCATCCCTTTATCCATTATGTAGGTGGGCTATATCACTCTTTAATGACTTCTTTGCCATTTTTCTTTATCTACAACTTAAAAAAAAACTCACTTCAATGAACACACATCAAAATGCCAACCAATCAACAACTGTCTCACTTGAGTGACAGTGCTTCTAATGTTAACATTAATTCACTCCTGTCTTTGAAAGTTTGTTGATCTTTAAACTCTAATTCCCTAAAACCATATAAAACTAGCAGTCTGCTCTGTTCAGGGAAGATTGTCTGACTAGGATAGCTGTTTCTTAAAGTACTCAATAACTTAATCTTTGTTTTTTGTTTCAGATATGAATGGTCTCTCTTATCCTTTGACATTTGACCTAAGACCTTCATTTGGCATAATTCCAAGTGAGGCGCTTAGACAAACAAGTGTACTAAATAAATAGGCTGCTTGTGACCCACTGCTATTTGTTCTTTGAACTTACTGCCAGATGAGTCTGTCTTAACAATGATGGGAGCTCCAACTGGTTCCTTGAGTTTTCATTGCTAAATTTCTTTTGTTATCCTAGGACTTGCACCAAATTGATCTTTGTGTAAGGCAATTAGGCCTTTAGGTTTTGGCTTGGAGGTATATTGTTTGGTAAATATTTTTGCCATTAGTTTAATTCTTTAGTAACTTGATTTGCTTTTGTACATCGATTTGTGAAAAATGTGTTTTGTTTTGTCTTGAACTGTCTAGTTTCATTCACAGAATGGAGGATGCTCCGTTTGCAATGGATGGAGGCATAGGCCTGATAAGCCTCCAATTCAATTCAAACTAGCCCCAAGTACTAAAAGGTAGAAGATGAGTAAAGCCAGTGACCAAACAAAGGAGAATGACTGTCAAACTTCACTTTGGGTCACTTTCAAAACCTTCATGATGGCATATTATAAGGTCAATATTGTAGGATTGTTGATTATGCGGCTCTTTCCTAACCTCTACTTGGTTAGGGAACCTGAGAATCTGTTTGCAAAGACACATCTACTAAAAATATTTTTTAAAGCACTCAAATCATTTTTATTTAGGAATAATTTACATCCAATGAAACAAGTAGATCTTAGGCATTGCAGTTAAATTAGTGTTGACATTTTCTAGTACTGGCAACCACAAACACAGCCCTCATTAAGATTTAAAACACTTTTATCACCCAGAAAGTTCCCAATGTGCCTCTTCTAAGTAATTATCATGACACCATTTTTCTTGTCTCTAGTGATCTCTTTCTTATTTGTCAAAGCCAAAACCTTCTCTAGGTAGAATTTGTGTCTTTTATAAACTTCCAATATAATCTTGTTTCTTGCACTTAAATTGGTAAATGACAAAAATTGTGACTAACAATTGTGACTTAACAACTAGACCGATGGTCAACTTTTGGAATGTCAAAATTAATACCTTAATAGGAACTAAAATTATATGAAGAACTATGGGACAAAAATAACACTGAATAATTAACTTCTTTAATTGGTACTCTGGAGCTTCAAAATACAACTAAAATAGTCTCTCTTTTCTTCTCTACTGCTCAAACTGTTGGAAACCTACCCTTCCTGATTCATTCTGTCTATTTATACTACCCACAAAATCCTTCTATTTCTTCTGCTCCCCTTTCCCTTTACCTCTGAAACAAACTACCTTCCTGAGGGTTTCTCAGTAAGGGAACAATTAGACTAAACAATGAACAGCCCCTTTAATTGTCTAAGTAGAAAGCAGAGCTATAAAAATTGAATTTAAACACTGGCCTAGAATTTAGTTGAAATGATGTTTAAGGATTTTCCTAAATCTCAGGAAGAATGACAGAAATTTGGTGCAGAATTCCAACTTAATTACTAATTACTTAATTTCCCATAAAAGAAAAAGGTTAAAACAGCAGGATAAGAAAGACCAGATTCAAATATCTTTTAAAAAAGTGACGTAGAGAGAACAATAACCTACTTAGTTTCTATTTCAAAAGTCTTTCTTATGGGTAGATTGGTCAAGATTTAAAGTTGCAAACAAAATAAAAATGACTTGATAGAAAAAAAAATTGACTTCAGGAAATTTTAAAAACCATTTTGTGGTAGACCCTAGCTGAGGTACAGGGAGACAAGTCCCTTCTCTCTGATTGGCTAGGAAACTTAAAATGGAAAATTGTAACTTAGAAAATATACAACGGCTAAGCATTTTCAGAGACCTCACAAAGTAAACAACCTAGAAAGAAAAACTGAACCAAGGTGTCTTTGTTTTCTAAGAAACGGGAGCCTATGGAATAGGATACCTGTATATACTACAAGTAGAGCCATTGGAAGAACCATTGTTCCATGTTTACTAAGGAACCAAAGTAGAAAGATCCCATATCTGCCCCATAACGCTGCTCCAAGGGAAACTTGAGCACGTAATACTAGTAATTCCCGGACCTGTCCTTACTGGGGGTAGGAGTAGACTGACTATACAGAGTCTTAAGGGAATATTTTGGGTGATGGAAGTGTTGTAAAACTGGTTGTAGTGGTGACTACACAACTATAAAGTTACTAAAACCCCAAAACAAAAACACTGACACAACTAAAAAACAAAAATACTGACTGAATCAACATAAAAATTACCATTTAAAAAACATTGACTATTGCCCTAAGCCAGTTTGGCTTGATGGTTAGAGCATCAGCCCACAGACGAAGGGTCAGGGGTTCAATCCCAGTCAAAGGTATGCATCTCAGTTGCAGGCTCCACCCCTGGCCCAGGTGGGCATGTGTGGATGGCAACCAATCGATGTGTCCCTCTCACATGAATGTTTCTCTCCTTCCCCCTCTCCATTCCTCTCTCTCCAAAAATCAATGGAAAATGTCCTCAGGTGAGGATTAAAAAAACAAAACATTGACTATAAAAAGTAAACATTTATGGAAAGCACATTTTTTTCTTTTTAAAAACATTTTTATTTGTTTAATCCTCACTCAAGGACATGCTTCTATTGATTTTAGAGAGAGAGGAAGGGAGAAGGGGGTGGGAAGGGGCTGAAAGAGAGAGAGAGAGAGAGGGAGATATGGATGCGAGGGCAAAACATCAGGTTGCCTCCCGCACCCACCCCTACCTGGGATTGAATCCACAAACCAGAGATGTGCCCTGACTGAGAATTGAACCCACAATCTTGCATGGGATGGTGTTCCAACCAACTGAGTCACACTGGCTAGGGCAGAACTACATCCTATATAATAAAAAGGTAATATGCAAACTGACCCTAACAGCAGAACGACCGCTGGACCAGTCACTATGAGGCATACTGACAACCTCTTGGGCCGGCAGGCTCTGATTGCCTGATGGCCACCAGTGGCGGGGGTGGAGCTGGTGAGCAGGCGGGAACAGCCGACCTCTTGGTTTGCTGATGGCAAACGGGGAACCGGGGGTGGGTGGCAGTGGGGCCAGCTGCAGGCAGCTGGGGAAGATGACCCTTGATCGCAGGCCAGGCCTAGGGGCCATACCCGCACACGAATTTTGTATGCCAGGCCTCTAGTTTTTTAATGAAATGATTGGGACTCTTTTTCCCAGTTGCTTCATTTATCCATAAATATTACTTGTTGCCAGAATGAATCATGTTCACCCATATTAGTGCTTCTATAAGTAATTTGTTCCTCCTTTTTTTTTTTTATTGTTGTTGTTAATCCTCACCCAAGGACATGTTTCCACTGATTTTTTACAGAGGATGGAAGGGAAGGGGGGAGAGAGAGAAACATCGATGTGAGAGAGACACATCGATTGCCTCCCGCTGGGACTGAGGAACTTGCAACTGAGGTACGTGCCCTTGATCAGAATTGAAACGGAGAGTGTTCTGTCTGCAGACCAACACTCTAACTACTTAGCAAAACTGGCTAGGGCCCTTCTATTTTTTATTACTGACAAAAAAGATCCTTTGCATGGGTATAGGACATTTTCTTTATCCATTCACCAGCTGGTGGACATTTGGATTGCTTCCAGCTTATTTTAATTTTAGTAAGTCAACCAAAAAGAATTTTTACCACAGAGCCCTATGGTCATAGGAAATTGAAAATGATTCAAATTTTGAAGTAGAGAAATGTGATTGAAGTCAGCAATAGACTTCCAAATCTAAAAATATAGTGACAAAACACATCTAACTTATACTAATAAGTTTTTTTTTTTAAACAAGGAACACCAATAAGAAGAAATACAACTAAACCCAGTCATTATCTTTCATTAATTTTTTTCAATACTTCCTTATATGGACCCAGCAACCATAGTATTTTAATTTAAATCCTGATAAACACCAACGCTAGAAGTACTTTTTCCTTAAAAATAAAACCTAACAGTACAATAGCCAAAATTTGTGAATATTTTTTCAAATCTGTGTTTTTTCGTACACCAGTTTTGAAAAATTGTTTCCAGATTCTAAGACTGATTAAAAAAACCTAATTGTGAATACCAACTCTAGAAACTGACCATTAGTTTTCAGCAGAAAAGATAATGCTGAACAATAAGAAATGTCTGTCATTGGCTTGTTGGGGGGGAAAGGGGAATAGGAAAGAAAGTGGTGGTACCCATGTATTTGTGAGCCAGAGGCAGAATCTTCCTGTACTAGTGTTCTTAACTTCAATGCCATGAACGAGCACTTGAAAATCTGTGAAATCCTAAAATTTCATGTACAATTTCAAGATGGGAAGAGTTATATCAGAATTTCAAGGGGATCTGTGATAAGTAATGTTTAAGACATTGAGAATTATTGTTCTTTCACAGATCTTCAAAGAGGGACAATTTTGACAGCATAGCATAGTGTTCATAACACCGAAGTTTCAAATCCTGGTTTTGTATAACCTCAGGAAAGTCATGAAAACTTTCAGAGCTTCACTTTCCCTATTGGATAAACGGAGACAATAATAACCATATGATAAGGTTGTGAGGCAAATATACAAATTGTAAACTCCACAAAAACTAGGATTTTGGTCTGTTTATTCATCATTGCTATATCCTCAGAATCTAAAACAGTGCGTAGTATATAGTATGTGCTCAATAAATTAAATAGCATGTAGTAGTTTTCCTTGAGTCCTGGTACCATGCAATATTAATAATCAATAAAAGATAGCTTTAAAAAATAATAATAGCAGCAATGGTCTGAGTGCTACTGCTCAGTACATTGTAGCAGAACTGCTCCTCTCTCAGTTGAGGATCACTATACCATTTTACCTTTTAGCTCAATAAAACATAAGAATGCAGGTGGGGACTGCTGTACAGTCAGTCTGATTTATAAAATTTCTTCCAGGTAAGTGAAGATATAGACTATATATACTAAAATTGGTTTCCAACAATATGGGGGTTCTATCTTTATTTTAGTCCTCCTATCACTCACTGTAACTAGTTTGGAATATATTAAAATAAACTGAACTATACTATAATTCTTTAGCTATAGGCTTGAAGGTTTACTACTATATTCCACTAAATACATTTTAACATCTCTGAAATGGGAATGTGTCTTACAGCAACTTCCTCTCCCCTGTATTAACAAAAAGCTAAGAACATATTAGTATTTTGAATCATTAAAAAATGTATTTCAGGTAGACTGGGAATTAATCCCCTCTTACAAGTTTTAAAAAAAACAGATCACTACATAAAAATATTGTTAGTACTGGTGTTTTTTGATCCTTAATATTAATTACACAAGTCAATGACCTTTACTGGGTGGCAAGTTACACAGACTGTAATTCTGACAGTCTAGAGAAAATCTCAGTGTTACTACTTTGGGATACTGAGAAAATCTTAAGATTGTATTTAATTTTTTTTTTAAGGCCAAATATATATTTTTAATGATTTCAGAGAGGAAAGGGGAGGGAGAGAGCGATAGAAACATCAATGATGAGAGCGAATAATTGACCAGCTGCCTCCTGCACACCCTCTGCTGGGGATAGAGCTGGAAACCTGGGCATGTGCCCTTGACCGGAATCGAGCCCAGAGCCCAGAGCCCAGAATTAAATACCAGGTCTCTTGTTCCCCCAGACTCTTTTATTTCCTATGTGGCATCTTATAGAGCGTATTAGCAATCTCTCTGAGGTTAGCAACTTGCTGAGAGATGAGTAGGAGTTTTGTATAGCTATGTTGATGTGAACCTCCAAGATCTGATTTGTTTACTTTCCCATTGCTTGTTTCTTTTTAAAAAAAATTTCTTAAAATAAATCTTTATTGTTCAGATTATTACAGGTGTTCCTCTTTTTTTTTTTCCCCCGTAGCTCCCCTCCACCTGATTCCCCACCCCACCCCATGCCCTTACCCCCCGCCACTGTCTTCATCCATAGGAGTAAGATTTTTGTCCAATCTCTTCCCGCACCACTCACACCTGCTTCCCCTGAGAATCATCGGTCCACTCCCTTTCTATGTCCCTGATTCTATTATATTCACCAGTCCATTCTGTTCTTCAGATTTTTTATTCTCCTGAGTTTTAGATTCACTTGTTGGTAGGTATGTATTTGATGTCATTTTGTTGTTCACAATTTTTATCTTTACCTTTTTCTTCTTCTTCCTCTTCTTAAAGAATACCCTTCAGCATTTCATGTAATCCTGGTTTGGTGGTGATGAACTCCTTTAGCTTTTTCTTGTCTGTGAAGCTCTTTATCTGACCTTCAACTCTGAATGATAGCATTGCTGGATAGAGTAACTTTGGTTGTAGGTTCTTGCTGTTCATCACTTTGAATATTTCTTGCCACTCCCTTCTGGCCTGCATAGTTTCTGTTGAGAAATAAGCTGACAGTTGTATGGTTACTCCCTTGTAGGTAACCAACCGTTTTTCTCTTGCTGCTTTCAAGATTCTCTCTTTGTCTTTTGCCCTTGGCATTTTAATTATGATGTCTTGGTGTGGTCCTCTTTGGATTCCTCTTGTATGGGGTTCTGTGTGCTTCCTGAACTTGTAAGTCTATTTCTTTCACCAGGTGGGGGGAGTTTTCTGTCATTATTTCTTCTAATAGGTTTTCAATATTTTGCTCTCTCCCTTCTTCTGGCACCCCAAAAATTTAGATGTTGGTACGCTTAAAGTTGTCCCAGAGGCTCCTTACACTATCTTCATATTTTTGGATTCTTTTTGTTTTTCTGGTTGGATGTTGTTTCCACATATTTCAGATCTTTGGTTTGATTCTTGGGGTACGTTGATCTACAGTTGAGTTTCTGTATATTCTTTATTTCAGACAGTGTATGCTTCATTTCTGACTGATCCTTTTCCATTTTTTTTGGCATTCTCATTAATAACCTTAAAGGTCTCATCAAGTTTCTCAGCGGTTTTAAGTAACCTTGAGTAACCTTATAAATGTGGTTCTGAACTCTATGTCATCCAGTAGTTTGCTTTCCTCCGTTTCTTTCATTCGTGACATGTTTGTCTCCACATTTTGGCTGCTTCCCTGTGTTGATGGAGTAGCTTTTTGTGGTAGGTGATCTATAGGGGGCAGTAGCTCAGCCTCCTCAATCACATGAGGTGGATGCTCTTGGTACACCCCTTTGTGGGCTGAGTGCAAAGTCTTGGTGTAGTTAAGCCTTAATTGCTGTTGGTACACTGGGAGGAATTGACCTCCAGGCCAATTAGCTGTGAGCACTCGCTGTGTCTATAATGGAAGAACTGCTGCGCTGAAGACACGCTTATGGGGCAGGACTTGTTTCAGTGGAGCTTTGGTGCTCACTGAGTCTGCCTCTTGAATGTGTCACTTATGGATGTGAGGAGTTGAAATCTGGTGTCTCACACTGACCACTAGGTACACTGGCTTCTGGATCTCCAATGGGGTTCAGGTCAGCTACTGTCTGAGGCCACCCAGCAGGAACTACAGTGAGAGCTACAGTTTTCTCCTCTTTGCTTGGGGTTTGGAGGTTTTGGAGCTGTCTGACCTGGGCTGCAAGTTTGCTAGGTTAAGCTGCGATAGGGTAGGCCTTTCTTATGCTAAATCCGCTGCTTGGAGCTTGGGTGGGTTTGTAGGTTGTGCAGGGTGGGGTCTCAGGGTGTCACTAGGCTAGGGTGTGGCAAACAGCAATGGCTGCTAGTTAGCCGGCTCTGAGTCCCCGACGGCATCCGCGAGTCCCGTGCCCCAGTGCAGTAAACAATTATTCCTGCATGCAGCTCTAAAAGCAAGCCACCCTCACTGGCAGACAGTCCAGCTTCTCCCCGTAGGAGTTTGTGTCCCCCGTGTCTCCCCAGAGTAATCGGGGATTTTAGAGTAATCGGGGGCTTGTCTCTCTTCGGGTTGAAAAAAGCAATGCCTGCCGCCAGCCCGGATCACGCGCCTCCATACCTCAGCTTTTCAGTGCTTGTGCACGTCTCAATGCTCTTTTCTCTTTCCTTCTAGTTGTAGAACTTCCACTCAGCCAGCTTTCCCGTGGTTCTGGGTGATAGACGTTTTGTCTTTTAGTTGTAGTTTTGAAATTGTTGTGCGAGGCAGCAGTTTAGGTGTTTACCTACGCCGCCATCTTGGATTCAATCCTTAATTTTCTTGAACTTAAATTTTAAAAACCTGAAGGTAAAAAAAATTGTGGAATTGTCTTGTAATTTACCCCATGTTGTTATAATTTTAAAATATTATAATTATTGGCATTTTTAAAAAGTGGGTATTAGAAACTAAAAAAATACTAAGTTTAACAAGTCACTCAATTCAGAATGAATAAAATATTAATGCTGACAACACATGTGTTGAATAAAGATGTGTCAGCAATAGGGGATATCTTGGTTAAACATTTTGCCAAAAATGATGGTGCTTGGTCAACCAACTATGAAACATTCTAGTTTGATTTCCAATACAGCTGATGAGATTTTGTTGGTTTACATATGCTATCTTTTATGGTATTTCTTGTAAATAATGGCATTTATATGTGAAAACTGGATGCGGTTTGGAAGTTATCTGTAAAGTTAAGAATTGCTAATTAACAATAATATGCCTATGCTAATCTGCAAATACAGCATTATTTGAATCAAGCTTTAATCTATGTACTTAACCAATGATATTAACTCATTAATTAGTGAGGGACTCCAAGATCCCCATTTTCTTTGGGTGGTTAAACAGGCAAGAACAAAGTATACTAGTATATGCATAATGAACTTAGAAGTGTTATTAACGGTGCCACTTCTCACATATATTATACTTCATCATCAAGAAAGTGCAACTCCTGTAACAAGCTGGCAATTATACAATTATAAATATGAAGCATGACTCACATTACTTCTCCAACAATCTAAGAATACAGATGAAGAAAACCAATTAAATATGTAAATAACTACCAAAACACTGAAAATTCCAATACTGTTAAAACTGGAAGTATTTTTGACAAATATTTCAAATACTCTGCTACTTTTCTTTTACTAAAAACCTTTTGGTTATTTTAGGTATTTATATGTCATTTGCATTTAAAGCTTCCTAATTTTAGTTACTTATATAGATCCCCTAAAATTTGTGTGAATCAATCAAGTCCTGACCAAAGTAACTGATAGTTCTTATAGTTTTACTTGTATTTCTTGCAAAATTCTTGAGTATCCTGTTCACTAATTTAAAAGGTTGTTTTTTTATTGTCTTCTACAACTTTCTCCATTTATTTTGCAGCTTGGCTTGCATTGTTGGTTCATTTTATCAATTTAAGAAGCTGTTTAGTTCTAGTCTCAGAGAAAATCATAGGCAAGACATGGAAAGACAAGAAAACAACACCTCCTGAAGGCTCTATCCCAAGTCAGGTTCCAGGAGGTGTTTCGTAATTGCTTGAAATGAGAGTTGAGGAAAGCAGCAGACACAATCATGTTCCACATTAAGTCCAGTAAACTTGTCTAAAATAGTATTTCATCAACCAGAAATTATTAATTGGCATTTTCACAAAACAGTAACTCTGAGCAGAAAATTATGAAGAGATTTATGAGTCAAAGAAAAAAAATTAAAGTTTTAGTCGAAATGTATTCACTATGTAAAAGTACATATCAAACACCATTCTGTATAACATGTATTTTTCATTAATAAGACCTAAGACAGACCCAACTTCAGATGTTACTGTTCCTAATATGAACTACAAGAGTAATTCTGAAAATCATTTTGGGGAAATGATTTTCCCCAATGCCTAACAAAATGATCTATAATAATAAAAGCATAATATGCTAATTAGACCGGATAGCTGGACATCCTTCTGGAAGAAGCTGCCACAGTAGGGCGAGGCAGAGGTGGTTAGGGGCAATAAGGCAGGCAGGCAGACAGAGGGGTTAGGGGAGATCAGGAAGGCAGGGAGGCGAGCCGTTAGGAGCCAGCAGTCCTGGATTGCGAGGGGGATGTACGACTGCTGGTTTAGGCCCGATCAATCGGACATACCCCAAGGGCTCCTGGACTGCAAGAGGGCGCAGGCCGAGATGAGGGACCCCCTCCCACCCCGCTGCAACCCAGTACATGCACGAATTTTGTGCACCGGGCCTCTAGTAAATATATATTTTAAAACTCTTGGCTGTTTACTTGGTGTTGACATTTACTGAGGACCTACTCTGATCTAAGAAATGTGCTAGAACCCGAGGATTAAAAAATAAATTCTAAGAAATTATAACTTTTATCATTACTGTAATATAGCATTCAATATTCAACATCAATATATAATGAGTGCCTACTACATGTTCTAGGCAATGGGAATAAAACAGTGAACAAAAGACCCTGTTCTGAAAATTTATATATCCAGAGGGGCAGGGGAAACAAAATCAACAGAAAATATGTTAGATGTGATAAGCACTGTGGAGAAAAATATAAAGCAAGGTAAGGGAGAGAGTGTGGAAATGTGGGGATTGTTTTATAAAGGGTGGTTATAAAGAACTTCTGTTAAAATGAAAGTAACATATAGCTTACTGCCAAAGAGTCCTTTCAATGGATTGCTATTAAATCCTGTTTTTAACAAAAGGCTCTGTCATCAGGCTTTTTTCTGTTTAGTATTTTTAAATCAACATCTTTGGTAGGATGACATGTCAATTAATTTGTGGTTGAAGTTAAATTTGGATTTTGGAGAGCTCATGGCTTTAATGCCCCTTCTTCTTCTACTATAGGGGCACAATGAGATTTCTGGAGGAATCTAAATGTAGTTGTTCTTATGAGGGACTGTTATTCAGTAAAAATGTCACTCAGTGTTTTCCTTTGCCAGCTCTATACCAGATATTCACTCCACCCTGCCCCCCCCCTTCCCAATCAGTTTGAAATTCTTTTATCTTAAATGATAAGGGCTAAGTAAAAACACTTAAGTCAAGTGACATTACTTTTCCCACTAAACACTTTCTGGAAGAGATGATACCTGATTTCTCCTTTCTGCCTCCAATTCCCAAAGTAGTATGTTAGCAGTTAAAGAGAATTACTGTGTTCTCTTCTCACTCCCAAATAAAATTAACTACTTCAAATATCAGAAGAATCTGGTTAATCTGTTAGACACAATGATAAAAATAAAAACGTTTGACCAGATTTAAAAATTATTTTTGGAGGAAGAAATAAGAGGTCTAAACACTATCTCTCATAGCCTCTTTTAAACATAAAAGGTCTAACAGGGAACTACAAAACAAAGCTGTTTAAATGAGTATTGCTTACCATATTTACTTTCTGAGTTGTCTGACTCTCATAATCAGGACAAATGGGAAATGTTTCCAAACTTATAGTCAGCTGAGAAAGGTCTTCTCTAAAATTTTAAATCTAATCAAGTGCAGAATTTGTAGACTGTCAAACTGTTTATAGCAATTTCTCTATTTTGATCATATTTATAATATCTCAAGCAGGGGGAAAATTATTCCCTTGCACTTTCCATAATATTGCCACTAAATAAAGATTATTCCAACATACACTGTGACATGCAAATGAAGGTCATGTTTTCCAGTTTTATCTCTGGAGTTTTAACCGCAGTTACCTTTCAGTTCAGTACTTGATCACATCTCTGAGAGACTATATTAACTACAGTATAATAATTTATCAGTAATGTGACTAATGCAGAAGAACCAGTTTCTTTATAGATTTCTCAGCCAAGTCAATAGGTTAACAAGGTAGTTAAGTGACAAAAGATAAAAAAATAAAAAAGATTTCAACAGTGTTTCAAAACAGTCAAGAAGAAATAATGTGGGCTCAAAGGATCACTTTATTGGTTTCTAGAAGATCCTCTCACACAAGTTGGATTTGTGTAGAACTCTCCCTGCTCCCAAGACTAACTTGGACATGACCTAAATATTAAACTGTCAGTTTTCCCCCCTTCAAATCTGATATAACTGTAAATTCTACAGGCATACAGAGTGACTCAAAGATCTACTGTGTATTCCAAACATAATTTAGGCAACCTGAATATGAACATTAACTTTATTATTTGCTGTTTTACAATTGGATACACACACACACACACTCACACACTCACAAATGCATGTACATGCACCTTAGTTAACTGTATTTTACTGGAGGCTCAGTGCACGAAACTCGTGCACTGGTAGGGGTCCCTAGCGGCTGCCGGCCAGGGCCTCCTTCCCTTCCCCCAGCCGGCTACGCCCCCTGGTCGAACTCCCAGACGACCTCCCTGTAGAGGGGACAACTTGCATACTATGCTTTTATTATATAGGACTAGAGGCCTAGTGTATGAAATTTGTGTGTGGTGGCGGGGGGTGTCCCTCAGCCCAGCTTGTACCCTCTCCAATCTGGGACTCACAATCCAGGACTGCTGGCTCCCAACTGCTCGCCTGCCTGCCTTACTGATTGCCCCTAACTGCTTCTGCCTGCCATGCTGATCACCCCCTAACCACTCCCCTGCCAGCCTGTTTGCCCCCAACTTCCCTCCACTGCCGGCCTGGTCACCCCTAACTGCCATCCCCAGCAGGCTTGATCGCCCCCAAGTGCCCTCCTTTGCAGGCCTGGTCCCTCCCAACTGCCCTCCCCTGCAGCCCTGATCTCCCACAACTGCCCTCCCTTGCAGGCCTGGTTCCTCCCATCTGCCCTCCCCTGCTGGCCATCTTGTGTCCACATGGGGGCAGGATCTTTGACCACATGGGGGCAGCCATCTTGTGTGTTGGAGTAATGGTCAATCTGCATATTACTCTTTTATTAGATAGGATAGAGGCGTGGTGCATGGGTGGGGGTTCCCTTGAGGTGTGAGGCCCTGGGTGAGGGGCCTGTGGTGGTTTGCAGGCTAGCCACACCCCCCAGCGACCTAAGCAGAGGCCCTGGTATCTGGGATATATTTATCTTCTACAATTGAAACTTTGTAGCCTGGAGCGGAGCCAAGCCTTTTGCTCTGTGGCAGCAGCCATTTCTGTTGGGATTTATGTATCTTCTATAATTGAAACTTTGTAGCCTTAAGCAGAGGCCAAAGCAGGCCAGGGCTGCGGAAACTGGGCTCCTCCATCGCCGGGGGCAACCCTAGCCTCCTGCTCTCTCCAGCTCCCTCGCTGCTGCCATTTTTGTTGGGATTAATTTATCTTCTATAATTAAAACTTTGTAGCCTTAAGCGGAGGCCTTGGCCGGCCAGGGTGTGCGGAAAGCTTGGCTTCCTCCATCGATGGGGAAACCCAAGCCTCCCTCCTGCTCTCTCCATGGCTGCAACCATCTTTGTTGGGTTAATTTGCATACTCGTTCCTGATTGGCTGGTGGGCGTGACTTGTGGGTGCAGCGGAGTGATGGTTAATTTGCATATTACTCTTTTATTAGATAGGATACTTAAAAAATAACAAAATCATAACAACAGTTATGAGTATAAGCTGTAGATCTGGTTTCTTGTGTTAGGATGTCAGTTCTAATACGGATTAGCTAAGGGACCTTGTTCATGTTATTTAACTTCTCTGTGCATCATTTACTAATCTGAAAATGCAACTAACTAACAGTACCCACTACTTAAAGTTTTTACGATTCAAATGAAATAACTTATTCTACACAAAATGTTTAAGACCAGTGAGTGGCATATAAAGTCTATTTTTAAAATATTTCGATTTTTTCAAGACCATTAATAAGTTACCTTTCATAGGTAAACTGCCATTTAAATTCATACCAATGAACTTAACTGCAGGTGATTGGCCAGTGGGCCCTGCCCTGGATTGCGGTTGGGGTACCATACTATACTATACTATATGAAACTGTACACCTGATTCATTCTACCTGGGTGTCTCTGGAATCAATTTCAGTTTCTCCACTCTACAAGGGCCCCCATTATTTCTCACATAAGAAAAGAGGGATAGAGGAGGCAAGTATGAAAAGAAGACATTTTTAAGGGAATAATGATGTTCACAGGAAGATGAGGATTTTTCTGGACAAAAGCATTAACATGAGAGAATTCATCACATCATCAATGCAGGGATAGGTGGAAGAGAAAGAAAGGACCTTCCTTTGTTTAAAAGTTTGGCCTGTATTTTATAAGAAATGGAGAGACAAGAGTTTGCAAGCTGGGAAATCTATATATATAAAAAGCCAGCAACCGTAACAGCCATAACCACCCTAATGACCAGTCAACTATGAAGCCCACTGTGGCCAGCAAACCGGCCCGATCAGGGGGTGGGCTGGCCGGCCAACCTTGCGGCCCCTCCCCCCTGCCAGTCCACCCCTAATCAAACTCTCCCACCCTGATCAAGAGTGGGCTGCCAGCCAAATGCCACCTCCCTTCCCCCCAGCCAGCTCTGCCCCCAATCAGCCTGCCCCACCATGATAGGCCCGAAGCCCCTCTCCCTGGCTGACCTGCCCCTGATCTCATTCCCCCACCCCCCCCAGCTGCCCCACCTCTGATTGCAACCCCACCCCTGATTGCAACCCCACCCCAATAGGGGGCAGGGCTGGCCAGCCAACCTCCTGCAGCCCTTCCCCCCGGCTGGCCCCGCCCCTTATTGTCCCCCCACTCCAATAGGGGGTGGGGCTGGACAGCCAAGTTCCTGCAGCCCCTCCCCCCGGCCCAGGTCACCCCCCTCCACCCTGATCAGGGGCAGGGCCAGCCAGCCAACCCCCCATGGCACTCCAACCCCAATAGAGGGCAGGGCTCACTGGCCAATCACCTGCAGCCCCTTCCCCCAGTCACCTGGCTCTGATTAGGCCCGATCGTGGCAGACCGGCTGTCCAACCTCCTGCCATCTCCTCTTTCTGACAGGCCCAGCCAAATCCAGCTGGACCCCACCCATGCATGAATTTGTGCACTGGGCCTCTAGTATAAACATAACTGTTTTAGAATGATCACAGAAACTAAGTATTAATTTTCTGAATTTTGGAAATTCAGTAATAAGTTTACCACAGGTGAAAGATGATGACCTTCATTCAAGGCAGTGACAGAAGGAATAAAGAGAAGGTATATTTGAGAAATGTATAAGTCATAATCAAGAGAACATGTGAATGACTAAATGGGTGTGAATAGAACAATAAGATGCACCATGATCAAACAGATGGATAATGGGGCCATTAAACCAGACAGCACACCTAGGGGGAACAGACCTGGTTTAGTAGATATCTTTTATCTTTTGGAATAGGTCTCAAAGACAGCGGAGTAAAAGCTGACAATGTTATGGACATGACAGCAGCATCTTTTATTCCTAAAGAGATTTAGAAGGAAGATGCTCATTGCCTGTGTTCAAAAGGCTTCAGTCACGGAACACTGACTTGTTTAGTGAGATTAGAAATGCAACGTGTGTAATTTTGTTTCAAATATCTAAGATTTTATAGTTTTAGATGTAAGGCTTCAAATAAACTCTGATGGATTCTTTTGCCAGTTTATGAGAAATAAAAACATGAAAATAAATAATTAATATTGTATAAAACCAAAGCCTTTCTAGTCTTAATGAGTTTCTCAGTGTAAAACAGTCAGTAACTAGCTTGTATTGTACAATAAACCATAAAATATAAAAATCATTTGCCCACACAGTGCCTCTGGACTTGCTCCTTTTCCTGAAGGCTTTTGTAAACAGGAGAGTAGGATCTTACACCCTATTTTTTATTTATCTAGGATTAAACAGATATTACTGGTATGGTGACAGCATTGCCAGTGTTTACTTCATAGTCTTTTAAGGTCTTGTCTTTGTATCTATATATATATTACAAATCAACCAAAACTATTACTAGTATAAGCAAAAAATTACATTATTTCCTCCTTTCTCCTAAGAAAAAGACACCATTCTATTTTTTTGTCTTCTGAAGTCTTTTCATCAACCAAATCTTATCTTTACATTTCTACACAGGAATATAAGATTGGATACATTTGCTTTAAAGGCACAAGTAATTTTTCTACAACAATGTGGTCCAGGATATAAGTGAACAAGTCTCATAAAAGCTGGCAAGAGAACCTAAAACACCATCAAAAGGACTCTATTCACATTCTTTTTTTTAAAAATATATTTTTATTGATTTCAGAGATGAAGGAAGAGGGAGAGAGAGAGAGAAACATCCATGATGAGAGAGAATCATGGATTGGCTGCCTCCTGCAAGTCCCACACTGGGGACTGAGCCCACAACCCAGGCATGTGCCCTTGACCGGGAATGGAACCTGGGACCCTTCAGTTCACAGGCTGACAGTCTATCCACTGAGCCAAACCAGCTAGGGCACTATTTACATTCTTAAAACAAGAAAAATAATGAAACAAAAGCCAAAAAACAACTAAAACAAACCATCCCAGAAGAGCCTATTTTAGCCAACAGATTAATCAAATTAAGGACACTATTATTATTATTATTACACATAGCCCAAAGGGCATGTTAAAATTTAATCATTACAAAACAGGAGGAAACATTGATATGAGAGAGATACATGGATTGGTTGCCTCCTGCATGCACCCTGATCAGGGCCGTGGATGGAGCCTGCAACCGAGGTACATGCCCTTGACTGGAATCGAACCCAGGACCCTTAAGTCCTTGGCTGATACTCTAATCATTGAGCAAACCAGCCAGGGCAGGAACTAGGTCTTTAAAAGTCCTTTTAGGTATAGAGTATCGATATTTTTAATGGCTCTTTTCCAACAATACCATCAGGCACAGTGTTTGTCCCAGAATAGTTTATGTCCTACTATGGCTTAACTGATAAAATTTACAAGGGTTTTTAGTAGCCACTTTAAGTTATATACCTGCTATTAGATCTAAACCATAGAATTCATGGATTTATAAAACATTACCATGTACTAATGCTAATTCCAGCAAAGGAATGACAAGGATAGACTATCCTAGACATTGCTTTAGAAACAGTCTGCAAATCTATTACCAAAGCTTAAATCTCTTTAAAGGCAACGAAGAAAACTTTCAGGCTGCCCCAGATCTTGCTATAGCTAATAAAACACATTTAAATAAAGTATTAGTGCCCTAGCCCAGTGGTCGGCAAACTGCGGCTCGCGAGCCACATGCGGCTCTTTGGCCCCTTGAGTGTGGCTCTTCCACAAAATACCATGTGTGAGCGCGCACGTACAGTGCGATTGAAACTTCGTGGCCCATGCGCAGAAGTTGGTTTTTGGCTCTCAAAAGAAATTTCAATCGTTGTACTGTTGATATTTGGCTCTGCTGACTAATGAGTTTGCTGGCCACTGCCCTAACCTGTTTGGCTCAGTGGACAGAGCGTTGGACTGCGGACTGAAGGATCCCAGGTTTGATTCCGGTCAAAGGCACATGCCCGGGTTGCCAGCTTGATCCCCAGTAGTGGGGGGCATGCAGGAGGCAGACAATCAATGATTCTCATCATTGATGTTTTTATCTCTCTCTCCCTCTCTGAAATCAATAAAAAGATATATATTTTTAGAAAGTTCGGACAGAAATCTTGACAACAGATCCAGAAATGTTTATTTAACATTTTATTAAAACATGATCAATATGCTATACTTTTAAAGTACATAAATTGGTTTATAACAAAAACCTACAAAAAGAGGATGAAAACTAAAATTTCAGACTCATGCACTGCATAGATCTGAAGAAAACTATAAGAAACTGACAAAAGACAGTTAAGGTAACTGGTAATTTCAGCTTTATTCTACAACACTGTGTGAATACTAAGTAGTTACTGTGTGTGCAAGAGTGTAGACATGAAATGCACATATCTTATGCTCCCTATTTTTCACAACAGGATGCTAACTGATACCACAGCATCTGGTATCTAAAGCATACTGAGATTACTTTTGGTTAATATGACTACCATAGAACATGGCACTTAGGGTATTTACCTAAGATCTCACAAATAACACAGATGTATAGCCATATTTTTCCTCAACCTGCTTTGGATCTGCCATGTGCATAAAAAATAATCAGGGCTTAAATACCTCACTGATATTTGATATTTGGCTCTGTATACGTTAATTGCTGCACAATTAAAACTTAACACAGTGCATGGAATACAGAAACAATTATTATTGAATGAATCAAAACCAGTTTCTTGCCCTAGAGCAGGGGTTGGCAAACTCCAGCCCTCAAAGCCAACTCCCATCTGCTGCCTATCTTTGTAAATAAAGTTATGTCAAAACACAGCCATTCAATTGCATATTGTCCATGGTTTACTCATAATAGCATTAGCAGAGTTGAGTGGTTGTGACAGAGACTTGTATGGTACACAAAGCCTATTTGCTGATACCTGCCCTATAGGCTAGACAGCCTGGACGAGATAAGGAGAGATTGGTGTTTGAGCTAAAACCCACTTGCTACCAGATTCACTGGTAGCAAGTGGGTTTTAGCTCAAACACCAACTCAAAACATTAAGTTACCTGGCCGACAAAGTTAAGAACTGTGGATAAAAAGGGTAACCTGACAAGCTCAGGAAGGCCTGAATGGTAGCCTTACACACTCAGAGACCTAAAACAATCACAAAGGATGGTCTGAAATGAAAACTTTTTCACTAAAAGCAATTTATGGCAGGTAGTCACGTTCTAGGCTAGAATTTTCCCTGACAGGTCAATTTTCACCTTAATTAAGCCTGTCTATTGTCTTTGTGCATCTACAATAACGTAACCTTTGAAATTTCAAAGTAATTTCCTTTTTCAGACCCCTCAAAGCACAGGGACCACATCAGAGATGAGACCACAAACTCCCTCATTGTTATTAATTGCTGACTTCAACCATCCTGTACCTACCTAAGTAAAAAAATGTGTCTATCATTTTACTTTCTATCCAATCCCAAAAGTTTTACTTTGCTTTCTCCCACTTTCCTAATCTTTCACCAATAGATTTCATGTAACCCACTTATGTCTTTTTTTTTGTTCTTTGTATATATACTAGAGGCCCAGTGCACGAAATTCATGCATGGGTAGGGTCCCTAGGCCTGGCCAGCGATCAGGGCCAATCGGGGCCTTCCTTCATTTCACGCTGCCCCAGGTGGTCAGCGCACATCACAGTGAGCGATTGAACTCCCGGTCTCTGGTTGAACTCCCAAGGAGACACTTTACATATTAGCCATCTATAATAATAAAAGCATAACATGCTAATTAGACTGGATGACCTCGGGGCAACCTTCTAGACAAAGCCGCAGCTGCAAGGGCAGAGGCAGTCGACCAAGCCCTTCACAAGAATTTCGTGCATCGGGCCTATAGTATATATATATATATATTTATTTATTTATTTCAGAGAGGCAGGGAGAGGGGGAGAGACATTTCAATAATGAGAATCACTGATCAGCTCCCCTTACTGGGGATCAAGCCTGCAACCTAGATATGTGCCCTGACCAGGAATCTGAACTGTGATCTTCTGGGTCATAAGTTGACACTCAACCACTGAACCATGCTGGCTGGACTTACGTCTTCTCTTTTGATGGAATATATAAAGTAAGATGCAAAACTACCATTCTCTGGCCCTGGCTAGTGTGGCTCAGTAATTAGAGTGTCACACCAAGGGGTCCTGGGTTTGATTCTGGTCAAAGGCACGTAACTGGGTGACAGGTTCGATTCCTGGTCCCGGTGGGGGTATGTGTGGGAGGCAACCAATCCATGTCTCACATCAATGTTTCTCTCTCTCTCCTTCCTCTCTCCTTCCCTACATATTTCCCACTTTCTCGAAAAATCAATGGGAAAAATGTCCTTGGGTGAGGATTAACACACACACACCTGCCATTCTCTAGAGCATTTTCTCAATTCATTGAGATTTTGCTTCCTGGCAATTGGTGACGTTTGGCTCAAATAAACTAAAAAATTATCTACAGGTTTTACCATTATAATTAGCAAGCTATTAATAATAAGGAGCAAAAGGGAGGCCAGACATCATAAGCATGGCCATCTGGACAGCTTCACTAGGAAGCTGCAACTCTACACTCCCCTGGGAACCAATAAAGGGTTGATGGAGGCAAGTGCAGTGACGCAGTAAGGTAGGGAAGGTGCCTGTCTGTCAAACCTGGGAAGAGAGATCATTGGCTAGGGGGGACAGAGCCACAGCAAGCCCATGAAAATTTGGGAATACATAATCCTCCAAAGGAGTTTGCTCTCTTACATTCGCCCATGTTCCCCCTCCATAGCCATGTGGCTGGCCTTAGAGGCTGCATGGCCTATGGCCATGTGGATCCCACATGTAATGGATTGAAGGACTGCAGTTGGGAACACAGGCTAAGCTAGCCTGATGCTGGATTGGACTGCGCAGACATGGAATGGAAACTCTGGGCAACAGCTTTAATCCTAGCCTTGGTAAAGACACAGCTGGACTTCTTCCTTGGCGGGACAAAGGGAAATAGGACCTTGGAACTCAGGGGTTTGATTCCACAGAAAGCTTTCTGCTGTACCTCATTCTCCTGTGCAACTCTCAGAAAATTCTTTTGCTTATGACATCGCAAGAAGCCAATGTCCCCTGGCAATAAGTGGGGACAAGGAGAGTTCCCCAACTGGTAATGTCTAGTGCTAGCTATTTAAAATGTAGAATACTTCATTTTGAACAGCTAGTACTATTGTCTGAACATTACAAAGATGAATTACCTGCAAAATAATATGCAAAAAACAAACAAACAAAAAAACCAAAACCCAAAAAACCCCCACAAAAGAACTCTGAAAGGAATCACTGAGAATAGTCCAACTGAATGCTTGGAGAATGTCTACCAAAAACAATGATTGGGTTCCAGCATAGTGATGTTGCTCGTTTTTTACAACATTCAACAGGCACCTTATTCACCAGTGAATAGATTAGTTGTTTAAGGCCATTCATGAAGATGATAAAGTAGTGTTATTAGGAGAACCTATGGCAAAAAGGTAAGCCCCCAACGTATTAAAAACTCCATCAACTTTACAGATAAAATAAAAAAGGGTATCTTGGGTAAAGTACATTTTTGCATATGAAGCTAAATCTGACCTATTGAATCTGCCCACTTTGATTCTGGAAATAGTTAATAAATAGTCTAACATTAAAGCATTAATGCCATTAGGGCAGTTTCCCTTCAGATTATTTTAGAAAAATCCTTTGTTTGCTAGACCTACATCAAGTACTCGCACCCCAGCTACAAGGGAGACTGAAAGCTAGGACCTCACACTTTCATTTTTATAAAGCGAGGTTGTCCACCAAGACTCATTTAAGTCTGTCTTTTCAGATACTGTGAGTCTCTAAAGATAAATGTGAACACTATATAACAAAGATGTTATGTTTCTGGAAGATGTAGTCTGGCCCATATGGGTCACACCCTGGCATGACAGGAAGGAACCATGCATGGGGTACTTGAAAAGGTGGCAAAACAGTCACTACTGGGAATGAGTGCAGGGGATGTGTCAAGGTCAGATCAAATTTAAATCTGAAGAATCAGAAGCCTAGTTCAATGATGAAATAATGAGAGCAGTGGTCATTAGTAACATTTCTCATTACAGTAGGGAGTGTGTGTGCTTGCTTTCTTAAAACTGATTTTTAGAGAGGGAAAGAGAGAAACATCGACTGGCTGGCTCCTGCATGCCCCAAACTAGGATAGAGCCCCTAATCCGGGCATGTGATCTGACTGGGAATCAAACTGGCAACCTACTGGTGCACAGGAAGATGCCCAATCAACTGAGCCACATGGGCAGGGCAGATTCTCCAGTAATTTCAATAACCTGCTGTTAAGGTGTTAGCTTCCATAATCACAGAAAAAAAGAGATCCCACTACTGCAAAGGGATAACCATTATTGGGAGTAAAAAGGCTAGATGTCTTTCTATGTTCCCACTGAAGCCACATCTTTTCCAAGTCTCCTGAATTTGTGATTCCAGAATTTAACACTAACACAAAGTGCTCAATAATGTTTGCTGAATAGGTTGTAAAATAAGATCATGACATCAATCTCAGAGATAGCCCCATTCATTAGGGCCATGGTTGGCAAACTGCGGCTCATGAGCCACATGTGGCTCTTTGGCCCCTTCAGTGTGGCTCTACCACAAAATACTACGGCCTGGGCCAGTCTATTTTGAAGAAGTGGCATTAGAAGAAGTTTAAGTTAAAAAAATGTGGCTCACAAAAGAAATTTGAATCGTTGTACTGTTGATATTTGGCTCTGCTGACTAATGAGTTTGCCGACCATTGCATTAGGGAACATATTTGTTTTCCTGTATTTCAAGCAAATACATACAAAGTATAGTTTATGAGCTATTAGGGCAGAGGTATAAGAAATCAGAGGTGGAGCACTTTAGTGCTAGCAGATTAGAATTTTCATGAATGGAAGAATCCCACAAATAATTTTTTTTTTTTTAAAAAATGATTTCAGAAAGAGGAAGGGAGAGAGAGAAAGCGATAGAAACATCAATGATAAGAGAGAATCATTGAATGGCTACCTCCGACAAGCCTCCCTACTGAGCCCAAAATCCGGGCATGTGCCCTGACCGGAACTGGATGGTGATCTCCTGATTCATGGGTCAACATTCAACCACTGACCCATACTTGCCGGGCAAAATATTTCTTTTAATACAAATTCTCAGATTTTACAATATACCTCTCTCCACAAGGATGGGAAAACTTTTAAAACATAATTTTACAGTCTGTTTCAACATAAGGCTAAATTCAAAAATAAATACAATTAGTGTCAATAGAGAAGGAACAAATGACTACAAAAATATTTTATTTCATTTTACTGTCAACCTAACCAGAATTAAATGACAAAACTGAACATGACTGCCCCCCAAATGCATTTGAAACCATAATAAAAACACCATGATTTTAGGTTGTGGGTTTATCATTTGCATGATTACATTACATTCTAAATAAAATTTCAAGACCAGGACATTCTTAATGGAAAATTCCCCAGTAAACATGCCAAAAGTTCAGAGGAGAAAAATTAACCAACTTAAAAAAACCAGTGGAAGCCCAGGTACTTTCCATAATTTTCTTGAATAATATTAATATCTCAATCAAAGCAGTTTATGCCAGCTGCTTAATGCCCATACTGGCTTGTGTAACTCATTTATGTTCTTTTTTATGAAGTTGTTTTAACTAATTTAACAGTTCTTCTTTTTATACTCTACCCTCTTCAGTTTATTAAAAAATGCACTTAATATCCAGGAAAATAAAGACCACTTAGAAAAATAAAAAACATGCCACACATTATAAGTCATAAATAATGCTTATATTTGGCTTTCAATACACTATTCCACTTACTTGATAACTGTTAGGTCAGTAAGTACTTTTTAAAAAGTAGCTTTGAAAAATGCTTGTCTTTGCAATTTAATGAGATATGCAAAAAACAGCCTTAAAGAAAAAAAAAAAACTCCCACAAAAAACAAAACAAAACAAAACAGCAGCACATACACATTTGCAATCTTGGACATTAGTAACACCAAATGAATGGTGAAGGGCAATGATAACTGAAGTTTGGATGTTAATTAGGCTGTTAGAATAAGCAGAGCATATGGAGAAAACACAAAAAGTAGGCAAGCACTTCTTGCAATCCTGTTTCAGAAGCGTATTTTCAGTTATTTAACTTCTTTTCTGTCAATACCAAGTGATTCATTCCATCATGGATTTTTAAATAGAGATTATGTTACTCCTGTAATATTCCTATTCTAATATTCTATTGTACTTTTACTTCACAATTAAATGTATCATATAATCCTTAGAAACCTTATCAATTGAGAGAAAAATGGCACGGAATCTTATAAGACTTTAAAAATATATCAAGAAGAAATTGTGGCTAAAATATGAGGTTTCAATCACTGAACATTAAAAAAAAAATACGATTTTCTAGGCATTTATATACACAAATGAATCTTCACTATTTCCAAACATTTAACTGGTGTATAACTAAGGAATTAAGTGGTTCTCCCATCCCCTTAAATACTCATCACCCTAGTAGTATATTCCATCCCACCAGTGTAAAAAATAATTCCTTGGTAGAGACTGTTTCTAAGCTAAAAGCAATGTTGCTTTAAAGTAACATTTTTCAGGCCTCCATGTCCTCCCCAAAGACACAAAGTAATGATTTTGGACCTCAGGGATTCTGAAATCCTAAAATCTTTGAAACCTGAAAGTTTCTCAACTAATTTGGTGACAAAGCCTGACCTGATATAAAGTTTATACACAGCAAAACTTCATCTAAGCACTGATATGAGACTATTTATTTTATGTATCCTATTTAGTGTGACTATTTGTGTTTCACTTATAAATATTAAGTGCTTGATTATAATCTTACCAAAATTCAAAACAAATCTTTCCCAAAAATTCTGAATTCCAAAATACCTGGCACCAAGGGGTTATAGGTGAGGGATTATGAACCTATAATCCATTCCACAGATATCTACTACAGAAACACATTCTCTTGAACATACTTTGTGAGATTCACTGTTGGCCTAAAATTTACATACCCCTTTAATATCATGTAAGATCCCACCTTATTTTTAAAGTCTTCTTGGACTGTGAGAACCTAAGAGCTTTTAGTTCTTTTCTCTGACTCTATAAGCACTCATCAAAATTACTCATGTGAGGACTTACTATTTTAAACTGCTATTTACATTTCAAGTGAACTTTTCATGTCCTTGCTAAGAACCCTTTGTGCCTAAATTTTCAATTTAATCCTACAATAGTAACTGAGAACTAGCTCTTAATAACATGCAGTCAGATGAAGGAGTCCTCAAGAGATAGATGCTCTAAATGAGGAATTATAGTTGAAAATAGGCATAACACTTTAAAATTATATAAAGGTAGCCTATATGATGGGAATTGGTAAAAACAAACCACTGAACACTTTATGTATGCTTTCAATTAAAATAATTTTTGTGCACTTACTATGTGCCAGTTACTGGGTAACCATTTGAGATTGTGGTGTACTAGTAAAAGTGACAAAGTGTTCCTGTCCCACTGACACAAATAATTTAGAGGGGAAGAGAGGATAAATTGACAAATATAATAATTATTTTTAATATATTTTTTATTGATTTCAGAAAGGAAGGGAGAGGGAGAGACAGAAACATCAACGGTGAGAGAATTAATTGATCGGCTGCCTCATGCATGCCTCCACCAGGGATCGGCCCCGAAAGTCGGGCATGTGCCCTGACCTGGATTCGAACAGGGACCTCCTGGATCATATGTTGATGCTCAACCACTGAGCGACACCAGCTAGGCAGACAAATAAAATTATTGAGTGTGATAAGAACTATGAAGATAACAAAGGGGAATGCTTCTTTATATAAGGTAATCAGGAAAAACTTTGTAGATATGACATTTGAGGTGAGATCCAATGTTCAGACTAAGGCAGAATTGCAGACAATGAGGAAAGAAAGATTATGATAGACAGAAAGTAGGTGTAAGCACCAAAACTAAAAAGGCCATAAAGGACCCCAGTCAAGATCAGAAAGAAGTCCAGTATTGTATATCAACTATACTTAATTAAAAATGAAAGTGCATTGTATCTAGAGCTTGGTGAAAGGAGGTAAACTAGTGAAATAAGCAAGAACTGAATCTGGTTTTTATTTTAAGTCACATATCCTAAAATTGTGCAAGTCAATTATTATCTTAAAAATCTGCTTTTTTTGCCTGGCCTGGTGGCTTAGTTGGTTGGACTGTCATCACCTACTTTCGAAAGGTTCCATTCCTGGTTGGAGCACATACCTGGGTTTGGGGATTGATCCTGTTCAGGATCTGGGCGCGTTTGGGACACAACCGGTCATTGATTTTTCTCTCTCCCTCTTTCCCTTCCCTTCTCTCTAAAATCAATGAACATATCATTGGGTGGGGATAAAACAAAACTGCTCTTTTAAGATTATGCCAAAACCTGGACACACATACAATCTATGAGTAACCAGGTGTACAAAACAAGAAAACAAAAAATAGGCTTAAAAATATCAATTACCTAATCTATTACTGTGATTAAAAGTTGAATGGACACTCAAAAGACTGCAAAAAAAATTAAACTTAAAATGTTCCTATATTAATAAGATTTCAAGATAAAAGTACATGAAAACACTGCCTTGCATATATCCATGGCTCCTATTCTTCTCTTCCCTTCAAAATAAGTAAATAAGTAAATAAATAAATAAAATAAAATTTAAAAAATTATGTTAGACATTCAGCATAGCATGGAAAAATGAGTAATATAAAAAGAAAAAAAGAATGAATAAGGAGACTGGGAATCTTTTATTAGCCTTTTCAGATAATTATGGATATTTTCCTTTACTACTACACCAAAACTTGACAACTGGTTGCAATATATTGAAATAAGAAACCGTATCAATAAACTTGATGTTCTCTTTAATATTAAAAATCCACTGGTCTAGGTAGAACTGTGGAAAAATTTCTTATCTATGCAGGATTTTCTAATATGGTTAGTCACTTGGAAAATACTGGTTCACAGAGTTACACAGATCTTCCAATATTGACACACTTCATTACATTTTATTAAAAACAAAAACATACTCATTAACATCACCAACATCATCAAAAGAATCTTTTAAATAATGAGAAGCTGTCAAGATCACAGTGGCTGATACAAGTTTTCAAAACCTCTAATTTTTATCACTGGCCATAAATACTGTCAATCTTTTCCTGAAAGCAACAGGCTCACTTTATTTTTGAAAAAAATGTCAGCCTAATACCCAAATCTAAGTAACTATAATTTGTCAGGGATTCTTTCAAGTACAAATGGTGTTCGTTAAAAGAATGGCAAGTCCAACTTGCAATTCAAATAATCACACAAATGCTTTTCCCAGAGACAACAATGAGTGTTTTAAGCATACTTCACATTTTGTCACAGTACATTAAAATGATGTACACAAGAGTTAAGATTTAATTTAAAAAATGTTTACTTCTTCCCCCTAGTGTTGGCCCCAGCATCAAAGAGTCTGGGGTTTGAGTCCCAGTCAAGGGCACATATCTGGGTTGCAGGTTCAATCCCTGGCCTGGCCAGGGCACATGGGGGAGGAAATCAATTGATGTCTCTCTCTCACACCAATGTTTCTCTTGCTCACTCACTTTCTCCCCTCCCCTCTCCTCTTCCCCTTCCCCTCTCTTCTACTCTATCTGAAAAGCAGTGGAAAATATATCCTCAGGTAAAGATTCTTTTTTTTTAAAGCCGAATTTAGTTAAAAATTTTAAGTTTTGTTTTTGCTTTTAATTTCTTAAAATATATTTTTATTGACTTCAGACAGGAGGAGAGGGAGACAGAGATTGAAATATCAATGATGAGAGAGAATTATTGATGGCTGCTTTCTGCCTATCTCCTACTGGGGATTGAGCCCCAAACCCCAGGCATGTCCACAGGCCGAAGCTCTATTCACTGAGCCAAACCAGCGAGAGCTGTTTTTGCTTTTTAAATTGTGAGTGCATGGTAGTGAAGAATATAATGATTACTAACAGTGTGGTGCTCTAACCTGATTCATTCTAAGGTGCCAGAAGTTTTACCCACCATTGCTTTTGTACCATTGGTACAAATGTCAACACATGGAAAAGGCAAAGAACATCTCAGTATTATTATTTTTTAAATATATTTTTATTGGTTTCACAGAGAAAGGGTGAGGGAGGAGAGATAAAAATATCTTCGATGAGAGAGAATCATTGATTTGCTGCCTCCTGCACACCCCACACTGGGGATTGAGACCATAACCTGGGAATGTGCCCCTGGCTGGAATTGAACTGTGATCTCCTGGTTCATAAGTTGACGCTCAACCACTGAGCTATAACCAACTGGTCTCAGCATTATTGTAAAGATAGTTTTGGACTTGCAGACTTCCTGAAAATGTCTAGGCAGTCTCCAGGATTCCTTCGACCTTTGAAAATCACTGAGCTAAATAATTTATTTGTTAAGCTTTTCACAATCACAATTATTTTTTCATTCATATCTTAATGGGAATCTTTAAAATCAAATAACCACTTAAACTTCAACTGGGAATAGCAATGCTACAGGGGAATAAAAACTTTATAATAAAAAGTAATACTACATTAGTATATTCTTTCGTATACATCTATATATATATATAAAAGCCTAAGTGACCGTTATGACCAATTGATGGAACGACTGGTCAACCGGTCGATATGATGCGCACTGACCACCAGGGGGCTGAAGCCCAACGCAGGAGCTGCACCCTGGTGGTCAGTGCACTCCCACAGCCAACCTCCCTTGACCGGCGAACCTCCCACAGTCCCTCCCCGCCGGACTGGGCAAGACAGGCCCAATTGCTGGCCAGGCCGAGGGACCCCATCCATGCACGAATTCATGCACTGGGCCTCTAGTTTTTGAATAATACTCCATTTAATCTTCACAACTCCAGTAAATGTCTTCTTTCCCACTGAGGAAGCAAGGAGGTAGGAAAGATTCAGAAAGGGAAGTACAAATTGGCCTAAACATTCATTGTACTGGTACTATTACAAGTGATATTAATTTTCTTTATAATTTTTCATATTCTAAACACTTTAATAAGAAAACTAGAAAGACAAACGTATTTGAAAACTCAACCAGTCTTACGAATACAAATTCAGTGCAATATCCCAGTGTAACAATTTCAAGAGCAGAAGAAAATAATACACACGTTTATATACTCCATCCCTATCCTTCGTTACTATCTGTACAGTACAGAATTCAAGATTCTTGAGAGATTCCTGAATTTTGCTATTGTTGGTAAGGTGCTTAATATCACTAATAACTTAAAATCTTAGAAGCAGCAGCTATAATCTCAGAAGCAGTAACTATGTAGTAACAATAATATTCTCACTGCAATCTTAAAACACAGGTAACAGTTGGATGCAATATACACATGATTTTGAGACCTAAAATCTATTAATGAAGTGAAAAGAAGTTGGATTAGTAGTCTTTATTAATCATCTCAGTCCCATTAACTAAAACTTTTACAAGGTCACACAAGTCCCCCCCTCCCCCTTTTTTTTAGGATAGTTACTTCAAAAAATATTCAAATGAGGGTAAATTTTAGAAGCTACAGATAATTGGAATTTTATTTTACATAACATTTTCCATTTCCTCTCCAGAAGCTTAGGCCAAAAACTGCTATTAAATGAACAAAACAGATTTTCTTTCATCTTTTTTCCCTTCCCACAAGACTAAGAAGAAAGCAACAGATACAGCTAATCCACCAATGGATTACCAATGGGACAAATCAGCCACTGGTAAAAGTGATGATTCTAAGACAGCAATTTAGTAATCAAAATAATTTTAAACTGCTTTTAATAGATGCTCTCTTCCTTTATCATCTTTATTCAGTCTACTTGTACATTAAAAACCCATTTAATCCCCCAACACTGGAAAAAGATTACCTAACAAGTTATTTCATGAGATCAGAATCCAGTTTAAATTTAAAAGGCCTCACTGATAAAGTGTGTATGTAGTAACAGGACTACAAAATGACAAAATAGCATAACTACAAAGGTAACTTTAAGGAACCAGCTCAATGTAAAATTCAAAATAAGAACGTCAGAAAATTATTCTCTGTGATTGGAGAGACTAAAATTCTTAATTTAAAAGTGAATATATTCCTAGTTCTCAAGCACCTCATATAAATCAAACAATTTAAAGCATGGTAATACTCTAGAACAGTGGTTGGCAAACTCAGTCAACAGAGCCGCAGTTTGCCAACCACTGCTCTAGAATATTGTTCTGACCAGATGGAAATTCTGCAATTCATGTTGTATGTATTTTACTTTTGATAATTTAAATATTATTTAAAAACCAGGTACATTCATTCCCATGAATTTTCACTTCTTTCTAAGTTTTTAGGCTCCTTGGAAACAGAGTTTAAAATTTTTTGATCCTCTACTGATGCAAAGTTCTTTCTAAATTGCTACTGAAATAATAATCAGTTGCTGTGTACCCTTAATTTGACTAACATCAGGAATGTTAGGATGTATTCTTTTTGTTAGATGTACATTTTAAAAAGTGACTTCAAATTTTTTAAAGGCAGCACAAAAATTACTCATAACCTTTCTTCTTTATAATAGAAATCTATGACTAAAGGGATTGGTTTTACAAACCAGTGCTCAACTAGGTTCAATAAAATATGTCACAGATTATACAGGGTAGGGGTAAAAGGAGGTTTACAGTTGTATGGAAAATACAATCCTTCTTAATATATAAAAACCCAGGTCTGTAACAACTGACCAAAGGCACAACCGAACACTAGAAGTCAGTCCTGCAGTCCCCAGCACTGACTGCTGAGGGGGCTGCGGATCAGGCCCGAAAAGAGAGGCAGGGTCTGATCCGCAGCCTCCGTGGCAGCTGTTGATCAGCCACTGCCTCTCTTTCTCTCTGGGCCTGCCTCTGTGGGGGCAACCTGGCCAGCAAGGGAGGATAGTTGGGGGTGAGATCAGGCCAGCAGGGAGGGCTGTTAGGGGCAATCAGGCAGGCAGGCAGGCAGAGGGGGTGGGGTGGGGGTAGGGGGAGCCTGCTGCTGATCAGCCACAGAGACTCTGACTGGCATAGAAACTGACCAATCAGAACCAAATCTGGGTGAACTATGAGGTGCAATGGCTGCCTAGGAGGCGGAGCTTTTGACGCTGACTTGGCATAATTGGCCAGCAGGGGAGGGCAGTTGGGGGCAAGATCAGGCTAGCAGGGGAGGGCCACTGGGGGCAAGATCAGGCCGGCAGGGGATGGCAGTTGGGGGTCAAGTCAGGCCGGCAGGGGAGGGTAGTTGGGGGTGAGATCAGGCCTGCAGGGAGGGCAGTTAGGGGCCATCAGGCAGGCAGGCAGAGAGATTACGAGCAATCAGGCAGGCAGGCAGAGGGGTTATGGGCAATCAGGCAGGTGGGCGGAGGCAGTTAGGGATGATGAGGCAGGCAGGCAGATGAGCAGTTAGGAGCCAGCGGTCCCAGATTACAAGATCGGGCCTAAACCGGTAGTCTGACATCCTCCAAGGGGTCCCCGGTTGGAGAGGGTGCAGATTGGGCTGAGGGAACCCTCTCCTCCATGCATGAATTTCGTGCACCAGGCCACTAGCCTATATATACATATATATAAAAGGCTGATATGCAAAGTGTCCCTTTGGGAGTTCAACCAGGAGTTCTATCACTTGCTATGACGTACGCTGACCACCAGGGGGTGTGCGGGATGAAGGAAGGCCCCAGTCGGCAGCTGGAAGGCCCTGATAGGCCCTGATCGCCAGCAGGGGATGGCACAAATTTCATGCACCGGGCTTCTAATAATAAATAATGATACAAGAATAAACACGGTGTTTCGAATATTCACAACTGTAAACCCATTTTTGGCCCAACCTGTATATATATCAAGCCAACCTTTACAGCAAATGTATAAATTCATCCTGTGTAGCTGCTGCTTCCATTTTGTTCAAGAGATTCTCAGAGAACTAATAAAAGATTTAATTAATTACCTCAAAAGGTAATTAATCCCCTTTCAATAAATGTGCAAAATACCTAAGATAGGAAAAACATTAGGCTTTCAGCACAATGGTAAGCCATGGTAAGTACTCCTGTTTATTGGAAAACTTGTCCAATGTTACAATGAATCATTACATTAGCCAAAATGTCTGTTTCTTAATTTCTAAAAGAAATTCAATTTGAAAAGGTAAACAATAAACTTGAGTCTAATCTCTAAGACCTAGCACAGAGTCCTCAAAAATGATAGTGGGGGGGGGGGGGGGCGGAAATCAAGGCATTATTTAGTCACAACCTTATACAGCCTTACAAAGTTTAAGGTCAATCTTTATTAATTTTTTCTAGACTGAACATGTGACATCATTGTCATAATGGTCCCATTGTCATAATGGGGAAAAACAGCTTTTGAATATTTATTTCATAAATACTAAACTATTCCTGGTGCCAGTTAAATCTAGACATTATAGATCAATACCCACCCTCTTATCAAGACACACCCAGGAAAACATTATTTTAAGTTTTAAGGAAAATGATGAGTGCATATCAGTAAGATCTTGATAGTCAATAATAATTTTGTCTATTTAAACTACACTTTGGGGGGTGCGGGGGAGAAATGACACCTTTGCAAAATCAGCCAAATCCTCTTTGTATCAGATCCAGTTTCATTGATTAATTTTATTCCTTTTACAGCTATTTATCAAGCACTTACAACTAAAAGACAAAGAAAACTGAACATGAGCAGTTCCTCATCCAAATCTTAAGACTTTACATTTAAAACAGCATGTATAATTAGTTAGCTTGGCCTACCAACCAGGAATTAAATTGGAAGATACATTTAATAAGATCCTTATGTACATGGATCAAGGTTTTTTTATGATCACTTCTTTATTACACTTGGTTAGGCCCTCCTACACAGACAGGTACTTACTATGGGGGCTCATCTTCCCTTTATATAACTAAGAGAAAATATCCAAATTCTATAGTAAAGAATTGTTTTCCAAAGCGTTTCTTTTTGAAGGAATACAAGGTTCTCTTTCAAATATCCTCTCTTTAAGTTCATTACAATTTATCCCTAAATCTAAATGCTAAATAGTATGTGCACATGGAGGTTATAGGAACTAAGAATACAGTGGAGAATGCAAGGAATAAAGTCCCTACCCTCATGGTGCTTACATTTAATAAACTGGTATTCTCTATGTGCAAGGTATCATGCCAGTACTTTGGGGCATACAAGGAACACATCCTGTCCTTGGAGTTTACAATTTAGTGGAATACGTAACAAAAATACATATAAAGATAACAGAAGATAGGAAGTGATATGTGTCATAGACAGGAAAAGAGATGACTTTTTTAGGTGGGGGTGGGGGAAGCAAAAGACAAGAAGAACTTTTCTTTTTATGTCCCATACCACATTTAAAAATGACGCCAATTTATTATTAGGCTTTTTGGTTGTATCCTGGTACATGACATGTTAAAATCAAACTAGCTATATGTATTTCCAAGATTTGCTTTGGGGATTCCTCAGATAGGGCAGCCTCACAATTTATTGTGAATGCCGAACAAGAAATGGCAGGAGAAAACACTGTGTAGTGTAGAGATTTAAAGCGCGGATGGGTTCAAATAAAACTATCATTCAGGGCTCTGTGTCCTTAAACTTATTTCATTTCCTGAGTAGCAATGTCCTCTCTTAATACGTGGGAATTAAATCACCCAAGTGGTGCTTCCACACTATTTGACTGAGGCACCCACCTTTTCTTGGGTGTGATGGGAATGCTATCCTCCGTAAAATGTAAAAATGTCCCATTTCTTAAAAGTCAGCAGGACCACTAACTAGTTATCTTTCCTAGGCCTCAGTTTCCTCCTCCATAAAATGAGAGGGTGGGACTGGATGATCTCAATAGTTTTTTCCGGGCCTTAAAAAAGTCCCATGACTCTATTATGACTCAAATACTATTCAAAGAGTCAGCTTTTGGGAGTGATATGAACTTGAAGTTAAATGAACGGCTTCCCTTTTTATAAGTTACTTCTTACTAAGATAAGGTTCTGTTGAGCACGTCCAAACAGCATTTTAATTACAAAAAAAGAGGGTTAAAAATAAATTTACAAGAAGCTTTAAGTTATAACACTCCATATATGTTATATATCACTAGCAAAACTAAAATCCAGTTAGACTGAGTTAATTCTAAAATATTAAAATCAACCTTCAGTGTAAACTTTCTACCCGTTAAAAATGTGATTTCCCGTTACTGTAAAACAGAACTGCTTATGCTCATAAGAAACAGGGCAAAAATGTTTTTTCCAAACTAATAAAGAGAATGGGAAAGCAAATCATCTGCGTAAACTAGCAAGGATGATTTCTTCTCCGAAAGCCATCATTTTTTTTCTCCCCCCATAGGAAATATTCTGAAGACCCCGTTCACTCCGGGGTAGTTTTAAATAAAATTCAAGGCGCTGACAGTCAGTTTTAGGATTAGACACATCGAGATGGAGAAAAAGAGGACAAACTTCCTGGATTTTCTCTCTCACTGTAAGAGAAAGAGATTTCCTCTTGCTGACGAAGGGAAAGGCCCCTTTAACAGTTTTTCTCTACGCGGTGGCGGCTGCCAGACTAGGTGGGGCTCCCTCCGCTGCCGCCCTCCTGCCACTTCCCGCAACAAATGGAGCAAACCAGCCCCGTTTCAGGCAAACTTTTTCCCTGTCAAGCTCGAGCCCGCGGGGCGCCGGGGAGTGGTTTCCCCCGAACGTCCCTCGTCCGGGCTCAAGGCTGGGGGAAGCTGAGTCTTCGCAAAAGACAACTTTCTGGTTTCCGTTCTAACTTCCACCCACACCCGGGAGGGACCGAGGCGGCCAGCGAGGGGGCTCGGGGGCGGGGACGAGTCCTCCGGGAGCCGGCGGGGGAGCCCGGCCAGGGGAGAGGCTGCGGCGGCCGCGGGCAGGAGGGATCCGGCGCGGTAGGGGGGGGGGTCCCTCCGGCTCTCCCTTCCTCCGCCATATTTCAGACATTTGACCCCTTCCGCAAAGCGCGCTGCTCCCCCGCGGCGGCGGCAGCGACTCGCCCCCGCCGACCCGAGAGGCAGCGCTCTGGCCCGCCGGGCGCCGGGCCCCCGCACACCTGCCGCGCTCCGGGAGACAGCGATCGCCGGCCGGGCCCCTGACCGCTGCGCGCACCCCGCCCGGCCCGCGCCGCACCCCACTCGCTCCCCTCAGCCGGCGCCTGGGCCCCCGCCCCGCAGGGCTGCCGCGCCGCCGCTCCCTTCGGCGGCCACGCACGCACTCTGCGAACCTCTCACGCTGTCAGCGGGTCCCCGTATCCAGCGTCGCCCCACACGTTGCGCTCCCTCCGGGTCGCTGCTCCCGGCGCCACGGCGGTCCTGCGCTGCCGCCGCTCCGGCTGGTTTACACGCCTGACTCTGGGCGAGGTTTGGCGGTGTCGCCTTGACGTCAGGCGTTCAGTCTCGCTCTCGCTTCCGTCCGCGGGCGGGGCGCGCGGGTACGCGGCCCGGGAAGGGGCGGGGTCGAGGGGCGGGGCGAGGGGAGCGGAGGGGCAGGGGAACCGAGGGGTGGGGCTCCCGCGCCACCACAGCGCTGCCGGACACGCTCGGCACCCCTCGCGCAGATTCCTCCGCGGTGTTTCTCTTCCGCCCCCTACCGCTCGGGCGCGGGGAGTCTTCGCCTGTTGGCTTCCGGGCCCCAGCGGTCCATTGTAAGGTGATGGGCTAAGAAGCCCTCCAAAACTCAAAAGGTGTCTTTGATGCAAACTGTACTTCAGTCACCTACGTCACCCAACAGTGGGTGCTCGCACGTCCCTTTGTGCTGGGAAGAGTGGCTGGAGAAGTAACTGAGAGCGGTTTCACACACCTAGAGCTCCGTGAAGGCGCCTAGGCCAGGGCATAGTCTTTTTCATTCTTGAAATGGAGTTTCCTTTCCTAAGACTGATGTCTTAATCTGGGTGAGCTCTTTCCAAATTACTTTGCTAAACTCAGTTAACACATCGATGATCCCAAACAACTTCGTACTCTGTACCTAAATCACTGTTTATATGAATAAAATAAATTGCATATTTGAATGCAATTTAAAGGATTACCCACAGGTAGGTTTATGATCTGACTACAGTACTGGGCAACAGAAGGCACTTTCTGTTCCAAAAATGTCTTGTTCCAAAAAGGGCGGGAACTTAACCTTTCTTAGAAGCCTAAAATACAACTACTCTTAGTACAAGGTTTTATGAAACAAGGTTTTGATGGACGAAGAGATGCAAAGAGCAAGAGAGCAGGGATAGTAGGAGTTGGGGGTGTCACTGAAGACTAACTTTTGCTTAGTTCATAGTTCATGAGCCCCATATTATTCTTTTTTAAAAAATATATACATTTTATTGATTTTTTAACAGAGAGGAAGGGAGAGGGATAGAGAGTTAGAAACATAGATGAGAAAGAAACAATGATCAGCTGCCTCCTGCACAACCCCCACTGGGGATGTCCCCGCAACATAGGTACATGCTCTTGACCAGAATCGAAACTGGGACCCTTCAGTCCGCAGGCGGACGCTCTATCCACTGAGCAAAACCAGTTAGGGCGACTATTATTCTTGAAATATTTTTTATGAACTTTGATAAATTTGGAAGATTAATGAAAAGCATGATTGATTTCACTCCTTTTTTATTGAAAAGTAAAAGGAATAGATAAGAATGAACTATAATTACCCTAAGTTTTCTGTATGTACGTGTTTTCTTGGTGTTTTACAATTTAGGTTAATTGAATATGTTACATATTTCAGTAATTTTATGTTCCCTTAGAAAACTGCTTTTTTAATGGAAATTTCAAAAGCAAATTCCAGAACAGTTTATAGGAATTATTATAAATTCTGAGTGAATGAATTTCAAATAAATTTGACCTCACTAATGCTTCAATTACTGCATGAAACTTTGAGAAGTCTGAAAGCCTGAAACTCTTAGTTCAGGGAAGCAGATGTTAGCTGAGTATACTGTTCTTTTCTTTTTTCTTTCTGAACGTTTTTTTGTCCTTAGGCAACACATTTTTTTTTCCTTTCAGAGTCAATTTTAAAAGATTGAAACCAGGATTGTTTAGAACAGGGGTCCTCAAACTTTTTAAACAGGGGGCCAGTTCACTGTCCCTCAGACCGTTGGAGGGCCGGACGATAGTTAAAAAACAAAACAAAAAGAACTGAACAAATTCCTATGTGCACTGCGGACCCGGGACGAGTCGGCTGCTAAGCAGGACAGGCAGCAGCACCCGACAGGGCCGGATAAATGTCCTCGGCGGGCCGCATGTGGCCCGCGGGGCCATAGTTTGAGGACCCCTGATTTAGAATTTGAAAGAATGTGTAAAGTAGTTTTTTAATTTAATATACATTTGTTTTCCTCTGTTATAGTGGAAATCATTACACTTGTATTAAACTATTAATCTGCATCTCTTAGCATTGAATCACTTTTGGGTTTGAGCCCCTTGTTCCTATCTTCTTGAAATCTTCACCAGGATATTGCACTGGCACCTTGAACTGGTCATGTGTGAATTCATCATTTTTGTCACCAAACCAGTTTCCTTTCTTTTGTTAATTGTATCACCATATTTGAAATTACCTAGTTTTCCAGCTTGATGCTGTTCTCTGCCTTTTCTTAATCAGTCAATTGGCCCATCTGTTAAATAATAACTAATTCCTACTAAGATCACACTTGCTTAGGTTGGCACTACTTCTCAACTCCTAGACTTATGCTATACCTTCCTTCCTTGCTGCTGGGTCTCTGATCTGGTCTCTGGTCTGTTCCTACTGTGATCCATTCTACACACATCATTGCCAGATTCATTCTATTCAAGCTTACGGAGCTCTTCCTCAAAGAGCTTTCAGTTACCTCCTGATCTACCAAAATAACATTAAAATTCTTGTGTCTTACTTTTCCCTTTCACTTAAAACTGTCTTACAGAGAGAGTGGACGTTTCATCTTGCCCAAATATATAGTGTTTTCCCACTTCTCTGGTGTGCAGAGGTGATTTCCTCTGCCTGGAATGCCTCTCCCACCCCTGCCTATTTTTCAGTCACTTTACTTTCTCCAAGAAAGAGCATCTTTTCTGATATTTCCAATCTAATGTGGTTTCTTCTGTTTTCCATCCCCATACCACTCAAGTGTTCCTTTCTTTTGTTACTTGTTTTCTGCCTTCCTGCCTGAACAGGGGATTGCAAACTTTTTCTGTACAGAACCAGATAGTAAATATGTAAGGCTTTGTGGGCCAGCCAGATGATCTTTGTTGCAAATATTCAACTCTGCGTTTCTTGTGCAAAAACAGCCATAGGCTACATAAAGAATGAGTGTAGCTGTATTCTAATAACATTTCATTTATGGACACTAAAATTTGAATTTTATATCATCTTCACATGTCACAAATATTCTTCTTTTAAATAACCACTACTTAAAAATGTGAAAAGTGTTCTTAGCTCATGGCGGAACAAATATAGACAGCAGGCTGGATTTGGCCAGGAGGCCATTGTTTGCCCTCCAGTACTCAGGGCTAACCTCATGGGCCTGTGACAAGGCTCTGTGCTTAGGAAGGATCCATGATCAGTTTAATGCTCTGATGTCAGCATCTTGAAATTTTTAGTGATTTTGAAAAGAGGCCTGCTTTTTCATTTTGCCCTGGGTCTCTCAAATTATGTAGCTGGTGTTGCCGGTACTAAAAAATCCATGAGATTAGGATGCATAGTTTTCATGTTTGGCCTGGTGCTTTTCACCTAATAGGCATCCCAAATGGGTTCGTTGAATTTTCTATTCCTAAGGTACTTTGAAATAGTGAAGCAGTAGAGCCTGTCTTCAGCTCCACCACATATTAGCTGTGTGCTATTGGGCAAATTCTTTAATCATGTCGAGACTTAGTTTTCTCAAATATAACATGGGATAATAACCTCTGCCTTACAGAACTGTTTTAAGATAAAATATAGAACATAGCCATGTCTTAGCCCCTGGGACTAGAATAAGCTGAACATTAGTTTTTCCCCTTTTAGGGGAAGTGAATTAATAGTGTGCTCACTCAGATTTCTTAATGTATTTAACCTGATACAATATTTCTGATTATTCATGTTATTTGGCTCCTTAATAGTTTTATTTCAAATAACATCTATACCATATTTGTTTCATTTGAAAAGTCCATTTAAGCAAAGATCTTATTGCAAATCCAAAAGTAGATTAAAAAAACCCAAATTTATAATTTTTCTAATTAACAATTAATGTTTATTAGCATTAATGAGAGTCATGCTATTTAACTTCCAATTAAGCATGGTTATCAGTAGGATTGATAGTTATTAACCTTAAACATTATGTTATTTCATTCATAACAAATATTGAAAATTGATTCTTTCAAGGCACTTTCTTACTGGTTTTCCCTCTGTTGTGTGTGTGTATATACACTATCTATATTTGTCATTATATACATGCATATGTGTGTATATCTAGTATATAGTATGAAATATAATTCTATTCCTTCGCAGCACCCTGCATAGCTGGACTTGGAAGTTGAGAAGGATAAAAAGACTGCTTGTTCATGCAAAAAAGGAAAAACCATGGCTTAAATCCCCAGTTAGATACATTCTGTTTTCTTGATCAGAGTCTTTGGTCACATTCTTGTCGTTATTTCAAAAATTCTAGCACTGCTCTTTCTCCGCCATCGAGGTGCGTGCATTCGCTTCTCCTTCACGATGTCTTCCCACAAGACTTTCAGGATCAAGAGGTTCCTGGCCAAGAAACAAAAGCAGAATCGGCCCATTCCCCAGTGGATTCGGATGAAAACTGGTAATAAAATCAGGTACAACTCGAAGAGGAGACATTGGAGAAGAACCAAACTGGGCCTATGAGAAATCACACATGAGAGATGACTCACATATTTACGCTGTATCCAGGTTGCCTACACCTTTAAATGACTGAAAAGATGTCACTGCCTGGACAGTTGGGGCATTTTAATTGGAGAATTAGTAGACTTGTGATTTTGCTCTGTTGATTTCCCTCCTCCCCCCCCCCCCGCAATAGTAGGATGGTTCAGTAATAAATGTGTGAGACCTTTAAAAAAAAAAATTCTAGCACTTAATCATTCGAGGGAACAGGTAAGATCATAATTATACTATTACTATTATAGGAAAGTAACTCAGAACTCATATGTTCCTAGGGTATTTTGTATTCCTTTAAGATTTCTGTCTTGGGGAAACCAAGTGCTTATATATAAGAAAAATGAGGCAACATGGTATGTTTTCTACTGAGTATAATAACTGCTTACCTGTCTCAAGATATATTTCAAATTCTCTCTGTACCCTATTTCAGCAGCTGTAGGCTTGGCCACCAGACCTGCCTATACCACATTAAATAAATCTAGCGGTTCTATAATTTTATCATTGCTAATGTCTATGATGTAAGGAACAGTTAATACTTAAAATGTCCCCCTTTCTTAAGCTCTAGCTGAGAAAAACCATACAAATGGAAATGACGTTTCCAGAAACATCATGTAAAAGAGTGTCAAAGAAGAACACCACTGGAAGAACCAACTTAACAAAAATACCCCTTGTCATGAAATATTCAAAGGAAATTTAAATTAAGGAAATCTTCAAAAATGACATAAAAGTATTTTCAGAATCTGGCCTGTCCCTAAATCAAACAGCCAATATAACTTTGTCAAAGATTCTCCAGGTTTGGCATCCCCTCAGACCTTATCATGACAATAGTATTTAGCTTCTAGTCCCAGTTACCCATTCCAAGTCCTGTAATAATTACCAAATTCTAAGAGGTAAGTTTCTGTGAGAACGCTAAAACTTAGGAAGGCTAAGTGACCAAGGCCACATATAAATATGTGGGCAGAGTTGAAATTTGTATTAAGATACCCTGTTGCCCTATTATTCCTTTATAAATGCTAACTGGCAGCCAGACATATATCCTCTCTTTTGTATTTATTTAAATGTTAGTAATTGTTCCAGAACCACTGGTTTCTTGCTTCTCAAAATTTCCCTGATAAAATTGTTTGTACCACTCATTTGGTACTTAGCAAACTTGTCTTATTTAAGATGTTTTTGTCTTCCCTCCATCCTGAGATCCTTGAGAACAAAAACCATATTTTATACTTCTTTGTACCTATCATACTACCTGGCATAGTAGACATAAAATGCAGTTTGGGAAGGTTTTGCTAATCTTGATCAGATTCTCCAAACTGATTATAGTGGATTTGGGACCTCTGGCAGTTTTTTTAACCTTTCCAAGTTTCTTTAGAAATCTTTAAAATAAATGCACATAATATCTATAGTGTAGGGCTTTACATTAAAAATAAAAGAGAGGGAGAGAGACCAGTTGTAAAAATTGGAAGTCATCAGAGTAGCTATAAGGGGATTGGCTCTGGAATTAGATTGCAAGTGTTCAAATACAGGCTCCGTTTATTGTAGGTAATTTACTTCTGGCTTCATTGTTTCCTCACTTGTAAAATGAATACAATAATATAACCTACATTATGGGATTATTGTGAGGATTAAAAGAGTTAACAACACAAATAGAATAGTGCCCACCACAACGTAAACACTCTGCAAATGTTAGCGATCATCGTCTAAAAAGTTCTCAATAAATGTTGGCTCAATAAAACTTTGTGCAAATATAGTAAGCATTCAACAAATGTTTGTTAACCTTTCCTTTTAGTTTGCTTATGTCAGTCCTCAAAGTTTGGTTATGTTATAAAGTAGCTTGTAATTTGAAAATATTTATGCAATGGAAACAATGCTGTAAAGTTTATAGCATGGGTATTTTAAAACATGAGTTGATTATTAGGGGAGCTAAAAAATGCCTATTGTAACCCATTGATACTAAAAAGTATAATTTCAACTACTACAATCGGCATTTATAACACTGTTCCCTCAGTTTTCATAGCACCTTGTTCTCGTGATTTTCTTCTCTCTGGCTTTTTCCTACGGTCTTTGTGCTTCTCTTCTTCCTCCTGACCTGTAAGGGTTGGAGTCCCTCAGAGCCTGATTCTGGTCCCTTTCCTTGTTGCATACTTTTTTTCTGGGCAATTCTAGTCTTTCCCCAGGCTTTTATATGTCATCTAAATGCCAAGGGCTCACAGATCTGTATCTGCAGTTTAGACTTCTTTGTGAGCTCCAGATGCTTAGAGCCAACTGCCTCCTGGAAAGCTTTCCTGGTTGACCTCCCCTAAACCTGCTCTTCCTCTAGAAATCCTCACCTCAGTAAATGGTACCAGCTCTTTAAAACAGAAATCGAACACTTCCCTTTACTTAATCATTCGAGGGACCAGGTAAGATCATAATAACACTATTACTATTATAGGAAAGTAACTCAGAACTCATATGTTCCTAGGGTATTTTGTATTCCTTTAAGATTTCTGTCTTGAGGAAACCAAGTCTTCCACATATCTTTACCAAATCCTATTGATTCTATTTCCAAAAAATCACTAAAATATGACCACTTCTTCATTTCCATTGTCTAGTTGATTTATGTACTTTTACTTTTGTCTCTCCTCCCATCCATTCTGTAAATACTGGCCTTAATTTTTTAAAAGAATTTTTTATAGTGGAAAATTTCAAATATACATAGAAGAATTTAATGAGTCCCCATGTACACATCACTCAGTTTCGACATGTCTCCTAACTTTTGTTACTCTTGTTTTATGTCTTTCCTCCCCCGACTACCCCCTTTTTTGGGCTATCTCTTCTTCCAAAAACCTATAGCTTTTACATTACATGTCTTTATACATACAAGACTGAGAAAGTAAGGACCTCTCCCTTTCAGATATTTATATTATGTAAAAAAATATGGACAATAGATTAAAAACTATTAATTCATCCCAAAATCCAGGCAAAATTGCAGTTATTAAGCATATACTAGGAACTTATTTCATATGATCCATTTAAAATATTATCTGAGTTGGGTATTTTTATCCGTTTTCAGGTTAGAGAACAGATTAAGGGAGTCTAAATAAAAAATATGAAGCTATAAAGTCAATCTTCGGCAGGGCCTGGATTGAAGCCCAGGTCTCTCTTTCCCAAGGGCTCATGGTCCCTCTCCTCGGCCATGCTATTGGTTTAAATAGGGGAAAAACTACCAAAGGACAATTCTGGTAGATGCTTGATGCAGATAAAAAATAAAAGAGTCCTACTCAGGTGTATGTCAGGGGGAGTAGGTTATTTTGGCTTAAGGTAATATATTTGAGAAAATAATTACTAAAAGTGACTCTGATAAAAATGGGTAGAAGTCTGATAAAAGTGTAACAGTGGCAGAAGCAGCCTTCTAAGGGCATTTATCTCTCAGTGTCCTGCTCTAGATGATTCTGTCCATTTTTTTTCTTTTTAAATTACATCCTTTTTGCCTTTTTCAAGATGCCTTTCACATCACTAATGTGCATATACATTTCCTTCCGGCTTTTCAGTAGACCTCAGAACCACAACATTTTTTTTTTTTAACTAGTATTCCTTTCCCCTTCTGCCTCTATCTAAAAATTTCAGTGGCTTGTCATGTCCGTAATACTGAAAAAAACATGTCAAAATGCCATGTTAGCCAAGGGAGAGAAATTATATTTAAAATATATTTGACCTGAAAAATTTTGTCTGCTTTACCAGTCGGCCTGCATGTGCCTACATTTACCCAAGCTGTAAATGTAGCCAGCCCAATCTTCTCCTCTTGTTCTCCATATACTAGCTTAAGAGGACCCAAGCATCTCCCTAAATATTACACATTTGTAATTGCTTCGTGAATGGAGACATTTATAAAAAGCAAACACAACACAAAGAATAGCTAAGAGAAGGAAAGTATTTAAAATGTCTTGGTTAATGGGTATATCTCCCAAAGAATTGAAAGGGGGGACTAGAATAGATATTGGTTACACTCATGCTCATAGCATTGTTATTCACGAGGGCCAAAAGGTGGAAGCATCCCAAGTCTCCATCGATGAATAAGTGGATAAACAAAATGTGGTATATACATACAATGGAATATTACTCAACCTTAGAGAGGAAGAAAATTCTGTTACATGCTACAGCATGGGTGAACCTTGAAGTCATTTTGCTAACTGAAATAAGCCAGCCACAAAAGGAAAAATATTCTATTATTTCACTGATATGAGGTACCTAGAGTATTCACATTCATAGAGACTAAAGTAGAATGCTGATTGTGAGGGACTGGGGGTAATGGGAAATTAGTGTTTAATGGCAACAGTTTCAGTTTGGGAAGAAGAAAATATTCTGAAGATGGATGATGGGGATGGTTACAGAACAATATAATTGTACTTAATGCCACAAAACTGTACACTTAAAGATCATTAAATGAGTAAACTTTAAGTTATGCATATTTTACTACAATTTAAAAATGTCTTGGGTAAGAACTTTGGTTCTGGGTTAGAATGCCAGAGTTCATATTCTGACTCCATAACTTATTAGCTGTGAGAACCATGCTATTTTCACATATTAAATTTGAGTTTCTTCACCTAAAAAAAAATGGAATAGGAATAGTATGCACCTTATAGACCTGTGATGATTAAATCGAAAAATCTATTTAAATTCCTTTGCACATTGCCTTGTACATAATCAGCACTCAAATGTTAGCCGTTATGATCTCATTATTATTTATCTACATCTGGATTTACTTTTAAAGGTTACATTGGTAGATTTTCCTATGGGTTTTTAGAAATTCACTACAAATTTAGATCTCTTAGTAAATATTTCTTTTCTGCGTCCAGCACGGCTAGAGCGCGGGTCCAGTTCCTGAGTAGGGGCGGCTGGGGATTGAGAAAAATGAAAGAAAGAGACAGACACAAAGAAGGAAAAAGCTGGGACCGGGTGGGACCACTGCCCTCTTCTGATGGAGAGACAGTGACCCAGAGCCGATGCAGCGTGTTTATTTTATACCCCCAAATACCAGGAAGTTTTCCTATTCGTTCCCGGTGCTTGGCTGGACTTACATCATAAAACCCACCCCCTGGCACCTGAGCTGAAATGAAGGTCCAGCTGATAACACTTCTGCCTTTTGGCAGAATGTGTTTCCAGGGCGGGGCTTTGCCGACCGCCCTGGATTCAGCTGACAATTTAAAGAAATGCCTGTGGGCCTACCCGGGCGCTCTCGACATCTCTTTATTATGTTATTTCAGTGGGTGATTTCAGTATCCACATCAGCTACGAAGGTAGCAGATTTAGAGATACTGATGAATGGCATGAAGTTCTGATGAGTTTGTGAGGTTTGGTGGAGAAAAACAAAGGTTTTGAAAAAATTAGGAAAGTATCCCTTTATGTTCGGAAAGTTAAATTTTCATCCACCCTTTTTGTGTGCAACTGTTGGAAAATAAGTAGCAGGAAAAAAGTAGTGATTTTTTAGTATTCAGAAACTTTAGACAGCTTTCCAATTGTTTGGTAACATTGGCTGCATAGTCCAAGAGATATTCACCAAATTGCAACTACAGGAAAATTTCCTCTAGCCTAGATCATGGTTTTCTTAGAAAGCCCTGCACTGAGCATGTATCATCTGACTTGAATAATTACACAAACCTACTTGTGAAATGTCTGTTTTACATTCAGAATTATGGTTCTTTTGTGAATTGTGCTTGTGTGTGTGTGTGTGTGTGAGAGAGAGAGAGAGAGAACAGAAGGAGCTGTGGAGTTGCTGTTTTTTGAAAAGGGTAAACCTGAATAATATACGGGAGACAGTGCACCAGGCTTTGTACAAATGAGTCTTCAACTTTCATTGTTGCTACTATCATCAACTGTATTTTAAAGATGAGGAAATGGGCCCAGCAGTTGCTTGAGTGTGCAGTGAGCTGGAATTTGAACATAGGTTGATTTGGCTCCAGTGCCCAAGCTCTTTTCTCTTAAACCACATGCCCCAAACAGAACTTGTTGCCACCTGTTACTGTCCTTGGAGCTAGTGTCACTTTGGAGCTGCTTCCGGTTCCAAAGTCACTCTCTGGAGCTATGGCTCTCATTGATGGAATTTAGTGATGGCTCTTTGCTCACCAGATCGCCCTCTGCTAGGAGGAAAGAAGCTGCTGCTCAGAGGACGTGAATGGAGGGCACAATACAGCCCCTATTGCCCAGAAATACTCCTTCTCTCTTTTCTGAACGAAAATAGCCAAAATAGCCTCTGTTAAAGCCCTTGGTTTGGAAAACAACAGCGCTATAGTCTTCAGAAATCCCGCATTACAGTTTACACCTGCTACCTGGGAGTAAGTAGGAGGGACTGAGGTTTCTTCCAGCTCTCTCTCATTAACACAGTTTAGTTTATCAGAGAAGCGAGTTGTCTCCCAGAAAACCTATCCCTCAAAGACACAGTTGACAAGCAAGTATCACCAGTGCTCAGTGAGGGCTCAGCGAGGCCTGCCGGTGTGGGGAGGGGTCCTGAAACCCATGTTGTGATGGGCAGCCCGTGGACACTGGCAGACAGAATGAGCCTCACCATGGCTGCCTGTAGTAGTGACGGTTTGCTGGCTGCAAGTAACAGATACCAACCTGAGCTCTTATTAGAAGAATACAGAAGTGTCTCAGGGGGAACCATGGAATTACAGAACAGCCAGGCCTCAGGAAGGGAGAAGCCATGGCAAGTCCTGGGACTGCAGTGGCAGCTGATAGAAATCCCAGCGTCTAGCCATCTAGTGACTTGACTTGGCTCCCAATTCCATTATTTCTTTTTAAAATATATTTTAAAATTGATTTCAGAGAGGAAGAGAGAGAGAGAGAGATAGAAATATCAAGGATGAGAGGGAACCATTGATCGGCTGCCTCCTGCATGCCCCACACTGGGGATTGAGCCCACAACCTGGGCATGCTCCCTGACAGGGAATCCAACCATGACCTCCTGGTTCATAGGTCAACGCTCAACCACTGAGCCACGCCAGCTGGGCAATTCCATTATTTCTTAAGCCTCAAGTGAGAGTGACAACATATGCTCAGCTTACGTTATTGCTCACAGATGGCTTAATCAGCAATGGCTGTGTGTTGTAGGGAGGGAAGAGATGGTGCAGTGGGAAGTTCACACAACAGAAACAGGAACCCTCCCCGAGGACAGATCAGGCAGTTTCCAGAGAAGAGGAGCTGGGATGACATTATGTTATTCACGCCGCCCCCCCCCCCCCCCCCGCCCCGCCACCGCCACAGAAAAAAATCTTATTTGGGGAGTCATTCTGTAGGGGAAGTTGCTTAGAGGCAGTGATTAAGAGTGCAGGTTTAGGAGCTACTAGTAGATTGCCTGAGCTCAAATCCCAGCTCTGCCACTTTGTGAGCAATTTACTTAAATAATCTGTGTGCCTTTTTGTTCACCTCTAGAATGGTAATAATAATAGTACTTACTACAGGAGGCATTAGGATTGAATGAATTAATACCAGCTAAGAGCTTAAGATAGTACCTGGCACACAGTAAGCCCTTGAGAAATCACTGTTATTATCTGGCCTTTGAGGCATCATAGTATTTATTGAAATTGTCACATGGGCTCACCTCACTTTAAAAATTCCCAGTAGGGCTCTTTTAACATGTAATTTTATGAAGGAAAGAGGGGCATAATTAGATAAACACTTTGTTGTGAAATACCGATTATGTTTAATTTAGACATAAATATAGAAACAGCAACTTTAGAAATACTAGTATGTGGCTATAAAATGTAAAGAAAAGAAGTAAAACAAAAAGATATAAAGCAAATAAAAACCAAACCAAAAAAAGGGAAAAACATGGATGCAACACGAAAAGCACAGTTCATGAAATAAAATTTTTTTTGATAGATTGGGCATCATCAAAATGAAAAACTTTTGCCCTTCCAAAGATGTCATTAAGAGAATGAAGATCCCTAGCCAGTTTGCTTAATGGTTAGAGCGTAGGCCTGTAGACTGAAGGGTCGTGGGGTTCAATTTCAGTCAAGGGAAGGTACCTCATACCTCTGTTGCAGGCTTGATTCCCGACCTTAGTCGGGGCGTGTTCGGGAGGCAATCAATTGATGTGTGTCTCTTACATCAATGTTTCTCTCTCTGTGTCTCTCCCCCTCCCTTCCACTCTGAAAGATCAATGGAAAAAATATCCTCGGGTGAGGATTGACCAAAAAAAAAAAAAAGGAGAGAGAGAGAAAAAAATTATCATTGTATTTAACTAAAGAAATGAACTATTAAAAAGGAGATAATGAACAGATAAGCCACAGTAGGCAAAAATCTTTGTAAATCATATATCTGATGAAAGGCTTGTGACAAGTCAATAAGATGACAAATTGCCTAATTTAAAAATGAGCAGAAGATTTGAAAGACATTTCACCAAAAATGTGAATGGCTAATAAACACATGAAAAGATGCTTGACATTCATGGTTTGGAAAATGCAAATTAAAAGTCACAATGAGATATCACAATAAACTCACTAGCGTGACTGTGCTCCAAAAGACTGACTTTATCAAGTACAGGAGATGTGGGAAACTGGAGTGCACACATATTACTGGTGAGAATGTGAAATGGTGCATCCACTTTTGGAAATAGTTTGGCAATGTCTTAAAAAGTAAAACATAAATTTTGCATGTGACCCAGCAATTTCTTTCCTAGGTATATACCCAAGAGAAATAAATACTATATGTTCACAAAAAGACTTGTATAAGAATGCTCATAGACTCATCTATATTAATAAAAGGGTAATATGCTAATTAGACCGGGTGACTGGACATCTTCCAGATGTCCAACTTCCTTCTGGACAGTTAGGGGGTGACCAGGCTGGCAGGGGGGCAGTTAGGGGGCAACCAGGCCAGCAGGGGGGCAGTTGGGGGGGTGACCAGGCAGGCCGGCAGGGTGGCAGATGGGGGGCGACCAGGCCAGCCGGCAAGGGGGCAGTTGGGGGGCGATAGCAAAAAAGTGGACACAATAAAAATGCCTGCTGACTGGTTAAACAAAATGGGTATTATACAATGGAATACTATTTAATGAAAATAAACAAATTATTGATATATGCACATCATTGGTGAACCTCAAAAAACATCATACAAAATAAGACAGACACAGAAGACTATATCTTGAATTATCCTATTTATATTAAATTTCTGGAAATGGCAAATCTACAGAAACAGATAAGCAGAACATTAATTGCCTGGGTTAGACATGGGAGTGGGGATGGACTGCAAATGGGGAAAGCAGAAATTTTGAGAGTGATAGAAATGTCCTAAAACTAGATGGTAGTGATGGGTGTACAACTGCATGAATGTACTATGAAATTGAAATGTATACTTGTTAACAGATGAACTTTATGGTATGTAAATTATACTTCAATAAGCTGTTTCTTTCCTATATTCATTTTGACTGAGTTACCAGTACAAAACTATTGCTAAAAATAACTGAGTAAATCTGTCATTCCAGCACTACTTGCTGAACCTCTTTTTGATTCATAACATTTTACACCCAGTCCCGCCGTATCTCCCCCACTGATCAACCCTAGAGTGGTGACTTTCTATTTTCAGAGTTGATAAATTATGTATAGACAATGGCATATAAGAGTATTCTGCATTGAGAGTCTGGGTCAGAGGCTTTATGAACTTTATATACCTCTAGGTATGTGCATTCCTCTTTGCTATTGTACAGATTCAAGTATTATTGGAGTGTAAGAAACCATTCTCCAAGGAAAATTCTCCAATGTTGATTTCTACAGCTGCCTGCTAATGCCTAGGAATTTCTTTTCTCTCACTTCGGTGTGTTATACTGCCCTAATCTTCACAGGAAGAAAATAACTTTCAGGTTGAGTGCTACATCAAAAAGGCTTCTTCTTTTTTTAAAAAATAATAATTTGCTTGAGAGTTACTTCCTGTGTCAAATTATCTAATGTTTTCCCTGCCTGCAGCCATCTGTGGTTTTGCTGTTTGCTTCATGCTAACATGTTAACATAAAGCACTTGGAACGAAATTCATTCATTTATCCATCCATCCATCCATCCATCCATCCATCCATCCATCCATCCATCAGCTACACATTCAACAGTGATTTCTTGAGTGCCAGCTCTGTACCATACACTGTGCTAGATATTAGGGATGTAAAAACGAGCAAGAGAGTTATGGTCTCCACCCTCACAGAGCTTAGAGGTTTTTTTAGATGACAGCAAAAGGCCAGCACTGGACATATTTTTCGACGTCCCAGGTTTTCTTAGGCTGGCCTTGCTCCTCTAGAGGCTGCATTACAGGTGACCCAGTGACTATGTTGCAGCTCTGAGAGTGGAGGCAAGGAGCTCTCAGCTGCTGGCTATGGTTCGGATCCATTGGCAATGGTCACTTGGGCAGATTCCAAAGTGACCGGCTTTGAAGCAGCCTCCTTTCCAATGACAAGCATCTTACAGGTGGCCATAAGAACTCTGGTGGTGGCAGCTATGGCTCTGCCATTGTCAGGAGTGCCTCTAACACCTCCATAAACTAAAAAGAAGAAAATGCAAGCTATGAGTCTTTTCATGAAAATATGCCTCCAGTACTTGTCTGAAAGCACATCAGATCTGTAAAGTACAGGAGAGAATTCATTAGTTTCTCAAATATTTATATTTTTGTGAATACATAGTAAATCAAGGTTGCTTGATTTTAGCTCCGGGGGGGTATTTTCAGCTCTGTGGTATGTGGTAGCTAGACAATGACATCAAATAACATTGTTCATAAGAAAGGGAAATTAAAAATATTGTGTCTAGTTGGGACTCAACAGGGAAAAAAAATAACAGTAAGTAATTAGCTAATTTATAACTAGGACCAAAAGATGGAGTCTCAACTTTTACTTTAGAATGAAACAATACAAATATCTGAAACAAAAATAAAAGGATGTAACAACCGCCCCCCCCCCCCATGCTTTAGATGGTATAAGTGAGTTAAAACCTCATAAGAACATTATATCTCTTGGATAGTATTTCTTGCTTAAACTGGCCCTGCATGTGGTGGAGTCTGAAGTTTCTTGAGTTAAATAATTTGCAGGATGCCACAGAGTCTGATCTACTTAAATATGTCAGTCATACTGGAATGCTATGGTCGTTCCTTTTCTCTGGATTCTCTTTAGATTTCCACCATTGAAAGCACTCACTGTCCTGGCTGCTGTTGCCCAGTGGGATTGAAGGCTTGCAGTGTGGGCCTGAAGGATTGCAGGTTTGATTCCAAGTCAAGGGCATATACCTGGGTTACAATTTGATCCCTGGCCCCAGTAGGGGCACCTGTGGGAGGCAACCAATTATGTGTCTCTCTCACATCGATGTTTCTCTCCCTCTCCCTCTCCCTCTCTCTCACTCCTTTCCACTCTCTCTAAAAATCAATGGAAAAAATATCCTCAGGTGAGGATTAGCCAAAAGCACTTCCTGTGAGGTCAGGGATAACAAATACATGGCTGGCACACCCATGCCCAGAGCACCAACTATCTATTAAGCTCTCTTCAACACTGAGCCCAGGTATGGGCTCAGCATCTCTATCAGCTCAGCATCCCAGGCCCCACTACCAATCAGTTGCAATAAACACAAAAGATGAAGCCTGCATGTCACCCTTGGATTAGAGAATGAGAAAGGGCATTAACTTTAAAAGGCCATAGTTAGACTGTTCTGGCTCAGTCTTTTTCTTAGCACTGTCCTGAGGAGTTTAGTGGAGAACGATTCAGAATGAAAACTACTAACAGTGACTCACCTGCCACTTCCTGCATTACCTGGACTTTCTGGAAGCCTTCCATCAAATACTGGTTAGAGCAGCCCAGCCACATCCACCTTATGACAATTGACAAGTGACAACATCATGCTTTGAGGCAGATTTGAGTAAGTAGAACCCAACATCCCTGTGAAACTAAAAATAAAGCTTTTACTGACCTCAGAGGTTTGCGGCTTTACAATGAATGGGCCAAAATCATGCAAATGTAGCCAGTTAAATCTGGAAGGTTTCACTTAACGTTCTCTGATACAGTAACTTAATGTTGGGGATAATTTTATTGGCTCATTTAATAGAATGAGAAAGACCATGATGCAACCTTGCAAATTGAAACTTTCTCCTTTACTGTGTGACCTTGGGCAAGTCTTGTTATTCTTCAACTTTCTTACCTATAAAGTAGGATAATCCCTTTTGTAAAAAGAAAAATGTTAGCAAAATGTAGTGAGTATACACTGTCTGCAAGACGCTGAGGTTGGCCCTGTGGAATAATCAAAGACGGAATAATTGCCCTGGCCTGTGTGGCTCAGTTGGTTGGACTTAATCCTGGGCACCAGGAGGTTGCTAGTTCAATTCCCGGTCAAGGGCACATGGCTAGGTTGCGGGTTCGATCCCTGATAGGGGGTGAGCAGGAGGCAGTCAATTGATGTTGTGCTCTCACATTGATGTTTCTCCTTCTCCCTCTCCCTTCCTCTCTCTCTAAAAATCAATAAAAATATTTAAAAAACACACCAAGATGGAATAAGCATAGACAGTGCTTCAAGGAATGTAAGACTTAACCAAGGGGAATAAAGACAAATAGAACTGTGACAACACAATGTAGACAAGGAGATGGGTCTTAAGAGAAATGGAAGAATTGAAATGTTGGAAGATAGATCACTGGTGACATCCCAGTCATCTGACTTACCGTTGGAAAGGTGTTTCTCAACGGTATGTTTTTTTCATTTTTGTTTTTACTGGTGGAGAAATAAGAGACTGAATCCATTTATTTCATTCTCACATGCATTATTCATGGAAGAAAAAAAAAACAGTGAGTTGGTAAATAGCTTGAAATTAATACGTATGAGGTTGTGGTATATGTTTTAAAATTATAAAGAGCTCAACCACATACATTAACACCGGGGAAAGGTAAAATTTCCTCCGATAGAAGCCAGAGGCTTGGGAGCTAGTTGTGTTGTACAAGGAAGAGAACATAGGTCTGATGTCTTCAAATCAGTAGAACAAAGCTGCCAGTGTGAAATAAGTTTTAACCTTTTGTTATTTTAAAAAGCATTTTCTCTTCTTTTGACTCCAGTCTGAAAGAAGCACTGGAAAATTTTATAGCAACTATCTAAAAATAAACCTTTCAGCGGTAGGATTCTAACCCAATTAACAAACCAATTTAAATGAAAAAATAAAATGTGATCAGTTTGGTTGCTCTCTCCTTCCTGCTGTTGAATTCCACAGTAATTAGTATTTTTTTAATATCTAACTTCAGTAAAAAAAAAAATTTGAAGATGTAGCCTGTGCAATTTCCTAGAGCTTTAATTTTGTTCTTGATTAACACCCCTGTCCAATGGATTTCATATTTCCACACAGTTTTTCCCTAGAACATGAAGAATAACCCCAGGAAGAACCCATTAGCAAGAAATCTCTACCTACATCTCTTCTTACTCGCCACAAACATGGAGCAATTCAGCATATTTGTAATATACATGTTTAGCCTCAACCCACCCTAAGTACAGGGAAAACAAACTTAGTCAAATAGAAATGGAAAATCATGTCATTATTTCATTCAAACTGCTTTTCTAGATTGAATTTCAGATGAATTACATAGCTTAATTGTGGTTGTATCATCATTTCTGATGCATTAAGAGAATTTAAGTAATTTACTATAAACCGCGTAGGAACTTTAGCAGCAGGGCTGAAACAAAGCCTAGAACTGGTGATTTCTAACAGAAGGGACACCTCTGGCCTTCTCCATGTGATGTCATGTCCATTGCTTCTCTGATTGTCCACATCCACAAGTCTGCAGACTCCCTTCCCAATTCCTACTAAGTGGTGCATTTTATTGCCACTGAAAACACTTCCTGCTCTCTTATCCTCAGATATACAAAACATATACCTGGATTTTAATATATGTGATAAATATATGAACAGTGTATTCTTGTCTCAGTAAACTTTCATTTATTTTTATCTTTAAAGTATTTGATGAACATCTTTAGGCATTTATCTTTTTAATTTAATTGAGAAATATTCTTCTATTGACTTGGATGTTTGTGGCTATTATCTTGTTTTAGTTTCAAGTTCTTTCATTTCCTTCTTCCTTTTTTCTCTGCCTCCCCCCCCCTCCTCCTCTCTCTCTCCTTTTCTCCCTCTCTTCCTTCCTCCTTTCTTTTCTTCCCTTTGTGGGATTTGCATCTATTGATAAAAATCAAGTTATAAAATTAGAAATCTAATAAGGGTCTCAGATGTCTAAATATTTTCCCCTAAAATGGACTAATCTTGATTCATACTGTGTTCAAGCTCAAGGGTCAAGTTTAGACTAAATTATTTGGTATCAAAGACAAAGGCAATAACAAAAGTCTATTTACCCAATGTCAGAAGAAAAAAAAATCAGTAGTTGAAATTCTCTCTCTCCCTCTCTCTCTCTCTCTCTCTCTCTCTCTCTGTCACACACACACACACACACACACACACACACACACACACACGCACGCACGCACAGCTAGCTCACTTGATAAATGGTTGGCAATTTTTGTGGTGAGTACTCTAGGGTACTCTATTTAAAACAGAACTTATTTAAGGCTTCGTTGCTTAAAGTAGGTCATTCCATACTTTCCAACATTCAGATGCAATATTCTCTGCAAAATCTAGGACTTTTAAGGCTAGAAATTAAATTCACTTTATCAAATAATGTGTTGACCAGTTTCTTACTATAAATTTCTTTAAACATTTCTAGGGGTGAAAGAAATATACCTTTATCAAGATACTCTTCTATTTCAGGCATCTTACTTTTGAGTTTAGGTCCTGAAGATAGATTGAAATCTGGACCTTGCCACTCTCCCCCTACGTGATTTGGGCAAGTTACTTAATCTTGCTGTATCTTAGTTTTGTCATCTGTAAAATGAGAATAATTATAGGACTCAGTTCATACGTAATTGTGAGGGCTAATTAGATAATACAACAAAATATTTAGCACAGTCCCTGGCCTTTCATCAGCATTCATTCTTACTGTTGTAGCTATCTTCACCTACATAGCACCTTCAGTCCTTATTATTACCTTGTGAGGCAGGCATTATTGCATCTTTTTAAACTCATAACCAGTGAAGTTTAGTAAACCACTCCAAGTCATAGAACTTTTCATCAGCAGGATTGGTATTTAAACTTATCTATCTAATTCCAAAGCCTTTCTCTGCATAGAAATAATTTTAGGACATTTTCTGTATGATTTTTCACATTTAGGATAAATCGGTACATTTGAATTTATCAGTCAACAACCAATTAATTCCAGTAATAGGAATATTTGTAGCCGCTCAAGTTTTTAATTTATGAGAAAGAAACATAATAAAAAAGTTAATTTTCAGGAAATTTTAGCTAAATAAGAAGGAGAAAGAGAAAAGAGAAGGAAGAAGAGGAAAATACACACACACACACACACACAAATCTAAAGGTGTATTTTAAATTTGGGATAGATTCAAACCAATCTCTTACCTCATTTACATTATGCAAAATTATTTTGGAGGCATCACAATGTGACTTGAAGGACACAGGCTTTGGAGTGAGATTTCAATTACTTGAAGTCCAGCTCTGCTGACTTTGACAGCCTGAGTTTGCTTTCTTACCTCTAAAGTCAGAGTAATAGTATGTTTGTTAAGAAGTTTAAATGAGAGCATGTTTGCGAAATGCCTGAAGAAGCATTTAGGACAGATATGATATCCAGTGAATGGAAGGCTAACATAACACAGGCAGCTTTTATAATAATTTTTGAGCTTGTGTATGTCTCCTTTGAGGTAAAAAGTCTCCTTAATAATGTTAAAGAATGTTCAGTATTAGTGTAATAACAACATTGCAGGATTTTAGAAAGGCATGGTAAATTAGAGAGCCTTTTAGTTCAATGACTTCATTTTATGTTGGAGGAAATTGAGACCCAAAGAGACAGAGGGAATTGCCCAAAATCACACAGATAATTATAATCAGAGTTGGGACTAGAACCTGGCTCTTAATTAATGGTTCCCCTAATATTTTTAAAGTTGTGAGTGGGTGATTACACCACTTGAGCAATAAATTATGAAATATGAGTATCTGTGAACAGAGTTTAGAATTCCAGTCAAACAACACCCTAATAAAGTTAGACATATATTTAACGATAGCCATAATTATTATTGTGCATCAGGATAACAAGGCATAAATGGTAAGTAGCACATATTAAGGGTCATTGTAATTATTTTGTACAACCAAGCCACGAAAGGGGAAAATAAAACGAAGAAGAGCAGGAGACTGCCCGAGGGCCTCTTTGAAGGGTCTTGAATCTGTTCCTCAAGGGCCTTGGAAGCTGTGTTTTTTCAGAAAAAGGTAGGCCGCTGAGTAGTGGCTTTGGAAGGAGGAGGGACTAGACGTCCCCTTGATGACCTCTTTCCTTCGGAGGAGGGGCAAGAGCTCACCTCCTTGTTTCCCCACCTCCTTTTCTAGTAGTGGAAGAACCAGCCAGTATCTTCTTGCTTTTTCTTTATCAGCTTCTAGGTTGGAGCTGGAAGTTTTAGCTACCAGAATCCAATCCTTAGCAAACAATTCAGAAGTCAACACCCAGAGCAGAGCGATGGAATCACTTCTTTTAGCAAAACTACCACCTGTTTTCTATTATCACTATGTTCTGATTTCTAAGGCTTGGTAGTCATTGCACTGGTGCACTGAGGGCCTCAAAGAACACCTGGCTGGTGGAGCACCCCCACCTCAGCCAAGTTAGAAGACGTGGCTGCATAATCACCCCTGCAGTCTTTGGGGAAAGCCCTAGGGTTTCCCATCCTTCTCTTCCTCCCAACAGGAGTGCATGAGACCTATCAGGAGTCTCAGATGTGCTCGAGGGAAAGGCTCTCTGCTCAAAGGTGTTTTCTCCACAGTGTTCACTTGGTTTCTATCAGACATCTATCTGGAAGGTTTCCTGAGGTAGGATATCTTTCACTTACACCTGGAATAGAAGTGTTTAATCAAACTGCTTTTTCTGATCCTTAAACCGAGGGAAAGGGACTTCTGAGGAAGGTGGGGAAGTGAGGGAAGAGATGTTTAAAGAGGTACATTTTTGAGTGGTAGGAGTTTTAGGGGAGAAGAAACCTTTATTGGGGGCCCTGGAGGGGAACTTTGGTCAGCCAGATAGCAGAGATGAAGAGAAAATGTGCCCAGAGAAAGGGAGGTGTAAATGCACAGAGAAGGAGGTATGGTTCTAAGAGAAACATCATGGGCACTACAAAATCTCTCTGGAACCTCTCTTTCCCTCGCATCTCTTCCTATTCTACCTCAAAAAACAACAAAACAAAAAACAAAACAAAACAAAAAAACAACACCCCCCCACCCCCACCCCACGGCATTTAAATCTGATCAAGTCCCTCGCATACATAATTCCTGGAGGGGTGAGGTGGCACAAATTGCTTGCGCAGAAATGACTTGTACAAATCCCTTTGCAGAGAGGCCCAGGATGACCTTTGGGCAGTGGGTGAATATATTTTTCAAAAATATGAGGATACACTCTGCCTGTGTCTGGGAGCAGTTTAGCTGCTCTGTCACCTAGTGACATTTCCCCAGCACCTTGCTGCTTGGGCCTAATTGATACTTATGCTCAGTCTTTATTCGGGTCACCCAGTCAGTGTGGGTGTATCTAAGTGGGGCATGGGGAAGACCAAGGTTGGCATTCACTGTAGTTCTGCCATTCACTCTGGGCCTCCTCTGGGCTGCATTACTTGGGCCTGGTGACAACCGTAGCTTTCTCACAACTACCGTTCCGGTTCTGGCCTTGCTGTTGCTTTTGTCACTCAGGTTGCCATTTTTACTGTTCTTTCTCTATTCTCCTTTTTTCTGCCACCACCAGCAATGCTGTCAGCGCTGATGTGCTAGCTCAGTGTTGCTGCTCTTGCTCAGCTGACCCTGGAATTAGAAGAGACATTTGTTCCTGAATAGTGATGGCTCTTCCTGTCAACCTTGTCTAACTTCAAGTGGAGAATGGAGTAGGTTTTGGAGCTGAGAAGATCCGGCTTTGAATCTTAGCTCTTCCATCTAGTAACCCAGTGACCTTGGGCAAATTGTTTCAGATTTGGGGCTTGGTTACTTTGCTCCCTAATGGGAGACACTAATGCCTTCTTCACAGGATTGTTGTGAGAAATAAGGGTATTTTATGAAAGATACCCGGCATACAGCAGGCATTTAATTAATGGTGACTAAGATCATTATTATAATGAGCACATTTCTTGTGGCTAATATGGGATAGCTCAGAATTCCCAAGGTGGGCATGGAAACCAGGACACTCTTCATGACCTTGTAGAGCTGATTGGTGACTTATGGACAGTTTCCAGGGCAATCTCTGTTCCCAGGGAATGCAGCTAACTTCCAGATCTTATTTCTAGATATTCTGGATAATGGGATTTTATGGGAAATTTTTTTCACAACTAGCAAATTAGTAAATCGTTGGGCTATTAAATTTTTTCTTAATGAATCCAGCTTGAGCACAGAAATAGCTGGCCTTTTCAGAACTGGGCTGGTGGCTGTAGGGACCAAAGGCAGTAAAACAGTCAGTTATATTTTATTCCTTGCCAGTAAGATATTCCTGAGAGAAAACTGTATTATCAGGGCTGCATGGCCCTATTGCCGAACCCAAAGACAATGGCACTGAGTAGGTGGCCATGCTGTACACAGGGAATTGTTGATTTGAAATCCACTTCTAAGGGAGGATGATGGGTCCAAGCTCTCATCTTTTTTGAGGCAAGGCAGGAAAAGAGTTTCTCAGAGCAACACTCACTATGGCATGCATTCCAGGATAAGGTCATACTCTACTGATACCAGTATTGATAGCCAAACCAATACCAATGCCCATACTTTACTAATAGCAATACTCTATTAATTCTATTTCACTTAGCATAATGCTCTCCAGGTCAACCATGCTGTCATAAAGGGTAAGGTTTTACTCTATTAATTCTGATATCAACACTAGTTCCAACATTATCAAATGCCAATACTAATACTCCATTGTTTCTGATGCAAACTGCTATTTATTGCACATTAACTATATGCCAGACACTATGCCAAGAACTTTGTAGGCAATACCACATTTAATCCTCACAAGAATTTTTTCGTGATAAAAATATATAGTGCTTAGATATGCCAGGAATTGTTCTAGGTGTCTTACAGTTATTTACTTACTTAATTCTCACCACAAGTCTAAGAAACAGGTGCAGTTATTATTCCCATGGATGAGAAAATTGAGGATCAGAGAGGCTAAGTAACTTTTCAGGCTCACACAGCGAAATAGGTGGCAGAGCCAAGGTTTAAGACAGGTTTCTCTGACTCTAAATCTGGTGTTGTGTGGAGTATTTGTGTGTTTAGAATTGCCAGGACATATTTATAAATTTTCTGTATGATTTCTACATCTATTGATGATATTTATGATAATGAATTGTCTCAGCAGAATGTATCTTTTTGTTAAAAGTTAATTTTACCCTCCAATTGTGGGCCACTTGAAACTATCTTCTAAATCAGAAATGTTTTCCCCTTATTTTTCTTAATTTCACTGAACTGATTTGAATATAGGCTTCAAAAATTACTCCAAGGCTGGGTTGTAGTATGTTTTTATGGATAACACTGAGGTTGTTTTTAAAAATTTCCTACGGTTTGATAAAATTTCAAAACATATACTTTGTGATGAGCACTCCATCAGATTTTACTTGTGTTATGTCTCTTTAATAGTAGACAAAAAATACCAGAAATATTTCCTTAAATTGTTCTCATCAGACACCACTTTATTATAGAAAGTTCTTTTATTAAATTGGATTTTGGAGAGAGTAGAGCTTAATGTTTATGGTGAATTTTCAAAGGAATTTGATTATTATTATTTCTTTTAGTTTTGCATTTGATTTTAGTATTCAGAAGGATGTCCCAAATAAGGCCTTTGAGACAGGTCTTTTATCTGCGGATCTGCCAAAACATAATCTGTATAGAGTAGAGCAGTGGTTCTCAACCTTCCTAATGCCACGACTCTCTGATATAGTTCCTCATGTTGTGGTGACCCCCAACCATAAAATTATTTTCGTTGCTAGTTCATAACTATAATTTTGCTACTGTTAATGAATTGTAATATAAATATCTGTGTTTTCCGATGGTCTTAGGCTCTATAGCAGTGGTTCTCAACCTGTGGGTCATGACCCACAGGTTGAGAACCACTAGCAGGGTCACCTAAGACCATCGGAAAACACAGATATTTACATTACGATTCATAACAGTAGCAAAGTTACAGTTATGAAGTAGCAACGAAAATAATTTTATGGTTGGGGTCACCACAACATGAGGAACTGTATCAAAGGATTGCGGCATTAGGAAAGTTGAGAACCACTGGAGTAGAGGCATAGCCACTTTCCTGGGTCTCAGTCCTCCACTGAAGAGATCTTCAAGGGGCTAGCTGGTAGTTCATTTTTCCTTTAATCCATGCATTGGCTAGAATTGCAATCTGATGTCATTTGCAGGGGAATTAACATTTTATAACCGAGGCCAGTGGTCGGCAAACCACGGCTCGTGAGCCACATGTGGCTCTTTGGCCCCTTGAGTGTGGCTCTTCCACAAAATACCACGTGCAGGCGTGCACGTACAGTGCGATTGAAACTTTGTGGCCCATGCGCAGAAGTCGGTTTTCGTCCTGGGCGAGTCTATTTTGAAGAAGTGGTTCTAACACCGAGCCACACTCAAGGGGCCAAAGAGCTACATGTGGCTCGTGAGCAGCAGTTTGCCGACCACTGACCTAGGCCTTTCTGGATGACAGTGACTGGAATTAGATATCCATGCAGTACAGCTATCATAAAGTTTGTGAACTGTGAAAGGTGCTAAAATATAGGACCAATCCTGTCAGGCATTAATCATCACAAACCAGAATTCTTATGTGGTCTCTGAAGCAGAATTCTCTCATGATTTAAAGTAGGATTCACAGACTTAACCTGGGGTTTGTAGACTTCCTAGGCATCTGCATTCAGAATGAAGGGGCCCATGAACCTGCTGGGGGAAAAATCCACATATTGATTTTTTTTTTTTTTTACCATTCTGTAGCAATATTTTAGTATTTTCTTCACCTATAAATGTAGGCCACAAACCACAACCACATTACCTATTGATAATACCATGATTCTGACTCTAATAGAAATGATATATATTTTGCTTTTATATTACAGTTGTTACTGATGTCACAAAATATCATTTACCTCCTCTCTACTTTAAATTCATGGTAATTATTAGACATACTGCAACATCTTGAAATTTAATGTTTTAGTAAAGAATCACATATATCAAATTCAAAATATATGTTGATAATTGTATTTCAATATAATTGGCTTGCAATCCTATTAGGGGTACATGAAACAAAATAGGTTAAGAACTCCTAGAGAGTTGGTACAAAGGTGTGTGAACCGAGAGCACTGTGGTTAAATGTAGCTTCCAAGCCAAACCCTCTGTGTGATGTCCAGAGAATCTTGTGGAAGATGAAGAGATCCTCATTTGCCTTTTCAGCTTTCAGCAAGGATTACTGGCCCTCAGTTTAACAGATCTGAAAGCAGGCCCCAGAGGTCAATGGCCAAGGGTGCTTCTATATTAGGCATGAACCCAGGTGGACTCCACGTCGTGTTTCTATGCACTGTGCTAAGAAACTACTCAAACACAAGGTTACCTCTGTTGTAAGTACTCCTGTACCCAGCTTGAGAGGGATACATAATATGTAAAACACACGGACTCAACTCAAGTTTTTATTCTTAAGGATGCATACAGGAGAATCTAGCTTTTACTCTTGAAAATTTAATATGGATCTAACAATATGTCCAGAGGTTGACTCTGTAACTTGGGACAGCTATTATCTTGAGATAATGACTCCTTTCTCTTATTACTCATTGGTGAGAGCATTTATTTAAAAGAACATAACCTTAAAATAGAAATAATTTGGGAAAATTATGTGTATCAGGGTAGGATTAAGATCTGTTGCATATAGTTGAAAACCTCAAATCACAGTAGCTTAAACAAGATAGATATTTATTTATATTTTTGTAAAAATACCCCACACAAAACAGTTCAGAGGTAAGAAGTGCAGGAGCAGCACATCTCTGTGAAGTCACTACCCAGGCTCTCTCTAACTTTTTGCTACTCCATCCTTAGAAAGTGACTTCTAGTGTCATGATTCAATATGGCTGATTGAGTACTTGCCATCACACCTGGATTCAAGTTGCAGGAAGGATTTGAGAAAAAAGATGTTCAGTTTGGGACATGGTGGGTTTGAGGTGCCTGAAGACACCCAAGGGAAAGTGCCAGGGAAATGATTGGAAAGGCAGGCTCATAGCTCAGAGGAATTACCTGGTGGGAGGTATGGGATCAAGAGTCTACTGTGTATAAAATGGTGATCACTAAACCCAGGGATGTGTATGAGGTGACCCAGGTACAGTGAATACCATTAAAAGATGGCCCAGGAGAGAGAGAACCTTGATCACACTAACAAAAATTAAAATTTTTCTTTCTCCAAATAGAAGGATACAAAAATTCTTCTCCTAATTGAGTTAGCTCCTTTTTATCAGCCTTTTCCGTAAGACATTCATACTTCTTTTTGTTTGTTTTGTTAATCTTCACCTGAGGATACTTTTTCCATTGATTTTTATGTTTTAGAGAGAGTGGAAGGGAGGGGGAGAGAGACATTGGTGTGACATCAATTGGTTGCCTCCCACACTCGCCCAACCCAACCGACTGGGGCCAGGGATCAAGCCTGCAACCGAGGTACCTGAGCTGAACCGGAATCAAACCCTGGACCCTTTAGTCCACGGGCCAATGCTCTAACCACTGAGCAAGTGGCCTGGGCAAGCAATACACACTTCTGCTCATATTTCATTGACTGGAACTTAGTCACAGAGCCCTACTAGGTTTAAGAGACAATGAGAAACATAATCTCATAAATAAGTGTATTTTTGCTTCCAATCAAACTGGGGTTCTATTTCTTTTTTTAAAAATGTGTTTTTTAATAAAAATATACTATAGTATTACAGATAGCTCCTGTTTCTGGGGTTCTGTTTCTAAAAGAGAAAAGGGAATGGCTATTAACTAGCAGCTGTGATCCATGTCACAGTATATATATGGAGACTGCAGAATATACATGCTTTAGAGAAGTACTCAGGAAAGAACACTGAACTAGCAGACAGCTGCGCTGCATCCTAGCCCTGCTTCTACCTTTTAACTAGGCCAGTGGTCGGCAAACCATGGCTCGCGAGCCACATGCGGCTCTTTGGCCCCTGGAGTGGGGCTCTTCCATAAAATACCACGTGCAGGAGCCTATGTACAGTGCGATTGAAACTTCGTGGCCTATGCGCAGAAATCAGTTTTTGGCCTGGGCAAGTCTATTTTGAATAAGTGGCGTTAGAACACTCAAGGGGCCAAAGAGCCGCATATGGCTCACGAGCCGCGGCTTGCCAACCACTGATCTAGGATACCTTAAGAAAATTACTTATGCCCTGACTGGTTTGGCTCAGTGGATAGAGCGTCAGCCTGCAGACTGAAAGGTCCCAGGCTCAATTCCCGTCAAGGGCATGTACCTTGGTTGCAGGCACATCCCCAGTAGGAGGTGTGCAGGAGGCAGGTGATTGATGTTTCTCTCTCTTTCTTCGATGTTTCTAACTCTCTCCCTCTCTCTTCTTCTCTGTAAAAGATCAATAAAATATATTAAAAAAAAGAAAAGAAAATTACTTATACCCCTTGAAGGGTTAGGTTTTTCATTTTAACTATGGATGTGACCATTCTTTTTTGCCTTTCTGCTTTGCAATTGTTGTGAACTTTAACTGAGGAAATGCATGTAAAAAGAACTATAAAAGCATTTCTACAACTATAAAAGCAATGCATAAATTCAAGGTATGTTGTGACTTCAGGGTGTCTGAGAACCACAACCAGAGATGAGTAGGCTCAGTAGGTCTCCCAGTAAGCTAATCACACCAAAAAAACCAGGAAACAATCCCATCTCTATATTGATTTGTCAACTTCTGACAATGCATTTTCTAAGTTTAGATGGAAATTAAATTATTGTGTCATCAGACCATTAAATGATGCCAGCTACGTGTACTATAATTGTGATATGGGTAAAGAAAGTAATTTTATTTTTCTTTTTAAATAAGTCTTTATTGTTGAAAGTATTACACATGCCCCCTTTTTCCCATTGCCCTCTTCCTCCCCACTCCCCCAAAGCCTTAAAAAAAAAGAAAGAAATTTTCAATGATAGTATCATGTCTGATGAGCAATGTATTAAGTGGAAGTCTTGGTCATTGTCGAGAGGACAGAATCAACTCTAGCTAGCAGAAACAGAGTGGAATGTATTGCAAGATTTAAAATGGCTTATAGCTCTGGCCACTTGGTTAGGCATCAACCTGTGCACTGAAGGGTTGCTGGTTCGATTCCTGGTCAGGGCACATCTCCGGTTTGTGGGTTTGATCTCCTGTTAGGGTGCATACAGGAGGCAGCTGATCAATGTTTCTCTCCCTTCTCCTCTTCCCTCTCCTTCTTCCTTTCTCTTATAAAAATCAGTAAAAAAAATGTTATTAAAAAAAGAAAAAAGGCTTACAGGATCACTGGGGATAGGTAGCTGAAGAAATAGCCTGTAGGCTGAGCTTCCATAGATAACTCCCAAAGCCCCCACAGAATCATACTGCTGCTCCTGCCACGATCAAGAAGCCATCTATTGCCCAAGCTAGTTTGGCTCAGTGGATAGAGTGTTGTCCTGTGAATGGAAAGGTCCTGGGTTCAATTCTGGTCAAGGTCACATAACTCAGTTGAGGGTTGATCCCCAACATGCAGGAAGTAACCAATGGATGTGTCTCTCTCACATCAATGTTTCTCTCTCTCTGTCTCTCCCCCTCCCTTCCACTCTCTCCAAAAATCAATGGAAAAATATCCTTGAGTGAGAATTCACAGACACACACACACGCACACACACACACACACACAGCCATCTGTTAAATCAAGAGTCTTGTTTGAGGTCCTGGCTTCAGAGTGATATTGCTGCAGCCTCAATCAGATCCAGCTCTATCCACACCAAAATGGGGCCTCGTGCTCTTTCTTGCCTACTTAATGCCATTTCAAAACTAGTTCCCACATGATTGCATCTGATTGGTGGATCTTTAATCAGTCCAGAACCCTGGCTTCAAGAGAGTCTAAGAAATACATTGTTTTTGCCTTTACAACCTCTGCTAGAAGTATGTTGGAATATATGTTATACATGTCAATTGTCCATCCACAGTATCTGTCAGAAAGTGCTATTTGAGGCCCCAAAACACTGGCTACCTGTCTTAGAAATTACATTATTTCAATGCAACACAATTCATTTAGAGCAAAGGAAATTCATTTAACTGAAATATGGATTGAATGAAAGGGCAGAAAGCTTAGAAAACATTCATGTACACATATCTGTAGCATGTTGTTCTTAAGTTAAAACATTTATACTAGCCTTAAACCCAAGTTAGGCATGTGCATATTTCATTAAGAATATTATTTGCTCATAAATATAAATTTCTTGTTACTTCCATTGATTAAGACCAGAATAACTTACTCATTTTAATGTATTTACACATCATGATGAAACCACAATAATTAAAGTTCAACATGTGCATAGAGATGATCTAATAAAATTTTATTGACTAGGAGAGTTCACAATAATTATCTTTCTGCTTGAATAGCTTAGCTAATAAAACACAGGCATTCAAACTAAGAATGGGCTACAGTGATATAAAAATGACCAGAGATCATAATGACCCTAAAAATATTGTGGGAAAAATATGTATTCATTAGAGTGAGAAGATATTTTTGTTGTTGCAGATCAGACCAGCTTCTGAAAAGGGCAGATTCTCAATTTAATAATGCAGAACTTTCTCTGCAATAAAACCATGACCTGTCATGGAATGGTGTATTGAAGAAGCAGACAAAGAAGGTCAATGGATGAAAGAAGTAGACTGACATTTTTAAATACTATTTAGGCAGGGCTTATGGAGAAGGTAAGAGAGAAGGGAAGACTGAAGGCTAAGGGGGCAGTGAGAATATCCTTCTAAAACCTGTTCTGTTTTTCCTTAAGAGAATGGTTCTCAAATTTTTGGTCTTAAGGTTCTTTTAAATTCTAAAAAAATTATTGAGACCCCTAAAGACCTTTTGTTTATGTAACTTATATTCATTAATATTTACTATATTCAAAATAAAAACTGAGAAATTTGAAAATATTTAAATAGTAATAATATACCTATTTCATGTTAACATAAAGGTTAGTTGCAATATGAACCCATATCAGTGATCTTTTTGTATTTTGAATGAATCTTCTGCACGCTTTGATTTTGTAACATCTTTCATTGGTAATCTAGTAAATAATAGTTCACTGAATTATGCAAATATCCCAAAGTTTGACACAATATATTATACAATATTAAAAAAAATTACATTGTTTAATGTCACTGTTGATGTCATTGGAAAAGTCTTTAAGCATTGGGAAGCTGTCCAGCTTAATGTGGTGAATACAAATTTTCCATAACTCTCATTTTTACTTTAACCTTGAATTCTATCATTGTCAGCAAATACTGTTAGGTGTTTTCCTTGAAGTGACAGGCTCACTTCATTCATTTTTTGAGAAAATGTCTGCCAAATACTCAGGTCTAAATCATTATGGTTTTCTTGTCAGTTGTTCTTTTAAAAAAATGTGGTCTATGAAAAAAAAAAAAATGGCTTGGCCAGCCTTGCAACTCAAGTGTACAAGTGCTTTTTCTAGGAACACTCATGGACGTTGGTATATAGAAGTGCTTTATGTGTATTTCTTATTTCATCACACAAAATATCCCAGAGGTCGAGATGTAAGAAACAAATCCTTTTTCTGCTTCATTGGGGCATTCTTAAGTGACAGCAGTATTAGTTTTTTGTTGTTGTTGTTTTTGCTGTGAATGTATGGTGATGAAGAAAACCATGACTATTAATATAGTTAGTGCCACTTCCCTGATTTGCGCTAAGGTGTCAGCAGTTTTGTCCAATGTAATTTCAAGTATCAATAGAGTGAAAGACAAATAATGCCTTGGTTTTGTCATGAAAATAAATTTGATCTCATAGATTCCTTGAAATATTTCTGCAGTGGTATTTGAATTGATGGTTCCCGGGTCAGTCTCAAGTTGGGATCTGTGGTAATTGTTATTGACAGGGACATTTGGGTTTGCAGTGAGAAAGCCACCATCTCATGTTAGCCCCAATGCATGAAATGTTGAAAGAAGCTTAGATTATTATTTAAATATCATTAACATCAATCATGAATTGCTACCTAAGGAACACTGCTCCAAACAAAATTTATTAGTTTGAAAAACGCACCTTAATTTTGTTAAGAGTTTCCAAGGTTCTCTCCTTGGCCCTCTTCTAATGGTATACACTCTTTCTGGGCCATCTTATCCACACCCTTGACTTTCATGTTGTACACAGTTGACTCCTAGTCCTGTACCTTCCAGCAGGAGGTTCCTCTAAGCCCGCATTTCTAACCATTTCCCTGGCACCTTCCCTTGGTTGTCTTCAGGTACTTCAAATCCAAAGTTTCCTGAAGTGAACATCTTTCTTCTCACATCTCCTGCCCCTCATTCTCTCTCAGGTGTCCAAGCCAGAAACTAGGAGGAAAATCCTAGACTCTCCTTTTCCCAACTCCATAACTAATTGATCCTCAGATCTTGTTGACTCTATTAATTGCCTTTGAATCATCCTGCTAACCGGCAGTTCCATTGTAAGTCCCTGGAGAAGTGCCTGCTTCGGGTATCCTAACTGGTTTCTCTGATTTAGATTTGCTTTACAACAATCTATCCCTTCTTACAGATATTCTTACTACTACTGTTTTTCACTAAAGCAAAAATGACTACATAGCTCCTCTGCTGAAAATCTTTCATTGGCACCTTTAAGATAAAAAATTCCCAATAACTCAGCATGGCATACAGGATCTTTTAATAGTACTCTTGTCTCTTTTCAAGCCTCATTTTCCACTAAGCCCTCTGTGCTCCCAGTAACAATATTCTGTATACAGTTCCTTCAAAGTATCAGATTCTTTCCTACCTTGGTGATTTTGCTCAGGCAGTTCCCTCTGTATACAATTTTTTCCCCTTCCATTTCCCTATCTGTATCACACTTACTCTTCATTATTCAGGTTAAATACTCAGTGGACATGTCTTGACCTTTAATCTATGTCCTCCTGTATATTTCCACAACTCCTTCAACAAATCTCTAGCATAGCACTTGCTACACTGTATGATTATCATTGAATTTCTTGCCTGTCTCCTCTGTGGCACAATCTCTTATGTGTACAGTTTGTTATGTAGTGCTCATTTCTTCCCCCAGTGTCTATCATGGTGTTGAATTTTTAAAAATGAACTAATTAAATAGAATAAAATATTTTTAAAATTTTTTATGTCTTCACATTTTTAGAGGAGAGATATCTATATGATTCTACATCGGCATAATTAAAGAATTATAGCAGACTAATGCTCTATTTTTATATAATATAATTTGAAAGTTATTTTCTAGATTTAATTGGGTTTCAATGAGTTTCATCTACCTGCCTCCTTTGTGGAAGTAGCATCATGCACTGAATAGTAAAGGGTCCTCAAGTTTGGATTTGGTCAGTAAGAAAAATCCCTTGTTTTTGCATAAGTGTTTCCCCTTTCAATTGGGATCAGCCAAAGTATTCCTGTACAGTAGTTTTTAGCTTCTTGAGATGGGCTGGGTAGGGCAGACTTTGGGTTGGGCAAATCTTACCAGTAAGCTGAATCCTAGAGAGGAAAATCCAGGAAATGAATAGGGCCCTTCGCTCTTGCATATCTGGTATGGCCTGTTTGTAGCATTCTACTGTAGATCCAGACCCTTGTGATTGTCATGAATCACGCCTTAGGTTGATTTTCATCTTAGATTTTCTCAGTTATGCCTGAACTGTTGCTGTCAAGAGGCAGAATTAGGAATTGAATCAATTGTGCCAAGAATTGATTGATGTTGTGAGAGCCATGTTTGGGAAAGCTTCTTGAAGATTTATGAAATAAAGTGAGTATACACCTGGAAAAGTATTATTAGAAGAATGTCATAATCTTAGGTTTTTCTCCTGTGAATTCTTAGAAATACACAGAAATTATTTCTTGAATGTAAAGACTCTTCAACATTTCACAGTTCAATGGTGAGAAGTTACTTTAGCAAGTTAGATTTATCCATTGCAGACTCCTACTCAAAGTTAAAGGCCTCTCATGTGAAGCAGAAATGAATTTGGTTTCAACAAACAATGTTTCTGACTTATCACTGGGAGGGCCCTGGTTGTGTTGACTATGGAAATCTTTTGATATTTCAGGAACCTTCTTATCACAATCTTTTTCTTTGGCCTATTTTTTTCCCTTCTCTCCCTTAAAAAATTCTTAGTTAGGTTGATCCCTCCTTTCTTTTTATTTAATTTTAATTTTAATGTATTTTTATTGATTTCAGAAAGGAAGGGAGAGGGAGAGAGATAGAAACATCAATGATGAGAGAGAACCATTGATTGGCTGCTTCCTGCATGCCCCCAACTGCAAATTGAGCCTGCAACCTGGACATGTGCCTTTGACCGGAATTGAACCTGGGACCCTTAAAGTCCACAGGCCGACACTCTTATCCACTGAGCCAAACCGGCTAGTGCCCTGCTTTCTTTATACTTATGGCTAAAATATGTTTTGCCCATACCTTTATTTAGTTGAAACACTATCTTACTCCATAGTGAATACTTAATTGTATTCCATGATATTTGAAAACAAGGTTTCTTTCATTTTCAAGGTTAATCAAATTTACTCTTTAACCTTATGGTTTGCTATGCAATTATACATGTTAATTTCTGTTTAGGTCTGGCTGTGGGTAAATGTACATTCTTTTACTCTTTTAAAAATAATCTCTAATGAGTTTTCATGATATTTTTATTATTGGTATGATCTCTAAATGCAGAATAAGGTCTCACCTGCCAGAGCTTCTGTTACATCACATCTCAATATTATTTTCATAATTTTACCAATTTTTTCCTTAACCTTAACCTAATCCCTAATTATAGATTTTGATTCCCCAACACACTTTGTTTTCTGTGCTTATGCATACCAATTTGTTTAGTTTCTGTATATTGAATGATTTATATGACTATTAAAACAATGTTATCATAAAATGTCAAACAATGTCACAAAAGGAAAATACATAGAACTAAAGTTTCCCTGCATTTCATTGTGCTATTGATTTAGCAGTAATCTCATTAACTGTGCTACTTTCCAAAGTGACCATAAACATCACTTCATAATGCTAAACAGAGAAACTGTCCTTTGGAAATGAGTACAAATCATTTTCAGAGAGGACACAGTCATTGTAAAGCAAGTTTTAGCTAGAAGCTAAAGCAAATACAAGCTGCAAAAGAACCAATCAAATATAAAAAGAAAAGCATTTGCAAAATAAATTTTGTGATGCACTTATGGAAGAGCCATATGACATTTCCTTTTGCTGTTATAATGGTATACTATTTGGTTGACCAGCTGGCCAGCCAGCCCCTGAAAACTTCATTTCCTGTTTTGCAATTATAAGACTACAAATTAATGCATCTCCAGTGTTGAGCAAGGGCATTTTGGATCATTTAACTAACTCCTTTGTACAGGTTACCTTCCTTTATCAACACCATAAAAAAATAGTAACTGCGAAGAGGAGCTTACAATCTGGTGAGTCATGAACTCATTCTTTCCTGTTGCCCAGCATTTCTAGCAAAGCTGAAAGGTTGGAGAAAAATGAACCATACATTCTGTAAACAGACAAAGAAATGTAGAGATAGGTGAACTCTGACCATATTAAAGCCAAGATGAGAAATCATATTTTAAAATTAAGAAATCCACTGCATAATAATGAGGCTGAAATTGATATAATTAGATAGAATCAAAATATGCATCTGGCAAATATAGTACAAATCATTTGGAGCCATAAAAATGTGTAGAATTTTTTCCACTTAGAAAATTTCCTCAGAGACAGTTCATTTTAAACTATCCTTGTATAGTATTTTAGTTATTTAAGAAAGATGATGTTAGATTATTAAGTTAAATTTTTTGTTGTTGTGACTATTGTAACACTCAATGAATGAATACTATATATATATTTCTGTGTTCTGTCACAAATAGGACTGGCATGGTGAAGCCTTCCTCTTTTGTTTTAGGGCTTAAATTGTTGGGTTGGATAGTATGGGAGAATTAATTGTATACTTAATAAATTCTTCCTGATGGGATGATGCTTTCAAAGGAACTCAGACTCAGCTCCCTTTTTCTAAAATTTTTTAGTAAATCTGAAATCTAAATCTACCCTTTTCTTTTTTGTTTTAGAAGAAAGCACACTGTCAAAATTTTTTCCCTAGGCAATAAGATCTTATTAGGCTGGGAGTAGTCATATTCACAAGTGACATTAACCTTGGATTTTTGATTCGTCATCTCCAAATGTGGTCAGATATAGAGTCTGTGACAGGATCTGTTCTACAACCTTGAATGTTATTATTGGTTTACACCACCATGAATTAATATCTTAGAATATATCCTGAAATTATCTTGTGACCATTACATTGTTTTGTGAGGGGTGGGATAGGAAGAGTATTCAAAGTATTACCCTGCCAAATTTTAACATTTACATAATTTTTGCACCCTCATTCAGGTATTTCTTCCTTTTAAAGAAACAAGAGGCTCAAAAAAAAAAAAAACAAACAAAAAACACACACCACAACAAAAACAAAAACGAAAAGAAAGTGGCTCCTTTTTCTTAACTTCCAAGAGGCTTTGGGGCTTTGAGAATAAACACAAAGAAAAGATTGATGACCTAAATGGTTTTTCCCTAGAAATAATTGTATGTTTTTTAGAGGAGGAAAGTCAGATTCAAGGAAAGAATCTTACATAGCAATAATTTATACATATACAAGGTGGGGCAAAAGTAGGTTTACAGTTATGAGTATGCAAAACCCAGAGTTTATTCTTGTATTATTATTTATTAGTTATTGTATTATTTTCCATATGAACAACTGTAAAGCTACTTTTGCCCCACCTATATGAAAGAAAAGAGAAAGGACTAAAGATATTACAGTATAAACATTAGCTAGCCATGATTTCAACAAGAGTCATTCGCCTTTGGATCATCCTAGCATCCACTGGGACACCCTTACATATGTTACTTTCTCCTGTTTTACCTGGGAATGCCCTCTTTCAGCAAAGCACAAACACATGTAATGTTTGGACCTTGAATATTCTTAGCACTCTCAAGTTTAACACCTGGGAAGCTATTTTCCTTGTTGTAAACTGCTTCATCAAGCATCCAAATTCTAAGTGAGAAGTGGGATACTCTTCTCAGAAGTACTTGCTCCCATTATGCCTTCAGTGTTGCTTCCCAATTAATGTTTCCTACTTATTTTTATATCCACAATGTTTTGCTGCTTGGAACCCTGTGTTTAGCTCTATAATGCCAGCAGTCCCAGGCTCAGATCCTTATTTCCCCCTGATGGAACCAGCTGTGGTATCTCCCCAACTCTGCAGCACTAATATATATGAGGTTCTCAAAGTGTGGTCCCTGGACAAAAAGCATCAGTATCACCTGGGCACTTGTTAGAAATGAAAATTTTTGGTCCCAAGAATTTTGGAATTTCTTTTAAAAAAATGACTCTAGAGAGGGAGGAAGGAAGAGGGAGAAAGGGAGAGAAGCATCGGTGTGTGAGATATATTGACTGGTTACGCCCTCCCCCTTATGCACCCTGACCAGAGATCGAACCCACAACCTAGGCATGTGCCCTGACCAAGAACCAAACCCGAAACCTTCTGGTGCATTGGATAATGCTTCAGCTAACCAAACACATGGGCCAGGGCTGGGAATTTCTTACCCCTAACAATAAAAAACTTTGGGCATGGGGTCCAGAAATCTGTCCTTTAATAGATTAAAACCGTCTAGTGATTCCAATGGATGATAAAAAGTGAATATTTACATTTTAATAAGGGGTAATAGCTTTACCCAAAGAAATGCATTTTTTTTTTTTTTTGGTAGTGAAATTCAGGTTATTAAGGACAAAGGGAAGTTATTCTACTGTCTTCAGATTATAGTACTAAGTAACTCCATCTGTACATAAAATGGATGTTGCTGTGGGTCCAAATGCTGAAATAAATCATTTAAAGCTGCAACAAATCAGATGGTAGGAAACTAAAAGTGAATATAGTTGCATAGAACTAGGTTGGAAAAGGTTTGGTTTTAGTTTGTTGAGTTAGAAAAAAGATCAAAAGGAAATTTGTCACTTTTTTTTTCATATATGGGCAAGCTTTATTCTTTTTCACTATATCTTCACTACATTTGACCTTGAATGATTACAAGAATGGCTACAAAGCTTCTAAAATTAAAAACCCATTTTACTACAAAGGAATTTTTATGCAGTAGCTTTAATGTTGAACTTAAATTGAACTAGATTTCAAACTGCTTACTGCTTTAACTTTCTTAGTGGTTTTATGTAGCTGAATTAATTTTGTCCCTCGATTTTTCTTTCAATTGTAGACATTTTCAAACTATGAGTGTAATATGGGGATAGGCTGTTAATAAAAACTATTGGAAAATGGAGAGAAGAACCAAGATGGCAGTGTAGGTAAACATGGTACCCATATCCTCCCACAACCACATCAAAATTTCAACTAAAATACAGAACAACCATCATTCAGAAATGCCTGAAATCTGCCTGAATGGAAGTCATACAATTAGAGAATTAAAGAAGAAAGCACATTGAGGCTGGTAGTGTGGCAGGCACTTAGACAGACATGACAGAGCAAGGACGATGGGCCAGGTACAGAAGGTCATCAGCGTGGAAAGCCCCCGGTGCCTAGCAAGGGACAATCAATTGTAGGATGGGACCTCGCCCCCAAGGTGACTTTTTCTCCCCTAGCATATCACTGGTCATGAGGTTTGGACCCCTGACCTTTCCTCCCTAGGGATAACATCTATGTTTCAGTTGTATTTCAGCTCCAGGCCCAGATAAGCAACAAAACCAGCCTCAAGACCCAGATGCATTGAATAATGACCCTGCCCTGGTGCCGGCCAATCAGTCAATTATCAATCCTGAAAAGACACACCCGGAAAACTGCTGAATATTCTATTGAGGTCTTCTCCTGGGACCTCCCCTGAAATGTCCACCCTTGAAACCCTTCCGATGGAGGACCCAGTGTGCTCTTCCTCCTCCTCCGGGGAGCTTGCCCCAGCCTTTCCCACTCCCTTCCCCCTCCCTGCCCTCAAGCCTGTTACCATCAGTTTCCTCACTCCCAAGGTCCAAGGTCCCTTCCTTTACTTCTATAATTTGTTTTCTGAGCCCATTTCTTCTAGGAATTACTTCTTCTACCTCTGTGACTTACCCAATAAATGTTCTCTTACAGTGTGGGTCTTGACTCTGAATTCTTTCCTAGCCAGAACCCAAGTACCAAGGTTGCTGAACCCAGGTTTGGTCTGACCCCACTGCGGGGGCCAGCTGCGGCGGGGGCCAGACATGGCGGGGATCTCTCTTTTCCACGTCCAGCACAGAAAGAGAGATGAATGAACTGGTTCTAAGTGGAGGCGGCCAGGGATTGAGAAATAAAAGAAAGAAAGAGACCAGACACGAAGATAGAAACAAAGCTGGGAGCCAGGTGGGACGCCATCCTCTCTGATGGAGAGGCAGGGACGACGACGAGGACGAGCCCACGCAGCAAGTTTATTTTATACCCCCAAATACCAGGAAGTATCCCTAGCATTCCTGGTGCTTGCCTGGATTTACATATCAAAGCCTGCTAGGCCCACACGTGGACAAAGGTAAAGTCAGTACTGATAACACCCCCACCTTCTTGGGGAGGGTGTAACCGAGACCAGGCTCTGCCAATCGCCTCGGGCTCAGCTGACAACAATTTAAAGAAATTCCCATGTGCCTTCCCAGGCAGCCCTCTACACACCTGGTGTCTTTCCAGCTGCCTACAATAGTAGGAGGGGCAGATGCATTGAACGGAAGGGGCTGGTCCAACACCCAAGTGTGGTCTGTTTTTAATTGGAAGGGATATCTTGGCTGGGGAGGCCTCCCGTGACGAGCAAGTGGTCCCAGCCTCACACCAGGCTCCTCAGCCCAGGGTTCAAGCGCTGGGAAGAGAAGTACCTGAAATGTTTGGCTGTAAAAACAATGGAAATTGTGGCTGAGTGATACGGAGACTGCTGGAGACCAGGCAGTTCCTCTTAAAGGGCCAGAGCACAGACTTACTTGGATTCACTCACTCAGAGCTCCAGCACTGGGGCAGCAGCTTGAAAGGGTCCAGGGACATATGGGGAAGAACTAAATTGTATGACATCAGGGCAAGAACTCAGGGACAGCTTTCTCTCAGACACAGTGCTCCCAGAGGTCATTGTTCCTATGCTGAGACCTCCCCCACACAGATCTGACTGGCAGGCACCATATATGAGTTTCCATCAACCTGGCCCACACTGTTTGCCCCACCCTGGTAATTCCCTGAGACTCGGCCCCCTTAATTTTCAGTCCTACCCAAGCTGTTTGCAGTGGCTTCTCTATATCTGTCCTGGCTCAGGATTCAGACTTTCCTAAAATCTCTCAAACAAATAGTTGCTGGACTCAACATGCCCCATGCCTCTCAATAAGTGTTCCCAGGCCTGGCATTAGCAGCAGCCTACTTTGGTTCACAGCTTGATCTCTCCTGGGCACCTCCAAGCCCAAAACAAATAACAGCCATCTGCAGATGACTGTGTAGCTCCTGCTGGGTGACCCCAGGCAGTGGATGATTTTGCACCTCTAGGAGGGCCCCAGAGCCAGTGCATCTGGTAGACAGCTTCAGATCACGCCAGCTTACAATTCTGCCACACTCAACGAGCAGATTCAGTGAGCACCAAAGCCTCACTGAAGCAAGTCCTACTCCATAGGGTGTCTCCTGCACAGCAGTGAGGAGAAGAAAAAAGATAAAAATTTGAACAGTAAAATGGCAATAAATACATATCTATCAACAGCTGAATCTAAAAATCAAAATAAATGAATAAGGAGTCTAATGAACAAAATAAACTGATGAATAAAATAAAACCAGAGGAGGCATGGAAACATGGAACAGACCGATGAATCTCACAGGGAAGGAAGGAGGAGTGGTGGGAAGAGATTAACCAAAGAACTTACATGCGTACATGGATTACCTATGGACACAGATAATAGGGTAGTGAAGGCATGGGGTAGGGCAGGAACTGAGTGGAGGGGGGCAAAGGGAGGACAGAAGGGAGGGAAACATCAACAATAAAGATTTTTAAAAATGCAAAGAAAACCTATTGAAAAATGTTTTTATAATACTTGAATCTTTATAAAGTATGATCATGATATCAGTGTCCATATCATACTGATATAACTAAAGCATGCTTTCCCACTGATAACACTGTTAACTGGAGTTAGATTACCTAGGGAAATCTAAGGCTTGTATGAATTATATATTCGTCAAACTATCACTGTGGTTGAGAATTTAGGCACTATTTTCAGCCCCAGTTGTGTATTGCAATGACATGTAGATTAAAAATGTATAAATGACCAATCCTGTCAATAAAAACAAAACGTGTATGGAACACCAATGGTTGATTATGTCATGGGAACTAATCCCTCCTCCCTCTTTTTGTGGGAGCATATGGCTGGCACACAGTAGTAGGCTTATTAATTGAATAATTGAATACTTTAGTAAGATAAAAGCAATTTAAACAGAAAGGATTTAGTTAATCTTTAGTTAAGAATGTGAATGACATTTAGCTCTGGAGGGAGCAGAAAAAGTGATCACTTAAGTGATCAAGTATATGAGGATCCCTGAGGGATTCACATAGACCTTACAAAGTGGAATTTGGTAGCTATTTGATTGCATTGGACCTGCATCTGAAAGCATCTCCGGAATTTAAGAGTAGTTTGGGGAGCAGGGAAGAATCAGAAGAACACCAAGTTTCCCAGAAGCGGGCAAAGCAGTGACTATGGCTTAGTGATTGCCTTGAATATCTCGTATGGAGCTCAAGGTCCAAAGCTACTGACATGTGGGTGACTTACAGTAGTTGAACTGGTCTAAGTCTATGTCTGGTCTATTTCATGGCATAAATAACTTTTTCTGAGTCTGGCATTTTCCTTCTAATTCTCTCAAAGCACAAGGCAAATGTTTATTGATCTTCCCAACATCTGACAAAGAGTATACAAAAAAAAAAAAGATTTTATAAATTGCAAGTGGGTGGGTGGATGTGCTAAGAAAGAATTTAATGATGTTTTGTCCTCAGTTCTAACCACCCTATGGTGTTATCTGGGTGATAGTCACCGTGTGATAAGAGTTCGACTTTTCAGTCAGAGAGATCTGGGTCTGAATCCCAGATCAAGCATTTAATTTGCCTGGTGGCATTGGACAGGTTACTTAGCCTGCTGAACCTCAGTTTCTTCATCTGTAAAATGGGCATAGAATGCTAGCTTATTGTAAACATTAAAAATGCTGTGTGTAAAATGTCTGGCTCTTGGAAAGGTCTCAACACTTACTTAAAGTTATAGTAGTTCCTTTATCTTCAGTGTTTATCTATTATGTCACACAAAGGGGCAATACAGTCATTGGGCATTTGCTGTTCAGTAGAATATCTCAGTTGTGCATAGATCACAGTCCTGAGCTGACTTTTTAAACTACTAAGTCAAGCCATTGCAATGAAAATATTCTAATCTTATCTAGGATGTATTTGTTAGTCTGTGGTCAAGCTTTTAGCCAGATTTTTTGCAAGATTCCTTTGAAAGTCCTGAAAGGAAGAGTTCATTTAGTATTTACAGTTGATCACTTTTTATGTGTTTTATGAGTAAGCAACATCTGGAATTAGCATCTACTAATACAGCTTTTTGTGTGTTTTTTCCCCCAAATAAAGCCAACAGATGATTCCTGCTGGCACTCTTCTGATGGGTCTTGGTCCAAGTCTGCAGGGTGATATCCCTGGGACCAGCCATTCCTTCCTGACAGCCTCCTCTGGTGAAGCAGGCCTAGCTGACCTCTGTGGGGCTCCCTGGGGTCGGGCCACTGCCTGACCCTCTCTTGCGCTCTCTGGGCTGTCCCCTCTGCCTGGTCCACTCCAGCTGCTTCCCATTCATTTCCTGGCTTCATTGCTTGCAGAGGGCTTGGGAATTCTTCTCAAGTGAGGCGGTGATCAGCATTCTTCACAGCTGGCAGTTTTCCTGCCTAATGGGAGTCTTCCTCTTGTAGCCCCCACCTGCCTGCAGCTGAATTGCTTCTGGACGTGTCCATGGCAGCTGGAGCTCAGAGCATGTGACACCACCTGAGCTGAATTCCTTCCTAGGCTGTGGGGGAGGCCACCAACTGCACACTTCATTCAGGGGCCTGGAATTCCCCCTGCCCTGCCTCCCACCCCCAACCTGAGGTGAAGCACCGTCTAAGCTGATTTCTATATGTTCCTCTTCGGCCCTTCTACTGTTTCCCCAAATGAGAGCACTGAGGAAAGTCAGCAGAGTGTGGAATTAGCTAATTGTGGGACACACCAGAGGTCCAGATAGGAAATAGGGGCCATGAGTAGGTTCAAAGAGTTGATATGACAGGGTTGGCTGAACCTTCTCCCCTATGGATACATGGAGCCTGCCGCTGCCTGATAGGGTTTCTGTGCCTCGTTGGGCGTCCTCCGCTGGCCTCCCTTGCAAAGGGCCTGAAGTTCTAGTTCCTACCCCAACTTCCTCTTTCCAGTAAAGGCAGGGTGTGGTGCAGCACTTTCAGAGTGTCCGTGGAACAGTAATCCCCTGAGGTGCTCCCTGAGGGAAGGTTTCCGTGGTTGAATAACACCGTACAACGCAGTGTACTGTACACGCTCAAGAAGATTCAGAGGGCATTCAGAGGGTGTTCATATGTCATAGGCTCTTGAACATCCTGCTTTCCCCAGAAGTTCCAGAAGTTACTGGACTACAGAATGCTTCTTTCAAGCAACACCTAGCAACAAGCAGCAAAGTTAATGTTCAATGGACATACTGCTCCTTAAACTCACCAAGAACACACCCACCTCAGGGCCTTTGTTCTTGCTGTTCCCTGGCCTGGAATGCTAATTCTATGGCTAGTCACATGACTCACTTTATTCAGGTCTCTTCCCAGGAGCTCTCCTCCCTGACTCTCCCGTCTAAAAGAACCTCCATTCAGTCACTTTACCTGCTATTTATCCCCTTCCCTTGCTTTATTGTTATTTCTCATAGCATTTATAACTCTTAGCATTGTAAGTGATATAATTGCTATTATGTAATCATTAATTTGTTTTTAATAAACCTATTGTACTTAAAGTGGAAGCTCCATGAGGGCAGACATGGCTTTGCTCGCTGATGTACCTTCAGTTCTGGAATGGTGCCTTGTGCAAGGCTGGCACTCAACAAATAGTTGAATGAACTGATGAATAGTGGAGAAGAGCCCAGCTCTGCCTCTTTCCCTCTTGATGTGACCTTGAACAAATCCCTTCATGGCGTGGATCCTCTATTTCTTTATATATTATGAGGAGGACAAATAATATCCATCCTGCCTGTCTTATAGAAACATGAGGAAGATCAAACGGGAGCTTGGCTGTGATAGAGCTTCACAAACTGTCTTAGTCTATTCCAGCTGGGAAGTCCAAGATCAGGGTGCCAGCAGATTTGATTTTTGCTAAGAGCTCACTTCTCGGTTCATAGGCAGCCGTCTAAGAGCACTAATCGCATTTATGAGGGCCCCACCCTACCTCTAAATACCACTGTACTGGGCATTAGGGTTTAACATGAATTTTGGGATAACACAACCAATCAATAACAGTTATCAAAGATAAAATGGAAAAAAATACAGAAAAGGGAGATAGCCCCCATGGTGGAGATCAGATTCTCTGGGAGTGTGAGGATAAGTCCTTTTGACAGTAGGGAGGGACTAAGTAGGAAAAATGGAGCAGAGGTTGTGTGACCTAGAGAGGAAAGACCCCTTGGTATGTCCTCAATTGCAGGGAATAGGGAGAAGTACTTAAAGTGGGCAGGGAGGGGGAGGGAGAGAGAAGAAAGTGCTACAGTGCCTCTGACACATTTTTTAAAAGTTTAATCGGAAGGAAAGCCCTATGGCATATGTTATCTAGGTTTTATTTACAAGGAACTTCAGGCAGTGGGAACTTCAGTACTGTACCCAAGGCCATACAGGAAGAGAGAGTCCAGACCCAAATGCAGACCTGAGGCTGTGTGACATGCAGTCTTGGCTCCCACAGCAACTAAAGGGGTCTGCTCCTCACCCTGTTTGAAGGTGGCACTGTAAGAGCAAGAGCACGGTCAACCACGGGAACATCTGTTAGTTGCTTCCTCCCCTCTGTATAGGAAAAGAGTTTAGGTCATAAATCTACAAACACTGCTGAGACATAGGACTACCCACTGGGATTGCTCTTTAGTGGAGGGAGCAGGAAAAGGAAAGAAAAAGATAGGAAGTTAAGATGTTTTTGACTTTGTTACTGGAGGAAATGTGTGAACATTCAGAAAATTTGAATCTTGGTTTCACCAGTTTCTTGTGTCCTTGGATATATTTTATTTATTTAAAGAAATATTTTTATTGATTTCAGAGAAGAAGGGAGAGGGGGAGAGAGAGAGATAGAAGCATCAATGGCGAGAGAGAATCATTGATTGGCTGCCTCCTGCACACCCCTCCCCAGGCTTTGAGCATTTTTTTTTTAAGCTCTCAGTTTTCTCACCTGCAAATGGAGACATTAAAAGTCTTTCTATCTCAAAGCTGTGTTAAAACAAGTTTCTAGGCCCAAGATGGAGCTGGTCCTGCTTAGGTGTCAGGTCAACAAACAGAAACTTAGGTAACCTTTCCTGTCCCTGTAAATGCTCTGCTTGACCTGAAACAGTAAAATTCAGCCAGCCAGTCCCCAATGCTAAGCCTTCTCATCCCAAACAAGGTTAACTACGTGGCCCCAGCCAACCAGAGAGTTTCTGTCTGTCTCTTCCTTGTTCTTTATCCAATAAAGCTTCTTGTCTTCTGCCCCATTTTGCACTTCTCTGAAAGTGAACTTCATGAGGTGTTAAATAAAGTTTGTATCACCAAAATTGTCTTCTTGCAAATTTCAGGTATCCAACTAATCATTTTTTTGAACAGTTGTCAAGAGGATTATGTGAGATGATGCATGTGGAACACCTGGCACATGGTAAACACTCAGGGTTATTTTTACAACTAATACCCTCTCTGTTCACTGTGAGTATATGCCTCTCTTGAAGGAGAGAACTATTTTACTCATCTGTGAGCCTCAGGATGCCTCGTATATAGTAAGTGTTTAATAACTGTCTATTTAATGGAATAGAATCCACATTTTAACAAATCTCAATGTGTTGCAATTGGCCCCCAGGGTTCTCAAAAATGATGACTATTATAATCAGCATGCTCTCCTTGCAGGTATTGTCAGGTTGAGTGTTTGAAGCTCCACTGCCCTAAAAATAAGTTCCTGGTATATTTCTTGAGAGCATATCCTACACCTCTAAATGTTACCTTATATTTTGAACATGCACTAGTTAGCTTGTATCCTCCTGTTCTGTGGTCCTCCCTGGGAGCCTGATTTTACAGAGTTGCCAGAGGCCTTGGGTATATGAAGAGGTTCAGTTGTAGAAATCAGAAGACTGAAGTTCTGAACGGCTTTGCAGAGAAAATTGTCATTTTTGTTTCCTCTGGGTTACCTGCTTTTTCATGAGATGGTCAAGTGTGCAGAGAGAAAATTGATTAGTCATCCCTAATAGTATTAATACTTTTGAAAGGCCTTGTAAATTAGGCATTTGTTAGGGAGAATTGCTTTAGAAACATCCACTGTCCATTTGGGACAAATAACTCTATGGTACTGACTGCAGAAATCATGTAGGTTGTGCAGGTCAAGCTTCATCAATAGCATTTCATTGCAGAGAGATGGCAAGAATGATTGTCTTATTAAGAAGCACTGTGATGATGAAACAAGACTAAAGTGAGTCGGAAGAAATTACCATGCAGGGGTCAAGAAAGGATAGGGGTGGGGCTTAGTCATGGAAATATAAGCTCGGATGAATTAATTGTATGGGTGTTTGTTTATAATAATTATGCATAAATGTTTGAATAATAATCACACCCTCAAATTATGTGAAAATTATACTCCTCTCAATTGCAGAAAGCAGTTTACATGCCCATTATCAGCTGAGCCAGGGAATGTGTAATGCTGTGAAACCTAAGACCTCCACAAAATGTTTCCATAAAAAGGGATGCTCAGTTTTTCCTTTGCTTATATTAACTTGTCAATTTCAAAAGAATCAAATTTCATTATACCATATAAATAACCGAAGGTACTAGCTCCTGCTGTTTCAGGAAGCTACCTTATATTTAGAAATTTTCTGTGGTTTTTCAGTTAAATATATTTCCTGCAGAAAAGCAATTCGCACGACCTGACCTAAGTAGAGGCTGTTTCTAATGAAACGAAGGAATTTGTGATGTCATCTTGTGTGGCAATCCCTCAGGAGGGGGAGGATCAGAAAACGAAAAACCCTCTGGCTGTATAGAGGAACTGGAAAGAAATGTATCAGAAGTTCATTACGCGTGTCACAGTTTGCAGCGCAAGACAGTCCTACAGAGAGAAGGTCTGATTTTTATGTAACTTGGCTTTGGAAGCGGTGACAAACCACACAGATCAACAGCCTCCCTTTTGAGCAAATGTGGAAAACCACTTGTTAGTTCCTCTCCTCAAAACACCCCTCCCTGCGGCTCCACTTTGTTTTTAAGCTATTTTATTTTTGGTAAAAGTTAGGCTTCCCAAGCGCTCAAATAAATGAAAGCTCCTGCTGTCTATTCCAGCAGAGAGAGGGACCCCAATATGAACACTGGTGCAGCACGCATAAGGAGGCGGAGCGTTATTTTATTAACAGTTGGCACCAGAATTCCTCTCAGGAAGGGAAATGTCTTAACTTTGAAAAACACCCCGATAAGACCTGGAGAAGAGAAGAGAGCCCTCGAGGGGCTAGGGTGTGGGCGGTGGGCGGAATGTTTCTGAGACGAAATGAGCTTTTGGGCAGGAACTTCCCAGCTGCAGCGTCTGGACCGGGAGGGGTCCTCTGCGGCCAAGGAGGGGGCGGAGAGCGGCTCGCATCTGCTCCACGTGATTCTTCCCCTCCTGCTCCCCCCACCCCCCCGCCCCGCACAAATTGTCGCTGAAATTACTGAACGGATAAAATACTTAGTGCAAGTTTTTTTTTTTTTTTTTTAAATTTTGTTTTGTTTGTTTGTTTTGTAGAAACATTTGTAAGGGCTGGGCTCGTGTCTAGATCCGCGGAGAGCAGCGTTAATTTGTGTGGACCCAAGAGTGGAGGCTGAGAATAAGTGTGGAGGAATTTTTCATAAATTGTGGGGAGGCCTCTGGACATGCACAGATCGAAATGGGTTTACTGAATATAAGTGGTGCTATAAAAAAATAAATAAATGGGTTTACTGAAATCTTTGAGGGGGTGAGAGAGCCCCCGGGTCAGGGTTAAATTCGCTACTTTATGGGCAGAATCACTACTTTGTGAACTGCCATCGTCGGTGTCTTAAGAGACTGCATGGACAGGTACTTGGAAACATGACTATAAAAAACACCAGGCATCACTGTTGATTTTGCAGTCTTTGAACTGCCTAGACTTCAAAATAATGTTAATTTAAGAGGCTGGCTGATGGAAAATAATGAGCTTTAGTAGAATAACAAAGAACTTTAAGATCCTAGCCTTGCCTTTCATAAACATCCAATAACTCCAGTTTTTCAAAATTAATTCAAAATCCTTGAGCATGAGGGATAAATGCAGAACCAGATAAATTGGGTATCTAGTATTACCAAAGGATTCTTCATTAACCAAGGTTGCTGAGGTGCACATGAAGATAATCAACCCTTTGCACGTGATCATATCTCTTCTGGGATCCAATCTGGAGGACCACAGAGTAAATCAATAGGCAAACATATATTGGACAAAGTTCACAGCGTCTTAGGGATTTCGGGGTATGAAAATAATAATAATAATGGTGTATTCCCTAAAGAAAGGTTTCAGTGTCATCAGATATTTCCAACAGCTGGGCTCTGACCCAGAATTTCAGATGCATCACCTCCTGAGAGACACCTTCTCTGACCACTCACTTCTTACAAAGTTTTTCCCCTGCACATCACCCTTTGAATTTTACCATCTGAAGTGATTCTGTTGGTTTATATTTTACCTGCTTTGGTCTGTCTGCCAGCTATTGCTCTGCCAGACCATAAAAGCAGAGAACTGATGCTCCTTACTCATTGCTTCTTCTCAAGCTCTAGGAAAATGCCTGGTATCTAATCAGAGCTCAATAAATGTTTGTTGAATCATTTAATGAATTTCATTCAGCTTCTAATGTGTAGAGATCATCAAAATCCTCAGAGGCCACTACAAACCTAGTGTGGCTATCATTACAAAGGAAACATACTAACGGATTCCATGGCTGGTATTTTGATCGAATTCCTTTTTATTGGCATTCTAATCTTGGATCGTGTAAATGATGATCACATTATACCTATCAGGATATTTTTGCAAGAAAAAAATTCAGAAATATAGCCTCTCTGCACTCAAAGCAAATCTAGAGATCCAATTAAATGATATAACAGTAGAGTTCAGTTTTTCATATGGAGGAATGTTTGATGTTCAATTTTAGCTTTAGGTTAATAACATTCGATTACATTCTAATAGAAGGACGGATCATTAGAAGTATAGATTTTTTTTTTAATTTAAGAAAAAAATTCAGAGGTGGAAGCTAGATAATACCCATTTACAAGAGTTAGCAAGATTTAGTATTAGTTTGATTAAAATTTTTAAAAATTTCTTTATTGATTAAGGTGTTACATATATGTCCTTATTCCCCCAATACCCTCCCAACCACCCCACGCATGCCCTCACCCCCCTGTATCTGTGTCTATTGGTTAGGCTTATATGCATGCATACAAGTCCTTTGATTGCTCTCTCCCCCTTACCCTCACCCTCCCCTACCTTCCCTCTGAGGTTTGATGGTCTGTTTGATGTTTCTCTGTCTCTGGATCTGTTTTTGTTCATCAGTTTATGTTGTTTGTTATATTCCATAAATAAGTGAGATCATATGATATTTATCTTTCTCTGACTGGCTTATTTCACTTAGCATAATGCTCTCCAGTTCCATCCATGCTGTTGCAAATGGTAAAAACTCCTCCTTTTTTACCGCAGCGTAGTATTTCATTGGAAGCTAGAAAATAATACCCATTTATAAGAGTTTGCAAGATTTAGTATTAGTTTGATTAAATTTTTTGAAAATATAATTACGAATAGGAAATGTATAAATGTCTTCAAAATGAGAACAAACACCAAGAATGTTCTTTAGCTCCATATTATGGATAATTAAAAGAAGATATTTCAGTATAAAGATGCATTGTTTTGAGAGTATAGAGTTCTTTTTCTACTTCATATATTAGTGCTTTGGGTTTTTTTGGTTGATAATCTCATCTGATATCATAGGGGCCTGTTTTATAATTAACTAGACTTGTTAGATATAAAAGTTATTAATTGTATTCTATGTATATTACTTTCTCCACCCTCATAAGAGAAAAACAATAGTACTGCTGAACTAAGCTGAGTGCATAAAAGAAAGTTCCAGAAAAATTTAAAAATCTCCTTTCTGAAATTGGCATGTGCATATTTGTTACTGGTAAAGGAAGAACTGTTTTCAGGTGTTTATGCACAAATTGTTTTGGTTTTGTCTCCACAATGTACAGAAATAGTTACCTATTTCTGCATAACAAACAAATTATCATAAAATTTAGTGGCTTAAGACAATAACAGACATTTCTCTCTTATAGTTTCTGTGAGAAATTAGGGAGCAGCTTAGTTAGATCTTCTGGCTGGAGAGTGTTTCATGAGGCTGTAGTCACTGAAGACTTACTGGCGCTGGAGGACCTGCTTCCAAGACTGTTCACTTACAGGGCTAGTCCCTATGTGCTGGTTGTTGACAGGAGACCTCTGACCTTCATGATGTGCACTTCTCCGTAGGGCTGTTTGAGTGTCTACAATATGATGGTTGACTTTCTCCAGAGCAAGAGATTCAAGTAAACCACGTGGAAGTTGCTCATTTTTTAATAACCTAACTTTAGTCACAGACCATCACTTCCACCATGTTCAACTAGTCACACAAACAAATCCTTATACAATGTGGGTAGGGGCTACACGGAGGAATAAATACAAGGAGGTAAAAATCTAATTACAGTGAGAAATATCAGAGTTTTCTCTTGAAATCTAACACTGTTATGAATTTTGAATTGTTTACCAATGCTCACTAAAAAGTGCTTTGCAAATTATGGGGCAGTGATGATGGAGCAAAAATAGAAATAGCATTTAATAAAAAAGCCTGATAAGTGTATAAATAATATTTTCTCCCCAAGATTATGAACAATGTACATCATCATGTTGGATAAAGCAAATAAGTAAATATTTTCAAATCTACTCCATTAAGATTATAAACATACTCTGCTTTGGGTGGAGAATGAGATCAGATAATTGAAAAAAAGAGATGAAGGAAGGGAAAGATTGGAAACTAAAATAGTAGGGTCCAGAGAAAGAAAACAGTAGAAGAAGAGAAGGGAAAGGAAAGGGGATAAAAGGAATGGGAGAGCAGATGAAAGGGAGCGATAACAGCAGAAGATATAGAAATCAAATATATGGAAACTACTGGTTCGGTGCACAAAATTTGTGCATGGGGGGATTCCTTCAGCTCAGGCTGCACCCTCTCCAATCTGGGACCTCTCAGGGCATGTCCGACTGCTGGTTTAGGCCCGATTCCTGTGAGGTCGGGCCTAAACCAGCAGTCGGACGTCCCTCTCGCAATCCGGGACCCCTGGGTCCTAACAGCTCACCTGCCTGCCTGCCTGATAGCCCCTAACCACTCTGCCTGCTGGCCTGATTGCCCCCAACTGCCCCAACCCCCCGCCAGCCTGCTCGCCCCAACTGTTCTCCCCTCCCCTGGCCTGATTGCCCTTAACCTGCCTCTGCCTCAGCCCTGCCACCATGGCTTTGTCTGGAAGGATGTTCGGAAGGTCTCCTGGAAGGTCTCCCGGTCTCATTAGCATATTATCCTTTTATTAGTATAGATAAGCAAATGATGGGTAGGACAAAGGGATAATGGACACAAAAGAGAGATGTAATCAGGGAAAAAATCATGAGAAGGGGAGAGAGAGTTAAAAACAGGGAGAGAGAGAGCGAGAGAGTGAAAGAGCACGAGAGAGCTTTCTTATATCTTTTCTACTAGTTTTTAGGTTTTTCTCCATCGTAGAACAGGGCCAGGGACTTGCATCTTCCTTCTCAGTTTTGTCACTGTGTTTTCCTAGCTTCTCCGGAGTTCCCTTTAAGGCCTGGTTCTCAGAACCCTGTGTTCAGACTGGGTTGGATAGGGGTTTCTGGAGAGGAGAGTGGAATGGACATTTCATTTAATATCCAACTTGTTCTTCTTAAGGACACACTACCTTGTTGGATAATTGCTTTCTAAAAGTAATGAAAAAAATGTAACTTATCAGAAAGAAAAGATACCCAGAAATAAGCAAATGATTTTCTAAGAGATTTTTGGTTCTGTAAAGTTATTACCATATATGTGTTTGTTCCCTTTGTGTTTCTGCAGATTAGTATATTTCATTTTGGGTTTTGATTCAGAGTTCACTTTAGTTCAGGTTCCTGATTCAATTAAGGTTTCTGTGATTGAAGCAAAATTCTGGTTAAAAAAGTTCTGAATGGACTAGTTTCCTTAGCCAATACTTAGAAAAACTTTTAAATTGATTTCTTTTAGAGAGAGAGGGAAGGAGAGATAGGTAGATAGATAGATAGATACAACGTGAGAGGGAAACACCGATTGGCTGCCTCCTGTAAACCCCCTACCAGAGATCAATTCTGCAACCCAGGCATGTGCCCTGGCCAGGAATCAAACTGGCAACCTTTCAGTGCACAAGATGCCACCCAACCAACTGAGCTACATCAGTTGGGCACCAATGCTCTTTTCTTTTAAAAATGAGAATATTACATAATTTGTGCTTCAATAGATATGGGGGAAACTTGGATAAGAAATTTTCATATAATGAAATATTAAATGAATAAGTTGATATCTGTTTTCCCCCTATATTTACAGCTTACTTTCTGATGTACAAGTTAACTCACAAAGATAAATTTAATCAGAGCTGCTCAAACAATATGCAATTTTTAAAAAAGACTATCTCCTGCCCCATTCTTCCCAAACTGGTTTATTTTTCAAAAACAATTTAAATTAAAAATTTTCAAATATGTAATACTTTCACAGAGTTCAAAATTCATCCCTCTTAAAATTCATTGGATTTCTTTAATTTGTAATTCAGTTCGTTCACTTGGGAAAACTCTCAGTTATTATCTCTTCAAATATTGCCTAATTTTCATTCTTTTTTCTTTTGCAACTTTGATTAGAGGCATGTTACTTTCTCAATTTATCATCCATGTGTTTTAACCTTTCTTTTATGTTTTACATCTCTTTGGCTCTTTGTGCTTCTTTCTTTTTTTTGGGGGGGGGTAAAATTTTTTTTTATTGGAAAACAAATATACAACTTGGAATGGATTTGAGGCAAATTGTGCCATAAGCAGATTTTCTTTAAGTGGCTAAACAAAGTTTAAAAAGCAAGTAACAATAAAAGAAAATGTTTCTGGTACAGGACCAGCAGTACAAAAAAATAGTGTATGAGTACCTGGATAATACACCCGTTTTGCAATAGTGCAACTTTTAAGTACATATTGTTGACTGTCCATAGTCCACGCAGAGTTACAACTCCACACTTCAACAACAACATGCTGACAGTTCCTAAAGAAAACTACTTAAAAAAAGGCATAACCAGATGTTCCCTCATTTGACCAACTCCATCTAAGTTTAGATGTGCAGAAGGGCTTAGATATATCCAGAGTAAGCCACATGCAACATATTACTTGGTCAATTTTCTAAAATAAGGTTTCAGGACAATAACAGTAAGATAAGGGAAGAAAACATGGAGGAATGAAGTCCTAATTACTATACATGCATATTTTTTTTGACAGTAGGGGGAACCTTTTACAGATAAGTTACAAACAAAGAAAAGGCAAATAAACAATTTTGTACAAGAAATTTAACACATCCTGTACAGTATCTTCACTTTGCTGTCATCATTTGTACAAACTCTTCATAGTTTACTTGACCATCACCATCAATATCTGCTTCCCTGATCATTTCACCAACCTCTTCATCTGTTAACTTCTCTCCAAGGTTTGTCATCACATGGCGAAGCTCTGCTGCACTAATATAGCCATTGCCATCCTTATCAAACACACGGAATGCTTCTCGAATTTCTTCTTCACTGTCTGTGTCTTTCATTTTTCTTGCCATCATTGTCAGAAATTCTGGGAAGTCGATTGTGCCATTACCATCAGCATCCACTTCATTTATCATGTCTTGTAACTCAGCTTCTGTGGGATTCTGCCCAAGAGACCTCATTACAGTTCCCAATTCCTTTGTTGTTATAGTTCCATCACCATCCTTGTCAAATAGTGAAAAAGCTTCTTTGAATTCTGCAATCTGCTCTTCAGTCAGTTGGTCAGCCATGCTGAAAGCGCTACCGGTCTCCGAGACGCAACTACACAACCAGTCAGCTCGCTCAGTCCACTCGGACTAATCTCTTTGTGCTTCTTTCAAGACAAGGTCTTCTGGTCTAGCCTCCATTTATAATTCTTTCTTCAGCTATGCCTAATATGTTGTTAAAAACCATTAATTCAGTTTTTACTTATAATTATTATAATTGTCAGTTTTTTTAGGTTCCATTTAACTCTTATAAAAAATCTGCTTGATCATCATATATAATTTCTTATTATCTGGATTTATTTTCAGGCTTGACTTTAATTTTGTAATGTGTTGCTTGACAATTCTAGTATCAAATGCTTTGCAGTTCTACTTCTGCTTTCTATTATTTCTGCTGGATTTTGCTCTAGTGCTTGGTCTCCGTAAGGACTGTGAGCTGCTCATTTTCTTTAGAAAATTATTTGTGAGCATCCTTTGAAGCCTTGGATGATGGTGAGTTCTTCCAGTGGGAATTTATTTTTGCTTTGACTGCATGTCTGGGAACACTACCAGTTCTTGCCCCCTTTTTTTTTGATCATCCAGGTTGTGTGAATCTGGGCTCTGAATCCACATGAGAATTAGCTTGTCATTGCAGCTCATCAGGGGACTTCCTCTCCTTTAATATTGCCTCTTTGGGGTTTGTTTTTTATTTATCCTTCCACCAAGGGTTCATCCTTATACCAGTCCTTTGGGGTCTGTATAGCCTATTAGATCCCCCAAGCACATAACTTGAGGCCATGGCAGCTAAGGTTGAGAGCGACTGGGTTTGCCAAATGCTTTCAGTGTCCCATTCATTTCTGGTTCTCATCTTCACTAAGATTTTGGCTGAATAATTTCTTCCTAACATTCCTGTGATGCTTTAAATATTTTACGCAGCACCGAGACCCCGCCAGCAGGCCAGGGGTTCCCAAGGCAGGTGCTGGGTGTGGAGGCCACGGGGTCATAGGCTACCAAGGAGACAGAACTGAACCTCACATCACCCTGCTTGGCCCCGGAGGATGGCTGGTTAGCCAGAGACAGGTAAGATTCCTCAAGGAAGGAACAACCTAAGACAGGCACAGTCACAGAGAGGCCATCAGGAGAGAACTTGGGGGGGCAACAGAAGTGGGGCACAGACCCTCACCCCCCCAACATTGCAGGGGCTTGAACCCTCGCCCCTTCTGAAGGAGGTCTCCTGCCCCCATGGCTGCTTCGTGCTTCCCACAACCAGCTCAGATCGGAACCCAGGCAACAGAAAGAGACTTGGCCCAGTTCACATCGAGATACAGGCGACAGAGACTTGGCCCAGCTCAGATCGGGACCCAGGTAACAGACAGGAGACTTGGCTGACAGCAGCTGCCCTATATCTAAATTCAGCCTAGCATCAGGAATGATCAGGGCCCACTCAAGAATGCAAATAATCCTTCCCACTAGTATTTACAGGGTAAACTAAGATTGTTGGTAGAGTATTAAGTTTGACAGTAAAATAGTAATCAAGTTTTCAGATTAATTTAAATAGGCTAATTGAAACAAGTAAATATTCAAGTAAATTTAATTGTACTGGACAAAAAGCTGTTGTTAAAGTAATAACTAAAATTTCCATCGGTAGTTCATCTCATGGTAAAATTCCTGAATATGCAATGAACCTAAAACAGTCATATTTTTGGGCAAAAAAATAAATAAATAAAAAAAATTTAAATTTAAAGTTATCAAGACTGCATTAAAAAATTTACAAAAACCTCCATTAATAAAAAAAAGGGGGGGGATAGTAGGGTAATATCATGTAAGGAAAAATATCCTATAAATAAATTACGTCTAGAAAATTTTCACTTTACAAAATTAATTTTCATTTGTAATGTTAACAGCAAGATGGCCATGAAACACACATGGTGTCTAAATAAGACAAAGGAAAATCGTTTGGGCAAAAATAAAAAGGATTCCAAATCAATTATATAGAAAAGACTCCTTTATTAACTTGGGGTCGAGAATATGTTTGTATATTTTCAGAAAACAACTCCAAGACCATGTGGATTCCTGCAACAGAGAGGAATTGACAGGTGTGCTCCAACCACGAAGACAAGAGGAAAAACAGTCCAGAGATGGAAGATGCTGACAAAGCCTTGCCATGTGAGCAGTCAGCAGCTGTGCACTGCTACAGGTTGCCTAGGACCAAACCAGAGAGGGTTGGACCTGCATTGGCACCATGTGCCCACCATCCAGATATCATTGCTGACATGTACACATAAGGAACTGTTAGACATTGAAACGGGGACTCAGAACTGTTGGACATTGAACTTGGGACTCAAACATTTTTGTTTTTGTTTGGTTTGGTTATTATATGTTTATTTCTAGTCTGCAAAGGCAAAACTTTTTAAAGGAAAGAAATGGTGGGAAAAAGATACAGAGGCAAAGAAGCATTGAACAGACTGTCAAACTACATTGGGAAGACAGGGGAGGTTGGGCGAGGGGGGCTGTAAGAGACCAACCGAAGGACTTGTACTCATGCATATAAGCACAACCAATGGATACAAGACACTGGGGCGGGGGGGGGCAGTGGGGAGGGCGGGCAAGTGAAGGCATGTACTGGGGGGTAGGGGAGGTCGGGGGGAGGTCAATGGGGAAAAAAAAGGAGACATATGTACTAGTATTTGTAATACTTAAAACAATAAAAAAAAACACGACTTTTATAGAGCGAAAAAAAAAATATTTTACGAAACCTTAGCTAATTTTTCAGTTGTTTTCTGCTGGAGAGTTGTTCCAGTTATTTAGCCTATACTATTATTGGAAATGGAAATCCTAGTACACATTCAACAGGTACAAAACGATTTACAAAAATAAGTCTCCTTGAAAGGGGAAAGTGGATGTTATTGGAAGCCTGAAAATCTACAACTACGGCACCCACCAAACAGCTGCGAACCCCAGAGCACCGGTCCCCAATTGGTGTAAACACGCAGATTCAGAGGAGTTCTACACTCCACTTCGGAAAGGTCAGATTTTGCCTGGGATAAGGAGAGAGAGAACTACATAACCAGACACCTGGAGAAGAGAGACCATGGGGAGGCAAAGAAGCAGCCTGCATATGAAAGAAAAGCAGGCATCACCAGAAAAGGAAGTAAATGAAATAGAGGCAAGCAACCTGCCAGAGAAAGAATGCAGAGAAATGGTCATAAGGTGGCTAAAAAGAATGGAAGACAAATTCGACAATATGTGTAAGAACCAAGAGGAAATGAGAAGAACCAAGAAGAAATGAAAAATGACATTGCTACTGTAAAGAACTCAATAGAAAGCATCAAGAGTAGACTAGAAGAAGCAGAGGACCACATCAGTGAGCTAGAAGACAAGTAGGAAAAAATACCCAAGTAGAGCAGCTTCCAGAAAAAAAATAAATTAAAAAGCAGGAGGAGAGCCTAAGGAAACTTTGGGAAACACGAAACAAAACAACATCCGCATAATAGGGGTTCCAGAAAGAGAGGAAACTGAGCAAGGAATAGAAAACCTGTTTGAAAAAATAATGACAGAAAGCTTCCCTGATATAGGGAAGAAAAAACCCACACAAATCCAAGAAGCTCACAGAGTCCCAAGCTAAATGAACCCCAAAAGACCAATGCCAAGGCACATTATAATTAAATTGGCAAACACCAACGACAAAGTAAGAATCTTAAAAGCAGTCAGAGAGAGACAGAAAGTTACCTACAAAGGAACCCCCATCAGACTAGCGACTGATTTCTCAACAGAAACTTATCAGGCCAGAAGGGAATGAAATGAAATATACAAAGTCATGCAAAGAAAGGGTCTGAATCTAAGAATACTGTACCCAGCAAGGCTATCAGTCAAAATTGAAGGTGAAATCAGGAGCTTCACAGGCAAAAAAGGACTAAGGGAATTTATTACCACCAAACCAGCAATGTAAGAAATGCCAAAGGGTCTGCTGTAAAAAAAAAAAAGGAAGTGAAGAAGGAATACAGGGGTAAAGAATAAAAATGGCAACAAATAAGCACCTAGCAATAATAACTTTAAATGTAAATGGATTAAATGCACCAATCAAAAGACATGGGGTAACAGATTGGATAAGAAAACACGAACCATATATCTGCTGTCCACAAGAAACCCATCTGAGAAAAAAAGACTCACACAGGCTGAGGGTGAAGGGATGGAAAAAGGTTTTTCAGGAGAATGGAAATGAAAAAAAGCTGGGGTAGCAATACTTTTATCTGACAAATTAGATCTCAAAGTGAAGGACATAACAAGAGATAAGGAAGGCCACTTCTTGTTGGAGCAAAAAGAAACAACTCTGGTAAACATACATGCACCAAATACAGGAGCACCCAAATACATAAAAAAAACTCCTGGAGGATATCAAGGGAGAGATTGATAGCAATACAATCATAGTAGGAGACTTTAATACCCCACTATCACCATTGGACAAATCCTCTAAACAAAAAATCAGCAAAGAAACATCAATCCTAAATGGCTCACTAGACCAGACAGAATTAATTGACATCTTCAGAACATTTCACCCTAAAGCCACAGAATATACATTCTTCTCAAGTGCACAGGAGTCATTTTCAAAGATAGACCATATGTTGGGCCATAAGCAAAGTCTCTTCAAATTCAAGAAGATAGAAATCATAACAAGGATCTTCTCAGATCACAGTGGCATAAAACTGGAAATCAACTACAATAAAAATAATCCAAAAAAATCAAACACATGGAGACTAAACAGCATGCTGTTAAACAATGACTGGGCTACCAGAGAGATCAAAGAAGAAATAAAAAACATCATGGCAACAAAGGACAATGAAAACACAACAATCCAAAATCTACGGAACACAGTCAAAGCAGTCTTGAGAGGGAAGTTCATAGCTCTACAAGTCTACTGCAAAAAACAAGAAACAATGGTAATAAATTACCTAACCCTACAACTCAAAGAGTTAGAAAAAGAGCAACAAGAAAAGGCCAGTGTAAGCAGAAGGAAGGAAATAATAAAGATCAGAGTGGAGATAAACGACATTGAGACCAAAAAAACAATACAAAAGATCAACAAAACCAAGAGCTGGTTCTTTGCAAGGATAAACAAGATTGATGAACATCTAGCCAGGCTCACCAAGAAGCAAAGACAGAGGACTCAAATAAACAAAATCAGAAATGAAAGAGGAGAAATAACAACAGACCTAATCGAAATACAAAGGGTTGTTAAAAAATACTTTGAACAACTCTATTCCAACAAACTGGACAACCTGGAGGAAGTGGACATATTCCTAGAAAAATATAACCTTCCAAAACCCAATCAGGAAGAATCTAAATATCTCAATAGGCCAATAACTATGGAAGAAATTGAAGCAGTCATCAAAGAGCTTCCAGCAAACAAAAGCCCGGGGTCAGACGGCTTCACAGGGGAGTTTTACCAAACATTCAAGGAAGAACTAAAACCTATCCTCCTCAGACTATTCCAAAAAATCCAAGAGGAAGGAACACTTCCAAGTTCCTTCTATGAAGCCAGCATCACCCTAATACCAAAACCAGATAAAGACAAGACAATGGAAGAGAATTACAGGCCAATATCCCTCATGAACATAGATGCCAAAATCCTCAACAAAATTCTAGCAAATCAGATCCAGCAGTATATCAGAAAGATCATACACCATGACCAAGTAGGATTTATCCCAGGGATGCAAGGATGGTATAATATCCATAAATCAATAAACGTGATACATCACATAAACAAATTGAGAGATAAAAATCACATAGTCATATCAATTGATGCAGGAAAAGCATTTGACAAAATCCAACACCCTTTCTTGATAAAAACTCTCAACAAGGTGGGAATAGAAGGATCATACCTCAACATAATAAAAGCCATATATGATAAACCCACAGCTAACATCATACTCAATGGGCAAAAACTAACACCATTTCCCCTAATAACAGGAACAAGACAAGGATGCCCACTCTCACCACTCCTATTCAACATAGTACTGGAAGTATTAGCCATTGCGATTAGACAACAAGAAGAAATAAAAGGCATCCAAATTGGAAAAGAGGAAGTAAAACTGTCCTTATTTGCAGATGACATGATATTGTTCATAAAAAACCCGAAAGACTCCATCAAAAAACTAATTGACTTAATAAATGAATTTGGCCATGTAGCAGGATACAAAATTAACACCAAGAAATCTATGGCATTCCTATACACCAATAGTGAGCTTACAGAAAGAGAGACTGAAAAACAATCCTATTTACCATCACACCAAAAAAATTAAGATACCTAGGAATAAACTCAACTAAGGAGGTAAAAGACCTATATGCAGAAAACTACAGGACACTGAAAAAAGAGATAGAGGAAGAGGTAAACAGATGGAAGAACATACCATGTTCATGGATTGGGAGAATCAACATCATTAAAATGTCCATACTACCCAAAGCAATCTATATATTCAATGCACTCCCCATTAACATACTAACGTCATATTTCACAGACCTAGAAATAACTCTCCAAAAATTCATCTGGAATAAAAATTCATCCCGAATAGCCACAGCAATCCTGAGAAAGAAGAACAAAGTAGGTGGGATCTCAATACCAGATTCAAGCTGTACTACAAAGCCACTGTTCTCAAAACAGCCTGGTACTGGCACAAGAACAGACATATAGACCAATGGAATAGAATAGAGAATCCAGATATCGACCCAAACCACTATGCTCAATTAATATTTGACAAAGGGGGCATGAACATACAATGGAGTCAAGACAGTCTCTTCAATAAATGGTGTTGGGAAAATTGGACAGATACATGCAAAAAAATGACACTAGACCACCAACTTACACCATACACAAAAATAAACTCAAAATGGATACAGGACTTAAACATAAGACGGGAAACCATAAAAATACTAGAGGAATCCACAGGCAGAGAAATCTCAGACATATGCCGAAGCAATTTCTTCACCAATACTGCTCTTAGAGCAATGGAAGCTAAAGAGAAAATAAACAAATGGGACTACATCAAAATAAAAAGCTTAAAGAAAACATCAACAAAACAACAAGAAAGTCCACTGTATGGGAGAACATATTTGCAAATGTTATCACTGATAAAGGTTTAATCTCCATCTATAGGGAACTTACACAACTTAATAAAAGGAAGATAAATGATCCAATAAAACAATGGGCAATGGACCTAAATAGAATCTTTTTGAAAGAAGATAGAAGGAAGGCCAAGAGACACATGAAAACATGCTCAAAGTCACTAATTATCCAAGAGATGTAAATCAAAATAACAACGCGGTATCATCTCACATCTGTCAGAATGGCAACCATCAACAAATCAACAAACGACAAGTGCTGGTGAGGATGCGGAGAAAAAGGAAACTTCATGCACTGCTGGTGGGAATGCAGACTGGTGCAGCCACTGTGGAGAACAGTATGGAGTTTCCTCAAAAAATTAAAAATGGAACTCCCATTTGACCCAGTAATCCCACTTCTAGGAATATATCCCAAGAAACTAGAAACACCAATCAGGAAGGATATATGCACCCCTATGTTCACAGCAGCACAATTCACCACTGCTAAGATTTGGAAACAGCCCAAATGCCCATCAGCAGATGAGTGGATTAGAAAACTATGGTACATCTACACAATGGAATACTATGTTGCTATAAAAAAGAAGGAATTCTTACCATTTGCAGCAGCATGGATGGACTTGGAGAGCATTATGTTAAGTGAAATAAGCCAGGCAATGACAGAAAAATACCACATGATCTCACTCATTTATGGAAAAGAAAGAACATTATAACCTGATGAATAAAAAGATAGATACAGAGGCAGTAAAGCACCGAACAGACTGTCAGATTACAGCGGGAAGGCTGGAGAGGCAGGGAAATGGATCAACCAAAGGACTTGTATGCATGCATATAAGCACACCAATGGACACAAGACACTGTGGGGGGTGGGGGGGTGGATGAGGGCATGTGACAGGGGTAGGGAAGCTGGGGGAAGGTCAATGGGGAAAAAAAAGGAGATATATGTACTAATATATGTAATATTTTAAACAATAAAAAAATGTAAGTGCTAAAAAAAAAAAAAGAATAAGTCTCCTTGTTATCCCTGTCTTCTTGATCACCACGTGATCATCTCGGTAGTGAAAGTGCATTTGATAAAATTTAAAACCCATTCTCTCACTCACTCACATGTAAATACAGACTCTTAGAAAATTATCAATAGAAAGGAAACTTTAAAAGCCTAATAATGGTTTACTTTACTATAGTTTAGTGATGAAAATTTGGAGGCATTCTTATTAAAGTTAAGAGCAAGACTAAGAGGCCTTTGGCAGCACTTCTATTCAGCATGGTATTGGCAGTCCTAGAAAATGCAATAAGACAAGGAAAAGAAATAAGTCATTGAAGAGGAAGAGAAAATCTTTTTTTTTATTTGTAAAGGATATGATTATCTATAGAGACTTTGATGACCATCTATTATAACCAATAAGAATTCAGCAAGTTTGCTAAACACAATAGCATTCTTAATTGGTATTTATGGTTTGGGAAATATATAATTCATATCTATTTTCCCTATGGTGAATTATTTACTCATCTCCTTTGCCCATTCAAATATTGGGCTCATAATATTTTCTTATTGATTTTTATGAGTTCTTTATATACTAAAAGCATTAAATCTCTTGCTGTCAAATTTAGTGAAAATATTTCCCCCTATTTATTTTGTCATTTAAGTTTGTTTATGGACTTGGACATTTATGGAAGAGAAGGGGTAGTGGAGGAACATTTTACATTTTTATACTATACTAGAGGCCTGATGCATGAAATTTGTGCAAGAGTAGGCCTTCCTTCCCCTGGCTGCCGGCACCAGCTTCCCTCTGGCACCCGGGACCTGGGCTTCCTTCCCAGCCCTGGCTTCTTCTGGAAGGTCATCCAGAAGGACATCCAGTCTTAATTAGCATATTACTCTTTTATTATTATAGATATTCAAATCTTTTGATAATTTTTTGGGGGGTTTCTTCCATCACTGTTATGCTCAAGAAGTTCTTTTCCAGCCAGCCATCAGGTTCATCTCCACAATTCTATTATAGGGATTGCTCACTAGTCGTAGCAGTAACACAAAATTAAAAACACTTATTCTCTATTTTAAGGAACTCTACTAGCCAATGAGGAAGACACACAGATATACACAAATGCATAAGAGACTGACCACTAAAGGAGAACTGCTCATTCTACTTAATAGAGGTCCATGACTAGTCAGGGGGCCAAATGAACCCTGGTTTTATCATTATTAACTAGAGGACTGGTGCACGAAATTCATGAGGGGGTAGGGTCCCTGGTCCTGGTCAGCAATCAGGGCCAATTGGAGCCTTCCGGCTGCTGGCCAGGGCCTTCCTTCCAACTGCCAGCTGGGGCCTTCCTTCGTTCTGCACTATTCCCTGGTGGTCAGCAAGCGATCAAACTCCCAGTCTCCTGGTTGAACTCCCAAGGGGACACTTTGCATACTAGCCTTTTATATATATAGATTTTGGACCATTTAACACATTCACAAAATTATGCTGTTTTTATAAATATATGAAATGGGAATATGATAGGCCATTCCAGCCAATCAGCCCCTTCTTCCTGGCTCAGGAGGTTTTAAAAACAATGACTCATGTAATGTTCTCCAGGCAACTATCCATCCATCTTCCCACCAGTTTGAGTTTGTCAGCTTTTCTCAATTTTATCTAGGCAGTTAAATCTTAATTTTAACATTATTAGCATGTTTACTGGTTTGCTATTTTTCAGAAAACACTTTAAAAAGAAACATGTAGCCCTAACTGGCGTGGCTCAGTGGATAGAGCATCAGCCTGGGGACTGAAGGGTCCCAGGTTCGATTCCAGTCAAGGGCATGTACCTTGGTTATGGCCACATCCCCAGTAGGGGGCGTGCAGGAGGCAGCAGATAGATGTTTCTAACTCTCTATCCCTCATCCTTCCTCTCTGTAAAAAATCAATAAAATATATTTAAAAAGAAACATGTAAATTACAACAAAGATAAGAAATGCAAAGCTTCAGGTACAATGGAAATGATTGTTAATAAATGATCATCAACAAACGTTTCAACAAATGAATCAGCACAGATGGGCATGGCAATCATGTGTGAAAGAAGTCTTAGGAGAAATGCTTTGCTTCGAGTATTCTGGAAAATGCTGAGTCTTATATGCTGCTAACCGGAGCATAAAATTGGTACAACCTTTCCAACAGATAATTTTTCAATATGAGTTGAGGCTTTAAGAGGTTTATACCTTCTTTTAAATCATCACCGGAGGATATGTTTCCACTGATGAGAGAGAGAGAGAGAAAAAGAGAGAGAGAGAGAAAGAGAGAGAGAGAGAAAGAAAGAGAGAGAGAGAAACACTGATGCAAACAATGATTGGTTTCCTCCCCCACACCCCAACCAGGGATCAAACCCCCATCCTGGGTATGTGCCCTGACCAAGAATGGAGCCCACAACCTTTTGGTGTATAGGACAATGCTCCAATCAACAGAGGCACCAGGCCAGAGCACATACCTTTGGATGTAATTGCATTGATTGAAATCTATTTTTTTTTTTAATCACCAGAGATTTACAGAAACAATTGATTATTTCAGTGATATATACTATGGCAAATATTCTAAATAGTCTAAAAAATATAGAAAAATAGAGGAGAAACCAAGATGATGGCATAGGTAAACACTTAAACTGCTGCCTCGAATAACAATTTCAAAACTACAACTGAAAGACAAAACAGACATCATCCAGAACCACAGGAAGGCTGGCTGAGTGGAAATTCTACAACTAGAAGGAAAGAGAAAAGCACACTGAGACTCAGAGGAGCTGCATGAGGCAGACGTACTGAGATGTGCGCGTGGAGAGGATTGGCAACTGAATGCGTGGCGGGCTTTCTCAAGCGGGAGGGAGACAAAAGCTCTTGACTGCACTGAACTCCAGTTCTGGGCGAGACTCTGGGGACCCAGACTCATTTGGGGAGAAACTGGACTGTCTGGCAGTGGATGGAACTCGAGGGTGGCTTTCTCTCAGAGGTACTTGCAGTGATTACCACAGGACACTGAGACACAGGGGCCTATTAGGGCAGGGCTAATGGGAAAGCAACGCTGTCTGCTCCACTCTCAGACTCCGCCCCATTCAAGCTGAGCACAGAGGCTTTTGCAAGTCTTCTCCTATAAAGGTGTCTCCAACACAGAAGTTCTCCCAGCGTAGACACAACTGATCCTCACAGCCAATTGGCCTGGAGGTCAATTCCTCCCAGTGATACCAACAACAATCAAGGCTTAACTACAACAACACTGTGCACACAGCCCACAAAGGGGTGCACCAAGAGCGTCCACCTCAGGTAACTGGGGAGGCTAAGCCACTGAGCCCTATAGGACACCTAGCACACAAAACGACTCTATCAACTCAGGGAAGCAGCCAAAATGCAGAGACAAAGAATCAGGTCACAAATGAAAGAAATGGAGGAAAACAAACGACTGGATATAGAGTTCAAAATCATGGTTATAAGGCTTTTCAAGAATTTTCTAGAAAAGGCCGATAAATTTAGCAAGATCCTTGAGGATATGAGAAAGGACCGACTAGAAATTAAGAATCCACTGACTGAAATAAAAAATAGTATACAGAGATCCAACAGCAGACTAGAGGATCGCAAGAATCAAGTCAAAGATTTGAAATACAAAGAAGCAAAAAGCACCCAACCGGAAAAGCAAAAAGCAAAAAGAATCCAAAAATATGAAGATAGTGTAAGGAGCCTCTGGGACAACTTCAAGCGTACTAACATCAGAATTATGGGGGTGCCAGAAGAAGAGAGAGAGAGCAAGATACTGAAAACCTATTTGAAGAAATAATGACTGAAAACTTCCCCCACCTGGTGAAAGAAATAGACTTACAAGTCCAGGAAGCACACAGAACCCCAAACAAAAGAAATCCAAAGAGGACCACACCAAGACACATCATAATTAAAATGCCAAGAGCAAAAGACAAAGAGAGAATATTAAAAGCAGCAAGAGAAAAACAGTTAGTTACCTACAAGGGAGCACCCATATGATTGTCAGCTGATTTCTCAACAGAAACTATGCAGACTAGAAGGGAGTGGCAAGAAATATTCAAAGTGATGAATAGCAAGAACCTACAACCAAGATTACTTTACCCAGCAAAGCTATCATTCAGAATTGAAGGGCAGATAAAGAGCTTCACAGGTAAGAAAAAGCTAAAGGTTATGTTCATCACCACCATACCAGTATTATATGAAATGCTAAAAGGTATTCTTTAAGAAGAGTCAGAAGAAGAAAAAGGTAAAGATAAAAATTATGAACAAATACACATCTATCAACAAGTGAATCTAAAAATCAAGTGAATGAAAAATCTGATGAACAGAATAAACTGGTGAATACAATAGAATCAGGGGCATAGAAAGGGAGTGGACTGACAATTCTTGGGGGGAAAGGGGTCTGGGGGGTACAGGAAGAGACTGGACAAAAATTGTACACCTATGGGTGAGGACAGTGGGGGGGTGGTAAGGGCAGATGGTGGGGTGGGAACCGGGTGGAGGGGAGCTATGGGGGGAAAAAAGAGGAAGGATTGTAATAATTTGAACAATAAAGATTTGTTAAATTAAAAAATGAAAATAAAAATATAGAAAAATAATCAAATTATTGGTAGAGCCATACTATACAATATTACATAACCATTCAAACTTTGCTTTCAAAAAATAATGTGGCCCTAGTCAGTTTGGCTCAGTGGATAGAACTTTTTGAGCATAATAGTGATGGAAGAAACCCCCCAAAAAACTATCAAAAGATTTGAATATATATAATAATAAAAGAGTAATATGCTAATTAAGACTGGATGTCCTTCTGGACGACCTTCCAGAAGAAGCCAGGGCTGGGAAGGAAGCCCAGGTCCCGGGTGCCAGAGGGAAGCTGGTGCCGGCAGCCAGGGGAAGGAAGGCCTACTCTTGCACAAATTTCATGCATCAGGCCTCTAGTATAGTATAAAAATGTAAAATGTTCCTCCACTACCCCTTCTCTTCCATAAATGTCCAAGTCCATAAACAAACTTAAATGACAAAATAAATAGGGGGAAATATTTTCACTAAATTTGACAGCAAGAGATTTAATGCTACTAGTATATAAAGAACTCATAAAAATCAATAAGGAAATATTATGAGCCCAATATTTGAATGGGCAAAGGAGATGAGTAAATAATTCACCAAAGGGAAAATAGATATGTTTAATATTAAAAATATTCAATTTCACTTAAAATTTTTTATTATGCTAAAATACACAGAAAATTTACCATGTTAACAATTTTTAAGTGAACAGTTCAGTGGCCAATTACACTTTTAATTAAAGAAATGCAGAATAAAACAATCAGATTCTGTTTTTGATCATTACATGAAAAAAATTTCTTTCTTTTGTTTCTAAATGAAAATAAACCTGACAGGGGTGAGTGAATAGAAATATATTTTGTACAACATTTCTGGAAAGCAGTTTGGGAATATGTATCAAAAATGTCAAAGATGTTTGTACACTTGGACACAGAGTCCCACTTTTATAAATTTATCCTGAGGAAACAATCTGAAATGTAAGTAAAGGTGTTTGTAATATGCAATGCTATTTATTTTAACAAAATACTAGAAAAATTAAAAAATTCAATAGTAAGAGAAAATTAAATAAGTTTTGGTTATAGCCAGACAATAGACTATTCACACATTCTTTAAAAGGATGTTAATAGAAAATAATTTAAAAAACAATTATAATTTGAAGTGAAAAATATTTATAAAATAGGTATTTATATATACTTGTACATCTGCATAGGAAACTTATAAAAAGAAATATACCAATATATTAGCAAGAAGTATTTCTGGATGTGCAAGTATAAGTAATTTCTCCTTTATACTTCTATTTTTTGAGATTTTTACAATGATAATGTACTGAAAATATAATGAAGTTAACAGTAGGTATTTATCTTTAAAAATATGTTTTTATTGATTTCAGAGAGAGGAAGGAAGAGGGAGAGAGAGGGATAGAAACATCAGTGATGAGAGAGAATCATTGATCGGTTGCCTCCTGCACGCCCCACACTGGGGATCGAGCCTGAAACCCTGGCATGTGCCCTGACTGGAATCAAACTGTGTCCTCCTGGTTCATGGGTTGACACTCAACCACTGAGCCTCACTGGCCGGGCAGTAGGTATTTATCTTAAAGAAAGTTGGTTGTTAAAGAAAAGCAAGGAATAAGCCACAGTTGGAAGGAGTTGTGATAGGCACTTTCATAGGAGAGACATTTCAGCTGTGTGCTGTGGGATAGAGAGGAGAAGAAGAGGTTAAAGACATAAGAAGAGGCTCTGATTGGGGCTGAGGTCCTGGGGCACAGGGTTGGGTGAGACCTGAGGGGGTACCTCTTCTACTGAGGCCTGAATGGGGAAGATGCAGACAAATTAGTCAGGAATAAGGAAGTAGAGATTCTTGACTTATGTCTGCTATTTTCTCTGAAGAAGAAACAAATGAGATTCTCTGCTGGGCATCTGAGGCGAAACTTGAGAAAAGTGTGATGCTTTGAAGTTGTCACTAAGTAGAGAGGAAGGAGCTCACATGTTATTTCCCTTCCCATACCCACTTCTTATCCATATTCTCTGATCAATGATTGGCACCAGTGATCCAAAACAGGAATCAGGAAACTATCCCTCCATTCCTATTGATCAATACTAGGTGTACCGGTTAGTAATGAGGATTTTTTTCCCCAAAAGATGGAGTTACACATATGTTGATATATATGCGATTTGATATGTATGCTATTTTGTTGTATTGACAACAAGCTTCAAAACTTCATATGTCAAATTTTCTGAAGGTGTTAACATCATAGAATTTTTATGCTTAAAAATGTCGAATTTCATGCCAAAAAAGAGCATTTGCGGGAAGTTTTAATTAATTACTTTATTTTAAAGAAAAGTGCTGCTGAAAGTTATGGTATACTTCGGGAAGCTTATGGTGAACATGCTCCATCTCAAGATACTTGTGAAAAGTGGTTTAAACACTTTAAAGTGATGATTTGATGTGAAAGACAAAGAACATCCAGGTCAACTGAAAAAGTTTGAAGACCAACAATTACAAGCATTATTGGATGAAGATGCGTGTCAAACTCAAAAACAACTTGCAGAAAGATTAATCATAGCTCAGCAAACAATTTCTTTTTTTTAAAATAAATCTTTATTCAGATTATTACAATCGTTTCTCCTTTTTCCCCCATAGCTCCCCTCCAGCCAGTTCCCACCCTACCTTCTGCCCTTGCCTCCCTCCCACTGTCCTCATCCATAGGTGTACAATTTTTGTCCAGTCTCTTCCTGCACCCCTCCATACTCCTTTCCCCCTGATAATTATCAATCCACTCCCTTTCTATGCCCCTGATTCTATTATATTCACCAGTTTATTCTCTTCCTCAGGTTTTCAATTCACTTGATTTTTAGGTTCACTTGTTGATAGATATGTATTTGTCGTTCATAATTTTTACCTTTACTTTTTCCTCTTCCTCTTCTTAAAGAATACCTTTTAGCATTTCATATAATACTGGTTTGGTGGTGATGAACTCCTTTAGCTTTTTCTTATCTGTGAAGCTCTTCATCTGCCCTTCAATTCTGAATGATAGCTTTGCTGGGTAGAGTAATCTTGGTTTTGGTTCTTGCTATTCATCACTTTGTAGATTTCTTGCCACTCCAGTCTGGCCTGCATAGTTTCTGTTGAGAAATCAGCTGACAATAATATGGGTGCTCCCTTGTAGGTAACTAACTGTTTTTCTCTTGCCGCTTTTAATATTCTCTCTTTGTCTTTTGCCCTTGGCATTTTAATTATGATGTGTCTTGGTGTGGTCCTCTTTGGATTTCTTTTGTTTGGGGTTCTGTGCACTTCATGGACTTGTAAGTCTATTTCTTTCACCAGGTGGGGGAAGTTTTCAGTCATTATTTCTTCAAATAGGTTTTCAGTATCTTGCTCTCTCTCTTTTCTTCTGGCACCCCCATAATTCTGATGTTGGTACACTTGAAGTTGTCCCAGAGGCTTCTTACACTATCTTCAACTTTTTGGATTTTTTTTTTTCTTTTTGCTTTTTTGGTTGAGTGTTTTTTGCTTCTTTGTATTTCAATTCTTTGACTTGATTCTTGCATTCCTTTCCAGAGGTCCTCAAACTATGGTGTGTGGGCCACATGCAGCCCACCGAGGACATTTATTCAGCCTGCCAGGTGCCACTGCCTGCCTTTCTTAGCAGCTGACTCATCCCCGGCCTGCAGTGTGCATAGGAATTTGTTCATAGTTTTTTTTTTTTTTTAAACTATAGTCCGGCCCTTCAACGGTATGAGGGACAGTGAACTGGCCCCCTGTTTAAAAAGTTTGAGGACCCCTGCTAGTCTGTTGTTGGGTCTCTGTAAAATATTTTTTATTTCAGTCAGTGTATGTTTAATTTCTAGTTGGTCCTTTTTCATATCTTCGAGGGTCTCATTAATTTATTGGCCTTTTCTAGGATATTATTGAAAAGCCTTATAACAGTGGTTTTGAATTCTATATCCAGTCCTTTGTTTTCCTCCATTTCTTTCGTTTGTGATCTGTTTCTTTGTTGCTGCATTTTCACTGCTTCCCTGAGTTGGTAGGGTAGCTTTGTGTGCTAGGTTTCCTATATGGCCCAGTGGGTCGGCCTCCCAGTTACCTGAGGTGGACACTCTTGGTGCACCCCTTTGTGGACTGTGTGTACAGCCTTGTTGTAGTTAAGTCTTGATTGTTGTTGGTATCACTGGGAGGAATTGAACTCCAGGCCAGTTGGCTGTGAGGATCAGCTGTGTCTACGCTGGGAGAAGTTCGGTGCTGGAGACAGCCTTACAGGATTAGACTTGCCAAATTGCAAAACCCTCTGTGTTCAGCTTGGATTGGGTGGAGTCTCAGGGCGGAGCAGACAGTCTTGGCTTCCCGTCAGCCCTGCCCTGTGCCCGCACCTCCAGACCTCTGCTTTCCCTGGCTCCTGAGCCTCTGCCCGAGAGTCCAGATTCCCCCCGCAAGAGCATGGGTCCCCAGGGGCTCGCCTGGAACTGGGGTTCAGTGGAGTCAGAACTGGGTTTCAGTGCAGTCAGAACTGGGGTTCAGTGCATTCAGGAGCTTCCGACTCCCTTCTACTAGGGAAAGGCTGTGTCAACCTTCTCAGTCTTTGTGCGCACTGGTGCGAGCACCTCTAGACCCCCTCCCCCGGGTCTCGGAGTCTCCGAGTGCCTTTGTCTCTACTGGACAGTCCTGACTCCCCCTGTATGAGCCTAGGTCCACGGGGTTTCACCCGGAACTGGGGTGCAGTGCAGTCAGAACTGGGGTTCAGTGCAGTCGGGGGCTTCCTTCCCCCTCCCGCCAGAGAAAGTCAGCCAGGCTCTCAGCCACCCTTCCTCTCTGCGTGCACAAAGACCCTTTGCTGTACCTCAACCCTTTGCCGTTCCTCCAATTCTCCATGAGCTTTTCTCTCTCCTTCTAATTGTAGAATTTCCACTCAGCCAGCTTTCCTGTGGTTCTGGATGGTGTCCGTTCTGTCTTTTAGTTGTAGTTTTGAAATTGTTGTGCGAGGCAGCAGTTTAGGTGCTTACCTATGCCGCCATCTTGGTTTCTCTCAGCAAACAATTTCTGATCGTTTACAAGCAATGGGAAAGATTTTAAAGGAAGGAAAATGGGTGCCACATCAACTGAACGAAAGACAGATGGAAAACCGAAAAGTCATCAGTAAAATGTTGCTTCAGTGGCATGAAAGAAAGTCTTTTTTGCATCAAATTGTGACTGGTGATGGAAAGTGGATTTATTTTGAGAATCCCGAAAGCACAAAATCATGGGTTGATCCAGGTCAACCATCAACATTGACTGCAAGGCCAAATTGCTTTTCAAAAAAGACAATGCTCTGTGTTTGGTGGGATCAGGAAGGTGTGATGTATTATGAACTTCTAAAACCAGGTGAAACTGTTAATGCTTATCACTACTGATCAAAACCATTTAAAGACACATTAAAAGATCTTGCCTGGGAGGTATTAACTCATCCACTGTATTCACCAGAACTTACTCCTTCAGAATACCACTTGTTCCGATCAATGGCACACGCACTTTCTGAGCAGCACTTAAAAACGTACAAAGAAGTGGAAAATTTTGTCTCTGAATAGTCTGCCTCAAAACAAGAAAAGTTCTATTGGGATGGTATCCACAAATTACCTGAAAGATGGGGGAAATGTGTAGCTAGCGATGGGCATTACTTTAAATAAAGCACTTTTGATGTTTCTCTTGAAATTATCGTGTTTTCTTTGGTTACAAAATCCACATTATTAACTGGTTAAACCACACATAACTGGTTAATAATATGGATTAGCCATTAACTGGTAAATAGTGTGGATTAATTATTAACCAATTAATAATGCAGAGTAGTTATTAACCAGTTAATAATGCGGATGCACTTTTAACTGGTTAATAATGGGGATGTGCTGTTAACTGGTTATATGCGGATTAACAATTAACTGGTTAATAATACAGATTAACCAGTTAATAGTGTGGATTAACTATATATATATCAACATATGTGTATCTCCATCTATTGAAAAAAAATCCGCATTATTAACCAGTACACCTAGTAAAGTTCTCATAGTTCAACTCCCTAAATATCCCTTAAACCAATCTTCTTCTCTTCATCTCCTCTCCATCTTCTTGCCTGGATTGCTGCAATAGGTACTGAACTTGTCTCTCTGGGCTCATTTGTTTCCCCCTACCCCACAATCCATCATATTGTTGCCAGATCCATCTTTCAAAAACCCAATTAGGGAATTTGCCATACCTCCACTAAAAATACATCAAGGTCTTCAATGGCTTTTAGGCTAAGATTCAAATTCTACTATAGGATATATAAGGTACTTTTTGATTTGGTCATTTTACCTTTTCAACTTTATTTCCCCCTTATTTTCCCCTTCCTTCCTTCTTTCCTTCCTTCCTTCCTTCCTTCCTTCCTTCCTTCCTTCCTTCCTTCCTTCCTTCCTTCCTTCCTTCCTTCCTTCCTTCCAAGTGCCAATAATATGCTGGAAACTGTGTAGGCTAAGTGCTAGGGAAATAAAACAAAAATGTCTAGACACGGTATCTGTGCAAGAGCAACTTATGATCTTGTGAGGAAAATAGATACAAGTTTGATAAATGTTATAGTCATCACCTCATGTACAGGGGGCAGTGACTACACAAAGGAATGTGTCAGATCTCTGAGGCAGCGATTGGGCAGGGAGAAGGCAGAAGAAGTTTCATAGAGGATCTGACCCTTGAATTGAACTGGATATTGAAAAATGGGTAGTTTTTTTTTTTTTTTTTTTTTTGTGAAGATGAAGAAAGGTTTTTCAAATAGAGGCATAATATGAGCAAAGGTATGGAGGTGTGCTACAGCTAGTGGTATTTGGTTTGCCTATAGAACAGAGAGCAAAACCCTGTGTGTGTGTGTGTTAGGACAGTAGAGGAGAGTGTGGTTGTAAAAAAAGACTGGAAAAGGAGACAGATGTCAGATGGTGGAGTTCTAGGCTCTATCCTGAGGGCAATGGAAAATAATTGACAGGTTTTAGATGGGAGAGGAACATAATTAGATTTGGAATTTAAAAAGATTTGGTTGACTAAAAAGTAGAGGGTGGGTTGAAGGGATATAAGTTCCTGGAGGCAGTGAAGCCATTTTGAAAGTTGTTATTTAGAGGAATATGATAAGGGCCTAACACTGAACTAAGGGAAGAAATTGGGATGTTTTAGAAATATTAAGGAGGTAGTATGTTGTACAGCAGTGCTTTTCAAATTATGGTTCCTGAACCGGTCACAGTTTGTGAACTGTTTGTTACCAGTCTGTTATGAGATAAATATAGAAATTGAGAGGAATAATTTAGAAACTTTTGGAGTAAGTTCAAAGAGTAATTTTATAACTGCTAAATCTAATAATAAAAAAATTAAACTTGTTATATATAAATCTTTGCTTTTTATGTAATTTTTTTAGTAACTCATTTTAATTGTATTCTATAAAAGCTTTGGAGTACAAATGGACCTCATTGCAGTTGGTTGAGAAGCACTCATCTGTATGCCATGGTGACTGAGCGAATATGGGGGTGAATGGAAGGAAGGATAGTAGATGACTCTTGCTTTGAAACTGGGTGTGGTAGTTACAAAGAAGTACAGAAGCAGCCTTTTTTTGAAAGACAGTAAATTCCACTTTCCTATTGCTTTGGATTATAGTCATATTTTAAAAGATGTATTTGAGAAAACATGTCATAATCTTTTATGCCTCTATGTTTTTATTTGCACCATTTTTTTTCTACCAGAAACACTCCTTACTCCCTTCTTCACTTGGCTAACGCAATATAAAACCAATGTTGTAAAAGCAATTTATGTTTTGCTGAATGCCTTACATTCATTATTTCACTTAATCCTCACAATGATTCTGTGGAGAAGAGGGTCTCATTTTGTAGATGAGAAAACTGAGGTTTAAAGAGGTTAAGTACTTGTTCAAGATTATTCAGCTAATAAACTGATGGAGTTGGGCTTTGAACCCAAGAAGAAATGAGATTCAAGAACTCATGTGCTTACCCTGAAAGCATATTTCCTCTACAAGACTCAACTCTACTATTGTCTCTTACAGGAAGTCTTCCCTTATGGGTGCATCCCCTGCATTCCCACAAAGCACATGCGTACACCTAGCTTCATGATGCCTTGCCTATTATAAGCATTTGTTCATTTGCTGCTTCCTTTTAAACTGTGAGCTCCTTAAGGGTGGGAAGGATTCTTAAATCTCTAATTCCTCAATCCAGAGCACAGTGACAATATTCAGCAGGAGCTTGGAAAATGTCTGTTGAATAAATGAAGGTATGAGAAAACATGGTGTATTATTGGAGGAACGTTGGATGTGGCCAGAAAATAGAGCACATGGGCTAAACCTGAACCAGTAGATTGAACAGATTGTGAAGACAACAGTATATGCTAGATTTAGGAATATGCTCACAAAGTCCTTTTTCCTTTTTACAATCATGAATATTATACTTTTCAATGTCATAAATTCTGTACTGGGAGACACCAACCAGTACTGTACTAGTACATGTTTAACAGTCGCCTCCTCCCTCTTTCCTCTCCAAAAAATCTTGCTTTGCCGTGTGTGTGTGTGTGTGTGTGTGTGTGTGTGTGTGTGTGTGTTTTAATTTCCACAGTGTACATGCTCCTGTCACGGCCAATTTCAAGCTACCAATGTGATGTTACTAAACATGGATGTGGGAAGAGATGCACAGTATCATGCCATTTTAAAGTATTTCCACCACACAGTTACAACAGATGGAAATGACCTGGAGAGTAAAATGCAGTCAAGTAGTAATGACTTGAATGTTTATTATCTTTGTTTTCAATATGTCTTTAATTGATACCACCATCCCTGCAGAGACTGTTATTTTGACCTGAATATTCATTGCTCTCTGATGCTTTCTTGAGTCAGAGTTGACTGAATTGTACAAATCCTGCACTGTATGATAGGCACCAGTTGCTTGGACCATCACATGCTACATTACTTCCTATTGCTTACCTGTCCTACTATGGCTTGAATATGTGCCCCAGCGTTTGGACTTGCTTTGCCTCTATTGCATGGTTCTTCTTAGTTTTTTTTATTTACCTTTGGACTCAAGGTTCTTTTAGCTTTAATAACCGATACCTGGCCTTATTCCATGATCTGATTACAGGGCTATCTGGCTTCCTGGCTTTGGCTTAGCCAACCACAACTGAAATCCAAGTGTTGATAAATAGCAATATAAAAAAATGAGCTGATTTAAGCAGATATTAATATTTTAGTGTTATCGATATCTACCAATAGCTGCAAAGACCATGGTTGCTTTATTTCTAAACAATTCCTGAAGATTCAAGACTACTGAGCGTTTTGAAGGGTACCTAGGTTAAAAAAATGGAGCAAATCAATTAAACCAATGGCAGTTCTTCTCTAGTTGTCATTTCAAAGAGGGTTCAGAGGTGACTGAGTGAACATGGGAGTCTTTTACAGATTGAGTTTTCCTTGTTAGCCTACAGGAAGGATGTGTGGGATAAAACTAGGCTAAGCACCAGATGTTTTAGAAATAAAATACACTGTACTTATATGTATTCTTATACTAATTTGTTATTTGGACCTAATAAAATCAAGACTCTTCATTAAGAAAGGGGGCTTGGCATTAGTCTTAATGTTCAATAGATGTTAATTGGTAACCTAATATTGATACAAAATAATGTTAACATATTTCAGCCTTGAATGTTCTTGAATGATCAGGAAACAACGTGAAAAAAATTACAAAGGAAAACAGCATGTTAAAAAATTCAGCTGGTTCTCTCAATGGGAATGAAAACCTTTAGTTGCTCATTTAGGACACATGATGTTGGTTGGGGGTAAAAAATTGCCCTTGTGCCTCAGGCTTCATTGATGCTCTGTCCATTGAGAAGTGACTGGGCTATTCCCAGTCCAGGAAAAGGTTTCTGAGCTTATCACTGAACAGAATGAATCTTTATTAACTTAAAGATTGCTGATTCCCCCCCCCGTCCCAGCCCCCCCCCCCCCCCCCCCCCACACACACACACACTCCAGGAGAGCAGTTACGTTTAATGACATAGTGAAAATCTGCATGGGAACAGGAAACTGGTTTTCTGAAGATCAGTTTCTATCTCAGACTCTTTCTGTAGAAGGAGAATTACCTTAAATCTTGTCCTGGACAGAGTAGGGCTAGAAACAAAGATTCTAAAAAATAAATAAGCAATTGAGTAAAGTTAGAGAACTCTCTGAGTCTGACCTTCTGGTCCAAGGAGATGATGCCGAGCAGGGCCTGCTTCCTGGGCACGTGGTCCTTGCCCAGAAGGAGTTTCACTCTTGGCTCCATGCTGTTGCCATCATGGAATTCTTAATAACTTTTTAGTAAGGAGCCCGACATTTTTATTTTTCATAAAATGATATAGCTAGTCCTGATGGCAAGAGGGGTAGAAATGGCTTCCATAGAGGGTCTTTTTAAAAAATATATATTTTTATTAATTTCAGAGAGGAAGAAAGAGGGAGAGAAAGATAGAAACATCAATGATGAGAGAGAATCACTGACTGGCTGCCTCCTGCATGACCCCCACTGGGGATCAAGTCTGCAACCCGGGCATGTGCCCTTGACCGGAATTGAACCTGGGACCCTTCAGTCTGCAGGCTGATGCTCTATCCATCGAGCCAAACCGGGTAGGGTCAGGGTCTTTTTTTTTCTTTTTCTTTTTCTTTCCAGGACAAAACTGAAAACATTCCTTTAAAAAAGTTATATTAAAAAAAAAAGTTATAATTTTTATTTATGCAGCCAGGCAAGAGTAAACTGAGAACACAGACACCACAAATGGTGTTATAAACATCCAAGTGCATATAACAGCTAACATTTACATAGTGCTTACCATATGCCAGGCCTTGCATTTAATCATCATTATATCCCCATTTTACATTTGAGGCGATGATGAGTCATGGAGAGGATAAGAAAATCAGCAGATATCACATAGGTAAGTAAGTGGCAGAGCCTAGACTTAAACCAAGGCAGTATGACTTCAGAATGTGTGTTTTTTTTTTAATATATATATTTTTTTATTGATTTCAGAGAGGATAGGGGAGGGATAGGGAGATAGAAACATCAATGATGAGAGAGAATCATTGATCGGCTGCCTCCTGCAAGCCCCACACTGGGGTTTGAGCCCGCAACCTGGGCATGTGCCCTGACCCGGAATTGAACCTTGACCTCTTGGTTCATAGGTTGATGCTCAACCACTGAGCCATGCCTGCTGGGCATTTTTAAAAAATGTAGTATTTCTCTTTTCTACCAAATGTAACAATGACATTGGTTTTCAAAAATATGCTTTGCCATATTTCTGGTTATTCTAGTTTTTACTTTTGAATTCAGAGAAAACTGATGAGCTAGGTCCTTTTAAAGGCCAATGTGCACTTGGAAGCCAATAGTGAACTGAACCATAGAACAAACACATTCTTTCTTTGGAACCTCAACTACCGACTATTTTATAAAGGGGAAAGTGCTAAACATATCATACTGTCTTATGACTGGCATTCAATTTTGACTTAAAAGGTTTTTAATTATACTTATTAAGCTTATATGCTAGAGGCAACATGTTCATCCTTGGAAATTTATAGTATACATTATTCCTTTCAGGGAACTGGGGACTTGGCTCATACTTGCTGGATATGTTACATGACCCTATAAAGCCATTTTCAAATTCGTCTTCCCCCGACTTTATTTTTTAAAATCTTTGTAGGCATCAGAGCACATTCATTGAAAGGATGGACTCTAGAATCCCATGGCTCATTTTTCTGGCCCTGAGATTTGCATCTGCAATTAGGATAATAAAAACAGGAACCTCACATGGCTGCCATGAGACTAGGAAGTACCTAGCACTTCCTGGAACATAGTTAACACTCAGTATGTATGAATAATTGTTTGATTTATTAAACTGGTATAGAATAGTACAGTTATGTCTTGGGGATATAATTTCTCTGAGCTTCACTTCTTTCAGCATAAAATAAAGTTAACACTCATCTCACAGGGTGTCACAAGGATTAAATAAAGTAATATATATGAAGCATTTAGCATATGGCCTGGCATATAGTAAATTCCTGCTAAATGGTAACTTCTATTATTCTATTTGAATTTCTCCTCTGTAATGTAGGTTTAGGTAATTTAACAGTGAAATTTGGGACCCATTATAAAGCCATTTTATTTTTCACAATATATTTTTTAATCTTTTTCCTCTTTGTAGGTTATATTCTATTAGGAGAATGAGATAAATACTGATTTTTAACTGTACAGTGACACTTTTCTGTAGTAATTCTGCGTTTTAAAAATAAACTTTGAAAAGACCCTATGGTCTTTTTCCAATAGTACCTTTAGAAAGGGCTATTAAAATAATGCATAAAAGAAACATATTCATTCATTATTAATATCTTGTATCAGTGATTACAGCAGCTTAGTCTGGCCATCCATCAGAGCCTTCACTTGAGCTGGAGCTCAGGGAGTAAGCATTAGAGGGATGGCAAAGGGCTCATTGTCCCTTGTGTCTGCTGGCTCTTGCTCCTTTAGTGAGACCCTTCTCCTATACCTTCCACTCATCTCCACCCCTTTTCCTTTTCCCACCAATATGCTTTGGCCTTTTCCTCCTTATAAACAAGAAACAAAACAAACTATTTCCCCCTCAAACTTGCTGCTCCCTAGTAGTACTATTCATCATCCCCTTTTCCTTGACTGTTAAGCTTCTGCTAAAAGTGATCTTCATGTCCTTAACATCTCCCACTTTTTGCTCTCTTCTTTCACCCCTAGGTCTTGCAGTTATCTTTTTAAAAAAAATTTTATTGTTGAGAGTATTACAGATGTCTTCCCCCTGCCCCCCGTTGTCCCCCTCCACCAGGTTTCCGCCTTCCTGAGGCCTTCACCACCCTATTATCTGTGTCCATAGGTAATGCATATATGCATATAATTTCTTTGGTTAATCTCTTCCTGCCCTCCTCCCTCGCTTTCCTTTGGGATTCATCAGTCTGTCCCATGTTTCCATGCCTCTAGTTCTATTTTATTCATCAGTTTATTTTGTTCATTAGATTCCTTGTTCATTTATTTTAATTTTTAGATTCAATTGTTGATAGATATGTATTTATTGCCATTTTCTTGTTCATATTTTTGATTCTCCTCCTCCTCCTCTTCTTCCTCTTCCTCCTCCCTCTTCTTCTTCCTCTTCTTGAAAAATATCCTTCAACATTTTATGTAATAATGGTTTGGTAGTGATGAACTCCTTTAACTTTTTCTTGTCCATGAAGCTGTTATCTTAAGAGCATCAAGAACCACCCAGTCATCAAGGCACTTGACCTTTTCTTACTCTTCATTCTTCTTGACCTGTCTGAACATGTGATACTGTTGAAATCTTGACAATCTCTTACAGCATGGGACATTGTTTGCACTTTTCATGACATTTGTGTCTTGGTTTGCTCATAGAAAATGGCAATGACGTCAACTTGCAAGTTTTGAGGATACAATCAGGTGTTATTTTTAACATGTGTAGAAATCAATTTTTACCTCATTTACCAGGGCTATGTGTTTCACACTACACAGAAGCTGACTTCTATACCTGTAGTTTTGTTTTGATTTTTTTCTAGATGTTCAGTATTCCTATTTAACCAACTGCTACACATCAATTTCTACCTGTAATAATAAAATCTTGAGTGGTCATAGGTAGAAGAGTTCTTAGAGAGACCATATCAATTTACAGGGAAGAAATGGTGGCATGGGGAGTAAATTGATTTGGATCAAGCCATCAGTAAGGATGGCTTCAGCTTCAAATAACAGAAGTTCCAATGTAACTGACATAAGCGTATGCTCTTCCATAACAAGAACTACAAGAGTATGACATGCCAGGGTCGGTTAATGTTCAATGGCAGTGTCTAATGCCCAGGTTCTCTCTATCTCCTGGCTCTGCCATCCTCAGCATGTTGGTCTGTCTACAAGCCTGCTCCTGATGGCGAGGTAGCTGTATTTGGGGTCTTATTTAGCTGTGACAATGTCCAGTGAAAGAAGGGGACATGTCTTCAGAGTGAATATTCACTACCCTGACGCACACAGCCAATTTTCCTTCATGCCTCAATTGTTAGACTTGTGACAGGCCCTGGGAATGAGACATGTAATTAGCTTAGACCAATCAGAATTTACCATTTGAAGCTGAGTCCAGTTTCCTCTTAAGCACATGGCACCACCAAGTTGAGTAGATGCAGAAACTAAATCTGGTTTCTTTTAGATTAGGAAGGAGGAAGGTATAGTCAGACATGAATGCTGGGCAGGTTCCAACAGTGTCTGCCACTGTCTCGCAGTGAGTTAGTGGCAGTGCTACAAGTAGAAGCCAGGTTTCCTGATCACCACCCAACTCTCTTTCAATACTTCTTACTGCCTCTCAACATTTGAACCAGACTCAACATGTCCACCATCTAACTCATTACCTTTCCATTCAGACTTGCCCTTTATGTTTTTTATGTACTGACCATTTTCTTCTAAAGATGTTATCATTTCCTCCATTAATTTGCCTTCTGTGACTTCCTTCTCTCCCTTGTTCTCCACAATTCACTCTGCAATTCCTATTTAATTTCTCTATTTAGAACTGTCTTATTTTCATACTTTTATTTCTTTTATTGCTATCATCTCTAGGTCACATCTTTATTACATATCAATTGGATTTTTACAATAGTCTAGTAATTAATCTTCCTGACTCAACTCTCTTTCTAACACTCATTTACTCTTCAAATCACTGTTATATTCATTTTCCTAAAACATTCCTCTTACTTTTGGAAAACCTTCTGTAAGGGAATGCCCAGTGAGACAAAGCTGTAATAGTTTTTAAAAATTAGGATAAATTGTTATTTCAAAGTTGTCAGTAGCTTCTTTTTTTTTAAAAAAAATCTTTATTGTTCAGATTATTATAATTGTTCCTCTTTTTTCTCCCTATAGCCCCCCTCCACCCAGTTCCCATCCCACCCTCTGCTCTTACCCTCGCCCCCCCATCCTCATCCATAGGTGTACAATTTTTGTCCAGTCTCTTCCCGCATCCCCACACCCCTTTCCCCAGAGAATTATCAGTCCATTACCTTTCTATGCCCCTGCTTCTATTATATTCACCATTTTATTCTGTTCATCAGATTTTTTATTCACTTGATTTTTAAATTGACTTGTTGATAGATATGTATTTGTTGTTCATAATTTTTATCTTTACCTTTTTCTTCTTCTTCCTCTTCTTAAAGAATACCTTTCAGCATCCCATATAATACTGGTTTGGCAGTGATGAACTCCTTTAGCTTTTTCTTATCTGTGAAGCTCTTTATCTGCCCTTCAATTCTGAATGATAGCTTTGCTGGGTAGAGTAATCTTGGTTGTAGGTTCTTGCTATTCATCACTTTGAATATTTCTTGCCACTCCCTTCTGGCCTGCATAGTTTCTGTTGAGAAATCAGCTGACAATCAAATGGGTGCTCCCTTGTAGGTAATTAACTGTTTTTTTCTCTTGCTGCTTTTAATATTCTCTCTTTGTCTTTTGCTCTTGGCATTTTAATTATGTGTCTTGCTGTGGTCCTCTTTGGATTTCTTTTGTTTGGGGTTCTGTGTGCTTCCTGGACTTGTAAGTCTATTTATTTCACCAGGTGGAGGAAGTTTTCTGTCATTATTTCTTCAAATAGGTTTTCAGTATCTTGCTCTCTCTCTTCTTCTGGCACCCCCATAATTCGGATGTTGGTACGCTTGAAGTTGTCCCAGAGGCTCCTTACACTATCTTCATATTTTTGAATTCTTTTTGCTTTTCTGGTTGGGTGTTTTTTGCTTCTTTGTATTTCAAACCTTTGACTTGATTTCTGCGATCCTCTATTCTGCTGTTGGATCTCTGTATATTATTTCTTATTTCAGTCAGTGTATGCTTAATTTCTAGTTGGTCCTTTTTCATATCCTTGAAGGTCTTGTTAAATTTATCGACCTTTTTTAGAAAATTCTTGAAAAACCTTATAACTGTGGTTTTGAACTTTATATCTAGTCGTTTGTTTTCCTCCATTTCTTTCATTTGTAGCCTGTTTCTTTGGCTCTGCATTTTGGCTGCTTCCCTGAGTTGATAGAGTCGCTTTGTGTGCTAGGTGTTCTATACGGCCCAGTGGCTCAGCCTCCCCAGTTACCTGAGGTGGACACTCTTGGTGCACCTCTTTGTGGACTGTGTGCACAGTCTTGTAGTTAAGCCTTGATTGTTGTTGGTATCACTGGGAGGAATTGACCTCCAGGCCAATTGGCTGTGAGGACCAGTTGTGTCTATGATGGAAGAGCTTCTGTGCTGGAGACACCCTTATGAGACAAGACTTGCTTCAGTGGGGCTTTGGTGCTCACTGAGTCTGTCCCCTGAGTGTGTCCCTTATGGATCTGAGGAGTTGTGATCTGGATGGCCCCACTCTGCGTACACTGGCTCTTGGATCTCCTAGAAGGTGCTAATTTAGCCTCTGCCTAAGGCCACCCAGCAGGAGCTATGGAGAGATCTGCAGATTCCTCTTCTTTGTTGGGTTTTGGAGGTGCCCAGATGAGGCCTAGCTGTGAAGCAATGCAAGTTTCTGTGGGGCCTTGGGCCTTCTTTTGGATGTTCTGGGTCTTCCTGACTCAGCTGCAGTTTATTAGGTAAGTTTAGAATTCAAATGACCAGACCATTCATATGCAAAAGCCTCTGAGCTCAGCTTGGATGGGGCAGAGTCTCAGGATGGAGCAATCAGCAATGGCTTCCTGTCAGCCCTGTTCTAAGAAGCCCCTGGGTCTCAGTGTCCCTCGGTAATCCTGCAAGCACCTCTGAGAGAGAGCCACCCTTGAGTTTCACCTGCTGCCAGACAGTCCAGTTTCTCCCCAAATGAGTCTGGGTCCCCAGAGTCTCGCCAGAACTGGAATTCAGCACAGTCAGGAGCTTTTGTCTACCTCTCGCTTGAGAAAGCCAGCTGCTTACTCAGTTGCCAGCCCTCTCTGCGCATGAGCCTCTGTACCTCTGCCTTCTGCAGCTCCTGTGAGTCTCAGTGTGCTTTTCTCTTTCCTTCTAGTTGTAGAATTTCCACTCAGCCAGCCTTCCTGTGGTTCTGGATGATATCTGTTTTGTCTTTTAGTTGTAGTTTTGAAATTGTTGTTCGAGGCAGCAGTTTAAGTGTTTACCTATGCCACCATCTTGGTTTCTTGGTCAGTAGCTTCTATTTCCAATGTTAGATATACAAATTTCCTTGAATCAGGTATACTTTTATCTGAGAACAATCTCTCTAATGGTCTTTTTTAGATAGCTGTATGGCCAATAGATATTATTATTTTTGGGGAAGTATGAAACAGAGTTTATATTTTATATGACAAATACTACCCTTCGGGAAGTTGCAAAAAAAAAAAATAGGTCTATTTTCATAAGGAAAAGTAGTCTTCTGGGAAGTAGTAGATAAAACTCTGATATTTTTCACTTAAAAGTTTAATATTATTAAAAGAATATTAAATGGATTAAAATGGACTTAACTGAGGTCAAGTTTAATATTATTAGAAGAATATTAAATGGATTAAAATGGACTTAACTGAGGTCATTTGGCAAAGACATAAAAGGCTTTTGAGGGGAAACCCTCCATAAGAGAAAGGATAACCTAGAGTGATGACCAAGGGTATATGTCTATGATGATTAGAATGGAATTGGAGGGCTGTGTATGAATATACATAGACTACAGACCAAATCATGGAAGGGCTCAGTACTGAAGGGACTTGGTCTTCACAACAGGCCTAATCCTGAAGGAGAGCCATCTCTACCTGCAGGTGAGGAATGCTTGCACAGTGGTGACAGCAGTAAGTCAGGCACCTCGTGCTCTCTATGGGGACTCTGGGAGTTTGGAATCATAATTGTCTTGTAGTAATATAGGAGAAAAAGACATAAAGGCATCCATCTTGGCAAGAGAGAAGTAAAAGTCTCTTTATTCATAGATAACAATCATTTATATAGAAAATCTTATGTACTCTACAAAAGAGCTCCTGGCTCTAAGTGGCTTTAGCAAGATTATTGGGTACAAGACCAAATACAATTATATTTCAATATACTAACAATGCATCATCAGATATTGAAATAAAAAGCATTTAAAATAAAATGAATATATTAAATATTTAAGGGTTAATGTGGGAAATGATATAAAAGACCTATAAATGGAAAACTATAAAACATTGCTGAGAGAAATGCAAGAAGACCAGAAATAGATATACAGATTATAAGACTCAACATGGTTAAGTTCTCCCTAAATTAATATACAAGTTTAACACAATCACAATGGAAATACTATCAGGTGTTTTTTTGTTTGTTTGTTTTGTTTTTTTTTGGTAGAAACGGATAAGCTGATTCTAAAATATACATGGAAAGGCCAAGGACCTAGAAAAGCTTAAGCAATTTGAAATAAGAGCACAAACTTGGAGAACTTATACCACCTGACTTCAAAGCCTATTTTAACATTATAGTAATTATGACAGCGTGGTATTGACATCAATGTAGACAAAAAGATCAATGGAATAGAACAGTGTCCAGAAATAGACCTATACATAATGGTCAATTGATTTTGACAAGGGTATAAAGACAAATCAGGATTATAAAGACAGAAAAGGATAATTTTTTTCAACAAATAATGCTGTAACAATTAGACATTCATCTGCAAACAACAACAATAGCAGCAACAACAATAAGACTGCAAACAAAAACCCTCCAAAACAAAAAACTTCAACCCATAACTTGCATTGTACACAAAAATGTTAACTCAAAATGGGTTTTAAATCTAAATGCAAAACTATAAATCAGGGATAAAACATAGGAGAAAATCTTTGTGACTTTGAGTTAGGCAAAGATTTCTTACATGTAGTATCAAAAGCACAATCCACTAAAAAAATAATCAGATGTCATCAAAATTAAGAATTTTTATTCTTTGAGAGACAAGCGAAAGACTGGAAGAAGATATTTGCAAATCGTATCTCCGATAAAGCGTTTATATCCAGAATATATAAAAAACTCTAAAATACCAACCATAATAATTTAAAATGGGCAAAATATTTGAACAGTCCCTTTATCAAAGAAACTATAAAAATGGCAAATAAAAACATGAAAAGTCATTAGTCATTGAAAAAATGTGAATTAAAACCATAATAAGGTATCACTACACACTTATTAGAATGTCTAAAACTAAAAAGCAGTGACCATAGCAGGTGATTGCAAGCATGTGGAACAACTGGAATTCTTGCATAGTGCTGGTGGGAATGTAAAGTGGGAAATCACTTTGTCAAATAGTTTGGCAATTATTTTAGGAATGTAACATAAACCTACTGTGTGACTCAGACACTTCATGGCTACATATTAACCCAAGAGAAATGAAAGCATCTTATATAATAAAGTGGTGATATGCAAATTGACCATCACTCCAACACACAAGATAGCTGCCCCCAGGTGGTCAAAGATGGCCACCACAAGATGGCCAGCAGGGGAGGGCAGTTGGGAGGGACCTAGGCCTGCAGGGGAGGGCAGTTAGGGGTGACCAGGTCAGCAGGGGAGGGCAGTTAGGGGTAATCAGGCCAGCAGGGGAGCAGTTAGATGTCGATCAGGCTGGCAGGAGAGTGGTTAGGGGATGATAGGGCTGGCAGGCAGAAGCGGTTTAGGGGCAATCAGGCAGGCAGGCAGGCGAGCGGTTGTGAGCCAGCAGTCCTGGATTGGGCCTAAACAGGCAGTAAGACATCCCCAAGGGGTTCCAGATTGGAGAGTGTGCAGCCTGGGCTGAGGGACACCTCCTCATCTCCTTGCATGAATTTTGTGCACTGGGCCTCTAGTGTGTCCATAAAAGACTTATATATGAATATTCATAGCAGCTTTATTTGTAGTAGCCCCAAACTAGAAACCACACAAATGCCCATCAGAAAGCTTAATAAGTAAACCAAGTGTGGTATATCCATACAGTGGAATACTGCTTATTAGCAATAAGAGAGATAGAAATATCAGTGATGAAAGAGAATCATTGATTGGTTGCCTCCTGCATGCCCCACACTGGGGATTAAGCTCACAATCTGGGCATATGCCCTGATTGGGAATCAAACTGTGACCTCCTGGTTCATAGGTTGACGCTCAACCACTGAGCCACGCTGGCCAGATGATATATTTATTATCTTGATAGTTTCATGGGTGCATACCTATGTGAAAATTTACCAAGTTTTACACTTTAAACAGTTATAGTTAATTGTGTCAATTATAGATCAATAAAGCTGTTTAAAAAAGAGGTATTATAAACAGATAAAAATTAGATAAAGTGCTGACTATTGGTTATACCTAGTGAATCTGTGTTTCTTCAACTGGATAACCTCCAAACCTTCTGTCTGGCATTTGCTCTCCATAATCTGGTTTCAGGCTGACATTCCTACTGTATCTACCATTGACTTGAATTCCAGTCATAGGAGACTCTTTCTTGAACAGGTATGAATTACCTTTCCCCATGTGTTTCATTAGCCCGAAATGGTCTGCCCACCATCTTCTGGTGGCTTTACATAAAGATGATCCCTCCTTTCTCTGAACTCCCATAATGCTTTGAAACGTACTTTATGGCCCTCATCACATACTTCTTTATATGATAGCTTGTAAACATTCATTACTCTCCTACAAGACTGAAAGATTCTTGAAAGTAGTGACCCAAGCATTTATTATTTATTTCAGTACCCCAAAGGCATCTTAGAAAACTTCTTGTAAAAATTAACTGTATAGATATATAATAAATATGTATAACTGAGGATTTTTAAAAATACTGGTCTAAGATTGACAACATTTTATTGTGTTTAAAAAATATAAAACTTGCCCTACTTGTGGTGTGTGCAATCTTCATTCACATAAGATTGGGGAAATATTTTCCATATATTTAGGTTGTTTAATCATGTAACCTGTTGTAAATACCTTTTGTTTATGATCTCTGGAGATATTTCTCATTATCTAAGTATCAGAAACTATTGTTTACAGTAAATTTGTAATTGTTTAATGAGTTTCTTACAATACGTACATCTTGAGCAATGTGTACATTTTGCTCACATCTACAGCAAAAATGGCATAAAGATTCAATAATTATATACAAAGAAAAAAACAAAAGTTTGTTTCTGGAACATTTCTTGTGTATTTTGACTGCATGTTTAAATAATGAAACCCTAGCCCCATCTATGAAACAGGCTGATGATGAAACCTAAGAATAATTTTGTTGCAGAGTAAAGTGAACTAGAAACTGGGCCAAGAGGAGAGCTTTATTTCAGTTTCAAGCATCTGACAAAATTGGGAAATTGGATAAGAGGAGTTTAGGAAATTGTACTGGATGAAAATGTACTGATGTTTTGTATTTGTTCCAACGTAAAAGCATCTATTTCACTCACAAGAGAGATGGATACATAATGGTCTCAAATCTAATGGAAGTGCTAATTTCTAAGGGTATTGTAGTTTTGAAATGGGTTTGTTTGAGGATTCTGGGTCTAATTTCATATTATTAAACTCTGAAATGACAGAAGGGTTCCAAAATAATCCTTGAATGTCCTCATGGTGCACCATGACCTTGTTGTGTGCAAAGTTTGAAAGGCTTGTTTGCAATACAAGTCTCCTTTCTATAATAACTGACTCTGTAGCTTAGCTCTTGCCTTTCCCACGAACCAGGTTTTTTCCTGTGCCCAGTGTCAGAACTCAGCCTTGGTTCCAGAGTGGCAGCCACTGAAGGTTTCTAAAGCAGATATTTGGCAGAGGTGACTAGCTCAGGGTTTGGAGGCAGACCTAATTCCACCACATAGGAGCTCTGAGGCCCTGATCCAGGCATCTAGCTTTCTGAGCCTTAATTTCCTCATTTGCTGAAAGTGTTACTATCAGAGCTAGCTAGCTAATATTAATAATAGGAAAAGAGCAAAGAGGAGGCCAGGCAGTATAAACATGGTCATCTGAGCAGCTTCACCAGGAAGCTGCAACTTTATGCTCCACAGAGAACCACCAGTCCATTCCCTGCAAATCACTGGGGGAAGGGCAAGATGGGCACATGTGCAGTAAAGTTGGGGTGACTTATGGAAGGTGCTTGCCTATCAGTCTAACCTGGGAACAAAGATCATTGGTTAGGAGGGTGGGCCCTAATGCAAGTCCACGAAAATTTGGGAATACATAATCCCCAGACAAAGAATTCTCTCTCCTTCCTTTTGCTTTGCTCCTGCTTCCTTGCACTGACCCATGTTCCCTCCATAGCCATGTGGCCCTCCACGCAATGGACTGCAGCTGGGAACAGAAGTTAATCTAGCTACATGCTGGACTGGACTGGACCTTAATATGGAGCAGAAACTCTGGGCAATGGCTTTGATCTGAGCCCCGCTGAAGACAAAAATGGGACTTTTCCCATGGCGGGACAGAGGGAGATGGGACCTTGGAAACCCAGGGGTTTAATTTCACAGAATTAAACCTCATCCATGACAGCACATTCTCCCATGGGGGCCTCAGGAAATTCTTATTCCTATGGCATCGCCAGAAGCCCACTTCCTCCAGCAACAGGTGGGGATGCAGAGGACTCCTCCTTGATAACAGAAGTGTACCACGAATGTCAAGAGCTTAGCATGGTACCTGCACAGAGAGCAGACAGCCTACGTGTGTGTTATGAGTACTATCAGCAACCAGAAATTATCCTAGTTTTACTTCAAGAAAATAGCCATATTGTGCTAAGAATAATTTAAAGAAATGATACTGTGGATGTGGACACATTTTTCTTAGAAGCATCTCTACTGGAAATTTGGTGGTTGTGTATCTAGTGTTAAAAGGCCTGCCCCAACTTGCCCCAAACATATACAATATCAGTGCCTCTAAATAGACACACAAATGGTGTTATGCAACCCCAGATATTGTCCACTCAATTCACTGTGGGCAGGAAGATAATCTATTTTTAAGTGGAGGAAAGAAGACTGTAACTGGTTAAAAATAGAATTCTCCTCCGTCTTCTCTTTGCCACTTTCACCCTTTATTTTTCTGTCCACTCCCATTTTTCCTGTTATCATCTCTGTTCATTCCCCTCTCTTCTTTCTCTACTTAGCAATGGCACATATTATGAAAGAGAAAATAGTTGACACCATCGCGAAAGTCAGTGGTGAGGGTAATGCATTTTTAATCCTGAACACCTGGCCTCCTTTTATTTGGCTGCCAGAACGAGATCTTTTTATTATTCAAAAAAAAAAAAAAATCCTCATACTGGTGCTCGCAAATGAGTAAAAAGGTTAATAAATTTCAGAATTGGCCTGGTAATCCAGGGAGATAGAACTCTGCAAACACAGACTTTGCTTTTTCAGTTGAATCTGACATTATGAAAAGCTACCCCTCTCTTCCCACACTCACAGTGTTTATCCAGGCTTTAAACACCAAGTAGCAAGAGTGTGGCAAGGGAGTTAACATTAATCATGGGTCTGCTTTGCAGAAGGAATCTCTCACACATCATCTCATTGAGCTTTCATGATAGTCCTGTGGGGAAAGCATCACAGTTCCCACGGTTCATAGGTGGGGGCATAAGAGGACTTCAGTGTGGCCTAACAGGGAGGGACTCGTTGAGGGCAGTTTCCCTAAGCAGCAGTGACCCCTTGAAGGATGTAGCCATCTTCCCCAGCTGACCCTTCATCCCTGGTGGTGGCCTCATTCTGTAATACCTTGATGCAAGGGCCTTTTTCCCCACCATGCGAGCCAGTCATGGAAAGATGGAGCTCCAAATTCCAACCACCCTCTGTGCCCAGCCAATTCCTGGGTGAAGTGCAGAATCTATCTTTCTAGGAAAGGGGGATGCAGAACTGCTGTCCCCTCCTCCAGCAGCACAGCACAACATCCATCTCCCCACATCTCCTTCCTTGGATCTGATCACATAGAGGCAGGTCTTTGAGTTTTTAAAAAAATTTGTTAATTGATTTTAGAGTGGGAAGAAGAAGAAGAAGAAGAAGAAGAAGAAGAAGAAGAAGAAGAAGAAGGAGAAGGAGAAGGAGAAGGAGAAGGAGAAGGAGAAGGAGAAGGAGAAGGAGAAGGAGAAGGAGAAGGAGAAGGAGAAGGAGAAGGAGAAGGAGAAGGAGAAGGAGAAGGAAGAGAGAGAGAGAGAGAGAGAGAGAGAGAGAGAGAGAGAGAGAGAGAGAGAGAGAGAGAGAGGTGAGAGATATATTGATTGGTTGCCTCTCCTACGTGCCCCAATTGGGGCTTGAACCCACCACCGAGGTATGTTCCCTGACAAAGAGTCAAGCCTGTGACCTTCTGGTGCATGGGATGATGCTTCAACACTGGCCAGGGCTGTGAGTCTCTTTACATTAACTGGGGTGGTGGAAGTTGGGGTGGCATGACATTGGGTAGTAAGCCTAGTTCTCTGGATTGGTACCTCCCAGTAAATCCTGCAGGGCAGCAGTGGGGGTACTTGTGGTTTTGGTTTTCAATTACAATTCTGAGACAACAAGAGCATCCTTTACACATAGATTATAAAATTTAATAATAAATTTTATAATCTATGTGGGGGAGGGAGGAGAGGGTAAAGGGAGGAAAAGTGGTGATGGAAGGAGACTTGGCTTGGGGTGGTGAATACACAATATACAGATGATGTATTATAGAATTGTACCTCTGAAACCTATGTAATTTATTAATGTCACCCCAATAAATTAAAAAAGAAAAAATTAATCCTATAACAACACTGTGAGGAGGGTCCAGTTTTGATCTCAGTGTAGTGTAGTGATTATAAACAATCATGGGCTTGGGTTTGAATCACAGCTCTTATACTGTTAGTGTGAAGTTCAAGCAATCTTTGTGTGTGATTTTTCACCCCCCATGCCTCAGTTTCCTCTCTGTGTGATAGGAAGAGTAATAGTACCTAATTTACATTGTTGTGAAAAGCAAATGAGATAGACTACATGATAGTAAGTGCTCTGTTAGTGTTCACTATTGTTTTTTTCATTTTCCAGATGAGGAAACGAACACCCTGGTGGGTGAGATAACTTCCCAATGTCACAGCTAAAAAGTGCTCCTCACACCCAGGTTCTTAGCCATTCTCCCACGGCAGTGCTTCTGAGCCTTTTTCACTTCTGAGTCCTGGCACATAAGGAAGATGATATTCCTCAGATGACATTGGGGAGAATGAATGAGACAGTTTGAAGCTTGGCCTGGGGGGCTCTGGCCACCCCCAGTTCCTCCTGGTCAACGGGTACACTCTGTTGAACTGAAACAGAGACTGGAGCTGCCTAGCCAGGCCAAGGTTGCCAGGTAGGTCTTCCTGGAGGAAATGATGTCTTAGGCATAGCTTGAAGGGTTAGTAAAGCTTAGTAACGAAGGGAAGGGGGGAATAATGAGTGAGAGGGACTGCTTCATTTTCTCTTGAAAAATGGAGACCACAATGATATCTACTTCACAGGACACTTAAAAATGAAATGGTCAAATGTATATGACAAAGGCTTTGTAAAATGTGGCACCCATTTTAGCTGTTACTATTCTTAAGGAAAATATTTGAAATCCTAAGAGTGATCTGGTCATAGTGGTTACATAGATGGAACACTTCTGCCAAACATTCACCTGAGGAAAGTTACAGCTTAAGTAGGACATTCTTTTTCTCCTTCATTCCTTCTTCAAATAAAAACAGGCATTAGCTTCCCCCAAGGTTTGTTATGAGGCTTAACACATTTTTATCAAGTAACTAAAGCAAGTTGGAATAAGGATATAATATAATCCCAAACCAGTTATATCTCTGACATTCATACCAGCTTGTCCTTATCTGAGGAGATGGCATGCCAGGCTGTTCCTCTGACATGGTCCCAGGGCTTCTTTGGTGAGGATTTGTTCTGATGGACAAGACAGCCTAGCGTGAGGTGGACCCGGAAATAAAGCTTTGGTCACTGGAGGGGAGAGTTTTGGGGCTGTCAGTGAGGTTGTCTCCTGCCAGGGCCTGACATCTGAATCCTGTGGAAAGGGGGATGGGGACTTTGTGAGTAAAAGCTGAAAGGGCCACTGCACCGACAATGCTTTCCATCTCTGAGCACAACACAAACAGCCTCGTCATCTTCTTTTTTTTTTTTAAGGTCAAATCTTGATCTTTATTAGTTATAAAAATTCTGAATTTACTTATGTGTATGTGCATATGTTTTCCACAATGAACGCATTATTAACTAAATGCATAATTTACTCTTTTTAAATTATAATACAGTATGAATTGAAGGAATGCAAGCTACATCTTGAAAGCAATATTCTTACATTCAAGTGTAAATCAAGCTGACAATTTACATTGTTATAGAAAGCTGTTGATTTTATTATTAGCATGATTAAATACACTCTTTCTTTTTTTTACCCATTTTTTTATTGTTTTAAGTATTACAAATAGTAGTACATATGTCTCCTTTTTTTTCCCCCCCATTGACCTCCCCCCGACCTCCCCTACCCCCCAGTACATGCCTTCACCTGCCTGCCCTCCCCACCGCCCCAGTGTCTTGTATCCATTGGTTGTGCTTATATGCATGCGTACAAGTCCTTCGGTTGGTCTCTTACAGCCCCCCTCGCCCAACCTCCCCTGTCTTCCCAATGTAGTTTGACAGTCTGTTCAATGCTTCTTTGCCTCTGTATCTTTTTCCCACCATTTCTTTCCTTTAAAAAGTTTTGCCTTTGCAGACTAGAAATAAACATATAATAACCAAACAAAACAAAAACAAAAATGTTTGAGTCCCAAGTTCAATGTCCAACAGTTCTGAGTCCCCGTTTCAATGTCTAACAGTTCCTTATGTGTACATGTCAGCAATGATATCTGGATGGTGGGCACATGGTGGCAATGCAGGTCCGACCCTCTCTGGTTTGGTCCTAGGTAACCTGCAGCGGTGCACAGCTGCTGACTGCTCACGTGGCAAGGTGTTGTCAGCATCTTCCATCTCTGGACTGTTTTTTCCTCTTGTCTTAGTGGTTGGAGCACACCTGTCAATTCCTCTCTGTTGCAGGAATCCACCTGGTCTTGGGGTTGTTTTCTGAAAATATACAAATATATTCTCGACCACAAGTTAATAAAGGAATCTTTTCTATATAATTGATTTGGGATCCTTTTTATTTTTGTACAGCCTCGTCATCTTGACACTGGCTCTGGCAGGAGATGGCAGTGCCTTCTGGGCACGGTGAACCATGCAAGGATGGGGAGATGGAAAAGAGACAGTAGCAGGTGTCATGTAAATGGCAGCTAGACTTCTTTGTCAGCATATCAAATATGTCCAGAGGAAGCGTGCTTAGAGGCAAAAAGCAGGAAACATGGGTTACACAGAGAACAAGTAAAAAATAGCTAAACACTGGAAATTGCCATTTCATTTCTGCTTCCTTGAACTACTTTACTTTGAGATCCAGGATGAGCCCCGTAGACTAATTTATCTCAAAGTATTACCTATTTTAAGAAGCTTTTTTTTTTCCCGTAGAGAATTCATTTAAAATGTTTTCAACTTTGACATTTTCTTTTCTGAGTTTACTGTAAAATTCAAGTCAAGTAATTTGCATAAATGCATCAATATTTTAAAAGCTACCAATCTTACACATGAAGAAAAAAGGCTTACAATCTTCAATAATCTTTAACGTAACACACATTCATTATATATGAGCCCTCAAAGGAGAAACTTGCATTGTCCAGAATCCTAAGTGCTACACTTTGGGATAGTTAAATACCACACGTTTGCTTTGTAAACCATCATCAAATGACTTTAGCAGACTAACCCTGAAAGTCATTACAACTGTTTTGTCTTTAACAATCTGGACCAAGCAAAAGGAGACAATTTTTTTCTGATGTGACATTCTCATGGTCATAGTTTTGACAAGATTTCCTCTTTGAAATTTGACTCTGATGTTTCAATTCTCATCAATTTTTGGAGAAGCTGACTCATTCTTCACAGCTAAACTCAAATGTCACCTCTACTGTGAACTAGTCCCTTATCACTTTAAGCAGAATTAATTGCTCCCATGGAATTTGGTACATGCCTCTGTTATGGCATCATTAGCACACATGTCTTAGGTATTCTTGTGTTTGTTTACCCAAAAAACTATGGGCTCCTTGGGGGTAGAGATGGTTTTTAGCACAGGAGGCACTTAACAGATAATTGTGGAATTAAATAGGGCATTTATCATCATAGATACCATGTTTAAAATATAGATAAATTTGTGCATTTGTACAAACACATTCAGAAAAAAATGTGCAAGGGATGTTGCTATCTACTGTATATATAGAATTATTTATTTTATTTTTTTTTACTTTAGAAAGTTGTCATCTTAAAATCTCCTTAACTGAAGAGATTTAAGAAAGGTCAACAATATTTCTAGGTGAATGACTGAGTTAATAAATGGATGGAGATTTTTCTGTTTTTTAGTGTGTGCTTGATTTATACCCATATTTAAAGCTAGAACCAGGGGCCTTCCTCAGTCTAGCTTTAAATATGGGTGTAAATACTGAACTCATAGAGATGGGTTTAGTATGTATTGAGTGATTCTGTCCACTAGGTTCTGTATTAGGATATTTCCATTACAACAAGCCTGGGTCCTATCAGCTTCTTTTGTCAAATGGGGAAACTGAGTTTTGGAAGTTCCGTAATGTGAATATAATTATTCTATCTAATAAATGGCTGAATTTATTAGAATTAGAACACAAGTCTGAAACTTTTTTAGAGTATGTCTGTATGGGTTAAGAAAAAGGAAGAATTGAATAGTTATCAAGATAATTCAGGGCAGCCCTCACCCTATAGCTTCCATTTCTTCCCTTAAATAAATCTCTAAGAAAAGGGTCTGGGAGGCAGGGCTGGAAGTGGGCAATAGGTGTGGAGGTAAAGCAAGTGATCTCGGAGTCAGAAACCTGGGTCTGACTGTGTCACATTCTAGTGTAACCTCCTTGAGCCTCTGTTTCTTTAACTGTAAAATGTAAAAGTAGATGGAGGGGAATAATCATCATTAGATCTTACAGGATGTTGTGAGAATGAGATGAGAGAATGCACTAAGCACTTAGCCAAGCACTTGGCACACACTGGTGCTCAATACATTCTTATCATAATTATCCACATGCTCTATGTTTATTGCCCAAAGTCAACAGATAATTGCTCACCTTTCTACTTTCTTAATGTTTAGTAGATGAAATCTTAAAGTGGAAGAGAATTCCACTCAATGACCTCTTCCAGATTGTCCGGTTTGGAATTATTTGATAGGAGTTTGACTCCTGGTTCTGTTTTGTGATCTTGGTGAGATATGTTACTCAGTTTCTCTGACCTCTGTTTTCTTACCTGTAAAATGGCAAACAAAACCACACCTATCTTGCCAGGCTTACTTGAAAAGTGCTAAGATAAGGAGCACCTGACTGGTATAAGAAGGGTCAGGAGAGTCTTGTTGAAGGGAGTGAAATCCAAGTGGACATGTAAAAGAGAAAAGGGCCGCCCTAACCGGTCTGGCTCAGTGGATAGAGCGTCGGCCTGCGGACTGAGGGGTCCCAGGTTTGATTCCGGTCAAGGGCATGTACCTGGGTTGTGGGCACATCCCCAGTAGGGGGCGTGCAGGAGGCAGCTGATCGATGTCTCTCTCTCATTGATGTTTCTAACTCTCTATTCCTCTCTCTTCTTCTCTGTAAAAAATCAATAAAATATATTTTAAAAAAATAAAAGAGAAAAGGGTCTTTTAAACTCCGATAGGCACTTACATGTCATAAATAATTACACTATCATTTTAATAACATTAGTACAAATAACTGACATGTAAACTTAGGTTATATTTCCCATTCTACTAGTTTCACTTTCTTTTTTAAAGTTTATTTTTTATTTTATTTTAGTTTAGTTTAGCTTTTGTTAATCCTCAACCAAGGTTATTTTTCCATTGATTTTTTTTTTTTGAGAGAGTGGAAGGGAAGGGGAGAGACACAGAGAGAGAAACATTGATGTGAGAGAGACATATCAATTGGTTGCCTCCCTCACGTGGCCAGGGATTGAGCCTGCAACCAAGGTACATGGCCTTGACCAGAATTGAAGCCAGGACCCTTCAGTCTATGGGCCCACACTCTATCCACTGAGCCAAAGCAGCGAGGGCTGGTTTCACTTTCTGATGTCACCTTTGACTTTTAAGATTTTAAGGAGACAAATTCTGTGATTTTTATTTTTTTGAGAGGGGGACTATAATTATTTAGTTCTAGTAGAACTTCAGAATAACTTCCCTATTTGAATTTTTGTTTCATCAGCTATGTAATGTGAGAACTCAGATGAACATAGACTATGTAACTCTTTTTGGCTTTCATATTGAATGGGATAGATTCATGAGTTCCTGTGTGTGTGTGTATGAGAGAGAGAGAGAGAGAGAGAGAGAGAGAGAGAGAGAGAGAGAGAGAGAGAGAGAGGGAGGGAGAGAGAGAACAAACATATATACATCTTAGATTTGATCCTGAGTTATTCCTTGGGTATAAATAAAATGCCGAAAGGCACATTAACGTTTCCAGGTCACTAGGGTTTTCATTACAATGCTGGACTATAAATAGTTTCCTAGTAGTGGTGGCATGAAAATGATGTACCATTCTCCCTGCCCACCCCACCCCGCCGCCCCAGCTGCAGGTTTAGCATATCAGAGAATGACATTGACTTGCAATTGTCTGGCTCATTGTGTGCTGGTATTGTTTATAAGGTCAAATTTTGGATTAACATTTTTTGATGAAAACAATTACCAAGGATGTCTATGTGAGCATTTTTTTTCTTAGGGAAAAGTATTTTATATGGAGTTTTACTTAGTGCAACACATAAAAATTCTTAGCACAGAATATCCAGCACAGTGTAAGAATTTATTTCCCTTGAGTTTAAATGTCATGGTGTTTGGTAGAAAATAGGAAATAGATCATTTTGCAAATGATCTTGCCAGGGATTCTCTGTTATGGTCTCATATATAATGGTGCCATCTACATAGAAAAGGATAATCGAGCGATTTCCAGGTGAATACAAACAGCAGAGCCAGCACAAAAGATAACTCAGAAAACCTTTATTTTGTTTTATTACTTTTTAGAGTAAGATTATCTGCCCAAAGAATATAGAAAATTATCTCTCCTCTTTCGAACTGATTTTGTTGGAACTATTCTGTGAATTTACTGAACAGACCACATTGGAATGAAGTAGATTTTTTAGAATAATAAAATCTGCCACATGGCTGATCTTATAAAAAATTTACTAGACTGTAAGCTGCTTGAGGGCACAAACTGTATTGTATTTATATTTGAATTTTTCTGGTGTCTTGAATGTAGTAGGCATCCTCTAAATAGTTGTTGAATTTATCTAAATTCAGATTATTATCTAAATCATTTCTGGGTTTCCTAAGAATCAGACAATGTTTGAAAAACATATTTCTCGATAATGTTATTTTTTTAATAGACGTGGCTTAGTTTCCCATGGGGACCCATGTTTGTTGTAGAAACATTGGGCATATATTTGTGATAGGAAATGAAGGATTGTGACTAGGAAAGCTGAAGCAAAAACTGTGTAACATTTGGTAAATAGGAGTAAAATGAACACAGAATTGTTTGACCTACCAGAATTAATAGAGTTTTTGAAAACTGTTTTCATGGCTATCGTACATTATACAGTTTGTCTTACTTTTATATTTTGACAGTTTTATTACTAAGTAAACTGAAAACTCAGGTAACGAGATGTTTGTGTGTGTGCGCGCGTGTGTGTAAACAAGCGATAAATGAAATTTCACTCCAGTGAGTCCTGCTTAGAATAAGGATAATGGCTATTAATTGAAAGCTTAATATGTGTCAGACAATCTTTAAATGCAACAACATATTTACGTATACAACAACCCTATGAATTAACGGTTATTTCTATTTTTATAAGATTAATAAGCTGATGTGCAGAAATGTTTAATAACTCACGTAGTAAGTGGCAGAGCTGAGAGTCAAACCCCAAAGTCTTTGACTAGTAAATTGGTATTCTTTCCACGCATGGGGCTTGACATCAGACACCTACGCATGATTCTTAACAGTGTCAAAACATCTTTTTCTTTTGGGACATCATTTGTTTGTAATTATTACCTGTAGAGCCTTTCTTTGAGCCTTAAGGACAGATTAAGGCTTTGTTTAGAGGAAGCAAATAGTTGAATCTCAGCTTCCAGTACTGGTGACATTTTCTGGGAAGTCAGTAACTGGACAAAAGGGAGTCATTCTGAATAAAAGAAAAAAAAGTGTAGTGAGAAGGCACTTAATGCTTTGCCTTTTAAAAATGCAACTAACTAAGCAATTTGGATTCTGAGTAGAAAGAAACAAATGAAAATGCGACCTCACTTTTCCACCTTTGTTGAGTCACATTCTAGAACTTTCACCCACAGGCAGTAATGAATAAGCACTGTGGGAGAGCTGCAGGTGGAAGGGGTTGAGGGGACCCTGTGTTTTCTCAGTGGGCACGGGAGCCAAGGTGGTATTTTGACTGCAGCGGAGAATGGTGATATCAGAGAAGCATTAGCTAGTTTCTAGTTAACGTTTTCCTCTATGCACACAGGAAAATTATAAGATCAAATGTTAAAACTAAAAAATAATTTACCTACCTGACTTTTTGTTTCAAGTGCTGTTGTACTCAAAGCAGGCAAAAGAGCAGATGAGGAAATCTGGGTCCGCAGAGATGGACATGTAAACGCCTATCTTGCTTTGTTGTTTGTACCGTGTGCTAGGGACAGTGGTGAACCAAAGCAGCATGGTTCTTGCCCTCATGGAGCTTATCGTCCAGACTTAAAAAGACATAGTACCGTTCTCTTATATAACTATGTGAGGACCTTTAAAAAAGAGACATATAATCCAAGAAAACTCAGCAACTCAGAGAAAGAAAAATGGCCTCCAAAGGGACCCTGAACGCAGCCCAAGGTTGGGAGTGTTCAGAGGGACTGTGGGAAGACAAGATCATGGGGAGGAAAAATAAGGGCTCCGGTGCAGTTTTCAATGAAAAGTAATGACAACAGTGGGGGTGGGGGTGGTTGGCGCTGTGCCAGTTATTAAACAATAAAGAATTTCTGGGCATTAAAAGTTCTGATTGTCATGGGTACCACAGTGGTTGAATGCAAAGTGCCTTTGATTCCTTGGTAACTTGAGGCAGGTGTTTATAAGCCCTAGCAGCCAATCACATCCACTTTCTGTGGAGATGTTTTCAGAATAATTAAAAAAATTTTTTTTATTTTATTGATGCAAAAATAACATCATATAAAATTAACCATTTAAAAGTGAACATTTCAGTGGCATTTAGCATATTCACAATGTTGTACAACCATCACCTGTATTTAGCTTCATAAAATTCTTATCACCCCCAAAGGGAACCCCATACCTACTAAGTAAGTTTCTCTCATTCTCCCTCTCCCCTGCCCGTGGTAATGACCAATTTTTGTTCTGTCTCTATACATTTACCTATTCTGGATATGTATTAAACATGGAATCATCCTATATAATAAAAGTCTAGAGGTGGTGTTGCTTGACGCCCTCGCATGACATTGTTATACAATGGCTGCCACGGGAGAAACCAAGATGGCGGCATAGGTAAACACTTGAACTTGCTGCCTCACACAACCACTTCAAAATTACAACTAAAAGACAAAACAGACATCATCCATTACCACAGGAAGGCTGGCTGAGTGGAAATTCTACAACTAGAAGGGAAGAAAAAAGCACACTGAGACTCAGAGGAGGTGCAGAAGTAAAGTGCGGAGGTACGGAGGCACGCGCTGGAAAGGGCTGGCAACTGAGGATGCAGTTGTCTTTCAATCAGGAGGGAGACACAAGCTCCCATCTGCTCTGAACTCCAGTTCTGGGCGAGACTCTGGGGACCCAGACTCATATGGGGGGAAACTGGACTGTCTGGCATCGGGCTGTAACACCAGGGTGGCTTTTTCTCAGAGGTGCTTGCAGGGATTACCGACGGACACTGAGACCCGGGGGCCTCTTAGGGCATGGCTGAAGGTCAGCCATTGCTGTTTGCTCTGCCCTGTTGATTCCCTGAGACCCCGCCCCACCAATTTACAACCCCACTCAAGCTGTGCGCAGAGGCTTTTGCACATGAATGGCCTGTCTCTTTGCAATCTAAAATTACCTAACAAACTGCAGCTGGGTCAAAAAGACCCAGAACTTCCAGGGCTCCACAGCAGCTTGCATTGCTTCATAGCTGGGCCTCATCTGGTCACCTCCAAACCCCAAACAAAGAAGAGGAATCTGAAGATCTCTCCATAGCTCCTGCTGGTTGACTTTAGGCAGAGCTAAATTTGCATTTCCTTGGAGATCCAAGAGCCAGTGTACCCAGTGGTCAGAATGGGACCATCCAGATTGCAACTCCTCAGATCCATAAGGGACACACTCAGGGGACAGACTCAGTGAGCACCAAAGCCCCACTGAAGCAAATCTTGTCACCATAAGGGTGTCTCCAGCACAGAAGTTCTCCCTTCGTAGGCACAACTGATCCTCACAGCCAATTGGCCTGGAGGTCAATTCCTCCCAGTGATACCAACAACAATCAAGGCTTAACTACAACAAGACTGTGCACACAGCCCACAAAGGGGTGCACCAAGAGTCTCCACTTCAGGTAATTGGGGAGGCTGAGCCAGTGGGCCCTATAGGACACCTAGTACACAAAGCCACTCTATCAACTCAGGGAAGCAGCCAAAATGCAGAGACAAAGAAACAGGTCACAAATGAAAGAAATGGAGGAAAAAAAATGACTGGATATAGAGTTCAAAACCATGGTTATAAGGTTTTTCAAGAATTTTCTAGAAAAGGCTGATAAATTTAGCAAGATCCTCGAGGATATAAAAAAGGACCAACTAGAAATTAAGCATACACTGACTGAAATAAAAAATAGCGTACAGAGATCCAACAGCAGACTAGAGGATCACAAGAATCAAGTCAAAGATTTGAAATACAAAGAAGCAAAAAACACCCAACCAGAAAAGAAAAAAGCAAAAAGAATCTAAAAATATGAAGATAGTGTAAGGAGCCTCTGGCACAACTTCAAGCGTACCAACATCCGAATTATGGGGGTGCCAGAAGAAGAGAGAGAGCAAGATACTGAAAACCTATTTGAAGAAATAATGACAGAAAACTTCCTCCACCTGGTGAGAGAAATAGACTTACAAGTCCAGGAAGCACAGAGAACCCCAAACAAAAGGAATCCAAAGAGGACCACACCAAGACACATCATAATTAAAATGCCAAGAGCAAAAGACAAAGAGAGAATATTAAAAGCAGCAAGAGAAAAACAGTTAGTTACCTACAAGGGAGCACCCATATGATTGTCAGCTGATTTCTCAACAGAAACTATGCAGGCCAGACTGGAGTGGCAAGAAATCTACAAAGTGATGAATAGCAAGAACCTACAACCAAGATTACTCTACCCAGCAAAGCTATCGTTCAGAATTGAAGGTCAAATAAAGAGCTTCACAGATAAGAAACAGCTAAAGGAGTTCATCACTGCCAAACCAGTATTATATGAAATGCTGAAAGGTATTCTTTAAGAAGAGGAAGAAGAAGAAAAAGGTAAAGATAAAAACTATGAACAACAAATACATATCTATCAACAAGTGAATCTAAAAATTAAGTGAATAAAAAATCTGATGAACAAAATAAACTGGTGAATATAATAGAATCAGGGGCATAGAAAGGGAGTGGACTGACAATTCTCTGGGGAATGGGGTGTGGGTGGTGAGGGAAGAGACTGGACAAAAATTGTACACCTATGGATGAGGACAGTGGGGCGGGGGAGGGGTAAGAGCAGAGGGTGGGGTGGGATCTGGGCGGAGAGCAGCTATGGGGGGGGGGGGGGAAAGAGGAACAACTGTAATGATCTGAACCATAAAGGTTTATTTAAAAAAAGATGGCTGCTACAAAATGGCCACCATAAGATAGCTGCCCTCACATTGTCACAAGATGGCCACCACAAGATGGTTACCACAAGATGGCCAGCAGGGGACTGCAGCTGGGGGTGAGCAGACCAGCAGGGGAGGGCAGTTGGGGGTGACCAGGCCTACATGGGAGGGCAGTTGGGGGCATTCGGGCCAGCAGGGGAGGGCAGTTGGAGGCAATCGGGCCAGCAGTGGAGGGAAGTTGGGGGCGATCAGACTGAAAGAGGAGGGACATTGGGGGCGATCAGGTCGGCAGGGGAGCAGTAAGGCATTAATTAGGCTGGCAGGGGAGTGGTTAGGGGCAATCAGGCAGGCAGGCAGGTGAGCAGAAAGGAGCCAGCAGTCCCGGATTGTGAGAGGGATGTCCAACTGCCAGTTTAAGGATTGGGCCTAAACCAGCAGTCAGATATCCCCCAAGGGGTCCCAGATTAGAGAGGGTGCAGGCCAGGCTGAGGGACATCCTCTGCTCCGTGCATGAATTTCATGCACCGGGCATCTAGCATAATATATACTCTTTTGTGTCTGGCTCTTTCCTTTAGAATGCTTTTGAGGTTCATCATGTAGTAGCACACATTAGTACTTCATTTGTGTTTATGGCTGAGTAATATCCTATATAATAAAGAGGTAATATGCAAATTAATGTTTACACCCTCACAAGATGGCTGCCTTGTGACCAGGCTGGCAGGGGGGTTAGTGAGGGATGACCAAATGACTGAACAGCAGGCTGCGTGGGGTGACCAGGCCAGTGGGGGGGGGGTTTAGTGAGGGATGACTAAAGGACTGAACAGCAGGCTGCATGGGGTGACCAGGCCAGTGGGGGGGCCATGAGGGGTGACCAGGCTGGCAGGGAAGGCGCAGTTGAGGGTGACCTGGCTGGCAGCAGGGGGCAGTTAGGGGTGACCAGACCGGCACACAGAGGCAGTGAGGGGTGATCTGACCTACAGTGGAGGGGCAGTTAAGGGTGATCAGGCAGGCAGGCAGGTGAGCAATTAGGAGTCGCGGTCCAGGATTGTGAGAAGGATGTGCGACGGCCAGTTTAGGCCCGATCCCAGGGATCAGGCTTAAACCGGTGGTCAGACATTCCCCGAGGGGTCCCTGATTGGTGAGGGTGCAGGCTGGGTTGAGGGGACCCTGCCCCCCCATGCACAAATTTCGTGCACCGGGCCTCTAGTTCTATTATATGTATATACCACTTTTTGTTTATCATTCATCCATTAATAGACATTTGGGTTGTTTTACCTTTTAACTATTGTAATAGTGCTTTGATAAACATGTGGTGTCTTAGTCCATTTGAGCTGCTGTAACAAAATACCACAGACTGAGTATCTTATAAACAACAGAAATTCATTGTTCTCAGTTTTGGAGGCTGGAAGTTTGAGGTCAGGGTGCCAGCACATTGGGTGAAGGCCCTTTTTTGAGTCAGAGACTTCTTATGTCCTCAAATGGTGGAAGGGGCTGGGGAGCTCTGTGAAATCTCTGTTATAAAAACATTAAGACCACCTTCATGACCTAATCACCTCTTAAAGGCTCCACCTTCTAATATCATCACACTGGGTGTTAGGATTCCAACAGGTGATTTTGGATGAACACAAGCATTCAGACCACACCATGATTGTACCTATACTTGTTTAAACACATGTTTTCAATTCTTTTGAGTATATAGCTACAAGTAGAGTTACTGGGAATAGAGTTATCATATGATAATTTTATGTTTAACTTTTTGAGGAATCATCAAACTGTTTTTTACAGCACGTTTCCACCAGCAGTGTGCTAGCATTCCAGTTCTCCACATCCTTGCCAACATTTAGTTTTCATTTTTTTTATCATAGTCATCCTAATATATATGAAATGGTAGTTTTATTGTGGTTTTGACTTACGTTTCCCTAATAATGAGCAGCTTTTCATGTGCTTGTTGACCATCTGTCTATCTTCTTTGGAGAAATGAGAAATGTATATTCAAGTCTTTTGTCTATTTTTAAATTGGGTTTGTATTTTTGTTGTTGCTGAGTTGGCATACTAATTTTGAGCCATGTAGTTTAGCTGTGTCATGACGCATATCTAACACCCACAGCAGTCCTGAGGGTGGGGTGTGGGCAGGCAGAGAACAAAGAGCACAGGAGAGGTGAAACTTGGGTTGTGACTAAAAAGGTGCTAAAACACAACTTTATCTTACTCAGTAACTTAGACATCAAGACTTATCTTCTGTAATAACTAAGAAGAGGAAGTGATAGCTTTGACATGGTACTTTGATGGAATGCATTTCTAGAAATCTGATCTCAACTTCACTTGCACTGCCACTGTCTAGTGCAATAATAAAGAGCTATCCTTTTTTAGTGCACTTCATGCACACTATCTTACTTAAATTTAATAGCCATGTCAGGTTCGGGCTATTATCTTAATTTTAGATATCAGTAGAATTGAACTTTGGAGAGATTGACTAACTGGTTTAAGATTGCAATGGGAAGGAGACTAAATGAGTAGGGAGGGATTCTATCCTGAGAGATTTATGTCCTTTTCCTATTATTCCATGGATGGCTCATCCCTTATTTGTATTATAGTTCTAAGTTTTCTCCCTTTCTTCAGTATTACTTTCATACTGCTGACACTGGTGGTTTTGTAAAAGTAAATCTTACCACGCCGCACCCTTGCTTAAAGTCTTTTAATGACTTGTCAGCCTTCAAGATCTCCTGCCTTCCCTTTCAAGTTATCATCATTTGCTTTCCTCATTTGTACCCTACCTTACAGTCATGTCAAATTACTCCCAATTTTTGGAATCTGTCAAGCTATTTCATAACCTTGTGCTCAAAACATAGAGTTCCTTTTGCCTGGAATGCATTAAAGACTCCCCTCCCCTTTCTTATCTCACATTATGAACTTTTCCTTATGGCATAAAGTGCACAAATAGTGGCAAATGGGTAGCCCTGGGGAAGAGAGGAATTTGTTATTTCTATACCTCACTTGGACTATCTGGAATATTCCAAGAAACTCACCTGAAAAACTAGCAAGACAGCTTAGTAGTCAGATACAAGATTTAAAAAAATCAATAGATCTCTAGCAGTAATGGATTAGAAAATCTTATGGAAATATGGAAAAAAAGTCCACTAATTATGCTAATTCACCCTAGCATAGAAAACTATGAAATACTTTGAAACAAACAATAAAAATAATGTAAATCCATATTTTAAAAGATTTTCTGTTATTGAACGATAGAAAAACAATGCCCAAATCCATGAGAATATGCTCTATGTTTCTTGTACAGAAAATTTAACGTGGTGGTATGAGCCTGTGGTCTGCCTTTCTGAGTGAGAATGCCATCTCTACCAGTTCCTTCCTGTGTCTTCTCAGGAAAGTTGCTTCATCACTCTAAGGCTTAACTTCTTTGTTAGTAAAATGAGGATAATTGTAGTAGTTGCCTTGTGTATCAGTGATGAGAATTAAACAAAATGATCTCTTTAGAATACTCAGCCCAGTGTAGGCATATAGTATATACTTAAGTTATCTATTACACAAAAGATAACAATTATCTTTAAGATAATCTGTGCATTGAATGCAATTCTAGTCGAGCATTCATTTCTGCATGTGATTTGTAATTTTATTAAGAGCTCATCTTTAGAAGATATTGTGTTTTTGTTTTATGTTTTTGGAGTCATGTGTCTTCTGAGTTTTGGGTATCTCCTAACAGAAGTATTTTGCTCACTCTCTCTCTCTCTCCTCTCCTTCCTCTCTTCTCCTCTCCATTTTTCCTTTATTCTTTCTTCTTTTTTTTAATTGCTTTTTTCTTCCTTCTTTCCTGCCTCAGGGTCACAAAGATATTCTCCTATGTGTTGAATCCTAGAGGTTTTATTGCTTTACCTTTCACATTAGATCTATAGCTCCTTTGGAAATGATATTGGGGTATCATGAAGTTAGGTCAAGTTTTATTTATTTATTTTCCATATAGATGTCCAACTGACCAAAATCATTTATTGAAAAGACTGTTCTTTCTCTACTACTCTGCAGAGTTGCATCTTAATCATATATCTATGAATCTATTTCTGGACTCTACTCTGTTCCATCGGTCAATTTGCTATTCTTATGCCAATACCATACTCTCTTAACCCTAAATATTGATATCTAGTAGAATAAATTATTCTTCAAGAGTGTTTTGGCTATTTCTGGACTTCTTTTTCATAGAATTCTAGAATTGGCTTATTAATTTTTACATTGTTGAGATTTTGAATTGGAATCTCAGAGTCTACATATCAGCTTGAGAAAATGCGACATCTTACAATATTGAGTTTTTTAGTCTTTGAACATGGTGTACTCCTCCATTTATTTATATCTTCTTTATATTATTTTAGTAATGTTTTATAGTTTTCTGAGTGGAGGTTTTTATGCTAATTTCTTGAGGTTTCCATACATCTACTATGGTTCAACCTTGAAGCTTCAGCTTCACAAGATGATAATTTTTCTTTCAAGAATAGTCCTGGTTTATGGTAAGGTTTGAGTTAGTAGACCATGTGTTTCTGGTGCTTTTTTATTGACATCCATTTGACAATTCCAACTTCTTGCAGGAGCTCAGTTCTTGCTCATGACCTTCTACAGTACTGAGTTCTCATCTGCTCCTGCTCACATGAAAACCTCAGGCCTCAGACACCTTGGCCTCTAACCAAGACTGATAATCCATTCTAGCTTTTATTCCCTCTGAGTTTCTGGCAACTGTGGGCTTTCTTCTCCATATTTTGAGTTTAGCTATGTATTTAAAACATTATTTTGATCATAGTTGGTAGAGAATTCCTATTGTTTAGAGTGGAAGATGGAGATTTCAATGCTGGCTTAGAATGCCATATTTCTGAAAGTCTTTTGCAATATTGCTTACAACCTTGAAAAAAAAGTCCACTAATAGAAGGATAGCTAAATAAGAGAATGAGGAAAATATGAAACAATTTCTAAGGCATATTACTAAATGAAAAGAAATGTAAGTACAAAGCAAAGCAACTATCCCTTTGAAATATTCATAGCAATAGATTTGAAAATCCACACACAAAACTGTTCATACTGGTTCCCCCTAACTTGACTAATGTGAGATTGGGGTGGAGGGTAGATGAAGAGAGGAGTCTCTCATGGAGTTGTTTATATTATTTTGTATTATGGGATTTGTTTGATTTATTATTAGATTATAAGTAATACAACTTACATTACTTGTAAAATGTAACATTCAACCACTTCTCCTTCCCCAGCAGAGGTCCCAAACCCTTTACAGTCTTCATAGCTTGCCCTCTTCTTACCTGCTCATCATCTCCTGCAGCCACCTGGCTGTTCTCAGTCCCTTGAGAGTGCCATTCTCCTTTTCACCGAGCGCCTTTGCATTTCCTTATACTTAATAATAATAGGAGCTTGATAAACACTCATTGAAGGAATCAACAAGTAAGTGAATATGATTTTTTTTGAATCTTGAGCATGGTTTCTGATTCCCTTAAGTCCCTTCACAGAAACTTAGGATCTGAGACTCCGTGTTTGGAAATATTAATTCATTTTCTGTTCCTGTTTAGGACCACACAGATTGGTGCAATGCTGGCAACGTGGCTCTGCAATCCCTTATACTCAGAGTACATTTGTAGAATACTGTCTGTAAAATGTCTCCTCTAGACTTCCCACAGCCTGGAAGGCCCTCTGCCCATGACCAAAGGAGTGACCGAATAGACCTCTAACGATTTTGGTAGGAAAAGTAACGGTTTCTTGAGCTGAGTGCTGCCTGGGAGACTCTCCTCTATCCCCAGGAGCCATTTCCTCAATGCTTGTTTCAGGCTCCCAACACCCAACATCAACTTCAGATGCTGTCTCACTGAAATTGCGTAGTAGGACAATTTCCTGTCCATGAATCCTTATGAGATTATGCTGACATTTTATTCCCAGTGCCATCAGGAGTGAAACTAACTAAACTGAACTCTAGAGAATGTGCTTTAACACATAAGAGCACAGCTAAGCAATTACTGTATTAAGTAGAACAGGAAATCAGTCACTATAAAATGCATGCTGAACAAACCCAAACCAAAAACTCATGCTGTAGGACAACTCGTTTCCAGGCAAGACCATAATGGAAATCATCTAACTTTTATAAAATTTTTTTAAAAGGACCCATTCATCCATTAGCCTTAGAGAAACATTTCATTTTACTTAACCAAAACTTCAGAGATTATTGATGCCCCAGTTACTTAGGCAACATATTATGCACATGGTCATCAGAACTTAATGGGTGACTTCAGATATTAAAAAGTCCAACCATGTTGAAACTTCTGCTGAATGATTTCCAGGGGAAAACCTTGATACTCACTCTATAACCAGATGTCGTAGCTATTACCCCAGTCCTTTCGAATGAGTTCTAAAAACGAGAGGCCACTAGTTCAGAGGTGCCATTTATTGCCTATCAAAGAGCAGAACTCTTCCACTCTCAGAGAAAAGTGATGATAATTGGACTTTACATGTTTCCCTTTTTGAGATATAGACCACAGAATTTGTTTATGACTATCTTTAGAATGAACAGGAAACTTACAACGAAACTCAAATGGAGGGGAATAGAGTTAAAATGTTATAAAACTCATGGGAAATGAGTTTTATAACATTTTAAAACGATCCAGTGGCTTTAAAATGTCCATTTTTAAAGCATGAGAATGATGCAACACAGTTGTTTTATTCAGTAGCAACGAGAGGCATTGATGTGCCAACCACACTTTCTGGCTCTGTGACCAGCTGTTCATTATTTGTCAGAATAGCTGGCTGGGACCAGGGCTGCAGTTTCTGGTTGTGGAAAAAGTATTTCTCTCTGAGAAACTTACAAGTTTGTATAAAATTCAAATAGGAATGCTGGCTCCTCAGCAGCACCCTAACCCTAACCTTAACTTCACACTAACTTTGGTTTTTAATTTTTAAAAATATTTATTGATGGGGGGTGGTGGAGAAGAGGGGGCGGGGGGGGGGGGAGAGAGAGAGAGAGAGAGAGAGAGAGAGAGAGAGAGAGAGAGAGACTGATTTGTTGTTTCACTTATTTATGCATTCATTGGTTGATTTTTATATGTGCCCTGACCAACAACCCACAACCTTGGTATGTCCAGATGATGCTCTAACCAACTGAGCTACCTGAGCAGGGCCTAACGTTGGTTTTTAAACAAGGTACTGAGATTACTCATATAAACTACTAAGGGCATTCATATCACCTCTTAAGAGGGCACCAAACCCTCTTCATTACTTTTACTTCCTGTATAGGTCACATCTGTACCATAGGGTGTCCCCATCGGTCAGAACAGGCAGGTTATGCTGCTGCAACAAACAAAATCTAAAATCACCTTGGCGTTGGGTTAGGGATTGCTGATGGATGGTAAGAAAACATTTTCTGAGGCAGGAAGAATGTTTCTCTTTTCCTCTGACCTGAAGACAGACAACAATAATCTGCCTGGAGTGAGGAGATGAGAAGCACAGCCCCAGCTGACCAGAAAGGCAAATTAGCTTTTGTGATCATAAGCCACTAAGATTTAGCAGCATAACCTGGCTTATCCTGACTAATACCATATCTTCTGCAGTTTTATAGATGAACAAACAAACACTAATATAGGTTAAATAGATGCCCAAGACTCTAGTCAAGCACCAGGGAAACCATGTGTGAGCTCTATTAACACGTCAGTCTGACTCTCATTTATCCTGGCAGAGCCATAAAAGATGATCCATTTCCCCATCAACTACCGAGCCTTCAGTTCAGTCTGATGAAGTCATTCTGATCCCACTTACCCCTGAGAATGAACTTGATCTTTTTTCAAAGAGAACAGAATACTTCTCCCCCCTCCTTTTTTTTTGGTTTAGCATCTCAGGTAAGATGACCAACCATTGCACATTGCCTGGGGCTGGGAGATTACCCAGGGCATGGGAACATCAGTGGCAAACACAGGAAAGTCCTAGGCTAACTAGAATGAGTTAGTCACCCTAACTGCTGATATAACATCTCCTAGCTACACTTAGGAATTACGCAGCATAGATTCCCATCGCACCTAGTCATTCTTTCCATCATAATATTTATTACATTGTGTTGTAAATGACTCAGGCTGTTCAGTGTCTACCTGACTACAAAACCCTGGACTCCTGAGACCAAGGACTGTTTTCTTCTTCTTCTTTTTTCTTTCCCATTTTATATTTCTAGTACCTTGTATGGTGCCTGCCACTTCAAAAGAGCATAATAAATACTTATTGAATGGATGAATGAATGCTGTTTCTCAGTTGTTTTTTCCTTCCAAAAACTGGTGTGGTGTGACTGTCTTTTCCTCCTTTGAGAGTCAGTTTTGCCTTGATGCCAGTATAGCTATAAAGAAAGGCAGGAGTCTTCCTTGACTGCAGCTACAAGCTCCCATAAAGCTTTCAGTATGACCCACAATGTAACATTACATAAACCCAGCACCGAGTTTCAGCATAAACGGATTCCTTATTAGACTGACTGAATAATTGAATCTCCTTGTTTGGCATTTGTTTAAAGACAGAAGGTCATGGGACAAATGGTGGGTATTTGAGGCTATGGAAACAGATGCTATAAATTTGGTTTAGCTGTTTCTGGAACTGGGATCATTGTGACTGCAGACCCAGGCTTCCCAACTCTGCCCTCCACCCTCGGGAATGCATAACAACATGCCCTCTGAAACCAGAGGCCCGAAGGGCATCTCCCTGGGCATGCCTCACTGGTGGACTGCGTTCATGCCCAGTTAAGGACAGCTAGCCATGGCCTGAGAAACCTGCTCTGGAGAATTAGATCCAGGTGCCATCCAGGTAAATAGTTTCATAACAGGCCTACGAGGTATGCTGAGAGTTTGTTGGTTCCTGACTCCACTTACAGATGAAATCCTCTGACTTCTTTGTTTTCATTAATTACCCATAGTGAGCCTCTCCTATGTGACTAAGCTTTTCTGTGGAGTGATTTAAATTCTATAAAGAGGCCCTGTGGAGTGGTGAGAGGATCACTGAACCCCTATCATCTGTTTCCTCATCTGTGGTATGAGTTTAATAATATCTACCTTTCTTAGCTCATAAGATAGCTTGTGAGGTCAAAGGAGATTAAGTCAGTGAAAATGGTCTGATGTTTGTAAAATGCATCAATTTTTTTACCTTTATCAATTCACCTAGTTCTTTCTATCCCATAACAAAACTTTCCTAAGCTTGCCTTCTGCTTTAGGACTTCCTTTTACTTATCCCAATTATAGGGAGGGAATAAGCATTTGCTGTGTGCCTTGTATATGCATTGTCCTCATAATGGTACTTGTGACAGAGATGCTGTTGGGGGAGGAACACACTTTCCTCTACCCTCAAAGTTCTTCTGGCTGGTCTGATAATCAAATAGGCACGAGACAGATCAGCAAGAGCAAATAACCAAATTTAACTCATATATATGGGTGGGAACCCACATACATGAGAGTCAGAGACCCTACCTTCAGGTGAGGTTCAGAGACAGAAAGAGAACCTAAGACATCCTGAGCTAGGCATGAGGTGTAAGGTGCCTTGGGGGCTTCAAAGGGTCATTGCAGGGTAAAAAGAGCATACCATTAGTAACACAAAGTTTGCCTTGCCCAACAGAAAGGTAAAAAAAAAGTTATCCTATATAATAAAAGGCTAATATGCAAATCGACTGAACAGCAGAACGACTGGTCGCTATGAAGTGCACTGACCACCAGGGGAAGACTGTCAATGCAGAAGCTGCCCCCTGGTGGTCAGTGCGCTTCCACAGGGGGAGTGCGGCTCAGCCAGAAGTCAGGTTCACAACTGGCGAGCATAGCAGCCAGAAGTCAGGTTCACAACTGGCGAGCATAGCAGTGGTGGTGGCGGGAGCTTCTCCTGCCTCTGTGGCAGCGCTAAGGATATCCAACTGCTGGCTTAGGCCCACTCCTCACTGGCAGTCGGAAATCCCCCCAAGGGCTCCCAGACTGCAAGAGGGTGCAGGCTGGGCTAAGGACCTCCCCGCCCACCCCCCGCCCCCCCCCCCCCGCCCCCGAGTTCATGCACTAGGTCTCTAGTCTCTGATAATCCTTTATGAACAAGGTCTCTAATTCAAATTCTTTTAGGTAGTTAAGGGGTGGGGTGGGGTGGGGGGAGTTTCTTTTGAGTCTACAGCTGAAGTTGTCTTTAGCCCAAAACAATCTGCATATCATAGGGGCACATCTTGGGGGTGACTCGTTTCCCCACAGTACCATTATCTTAATTTACATACAAGTACTAGTTCATGTCTAAGATCATGCAGCTAGACCTTAGATTTAAACTCAAGTGTGCCTATCCTATTGTCCATGTAAAATTTCCATCACATTGTACTGCCTACCAAGTTTTAAAGAATTGCCCTCTATTATTATTATTATTTTTTGATCTTCGATTTAGTGTGCAAGTTTACCTTTAGCTTCATCACATTACAGTTTTCTAGATTTTGATCATGTTTTCTCATCTTTTGTCACTTCAGATGGAAATATCCAACTCCTTGTTCTGACAGTTCTCTCTAGTTCCTAGATCTTTGTACTTGTCCATTTGGGAGAGGCTGCTGCCTTTGGCAGGCCTAGCAGGATCAGTTGGGCCACTTTTTGGATGTCTTCATATTTATCCTTTCATAGCTTTTCTTGGGGACCCTTCTTTGTGCCCACAAATGTAGATTTAATATTGGCTTCTTGTCCACCTGGTGTGGCTCGTGGTTTAGTGTCATGCCATGCACCAAGAGGTCGCAGGTTCGATTGCTGGTCAGGGCAGATGCCTGGATTTGCAGGCTTGATCCCAAGTAGGGGGCATGCATGAGGCAGCCAAGTGATGTTTCTCTCTTACCATTGTTTCTATCTTTCCCACTTTTTTCTTCTCTCTCTAAAAAAGTTCAATGAAAACATATTTAAAAAAAATTGGTTTCTTTGTGCTCCAACACTACTATTATAGCAGGATTTACCTTACTACACTATCTACTTGTCTGTCTCTCTTACTAGACTGAGAACCTTTTGAGAATAAAGACCAAATTACAATTATCTTTATATTCTCCAATGTCCAGGACAGTGCCTGGGTCATGGTAGGCAAGCAATAATGATGTGTTACATTACACAGGAAAGCAAATGCATTCACTGTCTATGCCATGCGTGTTCTGTTACTTGGTGTGAGTAACTGGGGCAGGTAAAGGAGAGTGACTTGGCCTAAGCAAAAAACACTTTCTGGTCAACAGATGTTAAGTAACAATAACTAACCACCTATGGTGTGTCTTCTCATCTTTACTCTGCTTCCTTTCCTTCAAATAACAGATTGAGGCCTATTGCTCTGGAATGTCTTTGCTGATTATCCATCTTAAAATCTGCTAGCCAGGCTTCTTCTTCCTAAGACGTTTCCTGTTATCGCTCTGACTGCAGCCATAAATACGTGTTCCTGGATTTTATAGTCAGCCCCCCCCACCTTCTTTTCCCCCACATTGTGTTCTTAGAAATCATGTCTTTCATAAAATGAAACATTTTCTTCTCTAGGGCAAGGTTATGTAATCAAGGGCTGACCAAGGACTCATAGCAAATAAAATGCAGTTTCAATCAATAATGTGTCAAAAAGACAAAGCTGTAACTGCAAACCTCTAAAATAATTTAACATAGTAAAATCATGCTCCAAGTCCTATAAAATAGGTCACAAGCATACTGATTAAAAAGGATGCCTGGAATTATGTAAAACATAAAACTAAACCCCACTCTATCATAAATTTTTTCTAAAATTAACATATACATTAAAATGAATATTTTCAATGTATTATGAACATGCATTGGAGTCTTATTTAGATAGTTCATATCTCTTTTTAAAAAATGTCATTCTAAGCAAGTTAGAAGTTATGCCTCTTTTGCCCTTCATAGGTGTTCTCTCCAAAGTAGAGTTTTCCAAGTAATTTCATTGATCCTGTAGTTGCACCCAAATTAGTAGGCTCAAGAAATGTTTCCTGTAGTGTATGATGAAGGTGATGTTTCTTTCCTCTTTTGAAAAGCTGACCCAATATTTTAAATCTTCTCCCTCTTCTATTTCTTTATTTAAAGCTAAAGGCATAGTTGCTCAGTAGAAGACTAAAGCAAAGCAGAGATACAAAATGGCCTTAAATCACTTAAGCTCCACTTCCTTCTGTGAATAATTCTTCCTTGATTTAATTTTCATTGTAAAAGCAGTAAAACAATTGCTGATTGTGAGCAAACTCCTCCCTTCCTCCCTCTGCCCCACCCCCCGCAAAGAAATTGGTGACATGATTTCTAAGAGGTCTAGCTGGCTATCCTTGTTTAAAATTTAGTAAACAGTTCAAGCAACATTTATTGAAGGCCTACTATGCACTAGGCCTGATGTGGGGCTCCTGAGATGCTGAGATGAAGGTGTCACAGATTGACCTTCAAGGAGCCTAGGGGTGTAGGTGTTACGAAGACAGAACTTAACCCTATTCCTGGCATCTTCCTATAGAAGAATAGAGGACTTGAGTGACCCTCTCTAAGGGTATTTTAGTCATGTGACCAATGGGTTTGTGATTGACACTGATCTACAGTCCTGGCTGGTAAGAGGAAGGGCAGGTGGATACTGTGTGACAAGAAGGCTCTGTGTTTTCTAGTGAAGTTTGAATTTTGAAATTTGCTTCATATTTAATTAAGAAAAATTTCACAATCCCATTAGAAACTCAGATTAGATGATCACAATGTTTGGTAAAGGCTGATATTATAGGCAATCAGGAACCCAGCTAAGGAAATACAAGAGTCAGACAGTAACGTTGAGGAAATGATCCCTTCTCCCCTTAGCCTTGAAGTGTGGAACATGCTGAGTAACCCTTCAAATAGGAACCAGATAGGATGGCCTAGATTGGATTTATATGGCTTACTATTATTTCTCTCTGTACTTTTATGTTTTTTTCCAGGAGACAGCAAGTTCCAAAGTTCCATGAAAATAATACACGTCTGTGTGCATGGTAAGGTCAGGGAGGGGGGAGTAGCATCAGGGATAAGATTACTTCCAAATAGTCTATCATAAAACAAGACCTGCAAGCAAAGAATGAGTGAGTGTAATTCAGATGTTGATGATTATATCTCATTCTGTTAGTCTGGAAAGTTGTTTTTTGACTTTTAAATAATTCTCAAATGACTTTTCATAAGGATGAATCCAGTTGGAAACAAGACCCCAAAGGTTTTCTTTTTCTTAGGGGTTACATAGTCTTGTGTTTGGATTACTCTAAGCTTGTTTAGATATATTTTGCATAGAATGTATTTCTAAAAACAAAATATGACCTCAGAGGAAAATTAGCATGTGTTGCCCCATAAGCATACTGCTCGAAGTCAAGATACATGCAAATAATCGAAGAGGAAGCCTGAGAGCTGTCACTGCCTTGTCTCCACTGTCATCCTTTTCCACCAGCTCTCCAGTCCTGTCTCTCCTCCCTCCAATTCAGCTCTCATGCAACTTCTAGGTTATTTGAACTGCTCAGACCTCTCCCTTACCAGACCTCCATCACTGGCTCCCTTTTGTACTCCAAGGAAGGCCAAACTCTCTGGCATGGCACAAGGGACCCCTATAACCTGGTTTCTGAGGCTCATCTCCCACCCTCATCCAGCACACATCCTATGTTCGCACCCACACTGCACCCTTCGCAGAGCACGTCTTACTTGTATCTTCACTCTTTTTAAAAATATATATATATTTTATTGATTTTTTTACAGAGGGGAAGGGAGAGGGACAGGGAGTTAGAAACATCGATCAGCTGCCTCCGGCACACTCCCTACTGGGTATGTGCCTGCAACCAAAGTACATGCCCTTGACTGGAACCGAACTTGGGACCCTTGAGTCCACAGGCCGATGCTCTAGCCACTGAGCCAAGCCTGCCAGGGCGTATCTTCATGCTTTTGGAGATAATATACCTTCTTCCCGGAAAGCAGTTAAAATATCGCCTCTTCTGTGAAATCTTTTCTTATGAAGTGGAAAAGGAGTGGTCTTTCTCTGCATAAGGGATTTCTATTATAGCACTTATCAAATGCTTCACTGTCATTTATCAAAAAGAAACTTTTTATGCCTCAATTGCTGCTAAGACCTCAAAGTTTGAGATAAAAAAAATAGGCGCCAAATGTTACCATATTTCAAAGTGGGATGCTAGACCACATGTGCTGCGTTTGCAGAGCGGGTGTTCTAAACCTGAATTTGTGAGCTCATGAGCCCCTTTGGGATACAAAAGAGTTGAAGGGTCTGAGGGGGAGAGATGATTTCTTCCAAGAGCATTGACAGTGTGTGCTGTGTTCTTTCCCCAGCCCATTAGGGAAAGGAGAGAAGGACTTCCCTCTCTCCTCAAGTCAAGCAGGGGGGCTGCAATAGGACCTTTCAGGAGAAAAACAGAAATCCCACGTGGTTTGAGGGCAAAGGGATAGTCATAGGCTCTGTGCCTGAGAATACGGAGGGCAAGAGATGGGCTGCAGCCTCCGCCTGCCGGCAGAGCAGAGGGAAAGAGGTCTCACTGGGGAATAAGCTAGACTTCCATTCACATGACTGATAAGAGTGTGTTTCTCATTGACCAGAGGCGAGACTAGCAGCCTGGAGCCATTTCTGAATCTTGCCCCAGAAGACAGCCGGAAGAGAGCAGGAACTCTAGGAGAGGAACTGACTGGATGGCGCAGGCAGAGAGAGGAACCAGAAGTCAGACAGAGACGCTGCTTGTGTTGTGGGGGCTGTTTAGAAGGCTTCGGTGGGGGTATGTCTGAGGATCCCACAAAAGAACCCTGTCATTGGAACAGTTAGCTCTAAAACTCTTGAGGGTCGGAGAGCAAGCTGCCAGATCACAGGAGTACTGATAGCTAAGAAACCTCCTACGTTTTAACTTTCCCTTCCCCCTGCCCACACTGATGGTGCCAGAGCCAGTGTTAGAGGGGACAGAAGAAAAGAAGATGCAAAAGGCATCTTTGCTAAATGAGGAAAAGCTCAACCTGCCTCCTCTGCCCCATTGCTTGCTCCCCAGCTGGAGGCAGCTTGGGGACCTGAGAACCTTTAACTGTGAATGCGGTTCAGATTATTGATCTAAAATCAGACTGTTCTTGTGACTAACAGAGACAGAAGGACTTTGCTCTAAGAGTGTTCAAAAGAGTTTACAAAATCTGCCCAAGATTTCATCCACTTCCCACATAAAGAAGATAGTCCGAAGAACAGATGGAGAGTACTAGCCAGCCCCAGTTTGGAGACCTGCTTGTTCAATGTACTAATTACATTTGTTTATTGATTCGCTGCCCTCTTTATATGTTCTCTTTATAAGTCCTGATGCATCACATAGCAAGTGTTTGTTGAATGAATAAATGAACAAGTTATTTGATAAATGAGGTCCTATGGTGTGGTGATTCAGGATCTAAACTTGAGCTTTGTCAATTATTATTGTGAGTTTTTTTTGGCTAATTCTTAACCATATAAACCTTGGTTTTACTTCCCCTTTAAAGTATTTTAAAATACAAAATAGTGCTTACCTCGCAGAACTTATTTGAGGATTAGGTTTGAGACAATGCATGCGTAATGCTTAGCACAGAGGCAGGTACATAACGAATGTTCATAATTGCATGATTGTTACGCTGTTGTTAAAGTTGAGTTACATGGATTAGTTGGTATTGACCACGCCCCCATCCCAGCTGGGCCTGCTGTCCTTGAGCTTGATAGTATGTCCTTGATCCCAACCAGGCCTGGTGACTTTGATGCCTGGGCTCCTCTGCTTCACCTCCTCAAGGAGGAAGTTTGGTTTTTTTGCTGGGTTGAGAAGGGGAAGTGGCCTGTTCCTTTGCGCAGAGAAGAGTTCTGGCTGGGGGACAAAGTGCTTTTATATGGACACTCAACTAAGCCTTCTGTTTTCATTCCCTCTGACCCTCCTCCCCCCTTTTTTCAGAGGTATCTGGAGCCTCTTCTTCCTAAGTCTCTATGGGGTTCTGTTCTGTAGCACGAACCAGCCTCCTTCTGAGCTTCTTTCAAAGAAAGCTTTCCCAGTTCCTTGATGTTGTAAGTCAGCTAGCTACCACTGACCTTCCAGCTTCCAGTGTTTTGTTGCTTTTGCTCCCTCTTTGTCCTTGTGTGTTGATGCCTTAAGTAAAAATCCTTTAACCATCACTTGGGTAGAGGGCATGGGAGACTGGGATAACTCTACAATAAGTATGAGTACTCAGTCTGTCATATATAATTTGAAGTTAATAATAAGAAAAAATGATTGTGGTTGTAAAGGAGAATTGAGTTGGACATATAAACGTGTATGTCTGTATTTTTACACATATAAAACTAATAATACAAAGCAATGCATGCTATCTTGCAATATAAACCTTGTAGATCACAAGTGCTTTGATGTTTTGACCAAGCAGAGATCACTAGGGATGAGGTGATCAGACAAGGAAGGCTTCATGACAAAGGGGCCCATTTTCCTGGAGTCTGAACAACGGGCAGAATTTGGATTTCTTAAGGGAGTAGGCCTCTGACTCATTTCTTCATTAACATCATGTGTAAACCAGGTATTATCTATTGTAGTAGCCATTGCTTTGGTCTTCTCAACATGTTTTCCCTTCATTTTGATAGAGACAAATTACTTGGAGAGAGTGAAGCCAACATCACAGAAGGAAGCAGAGTCTGGAGGCAGAGGGAACTGATGACAGGACTTGAACCCAATCCAGCTACATCTGAAGCCAGAACAGCCCTGGACTTCCAAGCTGCAAGAGCCAATAAATTCCTCCCCATTTTTTTGGTAAGTTTGTTTTACTTGGGTTGCAGTAACTTGCATCAGAAAAAGTTCCAACTGATATGACATAGTAATGAGATGGTATTTCACTCTGAATTTAGCATTGAGTAGAGCTAGACCTATTTACAATCTTACTTGCAATTACAACTTGTAGGTTGTTTCTCATTAAGCTTATTGGTGGTAGGTAATTCTTACCCTTTGATTCAAGGAGTATGGGAACTGACTGGTGTGTGCATTTTCCCTTTGGAGCTTGTTATTTTTCTCATAACAGATGAATTATTTGTAAGCAAAAATTAAAGATAAAAATCAATTCCCATCATCTTTTAAAAAATGTGGTGAGCATGTCCCTAGAGTTATGAGAGCTGCAGAGTAATGCATCTATAGAGTGCTGCTGGAAGGCAGGCTCCCCCCAGCCCCTAGAATTCAGGGTCAAGGGAACTGACAGCTTTATGCTTGTAGATTACAAGTTTTTGCTGCAGCAGCCAGGACACATGGGATGTAGATACATTTTGGTATGTTTTAGAAGAACATTGGTGGGATCTTCCAAAATCAAAATGTCTAAGGCCTACAAAGGCCTTTGGCTATCTCTCTCTTTGAAGAGATGTTCAAGTTGTTATGAAACATTAGAGGGCAGGTAACTCAGACTTGGAGGTTCAGAGACATCTTTTTAGAAGAGGCTACATCCAAGTTGAAACCTAAAAGATGAGTGGAGCTTAGCCAGGTGAAAAAGAGGAGGGTGGGATGAAGAAATCCTAGACAGAGGCAATAACACAGGCAACTAATTTAAAACATATATTGAGTGCTAACTGTGCCTGGCACAGTGCTGATACTTAAACTCTGGTATTTAAAGTAGTGTTTATGCTAATCCTATGAGTAAGTACTATTATTATTCAAGCTTACAAATGTGAAAACTGAGGATTAAAGAGGTTAAGTGGTGGAATCTAAAGTTCAAACCAATTTCAGAGCATACATTAGGGGTCAGACACTGTCCAAGATGCTTGCAGCAATGAACAAAAGACACAATTCATGTCCCCCATGGAGCTAACATTCTGATGCTCCTTTTATGGAAGTGAATCTGGAGCAGAGGCACCTGGAAGGAAGCTGACAGCTCCTCCATGTCCAAAGGAATCTTGGGAATTTGTTGACTTATTGGGTGAAGATCATTTGGACTGTTGGAATGCCAAGGTTGGTTCTCTGAGGTTGTTTTTGAGCTTTGGGGACATTTGTATCACACTTTTGAAAACTGATGAGAATCTATTTTTAAATGTCTCATCTGTTGCAAGAGGAAAACAAGTTCCAAAAGGAAAAATGCACACATTTCTGTACTCCCTGTCTGAGAAAGCAAAGTGAATACTTATCTGCTGCCAATATGCTTAATAGGGTAGACAAGGGAGGAACCATTTAAAATGATGGTTTTGTAAAAAGTCACTGAAGGGAATGGACATGATATTGAGTGGTCACATATTTATGTACCAGGATTTAAAAAAATATACTGGGTCTGTTTAATAAGAAAAGGAGAAAAAAAAAAGATAGGAGTGGGAGTTAAGTATTATTATAAAATATTCTGCAGATTTAATAATTTGGTTCTTTAAAAATTGTCACTCCTGCAAAGTGGAGAGGTAAGATTTTATAATGGTGGGCACAATTCTTTTTTAGTTCTTTAGAAATATTGTTTAAATTATCTTCCAGAGTAGTCCTCCCCCTAGAGGTGGGTTCCCACCAGGCCCCCAATATTCCCAAATTAATAATTTTCTAGTCTCTTTCATTTGTGTGCAGCCTTCTTCAGAACCCAAACCCTGAACCTGAACCCTGAACCATGCAGGACGTGAAAGGGGTTCCCACAACTGGTGCCTGAACGCGGGACATCTGGAGGAGATGATATTTTTTGCCTAGAGCGAAGGAAGGAAAAAATACACCAGGAAAAGGTGTGGAAAATTCATAGCACACAAAGCCCATGGCCAGCTGCACAAACCAGATCTAAAACAACTCCAAGACCATGTGGATTCCTGCAACAGAGAAGAATTGATAGGACTGCTCCAGCCACAAAGACAAGAGGAGAAACAGTCCAGAGATGGAAGATGGTGAAGAAGCCTTGCCATGCTAGCAGTCAGCAGTTGTGTGTCCCTGCAGGTTGCCCAGGACCAAACCAGAGAGGGTCGGACCTGCATTGCCACCATTTGTCCACCATCCAGAACTGAAATATCATTGCTGACATGTACACATAGGAACTGTTTGACATTGAAATTGGGACTCAAAACTTTTGACATTGAAATTGGGACTCAAAACTATTGGACACTGAAATTGGGACTCAAAGAACTGTTGGCCCAGAAAGGAACTTACTACAGACTGATTCATCTGCCTCTCAGCATAACCATTATTGCTTGTCTCATTTTTGTTCTTATATGTTTATTTCTAGTCTGAAGATGCAAGATTTTGTTTTAAAGAAAAGAAACGGGGGAGGTGTCGGAAACCGACCATTGCCCCTACTAGCAGAGAGGTGTGGACAAGGAACCCGGAAGGCTGGTTAACCTTGGAAGCTCTGAAAGGTCAGAGCCACCCACTCACTATCTAGTTGAGACAGTGGTAACTGAAGCAACTTCCACCTGTCAATCTTATGTAAATCCTTGCTGATTGGCTATTACTGGAATTGCCTGCCTCTATGGGTGGATCCCAAACCTTAATAAAAGAGGTAGCAAGGCTGGAGCAGGTAGTAGTCCTCCCCTTAGAGGTGGGTTCCCACCGGGCCACCAATATTCCCAAATTAATACTTTTCTAGTCTCTTTCATTTGTGTGCAGCCTCCTCCAGAACCCAAACCCTGAACCTGAACCCTGAACCACGCAGGATGTGAAAGGGGTTCCTACAGAGTTCCATTTTTACTTTTTTTGAGGAAACTCCATACTGCTTTCCATAGTGGTTGCACCATTCTGCATTCCTACCAGCAGTGCATGAGGGTTCCTTTTTTCTCCACATCCTCGCCAGCACTTGTTGTTTGTTGATGATAGTAATTCTGACAGGTTTGAGGTGGTACTTCGCTGTCAATTTGATTTGCATCTCTCAGATGATTAGTGACTTTGAGCATGTTTTCATATGTCTCTTGGCCTATATGTCCACTTTTGAAAAATATCTATTTAGGTATTTTTTGATTGAATTATTATCTTCCTTTTGTTAAGTTGTATGAGTTCCCTATAAATTTTGGAGATTAGACCCTTAACAGATATAACATTGGCAAATATGTCCTCCCATGCAGCAGGCTTTCTTGCTGTTTTGTTGATGGCTTCTTTCACAGAGATTTTAAGAACACAAGTCAGCATGTCAGCAGACTACAATATGTTACCAATTGATCTGCTCATACTTCAATGCTAAAATAGATGTTTAAATAAAACAATTTTTTGCTGAAAAAAAATTATTTTCCATTTTCTAGCTAAATGCTGAAGTAAAAATCTGTCAGAAGAGTAATGTATTTTTTTTAATATAAGAATTTCTTATACCTGCTGAGCTGATCACACTTCCATGATATTTCATTAAATCCTCTCAACCCCATGAGATATAAATTGTAATTGATAGCATTTTAGGTATGGGGAAAGGGTTCAAGAAGGTTATATGATCTTCCCAGGACCTAAACTTGGGAATTCTGACTACAGGTGTTCAGCTGCCTGGGTAATAAGACAAAGAAAATGGGTGTTGGTGTCAGTTGGACCTGGAATTGTTCACCAACTGTACCCTTACAAATTACTTAATCTTTCAATTCTGTCTCCCCTTCTGTAAAATGGGAACAGTAATACGTACCTCACAGTTTTGTGGTGAGGATTAAGTGAGATTATTATTCAGCTAGCGGCCTGGTGCATGAAATTTGTGCATGGTGGGGTGTCTCTCAGCCCGGCCTGCACCCTCTCCAATCCGAGATCCCTTGGGGGATGTCCCTGCAGGATTGGGCCTAAACTGGCAGTCGGACATACCTCTCACAATCTGGGACTGCTGGCTCCTAACAGCTCACCTGCCTGCCTGCCTGATCGCTCCTAACTACTCTGCTTGCCTGCCTGATCACCCATAACCACCTCTGCCTCGGCCCAGCCACCATGGCTTTGCCTGGAAGGATGTCCGGTCTATCTGGTCTAATTAGCATATTACCCTTTTATTAGTATAGATGTGAAGTGCTTTCTTGGCATATAGTGAATGACTATATTATTGATAAAGAATTAAGGAGAAATAAAAATAATGACTTAATAATAACTTCTTATTTGGAAGGAACCAATATGTTAAAACAATGGTTCTCAACTGGAGGCAATTTTGCTGCCCAGGGGACATTTGGCAATGTCTGGAGACATTTTTGCTTGTTACAACTGTGAGGTGTTACTGGTGTTGAGTTATTGGTGCTATGGGTTTAAATGTCTATAGTGCCCATGTTGAGAAACCCTACATTAAAACCACAAGGATTCATTGAGTATACTTTTAATGAGTCATGTAGACATCACTGTCCAAGCACAGAAGAATTTGAAAATAGGAGATAATATATTATCTTGGCAAGTGCAGAATACAAAAATAATTGTAAGGAAGTGACATAGCTTATGTGTGACATGCGAATAGAATGATAATGTGGACTTTCTAACTAGAAAGAAAATTTATCAGTTTAAGAAAAGTTCTTCATGGTTAAGAGGGGATAGTTTTCAAAATGGCCAACTTATGATATAATTACTGAAAAACTAAATTTTCATATGATGAGAGAGCTTAAATTCATCAGCAAAAGACCTTAACTAACCTTCTATTATTCTTTCAATATTTTTCAACAGCTAGGGCTTTAGTAACATTAGAAGGCATGATTTACTGGAGAAAAAAATTTTTTTATTTAAGTAGAAAAAGAACATAATTTAGATTTAATGTAAGACCAAAATGCAGTATCCTCCTACTTGGCAATCAGGAGACTCAGTACATTTCATGATGATCTTTGTTTCCTCAACTTGAATATTTCAAACTAATTATATTATGAAAGTTAAATCCCACACACCAATTCACTTAGATTATATTGACCACGATGAACTAATTTCTTTAGACTTATGATCTGAATAATTTATTATTGTCCAACCAACCCCACATTAGTGGCTTTTGCAAAGGAGCACAGAAAAGCAACCTTTTTTCCAACTTTCACTCATGTTCAAAGAAGGATGTCCTGTATGTTTGTCAAAGTCGTCACCATAGGGTCCAGAGACGTCAGGTTATATAATGCACTGGCACAGAGATGTAGAGAGAACTAATACAGAGAGATGGAAACTATTAATGACAGATGCATTGTTGTAGTCAAACCAAAGTCTTACCACCATGATGGTGCCCTGAATGCTGTTCCAGGAAGAACCTCAAAGATGTTGTCCAAAATCAACCAGAGGCAGGGCCTATACTTCTGTCATTCTACCAGGGTCAACTTGCCACCAAAATTGGAGGTGCAAACTAGGTGTGGCACTGGAAGAAGAGTGGGGACAAGAGAAGAAAGAAAGTATCATTCATTTATATTTAAGGCCCTGGCTGGGTAGCTCAGTCGGTTGGAGCATCATCCCCATACACCAAGGTTGTGGGTTTGATCCCTGATCAGGGCACATACAAGAATTAACCAGTGAATGCATAAATAAGCGGAACAACAAATCAATTTGTGTGTTTTTTTTTCTCTCTCTCTCTCAAATCAATTTAAAAAAATTTTAAAGTATAGATAATTAAGGTGTACAACTTGCTGACTTAATAGGTATGCATCATGAAATATCGACCACAATTAAGCTAAATAACATATCCATCACCTCCCACAGTTCCTATTTTTCTTTCTTTTTTGTAGTGCACTCAATATGTATATATTGATCATTCAATATGTGTCAAGCCCTGTGTTTGTGCTGGCACCCAAAATGAGGAAGGCAGAATAGAAAGAAAAGAGAACAGTTTGAGAAGGAACTACCTGGCTTTTTCCTGGTCTCATAATGTTTATAGGTTTCTGGGGGGGGAAACTATTAAACAGATAATAAAACAATTTGTTACACTGGTCATAATTACAACAACAAAAAACCCCCAGAGGTTATTATGATAAAGAATGACCATAGGAAGTAATCTAACCTAGGAAGTCAGGGAAGGTAGCTGGTATGGGAAATCTTGCCCAGTGTAAAAAAAACCCTCAAACAAACAAAACCCAAAAACAAGGGCATGGCTTGTAGTTGATAAATAGCACAATTCAGATATAAAATCTTCCTAATTAAATGTGAGGTTCTAGGCCTGTAGATGTGCCCTGGCCAATGTGGTTCAGTTGGTTGAGCATCGTCCCATACACTGAGGTTGCTGGTTCCATACCCAATCAGGGCACATTCCTTGGTTTTGGACTTGATCCCCAGTAGGGGATATGCAGGAGGAAGCAGATAGATGCTTCTCTCTCTCTCCCTCCTTCTTTCCTCTCTCTCTAAAATAAATACAAACATATTTTTAGAAAAGACATAGAACTCTGCAGATTGTGGTGATTTTCACTATTAAAGTAACAGAGTAAACCTGAGTCAACAGGGGATTAAAAATTCCAATTGGCCTTAGCATGACTTCTGTGAACGAAAAAGTTGGCTTAAGGAAGGGTGAGGCTAACGAGTGAGCAAAAACCCCAGAGGGAATGCCAAGCCTAGGAAATAAGGTCAGGAGTAAAGAGTAAGCAAGAGCCTATGGGAGAAAACTGGTATTAAAGTCACAGGAAATGAATTCTCTGTAGCAGCAGGAAGTAGAGCCCTGGGTAGACCTTCAGCTCAGGAACCTGACTCAGAGAGGAAGTCAAGGGTCTCTCTCATCTGAGGAGTGAGAAGGGAAGATTATATTTTTGTGTTGGTCATAAGGAGGAAAAAAGTATCAGTTACATAAACCTTCTTAAAGCTTTTTTCCTGCTTGGGGTTTTAGGCAGCCTGGGACTTTACTCACAAAATCATCTGGCCTTCTGGGAGGCGTTTGTGAGGGACAAGATCTGAATGAAGAAAGACTGGCATGTAGGGAATTGCTGTGGGACTCTGTCTTGCCAATCAGAAGAAAATAAGCCCCCTTACCTCCCCTTGCACAATGAAATGATCTATGTGTGACTTTTGGTTGAGATAAACCTACCTTTGTGTTTTCATAAGATCTAAGGATGAGTGGTGAGAAATAATTAATAAATTGTTTTTTGGAGACTGGATATTGATAATTCATCCTATTTAGACTGAAGAAGAAAAATGATTAAATAAGCCTCTTTCCCTCCCCCCGAAAAGACAACCCCCCATCCTACTAGGATAAATGGGGGAGAGGGCCACACTGAGAAGTTAAAATGAAAAAAGAATACATGTGAATATAAACCATTTAAAAATGTGGTTATGTTTTAACAATGTGGTATGAAGGAAGAAAATGGGAAGAGATGTAAAAATAAACAGCATTAAGTTAAAAGGGATAATTAGAGGAGCCAAAATAAGAGGTGCATGTTGCAAGGGACTCACCTAACCTTAGAGACTAGAGGTCTCTTCAAACATTTCCTTTCAGGAGACTGTGGACTTTAAATCTTTCAGGATTTAACAAGATCCCAGCTGTATATCATAAACACACACAAACAAACATATTTTTTTTTGTTTTGTTTGTTTCTTTTTCATCTGAAGGGAGAGAAAGAGATGTGTTCTCAGCTGTCGTTTGGAGAATAGCTTCTACTACATTATATTTTCTATTGAAAGCTTGGGGGAACAGTTGGCAAATAGAAATTGGTCCACAGAAATAACATGGCTTCCTGGAACTTAGGGGGAAGGAAATGGGTGGTTTCTTTAATTACTGTCGTGTGTGTGTGTGTGTGTGTGTGTGTGTGTGTGTGTGTGATAACTAAAGATAGCATTCTGGCTAATGTCCTCAGGAGGGAAGGTGAACCTGGAAATTAATTCAGAATTCGGAAGTGTGTACAGTTGGGTTGAATTTACTAGGTTAAATAAGACAATAATGCTCTTTGTTTTCAATATCCTGGCTAGATCGAAAGAGTGGATTGAAATGTACTCTCTGATATTTAATCAGTTTAAATTCAAGGGCATTATTATTTACTTATGGAGAGTTAATGACTTTTATGTAGGCAAGAAAGCTTATTTACAACAAAGATGTGATTAGGGGTGGCAAAAGGAGTGTTGATAGGGCCTTAATGAATTGATTTGCTAATTATTCTTTTCTGTTGGGTGTTGTAGCACTTTTACAAATGAACCACCAGAGACAAGAATGCTGAAGCAAACTATTTTAACTCAGTAGTAGTAGCAATAGCTTCTTGGCCATTTTAATATATTTTGGAATTCCTTTTAAAAATACTTTTTAATGCTAACATTGTGGACTTTATAATATTGAAGAACTAAATATATAGTATTCCTGTATGTACATTTACTTATCAGCTATGTGATTTAGTCTAGGTCAGGACTTAAAAGGCATTGTGTCCAGCTGGAAATAAATCACACGGCACGTTTGAATTTAAATAAAAATTAAAATATGTCCCAGAGCAGTGCAATTTCTTCAGCTTCTTAAAGACATTAACTTGGGGGGGAATCCAAGATGGCGCGTAGGTAAACACCTAAACTGCTGCCTCGCACAACACTTTCAAAACTACAACTAAAAGACAAAAGTCTATCACCCAGAACCACAGGAAAGCTGGCTGAGTGGAAGTTCTACAACTAGAAGGAAAGAGAAAAGAGCATTGAGATGTGCACAAGCGCTGGAAAGCTGAGGTACGGAGGCACAGAATCTGGCTGGCAGCAGGCGTTGCGTTTTTCAACCCAAAGGGAGACAGGCCCCCAATTACTCTGATGCGGGGAACCCAAACTCCTATGGGGAGAAGCTGGACTGTCTGCCATTGGGTCGGAAAGTGAGGGGGGCTTGCTTGCAGAGCTGCACGCAGGAATAATTGTTTACTGCACTGGGGCACAGGGCGCGGGGACACGGGGACCTGGTTGGAGACACAGATCCGACTAACTGGCAGCCATTGCTGTTTGCCACGCCCTAGCCTAGTGACGCCCTGAGACCCCCGCCCCACACAACCTACAAACCCATCCAAGCTCCAAGCAGCAGCTTTAGCATAAGAAAGGCCTGCCCTATCACAGCTTAACCTAGAAAACTTGCAGCCCGGGTCAGACAGCTCCAAAACCTCCAAACCACAAGCAAAGAGGAGAAAACTGTAGCTCTCACTGTAGCTCCTGCTGGGTGGACTCAGACAATAGCTGACCTGAACCTCATTAGAGATCCAGAAGTCAGTGTACCTAGTGGTCAGTGTGAGACACCAGATTTCAACTCCTCACATCCATAAGTGACACATTCAAGAGGCAGACTCAGTGAGCACCAAAGCCCCACTGAAACAAGTCCTGCCCCATAAGCGTGTCTCCAGAGCAGCAGTTCTTCCATTATAGACACAGCAAGTCCTCACAGCCAATTGGTCTGGAGGTCAATTCTTCCCAGTGTACCAACAGCAATCAAGGCTTAACTACACCAAGACTTTGCACTCAGCCCACAAAGGGGTGTACCAAGAGCATCCACCTCAAGTGACTGGGGAGGCTGAGCTACTGCCCCCTATAGGTCACCTACCACACAAAGCCACTCCATCAACACAGGGAAGCAGCCAAAATGTGGAGACAAAGAAACATGTCACGAATGAAAGAAATGGAGGAAAGCAAGCTACTAGACGACATAGAGTTCAGAACCACATTTATAAGGTTACTCAAGAATCTTCTAAAAACCTCTGAGGAACTTAGTGAGACCTTTAAGGATCTTAATGAGAATGTCAAAAAAAATGGAAAAGGACCAGTCAGAAATTAAGCATACACTGTCTAAAATAAAGAATATACAGAAACTCAACTGTAGATCAATGTACCCCAAGAATCAAACCAAAGATCTGAAATATGAGGAAACAAAAAACACCCAACCAGAAAAACAAAAAGACAAAAGAATCCAAAAATATGAAGATAGTGTAAGGAGCCTCTGGGACAACTTTAAGCGTACCAATATCCGAATTTTTGGGGTGCCAGAAGAAGAGAGAGAGCAAAATATTGAAAGCCTATTTGAAGAAATAATGACAGAAAACTTTCCCCACCTGGTGAAAGAAATAGACTTACAAGTTCAGGAAGCACACAGAACCCCATACAGGAGGAATCCAAAGAGGACCACACCAAGACACATCATAATTAAAATGCCAAGGGCAAAAGACAAAGAGAGAATCTTGAAAGCAGCAAGAGAAAAACGGTTGGTTACCTACAAGGGAGTAACCATACGACTGTCAGCTTATTTCTCAACAGAAACTATGCAGGCCAGAAGGGAGTGGCAAGAAATATTCAAAGTGATGAACAGCAAGAACCTACAACCAAAGTTACTCTACCCAGCAATGCTATCATTCAGAGTTGAAGGTCAGATAAAGAGCTTCACAGACAAGAAAAAGCTAAAGGAGTTCATCGCCACCAAACCAGGATTACATGAAATGCTGAAGGGTATTCTTTAAGAAGAGGAAGAAGAAGAAAAAGGTAAAGATAAAAATTGTGAACAACAAAATGACATCAAATACATACCTACCAACAAGTGAATCTAAAACTCAGGAGAATAAAAAATCTGAAGAACAGAATGGACTGGTGAATATAATAGAATCAGGGACATGGAAAGGGAGTGGACTGACAATTCTCAGGGGGAAGCGGGTGTGAGTGGTGCGGGAATAGATTGGACAGAGGTCTTACTCCTATGGATGAAGACAGTGGCGGGGGATAAGGGCATGGGGTGGGGTGGGGAATCAGGTGGAGGGGAGCTATGGGCGGGGGGAGGGAAAGAGGAACACCTGTAATCTGAACAATAAAGATTTATTTAAAAAAAAAAAGACATTGACTGGGAATAGATATATCTATGCTCATTGGTGGGAAGTTCAACTTCCGTGGAGGCTTACTTTTTCCCCCTCATATCTTTGAAAGTCATGATATTGAAGAAATTTAAAAAAATCCCCAGGAGATTCAATCTCATTTTTGCAAACTCATTTTTACTTTGACCTGTTCACCTCCTTTAACTGCAGTTTGTGAGCCCTGTATAGTTTCTTCCACGGGCATGCTCACTCCCAGTACCAAGCTTTTGCTAGAACACTATCTTCCCTTATGCACATCCTTTCTACATCTCATTTTTGTCTTATTCCTTCCCTAATTCGGAGGAGGTAATAATTGACAGGAGTGGCTAACATTTATTAAGAATGTATCATTCTTTAGGCACTGTGTTGTCAATTGGCATGCATTGTTTAACAATACTTGCATTTTATGGTTGGGGGAACAGAGGGATAGGGAATGCCAGTGGGCTCACAAGGAATAAGTGGCATAAAGTCATAAAATAATCTATGTCCTATTTCTTTTTTTTCACTTCTAAACTTAATCTTAGAGTGTCTTGAACCATTAAAGCCTTATTTCCCAGATTGTCAACTGCTAGATGGCAGGGCCTTATTTTTATTTTATTTTTTATTGATTTCAGAGAGGAAGGGAGCGGGAGAGAGAAACATCAACGACGACGAGAGAGAATCATTGATCCACTGCCTCTTGCATGCCCCCTACAGGGGCTCTGGCCCGCAACCGGGCAGGTGTCCTTGATTGGAATCAAACCCAGGTCCTTTTAGTCTGCAGGCCGGCACACTATCCACTGAACCAAAACGGCTTGTGGCAGAGACCTTATTTTTAAGTCTGCATAGACTAGGCGTTCCATAGTGATAGCTTTCTGTTAAAATTAAAAAGGAAATGCAGCCCTAGCCGGTTTGGCTCGGTGGATAGAGAGCATCAGACTGCGGACTGAAGGGTCCCAGGTTCGATTCTGGTAAAGGTCACATGCCAGGGTTGCAGGCTCAGTCCCCAGTGGGAGGTGTGCAGGAGGCAGCCGATCAATGGTTCTCTCTCATTATTGATGTTTCTATCTCTCTCTCCCTCTCCCTTCCTCTCTGAAATCAATAAAAATATATTTAAAAAAGAAAAGAAAATGTAAAATCTCAAAGAATTTTATAAATATTTAAACACTGGAAGATAGAAACAAATCTCAGGAAATTAGTTTCTCAAAATCACTACCTGAACACCACAAAACATTGATTTCTGTGATCCAGGGCACAACCCACAGGTGTCTATAAATGCATAGGGGAGTTCTTAGGTTGTCAGGATACTGGAAGCATCCTAGGTGGCAGACAGGAATGTGGTCCAGTCCCACAAAATTGCCAGGCCTCCAGTGCCAGCAGTGCACCTGCTGAGAAGCAGCCCTGGCTTCGCAGTCTAGTGATAGCAAATGTGGGCCTCTAAGTCAGACTGAGTTCTGACCTAGATCCACCCTCTTCTTGCTGTGTGACTCGCATCACGTTTACTATGTGCTCTCTGCTCCTGGCACACAGCTAGTGCCCAAAACGTCAGCTTTTACCAGCTGGCCTCCAGAAAAGTGTCCCCGATGTCAAGATACAATCTTTGAGGATTGACAGGAACTACTAGACTAACAGTAACAGTGTAAGAACCAGAGTGTATTATAAAAGTGCTTCTCTGACTTTAATGGCTTTAAATCTCCTGGAAATCTTATTAAAGGACAGGTTCTGATTTAGGACAGCTGGGGCAGGGCCTGAGAGTCTGCATTTCTGACAGGATCAAGATGCGGTTTCTGTGGGCCATGTGTGAGTGGTTAAGATTCAGAAGTAACTTGGAGAAGCTCACTTAATAAACTAGACAAGTGAGCATTTATTGCATGTTTGTTGAGACCTTAAATTATAGAGATGGAGGTAATGGAGGTTGAGGTTGGACATAAAGAGTATATATAATACAGAAGGAACTTCCATCAGCTTTTCTGAGAGAGAGAGAGAGAGAGCATTTTCCATGGATAATGATTTTTTTTTTTCAGGGGGAAAATGAGAGAAATATTTTCTATGTGTTTTTTCTCAGTAAGAAGAAAAGGTCATTTTGAGTCCCCAAATAATTTTAGTGGATATATGGTAACCGAATAAAGGAAAAACTTGGCCATCATTCTTGGATGCAGGATGTAAACCTTGCATATGTTAGAGGGAGCGTGTGTATGTGAGTGAGTGTGTATGTGTGGGCTGGGAAGTCTTCGCTTTCTTAAATATAGCTGGAGAAGGGGGATCTAATATTCCTCTCTCCCCAGCCGCCCGCCCCCACTCCCCACGACCCCAACCCTCATGAAGGTTAAAGCTCTAAGTTAAGGGGCAGGGTTCCTAAGGCAGCCTCTGGGAACTTTGCATATTTTAGGCAGTGGAAGTTATTTGAATCTAGTCATTGAGAGAAGAGACTACTCATTATCCACTTAAAATACTTCCCTGGCTGCAGAATGGTGTTGTAAAGAAGCCAAAGCAGTTGGCTCTGATTTGGCCAGCTGATTTAGCAAGAAATTTTGCAAATTATGCAGTCCTTACAAATGGTGCTGTTGAGTTTGTTAGAATGTTTTAAAACACTGACACCCTTGACTGAGAACTGAATTTCTAGCCTCTCAAGAGCTACCTCCTGCTAATCCCAGACTATTTCCACTGGCAGTTGAAGACCAGGAACAGAACTTTCCTGGAACCTTATGAAAATGACTTCCTTTAAAAACCTCTTGCATCATAAAATAACTTGGTGGTGAACTTGGCCAAGGGGAACTCCTGGAACTTTCTGGGTGTCTTTCCTTATCTGTAAGTTGCTTGCATTATATTTAAAAATGGTTCTTAATTGGTTTTCTGGTCTTCTGCCTGGAGGTCAAGCAGGAGCCAGTGTCTCCAGGAGGAATGATGAGTGTGCTCTGCCAGTGTGCAGTGTAAATCCTGAGAGACTGTGATGAGCGTCTATGCCCCAATGTGCACAGAGAACAGCTGGAGGCTACAGCTTTCTCGGGAAAGTGGTTTCTAAATTTGCCTCTTAGAAGCTATCAGAAAGTTCAACATAATGTATCATCTTCATGGGCTCAATTCTTGCTTAGATCTTTGACAGGGACTAGTCTTGATCTTTGCTGTTGATTGTTCGCTGGTTTTGTTGGTTTCTATTTGACCTTTTATCCATCTCCCTCAGTGCCCTTTGGGTTGTGCTGGTGCTTATTTTGGCTCTATGAAAGCAGCATCTCTGGATGCATGAACGAGGCAGATAAAATTCCCCAGGGTTACTGAGCTGCCCTTCATCTATTTTTAGCACTGCCATGGATTTACCGTAGCCCACAGCATAACTCAATCACTCTATGCCTGTGAGCAAATTCTGAGATGTTTGTTTTTTTTTTTTTAACCTTTTCCTGAGGCATTTGATAAAGGCTAAGCATAAAGGCACATGATTCAATCATTGATTATTTGAGATATGCCATATTTAGGTGTAAAGTACAGCATAGGGGATATAGTCAATAATATTCCAATAACTATGGATGGTGTCAGATGGGTACGAGATTTATCGTCATGATCACTTTGTAAGTTATGCTATATCTAATCACTGGGGTGTACACCTGAAATTAATATAATAATGTATGTCAACTATAATTAAAAACTAAAATAATGATAACAATTTTTTTGGTATAAAAAACGATATACCATATGTAGAGTTCTGTAATCACCAAATTGTCGCTGTCAGATATACATTCAACTCTGGCTCTTAATTTAGTGTTGGAAGCTGCACAAAGCCTATTGTGTCCTGTGTGTGGCAACAAGGAAGTGTCTAGTATGCACTAAGGGGCTGATGTCAATCCATTTGTGCTTCCAGTCAGTGGATCTTTCTTAAGAGAACCCTTGGCTTATAGCCTGAGCTGTTTGACCCTTTTATATTTTCCATCTCTTCCATCCTTAGGGATCCTCCAGATGATGAGGATATAGCTTATTTACCACTATACCCCCCACAAATTAGCGTAGGTCCCTAAGCCTTTCTTTTTCCCCATTTATTTTATTTTTATTTTTATTGTTGAGAGTGTTACAGATTTTTCCCATCCTCCCTTTACCCCCTCAGCCCAACCCCAATCCCCCCCTCGCCCAGTTCTTCACCACCCTATTGTCCATATTCTTTCTTTTTTTTTTAATCTTAAGTTTTTAATAAAAATTGTATATAAGATTATTTTACTCCTGCATCTTCTCAGTTGTTTTTTCCTTGTATTTGCCCTTTTCCTTTCCTACTTGGAGAGATTTGGCTTTATGTTCCAGGCTCTTTTTGGGGTCATTGTCCAGCTTCCGTCTAGTGATAGCACCTTGCTGGGGCGAGCCCACATGAGCACTTGTACCTTTAGCTTTCTCCCGCTGCCCCCGTTCAGTGTAGATGCCATATTTCCTCCGGTAAACCCCACCACGTGGCTGCCTTCTGGAGTGTCCTCGCACAACCTGAACTTCATCATCCTGTAGGACGGGCATGGATCGAACACCGTGCTTCCATCTCAGCTCCTTGGAAAGAGGAGGTGGCATAAGGTTCCTGCCAATGTGGGGAAGTACACTGAAAGGTCTTTTATGGGTCTTGCTCTAGTCAGAAGTCACAAAGGGACTGAACTTCATTTTGGTCGCTGGCGCTTCTGTGATGGCAGCAAAAGGGAAGAGCCCTAAGCTCTTCCTAATAGTTGAGTTAGAGGGAGGCATTCATTCATTTGTTGATTGACTGATTCATTCAATAAACATTCATCAACAAACACCTATAGTCCAGCTGGAAACCTGGAATGGGGTTCCCCCAGCTTTTGATTGGAATATATGCTTATCGTCCACCATCTTCTAGCTCCTCTATTTCCAGGGAACATGCTTCTCCAAGGTTGTAAGCTCTGTGCTCCTATCATACGTACCCCTTTCCTTTCCCCATGCAGTGCCCTGTCTATGCAGCTGACCCCACTACTTCTACTAGTAAGTGGCCCCTCCCCGTTCTGAATACAACTAGTTTCTGTTACTAATTTATTTCATTCAAGGTCAAACTGGAGGTGTAGGAGATAGTTGTCCTATGACGTGACCTGTGATGGCTTTGTGATGTGTCCACTTGGCTAGGCTGAACTACACACCCATGTATTCCCTTTCTAGTGTGTTACTAGAAAGTGGCCATAGTAGGCTACAAGAGTGATTCTCTTGCAAAAATTGGAGGACGGAAGGAAGGCAGCAGGTATTTTGTAGCACCGACACACAAACACCCTTTCTTCCAATTGTTTAGCCAAGCACTATCCTAGGCGCTTCTGTGAAGGGATTTTGCAGATGTAATTAAAGTCCCTAATCAGTTGACTTTAAAGTAATCAAAAGGGAGATCATCCTAGGAGACTTAATCAGTGCAAAGCTTTAAAAAAGAGGGCTTAGACCCTTCAACCATGTTGTTAATCTGCTGTTTTGCCTCATTGGTATGAAGCAGCAGTTGCTCCTATAATTGTTTTCCTCTCCAATTGGATCTTCCTTCTATCTTACTGATTCTTGGGCCAAGTATGTGTATTCAGCTCCAGAACTGAGAGCCCAGGCTCCTGCAGCATAACCTTACCACCAAATTCATCCTTGTGGGGTCTCAGCCTGCTTATGATCTCCCTTTCCTGACTGCCTGCCCTGTGGATATGAGCCCTGCTTAGCCAGCTCCTATAAGTGTGTAAGACAATTCCTTGTAATAAATAACCACATAGATAAAAAACCTCCCACTGGTTCTGCTTCTCTGGTTGATCCCTGAGCAATGCATGAACTAAAGAAACAATTGTTTGCTTTACATGTCATAAAGCAGCTTGAAATCTAGATGGCCACCAACATTCATTCATTGATTCATAACTGTGTGAAGGTTGGCAATACAGCAATAAACAAGCAGACATGGACCCTGCCCTTAGAGAGCTGATCTTCTAGCAGAAAAGCAGATGTTAAACAATATTTACAAAGATAATAAGGTTAGCACAGAATTGGTAGGAGGTGTAAGTGGGAGACCCTACCCAGTCTGAGGTGTGAGAGATGGGAAATAAGGGCCTGGGAGAAAGCATGAGAGAACATGAGAACAAAGGAAATAAGCTCAAACAGTTTTTTAGAGAGTTGTTCTTCATGATGGCAGAGGAAGAGGCTGGCGAGGTAAACCATAGAGGGCCCAAGATGATAATGCCTGACAAACATTTTTATTTAAAAATCTTCATACTTTGGAATCCTATATTTCTTTTTTTATTTTATGATATGACGTGTAGTTTCATTTTGAGCCTTTAAAGATCCCACAGTGTTAGTGTGTTTGCTCCTACCACCGATCTTATTTCTTTTCAGCTTCTTTCTATAGCCTCCTTATATAACCCACAATGCTCTTCTAATTATGCAAGCATCAACTAGCTATTATCACACTATTTTTAACCCATTCTCCTGCCATCTGCTTTGCATTCTCACAGCACACCTGTTGAGGGAAAAAGGAAAAAAAATCCTGAACTCCTCACATTAATCTATCTGACAATTCCCTTGTCGCAAGGTTTATTTTCTGTTCATTAAGACTCACAGCAATGGCTTCTTGGAGGGTGGGCAGTTCACCGGGCCTCATTATTCCTGGCCTTCTGTCACCACCTGAGGTGCGGGGGAACTCAGTCCTTCCGTGGGCTGTTAACTTTCCTGCCTGCTAAGCATCCCAATGAGCTAAGGATTTTCTTAATTAAGTAATTGAGCCACATGCTATCCTTAAAAAGTGGGCTAGAGAGAATGTGGCAAAAACCAATCACAAATCTGCATTAGGGTGAACAGTGGGAACTTAAATTAAATTTTTGTCTTCCTTTGGTTTCTTTCATTTTTCAAAACCCACTGTTCAGGTCTCCCTGTAGCTGTCTTTGGGAAAGCAGCTAGATACAGAGGAGATGAATTTTAGAGCAGACTGATTTGGGTTGAAAGTCTGGTTCCAACCATAGCCTAATTTTTTTATTTGAAAAATAGGAATAATAGTATCCACCTATCAAATGACGTGTGCAAAGCAATTCACTTAGTGTGAGGCACATATATGGGGCTCAGTAAATTTTGGGTATTAAGCATTATAGTCTTGAAAAGGGTAACTTTTCTAGAGGGAGAGGGAGAAGGAGAAGATTTAACTATATAGCAATTTACTCAACAGTTTATTTTTACCTGTTGTGTCTGCTTTTATACGCGGAGTAAGAAGCATCATTTGCTTTAAGAGCAGTTCCTGGTCTCGTAAGGCCCAAGTCAGGAGACATGGTAGACTGGTTCATGGGTTGTGAGGACATTTGTACAACTTGTCCAGACTCGTTTAAAAGTGAATATACAGTATATTCACATATCTGTGTGTATACTAGTATAAATACAGTATATATATATATTCATAAAATCATTATTTTGTACACCTTTAATATGTCAACTAATCTCAATAAACTAGGAAAAAAACCCACAGTGAATTAGAATGAAAAAGGTTTGGAAATAGATAGTGGTGATGACTGCAAAACATTGTGAATGTAATTAATGTCACTGAATCGTACACTTAAAAGTGGTCCATATGGTAAGTTGTGTGTTATATATGTTGTTCCACCATAACAAAATACATGAAAAGTGAACCGGAGAACAGCCTAGTGGCTGTGTCTGAATAACCCCTCCTCCCACTCCCAAATGTAGGCTAGCTCAGTAATAACGTGACCCACTTACAAACAGGACTATCCATGGAGTATTGTTGCTAAATGATTTCTGAACGTGAATTAGGAGGGTCGATATCTAAATCCTTCATTTTACAGAGGGGGTAGGGGGGTTTAGAGACCCTGAAAGTGTGACTTACCCAGGAATACATAGCATCCCCTGGGGACCAGACCACAGCTATTGTGCTATGCCATGCTGACTCAGGGCGGCCTCTAGAGCAATCAAGGCCTCTGGGTGCTCACATGTGGCCTTTTTCTGGAAGCCTGATCCTTGTCTCTAATAATCTAGTTGCTCAGAGTTCTCAAATTGTTCAACTGAAGGCTAGGGCATTGGATTGCAGTCCTATCACAGTCCTTTCACAGCTGAGCCAGTGCAGATAGTAAGTGATGCCTGACAATTCCAAGCTTCCGTCCTGCTGTCTGAACTTCAATCTCTAATCCTCAAACAGGCCACACTCTTTCTTTGTTAGGGCCTTTGCATATGCGGTTCTCTCTGCCATGAATATCCTTCTTCACATTGATAATTCCTATTCACCCGTCAGGTTCCAGGTGAAATATTCATTTATCTAGAAAGCTTTCCACTCTCCCAGTCTGTGTTAGCTCAGCCTGTATGATTTTTATACTTCTTTGTACCTCATTCCACTTGTAATTTACTTGTATTATGTCTGAGTTCCATGAATGAGGCCAGGGTCTTGGCCTGTCCTGTCCACCATTGTTTCCCAAGAACTTAGCATAGGGTCTGGCACATTTATGTTCAATAAAGAAATAAAAAAAAATTAAAATCAACCCTGTCTTCTCATAAGGGGGAGAATGAAGGTAACAATATGCCTTTATGTGTATTAACAAGCAAGAGTGGCCAGCGGAAGTAGGGCAGACACTGCCTTTAATCCAAAGAGACTGACCCAGGCTCTAGCAGATACTCTAAGGAAATGTACATGTGGAGTGGAGGGAGCAAGCTGGATGTCCACACCTGCAGTGCATGCAGGTGAGAATGAAGCCTACATCAATCAGCAGAGGGGTATAAGACTGCCACAAGGGGTGCTTTCTGTTTTGATACTGAGGATTGTTAAAAATGGGTCGGAGTACCGAGGACGCCTTCCCTAGAGGTTTCAGAAATCAGGCCAGAGTTCCATTTCAGCTGGTTATTTTAGGCTTACCTCGGGTAGGGGGTGGACTAGACAGCCTCTTGGGGTCCAGTCGCTCCACTCCTCTGACCCATAATCAAACTCTAGACACTGTTTTGGCCAATACACACACAAGCACACTCGCACCTGGGAAATGCATGTAGCCGGTCCTGGGGCTGTAAATCTAGCCTAGTTTCCTTTCTACTGGACATTCTGAATTCACCTTTTGTTTAGAAAATGACCTCAGTCTTTAAACATCGCAAAGCTCTCTCTATAAAGAACTGGTTCTATATTTCAAAGTGAGGACTGCAGCGAGCACCAATTTAACTCTTGTATTGACGTTCACCTAAAAAAAGTGGGGAAGGCAAGCTAGGCAAGAGGGTTAGAAAAATAACCTGTTCCCCTGACTAATTCCCAGCACAAAAAGAAAGCTATCTGGACACTGCTGTGTGTCTTAGCCAGCAAAGAGGGACACTTTTCTCTTTCTCTGGTTTTAAAGTGAGGGAAGGGAATGGACTTGAATATGCAAATGATTCTAATTTAATTAACTTTTATGACCACAGCTCCTTCGAGATAACCATGGGAGCCAATTAGATTCCATTAAAATTCAGTCATTTCCATGAAGCTTCAATGAGACAACCTTGTCTTCTCCAAGAAAAAAAAGAGAAAAACATGCAAAGATCTAATCCGAACAACACAAAAGCTTAAGTCATCGGTAGCAGCTCTGCTGTGTGGTCTCACCAGAAGCTACTTCCACACACAGTCCAGCTTGTTGCCTGAGTCAGGCAAGCAGCATGAAATCATCCCAGGTCAGTCATATAACTGCTAGCCCAGAGTTTATCATCAACTGAAGCAATGAAGAGGAAAGGCAATGATATTTCACACTTTGGGGCAAAAACTCAAGCCTCGGGTGGGTGAGTGAAGAATTGCCTTGACCTCAGGCCAGACATAAAGAGGAACTTATGCCACTTACTCCTTTGCTGCCCAGTTTTGTAATATTCTGTCCGTTTTCTTCTCCCTGATTACAAAGGTAATGCATATTTATTATTGAAAAATGGAAACATATAGCACGGCTAAGAAGATGTTGCCCACATCAAGAAAGAACTTGGAAGCTCTCTTCGATTTTGTTCCCATCTTTCTCCTTTACTAAGCACATTTTAGAGGCCTTTGTGTGTTTGGGGAGGGACAGAAGTAGGTGGGGTGGGGAGGGTGCAGTGAGTGCTAGGAATGGGGATATCATATATTCTAGTTCCTTTTTTTTTTTTAAGTCTATATACCATGCCACACACCTCTCTTATCTCTAATGATATACAATTACATAGCTGCCAATGATTTCTGAATCCTGGCCCCTGCATCATTGTCCATGGGCAGAAAGTTGTATGGTGGGTTCACCCCGAAAGCGCCTCAAGATGGGTTTAGAAAAGAGAGCAATGGAGTTTCTGGGAGCTGTATTGCCTGCCAGTTCTAAAACATTTTTAAAAATTGTTATTCATTTTGCTTTCAAATAGGTATATACCCTTTATTCTTTTTTTTTCTTCTTAATTAAATCTTTATTGTTCAGATTATTACAGGTGTTCCACTTTTTTTCCCCCCATAACTCCCCTCCACCTGATTCCCCACCCCACCCCATGCCCTTACCCCCCCGCCACTGTCTTCATCCATAGGAGTAATACCCTTTATTCTTTATACTGTTTTGTTTTGTGTGTTTTTTTAAAATTTTTACTTCAGAGAGGAAGGGAGTGGGAGAGACAGAGATAGAAACATCAATGGTGAGAGAGAATGATCGATCGGCTGCCTCCTGCACGCCCCCTGCTGGAACTGAACCTGGGACTCCTCAGTCCCCAGGCCGATGCTTTATCCACTGAGCCAAACCAGCCAGGGCAGTTCTAAAACATTTTAACCCTCCTATCAATATTTTGAAGTCAGTTGTCCCCGTTGGGGCAGTTGAATATCTAATATTCATTCTTCCCTCCTCTCGTTTTCTAACAGAACCCAATTTTGCTTGGGGTGTCAGTTTATCCATCTAAACACTCACTTTCCCAGCCTCCATCACTGCTTCGGTGTCTGTGTGACCTAGTTCTAGCTAATGGGATGGATACAGAAGTCTGCCAGGGGCTTCTGAGAAGAATTTTTTCTTTCCTGATGAAATGGACACATAGCTGTAGTAAAGCTGTCCGCCTGCCTCCACTTCTTTCTGCCTTAGGTTTAAATGTCACGACGGAAGCTGCCTTGGAGTAAAGATGATGGAGCTGCAGCAGTCACCTTGGAAACGCAAAGCGAGGAAACAATGTGCTAAGAAAGGCAGAGCTGAAAGGTAGAAAGAGCCTGGGATCTCAATGGCACTATTGAACAGCTAAACCACCCCTAGCAACTGCCTACTCTGTTCTTCCAGTTATCTGAGAAAAAGAAACAATTTTTAAAGCTATTGTTAGGTGGGATTCAGTTCCTTGCAGCTAAAAGACTAAGTCATATGCCACATTTATAGGATCTTTCAGTGGTGATGTGGGGGTTTGAACTCACATATTCTCAATCTAATTTAGTAGTCTGTATGGATGAAGGTGGGGAAAGTGATGACATGTACCTTAGATTGATATACATTCCTATATAATCTATTACCTAAACTATAATAATTACACTAATATAGTAACCATAAATTGGGACAGACTCAGGTAAACCAGGTTATATATTTACCACCCACATAGCTCTTCATGAAATCACCCAGTGTCATCCCTCACTTTTCATTTCTATTCATTAGGGCCACACCAAAGCACTCCTTATTCTCAGAGCACATGCATACTTTTGAACCGACTGCCTCCACTCCTGCTATTCCCTGTTCATCCTGTTTTTTCCTCATTTCTACTTCCTGTTTCCTCTTGGACTTCAACTTCTTCAAGTTCTAGTAGAACTGTCATCTCCTCCCCTTGCTCCTGTTGTTTTCACCTCCTCTCTTTCTTTCCAGGTTAATTGCTTTTTACCAGGGTTTTGTAACATTTTATACATATCTTTAATGCAAGAGTTTATCATAGCAACCCACATAGAATCCATATATTATTCATTTAGGACGCTCTTACATATGTAAGTGTCTGTCACACAGTAGGTGCTTAATAATCATTTAGTAAAATTTTATTTTGAATCTCATATCCACTCTTTCTTTAACACTCTCTGTAGGAGATGATAATAAATGCTGAAGATGTCAAGTAGGCTAAAAGAGGGAGGTAGTGTAGGAATATAGAAAATCCATAAACTGCATAATTGCCTCTTGAATTATATACTAATTATTAGCCTAAATAGTACTTGCAGTAATTTCAAATTCTTCTCTTTCTTTTCACTTCTGAGTGACCAGAGCTGCATTCATTGAGAATGAGTACTATCACCCATGGGGTAGAGACTAAGAGAACTCAATGTTTGCATTTACTTTATAAAAGCTATTTCCCTGATAAGTTCATAACAAAATAATGAAAATCAATTCCAGGCTACACTGGATATGTAGGGGATTTCTCTCTCTCATGTACACACCTAACATTTACTAATACTCATGTGTGTTATCTATAAACCTTGCTGGGGGAAGGGTTGGGGGCAGAAACTGATGAAGGGCAATGTTTTCCATAAACTCTCATGCATGAAATTAAACTTACAAGATATTAAAAGGAACCCAGCCAGCGTGGCTCAGTGGTTGAGCATTGACCTATGAACCAGGAGGTCATGGTTTGTTTCCTAGTCAGGGCATATGTCCAGTTGCAGGCTCAGTCCCCAGTGCGGGGTGTGCAAAAGGCAGCCAATCAATGATTCTCTCTCATCATTGATGTTTCTACCTCTTTCTCCCTCTCCCTTCCTCTCAGCAATCAGTAAAAAAATATATATATATAAAAAGATATTGAAAGGATAGTCCTATGGGACTGAGATATATTTTTGTTGGAGGTCTATAGAGTTAATGATAGGACATCATTAAACCCAGTAAATTATTATTAATTTTAATCCTGAAGTCTGAAATAGTGTATAGAAAATGATAATGGCCTGGGGTCTTTTCTTTGGTGAGCCTTTAATTGTCTTCTAAATTAGAAGTCCCAGGAAACTTGGATCCAGTTCTGACTCTGGTTCTTCTTGGCAGTATGATTTGAAGAAGGTCATAACTTTCCTCTGAACTGTCTTCCTATTTAAGATGGGGCTACTAATAATACTCATTTTACAAGGTTAAATGGCATAAGATAGGTGAAAGGACTTTGTAGACTGGGTTGAAGTCTACCAATGGGAGATAGGACTATTTCAGGCTGATTTGCAGGCAGTGGTGATGAGGAGAGAGTGGGAGAGAGGAACAGAATGGAGAACCATACTTAAGCCACCCCCAGGCCTCTTCTGACTGAAACCCTGGTTTATTCTACAATAGCAAGTTAATAATACTACCCAATAAAGCAGTAGCATTTAAAAATTAGTCTGGGACGAGGTTGCGTTCTCCAGGGAAGGTTGGTTCTGTCATGGCATGCTTTAAACCTGTGGTTGGCAGTCAGTTTGTTGCTCGATTATTGCCTACATTGGAAAGGGTGAGCCTAAATTGGAACCCTCTTTCCTCTGTTTAAGCCGTTTCTGCTGAGTCCCATAGCATTGATTATAGTTCTTGCACTCTGCCACTGACTGTTTTATTCTTGACTCACCTCCAGACTCATAAATATCCCGCAGAAAACACAGAGGTTTTAAACGTTGCCTATCTCTTAACCTTGTGCCTTAATGTGTCTCATGTAATAGCCAGGGCACACACTCTTTCCTGCCTTATTGCCTCTAACCTATGCAGGAGCAAAAACCTTGACAGACTTCCTTCAGATCTTTTAAAAGAAGCAGACAAGGTCCAGTTGTGTGACCTTGGGCGGTTTCTTCTACGCCCAAGAAAGAGGGATGATAATATCTCATGTGGAGGCTGTTGTGACCATGACCTATAATGTAAGGAAGAGCACCTGGCACATTGCAAATATCTCATAAATATAAGTGCTCTATAACATTAAAACTATTCATAATAAAGCAACATTTGAAATGAGCCCTGGGAAGATTAATTTATACTTAATAGGCAAGAAGGCTATCCATTAATTAATATTTTCCATGTGCCCATATAGAAGGAAGTCCCTGCCCTAGAATGAGAGACAAATAACAGCACAAAAAAATCTAAATAGCAATGCAATAGATGGAGGACATTTCAGTACATCGAAATGCTGTTAAACAAGATTATCCAAGATGGAATGAGTGTACCCACAGTGTTTTTTGTTTGTTTTTAGCTGAGTAGCTGCCTAGGTGTCACTTTATAATATACTGAGAGCAGTGTTACTTTATATTATGTCATGACCGTGTAGTATGACAATGAGATTGCATCGGAAGCAACCAGTGCCCTTAGGGAAGCTGGGTGGAAAGCTGCCACTGCAGGGAAGGAAACAGAGATATATGGAGGCTGGGGGAGGAGAGGGGCAGCTATTCCAAGACTGTTCTCTCTAGAGAAGTTCATTGGGTCATCTGGTATACTTAATGCAGCTGTTTATTTTCTGTGTCCCTTGTCCTATATCCTGGCACTGGCTAGACTTATAGAAATGGAACACTGATTTCCCCCCTTATTCTTTTAATTCTTTTATGAACCAGAAAGAAAAGGTGTTAATCTAATAAAAGGAAAGGAGGCCTCATGAGTGGTGAGAAAATGCACTCTTCTGGCTTATTTGTAAGGCCTTGATGTTTTGTTTTGTTTTTAATCCTTATTGTTGAGAGTATCACAGATGTCTCCCTTCCCCCCTGCCCCCCCCATTGCCCTCCACCCAGTTCCCACCTCTACCCCAGGCCTTCACCACTCTATTGTCTGTGTCCATAAGTAATGCATCACATATATATATATATATATATATATATATATATATATATATATATATATATATATAAAGAGGTAATATGCAAATTTTCCGGGATGCTGTAATGTCAGGACTGCTCAGGAGGAGGCTGTGTGCAGGTGGGTGGGAGGGGACTGCGGGTGAGGTGAGGCAAGACACAGATGGTGCAGGCCCGGAGACAGGGTGCGCCAGCAGTCCTGCCTCTGTGCGTGAACTGCAGAGGAAATACCTTTTCTGACCGCTCATTGGCTAAGCTCCCAGTATGCCACTTGCAATGTTCTTGGTAACTTGGGTAATAAGAATCCAAAAAGGTGATCTAAGGTTTTTCCACCTCACTCCTGGAATAAAAAATGAATGTCCACTGCTAGAAGGGCTAAGAAATGTCATATCCTATCCTAGCCAGTTTGGGTCAGTGGATAGAGCCTCAGCCTGCGGACCACAGGGTCTGGGTTCGATTCTGATCAAGGGCATGTACCTAGGTTGCAGGTTCCTCCCAGGCCAGAGCCCAGGTCAGGGCTCATGCAGGAGGCAACCAATCAAAGTGTCCCTCTCACATTGATGTTTCTCTCTGTCTTTCCCTCTCTCTTCCACACTCTCTAAAAATCAATGGAAAAATATTCTCAGGTGAGGATAAAAAAAAAGAAAAGAAAGAAAGAAATGTTATATCCTATGAAAGAGACATCTTGAAAATGCCTAAAGAAAGTTGTCATTTTTTTGTGGTGAAGGGACTGGAGTCTGTGTTGATGAAAACACCTTGGCGGCTGTGGCGGCTGGCAATGGCAGCAGCAGTGGGCTGATAGGGGTGGCGTCTTCCCCTGATCAACATGGTCACCTCCCACAGAGGGAGGCCAGACTGCAGGAAGTGGGCCTAAGCTGTTAGTAGAACATCCCCTGAGGGCTTCTGGACTATAAGAGGAGGCAGTCTGGGCTGAGGGGACCCCCTCCCCCCCAGTGCACAAATTTCATGCACTGGGCCTCTACTATACATATAAGATCTTTGGTAAATCGCTTCCCACCCTGCCTCCCCACTTCCCTCTGAGATTCATCAGTCTGTTCCATGTTCCCATGCCTCTGGTTCTATTTTATTCATCAGTTTGTTTTATTCATTAGATTCCTTGCTCATTTATTTTGATTTTTAGATTCAATTGTTGATAGCTATGTATTTATTGCCATTTTATTGTTCATATTTTTTTTACTTCTCCTCCTCCTTCTTCTTCTTCTCCTTCTTCTTCTTCTTCTTCTTCTTCTTCTTCTTCTTCTTCTTCTTCTTCTTCTTCTTCTTCTTCTTCTTCTTCTTCAAGAAGATCCTTCAACATTTTATGTAATACTGGTTTGGTAGTGATGAACTCCTTTAGCTTTTTCTTGCCTGTGAAGCTCTTTATCTGACCTTCAATTCTAAATGATAGCTTTGCTGGGTAGAGTAATCTTGGTTGAAGGTCCTTGCTTTTCATCACTTTGAATACTTCTTGCCACTCCTTTCTGGCCTGCATAGTTTCTGTTGAAAAATCAGCTGTCATATGGGCACTCCCTTGTAGGTAATTAACTGCTTTTCTCTTGTTGCTTTTAAGATTATCTCTTTGTCTTTTGCCCGTGGCATTTTAATTATGATGTGTCTTGGTGTGGGCCTCTTTGGGTTCCTCTTATTTGGGACTCTCTGCACTTCCTGGACTTGTAAGTCTATTTTTTTCATCAGGTAGAAGTTTCCTTTTATTATTTCTTCAAGTAGGTTTTCAATATCTTGCTCTCTCTCTTCTCCTTCTGGCACTCCTGTAATGCAAATGTTGATATGCTTGAGGTTGTCCCAGAGGCTCCTTACACTGCCTTCATATTTTTTTTTTCTTTTTGCTCTTCTGATTGGGTGTTTTTTGCTTCCTCATATTCAAAATCATTGATTTGATTCTGGGAATCCTCTACTCTACTGTTAAATCCCTGTAAATTATTCTTTATTTCAGTTAGTGCCACGGTCAGCAAACTGTAGCTTGCGAGCCATATGGGGCTCTTTGGCCCCTTGAGTGTGGCTTTTCCACAAAATACCACGGCCTGGGCAAAACTATTTTGAAGAAGTTGCATTAGAAGAAGTTTAAGTTTAAAAAATTTAGCTCTCAAAAGAAATTTCAATCGTTGTACTGTTGATATTTGGCTCTGTTGACTAATGAGTTTGCCGACCACTGAGTTAGTATATGCTTAATTTCTTGACTGGTCCTTTTTCTTTCTTTCTTTTTTTAAATAAATCTTTATTCAGATTATTATAATTGTTTCTCCTTTTCCCCCCATAGCTCCCCTCCACCCAGTTCCCAAAACACCTTCTGCCCTTACCTCCCCCCCCCCCGTCCTCATCCATAGGTGTACAATTTTTGTCCAGTCTCTTCCCTCACCCCGCCATATCCCTTTTCCCCTGAGAATTATCAGTCCACTCCCTTTCTTTGCCCCTGATTCTATTATATTCACCAGTTTATTCTGTTTCTCAGGTTTTAAATTCCCTTGATTTTTAGGTTCACTTGTTGATAGATATGTATTTGTTGATAATTTTTATCTTTACTTTTTTCTTCTCCTCTTCTTAAAGAATACCTTTCAGCATTTCATATAATACTGGTTTAGTGGTGATGAACTCCTTTAGCTTTTTCTTATCTGTGAAGCTCTTTATCTGCCCTTCAATTCTGAATGATAGCTTTGCTGGGTAATCTTCGTTGTAGGTTCTTGTTATTCATCACTTTGTAGATTTCTTGCCACTACCATCTGGCCTGCATAGTTTCTGTTGAGAAATCATCTGACAATCATATGGGTGCTCCCTTGTAGTTAATTAACTGTTTTTCTCTTGCTGCTTTTAATATTCTCTCTTTGTCTTTTGCTCTTGGCATTTTAATTATGATGTGTCTTGGTGTGGTCCTCTTTGGATTCCTTTTGTTTGGGGTTCTGTGCGCTTCCTGAACTTGTAAGTCTATTTCTTTCACCAGGTGGGGGAAGTTTTCAGTCATTATTTCTTCAAATAGGTTTTCAGTATCTTGCTCTCTCTCTTCTTCTGGCATCCCCATAATTCTGATGTTGGTACGCTTGAAGTTGTCCCAGAGGCTTCTTACACTATCTTCAACTTTTTGGATTTTTTTTTCTTTTTGCTTTTTTGGTTGAGTGTTTTTTGCTTCTTTGTATTTCAATTCTTTGACTTGATTCTTGTGATCCTCTAGTCTGTTGTTGGGTCTCTGTATAATATTTTTTATTTTAGTCAGTGTATGTTTAATTTCTAGTTGGCCCTTTTTCATACCTTCGAGGGTCTCATTATATTTATCGGCCTTTTCTAGGATATTCTTGAAAAGCCTTATAACAGTGGTTTTGAATTCTATATCCAGTCATTTGTTATCCTCCATTTCTTTCGTTTGTGATATGTTTCTTTGTCTCTGCATTTTGGCTGTTTCCCTGAGTTGGTAGGGTAGCTTTGTGTGCTAGGTTTCCTATATGGCCCAGTGGGTCGGCCTCCCCGGTTAACCTGAGGTGGATACTCTTGGTGCACCCCTTTGTGGACTGTGTGTACAGCCTTGTTGTAGTTAAGTCTTGATTGTTGTTGGTATCACTGGGAGGAATTGACCTCCAGGCCAGTTGGCTGTGAGGATCAGCTGTGTCTACGCTGCGAGAAGATCGGTGCTGGAGACAGCCTTATAGGATTAGACTTGCCAAATTGCAAAAGCCTCTGTGCTCAGCTTGGATGGGGTGGAGTCTCAGGGCGGAGCAGACAGTCTTGGCTTCCCGTCAGCCCTGCTCTTGCGCACGCACGCCTCCAGACCTCTGCCTTCTCCGGCTCCTGAGCCTCTGCCCGAGAGTCCAGATTCCTCCCGCAAGAGCATGGGTCCCCAGGGGCTCGCCTGGAACTGGGGTTCAGTGCAGTCAGAACTGGGGTTCAGTGCAGTCAGGAGCTTCCGACTCCCTTCTGCTGGGAAAGCCTGTGGCAACCTCTGCAGTCTTTGTGCACGCTGGCGCACACACGCCTCCAGACCCCTGCCCGCCGGGGCTCCCTCGGCTCTCCCTTAGGTCTCTGAGTCTCTGAGTGCCTTTCTCTCTACCTGACAGTCCAGACTCCCCCTGTATGAGCCTGGGTCCATGGGGTTTCACCCGGAACTGGGGTTCAGTACAGTTGGAACTGGGGTTCAGTGCAGTCGGGGGCTTCCTTCCCCCTCCCACCAGATAAAGTCAGCCAGGCTCTCAGCCGCCCTTCCTCTCTGCACGCACAAAGACCCTTTGCCGTACCTCAACCCTTTGCCATTCCTCCAATTCTCCGTGAGCTTTTCTCTTTCCTTCTAGTTGTAGAATTTCCACTCAGCCAGCTTTCCTGTGGTTCTGGGTGGTGTCCATTCTGTCTTTTAGTTGTAGTTTTGAAATTGTTGTGCGAGGCAGCGGTTTAGGTGCTTACCTATGCCACCATCTTGGTTTCTCCCCATGACTGGTCCTTTTTCATGTCTTTGAAATTCTCACTAAGATTCTTCTAAGTCTTACTAAGTCCCTTGAAGCTCTCATTAAGATCCTTGAGCAACCTTATAACCATTGTTTTGAACTCTGTATCTAGTAGTTTGCTTGCTTTCATTTCATTTAGTTCTTTTTCTGGAGATTTCTTCCATTCTTTCCTTTGTGACATGTTTCTTTATCTCTGCATTTTAGCTGCTTCCCTGTGTTTGTTTCTATGTATTATGTAGAGCTGCTATGTATCCTAGAATTGGTAGAGCAGCTTTGTGTAGTAGGTGTCCTATAGGACCCAGTCACCTGTGCTAGGCACTCTAGGTGTGCCCCTATGTGGGCTGTGTGCACAGACTGGTTGTAATTGAGCCTTGATTTTTGTTGGCATCACTGGGAGGAATTGACCTCCAGGCCAATTGTCTCTGAGAACTAGCTGTGACTACAGTGGGAGAGCTGCTGTGCAGGAAACAGCCTTGTGGAGCAGGACTTGCTTCAGTGGAGCTTTGTTGCTTACTGAGTCTTACCCTTGAGTGTGTTGCTTGTGATGTGTGGAGTTGTAATCTGGTATGATCTGAAGCTGGTCCACTGGGTGCACTGGCTCTTGGGCCTCCATAGAGGTGCAAAGTCAGCCATTGCCTGGGGCCACCTGGTAGAAGCTACAGAAGAATTTGCAGATGGCTGCTATTTGCTATTTGTATTGGGCTTGGAAGTGCCCAGGTGAGGCCAAGTTGTGAAGCAAGGCATGCTGCTGCTAGGTCTTAGGCCTCTTATAGAGAGGTATGGGCACACTGACACCAGCTCCTGCTTATTTGAGAGATTTTAGGAATGTCTGAAGCCTGAGACAGGACAAGCCATTCATATGGAAAAGCAGCTGCAAACAGCTTGGGCAGGCCTGAAAATGGATAGGCCAAGTCTGAGGGAATCACCGGGGCTGAGCAAACAGTGTGAGTTAGACTCATGGAAACTCAGATATAGATGCCAGTCAGTTCTGTGACAGGGGAGGTCCCAGCACAGGGAACAATGAGCCCTACAATCCCCTTTTCTCCTCCCCCTCTCATCTGCCTTCCCCCCTGTCTAGGAGAAAGCTGACCTGGAGTTCATGCCCTGATGCCAGACAATCCAGTTCCTCCCCATATGTCCCTGGATCCCCCAAAACCAGCACCCCAGCACTGGAGCTAAGAGGGAGAAAGACTGTGTAAATTCATGTGCCAGCTCTTTAAGAAGTACTGCTGGGTCTCCAGCAGCCTCTGTGTATCTCAACCACAATCTCTGCTGTTTTTTACAACCTGAAGTTATGGGACTTCTCTTCCTAGCTCTGGAACCCTGAGCTGTGGGGCTGGTATGGGTCTGGGACCCCTTGCTCCTCATGGGAGGCCTCTGCATTGGAGGTACACCTCTTGATTAAAAAAAAAAGCTTGTTCCGTGCCTCAGCCCATCCCACCAGTCTTGATGTATTTCTTCTTTACTTCTCTAGTTGTAGGATTTCCATGTAGCCAGATTTCAGGTAGTTCTGAATGATGGTTGTTCTGTACTTTAGTTGTAATTTTTATGTGGTTGTGGGAGGCAGCAAGTACCGGTGTTTACCTATGCTGCCATCTTGTTTCTCCCGTTTTTTTTCCCCTTCATCTGAGGATATGTTTATTGATTTAAGAGAGAGAGAGAGAGAGAGAGAGAGAGAGAGAGAGAGAGAGAGAGAGAAAGGAGAAGAGAGAGAGGCATCGATTGGCTGCCTCCCTGACCATGGATCAAACCTGAAATCTAGGTATGTGCCCTGACCGGGGATCCAACTGCAACCTTTTATTGTACAGGATGATGTTCCAACCAACTGATCCATCTGGCTAGCACAGAACTTGCATTTTGATGTTGCAAATTGTCTCCAGAGCTTTAAAAATATTAAAACAATAAAAAAGTGATAAAGTACTTTTAATAGCTTAAGATGGAAAATATAGTTCCTTTGGTAACAAAAAATTATGATGTAATAGCAAATTGTTTTTCTTCATGAAGATTTTTTTTTTAATGAAGCATGAACTAACAAAGACTGAATTGAGAAAAAGTTGTTAGATAATGGATATTGAGATTTTATAGGTTGTTGTAAATGGTTCAAAGAGCTATAAAGTGATATGAAAAATGAAAGCAAATTTACTATTAATTTTCATTAATCATAGTCTGAAATTATTTTATTTGTTTACTTTTTATTGTCATTCTTCTCATTAGAATGGACACCAATGAGGGAGGGCAAGCACCATTTCTCTGTTTTCCATTATGTATCCTACCAGCTGTACAGCAATGGACATATATTTGTGGAATGACAAATTCATAATCTAGCTCCATCAACTGCTCAAAATTACTCTTGTCCTAAATTTACTTCATTATAAGTACTAAAATGAGTTATCTAATGATTATTTGAAAAATGAACAAATCAAAACTCAATCCTGCCCTGAAATTGTATATATTAAAATCACAAATATGTTCTTCATTAGATATAGATTAGCATAGCTCTATATTTTCAATATCTGTCATTTTAAAATAAATAGTTCAACATTATTAGATTACTTGTAAATGACAGCAATCAATTAGCACTGTAGGACTGAGTCTTGAAGGAATTTTTAGACAGCAATTGGTAAAGCTTTAACTCTTCATATTCCCCAGGAAAGACTAAAGTGATTTGGGCTCTCTCTAGGCTCCCTTCCTTCCCCCACTATTAGAGCAGTGAAGGCTGGCACATCCTGTTTTTTTTTTTTTTCTTAATTAAATCTTTATTGTTCAGATTATTACAGGTGTTCCTCTATTTTTTCCCCCATAGCTCCCCTCCACCTGATTCCCCACCCCACCCCATGCCCTTACCCCCCGCCACTGTCTTCATCCATAGGAGTAAGATTTTTGTCCAATCTCTTCCCACAACCCTCACACTTGCTTCCCCTGAGAATCGTCAGTCCACTCCCTTTCTATGTCCCTGATTCTATTATATTCACCAGTCCATTCTGTTCTTCAGATTTTTATTCACTTGATTTTTAGATTCACTTGTTGGTAGGTATGTATTTGATGTCATTTTGTTGTTCATAATTTTTATCTTTACCTTTTTCTTCTTCTTCTTCTTCTTAAAGAGTACCCTTCAGCATTTCATGTAATCCTGGTTTGGTGGCGATGAACTCCTTTAGCTTTTTCTTGTCTGTGAAGCTCTTTATCTGACCTTTAACTCTGAATGATAGCTTTGCTGGGTAGAGTAATCTTGGTTGTAGGTACTTGCTGTTCATCACTTTGAATATTTCTTGCCACTCCCTTCTGGCCTGCACAGTTTCTGCCGAGAAATCAGCTGACAGTCGTTTGGGTACTCCCTTGTAGGTAATTAACTGTTTTTCTCTTGCTGCTTTTAATATTCTCTCTTTGTCTTTTGCCCTTGGCATTTTAATTATGATGTGTCTTGGTGTGGTCCTCTTTGGGTTCCTCTTGTATGGGGTTCTGTGCGCTTCCTGAACTTGTAAGTCTATTTATTTCACCAGGTAGGGAAAGTTTTCTGTCATTATTTCTTCTAATAGGTTTTCAATATTTTGCTCTCTCCCTTCTTCTGGCACCCCAAAAATTCAGATGTTGTTTCGCTTAAAGTTGTCCCAGAGGCTCCTTACATTATCTTCATATTTTTGGATTCTTTTTTCTTTTTGTTTTTCTGGTTGGATGTTTTTTGTTTCCACATATTTCAGATCTTTGGTTTGATTCTTGGGGTATGTTGATCTACAGTTGAGTTTCTGTATATTCTTTATTTCAGACAGTGTATGCTTCATTTCTGACTGATCCTTTTCCATTTTTTTTGGCATTCTCATTAAGGTCCTTGAAGGTCTCACTAAGCTCCTCAGAAGTGTCATCAAGTTTCTCGGCGGTTTTTAGAAGATTCTTGAGTAACCTTATAAATGTGATTCTGAACTCTATGTCATCCAGTAGTTTGCTTTCCTCCGTTTCTTTCATTCGTGACATGTTTCTTTGTTTCTGCATTTTGGCTGCTTCCCTGTGTTGATGGAGTGGCTTTGTGTGGTAGGTGACCTATAGGGGGCAGTAGCTCAGCCTCCCCAATCACCTGATGTGGATGCTCTTGGTACAACCCTTTGTGGGCTGAGTGCAAAGTCTTGGTGTAGTTAAGCCTGAATTGCTGTTGGTACGCTGGGGGGAATTGACCTCCAGGCCAATTAGCTGTGAGCACTCCCTGTGTCTATAATGGAAGAAGTGCTGCGCTGAAGACACGCTTATGGGGCAGGACTTGTTTCAGTGGGGCTTTGGTGCTCACTGAGTCTGCCTCTTGAATGTGTCACTTATGGATGTGAGGAGTTGAAATCTGGTGTCTCACACTGACCACTAGGTACACTGGCTTCTGGATCTCCAATGGGGTGCAGGTCAGCTACTGTCTGAGGCCACTCAGCAGGAGCTACAGTGAGAGCTGCAGTTTTCTCCTCTTTGCTTGGGGTTTGGAGGTTTTGGAGCTGTCTGACCCGGGCTGCAAGTTTTCTAGGTTAAGCTGCGATAGGGCAGGCTTTCTTATGCTAATTGAGCTGCTTGGAGCTTGGGTGGGTTTGTAGGTTGTGTGGGGCGGGGTCTCAGGGCGTCACTAGGTTAGGGCGTGGCAAACAGCAATGGCTGCTAGTAAGCCGGCTCTGTGTCCCAGACCGCGTCCTGGAGTCCTGTGCCCCAGTGCCGTAAACAATTATTCCTGCGCGCAGCTCTGCAAGCAAGCCACTCTCACTGGCAGACAGTCCAGCTTCTCCCCATAGGAGTTTGGGTCCCCCATGTCTCCCCAGAGACTGGATTTCAGAGTAATCGGGGGCTTATCTCCGTTCAGGTTGAAAAAAGCAACGCACCCAGTCGCCCGCCACCAGTCTGGATCACGCGCCTCCGTACCTCAGCTTTTCAGCGCTCGTGCACGTCTCAATGCTCTTTTCTCTTTCCTTCTAGTTGTAGAACTTCCACTCAGCCAGCTTTCCCGTGGTTCTGGGTGATAGACATTTTGTCTTTTAGTTGCAGTTTAAATTGTTGTGGGAGGCAGCAGTTTAGGTGTTTACCTACGCCGCCATCTTGGATTCCTCTCCTAATTAGGACTCTTTTTCCACATCCTGTTTTTTAATGGCACCAAATCAAAGACTACTGCATTGACTGCTAAAGATTCATTTAAAAAAATTTTTTTATTCTTATATAAAAGTCCCTGCTGGGCCTTTACATATTAAACCAAATCATTGTCACTTATATCAGTTTTGCTCTTCATTTGCTTGATGTATTTCATCTGCATTGGGAGGAATTTAAGAATTACTGTTTGATCTATTGTATTTATTGTCATACATTTATGCTTTAGGTTTTCTGCAAACCTATATAGATTATGCCATTTAAAGACAGTAAAGGACAATTAGCACCCTGCATTGCCAAGGTGGTTAGTTCTACAGATATCTCTTAAAGTTTAGTAAAACAACAATTTTTAAAAAATCTCTGGATTAGGGTGACAAGTTTGTCCTAGTGTTTGCCAGGGACTTTCCTGGTTTTAAAATGGAATATCTTGAATCCTTAGGATCCTTTGAGTCCAGACAAACTGAGACAGTTGATCATCTTATTTCTAGTTGTGTTGCTGAGAGAACCTTATCAGGATTTCTTGAAACCAGAGGATGCAATTGATTTGGAGTCCCAGCACTGGATTTTTAAAAACAGTATTTTCATTTGAGTACAATTGGTACATGATCTTATTTTGGTTATATTAATTTCAGGTGTACAATATAGTGAGTCAACATTTTTATACTTTACACTGTGATCACCCCACTTATTCTAGTATTCATCTGTCACCATGTAAACTTATCACAATATTATTGACTAGATTTTCCTTCCACTTTTCAATCATCTCTCCACCCCTCCCTTCTAGTAACCATCTCTTTAGTCTCTGTTTCTATGAGCCTGTTTTTGTTTTGTTTGTTTTATTTAGTTTTAGGATTCCACATAGAAGTGAAATTTGTCTTTCTTTGCCTGACTTATTTAACTTAGCATAACCTCTAGATCCATACTTATTGTTGCAAATGGCAAAATTCTATTCTTTTTTATTGTTGTGTAATTAATATTCCATTGTGCACATATATATACATGGGTAGGTAAAAGTAGTGAGTATGTGAAACAGAATTTATTCTTGCATTATTTGCCATATTATTTATTTGTATAAAAAAAGTCAACAAACAACGTATGTTGGTGAGGATGTGAAGAAAAGGGAACCCTTGTGCATTGTTGGTGGGAATGCAAACTTGTGCAGCCCCTATGGAAACCTGTATGGAGAGTCCTCGAAAAACCAGCACTGTATTTTAAAGGATAATAAATCCCCACCATGGCAAATAAACATGTCAATAGCAGTGAAAGCACACATGTTTTAAGGAACTGCCTTGTGCATAGTTCTTTGAAGTATTACCCTTTGGAATCAGACCAGAATTTTAGACATTTGTGCCTTGCTCTTTTTTGGTTCCAGGAACACAGGGCCAAGTTATTCAAAAGCATTTGAAGTTGTTTAGAGAACTGTGAAGAGTTTCACCAGACTAAACAAATTATACCTGACTTCAAGATTGATCCCAAAGGGGCTGCTGATGATAGTGGCCATATCAAAGGTAGCAGTGATGCTTTTGATCGAATGAATCATGGCTGCAAAACAATCTTATATGAGAACCAGCTTCCCCTCCATGCAAATGGGAGTGATCTGTGCATTGGAAAAATGCGTATGTTGTTCTTCTGCTCTGCTGGAGGCATGAATGTTGAGGGAGGAGAGCGCTGGAAGCCACGATTGTCAGAGATTAAGGACATTGTGTCTATGGTTTGAGCACCCTACTCCTCTATTGTACATGTTAATTCCTTGAACTTTTGAACTTGTCAGTCTGCTTTTCCAATCCCACCTTTTTTTTTATGATTGACACCTACCTTATTCATGGGGAGTGGAGGCAGCATGGCATAGAAGAAAGAGCAAGAGTTTAGAGTCAGAATGACTGAGTTTAAATCCTGGCTCTGCCCAGCACTAGCTATAAATGTAGGCAAGTCTCTTGACTTGTTTAAATCTCAGTTTATTGTCTACTAAGCAGATTTAATGATTCTTTTTATGATTATTTTGAGAACTAAATAGAATGATATACATTCAAGTGCGTAGTAGGTAATGAAATTACACTAAAAAGGACGAACAAATCCACATGGTGTGATGATGTGTACACTACCCTTGGGTGCTCATATGCCAAAAGTGATCTTAAAAGTTTGCTGGTTTGGTAAATGTTGGGCTTGAAGTAGAGAAAATAAATTAAAAGTTTGAGGATATGGATTCCGCCCTGCGCTCCATACTTAACTACTCTTGTCCTTTGGTTTCCAGTGAGCTGAAGAGTGAAAATAGTGTCAAATGATTCCTAGAATTTTATACTTCTAAAATCCCATGAATCTGTGAAGCTTGAAATATGTGAATCTGAGGTATGTCTGTGTTCTAGAGAGACCATGGTACCATGTATGTTGTTGTATTTTACAGAAGACACCATCCCGCATCTTTGAGTTCGGCCTCAGGAAGAGTGGTCTCTTGCAGCCTTTCATACGATTCAGTATGACCTTGTACATTCTTTCCCCATTCCATAGCCATAGCTGTTTTGATTAGGAGTGGGAACCTATTACATGGTGGGCTTGTTAGATTTTCTTGCTGGACTCTTGGATTAGAATATGGAAAGTCTAGTTAATAGACAGTGATGCTGGACCTGGAAGATCACCTATTGGTGTTTAGAGGCTCAGGGTAAATTTGTGGAAGCCATGATGGGTCATGTGAAAGCAGAGTGAAGGAAGACAATCTGGAAGTAGGTTTGATGGAAAGGGAGATGGGGGAGGGGACAGGAAGAGGGAAAGATGGCGAAAGTAACTTCTTTGGTCATTTTTCACTGCAATCACTCACAGGCCTTGCTATTCTTTTTTACAGTTGAGTTCTGTGAAATATCTCTGTATAGGTGACTGTGGAACAATATGGGGGCTTAGAGGCCCCCAACCCCCTGCACAGTAGAAAACCTGGGTATAACTACAGTCGGCCCTCTGCATCTGCAGATTCCCAATCGCAGATGGAAATGCCATATTCTCTTTCACTTACAGCAGACTTGAAGGGCTTTTTTGTTCCTTATGTCGTAAGACATATGGTGACACAGACTAGGAACTGGTAACATGGACTGGGAATTCCCCAACAGCAGGGATTTTGTCTTGTTCCCTTTCAGAACAAGCATTTGGCCCAGCATTCTGCACAAAGTAGGTGCTTAATGAATTTATACTGAAATGACATGAAAATCATATATTTGTGTATAAACAGTGTCCTTGATGGCATTTATATAAGAAATATTATTTTAATAGATGATTATATTTCAGGAAGCATTTCCTGAATCCTCCTAATTGGGCAAGAAACATTTTTGAATGCTGTCTTCGCTATATCTTAGGACCTATCCAGCTGTAAGCTCACTGTAGCTTTATTTTAAAATGGTGAAGACCTGGGGTGAGGTGCGGGTGGGTGAGTAGAGGCTGGGAGGAGGGGGGTAAAGGGAGGGGGGAATGGGAGACATCTATAATACTATCAATAATAAAAAATATATATTCAATTAAAATATATCTGAAGCAAATAAAGCTAAGAATAAAGATTTTTATAAAGCGGGAAGGGGTAGTGGTGGTGGTAGTGGTGGTGGTGGTGGTGGTGATGGTGGCAAGGGGTTGTCTGTTGAACTTAATAGCCTAGGATTGCTTTACATACTGTGGAGATATAAATTTATAGTTGTTCCACATAAGCAACTTGCAGTATAGTTGGGAAAAGACAAAAAAGAAAGAAAGAAAAAAGAAAGTAAGGGATAAATAAACAAAATATGGTGATTTGCAATGGATTCAAATGGCTGGGAGAATAGAGGGTCAGCAAGGTCTACTTTATTTAGAGAAGGTTTTTGGAATAACAGTGAGGTCGAGTTACTCCTTTGAGATTTGGCAAGGCGGAGAGGTGGGGAGGAGGAGGACCAAAGGCTAAGCAAAGGCATGGAGGCAGTAATGAGAGTTGTGCAGTGCACACCACTAACAATTTGCATTGAGAAATTTGAGACAGAATGGCCGAGTATGGGAGGCAATAAAGGATTATGGTTAAGAAGGCTAAATCTGGAATTGGACTTTCTGGATTCAAAACCCAGTTCCACACCTACCTCACCTTTTATTGGCTTTGTGACATTGGGGAACTTATTTAATCTTCTTGTTCCTCAGTTTCCTCACCTGTAAAATTGGGGGTAAAAATTGTATCCACCTCACAGGGGTGCTGCAAGGATCAAAAGGGATACTGTTTGTAAAGTTCTTAGATTAGTGTCTGGCACTTAGCACAATCAGTGTTAGCCAGCACTATCTGTTGTAATAGATATCTGGTGAGATAATAGATAGCTGGTGTGGTAAGACCCAATTAAAGCAACTCTCCTATTAATTCTGAACTACCATATTGATAGTAAATCTCTTAGTCATTTAGGAAGTCAGTTACAGTCTGAGTTGTTACTGAATTTTTGGGGCACTAGTAGGGACTGGATTAGGGTAGGAAAGAACGTTGGATGGATGAATAGAACCCAGTGGAAGGAGTTTGGACTTGGTGAATAACTCCTGGGGCATGGTTGTGTTTTCCTGAACAGGGAAGTGATATGATTAAAGTAAAAGAAGGAGAGACAGGGATAGGAGGTCCAACAAGGACCACGGAGGGGGAGTATTGCAATAAATTCAGGTGTGAGGCAGCAAAGGCCACAGACAGGGCTGTAGCTGAGAGATAGCAATATGGTGGGAAATCTGAGAATCTTTAAAGGAATGGTGTGCACTGTTGCCACCCTAGTCCAGGACACCATCATCTCTTCCTTGGATTACTGCAACTTCCCTCTAACCTCTCCTGCTCTGGCCCTGTCTCCTGCAGTCTTATCTCAGCACAGCTACTCCTCTGTGCATACTGTGCTATCGCTCCCACCTCACTCAGAGCACAAGCTGAACTCCTCACTGGGATCTGTGAGGGCTGCACTGCTGGGCTCCCGTTACCTCTGGCTTCATCCTGTGCTGTGTGCCTACTTGTTCTCTCCACTCACAAAGCTACCATCCTTGCTGTTCCTCAGACACACCAGATCTGTTCCTGCCTCACGGGCCTTGCCTGGGCCTGGTCTTTTCCTAAATATCCCCAGAGGTAATTCCTCCACCTCCTTTAGGTCTCTGCTCAAATGTCCCCTTATTAGTGACATTGTCCTTGACCACCCTTCTGAAAATAGTCCCCCTTCCCTACCTTGGTACTTCCTCTCTCCCTTACTGTGATTGGCTTTTTCTTACCTTATCACATCCGACATGATTTCTTTATTTGTTCATTGTCTAATTTCTCCACTAAGATGTTAGCTCTAGGACAGCAGATATCTTTGACTGTCTTGCTTGCTGATGCATCCACAGGACCAAAGGAGTGCATGGCATATAGGAAGCACTCAATAAATAAATATGTCGAAAGAATGTGAGAATGAGAGCAATTGGATTTGTTGTATCAGGTACCCTGCTACATGCCTCTTCAGAAGTTGTCTCATTCGCTTCTTGCATTGACCTTGTCAGAATGTATTGTTCTCATTGTCTTTCAAATGAGTTTGAGGCACAGAGACAGGAGGTAACCAAGAGCACAGTGCTGGTAAGTAAAACAATCAAGAATTGTGTCCATTCTTCTGACTTGGTGGTGTCATTAACATGAGATGGGGAGGCAGGGCTCAACCAAGCACCAAGGCTTCTAGCTGCTGAACAGTGGAAGAGCAGAGGAACCACCCACAGAAATGGGAATGCTGGGAAAGAGGCCAGTGTTTTAGAAAGAGAAGTAATGAGGAGAGAAGTCAAGGCCAGTTTCAAGATCTCCCCACCCCCCAAGAGTAGGAGGAGAAAGAGGAGTCTGTGAAAGACTGAGAAGAACCAGAAAGGAGAAGAAGCACAGAGGTCAGGAGGAGCCATGGACAGGAAGGAAAGGAAGTACAGAGGCCACATTTTGCGAGGCAACTAAAAGCAGGTCAGCTGGAACTTGGCAACAAAAACGAGATTAGAGAATCACTTGCTTTTTGATTTTATAACAAAATAATCTATCTCAACAAAGTGCTAAAAGGCATTTAATTAAAGTGGATTAAAATTAATTTTCTTTGAGGACTTTTTTTTCCCTTTTGCCCTCATTATGGTTTGAGATGCTTTGGGGTGCTTTCAAAGAGTGGATCAGGAAGGAGGGTTTGGTGCTCCAGCCTGAAGTTTTCTTGTTCCTCTGCATGGCCTGAGTCACTGAAAGGTCCTATATTTAGAGTGTCATTGACACAGATAAAATCTGGGCCCCAGTTGGAAAATACAATAGCAAAAGGGGATACTTTAGTGATTTCTTTGGTGGCAGGAAGATTGAAAATTGAGTTTCTACGCTAGTATAAGTAATATTGCCTGAAATCTGTTTTTTCTTTTAAACTAGAGAGTCTGATAACTTCATTATCATTCAAGCATATATTCCCTACCATAGCTTCTTACTTCAATGGGGGGAAGTGTGTGTGTGTGTGTGTGTGTGTGTGTGTGGTTTGTGTGTGTGTGTGTGTAGGGGTATCAGCAAACAAAGCTCTAGTTTAAAACATATTCAAATGAGAACATTGGCAAAAATGCTGGTGAAGTACACCTAACAAAAAAGGAATTTATCAACTGGGGGTCTATCAGATAGGACATGAGAGCTAGACAGACAAAAATGATTTTGAGGCACAGAGGCAGGAGGTAGTCAAGAGCACAGAGACGGTAAATGAAACAATCAAGAATTATGTCCATTCCTCTAACCTTGGTGGTGGTGTTAACATGAGATGGGGAGGCAGGGCTCAATCAAGCACCAAGGCTTCTATCTAGACATGGTTAGTCCACTTTGCTCTAGCCAGAAAGGCCTTTTCAAGGTAGAGTATGTGTGAATGGCACAAGGTTTAGAGTTCTCAGTTTATTAGACACTAAAGTCACATGACTAGGGGCCTGGAAACAGAATCTATCCTTTGCATTCTCTGAAAGCAAGTATTAATAGATGTGTTGAGTAGCTGCATCAGATAGAAGATATGCAGCATAGTTTCTTTTTATCACAACAAAAATGTTACTGGGTTGAGCTCACCATGACACATAGCTTCTGGAAACTGAAAGGAATAAAATCTTGCAGGATTTCAAAACAAGCAAAATCATTAACATTGAGCCAAACCCCACTAGCATGCATCACAGAAACCAAGCAGAGGGCTCCTCTGAGAGGAAAAATGCATGACTCTAGGCCACCCTTTCACAAGATGCTAATATTAATACCTCAATATTAGTTTTCAAAGAAGCAGTTCATCTGCAGCCGGCTTTCATGCCATATCTGATAAATGTGTGTAGCCCAGGCTGACCTTGAGCAGAATGAGGGAGCAGGAATGTGTTTTTTCTCACCACACCCCTCTGCCCTTCTCATCCTCACCCTGAAGACCGAGCCTCGTAAGGAATGGAAGGTTTGGCACTCTAAACAATAATTTGAGGCATGTGCTGTGACATTAACTGTGTTCAATACTCCCATCCTTTTCCCTTTAATCACCTTCCTCCATCCTCCTTTCCTTTTGTTCCATGTTTTATGTCCTTGACTTTTCTTTTTCCTTCTCTTTGACCATTGTTGTTGTCCTCTCCTGAGATATTAATATATCGAGAGAGAGAGAGAGAGAGAGAGAGAGAGAGAGAGAGAGAGAGAGAGAGGAGGGGAGGAAGGTTATCTGTTATATAAAGATTGTGTGCCTTGCACATAATAAGGTCTCAATGAATATTAGTTGTTTTTAGTATTTAAAAGTTTGCCCTTGGAATAAATATCTTTAGATATAGGGCAGTGATTTTCAACCCTTTTCATCTCATGGCACACATAAACTAATTATAGTACTAAAATTCTATGGTATACCAAGAAATATATACTTTGCTGATCTGACAAAAATAAGTATAATTTTGATTGATTTATAAAATAATAATAATAATAATAATAATAATGATTACATAACCTTTTTGCTCCAAAGTGACTTTTTATTTTAAAAAATGTTTTTATTGATTTTAGAGAAAGAGGTAGAGGGGGAGATAGAGAAAGAAAGAGTAATATCAGCTGTCTCCTGCATGCCTCCTACTGGGGATAGAGCCTGCAATCAGGGCATATGCCCTGACCAAGAATCAAACTGGCGACCTTCTGGTGCCTGGGACAATACTCAACCAACTGAGCCACACCAGCCCAAAGTGACTTTTTAAAAAGTGAAGTGCCTATACTTGTATATAAGGATACCTGGTACCAAGAATCAACCAACCAGACACAACCTTATTATGTGATGTGACTAATAAGATGCAACTCTATTATATGACCTACATATTCATGATTCAGATCAGGGCATTAACACTGGATGGCTATTGCCATTTTTTTTTTAAATTTGACAATCTAAAGGAAAAGAGGTAATTGCTCTTGACTAAATAATCAGGTATTGCATGTTTTAAAAATTATTGTGGCACAGTGGTTGAAAATCACTGATCTCGGGCAATCCATCTGGGTGGGGGTTTCTTTAATGCTCTTGAAAAGTTTATTTTTTTCTGAGATTCTTTCAGAGTAATTATAGGTATATGGGTGGCATGCAACAGTGATAGCTAATGCTCATTTTGTGCCTGCTTAGTAACAGGCACCCATGTAAGTGCTTTACAAATTTTAACTAATTTAATACTCCTAGCCACCCCATGTACTGGATATATCTTATAATTACTCTCAAGTAAGCATTAGCTGATTTCCCCCCCCCCCCCCCACATTTAGTCATAATCAGGAAGACTCCATATTATAGAATATGGGCTAAATACTTAAATAGAAAGAGATGATAATATTATAGAACATGTTGCTTTCATAAATCCTGATATGGAAATAATAGCTAAAGATAATGATCACAAACCTAGAATTACATGAGGCTTAGTGTGTTGTGGCAGAAATTATTCTTATTTTATTTATTTATTTTTACTTTTCTGTATGACAAAATTTTATTCATTTTCATAATTATCACAAGTAAAAACTACTAAAAAAATCATACATTTTCTTATAATATTTATCATAGAAAACACATCTGTACTTCATTTTTTTGGCTTTGCTCTATAAGCACCCTGTAGATCAGTTTTCATTAATATCATGTAATAGAGGCTTTTTAGGTATTAATTTTGAAATGGTTACCTCTTCATTATGTAATAACGTTAAATACTACATACTGATAAACTAAACAAATAGTTCAAGGTTTTTTTGCTAAACCGAGGGTAAAATCATTGCTGTTCATTTGCTTAGGTTATCATGGTGCTGGATCTAGTGACCTTATACCCAAATTATGTTTTAACTATCTTCTAAGTGAAAGAACAAGCTTTGTGGGAAGGAGTACTGGACTTGCAGCCAAACAGACTATATCATGAAATTATTCTTGATTGCAAACTTTGGAAGAGAAATATCATAAAAATTTAGTATCATGTAAACATGTGCCCAGAAAAAATTCTTGTAGCATTTGCTGTTTGATTGTTATTTTAATGCTCTGTTTTGTAATTAACTTTTAAAAATTTACCATCTAACAATTTTTCTTTGGTTAAAAAAGTAATATTATGTTCACTGTTAAAATTCTGGAACATGCAGTCAAATGTAAGAATGAAAATAAAAACGATCCCAAATCTCCCCAAAACAGCAGCTATTCATTCACTTTTTGGTACAGTGTGAGTGTGTTTAGCTTACATATTGTTTTAAAATGCTTTTCAGCCCGGCCAGCATGGCTCAGTGGTTGTCAACCTATGAACCCAGAGGTCAAGGTTCGATTCTTGGTGAGGACACGTGCCCAGGTTGCAGGCTTGATCCCCAGTGTGGGATATACAGGAAGCAGCTGATCAATGAGTCTCTCTCATCATTGATGTTCCTCTCTCTCTCTCTCTCTCTCTCCCCCCCCCTTCCTCTCTGAAACCAACAACAATATATTAAAAAATGCTTTTCATATAAAAATCTACATTTCTAGCATCTCTTGAAAAATGATCAATAACTGCCAACACTAGGCTCACATTCCTCCAGGGCAACAGCTGATGGGAGCTGAGAAGCAGCAGCCCCTCTCAGGCATTTTATCTATCCCAGCCTCCACCACTCCGTTTTTTAAAACACTTGGTCAGCTTCATTTACTTGTTATTTTCAGGCCCAGGGCATAAAATTCTATATTTTGGATTGAGTTTTCTCTCTTTTAGTTTAAAAACAATTCTAATTCAGGTCCAAAGCTGTACTTTGTGGGTGGCGGTGGTGGTAACAAAGAGTGTGTGTGTGTGTGTCGGGGGGGTCTCTCTGGCCTCTTGTGGGAGAAGGTAGAAGAGCAGAGATTTTTTCACTTCTGGCTTCTGCTCTTTATCTCCAGGTGTGTCTGAAATTTAAAAAGCCCTACGTTCTAGGGAATTAGTTTCCTTAAACACCTCCTAAATCTATTCTACATGTTATTTATACAACTTCAGCCATCCTATCTAATAAAAGAGTAATATGCAAATTGACTGTACTTCTGATACACCTACAAGCCATGCCCACCAGCCAATCAGGAGCAAGAATGCAAATTAACCCAACCAAGATGGCTGCGGCCACGGAGCTTCAGAAAGCAGGAGGCTTGGATTTCCCCAGCAATGGAGGAAGCCAAGCTTTCCTGCCGCCCTGGCTGGCTCAGCCCTACACTCAAGGCTACAAAATTTCAATTATAGAAGATAAATAAATCCCAACAAAAATGGCGGTAGCCATGGAGCTGGAGAGAGCAGGAGACTTGAGTTGGCCCCAGTAATGGAGGAAGCCAAGCTCCCACAGCCCTGGCCTGCCTTAGCCTCTGCTACAAAGTTTCTATTATAGAAGATAAATAAATCCCAACAAAAATGGCTGTGGCCACAGAGTGAGCAGGAGGCTTGGCTCTGCTCAAGGCTACAAAGTTTCAATTGTAGAAGATAAATAAATCCCAGATACCAAGGCTTCTGCTTGGGCTGCCGGGGGGCATGGCCGGCCTGCAAACCACCATAGGCCCCTCACCCAGGCCACCCCATGCCCCAAGGGAACTCCCACCCTGATCCAGGACACCCTTCAGGGCAAACCAGTTGGCCCTCACCCATGCACCAGGCTTCTATCTTACCTAATAGAAGAGTGATATGCAGATTGACCATCACTCCAACACACAAGATGGCTGCCCCCATGTGGTCAAAGATGGCTGCCCCCATGGGGACACAAGATGGCCATGACAAGATGGCCAGCAGGGGAGGGCAGTTGGGAGGGAATAGGACTCCAAGGGAGGGCAATTGGGGGCGATCAAGCCTGCAGGAGAGGGCAGATATGGGTGACCAGGCTGGCAGAGGAGCAAAGTTGGGGGTGACTGGGCCTGCAGTGAAGGGCAGCTGGGGGGGACCCAGGCCTGCAGGGGAGGGCAGTTAGGGGCAATCAGGCTGGCAGGGGAGCAGTTAGGCATCCATCAGGCTGTCAGGAGAGTGGTTAGGGAGTGATCAGGCTGGCAGGCAGAAGCAGTTAGGGGCAATCAGGAAGGCAAGCAGGCAAGCAGTTGGGAGCCAGCAGTCCTGGATTGTGAGAGGGACGTCCGACTGCCTGTTTAGGCTTGATTCTACCTGGATCGGGACTAAATGGGCAGTCAGACATCCCTTGAGGGGTCCCACATGGGCTGAGGGACACACCCCCCCATGCACGAATTTTGTGCACTGAGCCTCTAGTCCTATATAATAAAAGCCCAGCAATGGAAATGGTGGAACAACCAGAACAACTAGAGACCATAATGACTGCGGCCCCTCACCCAGGCCATCCCTGCCCCCAGGGGAGACCCCTACCCTGATTGGGGGCATGGCTGGTCCCCTGGCCCCTTGCCCAGGCCCACCCCACTCCCCAGCGGGGAACCTCACCCTGATCCAGGGCCCCCATCAGGGAAGGTCAGCTGGCCCCCACCCATGCACCAAGCCTCTATCCTATATAATAAAAGGGTAATATGCAAATTGACCTTAATGGTGGAATGACCAGAACGACTGCTGGACCAGTCACTGTGAAGCACACTGACCACCTCTTGGTTCCTTTCCCCGGTCGGCAGGCTCTGATTGCCTAATGGCAAATGGGGAACTGGGGGTGGGTGGCAGGGGATGTGGGTGGCACCAGGCCAAGACTCCTGCCCTGCTGGTGGCCCCACATACTGAGGGTGACCTGTGGCAGGGGTGGGGCCAGCAAGCGGGCAGAAACAGCTGACCTCTTGGTCCCTTCTCCCGGCCATCAGGCACCGATCACCCGATGGCAAACAAGGAACCGGGGGTGGGTAGTGGGCGGGGGGGGGGGGGGGCGGCTGCAGGCAGCCGGGGAAGATGGCTCTGATCGCAGGCCAGGGCTAGGGAAAGAATTTGGTGTGCTGGGCCTCTAGTATTCTTATAAACTAATAAATTGACTTTATTAAGCTAAGAAATTACTTCTTCCCTCTTTGCTTTCTCATGTTATTTAACAGTGATGAGAGCCTTGTAAGACCCAAATCACTTCTTAATCCCTGATTTGATTTTAGGCATAGGTCTCTCCATTTGATCCAACCACAATGACATTGTAAACACATCCCCATGTTATTAAAAATATTTATGAAAATAAATTTTAGTGGCTGAACAATGTTCCATTATATGAATATATCACATTTTCCTGACCTTTCCTAGTGGGTGAGAGCTCAGTGAGAGTCAGGTCCAATGGGAAGACATATCCATTGATGGGGAAGAGAAGACACAGGAGGCAGTGGGAATAGGGTACCAATAAAGAGATTTTAGAATTGCTTGCATTCAGAGACAGAAATCTAAGATGAGCAGAGAATTCACAAACTAGTGTTCCAAAATCAACATTAGATGACAGGCTAGATGACAAGTGGGGGCCAAGTTGCACTGTCATAAACCGGCAAGCAGGTCAGAGAGCAGACGACCAAGAGTGAGGAAGCCAGTGGTTGGGAAAGTGAGTCCATTGTAACCCTTGGTGCAGTCATAATTTTTCTTTTTCTTTTTCTTTTTTAATGAGATTCCCATTCCTGCTAGGTAAATGACAGTATAAGAGAGCTGATGCAAGTTATTTAATAACTTATCCATTCCCCTAAAGTTGAACATTTAGGCACTTCCAACTTTCCACTTAAAAAATAATATTGTGATGAAAATCTCAGTGCATAAAATTGTATATTTTGGGTTATCACATTTCAGAATAGATTTGTGCAAATGGAAGAAGTACTTATTCTTTTTTTGTTTGTTTTGTTAATCCTCACCTGAGGATATTTTTCCCATTAATTTTTTTGGTTTGCTTTTAGAGAGAGAGAGAGAGAGGGTGGGGGGAGAGAGAGAGAGAGAGAGAGTGAGAGAGAGACACCTATGTGAGAGAGACACATTGATTGATTGCCTCCCGCATGAAATCAAGCATGCAACTGAAGTACATGCCCTGGACTGAAATCAAATCTGAGACCCTTCAGTCCTTGGGCTGATGCTCTAACCATTGGGAAAAACCGACTAGGGCCACCCACATAAATTTGTTCACTGGGATTTGACCATCACTTCCCCCTAGGCATGACTTTCATGCCGCACCCTCAGTCTTGGGCACCTGGTCTCTGTTGTGCCCCATCCAGCTCCATTGGGGCCTGTCTTGGGCTGGCATGACCTCTTTGTGGTTTCCTCTGGACCTGGATCAGAAATTTGATAGGGAATGAAAGTTCTTGTCACATGACAGACAGCACTGAGCATTAAAAAAGAAAGATCTTGCCTGGACCCCTCTCACATGGCCCAAATATTCGTATGTTGACTATCTCATTTCCTTTAATCTTTGCACATGTCAGCTTCTCAGAAAGGGCTTTCCTGACCACAGCATCTTTAATGGAACCTTGGTCACTCTCTGTCCCCTCAGCCTGCTTTAGCTTTTCTTTGTAGCTTGTATTGAGGGTCTGGCTCCACCTTGTTTGGACTCATTGCATGTAAAAGCAGGGAGATTTAGAGGCCAGATAGGATTCTACCTCAACTTTATCAGGGAGGAAATGCAAGCTCAGAGAGATATGTAAGTATTCCATGGCAACCTAGCTTCTTTGTGGCAAAGCTGAACTAGAAAACAGATCCCTGGATATTTGTCAGTTCCTCACTGGTTTATGGTACTGTCCTGGTCCATGCTGTGGCTTTTATGATGAGGTTTTGGGGGTAATTTTTGTCTCATAATAAGGTTTGGGATGCGTTGTGTCAGACTCAACATTGGGATGCGTGGTGTCTTAGACTCAGGAGTAAATAGCAGCGTGAAGACGTCCTGATGTTTCTCACTGGATGCATCAAGTACTTAGTCAAAAGGGCATTGTCTTCCTCATATGTTTAGCCTCCCTACTTACTCTTTGTCCGCCTGCTCCCCTAACTTCCTTTCAGGTTTCATTTTACACAGCGGGGGACTGAGCTATAGAGAAGTAAAAAATACAGCGATCACCTCAAACTAAATTACAATATCAAAGGGGAAGCATTAAGTATGAAAGTCTAGAAAACTGACCGAGGTTGGTAGCAAGAAATTCTATACAGGCGAAGATTTCAGTTTAAGGGTAACAAGGTGCAGGGCTTAATGGAAAATGGAATCAGGAAAAGGAGATGAAGGCTTGTGTCACAGGATTGGATAAAAGAGATAAAGGGGCCACATAGCAGCACAACTAGGGTCAACTGTCAGGTCTGGGCAGGACCTTCCAGACCAGGGGCTAGGGTTGGCTGGATTTCCAATTCTCTTGTAACTTTTGTACCTGTAGCAGCAAGGTCTTTTGGGAAGTTGTAGAAGTACTTTCATGTAGTACCTTCCCATCCCAAACACCTCCTATGTTCCCCAAATGCATAAGTGTTGGTGGTTAGTGGAAAGTTTAATTTTGTCAGACCCGTTATCTATCTGTTCACTACCTCTTGGCAATGACATGAATGTTTTCCTGTGGGGAGTGGCTTCTCTCTCATTGGTTTTCTGGTGGGACTGTTAGCTAAGATGCCCTGATCTCCCCTAGATAAGGGGAAGATGTAAGATTCAGGGGAATCTAAATGGGCCCTCCTCCTGGAACCCGAGTTTTGATCAGTGTGACAATAGGAGACTGAAAACAGTTGGAGCTCATTTAGTCCAGTGGCAACACTTTGGACAACTGCAATAGTCCTGCTACATAGACCCTGAAGTGGCCTTACTTTTTGTCCTTTGCTGGGCCTGGCTCTCTAGCCTTCCCTTTCATTTTGTGAACTCTTCCAAATCCTTCTTGTACATATCTTTTAAAAACGTTTTTTATATATTTTTGCCCATGTAGATTTCTGATGCTGAGCACCCTGGGCAGTCTGACCTCTTTCCAACAAAACTACACTAATGGGCACCCCCCCAAAAAATATTTGTTCATCATCCACAGGATGCCAGGTGCTATGGCAGGAACTTTTATCTATGCTATCTAATTTGACTCTCATAACAATACCACAGATAGAAATTATTTAAAAGTTTCTCCAACTTTTAAAATTGTAGAAAAATATGTATAATGTAAATTTTACTATTGTAATAATTTTTAAGTTTTGTGGTAAAAGTATGTTCATATTGTACAACCATTGCCACCATTTATCTCCAGAACGCTTTTCATGCTACCAAACTGAAACTCTATACCCATGAAAGAATAACTCCTTATTCCCCCCTATCCTCAGCCCCAGTAACCTTTATTCTACTTTCTGTCTCTATGAATTTTCTTATTCTAAGTATACCTCATACAATATTTGTCCTTTGTGTCCGACTTCTTTCACTTAGCATGTCTTCAAGGTTCATACATGTTGTAACATCATGTCAGAATTTCATTTCTTTTTAAGGCTGAAGAATATTCACACACACATATGTATCACATTGTATTTATGCATTCATTTATCAATGGACACTTGGGTTGCTTCCATGTTTTAGCTATTTTTAAATAATGCTGCTATGAACATGGGTGTACAAATGGAGAGACTCTGTTTTCAATTCTTTTCCATATGTATCTAGAAATAGAAAAATAGTAATTACATTTTTAATTTTTTTGAGGTCACACTTTTCCACAGTGGTTGTACCATTTTATATTCCCACCAATAGTGCACAGGGTTGGATTTTTTCCATATTCTCACCAGCACTTGTTCTTTTCTGTTTTTGTGATAGTAGCCATCCTAATGGATGTGAAGTGGTAGCTGTTTTTTAATTTTAGATGCAAGTACTAAAGGCAAGTAAATTGCCCACAGTCATATAGCTTGTAAGTAAAAAAGCTGGGATTCAAATCCATGTCCTGTGGTCTTTCCAGATGTCTGTCTCTTCCTTATCCATTCCCCCAAATATAATACTTCTATTAGAAATTTGAAGGTATTTGATAAAGTTAAATTTGTCTTTTAGAAAATACATCAGTTATTAGGAAGATTTAGGAGCCAAAAAATAATTCTCAGTCAATATCATAGAAAGTGTGTAGCTGATCTATAACAGACTCCCAAAAGATTTATGGAGTTATGGTACTTCATGATCGTAGAGATCAATTCAACTTTCTCATCTTATAGATAAGAAAATAGGGGCCAACAAACTTCTCTGTTGTCAAGTATTACTGAAATTACAATTTGCCAATAATGAGATTTAGATCTAAGCCAATTTAGTTTAGTCATGAGACAGGTGGGAGAGTGTAAGTTTATAAAGCTCAATTAAAGTCAGAGCTCAAAGGGACCTTCAGGTCTCTTACAATAATGTATCCATCTGCCTCTATCATGACGAGTTTACACAATAGCAGCAGGTTGCCTCTTTCTTTACAGCAGACTAAGAAGCCAATTCAATCACTTCCTTTGTGCTGCAGTAAGGAGTCTCTGGCACTTCTCAATCTAATGACATTTTAACATGTAAATGTGAAGCACTATATATGTCTGCTTAAAAACTAGTATATTCTATTTAAAGGCATTTTAAACTGTTATTTTAAAATTAGAAGCAGTATTTAAAGTAAATTGAAATATTAGCAGGCAACTGAAGGGTTGTAATAAGTAACCTTGAGTAACACTTTTATAATTAGACACATCAGCCCTAGGTTTCAAAAGTAAATAAGTAGGGTGAAAGATAATCATGAGAAAGGAATGCTTTCTCCAACCTGGGAAAAGAACAGTTATAGAAGGTCTGATAATACAGTGCAAACTTGCTAGATTCATCCTAGGATGCTCTAAGACTCAATTCAAAGTAGCAAATGCTTACTGAAAGCCTCTCGTGTAAGCTACTGAGCAATAGAGACAACCAGATAGAATTCTCGAGGAGCTTGAAAGTTCGTTTAGGGAGATAACATAGATACACAAATGCCTCTAAAAGATATCAAGTAAAAAGTGGCATCAGGTCCACAAAAATGCACTACAGGTAGGGTAAGGCTACCCCTGGCTGGGGGAATCAGAGAAAGCGAGTGAGCTGTGTTTTTAAGGATGAATATGATTTTGACAGACAAGAATAGGGGAAGGGTTATGCATCCAGAGAATCGATGCCTAAAGAGGAGCAATGCCCCTACACATACTTTAGAACCTGACCTCTCCTCTTGGAAATTCCCACTCCCCTCCTCACACCTCGCCCTTTATCACTCTATTAAAATTCTTAACCACCAGGACTTAGATAAAACTACTTATTTTAAATGGTTGTGTTAAAAGGGTACATTTATTGGTAAATCTCTTTTCTTTTAAAAACATTTATTAATTTAATTTTTAAAATTTATTGATTTTAGAGAGAGAGTTCTGGGAGGGAGAATGAGAAGGAGGGAGGAGGGACCAGATGGGGGCTGAGGGGAGAGAGAGAGAGAGAGACTGATTTGTTGTTCCACTTATTTATGCATTCATCAGGTGCTTCTTGTATGTGCCCCGACTGGAGATTGAATGTGCAATCTTGGCATATCAACACTCTCACCAACTGAGCTACCGGGCCAGTTTCTTTTCTTATTTTTTATTTTGTTTTTCTTTAGAAATGTGATTATATTACAGAAAAATTATTTTTTAAAGGAAAGTGTGGTGAGGCCGGCTGGTGTGGCTCAGTGGTTGAGCATCAACCCAAGGATCAGGAGGTCATGGTTCAATTCCCAGTCAGGCCATATGCCCGGGTTGTGGGCCTGATCCCCAGTGGAGGGCGTACAGGAGGCATCTGATCAATGATTCTCTCTCATCAGTGATGTTTCTACCTCTCTCTCCCTCTCCCTTCCTCTCTGAAAATATATTTAAAACAAAAAGGAGTGGTGAATAGCCTCCAAGGCCACCTCAAATCCTTGTTCCTCATAACGATTCCTGACTACCCCATAATGTTAAATTTGAATAGTAAATGTGAATATAAACCCCTAATTTAAAGTGTGTGTGTGTGTGTGCACGCGTGCTCTCTCTAGTTAGAGCCTAGAAGCAATAATAGCTCAGTAGCAATGAGCACACCTAGTGCATAGATGTTGCACTAAATATCATTTTCCACTAAATTGAGCCAAGGCTTTTTGACAAAGATCTGGAGCTAGGGAACATAACTTAGCCTAGATGAGCCTATCCTATGAAATCCCATAGTTCCAGAAAAAAATAGAAATCCTCAAAGACTAACAGGGATCTATTAAGGAGTCAGCTTGAAGGAGCTCCCCCTGGCTAAATTTAGGCATTAAAAAGAAAAAGTGAGGAGAGAGAGAGAGAGAAAGGAGGAGGAGGAGGAGGAGGAGGAGGAGGAGAAGGGGAAGAAGAAGGAGAAAGGCAACAGCTCTTACTCATTTAGTGTTACTTTTCCTTTGACAATCCTATATAATAAAGAGCTAATATGCTAATTAGACCAAACAACTGAATGGCTGTCTGAATGACCCTCTGGACAAAGGTGGGGCTGCAAGGGATGGCTGAGGCTGTGAGGGCCAGCTGGGGTTGCCAAGGCTGGCCGGGGCTGCCAGGGTTGGCTGGAGCTGCAAGGGCTGAGCCTCTTGCATGAATTTTGTGCATCAGGCCTCTAGTTGTTATATAAAGGAAAACATATAAGCATTTACCTCATTTAAAATATATATATATATATATATATATATATATATATATATATTTTATTGATTTTTTACAGAGAAGAAGGGAGAGGGATAGAGAGTTAGAAACATTGATGAGAGAGAAACATCGATCAGCTGCCTCCTGCACAGCCACTACTGGGGATGTGCCCACAAGCAAGGTACATGCCCTTGACCGGAATCGAACCTGGGACCCTTCAGTCTGCAGGCCGATGCTTTATCCACCGAGCCAAACCAGTTAGGCATTATACCTCATCTTTAAGGAGAAATTGTTTTTCCCTGGTTGAGGAGAGACATGCTTTCTCCCCAAAGAATGTTTTCATTAGAAACCTATGAAATTATTGATATTCAAGTTTTTTTTTTATTGTTTTAAGTATTACAAATAGTAGTACATATGTCTCCTTTTTTTCCCCTCTTGATCTCCCCCCGACCTCCCCTACCCCCCAGGACATGCCTTCACCTGCCCACCCTGGCCCCCCCCCCCCCAGTGTCTTATATCCGTTGGTTGTGCTTATATGCAAGCGTACAAGTCCTTCGGTTGGTCTCTTACAGCCCTCCTCGCCCAACCTCCCCTGTCTTCCCAATGTAGTTTGACGGTCTGTTCAATGCTTCTTTGCCTCTGTATCTTTTTCCCACCATTTCTTTCCTTTAAAAAGTTTTGCCTTTGCAGACTGGAAATAAACATATAATAACAAAACAAGACAAAACAAAAAAATGTTTGAGTCCCAATTTCAATGTCCAACAGTTCCTTATGTGTACATGTCAGCATTGATATCTGGATGGTGGGCACATGGTGGCAATGCAGGTCCGACCCTCTCTGGTTTGGTCCTAGGCAACCTGCAGTGGTGCACAGCTGCTGACTGCTCCCATGGCAAGGCGTTGTCAGCGTCTTCCATCTCTGGACTGTTTTTTCCTCTTGTCTTCGTGGTTGGAGCACTCCTGTCAATTCCTCTCTGTTGCAGGAATCCATCTGGTCTTGGGGTTGTTTTCTGAAAATATACAAATATATTCTCAACCACAAGTTAATAAAGGAATCTTTTCTATATAATTGATTTGGGATCCTTTTTATTTTTGTTCAAACGATTTTCCTTTGTCTTATTTAGACACCATGTGTGTTTTTAATGGCCGTCTTGCTGTTAGCATTGCAAATGAAACTTAATTTGGTAAAGTAAAAATTTTCTAGATGTAATTTACTTATAGGATATTTTTCCTTACATGATATTGCCCTACTATCCCCCCCCTTTTTTTTTATTAATGGAGGTTTTTGTAAATTTTATAATGCAGTCTTGATAACTTTAAATTTAAAAAAATTTTTTCCCCCACACATATGACTGCTTTAGGTTCATTGCATATTCAGGAATTTTACCATGAGATGAACTACCAATAGAAATTTTAGTTATTACTTTAAGAACAGCTTTTTGTCCAATACTTGAATATTCACTTATTTCAATTAGGCTATTTAAATTAATCTGAAAACTCGATTACTATTTTACTGTCAAATTTAATACTCTACCAACAATCTTAGTTTACCCTGTAAATATTAGTGGGAAGGATTATTTGCATTCTTGAGTGGGCCCTGAGCATTCCAAATGCTCGCTGAATTTAGATATAGGGCAACTGCTGTAGGCCAAGTCTCTTATCTGTTACCTGGGTCCTGATCTGAGCTGGGCCAAGTCTCTGTCTGTCCCCTGTATCTCGATGTGAGCTGGGCCAGGTCTCTTTCTGTTGCCGGGGTCCCTATCTGAGCTGGGTGTGGGAAGCGCGAATCAGCCATGGGGGCAGGAGACCTCCTTTAGAAGGGGGTGAGGGTTCAAGCCCCTGCAATGTTGGGGGGGTGAGGGTCTGTGCCCCACTTCTGTTGCCCCCCCAAGTTCTCTCCTGATGGCCCCTCTGCGACTGTGCCTGTCTTAGGTTGTTCCTTCCTTGAGGAATCTTACCCGTCTCTGGCTAACCAGCCATCCTCCGGGGCCAAGCAGGGTGCTGTGAGGTTCAGTTCTGTCTCCTTGGTAGCCTATGACCCCGTGGCCTCCACACCCAGCACCTGCCTTGGGAACCCCTGGCCTGCTGGCAGGGTCCCGGTGCTGATCACATATCTTGGGGAACTCGGGTTTCTTCTCCAGTGAGGGCCCAGCTCACACAATTGGATGTGAGACAGATCCATGGTACCAGCCCCCACGAGGCTTCAAGCTCAGCATGAACAGAAAGCTCAGGTAACAGCTGAGGGCAATTGGATTGTGAGAAGAGGGTCCCTCTTGGCATAAAGGGCAAGAGGGGCCAATATAGGATGCTCAAGTGCCTTCCCAGTGCCTTAATTCCTTCTGCAAGGGATTAAATCCTTTCATGTCCCCCTTTTTTTTTTAAATTGCTGCCAGCCATTCAAAGAATTAGTTTGTAAGTATGTTTGGGATAATTGTAAAATATGCTGTTGTAAAATATCTAAAATTATAATGGCATTGTAGAATAATATCATGTAAGGATATTCTTTGCCCTAGGCCCTGGCAATTCCATTTCAAACTGGCTGTCAATTTCTTTTTGTAGCTTTATATAAACTTTGTCAGGGAGGCAAAAACACAAATTACTTACTTAAGTTCAAGAGGCCAAATATGTTGACTTTCAATTACAATCCTTATGACTTTTGAAGGAAACTTCTCTTTGTTTCCTTCCAAAATAATTTTCAGTCTACAGAGAGTTTCATTTAAAAATTTTTGTCACATGAAACAATTTCTCTTAATGCCCCGCCCCCTTGTTGTATGTGTCCATTGATTAGGTTCATATGCATGCATACAAGTCCCTTGGTTGATCTCTCCACCTTACCCCCACCCTCCCCTACCTTACCTGAGGTATGATGTTCTGATAGACGTTTCTCAGCCTCTGGATCTGTTCTTGTTCATCCGTCTATGTCGTTCATTATATTCCACAAATGAGCGAGATCATGTGATATTTATCTTTCTCTGCCTGGCTTATTTCACTCAACATAATATTCTCCATCTCCATCCATATTGTTGCAAATGGTAGGAACTCCTTCTTTTTTACTGCAGCGTAGTATTCCATTGTATAGATATACCACAGTTTTTTAATCCATTCATCTGCTGATGGGCATTTAGGTTGTTTCCAAATCTTGGCTATGGTGAATTGTGCTGCTATGAACATAGGGGTGCATATTTCCTTTCTGATGCGTGTTTCTAGATTCTTGGGATATATTCCTAGAAGTGGGATCACTGGGTCAAATGGGAGTTCCATTTTTAGTTTTTTGAGGAAGCTCCATACTGTTCTCCACAGTGGCTGCACCAGTCTGCATTCCCACCAGCAGTGCAAAAGAGTTCCTTTTTCTCCGCATCCTCGCCAACACTTGTTGTTTGTTGATTTGTTGATAAAAGCCATTCTGACAGGTGTGAGATGGTACCTCATTGTTGTTTTGATTTGCATCTCTCTGATGATTAGTGACTGTGAGCAGGTTTTCATATGTCTCTTGGCCTGCCTTCTGTCTTCTTTCGAAAAGTGTCTACTTAGATCAGTTGCCCATTTTTTGATTGGGTTGTTTATCTTCTTTTTGTTAAGTTGTATGAGTTCTCTGTATATGTTGGAGATTAAACCCTTATCATTGATATCATTGGTAAATATGTTCTCCCATGCAGTGGGCTTTCTTGTTGTTTTATTGATGGTTTTCTTTGCTGTGCAAAAGCTTTTTATTTTGATGTAGTCCCATTTGTTTATTTTCTCTTTAGCTTCCATTGCCCTAGGAGTAGTATCAGTGAAGAAGTTCTTTCGGCATATGTCCGAGATTTTGCTGCCTGTGGATTCCTCTAGTATTTTCATGGATTCCCGTCTTATGTTTAAGTCCTTTATCCATTTTGAATTTATTTTTGTGTATGGTGTAAGTTGGTGATCTAGCTTCATTCTTTTGCATGTATCTGTCCAATTTTCCCAACACCATTTGTTGAAGAGACTGTCTTGACTCCATTGAATGTTCATGCCTCCTTTGTCAAATATTAATTGAGCATATTGATTTGGGTCAATTTCTGGGTTCTCTATTCTATTCCATTGATCTATATGTCTGTTCTTGTGCCAGTACCAGGCTGTTTTGAGAACAGTAGCTTTGTAATACAACTTGATATCTGGTATTGAGATTCCCACCTACTTTGTTCTTCTTTCTCAGGATTGCTGTAGCTATTCGGGTTCTTTTTTTATTCCATATAAATTTTTGGAAATTTCGTTCTAGGTCTGTGGAATATGTTGTTGGTATTTTAATGGGAAGTGCATTGAATTTATAGATTGCTTTGGGTAGTATGGACATTTTGATGATGTTGATTCTAGCAATCCATGAACATGGTATGTTCTTCCATCTGTTTATGTCTTCCTCTATCTCTTTTTTTCAGTGTCGTGTAGTTTTCTACGTATAGGTCTTTTACCTCTTTAGTTAAGTTTATTCCTAAGTATCTTAATGTTTTTGGTGCGATGGTAAATGGGATTGCTTTTTTAGTCTCTTTTTCTGTAAGTTCATTATTGGTGTATAGAAATGCCATAGATTTCTTGGCATTAATTTTGTATCCTGCTACATTACCGAATTCAGTTATTAAGTCTAATAATTTTTTTATGGAGTCTTTAGGGTTTTCTATGTACAGTATCATGTCATCTGCGAATAAGGACAGTTTTACTTCTTCTTTTCCAATTTGGATGCCTTTTATTTCTTCTTCTTGTCTGATCGCAATGGCTAGTACTTCCAGCACTATATTAAACAGGAGTGGTGAGAGTGGGCATCCCTGTCTTGTTCCTGTTCTTAGGGGAAATGGTTTTAGTTTTTGCCCATTGAGTATGATGTTGGCTGTGGGTTTGTCGTATATGGCTTTTATTATGTTCAGGTATGATCCTTCTATTCCCACCTTGCTGAGAGTTTTTATCAAGAAAGGGTGTTGGATTTTGTCAAATGCTTTTTCTGCATCAATTGATATGACTATGTGATTTTTATGTCTCAATTTGTTTATGTGATGTATCACGTTTATTGATTTGCGAATATTGTACCATCCTTGCATCCCTGGGATAAATCCTACTTGGTCATGGTGTATAATCTTTCTGATGTACTGCTGGATTCGATTTGCTAGAATTTTGTTGAGGATTTTGGCATCTATGTTCATGAGGGATATTGGCCTGTAATTCTCTTTCATTGTGTTGTCTTTATCTGGTTTTGGTATTAGGGTGATGCTGGCCTCATAGAAGGAGCTTGGAAGTGTTCCTTCTTCTTGAATTTTCTGGAATAGTCTGAAGAGGATAGGTTTTAGTTCTTCCTTGAATGTTTGGTAAAACTCCCCTGTGAAGCCATCAGGCCCTGGGCTTTTGTTTGCTGGAAGCTTTTTGATGACTGCTTCAATTTCTTCCATAGTTATCAGCCTATTGAGATTCTTAGAATCTTCCTGAGTGAGTTTTGGAAGGTTGTATTTTTCTAGGAATGTGTCCATTTCCTCCAGATTGTGTAGTTTGTTAGAATAGAGTTGTTCATAGTATTTTTTAACAATCCTTTGTATTTCTGTGGGGTTTGTTGTTATTTCACCTCTTTCATTTCTGATTTTGTTTATTTGGGTCCTCTCTCTTTGCTTCTTGGTGAGCCTGGCTAGAGGTTCATCAATCTTGTTTATCCTTTCAAAGAACCAGCTCTTGGTTTTGTTGATCCTGTGTATTGTTTTTTTGGTCTCTATGTCATTCATTTCTGCTCTGATCTTTATTATGTCCTTCCTTCTGCTCACTGTGGGCTTTTCTTGTTGCTCTCTTTCTAATTCTTTGAGTTGTTGAGTTAGAAGATTTATTACCATTTTTTCTTGTTTTTTGAGGTAGGCCTGTAGAGCTATAAACTTCCCTCTCAAGACTGCTTTCATTGTGTCCCATAGCATTTGCATTGTTGTGTTTTTATTGTCATTATTCTCCAGGATGTTTTTAATTTCTTCTTTGATCTCGTTGATCACCCAATCATTGTTTAATAGCATGCTATTCAGTTTCCAAGTGTTTGAATTTTTTGGAATGTTTTTATTATAGTTTATTTCTAATATTATGCCATTGTGGTCTGAGAAAATGCTTGATAAGATTTCAATCTTTTTGAATTTAGGGAGGCTTTGTTTGTGACCCAATATGTGGTCTATTTTTGTAAATGTCCCATGGGCACTTGAGAAGAACGTATATTCCGAGGCTTTGGGGTGAAATGCTCTGAAGATGTCAATTAGGTCCATCTGATCTAGTGTGTCATTTAGAATTGCTATTTCTTTGCTGATTTTTTGTCCGGAGGATTTATCCAGTGATGTCAGTGGTGTATTGAAGTCTCCTACTATGATTGTATTGTTGTCGATCTCTCCCTTGATCTCTTCCAGGAGTTTTTTTATGTATTTGGGTGCTCCTGCGTTGGGTGCATATATGTTTACCAGAGTTATATCTTCTTGTTGAATTGCTCCCTTTAGTATTATGTAGTGGCCTTCCTTATCTCTTGTTATGCCCTTTACTTTGAGGTCTATTTTATCAGATATAAGTATTGCTACCCCAGCTTTTTTCTCATTTCCATTTGCTTGAAAAATATTTTTCCATCCCTTCACTCTCAGTCTGTGTGAATCCTTTGCTCTGAGGTGGGTCTCTTGTAGACAGCAAATATATGGGTCATGTTTTCTTATCCATTCAGCTACCCTATGTCTTTTGATTGGTGCATTTAATCCGTTTACGTTTAATGTTATTATTGACAAGTACATGTTTGTTGTCATATTTTCCCCCTTAGTGTTTGTGTTTCTTTTTGCCTTTCGCTTTCTTCTTTTTACAGCAGTCCCTTTAGCATTTCTTGCATTGCTGGCTTGGTAGTGATAAACTCTCTTAGCCCTTTTTTGTCTGTGAAGCTCCTGATTCCACCATCAATTTTGAATGATAACCTTGCTGGGTATAGTATTCTTGGATTCAGTCCCTTGCTTTGCATCACTTTGTATATTTCATTCCATTCCCTTCTGGCCTGGTGTGTTTCTGTTGAGAAATCAGTTGATATTCTAATAGGAGATCCCTTGTAGGTAACTTTCTGTCTCTCTCTGGCAGCCTTTAAGATTCTAACTTTGTCATTGGTATTCGCCAATTTAATTATGATGTGTCTTGGTGTTGGTCTTTTGGGGTTCAACTTGTTTGGGACTCTATGTACTTCTTGGACTTGCATAGTTTTTTTCTTGCCAATATCAGGGAAGTTTTCTGTCATTATTTCTTCAAACAGGTTTTCTATTCCTTGCTTCTCTTCCTCACCTTCTGGTATCCCTATTATTCTAATATTGTTTCGTTTTGTGTTGTCCCAAAGCTCCCTTAGGCTCTCCTCTTGCTTTTTAAGTCTTCTTTCCATTTGCTGCTGTGTTTGTGTGTGTTTTCCTACCTTGTCTTCTAATTCACTGATGCGGTCCTCAGCCTCTTCTAGTCTACTGTTTAAGCCTTCCAATGTGTTCTTTATTGCAGCTATGTCGTTCTTCATCTCCTCTTGGTTTCTTTTCATGTTGGTGACATTTTCATTCAGCTCCTTATAGTTCTCATTGAGTTGTGTGTATTTGTCATTGAGTTGTGTGTATTTGTCGTCCATCCGTTTAAACATCCTTAGAACCATTACTCTGAATTCTCTCTCTGTTAAGCTGCTAGCCTCAATTTCATTTAACTCCCTTTCTGGTGATTCCTCTTTTTCTTTCCTTTGGGTATTGCTTTTTTGTCTCCCCATGTTTTCCTGAAATGTTTTAATTGTAGATCCAATTGCTTTGCTACCCAGGTTCTTTTGGTGATGGTGCTACTGGTGAAATCTTTCTGTTCTCCTGGGCTTGGTTATCTAGTGTAATTGAGGTGCTTAGCTTCTAAGGATTTCTCTTTAGGATAGATCCTATGGCCTCAGGGAGTATTCAGATTCCTTGGTGTTAATCAGGGTGGAATCTGGGTGTGGCTATATTGGTTGCCTGGAGACTGGGGGGAGGGGCTATCTCTCAGGAGAAAATGGATTCTGTGGGCTTAGATATGACTCAGCACCAGACTTGCTACCACTTCTCCTGGACCGTCCGTTGCCCACTCTGCCCAGGTTCCACAACTTTACCCCTTCTCCCGCACTTCTGTCACAGGTAAGCGCCTGTCTCCAAAAGGTCCCACGAACTAGGTTCAGTGGGGAAAGGCGCAGGCCCCAGCGCGAGGAAGTACCTTGTCTCTGCCAGTTCCTCTCTTGCCAGCACTCCGCGGTCCGGCAGCTCTTAAAGGCTGCCTTTGAGCTCAGATCCCAAATCCAGACTCTATGGTCTAAAATCCTTCAGACCTTGCCTGTCCTCAGGGACGCGGCTTGGCACTGTGTAGTTTCTCCCTGACCTTCTGGGCACAGAGGTCTGGGAGATTCTACCGCCTAGATCTTTGATTTTACCTTTATCCGGGGGATCCCTGCTCTTCCCAGCTGCAAACTGTCTCACCAGCTGTGCCTCCTTCACCAATTTGGGCTGGATTCCGCTCGTCTCAGCTGCCTCCTCTATTTGCTCCGGGAGAAGACTCAGGACACGTCCTTCTATTCCGACGCCATTTTGTCTCCCCCCCCCCCCCCCCCGATATTCAAGTATTTTTAGTCTACAAAATTTCACTGGATTCAATCAAACATGAATGAAAGAATTAGAGAAATTAGCACGTTGCAAAACCCATGAAATAGGTGATTCAGATTGGAATCATTAATGGATGCTGAACTGATCATGTGAAAAGTGGTGGATCATGTGAAAGTGAAAACACACCTTTACATCTCAGTGGTGAGGTCTTGCTGTATCACTTTAACCAAGCGGTAAAACTTAGCTTGTTAATGGTGAGACCACTTAACATGTTTCTCCTGATGTGATTCAATCTGAAATTCACAGCATGACCTAGGAAGCATCCTAGCCAAAAATGTTTAAGCTATGTGTTGGTTATTCTCCATTTGCCCTTATAAATCTACTGATGACTTTCTCCATCCTTGCTTTATGCCCCTGGAGACATCCCTCTGCAGAATGTATCACCCAGGATCCCTTGCATTTTGGCTTCGGATTCATATTTGGCTAATGGCTAATTTCTCTGGCAGAAATTTGGAGGATGAAGAAAAAAGATTTGGGGTATTGATTCCCTACCACCTGACTCCCCACCTGGGTACATTTGGGGCAGTAACTATGTCCTTTTACATCTCTGGCTCCTATTAGGGGCCCTTTTTCCAAAGCTCTGCTGACAGGTCCCAGGTGGTACTGCGAGCACTTCTTGTTGTTCCCTATGCCTGCAAATAGTCCATTGACTTAACTCACTTCATTTAACCCTTTGAGTGTGCCACCTACTTTGCATCAGGAGTGACTAATTCATCCTGAATCTAACGAGGCCTCTAATAGAACACCAAGGCTAGAAAAACAAGTTAAACAATGCCTTGAGATAACAATCAGACAAATCCAATATTTGGGATTGCTTGCAAGACAACTGGTCTGGTGTCTTCAAAGGTCAGTGTCATTAAAAAAATGAGTAGGAGCCCTAGCCAGTTTGGCTCAGTTGATAGAGTGTCAACCTGTGGACTGAAAGGTCTGGGTTTGATTCTGGTCAAGGGCACATGCCTGGGTTGTGGGTTTGATTCCAGTAGGGGGCATGCAGGAGGCAGCCAGTCAATGATTCTTTCTCATCATTGATGTTTCTCTCTCTCCCTCTCCCTTCCTCTGTGAAATCAATAAAAATATATCCTATCTAATAAAAGGGTAATATACAAATTAACCATCACTCAGTCACAAAGATGGCAGCGCCCATAGCCACAAGATGGTGGCACCCAGTCCTCTCAGCCCTGCCAGAGTCCCTCAGTCCTGGGGGGGCAGCCGCTGAGAGCGGGCAGTGTGAGTGGCCTGGCGGAATGCTTGCTTCATCACCGCGGTGACCAGGCAAGCATTCCACCCCGGCCGCAGAGGGCCTCTGGCCAGGCCAGGATGTGGATGGGCCTCTGGGCTGTGGAGAGTCTCTGGGCCATGGGCGCAGAGCAGCCAGGCCCCACAGAGAGCTACTGGTGCACAGATTTGTGTGCAGGGCTACTAGTTCAAAAAAAAAATAAATGAGTAGGAAAACTCTTCTAGCTTAAAATAAGTAAAGAGCCATAGCTACCAAATGCAATGGATGAATCTGGTTTGACAAACTCTGCTGATTGTCCACCCACAGACTATCTCCTACTTTATTTCCAGCTAAGAGAACCCTGGTTTTCAGGTATCGGGTATCCAATATGCTTCAGGGGAGTCCTCAGAACCTTGTCCATTGGCCAATCTTTGGTTGAAACAGGGGTACATGGGGCACATGACACAATCAGGCCAAGGAGGTGGGAATGGGGGGAATCTTCTGTAAGCCTTCCAGATGTTTCTTTGCTATTCAAAAACAATGCATTTGAGAAATAGACCCTGCCTGTCTCTAGATACTATTGTGTGAAGATGTGATGCAGTGTTAACCCGCTGGTAACCCCCTCTCCAAAAACAAAAGCTCTTATTTGTAGTGCTTACCTATTTCCATTTCTGTGCTGCAAATTCTCTCATGATGGCTGACTTTAAGCTACCAATAGCTAGACAATTAGCTGGCGAATTTAGCAACTGGCTCTTGGGAGCTCATGGGAGCCAATTCCAGCCCACTGCTCATTGCTTAGAGCTACTCTGCCCATCTTGTGAAAGGCAACATAGTAGGGGGGGCAGAGAAGAAAGATGAGAGACTAGGTCCTTAAGGAGACCTGGAGCCCCAGAATCAACCAAGCCTAGAATCTTCCCATCTCTGGACTTCTCGTGACATAAGCAAATAAACATACTTATTATTTAAAGCGGATGAGTTGGTATTTGTGTGCAGTGAATCTGAGCTTGATCTAGCTAGTACAGATGTCCATGGGGTCCCATCTAGTGGAGGGAGGGGAGCACAGCAGGGGCAAACCTGTGCACTGGGTAATGGAAACACTGGTGGTCAGGAGGAGGGGGCAGGGTGGTTCGTGGAGGGGTACCATCCGGTGGAAAGAGGACTCTGGCCAGTTGCTGAGAGGAACAGGATGGTGGCTGGGGGCCAGCCATGCTGTCAATGACCTTGCCAAGGAGGCTGAAGTTCAGGGCAATGCCCCAGGGAGAACAGGCACCAGAGCATGGGTCAGGAAGCCAGGCAGAAGCCAGGCCTGGGAAGGGCTGCCTGCTCTGTGCTGCCCAGCACAGTGCTTCAGGCCAGAGAGGAAGGGCCCGGGAGGAGGGAGCTCAGAGAAAGGCCCCAGTGTGATTCCAGAGTTCCAGACCACGCACTCATCAGTGGGGCAGGGACATACCCAGCAAGCCAGTCATTATTCGTTCAGATGCTGACCAGCTGAGATGGAGAGTTGAGGGTTTCAGGAACTACCTAGATCAGGCTGAGAAAGGCAGAAGGAAGCAGAATCTTCTCCAAAGCTTCCTCAACACATTTCCTTGGTGACATTAAAGAAACATTGCTTATGTTTTTACTAAACCTTGAAAAGGGGTTCCCTCCCCCACTCCACCCCAAATTGTCACAATCTCTGGGGTCCTGAAATCCACCACTGAGACTGATGTTTGGCCTTCTAAGAAATGCCATCCCCTGTGGGGGGAAATGTGTTTGCCTGCCTATGGCAGGTGCAGTTTTGTTAGTTATGAAATGCCCTCACTTAGTGTGATGTCGCCTCTTTATTCTCTTTTCCCACCCCTCTAATAACCTAACCACAGGCCCATTTGTGTTCATCTCAGTCCCATTCATTGAATAACTATGTAGCAAGGACTTTTATAATGGAATTGTATACAGGACGTAGGCTCGGAAAGAATGAAAGCTGATGTGTCAACAAGATTCTCTAGGGATTTTCAGAACATTAGTTTTTTTCTCTGATCTAGCTGGTGTCAACTGATGGTCTTTGGCACCAATTCAATGCCAACAGGAATCTCGCATTTGGGGTGTGGTGAAGAGGAATGTGAAGAGGAAAGCTTTATTCAGTGCAAAGAGCTCCAGGATAACACAGGGCTGCTGAGGCAGAGGCCAAGACCAGGTCCCTCTTCAGCTAGGCAGCCTCGCTCTGCACAGGTCCGCCCTGGCAAGCCGTGGTCAGTGTCTCAGCTCCTGCACTCTTAGCCTTTGGTGGGAAATGCGTTCCCAGAACTCAGAGTGGAACAGGCTTATGTAGACAGAAATCCCTGCCCCTGGTCCCTGATTGGTCTTTCCTCAGACAGCCGAGGATACTGAATTCACACAGTTTGATGGCCCAAAGGCATTGTCCTGATTGGTCAGAATAGAGCCATTCTGATTGGTCAGAACTACACAGCTCAGATTGGATAGGGAGAGCCTAGGCCTATTGGTTGAGAAGGACTTCAGGAAACCTTTATAAGGTCTGGACCAGTTTGCAGAAATACAGGGCAGGCAGGCAGTTTAGTGGTGCAGAGGTGGTCAGTTTAGCAGCACACAGGGCATCCAGGAAGTGCAGTTTGCATGGGAAGCCTCTGTGCAAAAATGCCTGATAGGGTTTTTTATTTTATTTTATTTTAGTTCGGTTAGCCACCAGGAGCCCTTCTTAACAGCTCTCTCTCTCTCTCTCTCTCTCTCTCTCTCTCTCTCTCTCTCTCCCTTTCTCAGCTTTCTCCTCCTCCTCCTCCTCCTCCTCCTCCTCCTCCTCCTCCTCCTCCTCCTCCTCCTCCTCCTCCGGCTTCACATTGGGAAGCCAAAGGGCAGAAAATGCCTCTTTTGCATTGTGTTACCATTGAAAGTCATGGTTAGTAATGTCCATTTTATTCACTGGGGTAAGTTCTGTGACAATATCATTATCCGGAGCAGTTAAGGATGGGCTCAGGCAGGAGAGAAAATCTTCAAGAGTGAAGTGTTCCCAAATTCAGGCTCCTTTCCTACTTGTCCAGTAAAGTCTGGCTCCTCCCAATTAAAAGATGTTTCAAAGAATGAATAAAAATAATATTTTTCTGAAATGCAAACCCATTATGAGCAAAGTCAACTGCATTATAAAAAAGGGAAATATTTGCAACTCATTTAACAGACAAGGGTTAATTTTCTTTATATGCAAAAACTCCTACAATAAAAAAAGACCAACAGTCATATCTAAAAATAGGAAGTCCATAGAAAAGGGAATATAGTACAAACATGTCTTTTAAAAAATATGTATTTTTATTGATTTCAGAGAGGAAGGGAGAGGGAGAGAGAGATAGAAACATCAATGATGAAAGAGAATCATTGATCAGCTGCTTCCTGCACACCCCTTACAGGGGATTGAGCCTGCAACCCCGGCATGTGTCCTGACCAGGAATCGAATTGTAACCTTCTGGTTCATAGGTCGACACTTCACTGAGCCACTGTGGCCCGGCCAAATGTTTCCTAAACATATAAAAGATAGCTTACTTCATAAAAAGAGAAATAGAAATTAAATTTACATAGACACCATATATTAGATTGGCAGTGATAAAAGAAATGAACATGCTCTGTTGGTAAGAGTGTGAGGGGACAGGTGTTTTCATATGTGATTGGTGGGAAAATAAATTGGTATAATCTTATGAAGGGTTATTTGGAAATATCCTTCAAATTATGAATATCTATATCCCATGATGAGTCAAAGCCAATTCTAGGAGTTTATCTACAGATTCACGGTCACATATAGGTAATGACAAGTTTACATTGCACATTGTTTGTAATAGCAAAAAATTGGAAACAATCCAAATATCTTATTAATAAGGGATTAGTTAAATAATTTTTGGTATATCCAAATATTGGAATATAATGCAGCCATAAAAAATGAGGACATTTTATATATATATATACATTGAAAGGTCTTCAATATATTTTGTTAACTGAAAAAAATTAAGGTGCAAAAAATTGGGTAACAAAAGGATAGAGAAAGAATACTTATACCAGATACGTACATGTATTTGCTTATATAAACATAAGTCCATAATGATATCCAAGAAATTAATAATAATGAGTCCCTTGGTGGAGAGGAATTGGGTAGCTAGGGCATAGAGTGGGAGAGAGAATTTTTCTTTTTTCACTTTGTACCCCTTTTATTCATTTTGGGAATGTACTCACAATTCAAATTAGTAAATCAATTTTTTTAAAATATATTTTTTATTGATTTTTTACAGAGAGGAAGGAAGAGGGATAGAGAGCTAGAAACATCGATGAGAGAGAAACATCGATCAGCTGCCTCCTGCACACCCCCCACTGGGGATGTGCCTGCAACCAAGGTACATGCCCTTGACCGGAATCGAACCCAGGACCCTTCAGTCCGCAGGCCTATGCTCTATCCACTGAGCCAAACTGGTTTTGGCAGTAAATCAATTTTTTAATAAGAGGAGTACTCTGATACAGATTAAATCTGAAATGACCTAAATTTACCCAATTGGTAGTATATTTTCAATTTTTCCTTTCATCCTCTTTTATTATTGACTTTAGTGGCTGGCACTTAGGAGGTGGGCCATGAGTGTGAATTTACTCTTCCTTGCCAGATCTAGTTTGCTCTGCTGCAAAGTGGTAAGGGGTGAGAGGAGATTTCCTCTTTAGGTGTTTCGGGACTGTGTACTTACAGGACCTATAAAACAGGGTTGTGATGTGCGCAAAGAAACTACCTATCAATTTTAAGACTTCTGTCACCCGGAGTGGCCCACAGCTGGCACTGCCACCTCACACTCAGAGGAAGACTAAAAGAAGGCTTGGCACCACCCTTTCAAAGGCTCCTGTTGGTCATAGATGATCTATCCTATCTAATAAAGAGGGAATATGCTAATTGATCATCACTCCATCACAAAGATGGCTGCACCCACAGCTGAGGCCAAGTTCCCATAACAAGCCTTAACGAGCAATCAACAGGGACCTAAGGCTATGCCTCCCCCCACCCCCTGCCCCCATGGGGCTTGACATGGGACTTCAGGCCACACACCCCGCCCCAGTGCCAGGCTGGGGGACCTCAGACCGCACCCCCCACCTGGTGGGGCTTGACAGGGGACCTTAGGCTGCGCCCCCTGCCCAGCACTGGGCCAGGGGACCTGAGACTGCACCCCCCTGCCTGGCTGGGCTTGACAGGAGACCTCAGGCTATGCCCCCCCACCCAGTGGGGCTTGACGGGAGAACTCAAGGTGCACCCCCAGTGCTGGGTCAGGGGAACTTAGGCCATGCCCCCGCCCAGTGGGGCTTGATGGGGGACCTGAGGCTGTGCCCCCCACCCAGCGGGGCTTGACAGGGGATCTCAGGTCATGTCCCCCACCTGGTGGGGCTTGATGGAGGAACTCAAGGCATGCTCCCTGCCCCAGTCTGTGCTGGGGGACCTCAGGCTATGCCCCCTGCCTGGCAGGGCTCGACAAGGGTGGGACTGTCTGGTTCTGGATCTAGCCCAATGGGGGGGGGGAAGGGCTGGCGGGGTCTGGGTCTCACTCAATTTTGAGGTGCATGTGGGTGGGCAGAGACTTGACTCTGGGTCCCATGGTGTGCCCCAGACTCTGACAGGAGGAAGGTTTTCATATACATTTTACTAATTTTCTTTCATCTCTGACACTTTTATTATAGAGAAAGGGCAAATCGCAATATTAAATTATTTCCTCTAATTAATCCCCTTTTAAAGTGCATGAATTTCATGCACTGGGTCAGTAGTTAATTTATAAAGGCCCAGGTTTGAGATTCCAAAAGGAGCTGCCTGCACAGTATTGTGCTGCTTCAGGTAGGGATATTGGTTGAGAGATGCATTTAGGTAATTTTATTGGCTTTTCTGCTTCTACCCACTTGCTAGAGGCTATGTAATATAGTGAAAAGATTCTAGGCTTGAACCCGAGACCCCATTTTGTATCACTTGCTGTGTAATCTCATGTAAGTAATTTAATTCTCTATGCCTCAGTTCCCTCATCTGTACAATAGGGCCTCAACTCCTATTCTATCAACATTTTAGGGTTGCTGTTGAGGCTCAAAGAAATGATGTGCTTGCAAGCACTTTGGAAAAAGAAAATATTTGAAATAAAACAAGTTAGAAAACACAATAATGAAATACTTGTGCATACATTTTTTTCTGTGCTAAGGGCCAGCCTCACTGGGGCTTGGGAAATGAAACTGGTTGAGAGAAAATAGGCAAAGTGGGATATTTTTGTTCATAATGAAAGAAGATAGAGCAGGGTTTAATTAACTATTATATTTTGATTGCCTAGGTCAGTGGTCGGCAAACTGTGGCTCGTGAGCCACATGTGGCTTGTGAGTCACGGTTTGCTGTTCTGTTGACTAATGAGTTTGCCAACCACTGACCTAGACTCTCGATTTCAATAATTATAGGCTGTTGTTGTTCCTTGTGATTAAGCCCCTATCCCAGTGGTCGGCAAAATCATTAGTCAACAGAGCTGCAAACCACGGCGCGCGAGCCACATATGGCTCACGAGCTGCATTTTGCCGACCACTGGCCTAGGTGTATTTGTTCCTGGTATTTTACATGTTATCTAATTAAGTACTCTAAATAACCCTAGGGGGTAAATATTATTATGTTAGTTTTACAGATGAGTGACTAAGTAACAGGACCAATGTTGCACATTTAGGAAGTGGCAGGCCAAGATCTGAAAGTCAAGACTGTTTAACCACCAAGGCCAGTGAGGCCATCAGCTGACTCAGGCAGGAAAGAAGCGACCACCCAGGATGTCATACTCAGGTGGACTAGCTTATAAGACATGTAGACATTCATTCAGGGGCTCACAATAAGTCTTTAATTTGCCTATTCATCCATCTAATTCACAAACATTTTCTGAGCATGTCCCACATAACAGGACTTGTGCTAGATTTGTAATAAAACAATGAATAAAATACAGTTCCTGAAGGGTTTAAGAAACACCAGTACAGCGGAATAGCTTGTCACATGTTCCATTTATCCTCAGTTCAATTCTGTTAGGAAAATTGTTCCTATTGCTTGGCCAACATTAAAGTTTTAAACATTATTGTTCTGTAAAAATGACCCCACTTATGCTGCTTCCTGCCAGGGAATGGCATAAGTCCATAATAACTGAAGATCATATAACCCAATGATTTCATTTCAGAGGCAACTGCACAATGGTTTTGAAATGGCAATAATTGCCTATTGCTCTCAGGATTATCTTATTGTCTGGTTGTGGTTATAAAGACAGTGGGATTTTAAGAGGCCATTCAGTAAGAGTGACAGAAGGAACTACTTATATTTTTCTCTGAATGACTCTCAAAGTGAGAATCTAATTCAGAGCCCATAAAGGTCTGGAAGAACTTCTGTGATAACTTCAGAGTCCTTACAGCTGGAAGGAGACTGAGTTATATAGAACAGTACAGAAAACTAAAGGTGTGGCTCATACATCAGCAGAGTGTTGTTTCCTTTCAGAGGTCCTGATTGAAATGGAGGTGAGCTAGATGAGATTCACAATTAAAATAGCCACTGAAATGGTGTAGACATTAGCTAGTGTCATGGTCTCTCAGGAGGTTGCATTCAGTGTGTCAGGCTGTTGGACTGAAGGTCTCATTTCCTTGCTGGCTATTGGCTGGAGGCCTCCCTCAGACCCTGCCCTGTGGGCCTCTCCTCATGGCCGCTCACAATGTGGCAGTTGCTCTCACTCAGAATGAGTGGCAAGTGCAAGAATGAATGTGCCCAAGATGGAAGCCACAGTCCTTTTGGTAACATGATCTCATCACCACTGCCTAATTCTATTCTCTAGAGGCAAGTCACTACATCCAGCCCACATTCAAGCATTTAGGATTATATAAGGGTGTGAATACCAGGAGCTGGAATCATCGGCAACCATCTTAGAAACTGCCTATCACATTTAGGGAGGCCTCTCTGATGACATGACATCTGAATAGAAACCTAAAGGAAGTGAGGGAATGAGCATGGCTATTCAAGAGAAAAGCATTTTAGGCAGAGGAAATAGCTAGTGCAAAGCCTGAGGGAGGATGCCCTGGCTGGGTAGCTCAGTTGGTTAGAGTGTCGTCCCAGTATGCCAAGGTTGTGGGTTTGATACTCAGTCAGGGCACACACAGGAATCAACCAATGAATGAATAAATAAGTGGAATAACAAATTGATGTCTCTCTAAAAAGAAGGCTAAGGGAGGAATGGTGCAAGATGAAACCAGAGAGGTTTAGCACTGGATTAGATAATGTAGTTTTATGTGGGTCATTGTGAGGAATTTGGATTTTATTTATTTATTTACTTATTTTTATTGATTTCAGAGAGGAAGGGAGAGGGAGAGAGAGATAGAAACATCCTGATGAGAGAGAATCATTGATCGGCTGCCTCCTGCATGCCCCTTACTGGGGATCAAGCCCATAACCTGGGCATGTGCCCTTGATCAGGATCGAACCTGGGACCCTTTAGTCCACAGGCTGACACTCTATCCACTGAGCCAAACCAGCTAGAGCTGGATTTTATTTTGATTGAGAAGGCTTTGGAAAGTTTTGGGCAGAAGAGTGACATGACTTTTGTAAGAGGCCTACTTTGTTATGAATTTAGAGTTTGTAACGAGCACCTGCAGTGCTCATTAAAAAATAGATTTGGGAGGCTCCCTCTAGAATCTCAGGGTTTGGCATCTTGTGATCTTCATTTTTAGTGAAGATCACCCATGAGACTCACTACAAATGAATGAGTCTAGTATTTGAAAAACAATGTCCTCCCCTATGCACTTTATCTTACATTTAGTCAGGTCACTATTTGACTTAAGATATTAGAAATATGTTCTGTTTGTGTAACTCAAATGAGTATTTATTTATTTTTATTTTTTGGTTATCGTTTGTCCTGGAGGCATTCCTGTATTTCCCATTAGCCTTTTTATTCCCTGAAGTTTTTAAGAAAATCTGGGCAAAGAAAGTCTACACTCCCAAAGAATTGCAGTAAACACATCTCCCTTCCTAGGAACTTCACCAATTTTGAAATTCTCAGAATCCGCATGTTAGCTTCCCGAGGCCTCTGAAAATGAAGACAAAATTCATGCAGGTTCAGGAAGAATTCAATATTCCATGGATCACTGAGCTTCTCCATCAAGTTAGATCTGGTGGAGGGCTGGGGGTCCCCGGGCCACCTTTATCCCTTGCTCAAAGGCTCCACTGTTCAGCAGTATCTGGAGATTGTTCTTTTTTCGCCCTGAGATTTTGACCCTGGAAGCAGATATGTTTCAGGAAGAACAGTGCAGTGTAAAGGAACAGAGGCAGCGGCAATTTAAACTTAGGGTTCTTCCTGTTGAGCACCACACAGAAGCCGGGCCTCACTAGACTGAGGTTTTGGGAAGAGGCTTTTCTGAATTGTTGGTCTTTTTCTCCTCAACCACCCATTCTTTTCTTACAGCCCCCTTCTAACCCCTGCAGACTACTGTCCATGCCCCCTTTCTCTGGAATCTTCACCCTTTATCACAAGGGAAATTTTCACCCCCTTGGTCCTTTCTCACACCTTGTAAGCTCTAGAACCTTGATGCTAGTGGAGACTCTTGCTGTTTAGGCATTTTGGCTCCAGAAGTGAATGGGATGAGGTGAGATCTAATTCTGATAATTAAAGACTCCAATTCCAATCTTCCCTTTAGTGAGAGTTTTTTTTCCTAGTTTACTTAAGAAGCAGGAGACCATTGGCAACATTTTTCTTAAAGGTAGGCCAACATAGCTAACAGAAATATACAGAAATTATATGCCAGTTACTTCTATGTGTATTTATGTGTCCAAGGCTACTTGAACTGTGAAAGAGATTAAAACCATCATGAAAATGGTACTTGTAAGTCTACTTGTGGATGCATATTTAAATATAAGTTCCCTAAAATGCAGAAATGGTCAAAGCAATGGTGTAAACAGACAAAAAAATAAACACGTAGATACATAAACACAGAAAATCCCAGCAAAATCTTGTAAACCTAGGAGCTCCTGGGTCAACATTTATAGTTTCCCACCAAAGTAAAATCAAATCTGCATAAAAGTTGAGGGAGATAAAGGCTAGAATAGGTTGCAGGCTAGCTGGCAAATGTTCTGTGATGACAAAATGCCAAGTCTATAAGGTATAAGAAGACAGACAGAAATTGGACTTCCGCAAGGATGTCTCCACAAGAAAAGAAAGCTGCCTGCTGAGCATAACACTGACTTCAGCACCTTCTATTTGAGAACCTGTGGCCTTAGCATGCAGGCAATGAACAGTAACATCAGGTGTGGCAAAGGGGTGTGCATCATTCACCAGAGTGGGTACGTATTTAGATTGGAATTTTGTATCACCTGTAATTTATGTCAACTGTCCTCAATTTGGGGGCAATTTCCTTTTCCCATAATGCTTGTGGTTCTCCCGTTGGAAAAATCTCCAGAAAGACAAGTGATCTTTGATATCAATTTCATTAGTATATGATGTTACAGCTGATGGTGTGAGTGGGTAGTTTGCAATATTTTTTGATCGTTTGCAATATTAACTGAACTTTTCTTTTGCATATTTGTACCAAGTGACTCTTTGACCCAAAATGCAAATCTATGCAAAACAATGTGCAAGTTAACATCACTCAGTTGCTTAAAAATAACAGATTAAATAGAATAGGAACACTGGTTCTGCCATTGGAAAGCTTTAAAGTCTGGGCTGATTTCTTTGCCTGGTAATCACTCAAACAGGGTAAAGTTAGTTTCTTTTACCCTGTTTATCAAACAGGGTAAAGTTAGTTTCTTTTAATAATATGTGATTAAAACATACAAAATTCTAACCTTTCCTTTTTTTGGGACTAGAATTGTCAAATGTTTCCCAAATATACTTCTTTCTCTTAAAAGATACAGCAATGACACTAAGCAGACAGTAATTGTGGAATAATTAATGCTAGCAGGTGGATCCAGCAATTTCAGTTTGGAATCTCTGTTCCGAATAACCTTGAACTGCCTTGCCCTGTCCTACTCCCACTGCATCTCCCATCATGCCTGAGAACCACCCCCAACACTTGTAAATAGCACAGTGGACAATGATTTAATTTGCCTTTGAGGGCAGCTCTTAACTGCAAAGGGAGAAGACATTCTCAGATAAGCATATGTGTGTGTATATATATAATACACACACACACACACACACACACAATTTGTTTTCTTCAAACCTCATTCTCAAAGCTCTTTATTACCTGCTCAGTTCAATGCACCTTCTTTAATATTCTGCATTCCCATTTAGCACCTGCTTGTTAATTTCATTCAATTCTCAGCTAGTCTTTTAGCAAGTGAAGGCAACCCACGCAAGTGATATAAAAGGACTTTTCCTTTTTTTTTTTTTTCCTGCCTCTGATCCTTTTTCTAACACTAATCACATACCTACCATATGCTCTCCAAGACACTGGTTCCCATTCTTCTGTTAACTTTTCTTGTGTATCACTCAAGGTCAAGTTTCCTTTGTTCAGTTACAGACAATACCACTGGAGAGGAATAGGATGGTATGGAATGAATATCTGAAAGCAATACTTCCTGATTCCCGGGGAAGTGCCCCTTCACTTGTGCACACTGACAGTGGGAGGGAGGCCCTACCAAAGCATCATTAGTCATCCCGCTTTTCTTAGGTTGGCAGGTCTTCTTTTCCTACTAAGTTACATCCCTGATTGAAGGGCTACCTGACATTGTCTCAATTGTGTTTCTATTAAGGTTTTTTCTTTCCTAGTTCATTCTAACAGCTTTAAATTTTTATTTTTACATTACCAAGAAAAGAACTGTTTTTTCTCTCCTGATAAGTAGCTTGTAATTTCTCTAACTCTCAATTTTCTCCTCTGTTAAAAAAGAGAATTAGATTAAATCAATTCTAATGTTCCTTTCAGCACTGATGTTTTCTGAGTCAAGAGGTAAAATTGCCAGGAGAAAGATCTGGGCTCCTTCAGAGCTTGTCTGCACTCAGCAGTACAATAAGAAAAATGCCTGCTCAAAGCACCTCCCACTTGTTGAGCACCTAATACGATGAGTACTCTATTAGATCTTTACACACACATGGTTTCATGTCATTCCCAAAGCCACTCCAGGGGGTAGGCATTATTATTATGACTAAATCTGTTTTGTAGATGCAGGTAGTAAGACACAGAAAGGTTAGGTAGTTCTTTTAAGATCATAGGGTGACTGGCATAGCTGGAGTGCAGAAACCAAGCCCTCTGTGTTTAAACAGTCCGTTCCTCTACTTCACTGGCTGGTTAACATTGCCTGCCAATCTCTAAAAGCCAATTCACAGGCTTCCATCTTGGAATCAGAAGGTCTGGGATCCTGTTTTGTCTCTGTAGTTTATTAGGTCATCAGCCCAATTATGTAACCTCTTTGAGCTTCAGTTTTCTCATTTGTAAATAAAGAAAATAACACCTATCTTACAGTACTGTGATAAAAATGAAAAGATATAAGATGTGTGTCAGCAGTTGCCTGATTCTCTACTCTGCTTCTCTCTACAGTGGCCATCACTTAACCACTACCTGCAGGCTTGGCCCCAGCCCCGGTTTCAGAACCAATTCTTCCTCTGTGTGAAGGGTATAAAGACCTCTTGTTCAGTGGTTGGCAAACTGTGGCTCACAAGCCACATGTGGCTCTTTGGCCCCTTGAGTGTGGCTCTTCCACAAAATACCACGTGCAGGCGTGCACGTACAGTGCGATTGAAACTTTGTGGCCCATGCGCAGAAGTTGGTTTTCTTGAAAGAAATTTCAATCATTATACTGTTGATATTTGGCTCTGTTGACTAATGAGTTTGCCAACCACTGCTCTAGTTCAATGCTGAGAGGGATTACACATTGACCATGGTTCCTGCTGGTCCTGATGGCTCAGTTGTGGCAAGTAGGCCTCTATCCTAAATGCAGCATGGTGGAGTTGCTGAATGGGCCCTGGGATAGTGCTGTGTTTTAATCATAGCTCTGCCCTTCCTAATGAACTTGGGTAAGTTCCCTCACCCTGCTGTGACTCAATTTTCTCATCTGTGAAATGGGGAGAATAATAGTAGCTATTTCAGAGGTGTTGGAAGCTACCCATTGTCTTCACTATCAGAGAAGTGTAAACAAGGAGCCTGGAATGCTGGTGAACCTTGAGCCCTGGCAAGGGCCAGAGCTTTGCACTGATTGCTTAGTCGAGACAATGGTAGCTCAAGCAATTTCCTGACCAAATAGTCTCAGAGTAAATCTTTTCTAATATTTACTGGCCTTTAAGATAGTCTGTCTGTTACCAGAATTGCCTGCCTGACTAAGGGCTATATGTGTATCCAAAATTGAATAAAAGGTTGGCAAGGCCTGAGCACCAGGGAAGTCCTTCCTCTTGCGTTGGTCTCTCTGCATGGCCCCCCAATTTCCAAATTATTATTTCTTGTCTTGTCTCGTCATTTGCCCACAGCCCTTCTTCAGATCCTGAACCCTGAACCACGTGGGACATGGCTCACACACAGAGGGTTATTGTAAAGATTTAAATTTAAAAATGTAAAGTACGTATAACAGTACCTGGCAGATAGTGTCTATCATTGTTATAGACCTTAAGCGATTTATACTTTTTATTACTATACATAAAGACATCAATTATATACTTATATTATTACTAACACCAATTATGTCCCTGCTTGGTTGCCTCAGCTCTTCCCAGGTAACTTGCCCAGTCTCTCTGGGGCTGCAGCCATCATTGCAATCATGCCCTGGGGTGGAATTCCTGCCACTGAACCCTTCCCTGAGCTGGGGCCTTGCAATCTGCAATCTGCTGAGGAAATCCTTGATGTTGGCTGCCCTCCACATCGCTGAATATTGCTTGTTCCGGTTTCTCCATGACCGTGTCCTGGTGGTATATGTGGTTCCTCGGTGATGCAGGCCACTTGCCTAGACCAGTTGTTGCCATTGCATGTTCCCTGGAGCCTGTTTTGTGGCCCCTGCTGTGCCTTTCCCCATGACTAGGTCCTGAGCCATACAGTGTGTGTACTCAGAAGTTACCACGTCAGCTTGACACACCCTTATAAAATAACTTTGTAAAGCATTGTGCACATAAAATGGGTTTGAATCTCAGTACACAATGCAGGAGGTAAGAGATATTATATCTCTGCTTTTTTGTCAACAGCTTTATTGAGATATAATTCACAGACCATATAATTCACCATTTAAAGCATAAAACTTGATTTTTTTGTACATTAACGAGTTGTGTAAACCACTGAAAATCAATTTTTGAACATCTTCATCATATACCTGCCCCCAGCCAAACCAAACCAAACTCTGCTTCCTTTAGTTAACCCTTATTTTCCCAGCAACCATGAATCTACTTTATGTCTGAAGACTTGCTTATTATGGACATTTCTTATAACTGGAATCATACAATATGACAATATGTGGCCTTTTGTGACTTCTCTCACTTAGCATAATGTTTTTAAGGTTCATCCATGTTGTAGCATGTATCAATACTTCATTCCTTCTTATCACCAAATAATATTCACAATTCTCTACTTTTAACTCAATAGTTAATTTTAATTCTGTGCCCCCATTCCAAGGGACTAGTGAGAAATTCACCTTGTCATTCTTGGGGCTTCCCATTGGAGGCTGTGCCAAAATCCCAGGTTCTCAGCAGAGCTGAGATATCTCAGAGGCCCAGGAAGGCATTAGTCATCTGTCCACACAGGTTCCTGCTGAGATGCCACGTGTCTTCCTCTGTGTCTCCCCTCTGTCACCTCTAGACTGCCTTTGTTGTGGTTGGGGAAGTCTGGGCCGATGTTTGGCCTCTTGCTGCACTGATGGCCAGTCTCTCTGAGGTCCTGCTGTGTCCTGCACTGACAGGGAGTAAGGCAAGTCACCGGGGACCCTAGACTTGGACTCCTTCCCCAAGCCAGAGACACTCATTTTAGACTGGGGATATTTCTCCCCAGATTTAACAGATCCTCCTTAATGCCCTGAGGCTTTTGAAAACAAAGCTCAGGAATTCCAACCTCAGTACTTTCCCGTAGGCAGGGGAGCACAGAATGGGAATCTCCCAGGGGAAAAGCAAAAGGGGAAACACAGTTGACCTAAAAAAAGTAATCTGTGTCAGAGTTCATTCTCCTGGTTCAAATCTCTCTGCACAGAGAGGCATAGAGAGCATTGGAGATTTTATCCTACTACGCCTTCCTTATTTCCCACCCCAGGCCCTGCTGGCTTTCCGGTGCCACCAGCCACCTGCCACTGCTCCCTGACTGCTTTTAACTCCCACAAGCCACTGAGAGGACATGCCAGGCAAAAACCTGGCCTCCGCTGCTTGACTTTTTACTTTAATGAAACTCTCTTTTGTGGTGAAATAAAAAGGATCTCATCTATGCTAATAGAAATGTAGGATTTGCATTTCTGTTTTATATTTCTATTACACATTTTTCTACAGTTTTTTTTTTTTATTACATAGTTCTGTTATTTTTTTCTGTTGTGGCACAATGCACGGGAGAACGATCAGCAAGCACTCTGAGGGAGGAAAGTTTAACCTTTATTTAGCAGATCTGCTAGTCCAAGGGAATTCCAGATCCAAATCCTGAACTAAACTCGTGGGGAGGCTCTGGCCTCTATATCTCCCCCTGTGGCGGGCCCCTGAGGGTCTCTGCAGCTCTGCCCAAGTCAGTCAGAGTGGGGAAGTAAGACTACAGTTTTAACCAAATGCTGAATTAGGTTGCAAGCCCTGCCCCGCCATTTTCCTTTTCATTTCTATTATACATTTCTATGAAAACTATCAAGTGGACCAGGTTTTGGTCTCAGGATTTCTTGACACTTTTAAAAGTTATTGAGAATCCTAAAGAGCTTTTGTTTGAGTTCTACCTATAAATAAGAACCATAATTAGAAACCAAAACAGACATTTAAAAATGTTTATTATTAATTTGTTTGAAAATAATAAATCCATTACTGATAATATAAGTACCATTTTAATTAAAATATATTTATTTTCCAAAAGGAAAAAAAGATTAGTGCGTAGCATGTCATTGTTTTATTTTTTTTCCAATTTTTTAAATGTCTGAAAATAGAAGACAGCTGGACTCATATTGGCTTTATATTCAATCTGCTATATGTTATTTTTGTTGAAGAACATGAAGAAAATCTGGCATTGTAGAGATATACAGTTGAAAAGGGAGCAGTATTTTAATAGCCATTTTGGATAATTGTAGATGCTACCCAAACTTTAGCAAGAGGCAGTTTCTTAAAGGTTATTTGGCAACAAATATTGCCAGATATTGTCTTTGAAGTGACAGCCTCACTTTGTTTATTTTCAAAAAAGTGTCAACCAAATACCTAAATTGGAATACGTTGTTTTATCAAGTAAAACAGGTTTAGGTTTCATGAACAAAACGGTTAGTTCAGCTTGCAACCCAAATAATAACACAATCATTTTTTCTTGGAGACAACCCTGCTACTTCAATACGGAGTAGGAATGTTTTTTTTTTTAATCCTCACCCAAGGATGTGTTTATTGATTTTAGAGAGTGAGGAAGAGAGAGAGAAAGAAAGAAAACCATTGACTGGTTGCCCTCCATATGTGCCCTGATGGGGGATCAAACCTGCAACCTAGGTGTGTGCCCTGACCAGGAATCAAACCCGCAACCATTTTGGTGTACAGGGCGATGCTCCAACCAGCTGAGCCACCCGGCTGGGGCAGGAGCAGAAGTGTTCTGTGTGTCCAGTCTCTCACATAGAACATTACAAAAAACTTCACTGAAGTGTTGAGATTTAATGAAATTAACAATTCTTAATGGACATTCTTAAGTAAAACTTTTTTTCTCCTGTAGGAAACAGACCTCCATGATCCATCTTCAGCATAGTCAACTTTTAATGGAAACAGTTACTAAATTTGCCCAGGGCAAACAGAATGTAGGGAGGAGGGAAGAGGATATAAGAACAAAGAACTGTGTATGTGAAAACCCTCTAGGCACTCTCCTCCACTAGACAAGGGGAGGTGGAGATAACTAGAAAAGGCCTCAGCCCACTTAAAAAAAAAATGGCCCAATACGAGACAATAAGACCTAGGCAAAGTATGAGGAAACTATTAACCCCATAGTACTCAGCCAATGAGGAACAGAAGAGGGACTCTCATACCTTAAGGACAAATAGCCTATGATTGCTACTCCATGTGTACCTGTACAACCAGATGGACATCTGCTCTTGCAAGAACATATTAAAAGTCTCATTTTCACCACATTTCTGTCTCCAAGTCCATTATTTGAATTTGGACAGGTGAGCATTTCTCACATTTCCCTTCCTTCCTCCCTCGATCCCTCCCTCCCTCCCTTCCTCCCTTCCTCCTTCTTTAATTCATTCTTTCTTTCCTGTGTGGTGGATTAGAATGTGATGACTATTAGGTCATCGTTTGGTTCCACTGGTTGCCTTGTACTAAGGTGCTGCAGTAGGACCCAGTATTACTTTTGCACCATCAATATGTGTCCACATAGTGGAAAAGACAAATCAATATTTTGTTGTTGTTAATCCTCACCTAAGGATATTTTTCCCATTGATTTTTTAGAGAGAGTGGAAGGGAGGGGTAGAGACACACAGAGAGAAACATTGATGTGAGAAAGACACATTGATTGGTTGCCTCCTGCAAGTGCCCCAATTGATGCAGGGGATCGAGCCTACAACCGAGGTTCATGCTCTTGATTGGAAACAAACCGGAGAGCCTTCAGAGGGAAGGCTGATGCTCTAACCACTGAGTGGCAAATCATTTTTTAAAACATTATTATGAAAGTAATTTTGATCTCACAGATCCCCTGAGAGGATCACTGGCACTTTGCAGACCACACTTTGAGAAGGTGAAAAGCAGAGGAAATGGAAGGACCCAAAAAGAGTGTTTCCTGCTTCCCCAGTGTTTCTTGTTGCTGCCTCGCCTGTCCCAGCACCTGCAGGCTCTCCTCCTCTCCTGTCCTGGGCTGTCCATGATGCAACATGACAAAGCCTTCAAGAGCCCCAGGCACTGAACCTTTTGATTTGCTCGGCTACTGGCCTCTGTAGCACTGCTAGGAAAGGTGGTGGTCTGAGACTCTTTTTTTATTTCCTTCCAACTTGAAGAATTTACTAATGAAAATACTGTATAACCCTATAAAATATCCAAATTGCTGAATAAACCATCTAGAAATAGAACTGACCAGGAATGTATACGCTTCCCCTTGTGGTTCTGAAAATATCTGCTCCTTAAAAAGGCTGTACTGATTACTTGGGATATTTTTCCTACACACTTTATTTTCAGTGGATTGTAATTGAAGAGTTTGGAATAAGAATCCCTGGCTTTCTATGTTGTCCATGGGAATAGCCTGAAGGATGGTCTTTCCTTAGCGATACCACATGTAAATAGATCTGGAAGCTTTGAACTGTGAGTCTATTGGGCTCCCTTCCAAACATCTGAGGGTTGTTGTATATAAAAACATGACACTTGGTAACTTGTATCAAGGTTCTAATCCTTCATTATGTTACTATAACTAGCTTAAAGAGTATATTTAGTAAGCAAAATATTTACCTGTGATAGAGGATAATAGAATTAAGTACATTTGGTTATTTCTGAGTCAAATATGCTAGAATAAGCTTTTATAAATCTAAAATTCTGTGTGTGTTTTTTAAATTTTAGACAAGAAAATTATATGTTTCTAGAGTCATATACTTTGGCAGATTTCTAGGAGTCCAAGACTGTGTTGCTGTTTTTTAAAAAATTCATCTCTTTATTAAAAACAATATTTATCAAGGGCCTACTCTGTGCCAAAAATTGTTCTAGAGATGGGAATGGAGCAGTGAATAAGACAGTCTCTGCAGTCATGAAGCTTATAATCTAGAAGGGGAGATGGAAAATAACAAGTGAACAACTAAATAAGCAAGAACATTTTAGATAATGTCAAGCATATGAAGGAAATAATGCAGGGTACAGCGATAATGAATCACAGCGGAAAGAAGGGTGGTCAGAGGAGACCTCCGCAGGGAGGGGATATTTGACCTGAGACCTGAGTAATGGCCAGGAGCCAACCCTGGGGAGAGCCAGGTGGGAAAGCCCTGGAAGCCAAGGAAACTGCAAGGACAGAGGCCCTGAGGTGGGAATACATTTGTGGGTTTTGAGAAATGGAGCAAAGGTGTACAATTTGAGTGCAGGGAGCAAGCAGGAAAAGGGTACAAGATAAGGTCAGGTAATAAAGAGCCTTGTAAGCCATAGGCAGGCATCTGGATTTTATTATAGATAAATGAGAAAAGCAACTGAAAGGTTTTAAAATAAGGAGTGACATGACCTATTGGATTGTAGCGGTGCAAGATTGCAACAGGGACAATAGATGGTAGGTTGTGGTAATGAGTTGGTTGGATGGTGGAAATGGAGAGAAGATGGGTTAGAAGAAAGATATAGTGTAGAGGTAGAACCAAAAGGAAAGCATCAAGAATATTTTTGTTTTTTTCTGCTTGAGCTCCTGGATGGATGGTGAAGGTAGAAGTTGATAGGTGTATGATGGAAAGGAATAGGTCTAAGAGGTGAGTGAGGGGGTCATAAAGTGCTCTTTGAAAATGGAAATAATAATTTGTGTTTTGGAAGCTCACAGGGGTCCTCAAACTACGGCCCGTCGGCCACATGCGGCCCGCCGAGGACACTTATCCGGCCCGCCGGGTTCCGCAGCCTGTCCTGCTTAGCAGCTAACTCCTCCCGGGCCCGCAGTGCGCATAGGAATTTGTTCATAGTTTTTTTTTAAACTATAGTCCAGCCCTCCAACGGTCTGAGGGACAGTGAACTGGCCCCTTGTTTAAAAAGTTTGAGGACCCCTGCATCAGGTAGGATTGAGTTCAGCTTCAAGGAACCAAAAACCTGACAAACTGTATCTAAGCAATCAATCAATGAATTGATGAATTGATAAATTGATTTGTTTCCCCCAGAGCAAGGATTTCAAAAGATAGCTGGATAGTATGAAAGCTCATGGATGCCAATGAGATCTTAGGGACATTCTTCTTGGCGCTCTTATCCGTGTCTTTTATTCTCATCATTAAGAGGTGTGATGCAGCTTCAGGCATAACATCAGCACTCCAGACAGGAGAAGGGGTAGTGCCTGTCAGTAAAGCAAACACTTTTTTAGAAATCCCCAGAAGACCTCCAATTTTATCTCATTGATTAAAATTAGAGATGGTCAGTGACCACCTCTAGCTGCAAGGGAGACTGAGCTTTTTAGTTGGACACATTAGTTTACTGAACAAAATGCCCCATTTTAATAAGGAGTAAGGAGGTGAATGGATATTATGAAGGCAAGCAACCAGCAATGTCACCAAGGACACATTAAGTTTAAGGTCTTGGTTGAACTTTTGAATGATAACGTTAAGTAAGGTTGGAAATACAAGCCTGCATTTTGATGGTAACAGTTTGGGAGTCATTAGCATATAGAGTATATTTAAAGCCAAGAGGACTGATGATATCAACTAGGGTTAGAGTTGGAAACTTGTCATTTTTGTATTATTGTTACCTGCTTTAATTAATTTTATTCAACAAACTTAAAAAAATATTTGTTATTGATTTCTTTCTTTTAGAGAGAGAGAGAGAAGGAAGAGGGAGAGAGAAACATTGACATGAGAGCAAAACATCAATTGGCTACTGGGGATTGAGCCTGCAACTCAGGTATGTGCTCTAACTGTGAATCAAACTGGCAACGTTTCGGTGCTCTGGGTGATGCCCAACCGACTGAGCCACACCAGCCAGGGCTCAACCACCTTTTAATAGACCCTTTCTGTGTGTCAGAAACTGTTTCAGACCCTTAGGGCATTAAGATGAAAGTGTATCTCCTGCTTTCAAAAAGCTTAGACATAGAACAAAGGAAAAATCAGTTTTATTAGATGATTCACTACAATACTAGTACATATAAAAATTAACTTATTTATGTAAATATGTAGTAGTCTGTCTGAATTATGACAGTAACCCTACTACAGATTCACTTTTTAAATGAGAATTTCAGTAATTTACCTTGAGTAATTTGATATTCACCTGTCTACAATATACATTTGCATATTTTAATTTGGAAATGCATTAAGAAAAGCCTGAGTTTTTTTAAATATAACTAAACAATAATCTTAGTAAATTTGCTGTTAAAATTAACGTAATGCATTATGAAATCATAAATTAACTTTGCAATTTTGAATTGGAAGATCAAGGAATTTTTGTCCGAATAATTTAGAGTGGGGCTAAATAGTGATTTATTGACTTAATTGCTACCTGTAATTTCAGTTGGAAGTCTTATAGGTGTTTCAAACTTATTATGTCCCAAATTAAGTTCTTTATTTCTTACCCACCTCTCATTCTTCCCCCTGCATCGTGTTTTTCTGTATTATTTTGAAGTGAATGGTACTACTATTCTTTTGGCTCAAGCCAGAACTCTAGTTATCATTCTAGACAGCCATCTTCCTCATTCCACTCTATCAGTAAAACTTACAGATTTTTGCCTCCTAAATATTTCTCAAATCTTTCCATCTCCTCCATCTTTATCATCGTAGTCATACTCCTTTAAAATCTGTCTCTATAGCTATAATGATCTCACTAAACTAAACTGTCCAATTCATAACTTTGATTAAAATCTGGAAAAATGTCTCCCAGCATTCTTTAAAAGAGGTGTCCTGTGTAAAATCAATTTAAAAAATATTGGACTAACCTGAGATAAAGAGGTGCTTTTATTGCAGGACTCCTGAGTCTTCAATACGCTCATGTATGTATTGCGAATCAATAAGCAGGGGTAAAATTGAGGAAATTTCCAAACATAAGTCACACTGAAGCTATTATTTTGAGGAATACCAAGAACATTCCATGAAGTACCTGTATGAATACTATAGGTATTTATATAACTTGGCTTAGGAAATTTGGTCTACAGGAAGAAATGTAGTTATCTTAATGTGGTATCAAAAGCTTCCCATGACCTTGTCCTGACCTTCCTCATAAGCCTTATTTTCGACCACTCCCCTCCTTGAACTTCATGTCTAATAATAGCAAACCATATCCAGCTCCTGTACACAGCACACGCCCTGTGGTTTTGCTCAAGCTCCTCCCTGGCTAAATCTACTCATCTCTCAACTCTCAGCTCAGGGACCTTCCTTGAATTCCAGGCTGAGATAGGTGCCGCTCTTCTGAGCTCCACTTACCACAACACAGAGTGGGATTAACCTGTTTATGTGTCTTTTCCCCCTAGATTATTGGGGAAACCAGTACAGAGACCACACTGTGGTGATGATGATGATGATAGCTAAGTTTATTTCACTCACTAAGTTTATTTCAGACTCTGTTTATGAATTATTTTATTTAATATTCACAAAACCTTCATGAAGTATTATTAATATCCTCATTTCACAGATAAGGAAGCTAGGGTTTAGAAAGGCTGAGAACTTGCCTGAAGCTGTAAAGGTAGTGAATACTAAGCTGGGGTGTGAGTTTAGACAGCCTGACTTCTGAGGCTGCACTTTGTACCACTGTATCTACAATACCCATATGATACCTGGTAGTGGACATAATAAATGCTTTTTATCTAAACTCAGTGTGTGTGTGTGTGTGTGTGTGTGTGTGTCTTAAAACTACTAGCACTGAGGAAGCTGGATATGGTGTAGGAAAGCGTAGCATTTGCTGTTAAATTTCATTTAAGACAAAAGTGGCAGTGGGAAGGAAGCAAGGCAGGGACAATCAGCTCATGTACCAAATTACTCCAGTTTTTGTGTTGTCTTAGACATATGCTCTGGGGATGGCCACCCCTGTTTCATATCTGTGTTAGTCTTTGCAGAATAAAAAGCATATGATTGTTTAACAGGAATTATTAGCCTTGTCACCTAATTGAGAAATATCTAATAGATCTTTCATTCAAAACCCAATGGGAATTTCTAGTTAGAAATAAGTGTGGGAAATATTTAATCTAAAAATATTTTCATAGACAAAGAATATATATGTGTTCATGAGAGACATTGAATATTCAATGAAATTTTGTGAGTATAAGTGGAACAGTTATCCTGGGCCTAGAATAGTTGACAGTTGCTTTTGAGAGTTGCAAAATAAGTTTATGACAGTTTCTGCATTTTAGAATTTTGGTATGTGGCTTGGGAGATTCTGATGTTTCTTATAGTAAGTCTCTAAATTTGTATTTTTAAAAATAAGGACAAATTCAAATATATTATTTTGTAGTACCCTATGAGGATCACAGGTCATCATGGTATGATTATAATTTGAAATACAAGTAAGAAATATGTGGAGTCATGATCTCTGTAATCCTATTCTTTGCTTCTTAATTAAATGTTGCAGATAATAGAAACATTGAAGAAAGATAATTAGCTTATGAATGATGAAAAATAATTGTTAACTCCCATAATATATGTTTTATGATTTTATTTCAAAACTGGCTATTTCATGGTAGATCAAATTAGTCATTGTTTAGAATAGAGACCTGTATGAATTTCTATTCCCAATTAACTATAAATGGGAGCCCTTGCAAACTGGGTTTCCCTTCTGTTTAATATGTGCTATGTCACTTTTAATAAGTTATTTTCCTTATATCAAACTTCTTTCATTATAAAAGAAAAGGTTTCCCAATTCCCATTCCCTCCCCCTCTACTCCCCCTTGAGAATTAAACAGTCATTTGCAAGTTGTAGCCTGGGATTTATTGGAATTCTCACTGTGGGCACATTCTTTCTTCATACTCAGCTCTCTCCCTTAAGCATATGTGTTTTCAATGAACATCTATTCATTTACCTGGGAAAGAGCTCTCAACACCATTAGAGTCAGTAAATCCAGTTGTCTCATTTTTCAATCTCAGCTATTGTTCGGATCATGTGCTAATGCTCATATAAATAAGGGATCCAGAAAATACTGCTGTAATGTAATTTCTTTATTCTTGTGTGAGACCATAGCATGAAACAATAGTCCTGGGGGTGGTGGGGGCGGGGGGGGGGGCGGCGGGGGAGAGCTCTGTACTTACAAGAAGGAAAAACAGAAGTTTTGATTTTGTCTTTAGCTAAATGTTATAAAACTTTAAACCTTAAATTTGAATAATTGTTGCAGATGGGTTAAATAAAATCCAACAACTCACAGTATTTTTCCTGTCTCTATTCACTAGTGAACTACAGAAGCCCAAAAGAAAAAAAAAGTTCTAAAAAAGACATAACATTTGGTTTAGAGCAGTGGTCAGCAAACTCATTAGTCAACAGAGCCAAATATCAACAGTACGACAATTGAAATTTCTTTTGAGCGTCAAAATTTTTAAACTTAAACTTCTAACACCACTTCTTCAAAATAGACTTGCCAGGTTGTAGTATTTTGTGGAAGAGCCACACTCAAGGGGCCAAAGAGCCGCATGTGGCTCGCGAGCCGCAGTTTGCCGACCACTGGGTTAGGGTATAAGTAATAGTTCCTTTTTGTCCTGCCCCCAAATTATTTATAGGCTCTGGGCCTCTGAACCAAGGACTGCAAGGCAGCTTTAATTTTTTATCAGAAGGCAGTGGTCTCCCCTCTTCTTTGTCTTTCTTATCTTGTTGGCAAATGCTTCTGTGGTGACCCAATTCTGCTTCCTGTTTAAACTGTATAAACGATTCACTTGATTCAATATGTAGTTTTTGATCTTATTTGCAAATATATAATTGAGAATGATTCCATTCATTAGCTTATTCCTTTTTCCTCTGCTGACCAAATTTGGATAATTTCATTGTTAACTTTGGATGAGGGAAAAGAGGAATTCTTTGAAGCTCCGTCTTCTCATGATTTTATGGGTCTGATATGAAGGTAGAAGCATGGCTTGGCTGACTCGATGCCCTTTTCCAGATCTCTCCACCTTGCTGACCTCCACAACAGAGAATGGAAAAGCTAAACAGTCACTGTTCTAATCTCTCCCAAAGCAAGGGGCAGCTCTCTGACAGGGTTCTAGCCAAGAACTCTGAAGCATAAGTGGAATTCTGCTGAGGAGGGTTTGTGGAAGGGCCTTTTACTTCCTGATACAAAAAACTAGAAGCTGCTGACATGACTCCGTCCGCTTTTTTGGGGTCTTGAACATAGTTACAATGTCTGGATCTAAAACAGTCATCTTGAGACTTTGAGACCATAAACCAATGTACTAGAAATGGTAGTACAGGATTGTATTTTTATATTAAATTAATTATATTTTGTTATGCTATATTGTATTATATTTTTATTATATCATGGAGCCCCACATAATACAGAACTTCTTCTCTCTAGACATCCTATCTAATAAAAGAGAAACATGCAAACTGACTGTACCTCTGCTACGCCCACAAGCCATGCCCACCAGCCAATCAGGAGCGAGTATGCAAATTAACCCAACCAAGATGGCAGTTAATTTGCATATGCAGGTGCAGAGCAAAGACTGAAGACAGTGTAGAAGGTAGCCAAGCGCTGCAGAAGGAAGCAAAGCTCTGGAGAAGCAAGCCGGGAGGCGGAGAAGGGAGGGAAGCAGGAGGAGTGGTAGAGATGGGAGGGAAGCAGGCGGGGCAGCGGAGACAGCTGCAGGAAGCCCTGTTCTTGCAGGAATCTTCCTGCAATGGGCCTCTAGTTATCTATAATAATAAAAGCATAATATGCTAATCAGACCAGATGTCCTTCTGGATGTCCTTCCTTCCAGACAAAGCCGCAGTGGGTGAGGGCCGAGGCAGAGGGAGCCAAGGCAGAGGGGGTAGAGGCCCCTGGCCTTGGCAGCAGCAGATGGGGGCCGGGGCCAAGGCCCTTGCACGAATTTTGTGCACCGGGCCTCTAGTACATAGATACAAAATTTGTGCACTCTGGGGGAGGGTTCCCTCAGCCTGGATTGCGAGAGGGTGCAGGCCAGGTTGAGGGACCCCACTGGTGCATGATCAGGCTGGGGAGGGATGTGGGAGGTGGACCAGCCGGGGAGGGACATCGGGAGGGCTCCAGGGTATGTCCAGCCTGTCTCACTCAGTCCTGATTGGTTGTACCCCAGCAACAAGCTAACCTACCGGTCGGAGTGTCTGCCCCCTGGTGGTCAGTGCACATCCTAGCGACTGGTAAACTGGTTGACTGTCTGCCCCCTGGTGGTCAGCGCACATCATAGCAAGCGGTTGAGTGGCCTTAGCATATCATTAGTATATTATGCTCTGATTGGTTGAATAGATGACCAGATGACTGGACATTTAGCATATTAGGCTTTTATCATTTACTAGAGGCCCAGTGCATGAAATTCGTGCACTGGGGGTGGGGTGTGGGGGGAGTGTCCCTCAGCCCAGCCTGCACCCTCTCCAACCTGGGACCTCTTGAGGGACGTCTGACTGCCCGTTTAGGCCCGATCCCACCAAGATTGGGCCTAAACGGGCAGTCGGACATCCCTCTCACAATCCAGGACTGCTGGCTCCCAACTGCTTGCCTGCCTGCCTTCCTGATTGCCCTAACCACTTCTGCCTTCCAGCCTGATCACCCCCTAACCACTCCCCTGCCAGCCTGATTGATGCCTAACTGCTCCCCTGCCAGCCTCTTTGCCCCTAACTGCCCTTCCCTGCAGGCCCGGTCGCCCCCAACTTTCCTCCTCTGCCAGCCTGGTCACCCCCAACTGCTCTCCCTTGCAGGCCTGCCCCCCCAACTGCCCTCCCCTGCAGGCCTGGTCTCCCCCAACTGCCCTCCTCTGCTGGTCTGGTCACCCCTAACTGCCCTCCCTGCTTGCCTGATCGCCCACAACTGCCCTCCCCTGCAGGCCTGGTCTCCTCCAACTGCCTTCTCCTGCAGTCCTGCCCCCCCCCCCCAACTGCCTTCCCCTGCAGGCCTGGGTGTTGCCCAACTGTCCTCCACTGCAGGCCTGGTCCCTCCCCAACTGCCCTCCACTGCAGGCCTGGTCCCCCCAACTGCTCTCCCCTGCAGGCCTGCCCCCCCTATTGCCCTCCCCTGCTGACCTGGTCTCCCCCAACTTCCCTCTGCTGGCCCAGTCACCCCTAACTGCCCTCCCTGCTTGCCTGATCGCCCCCAACTGCCCTCTCCTGCAGTCCTGGTCCCCCCCAACTGCCCTTCCTTGTTGGCCTGGTCTCCCCCAACTGCCCTCCTCACCCCTAACTGCCCTCCCCTGCAGGCCATCTTGTGGCGGCCATCTTGTGTCCACATGGGGGTAGCCATCTTGTGTGTTGGAGTGACGGTCAATTTGCATATTACTCTTTTATTAGATAGGATAATAATAAAAGCCTAATATGCTAATTAGACCATACATCCTTCTGTATGTCCTTCCAGACAACCTTCCAGATGAAGCTGGGGATGCAAGGGAAGCCCAGGACCTCGGTGCCTACTGGCAGCTGGAGGGAAGCCCAGGTCCTGGGTGCTAGAAGGAAACTGGTGCCGGCAGCCAGGGGAAGGAAGGCCTACTCTTGTATGAATTTTGTACACCAGGCCTCTAGTATAGAATATAAAAGCCTAAGCGACCAAACTACCGAACAACCGGTCGCTATGATGCGCACTGACCACCAAGCAAATGCTCAATGCAGGAGCTCTACCTGCCAATACTGAGTCAGGCTCTCAAGTCTGCATATTTAACAAGCTCCTTATGGAGGCAGCTGATGCTCCATCTCAAGATCAAGGTGCAGAGAGCTAGTTAATTTTGACACTATCTACATCATGTTTAGAATTTCTTCTTAGGGATGGGAATATCTTTTCACTCTCACAGTTTGGAAACCAGCCTGGCAGCAGCCGCTCACTCCCTCAGTAGTCCTGCAGGTCTAATCTCTGAAGAACGGGCCAGGCACCCACAGACCAGTATCACTGGCACAATCCAGACAGCACCACCAGTCTCCTGGAAGTCGGCCTTGGGCACTGCGGCTGCTCCCCCTCCTGAGATGCTACGCAAGGAAGAAACAATATAAAAGTGGCTGCCAGGTGGCTCCCGACAACCCGTGAGAACGTCTGTGGATGGATCTGATCCTGGGCCATCCTGGAGGACCAATTGGGACCCAGCCCCCTCACCTCCCTCAGGAAGGGTGCCAAATTCAGGGCTCACAGCTGGCGAGTGCTGCTGTGGTAGCATGAGCCTCTCCTGATCAGGACTGACTGGGCACAAGCCTGTGGCAGGTGCAGCGGGGCTGGGATGAGTGGGAATGGCAGGTGTAACTGGACTGTGGATTTTGGCTCAATCCCTGCAGGCCATGCCAAGAGACCCCATCTGCGCACGAATTCATGCACTGGGCCTCTAGTATACAAATAAACCTCTATGTGATGAATTTAAGAGATGGCTACAAATTCTTTGACACTCTTCTCATGAAAATATGTAGTATAGTTTCCCTTTTCTTTCTTTTTCTTTTCTTTTTTAAAAAAAATGAATCTTTATTGTTCAGATTATTACAGTTGTTCCTCTTCCCCCCCCCCCCCCCCCATAGCTCCCCTCCACCCGGTACCCACCCCACCCCCTGCCCTTACCCCACCACACTGTCCTCATCCACAGGTGTATGATTTTTGTCCAGTCTCTCCTCACACTCCCCACACCCCCTTCCCCTGAGAATTATCAGTCCATTTCCTTTCTATGCCCCTGATTCTATTATATTCACCAGTTTATTCTGTTCATCAGATTTTTTATTCACTTGATTTTTAGATTCACTTGTTGATAGATATGTATTTGTTGTTGCTTTGTTGTGCATAATTTTTATCTTTACCTTTTTCTTCTTCTTCCTCTTCTTAAAGAATACCCTTCAGCATTTCATATAATACTGGTTTGGCATTTCATATCATACTGGTTTGGCAGTGATGAACTCCTTTAGCTTTTTCTTATCTGTGAAGCTCTTTATCTGCCCTTCAATTCTGAATGATAGCTTTGCTGGGTAGAGTAATCTTGGTTGTAGGTTTTTGCTATTCATCACTGTGAATATTTCTTGCCACTCCCTTCTCGCCTGCATAGTTTCTGTTGAGAAATCAGCTGACAGTTGTATGGGTGCTCCCTTGTAGGTAACTAACTGTTTTTCTCTTGCTGCTTTTAATATTCGCTCTTTGTCTTTTACCCTTGGCATTTTAATTATGTTGTGTCTTGGTGTGGTCCTCTTGGGATTCCTTTTGTTTGGGGTTCTGTGCACTTCCTGGACTTGTAAGTCTATTTTTTTCACCAGGTGGGGGAAGTTTTCTGTCATTATTTCTTCAAATAGGTTTGCAATATCTCGCTCTCTCTCTTCTTCTGGCACCCCATAATTCGGATGTTGATACACTGCAAGTTGTCCCAGAGGCTCCTTAACACTATCTTCATATTTTTGGATTCTTTTTGTTTTTCTGGTTGGGTGTTTTTTGTTTCTTCGCATTTCAAATCTTTTACTTGATTATTGCGATCCTCTAGTCTGCTGTTGGATCTCTGTATATTATTCTTTATTTCAGTCTGTGTATGCTTAATTTCTAGTTGGTCCTTTTTCATATCCTTGAGGGTCTCACTAAATTTCTCAGAGATTTCTAGAAGATTCTTGAGTAACCTTATAACTGTGGTTTTGAACTATATATTCAGTAGTTTGCTTTCCTCCATTTCTGTCATTTGTGACCTGTTTCTTTGTCTCCGGATTTTGGCTGCTTCCCTGTGTTGATAGAGTGGCTTTGTGTGCTAGGTGTCTTATAGGGCCCAGTGGCTCAGCCTCCCTAATTACCTGAGGTGGATACTCTTGGTGTACCCCTTTGTGGGCTGTGTGCACAGTCTTGTTGTAGTTAAGCCTTGATTGCTGTTGGTATCACTGGGAGGAATTGACCTCCAGGCTAATTGGCTATGAGGATCAGCTGTGTCTACAATGGGAGAACTTCTGGGCTGGAGACACCCTTATGGGGCAAGACTTGCTTCAGTGGGGCTTTGGTGCTCACTGAGTCTACCCCCTGAGTGTGTCTCTTATGGATGTGAAGAGTTATAATCTGGATGGACTTACTCTGACCACTGGGTACACTGGCTCTTGCATTTCCAAGGAGGTGCAAAGTCAGCCACTGCCTGAGGCCACCCAGCAGGAACTACTGAGACATCTGCAGATTCCTCCTCTTTTTTGGGGGTTTGGAGGTGTCCAGATGAGGCCCAGCTATGAAGCAATGTAAGCTGCTGTCCAGCCTTGGGCCTTCTTTTGGAGGCTCTGTGGCTCTCTGACCCATCTGCAGTTTGTTAGGTTTTAGATTGCAAAAGGCCAGGCCATTCATATGCAAAAGCCTCTGTGCACAGCTTAGGGCGGGGGTTGTAAATTGGGTGGGGCGGGGTCTCAGGAAGTCACCAGGGCAGAGCAAATAGCAGTGGCTGACCGTCAGCCCTGCCCCGAAAAGGTCCCCAGGTCTCTGTGTCCCACAGCACTGTGCAGGAACAATGATCATTGCAAGCACCTCTGAGAGAAAGCCACTCTCATGTTCTGGCCCGATGCCAGACAGTCCAGTTTCTCCCTGTATGAGTCTGGGTCCCCAGAATCTTGCCTGGAACTGGAGTTCAGAGCAGTTGGGAGCTTGTATCTCCCTCCCAACTGAAAAAGACAACAGCTACCCAGTTGACAGCCCCTTTTCGGGTGTGCCTTCGTACCTCCGCACTTCACTTCCGCACCTCCTCCCAGTCTCAGTGTGTTTTTCTCTTTCTTTCTATTTGTATAACTTCCACTCAGCCAGCCTTCTCATGGTTCTGGATGATATTTGTTTTGTCTTTTAGTTGTAGTTTTGATGTGGTTGTGTGTGGCAGCAAGTTCAGGTGTCTACCTATGCCGCCATCTTGGTTCTCCTCCTCTTTTTTTTCTTTTTCTCATTTCTTTATTTTTAGTTTCTCTTCTCTTGAATATAGGCCAGCCTATATTCATGATTTGGGTCTAACAAACAATGCAGTAGGAATGACACTGCGTGAGTCCCCACACTAGATCATAAAAGGGGATACAGTTCTGCGTTCTTGCGACTTGAGAGCCTTGAGTTGACGTATCAAAAGTGAGCCTACACTGAAGCTGCTGTGCTGGAGGAACCACGTAAGAGACCACACAGAGACAGAGATGCCAGAGGAGCCCCAGCTGGACTAGACCCCCACTGTCTTGGTTTTCCCATCAACAGCAGACAAAGGTGAACAGACCAATCTTCAGATGATTCTGTCCCACAGTCTCCAAGCTGCCCAGCTGATGCCAAGGGGAGCAGATAAGGCCCTCCAAAACTGCAGACTCATGAACAAAATAAATATTATTTAAAATCACTAAATTTTGAGGATGATTTGGTATGTAGCAATAGAAAATTGGAGCAGCCTATTTTTTTATACTACTGTAATTAGGATGTTTTGTTAGGTGAAGCTAAAAGCATCCCTATCTGAAACACTTAGCAGTAGAAAAGATGAAAAGAAATTGCTAAAACGATCCTTTTAAATTACTAGATGTGCTGATTATCCATTCTAGTCCTCTCTTAACCTGGCTGTGGTAATCAAGTTACCTATAGTACGGATGCCACAGTTTTCCATTGAAGTCGATATTGATTTAGTTACATAAAGGTTTTATTTACAATAAGACTGAGCTAGCAGAAATGTAGAAAAGGAGACATTTCCATTCAGGGCACCATGTTGCTGTTTTCCTGCTCTTTTGGCATTTTGGAAAAACAAAAACAGCATGGATAGGTGCCTCACCAGCCAGTAAAGCTTGTCTGAGTCCCCAGTTTCATCAAAATCCCACCAGTGTTTAAGGCAATTTTCTAAATTAAATGCTGCTGGCGTTTGTCAGCTTTGTTTCTTCACTGACATTTGCAGCTTTTTAAATAGATGAATATTTAATGCAATATTTAATAGGCCAGATTCTTTGAAGCAAATTCCACTAGTTAGTTCCCACTTTTTAAAGCGTGGATGGTCACTAATTATTATTAGAATTTATTTAAAGGTTTTAATCATAAACTCATTTATAAATCCAATATATAGAAGCTAATAAAATTATTTTAAATTAATATTCATATCTTTATATGGAAGCTGCAGAATAAGTTTAAAAAAATCTTTCATTTCAAAGTAACATAATTCTATTTTCAGGGATAGAAATTCCTAATCAGCTTTGCAATATAGTTTGGACAATGTTTTTTTGTCCCATTGCACTGAAATTTTAAAGCCGAAGGAACAAATGTAACTCTTGAAAGCTGGTTGCACAAAGGCCAATTTTATTTGTGTGTGTTTATTTACTCAGTGTTCACATCCTTAGACTGTTGGCAAATGCACAGCGAGGTGGAGCAGCACATGTGTCATTGTACTGATGTTATGGGACGGGATGGGTGTGGACACTGACTGGGGCAGCAGAGGGGTCCTTGCAAAGAGAAGTTCTGTAAGTGATATCATATGCAGAAGCAGCCTCTGGGGTTTAAAAATAACTGGGCTGGGAGTGTCAGCCTTTCTTGGATCTGATTCCTTGACTTACTATCCGTAAGGGTCAGACCCATATTCCTGGGTGGGCTGGAGAGTCTGTGTAAATGCGCTCAGATCCTAATAGCAACTCTCCATAATAGCGCAAAGAGCCTGGGAATGCTATTGTATCTCAGGGCAGCAAGGTGCTGCATGCAAAAGCTGAACCAACATCTCAGTGAGAAGCCAAAACAGGACAGATGGTTTATGCTGCGCCTCAAATGTGGTTGTTTCCAGCATAGTTTCCTTAAATGAACAGGAAACAGAAAAAAACAGAGAAGATGACTGCTTTTGCATGGCAGTTCCAAAGCAGATTAAAACGAGCACTAATTTCCCACTCTGTCCTTCCTCTCCCTACCCAGTGTTTTTGGGGGAACTGAATTATTGATGCATGAGACATGTCTTATATTCACGCTACCTGGTATTTTTATTTTTGTCACTTATGAAAAACAAGCTGTCATTAAATAGCTACCCTGGTGTCAGGGACTCCTTGGGGGTCAGTATCATAATTTATTTGGCACCGAGGTCCCATCTAGCACCTGAGAAAATATACCATCAGTGGACAGTCAAATAAGACCATGGGAGTGGTGGGAGTAGGGTGAAATTTCACAAAGTTCAGAACACAACATAAATACATATTAGGTCCTCCATTTGCCTGTGGTAGCCTGACCCCTGAGCACACTAGCCTGTCAAGTATCTCTTGAGATCCTCATTGGGGAGAAGCAGGTATTTCTGTTTCAGACACTGTGCACTCTGAGTCTCATTCACTGCTCCTCTGGATCAGAACCCTTAGCTTCACTCCCCAGCTCCTTCCATGCCTTCTCCAAGCTAATGCCTTTCCTTGACTTTCCCAGATGCCTGTGACACTTCCCTTATCTTCCCCCACCTACTTGGTATTAGCAGGTAGAGCTCATCAATTCCTCTCTAATGCTAGTGCGTCTTCCTGAAGTCCTACACGCCACCAGAAACCAGAGAACAGTCTCTCATCCATTTAAATGATGGCTTTTAGAAGCATAGCCCATTCAAGCTGACTCCAGAGTTCTGAGTTCTTTCATTCACTGAAGCCATAGCTCTCAAAGCATTAGAGTTAGCTAGGATACTTCTTAAAACACAGATTCCCACTGAATCAGGCTCTGAAGTCTGCATACGTAACAAGCTCCTTATGGGGACAGCTGATGCCATCTCAAGAACAAGGTGCAGGGAGCTAGCTAATTTTGACACTATATACATCATGTTTCGGATTTCTTCTTAGGGATGAGAATATCTTTTCATTCTCACAGTTTGGAAAACTCAGGAACAGTCTGCCAATTTCAACAATTGGGACACCCCCCAGCCCTTCTTGCAGCAGTCTCAAAACAACTGCAACTGTGCTTTGTGGGAAAACTTGAGGCTGAAAACTCCATTCGACCTTTCATCCTTGGTCTTGGCTAGCTTTCCCATGCACCTTTGAGGATATCTATCACCCCATGTCATCTGTGTTCCCCTGTATCCTGGTGTTTTTCTTTTCTCTGTGTGTCCTCTTCCTAAGCACCCCTGTCTTACCACAGATGCTCAGCTCCATCCCCTCTCCCTCTGGACTTCCACTGCAGAGTAAGTCCCCTTCCATCCGTTCCATGTGGCCTCCCCTGAATGAACCCTGGCTCTCTCTGGGGATGTTCTTCCCTCCATAGTCCTCTTAAGTGGCAGCTGCCCTTTCCCCCACTTCCATTATGAACCACAGAGCTGATGGTGGTAGGCGTGAGACAGAGTTGGGAGGTGGTGGCAAACATTTTCTGTAAAGGTAGTAAATAAATATCTTTGTACTCAACTCTGCCATTGTAGTGCAAAAGCAATCACAGACAGCAAGGAAATGAATGTGAATTTCATATAATTTTCATGTGTCATAAAATATTCCTTTCTTGAAAAAAATTTTAACTGTTTAAAAAAATGTAAAACATTTTAGCTCATGGGCTGTACAAAAGCAGGAGATGGGCTGGGTGTGGCCCGTGGGCTGTAGTTCATTGACTCCTGATCTAAATTAGTGTTTCTCAAACTTTAATGTACATACACATCACCAAGGATCTTGTTAAAATGCAGACTCCAATGCAGTAGATCTGTGGTGGAGCCCGAGATTTTGCATTTCTAACAAGCTCCCAGATGATATGAGTGCTCCTAGTCAGCACACCGCACTTTGAGTGAAAGGTAGAAATTTATTTTTCTATAATAAAAACATTAGAAATAGTTTACTGATACAGGAAAATGTTCATACTGTAATTCATGGTAGATAGCAAGGTTGTGTGGAAAGCGTGGTAGTTGAGAAAACGGGCTTTTAAACCAGACTCCCACTTACCAGCTATATGAATATGGACACACTTCTTAACCTTTCAGTTTCCATCTATTCAACTGCAAAGTGAGATAATATTCTCTGCTTCAGAGGTTGTTTTGGATTTAAAACACAATTTTTTTAATTGATTTTTTACAGAGAAGAAGGGAGAGGGATAGTTAGAAACATCAGTGAGAGAGAAACATCGATCAGCTGCCTCCTGCACACTACCCACCAGGTATGTGCCCGCAACCAAGGTACATGCCTTTGACCGGAATCGAACCTGGGACCCTTGAGTCCGCAGGCTGACGCTTTATCCACTGAGCCAAACCGGTTAGGGCTTGTCTTGGATTTTAATATGATAAGGCATGTGGCAAGTACTCAATACATCTTAGTCTTTATTATTTTTAAATTTAAAAAGCAAGACATGAGCCTGTAGATAACAAAATCACAAGAATGTTAATTTTGAGTGCCACAGGGGATTTCCTTGCTTTCTTTCACAAAAACATTTGTAAGGATCATGTCCATTCATTCATTCAAGACACATTTGCTGCGATGTTAACTTTTCCTGCCAAGCAATGTTCTTGCTGGATCTCCAAAGATGAGTGAAATGTAAGCTTACATAATTGGGGGAGATGGAAACAAAAAGCAGTTTCAGCATAGAATATGAGAGTCCATGCAGAGTGCTGGGGAACACACAGGAAAGAGCCTTCACTCTGCTATGAGGAGATGCCAGAGGGATTCCACACAGGAGGTGACTGTTCAACTACACTTCATTGATGACTATGGGTCTGCCTGAGGGATGGAAGAGGAAGAGGAACAGGGTATGCAAAGGAAGTGGAGAATTTGGGGGGCAGCATCCAGGAAAACCCTAGGGATGTGAAGGAGAGGCCAAGGACAAGACCCTGACCAATCAGAACAGATGTAGGCCTTTATGTCAGAGGTTTGGACTAGCTGGGCATGAGCCCTGGGTGGGTCATTATCCCTTTCTGGAAAACACCCTGACAATACCATAATATACGCTAGCTGGATTCTGAGAAAAGACAGTGTGAGAAAATCCTTGACCACTTTTGCTGGAATCACAGAAATTCTGGGGAGCCCTTGTGCTAAGCCAAGGCATCCCAGCCTACTGCTTGTCCCTAAGGAATACTATTATAGACTGGATGAGAATTCTCTACTACACATTAGGGCTAAAGGAAAGTGGCCTTTGTAAGTAGCCTCCTGGGAACAGTAATTACCATCTAAGTGTCTGCTCCTGGAGGGACTTTGTGTGGTGCTGCTGGGGCTATGCAATAAAGTTTGGCATCTGCCATGGAGAGTTCAACCTCTAGTGAGGAAAATGGGCACACAAATCACTGTACCACAGGGTGAAAGGAGGCAAAACGAAGTCTTTAGAGGAAGGGAAAAAAGATGATAAGGAGTTTGGATCTGGGGGTGAGAGCTTCAGATGAGCTTCAAGGAAGGAGGAAGCAGCATTTGAGCTGGCATTTGAGATAGATGCTTCCTTCCAAATTGCCAGCTTATTGGAGGTGGGGGATTGGGGTATCTCTCTATATAAAAGCATAAGTGACCAAACAACCCAATGACCAGTCGCTATGATGGGCAATGACCACCAGGGGGCAGACACTTAATGCAGGAGCTGCCCCCTGGTGGTCAGTGTGCTCCCACAGACAACCTTTTACAGTCCTGATTGGCCCTGGCCCCGATCTGGGCAGGAGACAGCCCCATCGGCCCTGATTGCCAGCCAGGCCGAGGGACCCCACCCCTGCATGAATTCATTCACCAGGCCTCTAGTATTTTATAAATTGCTGACTTTAATCAGTGACTTTGGAACTGATGGTGGTAGGTTAGGTTCCTGAACTGATCTTCTAGGTAGGGCCCAAAAGCTGCCATATGAAATGACCCTGAACCTACAGGACAAAGCTCACCATCAAAGAAAATTTGGATTACAATCTCAGAATAGAAATATAAAAATGGTTCTTAGAAATTTCTCTTCTGTCTTGTTTTCCCTTCTTGATTTCCTCAGGCCTTCTGTCCTCCATAGCAGGGCTTCTGAAGTAGAGGGTCATGTGTGAGATGCAGTGGCCCAGTAGTAAGGGTGCATGAAGGTGGGTAGGTACCTTACTTGAGCTCGGACACTGCATCCTGATGCGGATGTCCTGAGGGATATAATACTGATTACAGCCTGCTCTTCTGTTTGTTAATTCCTTTTTTCTCAGTGGTATGGGATGGCATTTTCTGCCCCAATACTCTCCTTGATCTTTTGAATTAATTTTTCTACACTTCACCTGCTTTAAATAGAAATTTAGCCATGCCTGGACCTACCTGGTAACTCTAGAGAGCCCCAGCAGAGTTGCTTGGCCTGAAGGAAGATTTGTGGTTAAGACTTGGAATTGAGAAAAGAGAGTAAAAGAAGCCACCATAGGGCTGTTTCCAAAACCAGACTATGGACTAGGTTTGGGCACAGTGGAGAGGGATCTGCAGGCAGAAGCAAAAGGACTGTTTTTCACAAGGAACTCTGAGACAAAGGGCCACAAGCAATGCTGCTTCAGGGTGCAGGTGAGAAAATGTTCCTCAGAGGGCACCCAGACACTGTTAGTCACTTCTAGAGCTGGTGCTGACAGGGTCCTGAACACTTACATGGGCTCAGGTTGGGACTTTCCATCATAGTGTTAAGGCAAAGAGACATTTTTCCTATTGAAGAGAGTCTTCTACATCAACAGTTTGTTTTGGGATCTTTGTAAATTGATCCCTGGACAGGAAGCAGGATTTTTATAGAGGACTGGGATAAGATGATACTCCAAAGGGCTGCTTGTATAGCAGATATCATTGATGAGGCTGAGGTGAAAGAACATAAGAAGCCTGTTTGAGGCCTGGGTGGTTTGGCTCAGTGGATAGAGTGTCAACCTGCGGACCTGGTCCTGGGTTTGATTCCAGTCAAGGGGACATGCCCGGGTTGTGGGTTCGATCCCCAATGTGGGGCATGCAGTAGGCAATCAATCAATGATGCTCTCTTATCATTGAAGTTTCTCTCCCTCTGTCCCTTTCCCTTTCTCTCTGAAATCAACAAATCACTATATATAGTATATAGTGTTATGTTCACACCCTACAAAATAAGATAAAAAAAAACAAACCTGTTTGATATAGTCAATAATACAGGGTGGGGCAAAAGGCTTACAGATGTGAGTACACAAAAGATAGAGTTTAACCTTGTATTATTATTTATTAATTATTGTATTATTTTCCATACAAACAACAGTAAACCTACCTTTACCCCAGCCTGTATTGTAATAACTATGTATGGTACCAGTTTGGTACTGGAGATACCAGGGGGAACGCTTTGTAAAGTATATGATTGTCTAACCACTATGCTATAAACTTGAAATACAAAATACTATTGAATGTAAACTATAATTGGAAAAAAATTTTGAAAAGAAGCCTGTTTGTGAACACACGAGATGCCCTTGGATGCTCCCAAATATCTGCATGGGAAAAAGATTACTGAGGCTCCTCCTTATATGGTCAAGAGAACACATTATTTTTACTGTAACCTCATTTGTACCCAATGGTTGAGAAGGCTTGGAGAAATTTGAGTTACATTTGTAAATATACATATACATATATGCATATGAAATTGATATTAAAAGCAGTGTTCTAGGAAAGAGTGTTACTCAACCCATTCACACTGTGGCAACATAGGTCTCTGTGACAGGTGCCACATTTATATGGATAAGAATCAGCAAATCTGAAATTATTTCTCTGTTTCCTAAGCCATTCTCATCAATAAGTAGCAGTATGGCACAAGGTCTTTCTCCATCAAAAGGGGAACACAGCTGGGCTTTTATTTGTAGACTAGAGGTCCAGTGCACAAAAATCATGCACTGGTAGGATCCCTAGTGGCTGCTGGCTGGGTATCATCCCTTACCTGGGCCGGCCTACCCACTGGTTGAACTCCTGGATGACCTCCCGGTGGAGGGGACAATTTATATATTACACTTTTATTATATAAGATGATCTATTTTGCCTCCTAGAACATGCAATTGGGACTTTGTCATCTTGTTCACTTCTGTATCCCTTGTGCTTAGTACAGTGCCTAACATAGCAAGTACTTAATATGTGTGAATGAATGAATGAATGAATGAATATATGAGATGAAAGCCATTTTTCTCCTTCCTCAGTTGCTGTTACTTCTGCCAAGACTACCTTGAGTCCTGGCCTATGGAAAATTCTATCTTCTCTGCTGTGTAGATACTGTGGGTGGTTCCCAGGGCATTATGGGTCAGCATGTGGGTGTGGATTCTTGTACAGACAAAGAGGCTCTGGATTTAGTAGATAGTCCCAAAGTCTCAGAGGGACTTTCAGGCAGAATAATATAAACTTCATCTTCCTTAAAGCACTTTATTTTTTCCCCATATGAAAATAACACATGCTTGTTAGCTAAAGATTGAAAATACTAGAAAAATATGAAGGTGGAAAAATTACCCATAATTCCTTTACCGCAACAAAAAACCACCCTTCTTTTTCTCCTGGATTATGGAAACAGCTTTTATATCTTCTCCCTTCCCTGCAGCGTTGCCTTCCTTCAATCTTGCTGCAGGGCAAGGGAGAGATCTTTCTAAGACAAAACACTTCACAGGTTTCCGGTTGTCCTCAGTGTCCCAACCACTGAATAGGGTTGGCTCAGTGTGTCTCTTCAACTTCTAATTCCTCTGAGCCCCTATCATATTACACTTTTGCCAAATGGAATTTCCCACACTGCCTCTGGTCTTTTTCACAAGCTGTTCATTCTAATTGGAACTCTCATCTTCCTTGGTCCCTTTCTTTCTTTTCCTCTGTTTCCAAGTCTGTGTCTGACTTTTCATTTTTTCTCTCTCTGATTCAGAATTTAGATACTACTTCCCCTGATAAACCCTTCCTGGCCATTCTTCCCTCACCAAACCTGAATGTGTAGGTCCTCCTTTTCACTTCTAAAAATCCACAGATTTCCCCACCATATAGCTCATCATACAGCATTTTAGCCCTTGTCTGTGAAAGCATCTCTTTATCTTTAATGCACAGCACTGTGCCGGGCTCATGTCACACAGCTCAATAAATATAGGGTGTCCCCTCAAAATATGTACACACTTTAACAGCTGGTAAGTCACTTAATTTTGAAAATGAGCTTTATGTTAAGAAACACTGACTTCATAATCATTCAAAGTGTGTATACATTTCTTGTGGGGACACCCTGTATTTGTGGAAGTGAATTTAAATGGAACCAAGGTTTACATTTTATTTTATTGTTGTTTTTTAAAAAAATATATTTTTATTGACTTCAGAGAGGAAGGGAGAGGGCGAGAGAGATAGAAACATCAATGATGAGAGTGAATCATTGATCGGCTGCCTCTTGCACAACCCCCACTGGGGATTGAGCCCGCAACCCAGGCATGTGCCCTGACCGGGAATCAAACCTGGGACCCTTCAGTCCGCAGGCTGACACTCTATCCACTGAGCCAAACCAGCTAGGACCAAGGTTTACATTTTAGAAACATTTCCTATTAACTTTTGCTTTAATCATATTATTTTTGATTTTATATGAATATAATTAATCATATAAATTTGATGTTAAAGACTACATCATGTAAACATTTTAATCTTATTTTTGAATGTAAAGGATTTTTTTTTTAGGCCTGATGCTTTTCTTTTAAATACATTTTATTGATTTTTTTACAGAGAGGAAGGGGAAGGGATAGAGAGTTAGAAACATCACCCAAGACCCAGGCTTCCCTCCGGCTGCCAGCAGGCACCCAGGACCTGAGCTTCCCTCAGAGCCCCAGCTTTTGTCCAGTCTAATTAGCATATTATGCTTTTATTATTGTAGATTTTCAATGTTACCTAATCTTCAGAAACTTAATTTTTAATGACTTCATACTATTCCATCAAGTAGATGTACTCTGGTTAACATCTTCTATTTTGGGACATTTAAGATTGTTTTCCTGCTACAATTTGTTAATAATTTTGCTATAATATCTTTGGGCATAAAGCTTTTCATATTTTGAATTACATCTTTAAAAAATCCAAAGTAAAAATTTAAGGTCACTGGGCATTTAAAGTTTTTAATATATATTGCCTACTTGCCTTCACAAAGTGTTATTCATTTATATTGCCACTAGCAATTTATGTGAGTGCTCATTTCACTTACCCTTACCAAAGTCACTTCCTTTTCAACCCTTAAAAACTTTCAAAGAGCATGTATCTCCCAAAGGCAGCAGCACTGAGGACTCAGGGTCAACATTTGCCCCTCTCTTCATCTCCTTCCAAGTTCCATTTGCAAAGTTTTCACCCCACTAGGCAGTGTGGTCACTCAGAGCATCTATTTCATCCTCTTAGGGTGGGTGAGATAGCTTTAAGTTTTCTCTGGTTTATTCTATTTCAAACCCTTTAGATGGGCACAGGACAACCTCTATCCTCTTTGCCCACCAACACACACACACACACACACACACACACGCGCACACGCACACAGAGTTCATGTCTACCTGAGGACAATATTCACTGAGACCACCTTTCCACTCACCTTTTCTTTATCCCTGCTCTCTGACTTTTTTGCTCTTTTCTATAGGTCCAACTCTTTTCCCTCCTTCCCTGCCTCTTTCTCTTCCTTTTTCCTTCCTTCCTTCATCCATTTATTCAACAAATTTAGCAAGCACCTACTAGGCCAAGCATAAGTGCTGGAAATAAGACAGGAGTAGTTCCTGCCTTCAAGGAGTTTACATTCTAGATTTAAAGCAACAAACAAACCAACCCATATATTAAAACGTTACACACTGAGATAGGCATTCTGAAGGAAACAAAGGCTAGGAGAGAGAATACTGGAAAATACCTTTAGGTAGACTAATTCTTCCCTCCCTCCCTCTCCCTTTCTCCCCCCTTAACTCTTTAACTGTGCCTTTTCTTCTCCTCAGCCTTCACCACTTCTGACACAGTATGTGTATTTCCCCATTTATTTGTTTATTATGCTTCCTTTGACTCCAATGTCAACTCTTGCTGCGCCCAGCCAACTTGCAGGTTCCCAATACATATTTGCTGGATGACTTCATGAGTGGGAAAGGCCTCCTGGGGCCTGTATGCGAAGCTGGGCCTGTGGATGAGAATGGGCTATTTGTGTCGAGTTGGTGTCAGAGGTCCAGGGACTCTGTGGCAGGCAAAGGAAGGAAGAGCAGCCAGAGTGGCTGCACCAGGGTGAGCAAGGGGGCAGCAACACAAAACAAGGAGATCTGGCCGGCGGGCAGGGCTCCTAGGTACCAGGCCTGTGGGCCTCGTCAGGGGTTTGGATTTCATTCCAAGGGCCCTGGGAAGCCACTGAAAGCTTTGCTTTGACGTGACACCAGCCTCTGTCTCCCACATTGGCAGAGTATAACTAAAATATGTGTGGGGGCGGCGTGGGGCAGGGATGAGATGGGGGTAATTCTCACGGTGAGTTCTTGTACACAGATTTGTCCTCACCCTGTGACACATATTTTCTCTGGTGGGTGTGGAGGACCAGACTTCTTCCAAGCTTGTTTTCAGACCCTGTAATTATCAGGCAACAAATATAACTATACTCTCCTTGTTATTATTTTTTCTTATGTTTTGACATCCAGCCTCTTATTTGTTGATCCATATGGGAAACCTCAGCCCTGAGGCGGGGTCCAGTGCTGTCATTTTTTAGGATGACAGTAGACCCAATTCAGATTTGGAAACTGGGGGAAACATCTTTTATATTTTGTGAACTTCAATGAAAACTGGAATCATGGTTTTCCCTTGAACTCTGCCGCTTGGCTGATGGCATGGAATTTTGTCCAGCCTGGTTTGTTTCTCAGATGGCTGAGGGTCTTGCTGTGAGAATTCAGGCCCTATTAGAGCAGCAGAGCCCCCACCAGGGAGAGCCCCAGAGAGCTAGGCTGACAGAAAGACCCAATGCTTCCCAGCCCTGGTCATCAGCAGCCTTCTTTGGGGGACACGTCCTCCTGCCTCTGGCCCCTGCAGCTTTCTTTGGTGCTCATCCTTCAGCAAGCACCACAACTGCAGTGTTTGGCTGGTTCCATGGGCACCTCTTCTTGTCACTGACCATTCCAGGTGTCAACAACCTCCTTCTTGTCCACCTATTTGCTGCTTGGGTCTCCTTTGCCTTGCTCTTCCCACTAGGGAACACCAACCATTCTGGCCCACCATTTGTCAGCTCCTCTCAGTGCAGCCATGTTATTAGCTGACCCTGAAGGACCTTTTTCCCTTTGCCCAAACCTGGGACTCCATGGGATGGATGAAGCGGGAAGGTGAGTGAGTAGCACACAGTGCAATAGAAAGTAGGAGCGGACAGTGAGCAGCTGGCAGACTCAGGAGACTATAACATGAGGCACATTAGAGATGCCATTTCCCCTCTTCCTGGAGGGGTCTTTTTTTTTTTTTTAAATTGTGAGAAAACAGCCCAGCCCTGCATAAACCTAATTATTGTAATTGAGCTAAATTTACAACAGACTTAGTCTGGCACATATTTAATAGAATATACCTAATTGTTACTGGGTTGCAGGGCACTTAGGCACACCCTGTAAGCAATTTATGGATGTATTATTTCTTTTATTCAGCTAACTCACACTTTGTTTTCCTCATCTCACTTTACTCTCTAGCACCTATAATTGGCAATGATGGTATTTCATGATAGTGCTATAGTAATACCACATGAGCATGTTACACTTTGTGGTGATTATTATCCTGTAGAGGAAATTAGACAGAGTTTATATGTGTAATTAACAAGTGGAAGGGGCCAGTGCTGTGTTCTTACCTTGGTTTTCTGATTTCAGCCCATCATTCTTTCAACAATATTGTGTGCTGCTGCAGAATCACTCTCACCCAGCACACCTGAAGGTCTTAGGATCTCATTTGCCAAAGCAGAGGGGAATGTAAGGACATTTTAGAGCAAAGTGAAACAAAGCTTTGGATTCTGGAGCTGATGGTTTCTGGGTAGAAGTGTGGGAGGGGTGGAATGAACTTCAAAAGAAGTGGGGCTGACAGCACAACCTAAATGCTCTATATCCTCCTACCCCCACTCCAGCCCTGCACCTAAAAAAATGTAGAACAAGTTTATACCAGCGTCAGTCTTATTGTAACGCTAGGAAGAAGAAATTCCCGGCCAAAGAATGGCTTCTCTCACTTGTGTATTGCTCAAAGAAACACAGCATTTTATTCCAAAACTAGAAAATAGGCATAAAAGTGGGTAAAAAATATGGAGGATCTAGCCTCTGGGTATCTCATTGTAGGGGGCTGGGGAGAATGCCTTAGGAGGGTGGGGGCAGATGGAGCAGTTAATGGGAGGTGTGTGTGTGGAGGAAGGTGGCCAAAACCGACAGTGAAGAGACCACGAACTTTCCCACTTGCCAATGTTGGCACATGGTCTTGGCACCTTACAAAAAGATTAATCTTCTCTTCCCCCCACTCCCCCGGCCATTTCTATTTTAGAGTGCCATGCCTATTCCTTTGGGAACAGAAGTTTTCTCCACTTATTTCCTACTATGAAACTTCAATTGACTTGCCAAGGACAGAGGTCACACTGTTTCCGATGGCAATCAACATTGTGCAGTGGCCTGGGGAGTAAGCTGCTTCTTTCAGATAGCTGGAACAGCAGCTGGAATTCATATCCTACTTTGTGGTGGTCATGTGAACATTTAATTTTTCTTGGCCTCTGAACCTCTGTACAGCTGCCGAAGAGGTGACAGGAAAGTGTGAAAAGATGCGAAAGCCAGTTGAGCAATCTGTTCTTTGTAGGCTTGGGAGCCCCCAAATAAAAAGCTACCACAGAATAGATCAAATCCACATGAGGCCAGTCACTGTTGCCATAGTAACCAATAAATATGTTTGGCTTCAGGGGCCCTGCCCCGGAAGAGGACGCTGACTTTGGCTATGAAATTTGTGAACTTTGTTTCTCCTCTTATGTTCAAAGACGTTAATAGTAACAGATTACTCAATCTGCAGCCCATTTCTGCTCAGGTTTGGTGCTACCCCAGGCCCCCACTTCCCTCTCCGCTGTGGTCAGTGTCTGGTGTGTGGTTCTGACCTCTCTTATAGCCTGCAGAGGTTATATGAGAACCACGGGAAAGCACACAGGAGTGTGGCAATGAGGAAACCAGAGCTTTGTTGTGTGACTTTAACAACTGTGGCTCTCAATTTCATTAAAATGGGGGATAAAAATATCTGCCCTACTTCCCTACAGGGTTTTGTGGAAATACATGAGATTTTAGATGTAAAAACGATTTGAAATGTTTAGTGCATTATATTCACTTAAGAGGGAGCATAAAAATTTAACTTCTCAATCTTCAGATAGAAAGCTTATTACAAAAGACTAACTTATTTCCTCTTAAGGGTCGATCTTAATTGAATGATAGTGGCTGCCTCTGTGTAAAGGACTCTGAGGCTGTGTCTAAGCTCACCTAACAATGGTGGCATCAGTTAGCGATGTCTGCTTTGTACAGGAGGAAGGATGTTCCTCCATTGCTGCTGTGCTGCATTTGGAGGCCAAGCATTCATCACTGCTCAGAAGCTTGTTTGGTGCTAGTTTGCTTGCACTGACTCATGGGAGATACACTCTTAACATTCCAGGCTGAATCCTGTAATGATTTTGTTTTTTTAAAACAACATTTTGACTTCTTACTGGTAAAAGTGAAATATGCTTATGGTTGGAAATTTGACAAATAAGAGAAGCAGAGAGAAAATAAGAACAGTCTATATTTCAAAATTTCTGGACAACTTTTAACATTTTGGTTATGGATTTCTTACTATTTGATCTGATTTATTATTTTTGAATGATGACAGGTTGCTATGTGGGAAATGGGTTGTAGGCAGGCAGTGTGGATGCAGAGAGATCAATTGGGATACTCATACAGATGTTCAGGGGAGAGATGCATGGGCTGAGGGCTGGGTAGTGGAGATGGTGAGAGGTTGTTGGGATTCGACGTGTATTTGCAACAGAGAGACAATGGCACTTGCTAATGGACTGGATATAAGGAAGGAAGGCGTAAAAAAGATGATGTCCGGGTTTCTAGTCCCATTTTTGGTGAAATGATAATCCACTTACAGAGATGGGGAACAATGAGAGAGAAGCAGTTATGTGGGTATGGGGCATGGTGGTGGAAACAACAGTTTAATTTTGGATCTGAAAAGTCTGAGTGAAAATTTCACCCCCAAGTGAGGTAGACGGTTGGATATATACTTGGAGTTCCCAGGAAGAGGAAGGAACTGGGGATTTTAATCTGAGGATCATTAGCATAGAGAGGATGGAAAAGAGATGGAGTTGGTCTACAGCGTTAAATGCAGATGGAGAGGAAGGCTGAGGACAGATACCCGAGGTCCTCCAAAATGTATCTGTTGGAAAGAGGATGCAGCATGGGAGATCAAAGCCAGTGTCTAGGATGAAAACTAGGAGAGAGCATAGTGGTCAGTAGCCAAGGGCAGAGGATAGTTCAGGAGACAGGAAGTGCTTCCTCTCTCTTTGTACACACAAAAACACATACATATATTACATGTATGTACACATGTATATTTTCACATAGAATATGTACATTTTTGCATACATATAAGAGCTTCTTCATTTATCATGAGCACTTCCTCATACCTTTAAAAAAACTAATATATTATTTTGAATGGCTTTAAAATAATTCTATCCTCATGGGTGTAATCTTGGAATGAACATCCTTCTGTGTACATCTTGTGTTACCTTAGATTAAACTCCTGGAATGGAATTACTGGTGCATATAACATCATTAGGGCTTTTGGTACATGTTGTCAGATTATCCTTCAGAAAGATTGTACCAAGGTTGTACACTCCAGCAATCTACTGGAAAGTATTTGGCAACTACTATTACCATGAAAAATATACACTGATTGCATAACTGAATTATTATTATATAATGATCTCTGAATGCATAATAATCTGGCCACTCAGTGTATATCCTATATAATAAAAGGCTAATATGCAAATTGACCCCTCGACCAGGAGTTTGACCAGCAGGCCGGCCAACTGCCCATGTTCCCTCCCCCTGGCCAGGCTGGCCGGACCCCACCCATGCACGAATTCATGCGCTGGGCCTCTAATATATATATATATATATATATATATATATATATATATATATACACACACACACACACACACACACACATACATATACATACACACACACACACACACACACACACACACACACTGAGTGGCCAGATTATTATGTGTTCAAAGATCATAATAATCTGGCCACTCAGTGTATATGTGAATATATATTTATAAATATACACAAAAAATAATATATATAACTTTTTTTCCATTTGCATGCCTTGATTAATGGAGGTTTCAGCATAAGGCTTCTTGTATGCAGCCTGAGTAGTGAGCAAGTTCATTTTTGTACTCAAAACTTCCTAAGTATGAAAAAATGAGCATACACATTACCCAAGTCAGCTATTCAGGCCAAGAAGGCTGGGGAGGAGAAGAAAAGCTGGTTTTGAGCCAGTTTCTAGGTTGAGGGGTGGAGTAGATCTCGGTCAGCAGCACAGGAGATTGTGTGGTTCCCACAACTTACAAGGCCTCCCCTCCCCTGCCTGACTTCCTGTGGGCCCAGCCTGGGAAAGAGCGTGGTCACTGAGAGGCAGAAGTAACTCTCAGAAGGCAGCAGCAGTGAGAGTCCAGATATGATAGGTGGTGGAGTCTCTGTTACCTTGTGAACAGCGGTCCAAATTGCCCAACTAAACAACAAACATGTGCCAGAGGGACTTAGGCAGACTGCCCCACATACAAGGTCCCTTGCTAAGTGGGTGGAGCCATTTCAGTTCTGACAGGCCTTGTCTCTCTGCGATCTTAAGAATCCTCTGCTTAGTCGTTCTGGGCCCTTGTCCAGCTGAAGTGGAAAGACCCTGTGTGTTGTGAAAGCAGCAGGGCAAGGCATCTTGCTGTCGGTCTGCAGCATTGCGAAGGACAATTGCACCATGCTGCTAAGCTAAACATGTGGAAATTGCAGATACTGAGGCCATAGCAATATTAATATGTGGGACATAAAGATAGGCTGAAAAGTGGAATTGTGGCAATCTTGTATTATTTCTCATTTCATAACCATGCCAATTGAACAAAAAGTTTTTTTAAAAAAATGCAAACCAAAGAGAAAAATAAAGCATCATAATTTTTTGCTTTCTTTCTGGATGGCACCAACACTTATTTTCTATAGAAGCCAAGGAAATATTCCTGAGAGAGTATAACCATGTAAATTGGCACAGACCCCCAAATCCAAAGGAAACCTTTCTGTGAGAAGTTAAAAATGAAAATGGAAAATTTTTAATAGAAATAAAGCTAATATTCAGTTTCTTCAGGTGTTTTTATTTTTTAATTGTTAAATAATAAATTTCATTTTCATCATTCAACTAATGGAGAAAATGTATAAAATAAAGCTAGTCTTCTCTTGGTCCCTCAAACCTCACTCCCACTCTCCAATAGTTTAGTATGTATTTTCCAGAACTTTATTCACACAATTACAAACATTTATATAATAGTATATTATATGGCTTATGTATAGTATGTTTATCAAACTGCTAGCATATAATTAGTGTACAATAATATATACCCAAATATATAATTTTGGGTATATATATAATATATACCCAAATATACACATTCTGCAACTTGTCTTAAAATGTATATAAATGCATTTTTTTTTTTTTGCCTCTTGGCAAGTAGTTTAGTTTGATTGTGCTTTATTAAAAAAAAAAATTTTTTTTTGATTCAAAGACTACCAGATTCATTCAACTATTATTGTTGCCTCCCAACTATGTATCAAGCTTTGTTCAACGTGCTGGGAGTAAATGAAATGATAAAAATCCTTGAAATAGCAAAAAATACATGCCTATCAACAATTATTTTAAATGAAAATGAATGAAATGCTCCAATCAAAAGACACCTGAAGGCTGAATGGATAATAAAATAAGATCTTACATATGCTATCTATAAGAGACTCACTTCAGATCAAAATACACACACAGACTGAAAGTAAAGGGTTGGAAAAAGATAGTTCATGAAAAAGGAAGCAAGCAAGCAAACAAAAAAGCTGGGGTAGTAATACTTATACCAGACAAAAGAGACTTTAATACAAAGGCTATATAACAAGAGACAAAGAAGGACCTAGCAATTCCACTTATGGGTATTATCCAAAGAAACACAAAACACTATATTGAAGACATACATTCATATGTTCATTACAGCATTATTTACAACTAGAGGCCCAGTGCACAAAATTTGTGCACTCAGGGTAGGGGGTCCCTCAGCCTGGCCTGTGCCCTCTCACAGTCCAGGAGCCCCACGATCGATCACCCCAAAGAGGTAGGCACCACCCACCTGCTGCAGCCCACCAGTCGGTGGCCTGGGCCTCCATCTTTGGGGCGAACATGGAGCCCCTCAATTGATTGATTGCCCTGCCAGCCAGTGGCCTGGGCTTCCCTCTGCAGGCCAATTATGGGGCAATGGCGGGGCCTCCAACCAATCACATCACACCGCCTTGGCTGACCTGGCACCAGTGGGTGTCATAGTGTGGTTGTCCGGACAGTCGTTCTGCTGTTCAGTTGTTCAGTCAATTTGCATATTATGCTCTTATTATTATAGATAGCCAAGATATGAAAGCAATTTAAGTGTCCATCAATACATGAATAGAATCTGACTCAGCCATAAAAAAGAAGGAAATCTTGCCATTGCAACAACATGGTGGACCTAGAGGGTATTGTGCTGAGTGAAAAAAGTCAGACAGACTATGATTTCACTTATATATGTGGAATCTACTAGTGAAAAAACAATATAAATGAATAAGCTGGACAGAAACAAACCCATAGGTACAGAGAACATTTTGATAGTTGCCAGATTTGGGGCGGGGGGAGGGGAGTATTTGAGCAAATGGGTGAAAAAGGTGAAGGGATTAAGAAGTACAAATCGGTTGTTACAGAATAGTCATGGGTGTCTAAAGTATAGCATAGGAAATATAGTTAATAATATTGTAATAACTATGTATAGTGTCAGGTGGGTACTAGATTTATTAGGGTGATGACTTAGTAAGTTATATAATGTTTAATCACTGAGTTGTACACCTGAAACTAATATAATATTGTATTTCAACTATAATCCTAATATATAAAAACCCTGGGTCCGTCACATCCACAACAACCAGGAGGCTCGACCATTTGCCAGTCTGCGTGTGCAGCAGGTGAGTGGGCTGAACTGCTGACCTCTTAGAGAGAGAGAGTGGTGGGGCTGATCAGCAGTGGCAGTGGCTGCTGGCAAGGACCAGAGAGGGTGATTAGACCCTGCTTCTCTTTCCCTCGCCAGCAGCCAAGCCTCTCTCTCTCTCCCAGAGGTCAGAAGTTCAGCCACATGCCAGCAGCCTGGGGCGGCTGCTGATCAGTCCCGCCTCTATGATCTGGCCCGGAGATAGGCCTGGAGATGCTGACTGGCATGGAAACCGACAAATCAGAACCAAATCTGGGTGAATTGTAAGGAGCCACTGGCTGCCTAGGAGATGGAGCTTTTGACACTGACTGGCATAGAAACCATCCAATTAGAACCAAATCTGTGTCAACTGTGAGGAGCCAATGGCTGCCTAGGAGGCAGAGCTTTTGACACTGACTGGCATAGAAACTGACCAATCAGAACCAAATCTGGGTCAACTGTGAGGAGCCAATGGCTACCTAGGAGGCAGAGCTTTTGATGCTGACTGGCATAGAAACCGAGATCAGGCTGGCAGGGGAGGGCAGTTAGGGGCAATCAGGCTGGCAGGGGAGTGGTTAGGTGGTGATCAGGCTGGCAAGCAGAAGGGTTAGGGGCAATCAGACAGGCAGGTGAGCAGTTAGGAGCCAGCAGTCCCAGATTGTGAGGGGGATGTCCCCTGAGGGGTCATCCCCCGAGGGGTCCCAGATTGGAGAGGGTGCAGGCTGGACTGAGGGCACTTGCCTCTAGTTGAAAAATAAAAAAAATATTTAAAGTGGGGAAAAAAAAGAACCACAAAAGGAACACATGCTGATTATAAAAAGCCTCAATAATATTCTGTATGATATGATGCTATAATGGCAGATACATGTCATTATACATTTGTTCAAACCCATACAATGTACAAGACTAAACCCTTTGGGGATAATGATATGTTAAGATAAGCGCACCAATTATAACAAACTCTGTGAAATATTGATAATGGGGGAGGGAGTATGTGGAGAATCTCTGTACTTTCCACTCAATTTTACTGTGAACCTAAAACTGCTCTAAAAAATAAAGTCTAGTAAAAAAATTATTGCTCTTGTGGAAGTGGCATTTTAGTGGCAGGAAGTAGACAATAAACAAATCTATCTATCTATCTATCTATCTATCTATCTATCTATCTATCTATCTAGCCAGTGACTAGAATGCTGGAATGAACAGAATGACCACTGCGGCCGGGCCAACCAGCCTGATTGAGGCCAAGGCCAGCCGGCCAACCACCTGCGGCCCCTTTCCCCTTCCCCCAGCTGGCCCTGCCCTTGACCGCCCCCATTTGGAGGCCTTGGGGCAGGCCCATGCCATTCTCAGTGTATGGGACAGGATGTCACTGGGGGCTGTGAGCCAAGTACTCTTCTGATCTGATGTAGGTTGTAACATGATCCCTTCAGCTATTGTTGAGAATAGACTATAGGGGGCAAGGGCAGAAGTGGGGATTACCAGTAAGGAGGATACTGCAACAATGCAAGGCGAGTGAAGATGAGGTTTGGGCCATGATGTTGGCAGTGGGAGTTGTGACAATTGTTGGATTCTATGTATATTTCCAAGGTAGAGACGATAGGATTTGATGATGGCTCAGATGTGGGGATGTAAGGACAAAGAGCAAAAGTGAGGATGATTTATAGGACAAAGCAACACATGAGTATTCCTAATGAGAGGTTTACTAATTAGTCAGTACAAGAAATAAAAACAACATGAGAGGATGTATAACAAGAGAGACCAGAATCTGGAGACCTGCAGGAGCCTTATGGACCTCCTTTTGCTTTATCTTTTGCCTCCACAATATCATGTGCCATGCCATATGTGTGCCATAGATGTGTCTTGTCCATACTAACATTTCTCAAGCCTTACCCTGAGACCCCCCCAATGGTAGAGGAAAGTAACCTATTATTCCCAGATGTCTGGGCCATGGCCCCAAACTTGTAGTGCCTCCCATTACAAGCAAGGCATTGCATGAATGCCTTGTATTTTAAGGGATTAATATCAATGTTGCATTCTACTCCAAGATATTTGTTTTAATATATTCATTACTTATAATCAAGTCAAATTGCTTGTCTTGGATTGATGGGTCTCTGACATATACCAAGGAACCCTAAGGAGACAAGGTTTTGAGATGCTCCAGGCCCATGCCATTCCCAGTGTATGCCCAGGAGCACTGCCTCCAAAGAAGAGCTCACTTATTCACACATTGGCTGGTCTCAGCACAGGTATTCCTGAGAGTAACAGAGGAGCAGAGCCCTGGAGCCAGACTTACTGAAGTTTTAATGCAGTCGTTGCCATTATTGGTGTGATTTTAGGCAACTTTCATCTCTAAGTCTAAAAATCAAAGTTAAAAGCAGAGTTGGCAGGATGATTAAATGAAAAGCATGTATGAAGCACCTAGCACAGTATACAGGCATTTGATAAATGTTAGTTCTCTTTCTCCCTTCACCTCTTACTTTGTCACTTTTAATATACTACATTTTATGATTCTACCTTTTGACTTGTTAAATGTCCTATATCTCGAACTAGACAATAAACTCTTATAGGTTAGAACCACATCTTATATTTCTTGACATTCCCCAAAACATCCATCATGGTGTCTTGAACATGGGAGATGATTAATAAATGCTTGCTGATAGATTGATTGACGGATTTCTTGGCAAGGGTAAAGCGGAAGGACACACTGCTCTCTGGAGTCAAGCACATAGCGATGTGCTTCAAAAAGGAAAATGAGCTTCAGCATTCACATGGAAGGTCACTTCTTGGCACCTCTGGGAGACATGCTGCTGATGGATGAGGAAGATGCTGTGTGGGTTTCAGACCCTGCGGCTAGCTAGGGAATGATTACCCAGCCAGACAGCAAGATCCTGATAACCTCACCAGGACCAAATTCATTTAGCAAGGCATTTCAACCGGCTGTCACAGTGGCACATGGACTGATTGATTGCACTGCTGCTGTTGTGTACTTACAAAGGAAATCAGGAGTAATTAATGAGCCGGGAATCAATAGCAGTACCATATTGCAGTGAGGGATTTAATTTTCTCTTTTAAAAAAATATTTTTATTAATATCAGAGAGGAAGGGAGAGGGAGAGATAGAAACATCATTGATGAGAGAAAAATCATTGATCGGCTGCCTCCTGCACATACCCTACTGGGGATTGTGCCAGCAATCCAGACATGTGCTCCGACCAGCAATCAAATGGTGACCTCCTGGTTTATCGTCGACGTTCAACCACTGAGCACGCTGGCTGGTTGGGATTGAATTTTCTTTGCGTTTAGAGGAAAGTGCAAAGATCTCACATAGAATAGATGGATTAGTCATAGATATGCACGACTAAATTTCTTGATTTATGTAAAAGTTTTAATTATTAGCTTCTATCTACTTTTTGAAAAGATAATGAATGCATGCACATAGTAACTCAAACAGTATAAAGTAGAATAAAATGGTTGCTCCCCAGAGGCAACCACTATTGTCTGTGTCTTAGGTGTTCTTCCAGAGGTGAGGCCCTTTGTGTATATGTGTGCGCGTGCCCACGGTTGCCTTAGCTAGAAGTAGTTTTAAGAATCCAACTTCCTGACAGTCTTCTATGTTTGTTTTGTTCATCTGTATAGTTCTGGTGGCTGGTGCAATGGCCAGCTTATATAGTTGAAAAGTCATGGTCAATAATTATTTGTTGATTGACTGACTTACTTTATTCAGTGAATGACTAGATTTATTTTAGCAGTTTTTACAAAAGATTTGCATAAGGTTGGTACATCTTTATTGTGAGTTAACAAAAGGCATACAATTTGACATGTCTAGGGAACAGAGCATCTTAATTAATTCTAATTGATTGGTACATTAATTTAAAACCACTGGTGCAGAAACTGCCTGTTGAATATTCTCCACTGACTGGAGAAGCCCTTTGGAAAATATGTACCACATGTGCTTAAATAAGGATTGACTAATAAGAAAAAAAGATTAAAAAAATATGTCAGAATACATGCAAATTAGTGTGTTTATTGAAAGTTGCTACTTTGGGAGATTGTATGCTTTTTTAATTGCCTCTTTGAGTTCTAAAGCCACATTACTATGGCTATTATTGCTTTTGCCACTACTTCTATTATTGCTATTGCCAGTACTATCAGTATTATTACTATTGTCACTACTACCAATATTACTACTTATTGAGTAAATAGAATGTACTAGCACCATGGACATATTTAACATGCATCATCTCATTTAATTGTATAGCAATATTATCAGGTAGGTACTATTATCATCTGCATTTTATAGATGAGGAAATTGAAGCAGAGAATGCTTTTATTTATTGCTTACATTCACAAAGCTAATAAAATAGTGTAATGGGGGTTGGGGCCCAGCTTGAAACCAAAGCATACACTTCTAGCCAATACTTCAAAATCACACCTCATTTTTTACCAGAAATGGAAATCCTTTTTTAAAAATTATATTTTTATTACAGTTAGCATTCAGCATTTTTTGTGTATTAGTTTCAAATTTATAGCACAGTTGATAGACATATAAGTTAAAAAATGTTCCCTTCAATAATTGAAGTGCCCATCTGGACCATAGGTAGTTACTATAGTATTGTTAACTATATTCTTTATGCTTATTTTGTAATTAAAATGGGAGGTATTATTATTTTTAATGCTCAGGCTTTTGGGACTGTTCTCTGTTTGTTGTTACCAATGTTGTTCTTGTACTTCGGGCTTTGTGTTGAATTAGGACAAGGGGAGTGACTCCATTGGTTGAATGGTACCTCAGGTGAAGCCAGCATTGGCAGCTCTGTATGTAGATCCTGTTTTTCACTGTCTGAGAGCCCCCCATCCAATTGACTTGAAGATCAGAGTCCAAATGGTGTGATGATTAGTTGGATGTGAATAGTTTAAATAAAACACCTTCTCCTCTTTATGATGTGTCCCAAAGAGACACTTTCCATAGTGCTTCTTTTGCCTTTAGCTCTTAGTTTTGATCAGATGAAATGTTCTTTGTCAGCTTCAATATTCAGCTCCTTTTCCTCCCCATGCTCCTCCTTTTTACAAAAGTGTTTCCAGTTTGAGGTTCCTGGTAGCATGAGTAGCTCTTTCTTCTTCTTATTTTCATCTAACTATTTTCCATCATTTTTTCCCTTTTCCTGTTTCAATTAAATTCCACATTGTTTTTTTTTATTGTTTAAAGTATTACATAGGTCTCCTTTTTCCCTTATTGACCCCCCCACTCCTACCCCCAGGGCAAGCCCCCACTGCTCCAGTGTCTGTGTCCATTGGTTATGCTAATATGCATGCATACAAGTCCTTTGCTTGATCTCTAACCACCCTCCCCACCTTGTCAGAAATGGAAATTCTTGTTGGTCTTCTTTCCAATTTGCCAAATTTAGCTCAAAATGATATTTGGTTTTTATCAACAAATGAAATCCATCTTCAAAAAAAATGATGTTTTGTTAGCACAGTGGTTCTTCAAACGATATGTCAGGTGCTAAAATCAATTAAAAAAGAGGAACTCCCAAATGGAGTGATTAAAATGAGTGATCACCCAGCTTACTAAGGTTTCTACTTTGAAAGGGGTAGGATCCATTTGTGTGTTGCTTAAAAAATCTGTCCTTATATTTATTGTTGCATCTCATAAATTTAATTTATTTAAATAATAGGGGATTTCCTGTTAGAATTAAATAAACAGAAAATACCATATTGCCTACATTTCTTCACATTTTACCACTTGGGCTTTATAAGCAAGATAGTCCTAGGCAGCCCTAGCTGGTTTGGTTCAGTGGTTGGAGCATTGGCCAGCAGACTGAAAGATTATAGGCTCGATCCCTGGTCCTGGTTGGGGCACGAACGGGAGGCAACCAATTGATGTGTCTCTCTCACATCAATTTTTTTTAAAATCTTTGTTTCTCTCCCTCCCTTCCACTCTAAAAATCAATGGAAAAGATATCCTCAGGTGAAGATTAACAACAACTAAAGACAGTCCTAGGCAAATCTGCAAAATGTGTCTTGTCACATCCCTTTCTTTCATCACTTCTCTTTAATTATTTCTCCATCTACTCTATTCTGTTCTCACTCAAAAACTCCAAAAGTTTAGGGAGCCTCAGCAGCCACAGGCAGAGCCCACAAGTTCAAGGTTCCACCTTGTCTTATCCTTTCTGGATGCTCTTTTCATGGGCTCCAAAATTCTCTCTTTAGCCATCTGACCAAAATCCTACTCTCATGGAATAATCAATATCATGTAACTTTTAGGAGAAAAGATAGCAGAGAAAATTAATCCACAGCAAGGTGTAAATGACTGATAGTCCTAGCCAAATGTAGAGGTCTTGGCAGTAGCACTGACATTTAGAAAGAGAAGCTTATTAGATCAAAAGGAATTTATTTATTTTGGGTTGAATACCATTCTAGTCCTCCTTCAACTATAAGAGATTCTACATGGGGACTTTTGTCTTCAACTAATGCTAATGTTACATCTGTGTAACATTACTCTGTGATGGCACCAGAGACCTACTTCCACTTTTGGAGTATTATAGGAGTCATTTAATTTATTTTGGTTGGCGGAGAATGGGGTTGTTGGTTATAGACATGGATGGAGGAGGAGGTGAGGGGCAAGTCTTCCAAGGAGATCCTCAGATGTGTCCATGAGAAAAACACTGAATTTATTATTTTGGAGAGAAGAGTGTTTGTTGTTGTTGTGGTAATTGTTTTTAATTGTTTTTAACAGGGAGAAACTGAAAACCTTAAATGGTCTTCACTTTGTTGCCTCTAACAATTCTTTTGACTTATAGGGTGTCTGTAGTTCACTGACTTACCAACTTTTCTGTCAGTTTCAAAGTGAAATAGTATTTGGGGCATGCCACCTAGTGGTGATAACTTTTGGTTTATTGCTCATGGGAAGAAAGTAAATCAAATCCTAGTAAATCAAGGTCTCCTAGGCTGGAAAGCCACAAGAGAGGCCATCTAGGTCATCTTTTAGCTTTTACGTAAGCAGGCAAGGACATCACCCTTTCTGTGGACTCGAGACAGCAAAGACCGGGCAGTTCAAAGCCGGAGTTCAGGAGCCTATGGGTTCCCAGGTTCCCAGTGACCTTTGAAGGTTAGTGGCCTGGCTGGCTGGGACACAGCTCTGTGTCCCCACAGGCTTTTTTGGCAGTCCCAGAAACAAATGCTTAGAAGACAAGGCTCTTTATGCGTCTTAGCCCTGACTTAACGCGTGTCCTTTCTCTGACCTCTTTTTCTCCTGTTCCCTTCCTCCACTTCTTGGCTGCTACTTTCTCTTTCCACATTCCCTGCTGTGTTTACTGCTTTTCTTTCATGATTATGCTTTATGTACATAGGAATCATCATATAATACTTAAAATATTGTATAATTTCTTTTTTAAGTTCATTTTTGCTTTTTCCCCCTAAAAGGAATTCATGTTCAATGTGGAACACGTGAAAAACAGAGAAACACACACACACACACACAAACACCCCACATGGCCATCATTTAGAGATAATCATTGTTAACACTGGCAAAAATCCTTACAGTTCCTTATTTGTGTGTGTGTTTGTGTGTGTGTGTGTAGCTTTTTTAAAAAGCAAAACCCCAAAATGATATAAAATACTTTTCACTTAGTAATAGATCATGAGCATTTTCTCATGTCAGTAAATGTTCTACTATGTGATGTTTGTAACTTGAGCTGTTGAAAAAGTTGAAATGTAAATTCAATTAAAAAAATTGGGAGATGGTATACTGGTGAGCCTGACCTAAACAGGTGAAAGACTCTAAAAGAGAGACTGGGCCCTTTCTAAAGAGAGAGGTAGTCATGTTGGCCTTGAAGAATCGAAGAGCCATATTACAAACTACTTACCAGGAGGGAGCTAAGGTCTTCAGTCTTGTAACTGTAAGGAAGTAGATTCTGCCAACACCTTGGGGGAAGCCCAGATGAGGACCCTGAGTTAAAGATGAGAATGCAGCCTTGATTGACACCTTATTTGCAGCCTTGTAAAACCATGAGCAGAGGACACAGCTAAGCCATGCCCACACTCTTGGCCCACAGAAACTGTGAGATAGTAAATGTGTTTTATTCTTTTTAAAATAACTTATTATTTTTTTAAAAATATGTTTTTATTGTTTTTCAGAGAGAGAGGAATGGAGAGAGACAGACAGAAACATCAATGAGAAACTTCATCAATCGGCTGCCTCCTGCATGCCCCCTTCTGGGGATTGAGTCCCTAACCTGGGCATGTGCCCTGACTGGGAATTTAACTGTGATTTCTCCTGGGTCAATGCTCAATCACTGAGCCACACTGGCCAGGTGTAAATTTGTTTTTTTTTTTTTAAATAAATCTTTATTGTTCAGATTATTACAGGTGTTCCACTTTTTTTCCCCCCATAGCTCCCCTCCACCTGATTCCCCACCCCACCCCATGCCCTTACCTCCCGCCACTGTCTTCATCCATAGGAGTAAGATTTTTGTCCAATCTCTTCCTGCACCCCTCACACTTGCTTCCCCTGAGAATCGTCAGTCCACTCCCTTTCTATGTCCCTGATTCCATTATATTCACCAGTCCATTCTGTTCTTCAGATTTTTTATTCACTTGATTTTTAGATTCACTTGTTGGTAGGTATGTATTTGATGTCATTTTGTTGTTCATAATTTTTATCTTTACCTTTTTCTTCTTCTTCTTCTTCTTAAAGAATACCCTTCAGCATTTCATGTAATCCTGGTTTGGTGGCGATGAACTCCTTTAGCTTTTTCTTGTCTGTGAAGCTCTTTATCTGACCTTCAACTCTGAATGATAGCTTTGCTGGGTAGAGTAATCTTGGTTGTAGGTTCTTGCTGTTCATCACTTTGAATATTTCTTGCCACTCCCTTCTGGCCTGCATAGTTTCTGTTGAGAAATCAGATGACAGTCGTATGGGTACTCCCTTGTAGGTAATTAACTGTTTTTCTCTTGCTGCTTTTAATATTCTTTGTCTTTTGCCCTTGGCATTTTAATTATGATGTGTCTTGGTGTGGTCCTCTTTGGATTCCTCTTGTTGGGGTTCTGTGTGCTTCCTGAACTTGTAAGTCTATTTCTTTCACCAGGTAGGGAAAGTTTTCTGTCATTATTTCTTCTAATAGGTTTTCAATATTTTGCTCTCTCCCTTCTTCTGGCACCCCAAAAATTCAGATGTTGGTTCGCTTAAAGTTGTCCCAGAGGCTCCTTACACTATCTTCATATTTTTGGATTCTTTTTTCTTTTTGTTTTTCTGGTTGGATGTTTTTTGTTTCCACATATTTCAGATCTTTGGTTTGATTCTTGGGGTACGTTGATCTACAGTTGAGTTTCTGTATATTCTTTATTTCAGACAGTGTATGCTTCATTTCTGACTGATCCTTTTCCATTTTTTTGGCATTCTCATTAAGCTCCTTGAAGTTCTCATCAAGTTTCTCAGCGGTTTTAAGAAGATTCTTGAGTAACCTTATACATGTGGTTCTGAACTCTATGTCATCCAGTAGTTTGCTTTCCTCTGTTTCTTTCATTCGTGACATGTTTCTTTGTTTCTGCATTTTGGCTGCTTCCCTGTGTTGATGGAGTGGCTTTGTGTGGTAGGTGACCTATAGGGGGCAGTAGCTCAGCCTCCCCAATCACCTGAGGTGGACGCTATTGGTACACCCCTTTGTGGGCTGAGTGCAAAGTCTTGGTGTAGTTAAGCCTGAATTGCTGTTGGTATGCTGGGAGGAATTGACCTCCAGGCCAATTAGCTGTGAGCACTCCCTGTGTCTATAATGGAAGAACTGCTGCGTTGAAGACACGCTTATGGGGCAGGACTTGTTTCAGTGGGGCTTTGGTGCTCACTGAATCTGCCTCTTGAATGTGTCACTTATGGATGTGAGGAGTTGAAATCTGTCTCACACTGACCACTAGGTACACTGGCTTCTGGATCTCCAATGGGGTGCAGGTCAGCTACTGTCTAAGGCCACTCAGCAGGAGCTACAGTGAGAGCTGCAGTTTTCTCCTCTTTGCTTGGGGTTTGGAGGTTTTGGAGCTGTCTGACCCAGACTGCAAGTTTGCTAGGTTAAGCTGCAATAGGGCAGGCTTTTCTTATGCTAACTTGGCTGCTTGGAGCTTGGGTGGGTTTGTAGGTTGTGCAGGGCGGGGCCTCAGGGTGTCACTAGGTTAGGGCGTGGCAAACAGCAATGGCTGCTAGTTAGCTGGCTCTGTGTCCCCAACGGCATCCGCGAGTCCCGTGCCCCAGTGCAGTAAACAATTACTCCTGTGCGCAGCTCTGCAAGCAAGCCACCCTCACTGGCAGACAGTCCAGCTTCTCCCCGTAGGAGTTTGGGTCCCCCGTGTCTCCCCAGAGACTGGATTTCAGAGTAATCGGGGGCTTGTCTCCGTTCAGGTTGAAAAAAGCAACGCACCCAGTCGCCCGCAGCCAGCCCGGATCACGTGCCTCCGTACCTCAGCTTTTCAGTGCTCATGCACGTCTCAATGCTCTTTTCTCTTTCCTTCTGGTTGTAGAACTTCCACTCAGCCAGCTTTCCCGTGGTTCTGGGTGACAGACATTTTGTCTTTTAGTTGCAGTTTAAATTGTTGTGGGAGGCAGCAGTTTAGGTGTTTACCTACGCCGCCATCTTGGATTCTGTCTAAATTTGTTTTTTAAAGGCAAAAAAAGAAAAAAGAAAATGAGCCTTAGCCGGTTTGGCTCCGTGGACAGAGTGTAGGATTGTGGACTGAAGGGTCCAGGGTTTGATTCTGGTCAAGGGCACATGTCTGGGTTGTGGGCTTGATTCCCAGTGTGGGGCATGCAGGAGGCAGCCGAACAATTATTCTCTTTCATCATTAATGTTTCTCTCTCTCTCTCTCTCTCTCTCTCTCTCCCTCCCTCCCTCCCTCCCTCTCTGAAATCAATACACACACACACACACACACTAGTGACCCAGTGCACAAAATTCATGCACATTAAAAGGGAATAAATTAGAGGAAATATTTTGATATTGCTATTTGCCCTTTCTCTATAATAGAAGTGTCACAGATGAAAGAAAATTAGTAAAATGTATATGAAAATCTTCCTCCTGTCAGAGTCTGGGGCATGCCACAGGAACCAGAGTCAAGTCTCCACCCGCCCACGTGTGCCTTAAGTGGGATTTATTCCAGGAATGCAAGGCTGGTACAATATCCACAAATCAATAAATGTGATACATCACATAAACAAAGTGAGAGACAAAAATCACATAATCATATCAATTGATTCAGAAAAGGCATTTGACAAAATTCAACACCCTTTTCTGATAAAAATGGTCAGCAAAGTGGGAATAGAGGAATCATACCTCAACATAATAAAAGCCTTATATGACAGACCTACAGCCAACATCATACTCAATGGGCAAAACCTAAAACCATTTCCACTAAGAACAGGAACAAGATAGGGATGCCCACTTTCACCACTCCTGTTCAACATAGTACTGGAAGTACTAGCCATTGTGATTAGACAAGAAGAAGAAATAAAAGCCAAATTGGAAAAAAAGAAGTAAAACTGTGCTTATTCGCAGATGACATGATACTGTACATAGAAAACCCTAAAGACTCCATCAAAAAATTATTAGACTTAATAAATGAATTCGGCAATGTAGCAGGATACAAAATTAATGCCAAGAAATCTATGGCATTTCTATACACCAACAGTGAACTTACAGAAAGAGAGACTAAGAAAACAATCCCACTTACCATCGCACCAAAAAAAGATATCTAGGAATAAACTTAACTAAGGAGGTAAAAGACCTGTACTTGGAAAACTACAGGACACTGAAAAATGAGATAGAGGAAGATGTAAACAGATGGAAGAACATACCGTGTTCATGGATTGGTAGAATCAACATTAAAATGTCCATACTACCCAAAGCAATCTATAGATTCAATGCACTCCCCATTAATATGCCAACGGCATATTTCACAGACCTAGAAAGAACTCTCCAAAAATTCATCTGGAATAAAAAAAGACCCCGAATAGCTGCAGCAATCCTGAGAAAGAAGAACAAAGTAGGTGGGATCTCAATAACAGATATCAAGCTGTATTACAAAGCCATTGTTCTCAAAACTGCCTGGTACTGGCATAAGAACAGACATATAGACCAATGGAATAGAATAGAGAACCCAGAAATCGACCCAAACTACTATGCTCAATTAATATTTGACAAAGGAGGCAAGAGCATACAATGGAGTCAAGACAGTCTCGTCAATAAATGGTGTTGGGAAAATTGGACAGATACGTGCAAAAAAATGAAACTAGACCACCAACTTACACCATACACAAAAATTAACTCAAAATGGATAAAGGACTTAAATGTAAGACGGGAAACCATAAAAATATTAGAGGAATCCAGAGGCAGCGAAATCTCAGACATATGCTGAAGCAATATCTTCACCGATACAACTCCTAGGGCAATAGAAACTAAAAAGAAAATAAACAAATGGGATTACATCAAAATAAAAAGCTTCTGTACAGCAAAAGAAACCATCAACAAAACAACAAGAAAGCCCACTGCATGGGAGAACATGTTTGCCAATGTTATCTCCCATAAGGGTTTAATCTCCAACATTTACAGGGAACTCATACAACTTAACAAAAGGAAGATAAACAACCCAATCAAAAAATGGACCTAAATAGATACTTTTTGAAAGAGGACATAAGGAAGGCCAAGAGACATATGAAAACATGCTCAAAGTCACTAATCATCAGAGAGATGCAAATCAAAACGACAATGAGGTACCATCTCACACCTGTCAGAATGGCTATTATCAACAAATCAACAAATGACAAATGCTAGCAAGGATGTGGAGAGAAAGGAACCCTCATGCACTGCTGGTGGGAATGCAGACTGGTGCAGCCACTGTGGAGAACAAGTATGGAGTTTCCTAAAAAAACTAAAAATGGAATTCGCGTTTGACCCAGTGATCCCACTTCTAGAACGATATCCCAAGAAACTAGAAACACCAATCAGAAAGGATATATGCACCCCTATGTTCACAGCAGCATAATTTACAATAGCTAAGATTTGGAAACAGTCTAAGTGCCCATCAGCAGATGAGTGGATTAGAAAACTGTGGTACATCTACACAATGGAATACTACACTGCTGTAAAAAGGAAGGAACTCCTACAATTTGCAATAGCATGGATGGAACTGGAGAGCATTATGCTAAGTGAAATAAATCAGTCAGAGAAAGATAAATATCACATGATTTCACTCATTTGTGCATTATAATGAACAGCATAAACTGATGAACAAAAACAGATCTAGAGACAGAGAAGCATCGATCAGATGCTCAAACCTCAGAGGGAAGGTAGGGGAAGGTGGGGTAAGGGGAAGAGATCAACCAAAAGACTTGTATGCATGCATATAAGCATAACCAATGGACAGAGACAGCAGGGGGGTGAGGACATGTACAGGAGTGGGGTGGTGGGGGGGAGCAAGAGGGGAATATGGATACATATGTAATACCTTAACCAATAAAAAAAAAGAAAAAATGGAAAAAAAATCGCGTGAGACCCAGACCAGGCCAGCCCCACCCCCATTGGGCTAGATCCAGACCCGGCTGGCCCCAGCCCCGTCAAGCCCCACCTGGTGATGGGCACGGCCTCAGGTCGCCTGGCCTGGTGCCGGGGAGGTGAGCACAGCCTAAGGTCCCCTGTCAAGCCCCGCCAGGCAAGGGGTGTGGCCTGAGGTCCCAAGGCCTGGCACCCAGTTGGGGGACGCAGGCTCAGGTTCCCTGCCCCGGCCCAGCGCCACACAGCCTCAGGTCCCTGCTGATTGCTCGTTAAGGCTCCTTACGGGAACTCGGCCTCTGTTGTGGGCACAGCCATCTTGTGTTATGGGATCCCCGCCTCTGCTGTGGGTGCAGCCATCTTGTGTTATGGAATCCCTGCCTCCACTGTGGGCACAGCCACCTTGTTATGGTGTGATGGTCAATTTGCATATTCTGTCTTTATTGATAGGATATATAAAAGAAAAAGGTTGAAATGCCTGATTTTTTTGTTTTGTTTTGAAAGCAAAGGAAAAAGAATAGCTGTTAGAAATGTTTTTTTTCCATCTGGTTGGAGTGGCTCAGTTGGTTGAGCATTGCCCTATGTATAGAAAGGTTGCCAGTTTGATTTGTGTTTAGGGCACATACCTGGGTGCTGGTTCAATCATTGGTGGGGGCAACTGATTTATCTCTCTCTCTCTCTCTCTCTCTCTCTCTCTCTCTCTCTCTCTCTCTAAGCATGTTCTTGGGTGAGGATTTAAAAAGAAGAAGAAATGATTTTTCTTCCATACAATGCTAGAACATTTTCCAAAAATGATTAGCTCAACATACTCATATTATTTAACATCAAGTAACAAAAGAGGCCTTCATATATTATTTCACAAGTTTATAATGTAGGGTAAAAGATTAGCAGCAATATATCTTTTCAGGCACTGTGTCCATTTAGACTGCTCCTATTTTGGTTCTTAATTTCTGAAATAAAATGGATAATAGCCCTTACTTCATAGGTATTATGAAAGTTAACAAATAAATACTAAAAGCTAGGAAAGGAATTGAAAAGGGATATGTCAGTACAGTACATGCTGTTTTTTATATCTTCATTCCTATTCTGAAGTCATAATGCTCTGATAGTGACACCAATAGTTATCACCATGGAAACCAATGATATATGCCATCTTTTTCTCTGGGGGCTCTCTCCATCCTCCAGGCAGTTTCAGAGGCTGCCGCAAAAATAAGATTAACTCCCTTTTCTTACCATCACTGGTTTGCAAACACCTTCCCTACTAAACTTTTCCTTGAATGTGTCTGTGTACGTCCACCTACATCTTTCTTCTCTGGTATTATCTCCCGCTCATTCCCATTGCTGTGATTCTGGGCATTGTATTTTACTATTCCTTTGTTATCTTTTACCTCATTCTTCCTTTCCTCCTTGCATGTGGGAACAATCTTTGTTGATTCAACAAGTTGTTCCATATTCCTACAAATGTCTGCATGGAGAAGCCAAGTCAACTTAAAGTTGATTAACTTTGTCATGGCTGCCATTTACTGAAGTTTCAGTCTGTGTAGTGTTTTGCTTCAACTATTACAAAGTCACCATATACAGACAGCTCTAATTCTTGAAGATGAGCGAAATCAAATCAATAACACTAGTTACCTACAGGATATTGATATCATTATAATTAGCTAGGTATTAATAATGGGAAAGGAGCAAAAGGGAGGCCAGACATTATAGGCATGTCATCTGGGCAGCTTCACCAGGAAGCTGCAACTTTACAGGGAACCACTGGCTCATTCCCTGCAGGTCACTAGAAGGGACTGGACAAAGGGCAAGATGAGCACAAGCCCAGTGAGTTGGGGTGATGCAGGGAAAGTCAAGCCTGAGGAACCATGGAGTGGCTAGAGTAAGTAGGGCTATTGCAAGCCCACAAAAATTTGGGAATACATAATCTCCCAAACCAAGGAGTTCTTTCTCTTGGCTCTTGGCTTGTGGAGCTCTCTTGTTCCTATTCACTGCATTCACCCGTGTTCCCTCTATGACCACGTGGCCATGCAGACCCCACATGCAATGAACTGGTGGACTACAATTGGGAACACAAATTAAAATAGCCTGATGCTGGACTGGACACTGTTCCAACATGGAGCGAACACTGACTCTGACTCTAGCTCTGCTGCAGCCATAGCTACATTTCTTCTATGGTGGGGCAAAAGGAAATAGGACTTTGACAACTCAGGAGTTTAATTCCACAGAAATAAAGCTTTCTACTATATCTCATCCTCCTGTGCGAGTTTCAGAAAACTCCTTTTCTCAGGATATCACAAGAAACCTACTTCCACAGGCAACTGGCTTGGACAAGGACCTCTCCCCACCGATAACAGTATCAGATGAATATTATACCAGGTTGTCTGTATTAGTTAACATTTTATAAATAACTTCAATTAGATTTTTGAAAATCTGATGTTCTTTGTTCTCTTGAGAGATATTTGGCACATGAAGACAGGCTATCCTTATTACACTTAATCGTGATGAAGCATATGAATTCCCTAGTGAATATTTTAAATAAGTTGTTCCGTGTTACCAAGTAGCTGTCAGTTACCAAACTAATACAGTGCGACCTGACCCCAGCAAGAAAAAACCAGTATCTCACTTTGAAGAGAACATTCAGAACCAATTCTCTCCCAACTTTCTGCCAGTTGTCATCTTTCAGTCTTAAATTGTCCCTCTGTTTTCCTCCCCTCCTTTTGAGTCTCTTAAGAAAAACAGGGAAAAGTATAGTAATACAGTTTTCCCATCCTCCAAATAATCTCCTTTAAAACACTCCCCTTCACTTCAGTTTCTCTTTCCCAGCAGGAGACTACGCAGCTAAATGTTTGACATCTTGCTGCAGAGAGGTCCAACAAAAAATGTATGAGTGATTGGCTGAGCCTCTTTAACAGGGAGAAAGAACTGAAAGCTTGGCTGTAAGTGGGTGCCCTGAGCACAGTGTCCTTGTCTTTAAAATCTCTGTACCTAGTCTGGTTCTGACTCCAGTGAAAGTGGGCCTAAATGTCTCACAAAGTTCTCCATGGCGCTCAGTTCAGAGACAGTACTTAAGGTGCCTTCTTTCACTTACTAGTAGCTTGCCATTCTGGGGCTAGAAGTGAAAGCCTTGAGTTGAATTTGTCTCTGGCTTACCTCCTCATGCCTGTATGCACCTTTTCTCTCCCCCCTGCAAAATGATCTTCTCATTGCTGGTTCTCATCCCAAATGTCAAGCTGAAGGTACAAAGTCATTGCTTTGCTCTGCCATATGCCAGCATTTGCAGAGGGCAGATAACCAAATGCTAAGCAGACTGGAGCTTTATTTAGTTCTTGTGGCTTTGCAAACACAAAGGAACTACAATGAGTTGAACCTAAAGTTAAACTAAGCCAGAGGACAGTAAGCCATTTGCTTGGTGGCCTCTATGATAACAGGCCCTTTTAGAACAAGAGACAGGGGAGTGAGTGGCAGTGGCCCTCATGGCTCACTGTGATCCATGCTCCTTCAGTAATTCCCTTCCACCTCCCTTATTGGAATGAACCCTGCAATACATGTGCCAGGGGCTGTATTAAGTGCTTTATGTACATTCCTTCATTGCATATCCTATATAATAAAAGCCTAACATGCTAAGTGTACAGTTGACCAGCTGGCTGTTCAACCAATCAAAGTGTAACATGCTAATGATATGCTAAGGTCGCTCAACTGCTCGCTATGACATGCACTGACCACCAGGGGGCAGACGCTCCAACCAGTAGGTTTGCTTGTTGCTGGGGTCTGGCTGATCCAGTCTGAGTGAGACGGGCTGGATATGCCATGGAGCCCTCCTGCGGTCCCTTCCCGGCTGGCCAACCTCCTGTGTCCCTCCCTGGCCCTGATTGTGCACCAGTGGGGTCCCTCAGCCTGGCCTGCACCCTCTCGCAACCTGAGACCCCTCATGTTGGAGAGCCAGTTTTGGCCTGATCCCACAGGACAGGCCGAGAGATCCCACTGGTGCACGAATTCGTGCACCGGGCCTCTAGTGTATAACAACACTATTATTATTACTGTATTTTACAGATAGTGAAATAGAGTTTCCATAATTACTTTGTAGCTCTGATGCTGAGTTCAGGGTTTGATACATATTGAAGGCTCAATAGTATTTGTTAATAAATTGGAATTTGACCAGTTATAAGGAATTAGTCTCATCATGATGGAAATGCTGGTCTGGGATCAAGGCAAGTATTTTCCTTAAGAGAATGGAGATATGGACTCCTTTCTATAAGTCTCTAGGAATTTTTTGAGGCTTCCTTTTATGTCTTTGATTCCATTGTGGTAGGCAGTTAGACACGAGCAGAGCAAGGAAGATGGGCTAGGTACAGGTTACCAGGGTGGAAAGCCCCAGGTGCCTAGCAGCAGACAATGGTAGGGTGGGATCTCCACCCCAGGGTGAACTTTCCTCCTTTAGCTTATCACTGGTCATACGATTTGGACTCACTGACCTTTCATATTGCTGGTCATTCAGTTTAGACCCCCTGACCGTTCCTCCCTAGAGGCCTCAGTTGTGTTTCAGCTCCAGGCCCAGAAAAGCAGCAAAGCCAGACAAGTGATGCCAAGGCTGATCTCAGGACCAGCTGTATTAAATAATAATCCCCTGTCCTAGTGCTGACCAATTATCAGTACAGACTCCAACCCTGAAAGGACACACCTGGAAAGCTGCTGAACAGTCCATTGAGATTTTGCCTCCCCTAAAATCTCCACCCTTAAGGGCCTTAGGATGGAGGATCTAGCATGCTCTTTCTCCTAGGAGCACTCTTGAGCCTTTCTCCTTCCTCTCCTCCTCCCCCAACCTCTAACCCTCAAGCGTGTTTTTCTCTTACCCTCTTTCTCCTATGCTCTGAGGGCCCTTATTTTGCCTCTATAACTTGTTTCCTGAGCCCATCTCTTCTACCACTCATTTATTTCACCTCTGTGATTTTCTAAATAAATGTTCTCTTACCGTTTGGGTCTTGGTTCAAAATTCTTTCCTAGCCAGAACTAAAGTACCAAGGTTGCAGAACCAGGTTCAGCCTGATCCCATCATTCTAATACTTTGTGCCATTCCCAGCTCCACCAACACCACAACAGGGTTATAGGGAAGGAAAAGTTTTCCCTGACCCTCTTAGAGCCCCTGGGTAGGCCTGAAAATTAAACTGAAGACAGATTAACAGGAGAGAAGCATACAAATTTATTGAATATAAGTTTTATGTGATACAAGAGCCATCATAAGGAACTGAAAAAGTGAAGATGAAGAGTGGGCAGCTGTGTAGAAATAAGATGTGTTAAGGAGCAAACTGGAAAAACTTAGCAAGACCTGTTAGGATTCTTCTTCTTTTGTTTTCAGAGATAAAGATGCTCCTTTCCTCATGGGTATAGGGAAGCCACCTCTACATGAGGCTTGACCTATTCAAGAGGAGAGAGGTGAATGGGGGAGAAAAGGTCAGAGTGACCTTCCTGCTTCTGCCATTTTCTCAAACTCCTTCAGCTTAGGATATTCAACATGCCAAGTTGCCATATTTTCAGGAAGCATGTCCTGAACCCTATCATGGCCAGTCTTCCTTTTCTTTACTGATGCTTGATTATAAAGTGGCTGGAAAAAATCCCTTCTGAGATTAACCTGTAATGCTCAGAATTGCTAGGTTCTATTTCAGCATACCCCAACATACTGGTAGGTGTAACTTGTAAAGAGGACTGTGCCCAATTTATTGGTTTAAATCAGGGAAGATTGTTTCTTTCCTGCAGGGCTTCCTCCCACCTTAAATATGCTAATGTGCACTGGGAATCTCCTAAAGGGGGACATAAAGGGACATCAATTCTAAGCAGTATTTTCCTCCCACAATTTATCATCTCTGATACTAGGATATTTTTTAAGGACAATGACATCTTAACAGCTGCTGTTGGCAAAGCAGCAGCTGTGCCCTGACAGTTGGCCATTGCCTGGGCACGTATGAACTTGGTCACAGCTATTCCTGTTGTATCATGTCAATTGAGTTAAGTACATTCTTAGAACATATATGATATTTAATTGCTCTTTAAAACATCTTCATAAATATCACACCACTGGCATTGAAAAGGAAGCTGCTATATATACAAAATTTAGGCCATAACTGAAACAGATCAATGGGGTGTATGTATGAAGTTAGAGCAGCAAAAACTCATTAATGCAGGGTTAAGAACAATTCCACATTTTTTTTTGCAAAGCAATAACCAAGTGTTTGACAGAACTTAAGAAAATTCTTATGTTCTTAGTTGAGGCTATATTTTGTTACTGAGGTGGGTGCAAAAGGATTGCCTCCCATATGCCAAGGGAGCAATTCGACTGAAATCACAACTGCTAAATCCTTGGGAAAATGCTGTGTCCTAGTTTACTTGGCATTGCTTTTTCTTTCTTAATGGTACCTAGTAGATAGCTTTGTAGATTTTTAAAAGATGTTCTTATTGATTTTAGAGAGAGAAGAAGGGAGAGAGAAATATTGACGAGAGAAACGTCAATTGGATGCCTCCTGCACACCCCCATCTGGGGATTGAGCCTGCAACCCAGGCATGTGCCCTGACCAGGGAATTGAACCAGTAACCTCTTGGTGCATGGGACAATGCTCAACCAGCTAAGCAACACTGGCCAGGGCAATAACTTTGTAGATTTGGAGAAATATGTTAGTGTGAAGCATTTCCAATCTTATTTGATTACAGACTTTTGTTTGCCCAGGAACATCTCTTGGAACTAGTGCTCTGTGGAATATATAATAATAAAAGCATAATATGCTAATTAGACTGAACATCCTTCTGGATGACATTCCGGACAAAGCTGGGCTGTGAGGGAAGCCTGGTCCCGGGTGCCAGAGGGAAGCCAGTGCTGGCAGCCAGGGGAAGGAAGGCCTACTTTTGTATGAATTTCATGTACCGGGCCTGCACCCTCTCCAATCGGGGACCCCTTGGGGGATGTCCCTCTGGCAATCTGGGACCGCTGGCTCCTAACCACTCACCTGCCTGCCTGCTCGCCCCTAACTGCCTCTGTCTGCCTGCCTGATCACCCCTAACTGCCCTCCCCTGCCAGCCTGATCTTGACCCCCAACTGCTCTCTCCTGCCAGCCTGATCTTGCCCCCAACTGCCCTCCCCTGCCAGCCAATATGGTTCTGATTGGTCGGTTTCTATGCCAGTCAGCATCAAAAGCTCCATTTCCTAGACAGACACTGGCTCCTCACAGTTCACCCAGATTTGGTACTGATTGGTCCGTTTCTATGCCAGTCAGCATCTCCGGGCCTATCTCTGGGCCTGATCAGAGAGGTGGGGCTGAGCAGCAGCCCCCGCGGAGGCCTGGAGAGAAACAGAGGCATGGCTGCTGGCAAAGTCCAGAGAGAAAGGGAGAGGCAACTGCTGTTCAACAGCTGCCACAGAGGCTGTGGATCAGACCCTGCCTCTCTCTTCGAGCCTTTCTCCAGGCCTGATCTGCAGCCCCCTCAGCAGTCAGTGCTGGGTCACCGCGCCTGCACCACAACGACCCAGCACTGACTGCAGGACTGACTTCCGGTGTTCGGTTGAGCCTTCGGTCAGTTGTTACCCTGGGTTTTTATATATTAGGATAATAATATCTAGTACTTACATTAGCCAGTCACTATTTAAATATTTCACCTATAGTAACTAAATGAATCCTCACTACCATCTCATGATGTAGGCACTATTATCTCCATGTTTCAAATGAGGAAACTGAGGCATGTGGTGATTGAGAAATTTGCCTGAATCATACGCTAGTGAACTAGGGTGGCTCCAGAGTGTGCATTCTTTACCACTATAGAGTATATAGTTTGGGAAACTGTGTTCTAGCCACAGGCTAGGGGAGGAGAGTGTGCAAATGTGACCCAGGGATAAAACATGAATAAGTATCACAACTCCCACTGACTCTTAAAATACTCACCAGAAATCTATGGGCAAAAGTAAAGATTGCCCTGCTCTTTGTTTATACTGCCAAGGCATTATTACCTTTTGTATATGCTTAAATGATAGGTACTCCCTCTAGGTTAAGATTAAGAAAGAAAGTAATTTTTAGTGGAAGAATGAAGCACTGCAATTTTAACCTGAATAAAATACCAAGAACAAGCCAGATAAAGAGCCCCAATTTAGGCCAAATCTGAATGCTCTAAAAGGATCCATTTCCTTACAGGTTGCTCCTGCAATGAAAGGGAAGCTAGTGCTTTCCCCCCACAAAGTTAGGGGGGACTCACAGAAATTAGACTAGTTTGTGCAACTCTTCCCATCTTTTGACTAGCTGCTATTCGTGAGATAAATTTCAGTGAGCCAGATGGACTTGCTGATAGATATAACAGTCTTTTATTAGCTCAGTCCCCAGGGAAGAGGCAGGTGACAGAAGGATTTAGGCAGTGAAAAGAACCTGAGAACAAAAAGGGGTGTCATTGCTTGGAGGTGCAAGTCCCATCGGCTCAAGTTTCCCAGGCAGGTGATCCCGAGCACGATTCTGTTTACTCCATCTCCTTAAGAGGTTTTGAACTCTGCAATGGGATTTCTCCACACGTGGGCTGCTTCCTGAGATTAGTTTGGACTTCCTATGTCTGGTTTTATAAAAGCTGCCAGTGAATACAACAACTAGCACCGTATGGTAATTTAAGGACATTATACTCTTTAGAAGACAAAATGCTGTTCAGTTGCTATTTATCTGTGCCAGTTGGGTAAGAAAGGGAGATGATTCATAGCCCAGTCCAGTGGGACAAGTGAAAGGCTTGATTACATCTTGGTTCCAGGCTGTCTTGTGGAACAAATGCCTTGGCATTTGGGAGTTCCAGAAGGGCTGTAATGATTACACATTGTCTAAGATTTAACGTGGGATTGGCTTTTATGAGAGAGAACACACAGGTGTTAGACCAATTGTGGATAGGATCTTCCCTGTTCACCACCCTAGGTGGATAAAAGATATGGATTCCAGTTTAATATGTGAATTGTAGCTCCAAAGAAATCAGATGGAGATGACTATCTTATGGCAGCTGGCTAAATGGCAACTATCTACATAAAAACAAAGGAGACATTCTAATTCTCAGGGCTAAGAGAATGTTAAATGGAAAGTTCTAATGTATTAAAATAAGTCATCTTTACGTACATACAATAGCTGCTCCATACATATATTATCATACAAACCAATTGATAATAAAAGTTTGATAGGGTTCATCACACTAAATTATAAATCAAGCTTCTGGGCTTAAGCATTGGAGACACTTTGTTCTGGGAAGCTGCAAACTAGAAAGTCTTGATAAGAAAGTGCTAGAAAGAGTCCAGCTGTTAGCCATTATCATGTTTCTTTTGAACATACTATACAAAGCATGTATAGTTACAGAGAGAGTATCTGAGGAGATTAAAAACCATGGTTACGTTAATGCACACCTACCTCAGGGGATCTGCACTCACTTTTCTCTCACAATGCCTGCTTCCTGAAACTTTTCTGCTTCATCTGGCAGGCTGCTGTTGGTATCTGTAGTGCCTTAAGCCACTTTCAGTAGTGTTGAAGGATAGAAAATGAAGGGGTTCAGAACAAGTCTCCCCAAAATGTGCCATTTTGGCATGCAGACTCTTTTGAGCTGAAGACACTCAAGGCCCAAAAGATTAAGACATTTCCATGAAGGCAGATTAGATGCAAGGACAAGACAGCCAATAATCTACCTGAATGTCAGTGTGTGGCAGTGAAAACATCTTCACACACAAGTAGTATATTGCTGGAGGTAGAATGACATGTAGATAACTACTATTTCAAAGTGATGTTCATTGTCTTTAATAAAATTAAATCTAAAGTCTTCCACACATATGGAAATCATCCAAGCTTAGAAAAAACATATTTGAATACCAGTGAGGTGGTAAAAACAATGAATTATAGTGCAAGTTTTCTTAATTCCCATTTAATTTTTTTAAACTGTAAGAAAAGATTACTATTTTGAGAACTTCTAAACCAGGTTTGCAAAACCTCTGTGTGGCAACCAGGGCAGATACTCTGAAGGGCCAGCCTTTCATGGGCAGAGTTTTCTGAGCAGGCTACTGTTTCCTTCTCCTACTCTAAGAAAAAGACAACAGGTACAAATTCCTACATAGGCCACAGGAAAATGATTTGTTTGATTCTTCAACTTACCACATTCATCATGGACTGGAGTAGTCTTTCCTTCACACATGAGAGTTGATGAGTGTTGGAGGGGAAAGCCCAGCTTTTCGGGCTCTGGCTTTCGGTGGTAGAGTGCAGCCTATTCAGCCAGCCATCAAGGGATCAGTCAGCCCTGGGGCACTCACTTCTCAAGAATGAAGACCTAGAGTTCAGGTAGGTGTGGACTAGCTGTTATGTGTGGGAAATACTTAAATGATTTTCAAACAGACACGAGTTAGTTCAGTACTTCATTATTTGTGCATTTCCAAAACTGTTCCTTGTGACAAGGAAAGAAGAGAGGCATGTGACTTTCAGAACATACTATGTCTCCTAGGGCATGGTAGTTGCCAATTTGCATGGATGCTTATTTCATAATGAACGGCTGGTTGTCAAAGCAAGTCTAGTGACTTCATCTATAAAATGGGAGTGGGGTGTAGGAGTGGGACCAGATTATTTTTAGGTCTCTTCTGTGATTCATTTAGAATCAGAAAAATAAAAAAAAAATGACATATTGCATCTTTATTTTAAAAAATGTGATTCTTATTCCTTTTCCTTCACAACCCAGGAAAACATTTTGTATCACTGAAGTCATGGTGAGTCCTAGGATTTACTTTCCTTGAGTCATCAATGTATTTTTTGATTTTTTTTACAATACCTCTGCATGTGAAGATTACTCTGAATCAGTTATCAATCATGGGCAATTACTTAACCTCTCTGTGTCTTAGTTTCCTCAGCTGTAAAACAGTATTAATAACATTTATACTTTAAAGGTTTATTGTGAGGATTAAATAATTTGATATATGTAAAGCTCCTTAGATGAGTACTTGGTATATAGTGTAGTGTGTATTGTTATTATTATATTACTAGACGCCCAATGCATGAAATTTGTGCAAGAGGCTCGGCCCTCGCAGCCGCGGTGGCTTGCCTCAGCCCTCGCAGCTCCAGCTTCCTCTGGAAGGTCGTCCAGAAGGTCATTTGGCTGTCAGGTCTAATTAGCATATTACGCTTTTATTATTATAGATCATCAAGGTTTTGGGGTCTTTACCATTTACTTATGGCTCTCCTAGGTGCAGTGTAGGGAAGTAGTGAAGCAGAGACATTGGGTTTTAGGAAACACTACAATCTTCTAGGATCTTATCTAATACATGCAAAAAATGACATATTGGAAACTATATGAAATAATATGCTACAATATATAATTGGGGTCAAATGCTGACTTCAGGTGTGGCAATAATAGAAAGAATGAGATCAAATAGGATTATATACCTCAGGGAGATTGAACTGGGTTGAAGAACAAGTAGGGTTGAGACAGGTGGAGAAGAGTAAGGGGGCACCCCAGGTGAGAACATGCAAGAAAGCAGAGGTCAGAAAGAACACGAGATGATCTTGGGGCAATGGGGAAACAGAGTGGCAAAGCAGGTGAGTGAAAGGAAATGAGATTGCACAGAATGGAGCTGTATTATGTAAGTTCTAGAAAGTTCTCTCTAATGAGAGGATTCTTCATCTGATGGGAATGGAAACAGGGAGAGCTGAAAGTTTCGGAGTGAAGGAGAGAACAATAAATGAGGTCTTAGCTAAGATCTTTATCGTTTGGGGTTTGGAAGTTGAGTCCATGGAGACTAGTGAGGAGGTAGTTTGCTCCAGTTGTGTTAGTGTGAGGAGATAGGGCTGGTCTAGAGCATAGGAAAGGGTGAAGAGGAAAGAAAAAGACTGAAGTGACATTTCAGGGAAAAATTAGTAGAAAAGTAAGCAAGACTGTTGACTAGATAAAGGAATTGGAAGTAGAGAATAAATCAAAGATTATTACAAATGTTCAAATATGTGGGTCTGATAATTAGAGATAGCAAAGAAAAACTTGAGAACTGATTAAAGGGAAAGAGAAGCAAATAAGGAGTTTGGTGTTGTATAAATTGAGTTTGCAGTGACAGTGTGATCTCCAATAATGACAGTTAACATTTATTTACTACTAGAGGCCTGGTGCACAAAATTCATGCACAGGGGTGGGGGGGGGTGGTGTCCCTCAGCCCAGCCTGCACCCTCTCCAATCTGGGACCCCTCGAGGGATGTCCGACTACCCATTTAGGCCCAACTCCTAAACTGGCAGTCAGACATCCCTCTCATAATCCGGGACTGCTGGCTCCTAACTGCTCGCCTGCCTGCCTGATTGCTCCTAATCCTTCTACCTGCCAGCCTGATCACCCCCTAACCGCTCCCCTGCTGGCCTGATTAACACCTAACTGTTCCCTTGCTGGTCCGATTGCCCCCAACTGCCCTCCCCTGCTTGCCTGATCTCACCCCCAATTGCCCTCCCCTGCCAGCCTGACCTCGCCCCCAACTGCTCTCCCCTGCCTGCCTGATCTCACCCCCAATTGCCTTCCCCTGCCAGCCTGATCTCACCCCCAGCTGCCCTCCCCTGCAGGCTTGGTTGCCCCCAACTTCCCTCCCCTGCTGGCCATCTTGTGTGTCAGAGTGATGGTCAATTTGCATATTATCTCTTTATTATATAGGATTATTATATAGGATTTGCCTGGTACTGTGTTTTATACATTTCGTCCTCATAGAAACTATTTGTAATTGGTATTATTATTATTATTATTATTATTGACATATTTTGGAGGATGAGAGGTTAAATATGACCCCGATTTTAAATAGTCAAACAGAGATTTAAATCCAAGCCATCTGATTCCACTGCTTATTCTAGACCACTACAGTTACTTCAGGAAGTCTTCTCTGAAAAGAAGTGAAGACATAAAATAACAGTTGGTAGTCATCAGCAAAAAGGTGTTAATTGCAGTTATGGGAATGGATGAGCTTTCCGAGGGAGAAAGCATGCAGAAAGGAGAGCAGATGGCCAAGGATGAATGCTGGGGGAGGTCCATACTGAGAAGTTAACCACAGGAAATAGTGCGGAGCCCAAGCCTGCAGATCCCCAGACTGTTAGGGTGAAGAGATCAGAGAATAGGCTGCAGGCCTGTCCCTGAGATCAGGACTGGTTTGGGGAGGGGCCTGGAGACAGAAATTAGTATTAAGGAAGAAAACTTCATCACAGAGTGAAGGGGAAGTTTTGTCAAGAAAATGAATAAAGAAGGGTTTCTTTTTCTTTTTCTTTCTTTTTTTAACCAAAAATAAGAGAGACCTATAACTCAAGAAGCTAGAGGAAAGAGGGAGGGAGTGAATACATGTGGGGAAGAAAGATCCTGTAGGAGTCATAAAAGGGAGAATCAATGACTTTTACTCTGGCTGCGAGGACTATTAAAATGTCAAGTCTTGGGGTTGGAAATGGGCCCTAAAATCTGGTCACCTGTCTGGCCCTTGAGATAGATGCACTACATTGAGGAGGATAAACTTAAATATGCATTCTCCCCCTCCCCCCACCCCACACACTAAATTTATTTATTTAGCAAAATATATGTGACATCTCAAATTGTTTATCTTCTAGGCGTCTCAAAATTAGTAAGTCCAAAATAACCCCTAATTTCTCACCCTTGCACCTGTACCCTGGAGTTTTCCCCTCCAGCCCTCTAGTTGTTTGGGCTACAAACCTTGGCTTCATCCTTAACTTTTCTATTTCTCTCACACATGACATCAAATAATCAGTAAGTCTTGTCCATCTGTCATAGATTTATTGATAATCTGATCACTTCTCATTATCTCCACTGAAATTTACCCTATTCCAGCGGTCTTCAACTAGTGTGATGAAAGAATTTTTAAAACCTGCAATACCTGGCTATTTTAAAAACAATTTAGTGTTGAAAGTATTACATAGGTCCTCCTTTACCCCCAATTAACATCTTCCAGCCTGCCTCCATCTCCTCCCCACCCTTGCCATAACCACCCGATTGTCCATGTCCAAGGGTTATGCATATATGCATACAAGTTCATTGGTTGACCTCTTCCCAACCACCCTCCCTTGCCTTCCCTCTTAGGTTCAATGCTCTGTTCATGCTTTTATGTCTCTGGGTCTATTTTTGTTCACAGTTTATTTTGCTCATTAGATTCCACATATGAGTGAGATCATGCGATACTTATCTTCCTCTGATTAAAATAAAAAGCTCCTGCACTGCAAAAGAAACCATCAACAAAATAACAAGACAGCCAATTACATGGGCAAATATGTCCATATTTGCCAATGATACATCCAATTAGGGGTTAATATCTAAATATATAGGGAACTTACACAACTTAACAAAGGAAGACAAACAATCCAATTAAAAAATGGGCAAAGGACCTCAACAGACCCTTCTCCAAAGCAGACATACAGATGGCCAAGAGACATATGAAAAAATGCTCAAGTCACTAATCATCTGAGAGATGCAAATTAAAATGATAATGAGGTATCACCTCACATCCGTCAGAATGGCTACCATCAACAAATCAACAAATGACAAGGGCTGTGAGGTTGTGGAGAAAAGGGAACCCTAGTATACTGCTGGTGGGAATGCAGACTAGTGCAGCCACTGTCAAAACAGTATGGAGTTTCCTCAAAAAATTAAATATGGAACTGCCATTTGACCAAGAGATCCCACTTCTAGGAATATATCCTAGGAAACCCGAAGCACTCATCAGAAAGAATGCATGCACCCCTATGTTCATAGCAGCACAATTTACAATAGCTAAGTGCCCATGAGCAGATGAGTGGATAAAAAAGATATGGTACATTTAAACAATGGAATACTCTGCAGCAATAAAAAAATGAAAGAACTCTTACCATTTGCAACAACATGGGTAGACCTGCAGAGTATTATGCTAAATACCTGACTGGGGCACCAACCTCTTTTCCCTAAGATTTTCAAATAAAACTAGGGGCCCAGTGCATGAATTCATGCACCTTGAAAGGAACTGTGGGCCACGAGGCTGCATAGGCACAGGGGCGGGTCTCGGTCCATCCTCTGTGCCCCCGCCCAGCTCCTCCTGCCACGGCCCTTGGTCCCGTTTGCCGGCAGCCCTGCTTCCACCACTGGCACTCCCATGTGCTATTAGTGCTAGCCCTGCTCGCACCCGCTGAAGGCGCAGAGCGATTGGGGCCAGTGCCATCAGCGGGTGCGAGTGGGACTGGCACAGTCAGTGGATGTGAGCAGTGGCTGCTGCCCTGATCGCCCCTCTGGAGCAGGGGGAGGTGGCGAAGCCCTCAGGGGTAATCAGGGCCAGCAGCCACTGCTCGCACCCACTGATGGCGCCAAGTGATCAGGACCAGCGCTGGGCACCAGCAGTGGGCATGAGCGGCGGCTCCGGTGCTGACTGCGGGTGCAAGCAGGGCTGGCACCAGCAGCAGGTGCAAGCGCCAGGCAGGACTGTGGCACATGCGGGAGCAAAGAATTTTCAGTAACCACCAGAGGCTCACCCTGATGACAGCGACCAGCATCTCGCCTTGGTCTGGCGCCCCTGCTCACCTGCTCCACCATCCCGCTGTGGCCGATGCTTGCCATGTTCCGCGCACACCCCCTGGTGGTCAGAGCATGTCATAGCCACCGGTTGTTTGGTTGTTCTGCTGTTTGGTCTATTTGTATATTAGCCTTTTATTATATAGGACTAGTGGCCCGGTGCATGAAATTAGTGCATGGGGGGTGTCCTTCAGCTCAGCCTGCACCCTCTCCAACCTGGGACTCCTTGGGGGATGTCTGAATGCCGGTTTAGGCCCTATCCCATCCCCGGGCCTAAACCGGCAGTCTGACATCCCTCTTGCAATCCAGGACTGCTGGCTCCTAACCGCTCACCTACCTGCCTGCCTGATCATCCCTAAGCACTCTGCCTGTCGGCCGACTGCCCCCAACTGGCCCCCCTGCCAGCTTGCTCACCCCCAACTGCCCCCCACTGCCGACCTGCTCGCCCCCAACTGCCCCCCCCCCCCCCCGCACCGGCCTGCTCATCCCTAACTGCTCTCCCCTCCTGGCCTGATCACCCCTAACCGCCTCTGCCTCAGCCCTGCCACCATGGCTTTATCCGAAAGGATGTCTGGAAGGTCTCCTGGTCTAATTAGCATATTACCCTTTTATTAGTATAGATAATGACAACAGACAACACAACAATAGCCACTGAATGTGAAAGCCCTGTCTTGAACCATAAATATATACCAGTAGGTCATATAGTAGAGTTGCATCTTATTGGTCACATCCTATCTAATAAAAGAGAAACATGCAAATACCTCCACTACGCCCACCAGCCAATCAGGAGCGAGTATGCAAATTAACCCAACCAAGATGGCGGTTAATTTGCATATCTAGGCACAGAGCGAAGACTGAAGACAGTGCAGAAGGGAGTGAAGCTGCAGAGAAGCAGGCGGGGCGGTGGAGAAGGGAGGGAAGCATGCGGGGCAGTGGAGGAGGGAAGCATGTGGGGCGGCAGAGACTGGAGGGAAGCAGGCGGGCGGCAGAGAAGGGAGGGATGCAGGTGGGGTGGCGGAGACGGCCACAGGTAGCCCTATTCTTGCAGGAATCTTCCTGCAATGGGCCTCTACTCACATAATGAGGTTGTGTCTGACTGGTTAATTCTTGGTACCAGAAATCCTGATATACAAATACAGGCAACAGATTTTTAAAAGAGTCACTTTGGAGCTAAAAGGGTAGGTAATTACTATTGTTATCTTTATTTGTGTAAATCAATCAAAATTATACCTATTTTTTGTCAGATCAGCAAAAAATATATTTTTGGTGTGTGCAGAATTTTAGAAATTGGTTTATGTGTATCATGAGATGAAAAAGATTGAAAATCACTGCCCTACCCTAAGCCACTGATAATGTTTGCCTGGACTAGTGTGGTCTTCTACTCCCACATAGTACTACTCCTTACTATTTGCCTCACAGAAGCAAGGGTAGTTCTGTAGCAATGTTAATTGTATCTTGACACTCTGATGTCCACAACTCTGCAGTGGATCTTCATCTATCTCAGAATAAAATCCAGAGTCCTTGCTATGGTCTGTCTATAAGAGGTCATTGCCTACCATTTCTCCCCAAGCTTCCTCTACTCCATATGCACTGGCATTCTTGAACAAGTCCAGGAAGTTCTTATGTCAGGACCTTTGCACATGCTGTTCCCTATGCCTTGAGCTATTCATTCAACAAATGTTTCTTGAGTGCCTACTATGTGTTAGGCACAGGTAGCTGGGATATATCAGTATTCAAGGTGGATAAAGAATCTTGTCCCTGCTGTGCTTATATTTACAGTATGTCTGCATCTCTTGTTCCCTCTGATCAACTGTCACCTTATCAGTGAGACCTTTCCTGACCACATGACCTACGATAGCAATCCCATCCTACATAATAAAGAAGGAATATGCAATTTGACCATCACTCCGCCACAAAGATGGTAGCGCCCACAGCGGAGGCAGGGGTTTCCATACACAAGATGGCTTCACCCACAGCAGAGGCCGAGTTCCTGTAACGAGCCTTAACAAGCAATCAGCAGGGACCTGAGGCTGCGGCCCCCCCGCTGCCCCCATGGGGCTTGACAGGGGACCTCAGGCCTCGCCTCCCACCCTGGCTCCAGGCCGGGGGACCTCAGGCCGTGCACCCCACCCAGCAGGGCTTGACGGGGGACCTCAGGCCGTGACCCCTGCCCCAGCACCAGGCCAGGGGACCTCAGGCCATGCCCCCTGCCTTGGCACCAGGCTGGGGGACCTCAGGCCACACACCCCCACCCAGCGGGGCTTGATGGGGGACCTTAAGGTGTGCCCTTCTCCCCTCCCAGGCTGAGGGACCTCAGGCCACGCCCCCTACCCCGGCGCCCGGCCAGGGGACCTGAGGCTGCGCCCCCTGCCCGGCGGGGTTTGACAAGGGTGGGACCAGCCGGGTCTGGATCTAGCTCAATGAGGGGGGAGGGCGGCCAGGTCTGGGTTTCACACAGTTTTGAGGCACACGTGGATGGGCAGGGACTTGACTCTGGGTACATCCCAGACTCTGACAGGAGGAAGATTTTCATATACATTTTACTAATTTTCTTTCATCTCTCACACTTCCATTATAGAGAAAAGGCAAATAGCAATATTAAAATATTTCCTCTAATCACCTTTTAATGTGCACAAATTTCATGCACTGGGCCACTAGTTATTCCATATTCCTTTATCCTGATTTATTTTCCTTAATAACACCTATTACCATCTGACACATCACATCACTTGTCTCCTTCCAGTAGAATGCAAACTCTTTGGCAGGGACTTTACCTTGTTTTAGCCTTTGCTGTAGTTCTAGAATAGGGTGCTTTTAAATATTTCTAAACGAATTAAGGCAAATGCTTGGTGAGCACTTTTAATTTGGACACTCATGTTTTTAATTCTGGGATGATTTCTTGTATATTTTTTGGTAATTTATTTTTACACATTTTGTGCCTGTTTTCTCTTTCTCAAACTCCTATTATAATGTCAGAATTTGAACCTCCTCAATGACTGTTGATTTTTATTGTCTTTTATTTATTTTTATGGATTTTTCTTTTTGACCTAACGTCTAGAAGGTGTCCTGAACTGTATTTTCTAACTCATATGATAGTTTAAGATTGTTTCATGTTTTTAGTTGCTAAGAGTTCTTTTATGTTCTCCCATTGTTCCTACTGTATTGGTATAATCATCTTACCTACAAGCTGGACTGAAAAGGATAAAGCAGAAATTGACTTTGTTCTTTCTCATCTCTCCCTGTTAAATCCCATTCCTGGATGTAATCTCAGTTAACTCCCAAACTTTTCAGTCCCTCTTAGGAAAAGAAAAAGCCTTGGTCATGTTCAGTCACAAGAATAGCCTTCTATTGGTGATTTAAAAAGTTGCCATGTAGAATAAAACTATGATCCAGTTCCTTTTTCCTTTCCTTTTGCCATTCCTCTCCAAGCCCCAAATTGTGCCTGACTGGGGACAGATGCATAATTGACTTCTCTGCTTCCTTGTGTTCCCTGTTCTTCAATTTCTCCCTTTTTTCTAGGTGCCATTTCTGACCTTTCCAGGGCCAGACTCAGAAGGAGAGGGGATTAATGAAAAATACCTTTTGTGGCTTGTGCTGTCTGTAATCTGATGATTTCCTCTGAGGTGGTAGGTGCATGATTGCTCTTTCCCTTGAGGGACGTTTTGGAGGTGTGCCCACTAAGACTTCGACTGCAGCTCCCTTGGTGTGGGTGGGGTTACACCGCCATAGCCACCATGATCCCACCCTTGGCACCTGGACTGTAGCAACCCACCAGCGTGTCACATTTACTCTCTAGGCAATGCCCTTAGGTAGGAGTGAACATGACCCCAAGTTGGCTCCCTCCTATCTGTTTAACTTAACCCACAAGGCAATTCAGACATTCTTGTCCTACTGTGAGCAGAAGTGTAGTTTGTTCCTACCACTTTCTTCATTCTGCCATTACACTGGCAACTCTAGCTGTAATCCTTTACCCCAGGCTGGAAATAGACAATAGCCTTTCTGTTTCACAAAGTCTAGGGAACATGTGTCAAGCTCTCCAATTTTCCCCTTGAAGCTCTTCTTACTCAGCTTGAGATAATGGAAAGCATACCCTTCCCTTTATCCAAAAGGACAGTTCAAGGTAGAAATGTGTAGGGCACAGTATGTGGAAAGACTGGGGAACTGAGGAGCATAGGCAGAGGAAGAAAAGGGACTTTCTAATAATGTAGCTCAGTAAGCTGCCTAGCAGTTCACCTGATACCTGATACGGGCAGCAGAAATGTCCCTGACATATCACTTTAATTTTGAGATCTATATCTCTTACCCACAATGTTTTAGAATAGTCAAAACATATGCATCTGGTACTCACAGAGACAGAAAATAATACTAAGAGAAAGGTTATGACAGATAATCAGTATTTATAAAGATTTTTTAAGGGCCATTAGAGAATACTTGTTAAATATGATCATAGGCATCTGACAGACCTGGGCTTGAGTTTTAGCTCAGCCACCTATTAGTGTGTAACCTCAGGCAAGTTATTGAACATGTCAGAATTTTAACTGCCAAAACATGTTACTGATTGCACTTACCTCCTAGATATTAGAGTTGTCTGGTTGCTGCCTTGCCTGTTGGTAACTTGGTCCTATCAACATCACTTCTGTCTAAGGCTGGGAACTACCTTTCTCAGAATGCCCCTTCCTATGTGGTTCTGGGTTGGAGTTTGTGAATCAGACTGAGTTGACTTGTGCAAGACTTGGAAGGCAGAAGTGAAAAGAAACCATTGTTTCTGAGATAATGGTTGCTACGGTTTATCTGGGCTTCACCAGACATGGGCTCACAGCCTTTTTCATTAGTTCTCACTGAAGCTATGGCAGAATTATTGGACAACTTCCTCCTTTCCCCTCCCCCAGGAGCTGAGTTTCTCCACCCACACTCCAGCACTCCAGACTGAAGACATCAGTGACTCTTTTCCCACTCATCTGGCTGCCACCTTCTAGACGGGGGTGGGGAATGTCTGGCCTGCAGGCCATATAAGGCCTATGAAATCATTTGGTCTGGCCCTGTCAAGGCATTAGAGGTGAGTTGATTAATTGTTTGAACAAATATAGCAGGCTGATTTTTAAGGTGATAATTTTATATGACCCACAAATGATGTAAAAAAATATCCAAATGGCCCGTGGCAGAAAAAAGGTCCCCACCCCTGTTGGAGACTACTCCCTCAGCTCCTTTCTCAACCATGTAAGCTGTCATTTCTGTACATGAAGTCCTTTAGTCCACATGCAGTGGCTGTTTTCCTGGTGGAAGCGTTCTAATACAGCATATTCTTAAGACATGCAGCAAGCACTCAATAAACACTGGAGAATAATAATAAATTTGAGCCTGAGAGATTAATAATGTTAAACTATGTGAGTTCCACTGCTTAAGAATGGCAAAGATGAGTGGTATAAAAGCAGATTATTCTTTTTTTTTTTTTTTGCAGATTATTCTTAATACTAATACCCAAAGTGCTCACATTTCTTTAACACTTTTCAATTTATGAAGTATCTGCACATATTTTACTGGTACGTTTGGCTAAGATGAAGCATAATTGGAAATAGACACTGCTTTCTTAACAATAAAAAGCCATGATCAAGAGAGCATCACAATTCAACTAGGCAACTGGCTTATACTATACAGAGAACATTTATTTGAAACATGGATTTGTTTCACAGAGTTTTCTCTCATCAGGAGAGAATGACATTGCCCTCTGGCTCATGTGCCCTCTAGTGTTATGGATCCTTGGATTACAAGGAATAAGTAACAAATCCTAACACCTGTCCATATAGCACAGGTTTAGATTTCTAATTAATTTATAAAATGCACTTTATGACATGTACACTCCTTATTGCGCTGCATGGTAATTAGACATAAATGGTAGTAGCCAGTTTATAAATGACTATAATTGGAATTAATTTTAGAGAGCCAATATTCTTTTCTTTTCTTGGTTCACTGATACTGACAATTTTTCTTTTCTTTCTTTTTTTTTTTCAGGGGAGAGCGCGAACGCAGTCCCCCACTACCACAAATTATGCAGTCAAGTTTCCCACATTTGGGGAAATTGAAGGGGTCAGCACATTCAGAGTGCAATGGATAAGCCTCGCCTTGGGAAAACCACCTTCGTGATCATGGTATGTCCCCTGCCAGGTAAGTATGACAATTTTTCTTAATATTGTGTTTTATATGCCTACAAGTCCTCAGGTCCAGTTCCTTTCCCCTTGCTCCTTTCTAGGGTTGGGGTTCTTATGCTCCTCTCAGCACCATTCCCATCCTTCCTTCGCCTGTGGAATTCATGTCCTATTAGCCCCTGCATCTGGCTTTTCTAATTGTTTAAATTGCACCGACACCACCAGCATCTCTGGAAGCACAAGGTTGTGGATGGTCTGCCACAGGTCCAAGCATAATACCATGTCACATGGAAAGGTAAAGGAGATACATACGGAGGGGAAAGGGGCAGCAAAACGCAGGTCTAGTGTTTTGTTTGGGGTTTTGAGCCAGAGCTAAGGGCACCAGTGTTGATAGGTACCCTCCTTCACTAATGAAAGTTTGGGGACTAAGACTCTGAGAGCTGCATTGAAACTAGCTCTCAGCAGGAGGTATTTTTGTCTATGGCTTCAAATATGTGTTGCTTGTTAGGAACACTGACTGCTTAGTAGCTTGAGTACTGTTCATATCCTGCCTCAAGGATAGTTGGGAATGCTCTTTATTGTCATTCCTTTAGGGATTATTGGACTTGTACTACAGAGAGCCACTTTCCCCCAGGCTATGCCCTTCCTAAGGAAGTCCATTATGGTCCAACGAAGGACAATTGTGACAGGCCATTTTAGTTCTGGACTCCCCATGTCGGGACAGTGAGGCTGTTGTCAGGCTTGCCTTGCAGCTCGACTTCTACTCAGTCCTGCTCCCTTGCTGTCCATCCCACAGGTGTGGGTTCCAAAAGCTCTCAGTAATAAACACTCAGCACATTCACCTTCATTGTGGGGTCTGCTTCCCAGAGAACCTGGCCTGCAACAGACTCTGCTCTCCACATCACCAGTATCTGTCAATATTTCGATGTTGCTGTTGTCTCCTCTGCCATTCTCTTTGACCTCGCAGGTTCACTCCTTTACTATCACTTTACAGAGTTTTAAGAGGGAATAGAGATAAATGAAAAGTGTCTAACCCACCACTGTATTGGTCAGAGAACATAATTTATTCTAGTTATTTAAAACAGAAATATTATTTTCAGGATATTCAGTGCCAAGGCAGATTTATTGCAATAATAGCCCCGATTTTGCACCTTTCCTTAACAATGTGACTTTGTAACTCCTCCTATTCAGGAGTTGAATCTATTTCCATAGCCCTTGAAATCTGGCCAGCCTTTTGACTTGCTTTGGCCACTGGAATGTGCTAGAAATGATGTGCCATTTCTAAGCCTGATCCTCAAGGGTCCTTGCACACTTTGTTTTTCCACTTGGAACTCCATGAAAACAATTCAGGCTAGCCTGCTGGAAGATGAAGGCCCACATGGAGCAGTGATGATATGAGACCGGTCAGCCTCTAGCTAACCATCAGCTGACCACAAATACATGAGCAAGCTCATCAGGTCAGTGAAGCTCAAGCTAGACCAGTAGAATTGGCCAGCTGACCCATGGATTAATGAGCAACAATACATGATTATTGTTTTAAGCTGCTGTATTTGGGATGTTTTTTTATACAGCATTATTGTAGCAATAGATGATGATACAAGTAGTTTACCTTATTGGGAGAGTTGAATTAGCTCTAGGCAGTGGTTCTCAACCTTTCTAATGCCGCGACCCTTTAATACAGTTCTTCATACATTTGTGGTGACTCCCAACCATAAAATTATTTTCGTTGCTACTTCATAACTGTAATTTTGCTACTGTTAATGAATCGTAATGTAAACAGCTGTGTTTTCCAATGGTCTTAGGCTCTATAGCAGCAGTTCTCAACCGCTAGCAGGGTAGCCTAAGACCATCGGAAAACACAGGTATTTACATTATGATTCATTAACAGTAGCAAAATTACAGTTATGAAGTAGCAACGAAAATAATTTTATGGTTGGGGGTCACCACAACATGAGGAACTATATTAAAGGTCACGGCATTAGAAAGGTTGAGAACCACTGCTCTAGGGCCAAGATTCTTAGGAAGGCAGGTAGGTAGCATCCTTTGATCTGACCATGACATTTGGTTTTAAGTGGTCAGAGAACGAATGCTTCCAAATCTGTAGAGTTGGCAATTCTAGAAAACTCTGTGTCCCTGTAGGTGCCTTTGTAGGGATGGTAATTTAAGACAATGAATAATCAGTAAAGAAAAGGAAGGCAATTCTTAGATAACAAAATCATCAGCAGTGAAGGTGTTAAATGAAAGAAATTTTATGAGGCTAGATTTTGTTCCCTGTGTCTTGTTCAGCAGATGTCCAACCTATTATTATGGTGGCCTGCAGTGGTTTATACCTCACTGAGAATTACTATAGTCAACCATAGCCTTATATGGCTAGGAGTCCCTTAGGTGTGCGTGTAAACACACACACACACACACACACACACACACACACGTCTAAGCTGTCGAGAGAACCTAGAGTCTTTCTAAAAGGTCCCCTATGAATTCAAAATGCAGACACTTCTTTGTCAACAAAGGCAATCCATAGCTGTGGAGGCAATCTATAGGTGTGGAGGCAAATTGCACTTGGCTCAATGGTAAGTCTTAATCACAGACCCTGTTAATTCTTACTGGCATTAATGTACAATATCAACAATTTTGCTTCTGAAACAGAATCTGTTGATTTTGTCTTTTTTTTTTTTTAATTGTGCAAGCACAAATCCATTCAAAGGAGGAGAAAGAAGTTAATATCTATGGAAAAACACCAAAGAAAATGGTTCTCAGACTGACTGCTTTTTGGCAAAGGCTGAGCTCAGGATTTACCAAGGAAACTCCAGTTAAGTGTGAGCCTAGGAAGAGCTCAAGAGCTTTACCAAGACTGGAAATTGAATTTTCAAGTTACCTTGTAAGGTATTTCAGAGAAAATTATATATATGCAAATATAGACTGAAATGTTAAGAAAACTGTAGTTTCTAAAACTGCTATACTCTGAAACATTAAGGAAATAGAAGAGAGACAACAGATAGCAAGTAATTTGCCTTTTTGGGGACCAATATTGAGAAATAGTTAAATCTTTCCCTAGATCGTCTGGCCTGGATTCAGCTATCTAGGGCAGAACAAAAGAGAAAGTGAAAGGTCCTCTAGATCAGGTGTTTCCCAGGATGGAATTTAAAAGCAGCTCCCTTATCCTGTCTGCTTTTGAGTCCTCAGTCTTAGAGCAAACTTTCTGGCACTAGATTTAAAAGCATCTTCAGAATAGGAGGTGCTCACATTAGCCCCTTCCTTGCTTCCTTCTTTCTATTCATTTCCTGTGGTCTTTGTGTCTGTCCCCCAAAATGACTGCAATCAGATTTGAAGACAGGGTCTGTGTCTCAACTCATCTTTGTATATTTTCTTTCAACCCTTGTTGTCTGACAATGTTTTTGCTTATATATAATACATTTTTGTTAAATAAAATAAAATATATAGCTAGAGGCAAATACCTATTATCCAATGTTTCAATTGCTACTGAGAAAAAGAAGAGATATTAGATTTGTGATGTGATAGACTTCATGTTATTAATAGAATGATTTATATTTCAAGTGCAAATAAATGTTGCTTTAAATGACTTTGATATGTATTTTTCTTAAAGAAGGAATAGCCTTACTGTGATATATATATAAATGAAAGCGAATTTAGAAAGGCTCAATGGAAGGAGTTATGTAAAGAGGATAGCCACTAATGATAGTTACCAGTATCTTAAAAAGTTTCCATGTAGTTATAAGTTGAATAAAATGTTTTTCATCTTTATAGCTACTGCTAATGATGTTAGACTCATGAGTGAGGGGCAAAGTATCTATGAATGATGTCACTTTAATATATCATTTTTCTTTCTTTTCTTCATTTTCCTTTTACCCCAACTTGTGCTGTATAGTACTACACTCTTCCACACCTTGCTTTTTTTAGATCCCACCCTGTTAGGTCTGCTAAGAGGGGACACTAGTGACTGAATGCACTTTTTTTTCTTTCAGTAACACCTTATCAATAACCTTTTACTTCAGGGTGGGCAGTTCATTGCAGTCTCCACCCCCTCCCCTTTTTCCTTTTTTCCCCCAAAGGCAGCCTCATTTTGTCCCTTCAGAGGCACCAGCACCAGCTAAGCAGTGACCCCTTCTCAGAGCTGACCAACTCCACCAGGCCTCTCCAGCAAACCTCAGTGTTCAACTAATTTCAACATTTTCCTTCTGTTCTTCCAGCCTCAGGAGAGTGAGTTGCTTCCTGAAATTACTATCTTTTCTTTCTCCTTTTAGCTTTTTAAAGTTCTCCAGTAACTTATTAACCAATAGCTTACATTAAGTTTTATTTGTTGAAATGCTTCTGGCAGTTTCTGTTTTTCTGGCTGGATCCTGATGAATATGGTACTTAAGACCTGAAGCGGGGTCCAACTCCACAGGGGTCGATCCCTGAATATGCAGGATCAGAAGATCTGAAGGAGCAGAGCAGCCTGCACTGGCATGTGGACCTGCTGCAGAGCCGGTTCCTACTCTGGATCCTAAAGAAACCATAATGTATTTAAATAGTCCCCTGCAGATGGATATTTACTGTGTGTTGTTTCTAACTTTTGTTACTGTAGACAATGCAGCAAATAACCTCAAATAAAGATTTTTCACATATGGGCAAGAATATCTCTAAGATAAAGTTACAAAAGTGGAATTGCTGAGTTAAAAGGATTGCCCAGTTACTCTTGTTTTTGTTTGTTTGCTCTTGGCTTTTTTCCCCAATTACTCTTTATAGAGGTTGTACCAATTATTCTCTTGAAGGCAATAAACAAATTTGAGAGAAACAGAGAAATTAACAAATGGATGAGGGAACCAGGTATAGCAGGCACCCTTGTCCCAGTAAGAGGGCCTTAACTGGTAGAAGAGAGCTCATCTAAGTACAGAATGAGATCTATCATTTGAGGAATTACTTTCTGGCTTAGACTCCATGGACTTCCCTTTGGAGAGAAGGGAGGATAAATACAAGTGGAAAAGTTCTTTTCAATACTTTGGTACTCACCTAATAGAGGGTAACACAAAAAAGGGAGAGAGGCTTGCCACAGATCACCAACAGGTTGAGCTGCCTGAGGTTTCATGCTGTGCCCAGGGAGACTCAGTACCTAACAAGTGTGGCTGTGGTGGCCAGTAGCAAGAAAGACATCTACAGATGTGTGGCTATCGGAATAGCACAGTTATTGGCAGTGTTGCTGGGTACAGTTTATGTGGTAGCTATAAGCACAGGTGAGACACTTCCTAAGGACTCCCCAAAACAGGTGGGGTGGAACTTTCTAGCATACTTTCTAGTGTACTGTGTCTGTTTCCTGCAGTATTGGAGAATGTAAGAGCGGGCAAAACAGGCTACAAACTCTCATTTGCTAAGGTTGTCCCTTTTTCTCATTTCTACATCTTTGTCTCAAAAAGCTGGGGTAGACTTTCATTTAAAAATAAAGTAAAACAGTCTTTTCCCTATAAGGCATATTAGCAAATTCAGGTTGTGACTACGTTATTTTTACCATCCACTGTTAGATTTTTCTTGTCGTTTATTCCCTGTTCAGTAGAGCTTTACTACTGCAGTTATTATTGCTCTTGTTTAGTAGACAGGCTACACCCCACATGCTTGATTTTACTGATTTCACCATGGCATCACCTGGTCACAAAGCTGTGTTCAACCAGAGCTCCGTCTTCCCTGCTCTGTAAGATCTGGGCTGCCTTTTGTTTTAAGTTCCACAGTGCCTTGTTTGTGCCATTCTTAATTTACACGGTAGAGATGCTATCATCACCAATTAACATTTTTCAAGGGCCCCCTGCATGCATGGCACATTGGGACTAATTTAATATTCTCTTTCTTCATATATATCCGGTGGATCCTTCAAATGAATTTTTAAGTATCTCAGTGATGAAGAAGAACAGAGACATCAGTCAGGATTTAGGAAGACAAGCCTTTGCAGAACATGCTTTAAAAAGAGCATCAAGGATTGGTATTAATATTTGCAAGTTTCCTTCAGTCAACAAACGACAAAAGTAAAAAGACACTGCCTTCATCGCTCCTGGAAGAAGCCTGGCCCAGTGCATTCAGACATCTGCCCTCTGTTTGTGGCATTTCCCTCTTATTTCAGCCCTTCTGACCTTCAAGGCTGAGTCCAAATACTTCTCCTTGAGGCATTTCTAATCATCCCCGCCCTTGGTGTGACTCCCTTGTCCAATTCCGATAGCCCTTATCACTTATACCAGTCATTTGGAAATTTACCACATGATGCATTATACTCTTATTTAATGAATATTTGTTAATACTCCTCAAATATATTAGAGAACTGTCTACACGATTTATTTCTTTCCCATTCTCAGGATCTGCACGGTGTTCTGTCAATCTTAGAATATATTAAAGTCTATTAAAATGAAATCAAAATTTTAAAAAAGGGTGGGAGGGGAGACAGTGAGACTCACAAGCATCATTAACGTTTTCTAATGTAAGAATTATATGTACATTTTTTTTGAGGGGGTATTGGAGGAGCCAAGAACACCACTGGAAATCAGTAGTTTGTCTTTCAAGACTTAATAAAAAAATATGTTTTTTTTTGCCCTGCCTAAGCTGTATTTATTATTTGGCCTATCCCTTTCCATGTGGCAGTAAGTAGTCTAACATGGCTTTCGGTTAGGAACTGATATTCAGAACAGAACTGATCACCTTCACTTCAGAAAAACAAACATTCGGTTCCGTCATACATTTTGGAATTACGAACACACCTTTATGCCTTATGACGTCAGGAAACTGGCCCAGCGAGGCCTGCGCCTCACGAATTTCACCACCATCGACCCCCATTGTTGCGCGGGAACCGCGATAACTGCAGCCTGTGAGCTGTTTTCAAGACGAAGCTCCCGCGGGGCCCCGCCCATCGCGGTTCTGGGAACCTCATTGGCCGGCTCTCCGCCCGCCGTCTCTATTAGCCCTCGGGATTTATCACGGGAGGCGTGAGTCCCCCTCCCGGGCATCGATTGGTGAAATCTTAATGACGGTAAGCAGTTTTCCAAATTTCTATTGGTTCTTAGGCCTCCGAGTGGGCGGGGAAAGGCAGAGCGACAGGGCTCAAGGAGGGAAGCGCGGAATGCGCCGGCGCGTAGTCGGGGACGCCAGGCCAAGGGTTTTGCTAGGAAACCAACTGTTGTTGCCCCGCCCCCTCGGGGCTTTTTGTCCCGTTAACTGTCGGGGTTTGGGGGGCTCCAGGGCCGGGCGACATGCCGGTGCGCTTCAAGGTGAGGCCGGGGTCCGCGGGCCCGAAGGCTGATGGGGGGAGCCATGGCGGGGCGGATGCGAGGCGTGGCGGCCTTGCTGGCTTTCTGCGCCGCGCCTCTCGGCCCCTGCAGAACCTGCCAGCCTCCGAGCCTGCCAGCCACAGCTCTGGAGGATGCTCGTCTCCACTTACCTAGCTCCCTCTCCGCTCGCACTCATTTCCGACTTACCATGTGGGCCAGTTAGATGGTGTTGAGATGGGTTTGGGAGGCTCATTGGAGATGGAGGGAGAGCACCTTAGAATGGGCTTCAGATTGGGACACTTGTGGCCCACTTCCCAGTTTAGCATTTAAGGCCCCTCCCCTTTAAAACTTCAAAGTGCGTATATCTTTTATAGACTTGAGAAATGGGACTTTGACAGGATAAAGACGGGGTGTGAGAAATTCACATTCGTAGTCGTGCATTAAAATTTCTAGGTAGCTGACAGGGTCAAGCACCCTTCAACATGACGCTTGACCAAGCTTTCCACAAACCCTGACTGCCTTAGCTTTGTATCTTAAGGACTTGTATCCACATTGGAAGGGGAATTTGTCTTTCTTCAATTGACTTGACAAAATTTTCAAAGGTACTAGGCATAATACATAACATTGTATACTCCTCAAGATCTTCATTAGGATAATTATAGTGGTGAGGCTTTAGATTGTCACTGTCATTAGAGCAGAGCTCGGGCTTTGGAATCAGGCAGCCGGCAGAAGGGTAGATGTTCCGAGTCTCAGATTCCTGTTAGCATCTGCCTCAAGTGGTTGTGAGGATTAAAGGATATAACGCATGTGAACTGCTTAGCATAGGGCTGAGTAAATATTAGCTATTGTTAAGGAGTTCTTCTTTGTTTAATTATCAATCTTAAGTCTTGCAAACCTTTTAGAGGTTCAGAAATGATTTTTACTGATGCCTTCTTTAAAACAATGCTCATTAATTACATTGTACTCAAATTGTACTTTGCATTACAGGGGCTGAGTGAATACCAGAGGAACTTTCTGTGGAAAAAGTCATACTTATCAGAGTCCTGTAATGCCTCAGTGGGTCGAAGGTACCCATGGGCTGGACTTAGATCAGACCAATTAGGTAAGTTGGGGAAATTAATAGTCATTATTACTTGAATACGTCTTGGGGTAAGTTTGCAAAATGATTACAAAATTGTGAAGTATTGGATCAGTTGGCCTGGTTGACTTATGCATTTGTTTATATAACAATTTTTTTTTTAGGATTTACTACAGGCCAGGACCATTCCTAGCTTCTAGGGAAATAGTCTCTAACTAGACAAAGACCCTTAAGTGTAGGGAAGAGCAGAACAAGTAACTTACTAAATGAGCTAGGGGATTTCAGGTTGTTTTTTTAAAATTGTAAGCGAGCGTGATAGATGACTTTGGGGAGGGATGAATGGAGGAAATTACTTTAGATTCGCTATTTGAGCTGATATATGAAAACAGAGTAGAGGAGCCTGGGGAGGAGTATTCCCAAGGTATTGAGGAATTGAAGCTTAGATAGATTATATTGCCCAAGGTTCACAGATAGTAAATGATGGGATCATCATTTGAAATGAAGTCTGTATTGTTCAATACCATGAGTTCAGAGGCCACATTCTTGTCATCATACATGCTTCCTCCCTTTATACCAAGGAAGTCAGAGCCCAGGGCCAAGGTTTCCCAAGTGTGGCAGAAGGGGAAAGAGACTGACTTTATTCTGCCTGCTTACTTAATTCTTCCTCACTAGAGTATAAAACCTCTGAGAGCAGCGCTTTGTCTGACAGTCTGTCTTTACCACCTTGTTACCACGCAGTACCTGACACACTCTAGTTCTTATTAACACTTAATTTCTGAATGAATGAATAAGCCTGAGTTTGAATCCACATTAGCTGTGTGACCTTGGGAAAATTTGGCCTGTTTCACCAAGTGAGACTTAGGAAGCACATTCCACAGAACTGCTGGGAGGGATTAAATGAGCTGTTGCCTGCTAAGGGTCAGACCCCTACATACAGATGAATGCTTGGTGCCTCATATGTGATATGTGAAAGTGCCTGATGTGTGGTAGATAACTTCCTCAAATGTTAGATGTTTTGAGCCAGGAGAAGGAAAGGCTTATGAATGGGTGCCAGGCCTGGGAAATTAGTAAGATGAGAGTGTTTCCAGGATTAGGTTTGGGAAATAAAGGGAAGAACTGAATAGAAGGGTGCCTCTTTTAGGGATCCTTTGAAGTGTCGGAATCCTTTGCCCAGAACCTGACTTCAAAGGCTGGATATCCCTGTTTCTTGGGCAGGGTGATGCTCATAATCCTCTCCAAGTGATCAGAAGTCCCACAAATTTGATTAGATAAGAATCCAAAATAAATCTCTCTTATAGTGTGGATGCTCCATGGAGGGGCTAGAGAGAAATTGGGTAACCAAATAGTTGCCTCCATGTCCTTTTAACTTAGATGAGGTTTGTTTGAGGGTTGAGAGGTAATGAAATGATACTTTGGAGAATGATCCTATATAATAAAAGGCTAATATGCAAATCGATCAAACAGTGGAATGACAGATCGCTATGATGTGCACTGACCACCAGGGGGAAGATGCTCAATGCAGGAGCTGCCTCCTGGTGGTCAGTGTGCTCCCACAGGGGGAGCGTCACTCAGCCAGAAGCTAGGCTCACAGCTGAGGAGCACAGGGGCGGTGGCGGGAGCCTCTCCCGCCTCCGAAGCAGCACCAAGGACCCCTTGGCAGACATCCCCTAAGGAGTCTCTGACTGCGAAAGCGCACAGGCTGGGCTGAGGGACCCACCCCCAGTGGTGCACAAATGTCATGCACCAGGCCTCTAGTACATTATAAAAGGAGGAATGGTCTAGGGAGGCATGTTAATGGAGAAGATTAGGTAAGGGGGAGGCCTGAGTGAGAACTCCAGGATGTTCATAAAGGAAAGTAGGAGGTTTGCCAGGAACAACATTAGTGTTAACTAGGACTGGCTTGGTGTTCTGTTAACAAGTGTATTTTTTCCCCATAGTGTATTTTTGCTGGTGCTGGGAGATAAGGGCAGGCCACTTGAAAATCTTCTCCATTTATTTTGTTCTTCTACCAGAAGTGCCTGTCTGTGTTAAAGCAGAGAAAAGTCTAGTGGGCTTCAAACTTCAAGCTTTCATACCCCTAAAAGAACTTAAAAGGTCTTTATATTCCTTCACATTTTTAAGTTGGTATTTTTTATCATAAGTGTGATAAAGTTTTAAAAATGTGATTTCTGGTATATTAAATATTGTACATGTATTTTACATATATTTTGTTAGAATTGGAGCTTCCAATTTAACTCATTCAGTTTATGGTAAATGTTCATCATAGATATAATTGGTAAAGTTAGTCCTTGGCAAAACTAATCAAAATTATTTTCTGTGAGAAAAAAGAGGTCTAACTTTTCAATCCAAATAAATGTGTTAATATGCATATATTCATTTCACTTAATGACCCTCCACACCTGAATTTCAATTTAAGATAGGTAGATGGAAAAGTTGTGTAGCTGTGTGAAGTAAGGCTTGGCTCCTTTGTTATTTCTAATCTCGTTATTTCTAATCTCTGCCTTCTTTGCTTTGCTGCCAGGATTTATGTTTTCTTGAATTGTTCCTTTGTTTTCCTTCCGTACGTATGAGATAGTTTTTATTCCCCGAGGCTGGTTGAGAAGTATGTCTTTCTTTTGTGAAGTGGGAAAGGGATGATTATGAAAGGTGTGGTGGGAAATAAAACTACAGATGGCAGGTGCATCTCTTAGGCAGATCAGTGTCAGGAAGTAACATATGGAAGTTAGGATCTGGAAAATGATTTCCTTAAGCTGCCCATTTCTGTTTACCCTTTCCCCCCACCTGCAGAATATCTATATATGCCTCCAGACATATATGCACCCATTTTGAAGACCACTGGTTTAGGGAAGCCTTGAAAGGGTGGGGACTTTGTCTGTGGCCAGTGGTTGGAACATCCACGATAGAGGCTAAAGAACTATGTTTTGTTTGTTTGTTTTGTTTTTACCTCATGCCGGATTTTCTGTCCACCTCCTTCTCCTTCCTTCCCTTCTAGTCTATCTTCCTCACTCTGTGCAATCTTCTTTCTATATAAAGAATGGCACCAAACTGGGGCAGTATCTTAGTGTCTGTCATTCCACCGAGCTCCTCTTACCTTGCAGCAGGTTAAGTTTTTGGACATTTGTTGCCAGACAGAAATATAGAGAAATAGTATCTTAGCTCTTGTTAAAAGGGTTCATTCTCTTTAATTCTCAGGAAATCAAGGCAAATGTAGAACCAAGATCCATCATAATGACATCTCATCCCTTCTCATCTTGGTCTGCTCTGCATAAGAGAAGCTTTGTGAAAAGTTCCAAATTTTGACAGTACCAGGGCCCATTGTTCTGTTAAGTAGCACAGGAAAGAAATTAGAAACGGAGCAGCATGTGCTGCTTGACTTGCCAGGCCCATCACGTTGTGGTTCTAGTGACTTGTGTGAGGATAACTTGAACATTGTGACCCCAATTTTAATATTTTTTATGGTCAAACTTTTAATATTTCTTTAAAGCAAAATTAAAGATTTTATGTTGAAAAACTATGCTTAGATTCTCAACTGAATTTTATATTTCATTTCTTCTCTCCTAAGTGTTATTAAAAGTTGTCTTTGTAACCTTATGCTTTGGTGTCTGCTACTTTTGTATACTGTATTTTGTAGGAATCACAAAAGAGCCAAGTTTTATTTCAAAAAGAAGAGTCCCTCACCATGACCCACAGATTTCAAAATTTCTTGAGTGGAATGGAGCTACCTCAGAGAACAGTGTGGTTGTATCACCAGAACCTGAAGCCCCAGAAGCACTGGAATCACAAGGGGCAGAACAAAAAGATGTTAACCAAGAAAGAGTTCTTGCACTAGAAGCCACCAAGGTTCCCAAGAGAACCACGTGTCACTCTCCAGACTCCAGAGCTGAAAGGGCTTCAGATATCGTGGAAAATAATACGGATGCAATAATAAACCACATACCAGTTAACGAAAATGTAGATCAGGAAGGTTGTACCAAGCTTCTCTCAGAAAAAACAGATAATAGGGTAAGTATATTCACTGTATTTCCTTACAAAAGCATATATTTTTTTGTAGATTTCATCATTTCAGTATTATTTAATGCTTAAAATTTTTTTTGTTGTTTTCTGTCTATAGCATAGTTAACAAGAGGCTATTGACGTTATTGTGAATTAGTTCCATTCTTTTTTTTCCTTTAATTCTTTATTGTTTAAAGTATTACATATGTCTCCTTTTCCCCCCATTGACCTCTTCTTGTCACTCCCACCCCCAGTACATGCCCTCACGCCCCTATAGTGTCTGTGTCCATTGATTATGCTTATATGCATGCATACAAGTTCTTTGGTTGATCTCTTAATCCCCACCTCTATCGTCCCCTGCCTTCTCTATTCTTAATAATTGACTTCGTACTGGTTATACTAAGGTATTTCTTCATTGCGTGGACAGCTTGCTTCTGGATTTTATTCATCATATATCAGTACCTGAGTCCTAAGGGAGAGATCAAGTTGAGACAGAGAAGGGGAGTAGGTCATTACCTCTGGCAGGGATGGTGAGCTGACTTCTACCTAGGCTCTTTTCAATTTATTATTGTATACCAGGAAGAAAAAAACAAACAGAATCTCAATTGATGAAATGCAAAAGAAAGGAGAGTTTTGGCTGGATCTCAAAGATCTTGCAGTTCTCTCTTATGTCATAGCTGGCCTGCAGAAGGTCCCTGCGAGCACATAAGCAGAGGCTGCAGGGACCTGTGCAGACATCTCACTGCCTCCCACGTTTTTCTCCATTGCACTGTGCTTCTTCCCCATTTCATGTGCACTGCTGACTGGAACCACCGAGAGGCATTTAGAAGTGCTGGAGAAGAATCCATGGCTTGTGAAAACCAGGGTGCATAGGGGAATCAAGGAAGGTGATGTGTAAAGCTGGTTAACAGGGGGAAGTGGTGTCCCAGAAGCAATGTGTGGGTGAAGCAAGAGGCTGTTATTTCTCAGTGATAGATTTAATTATAAATAATTGGTAGGAAGGAACTGAGACTTTTTAATCTTTTTCTGAGATGCATAATACTTTCTTGATAGTATTAAGAAAGGAATTTTAAATAGATTGACAATTTAAAAGGTAGATTATCAGTTGAGAAAAGTGCAACAATGTGGATATCATTAATAATGCTGTACTGTAGACTTAAACGTCTGTTAAGGGTGAACTTCATGTTATGTTTTTTAACCACAGTAAAAAAGAAAAACTTGAATGGAATGGAAATTTTTAATGACTTTGGGTGGGATTGTTTTTCCCCTAACAGTTGGATAGATTTCTGCAGAAGAAAGCTGGATTGACTGTTGTTCCTTCACAGAGTGTCTTGAGAAATTCTGAATATCAAAGGCAGTTTGTTTGGAAGACCCCTAAAGAAACTGCTCCAGTTTTTGCAGCCAATCAGGTAGTTTAATGGATGTAATATATTTTTGAATATCATCATTTAATCTAGTTATGTAGATTTACATAGAACTAATTGCTAAAAGAAATTAGATAGTTAAGTAGGCCTGGAGGTAGGTTCTAGAGAAGTGAAAATGAGTCTTGCTAAAATTATTTGATTACTTGTGATTCATATTATATTGTCCTAGGCTACTGATGATCATTGTTGCCAGATCTATTATATATGCTAAATATGAGACAGGGTAATGAAAACTTTTTTCTCAACTAATAAGTTTTTGCATGCTGTGAATTCCTTTACTTATTTAAAAATTAACTCGGTTTTATTCTAAAATGTGTTTAGTTGACTAATACATTACATGTTTTTTGTCCTCTAAGGAAGGCATAACTGCTTCGGATATTTATTTTAATAGATACAAAATATCTTGATATTAATAGAAGGCATACAATTTTATCTTTTTATTAAAGGAACAGTAATAGAAATTCACAGTTAATGACATTTATAAAATTCAAAAGCTATAATGATGACTAAATGTGATATTAGATTCATTGTACCCTTACACAATTTTAGTACTGGATTACCTTAACCAATAAATACTCTTGTTTTACTACTGTCATCTTCTAGACAGTTCTTAGGCTCTTAACTCTTTTACGTTCTTAAACGTACTCCTAGAACTAGGTAGGAAATACTGCCATTTAGAATATCCTCAGAGGCTCATGACAGCTCAGACTTTTCTCCTCATCTTTGTGTTTTTCTTCATAAACACACACACACACACACACACACACACACACACACACACACACACACACACACACACTTCTCTTTACACATCCTCACATTCATTTTCTCCTGCATCGCAACATTCACTATAAACCCCTATAGTACTGAGAGGATAGTTAGATTTAGGTAGGCAAGAACATAAATCATTTTACACTAAGATAATAATACCAGTGATTTATATATTGTGGAAGTTTTGGGCTTATTTACTTGTTATTCAGTTTTTAAAATACCTGAAATTTATATAACATTTTAGGAACATATAAAATAATATAAAATGATATATACCTTTTATGAAACTAGTAAGTAGGATCAATACTTTTGCTGGCTTACTAGTATTCTTGGATAGTAAGTGTACCTAAAAATTACTTAATACCTAAAAATTGTAAATTCTTCCGTTTTTATAGAGTATGTCACCTTTAAAATATAGATGATTTCAATTAAAGTCCCATTAACAACTTTTACATATTTCAATGAGACTATTGTATAGAAATGTTCTTTTTTCATAGGATTAGAAGTATAATGTAAATCACTAGCAATACTATAGTAGTTTTATTGCTTTTATTATGAGGTTTCCAAATAATTTTGGGGGGAAGCAAATACCCTTTGTTACTTCAAATGAAGCATATCAGTTTCAGGGTCTGTGGACTGAAGAACTCTGAAGAAATGAAATGCATGCTGATGGGAACCTCTCAAGTAGCTGTTTAGTTCTGTTTTATCAGACTCCTGTTTTCTGAAAGGATGTCTTATATTAATATGTAAAGGACTAAGCAATATTGGCAGAAAAATATTTGAGATTATATTGTATCTTAAAAAGATACACTGTTTGGATTCAATTTCTATGAAGATGTAGTATTCAGAGTTATAAAGAAAATAATATTATTTGAGCTTCCATCTTTTTCATTTGCTTTCCTTGTAATCAGTAGTAATATACTATGAAATGGAAACCATATTATGAAGTATTAAGGGTAAAAGGAAACATTTAAAAATAGGAACATAATAATTAGGTGACTTTTCCCTTGCCTTAAACTAAAAATAAGCAAAGAAACAAAAACTGAAGAAATGAACATACCAGACATTGAAAATGTTAAGCATTTTCTATTGCAGGAAGAAAAAAATACATGTCGAGGGGGAAAAAATGGTAGAGCTGACAACAGAGTTGCCTTGTAAAGCTAATTTCTATGTTCATATTATTAAAATACTAATTGTATTCATGCATGGTGCATGAATTCATGCACTGGTGGGGTCCCTCAGCCTGGCTTGTGCCTTCTTGCAATCCAGAAACCCTTGCAGGATGTCGGACTGCTGGTTTTGGCCTGGTCCCCACAGGCCAGGCTGAGGGACCCCACCAGTGCATGAATCCATGCACTGGGCCTCTAGTGTGCATATAAGCTCTTTGGTTAATCTCCCCGCTTCCCTCTGAGATTCATCAGTCTGTTCTATGCTTCTATGCCTGTGTATTGAGTGTCTTCCCCCTGGTGGTCAGTGCGTGTCATAGCTACTGGTCGAACGGTTGAACGGTCGAATGGTTGCTCAGGCTTTTATATATGTAGATATCTATTCTATGAATTCCATTACCACACTGATGTGAGACTTTGGGGGAGAAAAGATAGAAAAGATATGGTGCATTATTTTTCTTGGGTTAAGCATTATTTTGATTATAATAGCTATTATTCAGAACATAGTAGTAATGAATATAGAAAGTTGATCTTTGGATTTTTTTCCAGTTTTATTGAGGTATAATTGACAAAAATGATATATTTATGTGTACATATATAATGAAATGTTTTCCACAATCAAACTAACACATCTATTCCTTCACATAGTTACCTTTTTTATGGTGAGAACATTTTTTTTTTTATGCTGAGATCTACCTTCTTAGCAAGTTTTAAGTATACAATACAGTATTTTTAGCTATAGTCACCATGCTATACTTGAGAGCTGCAGAAATTATTTGTCCTGCATAATTGAAATTTTGGACTTTTCAACCAATATATTCCCATTTCCCCCACCCACTGGCCCCTGGCAACCACCATTCTACTCTACTTAAATAAGGTTGACTTTTATAGATTCCACATGTAAGTGCAATCATGCAGTATTTGTCTTTCTGTGCCTGGCTTATTTCACTTAGCACATGTTCTCCAGGTTCATCCATGTTGCAAATGACAGGATTTCTTTTCTTTTTAAGGCTGAATAATATTCCATTGTATATACATGCCACATTTTCTTTATTCATCTGTGGATGGACACTTAGGTTCATTCCATATCTTGGCTATTGTGAATAATGCTGCAGTGAACAAGGGAGTACAGATATCTCTTCAAGATACTGATTTCAATTCCTTTGGAAATATACCTACAAATGAAATTGCTGAATCATATAGTAGTTCTGTTGTTAATTTTTTGAGGAACCTCCATATTGTTTTTCATAATGGCTCTCCTAATTTACATTCTTACAGTGTTCAAGGGTTCTCTACATCCTTGCCAACATTTATCTTTTGTATTTTTGATAATAACAATTCTAACAGATGTGAGGTAATTGTCCCATTGTGGTTTCGATTTACACTTCGTGATGATTAATGATGTTGATCATCCGTTTGTATACCCATTGGCCATTTGTATATCCTTTTTGAAAAAAATGTCTATTCAGTTTCTCTGCCCATTTTTAATTGAATTTTTTTTCTTTTGAGTTGTATGAGCTCTATTATTATTATATACCTACTTTAAAATATCTTTTTGTTGATTTTAGAGGAAAGGAGAGTGAGAGAGATAGAAACATTGATGAGAGTAAAACATCAATTGGCTGCCTCCTGCAGGCCCCTGCTAGGAACTGAGTCCACATGTGCTTTAACCTGGAATCTTTTGGTGCATGGGATGATGCTCAATCCACTGAGCTACACTGACAGCCTATTATTATATATTAATCCCTTTTTAACATAGGATTTTCAAATATTTTCTCCCATTTCGTAATTTTGTTGTTGATGGTTTCCTTTGCTGTATAGAATTCGGGTTTGTCTGTAATTATTTTAATATTTAAAATGTTATGTTCAATTTTCATTTATATTCATAACATACATAATTTTACGTAAGTGCATAAATGTAATATATTATAGAAATATTATAAAAGATTAGTACCCTGAATATGTAAATATATAACAAAGTATACAAGCAAGAACACTTAAAATCACCCCTCTGAAATGATTACTGAAATAATCATTGTACATATTTCAATGTGTTTTTAGCCTTGTTCTGAACATACACACACACACACACGCACACGCACACGCACACACTAGTGACCCAGTGCACGAAATTCGTGCACATTAAAAGGGGATTAATTAGAGGAAATAATTTTGCTATTTGCTGTTTCTCTATAATAGAAGTGTGAGATGAAAGAAAATTAGTAAAATCTATATGAAAATCTTCCTCCTGTCAGAGCCTGGGGCACACCACGGGACCCAGAGTCAAGTCGCTGCCCACCCACATGTGCCTCAAAATCGCGTGAGACCCAGACCCAGCTGCCCGACCCCCCCCCCCATTGGGCTAGATCCAGACCTGGCCAGTCCCACCCTTGTCAAGCCCCGCTGGGCAGAGGACGTAGCCTCAGGTCCCCTGGCTCGGTGGCAGGACGGGGGGCGTGCCCTGAGGTTCCCCAGCCCAGACCGGGGTGAGGGGCGAGCCTTGAGGTCCCCTGTCAAGCCCCGCCAGGTTGGGGACATGGCCTGAGATCCCCTGTCAAGCCCTGCTGGGTGAGGGGCATGACCTGAGGCTTCCCGTCAAGCCCCGCCAGGCAGGGGGGTGCAGCCTCAGGTTCCCCGTCAAGCCCCACTGGGCAGGGGACGTTGCCTGAGGTCCCCTGTCAAGCCCTGCCAGGCAGGGGGGTGCAGCCTCAGGTCCCCTGGCCTGGTGGTGTTGTGGGGGGCACGGCCTGAGGTCCCCCAGCCTGGCGCTGGGGCGGGGGGAGCAGCCTGAGGTCCCCTTGCCCACCTAGCCCAGCACCAGGATAGGAAGCGCACCTTGACGTCCCCCATCAAGCCCTGCCAGGCGGGGGACATGGCCTCAGGTTCCCTGGCCTGGTGCCATTGCGGGGGTCTCAGCCTGAGGTCCCCTGGCCTGGCTCTGGGGGCAGGGGGCGAGGCCTGAGGTCCCCATCAAGCCCCACTGGGTGGCGGGCCGTGGCTTGAGATCCCCCGGCCTGGTGCTGGGGTAGGGGGAGCAGCCTGAGGTGCCCTAGCCCAGCACCAGGATGGGAAGCGTACCTTAAGGTCCCCTGTCAAGCTCTGCCGGGGTGGGGGGTGCAGCCTGAGGTCCTCTGTCAAGCCCTGCCAGGTGGGGGACATGGCCTGAGGTCCCCTGTCAAGCCCCACAGGGGCAGCGAGGGCGTAGCCTCAGGTCCCTGCTGATTGCTTGTTAAGGCTCCTTATGGGAACTTAGCCTCAGCTGTGGGTGCAGCCATCTTTGTGACGGAGTGATGATCAATTACATATTCCCTCTTTATTAGATAGGATATGTATGTGTGTGTGTGTATACATACACACACACACACACACACACACATATACACTAGAGGCCCAGTGCATGAAATTTGTGCACTTGGGGGGGGTGTTCCTCAGTTTGGCCTGCACCCTTTCGTAGTCCGGGAGCCCTTGGGGGATGTCCCACTGACAGCTTAGGCCTGCCACCACTGCTGTGCTCTCCAGCCATGAGCCTGGCTCCTGCATTGAGCGTCAGCCCCCTGGTGGTCAGTGCACATCATAGTGAGCAGTTGAGTGGCCTTAGCATATCATTAGCTTATTACGCTTTGATTGGTTGACCAGACAACCGGATACTTAGCATATTAGACTTTTATTACATAGGATGTGTATGTATACATGAGATCATCTTACCTAATAATAGACAAACATGTAAATTGACTATACCTCCGCTATGCCCACAGCCAATCAGGAGTGAGTATGCAAATTAGGCTGCTGATGGTGGGTTAGTTTGCGTAAGGCGGGGGACACCTGCTATGAGGGGGAGGAGGGTCGGCGGAGGGAGCTATAGGAGCGGTGCTCTGGCTGGGGGCAAGGACTTGCAGGCTCCCGGGTGGCCGGGAGCAAAGCCAGGGGAAGGAAGGCCTATTCTTGCATGAATATTATGCAACAGGCCTCTAGTCTATAATAATAAAAGCTAATATGCTAATTAGACCGGATAGCCGAATGACCTTCCAGATGTCATTCCAGATGTTCTTCCAGATGGGGCCTTGGTGGCTGGGGCCGAGGCAGAGGTGGTTAGGGGCGATCAGGCAGGCAGGCAGAGTGGTTAGGGGTGATCAGGCAGGCAGGCAGAGTGGTTAGGGGCGATCAGGCAGGCAGGCAGAGTGGCTGGGGTGATCAGGCAGGCAGGCAGAGTGGCTGGGGCGATCAGGCAGGCAGGCGAATGGTTAGGGGTGAACAGGTAAGCAGGTGAGTGGTTAGGGGCGATCAGGCAGGCAGGCAGGTGAGCGGTTAGGAGCCAGCTGTCCCGGATTATGAGAGGGCGCAGGCTGGGCTGAGGGGACTCCCACACCCCCGAGTGCATGAATTTCATGCACTGGGTCTCTAGTATTTTACATATAATTTGATATCCGGACTTTTTTATTTAAACTTAATGATATGCTGTATTTTGACATTTTACCTGTTATATATTTTTTGAAAATAGGATTTTTTTAGACTATGATGTATACTTGTGAATTTTTTTTTTTAAATTTTTATTGTTGAAAGTATTACAAACGTCCCCTTTTTCCCCCCATTGACCTCTTCTAGCCCACCTCAGGCTCCTCACCCCCACCCCTGCCTTTCACCACCCTATTATCTGTGTCCATGGGTTATGCATATATGCATATAAGTTCTTTGGTTGATCTCTTTCCACCCACCCATCCACCCACACCCATTCCCTCTGAGATTCCACAGTCTGTTCCATGCTTCTATGTCTCTGGATCTATTTTTTCATCAGTTTATTTTGTTTGACTTTGAGCATTTTTTCATATATCTCTTGGCCATCTGTATGTCCTCTTTGGAGAAGTCTCTATTTAGGTCTTTTGCCCATTTTATAATTGGATTGTTTGTATTCTTTTTGTTAAGTTGTATGTTCATTATATATTTTGGATATTAACCCTTTATCAGATGTATCATTGCCAAATATGTTCTCCCATATAATGGGCTTCCTTTTCATTTTGTTGATGGTTTCTTTTGCTGTGCAGAAGCTTTTTACTTTGATGTAGTCCAATTTGTTTATGTTCTCCTTAGTTTCCCTTGTCCTAGGAGATGTATCCACAAACATATTGCTATCAGAGATGGCTGAGATTTTTCTGCCTATGGTTTCTTCTAGGATTTTTATGGTTTCATGACTTACATTTAAATCTTTTATCCATTTTGAGTTTATTCTTGTGTATGGTGTAAATTAGTGGTCTAGTTTCATTTTTTTGCCTATGTCTGTCCAATTTTCCCAACACTATTTATTGAAGAGACTGTATTTACTCCATTGTATGTTCTTGCCTCCTTTGTCAAAATTAATTGAGTGTAATGGCTTGGGTTGATTTCTGGGGTCTCTGTTCTGTTCCATTGATCTGTATGCCTGTTCTTGGCCAGTACCAGACTCTTGATTACAGTGGCTTTGTAGTATAACTTGATATCTGGTATTGTGATCCCTCCAACTTTGTTTTCCTTTCTCGATTGCTGTGGCTAGTCAGGGTCTTTTTTGGTTTCATACACATTTTTGGAGTATTTGTTCTAGATCTGTGAAACATGCCATTGGTATTATAGATGGCTTTGGGTAGTATGGACATTTTAATGATGTTAATTCTACCAATCCATGAACACAGTATAAACACTTGTTTATATCTTCCTCTATCTAGTTTTTCAATGTCCTGCCGTTTTCTGAGTACAAGTGTTTTACCTCCTTGGTTAAATTTATTCCTAATTATTTTACGAATAAACTTTTTTTGTTGAAATGGTAAATGCCATCGATTTCTGTGTTAATTTTGTATCCTGCTGCATTGCTGAATCATTTCTTACATCTAGTATGTAGCTTAGAACACTTAAGCTAAAAATAAGCATTTTGCTTATTTTGCTCATTGACCAATCAACAAGTTCTTTGGTTGATCTCTTCCCACCCACCCACCCTCCCACACCTACCCTCTGACATTTGTCAGTCTGTTCCATGTACCCATGACTCTAATTCTCTTTTATTCATCAGTTTATTTTGTTCATTAGATTCTACATGAGTGAGATCCCATGGTATTTGTCTTTCTCTGACTGGTTTATTTTGCTTAGCATAATAATATCCAGATCCATCCATGCTGTCACAAAGAGTAAGAGTTTCTTCTTTCGTACAACTGCATAGTATTCCATTATGTAAAATGTACCACAGGTTTTTTATTCACTTATCTACTGATGGGTACTTGGGCTGTTTCTAGGTCTTGGCTATTGTAAATAACACTCCTATGAACATAGGGGAACATATAGTCTTTCTGATTGGTGTTTCAGGATGTCCTATATAATAAAAGGGTAATATGCAAATTGACCGAACAGCAGAATGACCGGTTGCTATGACATGCACTGACCACCAGGGGGCAGACGCTCATTGTGGGAGCTGCCCCCTGGTGGTCAGTGCGTTCCCACAGAGGGAGTGCTGCTCAGCCAGAAGCTAGGCTCACCGCTCACGGCTGGCAAGTGCAGTGGTGGTGGTGGGAGCCTCTCCTGCCTCTGTGGCAGCACTAAGGATGTCTGACTAACAGCTTAGGTGTGGAGCAGGCCTAAGCCATCAGTTGGACATTGCCCCAAGGGCTCCCGGACTGAGAGAGAGCACAGGACAGGCTGAGGGACCCCCTGAGTATACGAATCTCACGTACCAGACCTCTAATTTAGGTATATTCCCAGAAGTGGGATTGCTGGGTCAAAGACAGTTCTATTTTTAATTTTTTGAGGAAACTGCATACTGTTTTCCATAGTAGCTGCATCAGTCTGCATTCCCACCAACGGTGCACTAGGGTTCCCTTTTCTCCATATCCTTGCCAGCACTTATTTATTTGTCTATTTTCATGCCTCTTTGCCCATATTTAAATTGGATTGTTTTCTTGCTATTGTGTTGAGTTCCTGAATATATTTTGAATATTGACCCCTTATGAGATCTAAGGTTCTAATATGTTCTTACATTCATACATTGTCTCTCATTCTGTTGTTTTCTTTGCTGTACAAAAGCTTTTAGTTTGATACAATCTCATTTCTCTATTTCTGCTTTTGTTGCCCTTTGGATTTTATTTAGACATGTGAAATGAAATTACAGAGTCATATATAATTTGGCCTTTTTTATTTTCTGTGATTCAACATTGTGCATGAAAAATTTTAAGCTATTGAAAAACTGAGTTCTGTATAAACAACAAAAAATTAAACTAAACTAATTTTTTTTTTAAGGTTTTCCACAATAAAAGCAAATTTGTTCCACAATTTAAAGGTAACTCAATAATCCATGAAAGTGAATACAAAAGAAATTTCAAGGGTTTGTCTCCTGTGAAAGAACCAAAATTAAGAAATGATTTGAAAGAAAACGGACATTTTGAAACAGTATCTCCTGAAAAAAAGGTATTCATCAACTCTTTAAACAAAACAAAATCCTCATTTTAGACTCACATTTTTTCTTTTCACTTACCACTAGTTGGCATTTTTGTTATTAGCTAGTTCAGTAAGTCATTTGTTTGTTCATTAAATGGCAGATTCATTGAGCACTTAGTAGGAACTGGGCACTGGGTAGCTACTGAGAATACAGTGATAACTATGCTAAGTTCTAAGCAGTTCTTGAGCTACTGGGGAGACAGAAGTGAAAATAGCTAAATGTAATACAGAGTGATGAATGCTTCACAAATACAGCAGGTAAGTCTGCTATGTCTAAAATCAAATGATTGACCTTACAGTGATGTGGGCTTCACAGGTAACAGCAATAACAGAAACACATACTTTAAATTAAATAATGGAAATAAAACATAAACACACATTCACACTAGTATTTTATTTTATTTTTAAAAATATTTTTACTGATTTTTTAGAGAGAGAGAGGAATGGTGAGGGAGGGAGAGAAACATTGATGTGAGAACGGAACATTGATTGGTTGCCTCCTGCATCCTCTCCATCGGGGATTGAGCCCACAACCCAGGCATGTGCTCTGACCAGGAATTGAACCAGTAGCCTTTTGGTGCACTGGACAGTGCCCAACCAATTGAGCCACACCAGCTCAACATATGTATTTTAAATCAAAGTTTTAGCATGCCAAATTATAGCCAGTGTAATTCACATGCTTTACCTCAGGATATACAAACATCGGCTTCTCTGTGAAATTATAGCTATTTAAGTTGCAGCATCAGGTTGAAATTATTGTAAATTATACGTAAACTAGAGGCCCAGTGCATGAAATTTGTGCAAGAGTAGGCCTTCCTTCCCCTGGATGCTGGCACCGGCTTCCCTCGAACCCGGGTTTCCCTCCAGCCGCCAGCAGGCACCTGGGACCTGGGCTTCCCTCACAGCCCCAGCTTCATCAGGAAGGTCATCCAGAAGGATGTCTGGTCTAATTAGCATATTATGCTTTTATTATTATAGATGGGGTATAAGTCCTATATTATATCTGATGCTTTTTGGGTTCTAAAAATAGAAATTATATGACTAAAAGTAAAACTTTTGGGGCCTATGTTGTTCTTGGAGAGAAAAAAGAGTGATTAAGTTATTAAGTAAAGCAATGTGGTAACTTATTAATTGGGGTCTTATAAGTTACTATAACATAATTAAATATAAATTTAGAGTATCAAGGGCAAATGTTAGATCACTGCTCAAAAGGTAGTAATGAAAAGTTTATTTACTTTGGTATTTATTTGTTAATTCAAAATTTTTTTCTAGCCAAGGAGCTAAAATTTTAATTGTTAGAAAATGAAACTATATCCTGAGCTATACTTCAAAAAACTAATCCGATATACTAGTCTCAAAACTTCTTTGTTGATTTCTTGTGATTTCTACGTTATCTTTAGTAGCTAAAGCTTTTTTCTAAAAACAAAATTGTAATACAGTATTCAAGTAAACTTTATAATACTTATGCTTTTAAATTTTTTCATTTTAGTGTAATAAAACAGACAATTCTTTAACATTAGAAGCAGAAATGGAATCAAAAGACTTAAACCAGCTTAAAAAGAAGCTCACTCCTTGGAAACATCAAAGGCTTGGGTATGTATTTTATAAGATTAATACCACAGTATTTAGATGATTGGCATGATGAAATATTTACTCTTATTTCTTTTCTTTTAGGAAGGTGAATTCTGAATATAGAGCAAAATTTCTGAGCCCAGCCCAGTATTTATATAAAGCCGGGTCATGGACACAAGTGAAGGAAAATATACCAAATCAGGTGAGTCTACATAAGCTCAGTAAGCCCACATTTTCTTTGAGCCTTTATCAGTAATAGATTTAGTAATAGAGACAATATAAAGATGTATGATACAGTAATAACAATAAAAGTATCAGGAACTTAAAGTTGTATGTATTAGGCTATAATTTATCAGTGTGTTTACTTTTTAAAAACACCAATTAGCTTCTTAGATAATAATAATTGATTATTACGAAGTCTTTAAAGTTAAAAATATTTTTTACAGTCAATATTGGTTGTGTTAATAAAGTCAGTTTATAGAATTGTGGTATGATATATTTGATTTTTTATAACATTCAGACTTCTACGTTTGCAACTGAAGATTGGTTTTCTAGATTAGTTTGTCTGACAGTGGTAGCCCCTATCATTATGTGCCATTACAGTCTGTAAGTACAGGGAAGGAGTGGCCTGTGCTGATAGAGGTTTGAGTTATGGTGTCAGGATACCCTGACATATGGGGGAAATTCTGAGAATCCTAAAGAAAGGTATAAGGGAAGAGTAATCCTTGAATTATTAAGTGCTAGTTTAGTACTAACTTCTTTTTTTTAAAAATATATTTTATTGATTTTTTACAGAGAGGAAGGGAGAGGGATAGAGACTTAGAAACATCTAAGAGAGAAACATCCATCAGCTGCCTCCTACTGGGGATGTGTCCGAAACCAAGGTACATGCCCTTGACCAGAATCGAACCTGGGACCTTTCAGTCCGCAGGCTGATGCTCTATCCACTGAGCCAAACTGGCTAGGGCTAGTACTAACTACTTATAGTCAAAGGATAAACGGTGGAGCTTTTTTGGTTATATAGTTAGCATGTTTTAAACCACATCTTGAGGGTTTTCTGTCTTTTCTGTGTGAATTAGCTAAATTAAAACATATTAGTTTAGGTTATACATCAGTAAATATTTCCTCCCCCTATCATTGTAAAGAGAGGAGTAATTTGGATGGGGAATGAATCTTTTATTTAATTCCATACTTAAAACCATGGCTAACAATTGAATGTCATCAGCTTCTGGGGGAAGGCGTTGGCACTCTTGAGTTGCTTGCTGGCTTTTTGCACTGTGAGCTCCCAGATTCATGTTCCGGTGACTTCTATGCTCGGAATGTTGTTTCAGGAGGTTACTTGATTCCTTCCACCATTGCTGCTCTCTACTTCCCTACTTGAACATGGCTCAGAGGCAATACAGTCAGAGTAAGAGACAAAGCTTGAAGCTGTTCCAGATTATTATTGGGGGCAAAATTTATATATTCACTCTGGTGAGATCAAGTTAAAAATATGTGCATTGAGCAGTTTATAACCATGCCAGACCTTGGTGAGGAGCTCTGTATCGAAGGAGTATGGGGTGGGGAATGAGGAAAAGCTGGGGGCAAAGGCAGGACACTGAATGTGGCCATACAGGACAGTGTGGTGTCAGCCATTCCACCTGTCCTGTTTTTTTAAAAAAATGTATTTTTTTTTATTGATTTCATAGAGGAAGGGAGAGGGAGAGAGAGAGAAATATCAGTGATGTGAGAGAATCACTGATTAGCTGCCTCTTGCATGCCCCCTACTGGGGATGAAGACCACAACCCAGGCATGTGCCCTTGACTGGAATCAAACCTGGGATCCTTCAGTCCACAGGCCGACACTCTGTGCACTGAACCAAACCAGTGAGGGCCCGCCTGTCCTGTTTTTTAGGTGTTTCACTAGGTGGGTTCATGAGAAGCTCCTTGTTTTGGAAAAATTATTTTAGTCTCTGAGACTTCTTTAAATTAAGATGAGTTGGTATTTAGACATCAGATCTTAATGGACTAAGGGCAGTGGTCGGCAAACTGCCGCGGTTTGCCGCTCTGTTGACTAATGAGTTTGCCGACCACTGGACTTAAGGGGATCCTTATGTCTGATAGTCCTTAAGCTGCCCTGATAGACGAGAACATTTTTGTTGTTAATTTAAGAACTGTCTTTTCAAGGTTTCCTAATATGGAACCTTGGTGTGACTTTTGGGGGGAGTTTGTTTCATTAATTGCCATTAGTGGTGATAAATATTTAAATTAGTGGTATAGTTTGCCTTGACCTTTATTAGCAAAAAAATTCAAAAAGTAAATTGAGTTAGAAAAGAATAAGAATTTTTAGTAAAGAGGTCAGTGATCACTGATGGTGATAAAAGTCTATAACCAGGCCATAGACTTTAATGTGGCCACATTTTTTTAAGTCTTAGGTTTTGTTTTGTTTTTTTTTCCTACTGGAAGGCATTTACTATATGTTAAGTGTCTAAACATAAGGTACTCCTTTATTTTTCCACTCCTAACATTTAATGAAGGAATTATTATTCATACTCATCAGTGCACTTGGACGTCAATGACTTTGTTATCTTAGAATGTTAACTTATTTTTTTGAATCATATTACAACTTTCTAGCCCGTATATCATCTTCATTTTCTTCTATGTTGTTTGAGATATTACTTTTAAAATCTATTTATAGTCTAGTCACTGGATATTGTATTCTAAGTCCCAAGTAGCTAGTCATATAACATTAAGGTAGTTGGTTTTATTTGTCCAGTCATATATTTCTTATCTCCATAATATAAGTATTGTTTTTTAAAATGCTCACTTAAAGGATTGTCTTTTAATAATAACCAGCAATCATAATTGTTAGCACCTTTCCTCAGAATAGCTACTGAATCCATGTTAAATTTCATTTTTTCCTGATTGTTAATCTAATAATTAAAATTACATTAAGATAATTAAAAAATTTTAAATAATTACAGTTGACATACAGTATTAGTTTCAGGTATGCAACATAGTGATGAGACATTTGTATACCTTATGAAACGATCATACATCCTATCTAATAAATGGGGGATATGCTAATTGACCATCACTCCCTCATAAAGATGGTGGTGCCCACAGCCAATAAGGAGGGAATATGCTAATTGACTGCCATGACCTCAAATATGGTGGCGCCCAGTCCTCTCAGGCACCCAGGGCTGGCCCGAGGCACAGGCAAGCCTTGGATGGTGGCCTCCCAGCTGCCCAGAGCCGGCCCAAGGTGCAGGCAAGCCTCTGATGTCGGCTGCCCAGCCACCCAGGGTGAGGCGCAGGCAAGCCTTGGATGGCGGCTGCCTAGCCGCCCAGGGCTGCCTGAGGCTCAGGTAATCAGGGCCGGCCAAGGCTTGCACTGCCAGCAGTGGCAGCAGCAAAGGTGTGATTGCCGGGTTGTTTCCTGCCCTGAGGGCTCTCGGATTGTGAGAGGGCGCAGGCCAGGCTGAGGGACCCCCCCCTCCAGTGCATGAATTTTCATGCACCAGGCCTCTAGTAGTTATTTTAATACTAGAAGAATCCCACTGGTACAAGAATCTGTGCACTGGGCCTCCAGTATGCATATAAGATCTTTGGTTAATCTCTTCCCGCCCTCTCCCCTCCCCATTTCCCTCTGAGATTCATCAGTCTGTTCCATGTTTCCATGTCTGTGTGTTGAGTGTCCGCTCCCTGGTGGTCAGTGCACATCATAGCTACTGGTCGAACAAATGAACGGTTGCTTAGGTTTTTATATATATAGATTACTGACTATATTCCCTATGCTATACTTTATAGCCCTGTGACTTTTTATAACTGGCAATTTGTACTTCTTAATCACTTTCACCTTTTTCATCCAACCCCCTCCCATTTCCTGACCATCAATTTGTTCTCTGGGTAAATTTTTTTTAATGTGTCTTTCCCAGATAGGACTTTATTTAAGATAAAGTTCCACATTCTATAATTTGACAGACATTGTAAGGACTACTAGATATAAAGATGATGCCTCCTCACTTTTGGGGGATGATTTTTGGAAAAAGAAAGTTTTTATATTTTCCCCCCAGTTTTCTAAGTTTGAATTAGTGATATAGTTAAATTCTTAGTTAGGGAAAATAAATTCAGAAATGAAAACATTCTACTCATAGTGTTTATTATATCATGTAATCTGATGACATTACTTTACCTGGAAAAAGATGTGTGTGTTGTTTCAGTTGAGTTTGGAATGGTTTATTTATATCCTTTTTAGTGCCTCGGGTTCTTGGCTATAAGGATTGTTCTTAATATTTTGTACACACCATCGATTTTTAAAACTCTTTCTAATAGAATGCCTTAAAGAGATATAAACCTCCTAATTTTTATTGTTGTTATTCATTTTCCCATTGATTTCTAGAAAGAGTAGAAGGGAGGGGAACAGACAGAGAGAGAGAAACATCAACGTGAGAGAGATATCCATTTGTTGCCTCTGTCACATGCCCCAATCTTGGGCTAGGGATTGAGCCTGCAATTGAGGTATGTGCTGTTGAGGGCCAACATTCTAACTGCTGAACTGCACTGCCCAGAGCTCAACCTCTTAATTTTTATCTTAGTTTAGGGTTATAGAAGTTTAAAATTATATATTTGTAAAACATAACATTACCACTAAAATTATTAATAAAGATTGCTGATAAAGTAAATTTGAAACATTGTTTTGAATGTCAGTAACAAATATAACAGTAAACCAAAGTTTTACAGTATTTCTGTATCTCTTCTCCCTTCTTTAAAAAAATTGATGTCAAATAAAACTGGATCACTGTGTACATGGAGAGCATATTCATCCATCCTCTCATTTATCAAACACTAAGGTCCTCCCACGTGGATAGAATGCAGCCTTCTTCGCTGTTCCTTTCCACTCCACCCTACACACAGTTATAAGACTTACAGTCCCCCTTTTGCTCCACTCTTTCAACTTATATCTCATTTGGTTCTTATGGCATAAACCATACTAATATTATGATAATAAATTATCATAGAGGGGGAGGTTTACTCCTCTACCAAATTGAGCACATTGAGTACAGGGACTTTCTTGCTTATCTTTGGCTACCAGCCTTTAAGCTCAGGCAGAGCACATAGTCCACACTCAGGACAGGTTGTGGAAACAATGTTAAAATGCTACATTCTTCCTTACCTCAATGAGTTCATAGGTTAATGGGAGAGAATGACACTAGCAATTAATTCCTGTAGGATAAAAGTAAGTACTAATGGGGATATGCACCAAAGGCTTTAAAAACACAGAGGAGTAATCAATGTAAGGCCAGCAGATTCTATCATATATTAGAGGCCTGGTGCACAAAACTTGTGCACTTGGGTGGGGTGTCCCTCAGCCCGGCCTACTCCCTCTTGCAGTCCAGAAGCCCTTGGGGGGTGTCCGACTCCTGCGGGGAGCAGGCCTAAGCCGTCAGTCAGACATCCTTAGTGCTGCTGCGGGGGCGGGAAAGGCTCCCGGCACCACCACTGTGCTCGCCAACCGTGAGCCTGGCTCCTGGCTGAGCTGTGCTCCCCTTGTGGGAGCACACTGAACACCAGGGGGCAGCTCCTGCATTGAGCGTCTGCTCCCTGGTGGTCAGTGTGCATCATAGCAACCGGTTGTTCCGCTGTCTTAGCAACTGGTTCTTCTGTCAGGCCGAAACCAGCTCTCGACATCCCCCGAGGGGTCCTGGATTGTGAGAGGGCGCAAGCTAGGCTGAGGGACCCCACTGGTGCACGACTGGGGCTGGGGAGGGATGTGGGAGGTTGGCCAGCTGGGGAGGGACTGCGGAAGGGCTCCAGGTTGTGTCCAGCATGTCTCGCTCACTCATGGTTGGCTGGACACCAGTAGCAAGCTAACTTACCTGTTGGAGCCACTGGTCAACTGGTCGCTTGTGCCCCCTGGTGGTCAGTGCATGTCATAGTGACTGGTTGAGCAGCCTTAGCATATCATTAGCATGCTTTGATTGGTTGAATGGATGAGGTTGAGCCTAACTTAGCATATTAGGCTTTTATTATTTAGGATTATAATTACTATTTTGTGGGATTAAAAAACTAGTATATATTTAATGTATTTTTTAAAAGTTGAGGTTCTGCTGATTCCAAGGAATTCTGAGGAATTTGAGAGGGAAGCCTTGTGACTCTCTCATTGGGGGCTTCTATACTGATAGTAACTATATATAAAACTAAATTAAAACTTGGGCTTAGGGGGTTGGGACATTTTAGTAGTCATCCAGGGGCAGAGAAATAGGAGTAATTAGGAGTAGCCATGAAACATTTGAAACATGGGGTATGTATTAGAAATAAAATCTGGATTGTATCACGGTACATTATAACAAGGTTTTAGTGCATTCAGAATGCCTTGGTTAATAATTCAACAGACTTAACTCATGTGTCTCAGTTCTACCTGTTAAATGCGAAAACCACTACTGTAAGTCCTCAATATCATTGATGGGTTCTGTGACTTTAAGCAAAACTACATATAATGAAGCCAGTTTTACCATATGCTAATTGATATAAACAAAAGAGTTAAATTCCTATGACATCTGATCAATGTTATAATGAAACAATGTTGAACTAAACCAGGTTAAGGATCTGCTATACTTGTAATTTTCTTCAAAGTATAGGCGTTGACAGAAATGAATATGGCTCAATATTTTGGGCAGTGAAGAAAGCAATATTTTGAATTATCCTTTAGTAATGTTTCAGGTTTGGTTCATTAAAGCATTTATATGGTTTCTTATGCCATGGCAGATATTGTCCTTTGACTTTGGCTAATTCACTAGAGATGTCACATTTTTTATTTGAATTCTGTAGTGTCTTGGTAAGGAGTTAAGGATATGTTTCTCCAATGCTAAGTTTTAGTATTTGCTTTTTTTGTCTTTAAGTATAAGCAAAGCAATTTAATCAGACAGTATCCAGATGGAATGCTGACATTTGATCTTTATGATAATAAAGTTAGGTCATTTGGGGAATAAATATTGGTTTATTTTACTTTAATTTTTCTTGAGGTAACATTGTAACATTTAACAGATGATTTTAAATAGGATTTAAAATAATTTATATTTTTACGTTATGGACTTATATTTATGGAAGCCAGTAGGTGGCAGTATGATATATAAAATGAAAGAGTTTCAAAGGAGGGTAAGAGTCCATTTCATATGCAAATATGTTATTTGTATATTAGGGAATTCACATCGCTTTATAGTTCATCAAAAACGGTTTTTGTATTCTGCCACTTCGTTGAATATATTACAATTACTATTTTGGGGGCTTCTATACTGATAGTAACTATTTATAAAACTAGAAAATTAAAACAAGGGCTTAGGGGGTTGAGGGAATTTAGTAATTGTCCCAGAGTAAGGAAATCGGAATATTAATTAGGTTACCTGTCATGGACAGCATCTTAGCCATGCAATAATGTGGCTGGTTTTTGAAGTTATATTAACATATCTTGGTTACTGAATTAAATATTACTAAAATACCAAAAAATTTGGTTGACAAGTTTGGTACATATATTTAGAAGGAAGAATAATAGGTATTTCATTGATTCCCATTAATATTCATTTATGGTATTAACCTGTCATTAAGTATGTTTCTGTATTTCTCCCCTAGGGTTCTCTAAATGCCATGTGGTATGCAGAGGTTCGTTGCTTTTGCGTTTTTAAAAAACTGTAATAATGCATAGAGTACTTGTGTAATTTCAGTTGAAATAAGAAGTAGGTGTCAATATTTTTCTTAGCTGCTACAGATTTCTCCCTATGTGCTGGCTTGAAATAACTGCATTGTGCTTTAGCTTGACTGTTTTAATTTTTGCTTAAAAATTCACATAATTTGATAAACATATGTGGCTATTTCTGCCTTCCTTTCTCTTTGGTCTCTGGTTGTATGTACGCAATGTCTTTGATATGCTACTTGGTGATGTTTGCAAAGGAGCATTTACAGTAATATATGATGTCTTAATTCTTCTGTGTAGGTTAAAGAACTTCGAGAGAAGGCTGAATTTTATAGGAAACGGGTTCTGGGCACACATTTTTCTCGGGACCATCTGAATCAGATTCTGTCTGATAACAACAGTTGGTGGGATGTCTCCTCGACCACAAGCTCAGAAGGAACCATTAGCAATAACATTAGAGCACTAGATCTTGCTGGGTGAGATGTTCTTTGTGTGTGGTGAAAAAGTATGCTGTAGCTTATGTAGATCATGGGATTAAATAGGTAAATGACATACTACTCAGAATTCATCTTCTACTTAAATGGAGATATGCCAGCCATATATTATATTTTATTATTTTTAGTTTACTTTCTGAAAAATAAATCCATACGTACTTGCTTTAAACACTTATGTATAAATAATACATAATCTAAATCTGGAACACTGCATTTTATAATGTTCCTTGTTAATAATTAAAAATAGAATAGGGATAATTATACAGCATATGTAAAAGAACTTTAAAAGTAAGCTATTAGTACATATCCATTATCATTTATTAATAAATTTCCATGGTTAATATGGAACTTAGGTCCTACTTCTATGAGAGAATTCTCTGCTGTGTTGGGCTTTAAAGTGAAATTATCTAACTTTTTATAAGAGAAATAACATTGATTTGTAGCAAATAAAATAGTTTTTAGTTGTTAGAGTGTGTTAATATAGTCACACATACCAAATTGAACTATAAATTCTAATTAAGTGACATCTGATTTTAAGTTCATCACAAAACCTGTTCTTTAGTAATGTCTGGAAAAGATTAATAATCTATCTAAAGTATAAAATTTGAATCAGCTTACCAGATCCACAAGTACATTCGAGTTTGTGCACAAACTCTAATTGAGCAAGTTAGAACATGTGGGGTCGGTCCTAGTTTATGTGTATAATGCCAGTTTAGGGGATATGCATGAATTTTGTCAGTAGTGGTGCAGGCATGTATATGTGAAGATAGGAGAAGAGGAGATAAATATATTTTATTTTGGAGTATTTTAATGGAAATTACAGATCATAACTTTAATATGTTATACTGTAAAATGAACTCTTAGATTTCCTTCTTTAATATCTGTGGGAAATATATAGTTGTGAATAGTGGAAGCGAATGACGGAGTCATTAAAATTGGTATAACTAGAAACCTCAAACTATTCAAGTTTAAAATAAAACTTACTTTGTTATGCAGAGATCCTACAAACCATAAGACTTTGAAGAAATGTTCTACAAAACGAGAAGAAAAAAGGCCTATCTTGGAAGAACAGCCCCAGAAAAATACCATGGAGAAATTGGGCTTGTCAGATGCTCCCACTGTACCTGTTAGAAGGCGCCTGGCCTGGGATGATGCAGAGATTACCAATGAAGACATACAGAAACAGCCGAGAGAGGAGGAAGATGCAGAGCATAGAGGAAGGGACAAGCAGGTTTATATGGGAGAATTAGAGAAATTGGAAGTACATGAAAAATCTAAGGCAGACAAGATAAAAGAAGGGTGAGAGTTTTAAATTAATATATAGCAGCATGGTACACAGTTAATATGTTATTTTGTTACTAATTAAGTATAGTGGGCTTTTGGTTTTATGACTAATAAAGATTTTATTTTAATCTCAGGAAGTAGGCATTCTGTATGGTTTTTAATTTTATTTGATCAGGTATTTGAGTCATCTGAACTTAGTAATTGAACACTTTGAATACTGAGCTAATTGGGAAGGAAGTAGTAAATGTTATTTTCATTTATGTCCTGCTAATTATGACTTGCCAGATTTGTAAATGTGTCTGGAAGAATGACTTTCTGTATGATTTAAGGAAAATAGCTGAATTCTTAAATATCAGATGGTTATATCAAAAAAGAATGAAAAGATAATCCTATATAATAAAAGGCTAATATGCAAATCGACTGAATGGCAGAACAACCAGTCGCTATGACACACACTGACTGCCACGGGGCAGACACTCAATGCAGGAGCTGCCCCCTGGTGGTGAGTGTGCTCCCATAGGGGAAGTGCCACTGAGCCAGAAGCTGGGCTCATGGCTGACGAGTGCAGCGGGAGCAGGCCTAAGCTGGCAGACATCCCCCGAGGGGTCCTGGACTGTGAGAGGGCACAGGCTGAGCTGAGGGCCCCACTCCCCCCGCCCAGTGCACGAATGTTGTGCACCGGGCCTCCAGTGTTTTATAAGTTAAAATAAGTGATTTTGGCAAATAGCTAATTCTTGTTGATTTATATGAAGATTTCTTTGGGGAGTGGTTCTCTACCATTGGTACTGCTGCTTTTTGTCCATAGTCCGAATCTCTTATCATTCTTTTTAAAAATATATATATCGTTCTTTTAAAAAATATATATTTCAGAGAGGAAGGGAAAGGGAGAGAGAGGTAGAAACATCAGTGATGAGAATCATTGATCAGCTGCCTTCTGCACACCCCCCATTGGGGATTAAGCCCACAACCCAGATAGGTGCCCTGGCCCAGAATTGAACCATGACCTCCTGGTTCATAGGTCGACTCTCAACCACTGAGCCATGCTGGCCGAGCTCCCTTATTGTTTCTTTCATGAGTTTTGCAGTTAAACTGAGACTTAGGCTCTGATTTAATGAAAGAATTCTCTGCTGTGTTCTTGCTGACTTGTAATGATCTTCCCTCTTTTCCAGTATTCAGCTACTCTTGCCTGCTTGTGGATTTATTTATTTTTTCAGAAACAAAATGGTCTTAAAAGTTTTATACTTTATTATTGCATAATGATAGCAAATTTCCTGGAGGAAATGCTTCATAATAGATTATTTTAATTTGTAGGTCAGATTCTTCTTCTGTATCCTCAGGAAAAGGAGGCAGGCTTCCTACTCCGAAGCTGAGAGAACTTGGTGGAATTCAAAGGACTCATCACGATCTTACCACTCCAGCTGTTGGTAATAGGCAAACACTATGCAGCTCTTATTTCACCTGCCTTATCTATATGAAAACTTAGTTTAATTGAAACTTATCATCTGCATTTTTCCAGGTGGTGCTGTTTTAGTGTCTCCATCTAAAGTGAAGCCTCCAGTCCCGGAACAGAAAAAAAGAATGTCTTCGCAGGATGGCTTAGAAACTTCAAAGAGTGATTTTAGAAAGGTAACTTTTTCTATTTTGGGGGAAAACATCTCTTCAGGAAGTGATTTTGTTAGTCACATGTAATGATAATTTCAGACTTTAGAAAATTTTGTGTATCATATGTGGAGATAATCTATTAACTATTTTTAGTAAGGCAGAGGCATTGAATTGTTTTTTCTCGTGTTTGACATTATATTTCTGCTATATACTTTCAAATCTTGTCAATAATGACTCAACAGGAAGAGAAGAAAAACAGTTATGTTTATTGAGTATCTAATGTGTGGCAATTATGTTCCAGCTATATTTTAGCACCAAAGATATAACCTTATTGAACTTACATTCTAGTGGAGGAGACAATAAACAGAATAACTAGATAAAATATGTAGTATGGTAGATGGTGATAAATACTAAGAAGAAAAATAAAACAGGGCAAACGAATACGAAGTGGCCAGGGAAGTTCTCACTGAGAGGGTGGCATTTGAGTAGAAGCTGAAGTTGATGAAGGATTGATCGATATGCATATCTAGGAAGGCATTCTAGACAAAAGAACAGCAAGTGTAAAGTTCGGGAGGTAGGAAGGTAGCTCATTTCTTCAGGAACAGACAGGAAGTCAGTGAACTGGAACAGAGAGCAAGAGAGGGAGAGTAGTATGGGCGATGAGTTCAGAGGCATACTGGGCCACTAAATTGTGTAGAACCTTATAAGTCATAGCAAAGACTTTCAATTTTATTCTGAATGAAATGGGAAGCCTTTGGAGAGGCAGAAGAGTGATATGAGTCAGTTAAAATATTCAGGCAAGAATGATGGTAGTTTGGATTGTAATGGAGGTCATATGATAAAGTCTGATTCTGGATATTCATAGAAAGTATAGCTGATAAGATTTGCTGATGTATAAGATATGGGGTGGGAATAATAGAAAAATCAAAGATGACTCAGGATTTTTGCCTGAGCAGTAAGGATGGAATTGCTTTTTAACTGAAATGGGGATACAGTATGAGGAAAAGATTTGTCAGGGAAGACCAAGAGTTCTGTTTTGGACATGTTAAAGTTGAGAAGCTTATTAGTCATACAAGTAGACATGTTAAGTAGGGAGTTGATTGAGTTTGTAGTGTAGAGGAGAGGCTGGGCTGCAGATAGATTTGAAGGCTCTTTATTATAGGTGGTATAGGTATGTAAGGTCTTGAGACTGGCAAAGGTCATCAAGGAAGTGGAATTTAGAGAAGAGTAGTTGTATATAGGTCTGAGCCCCAGGCTTTTAATATTGGGAAGTTGAGGAGTAACCAGCAAAGAGACTGAAGAGAAACAGCCATGAGGTGATGGGAAACAGAAGACTGTGGTCTCCTGGAGGTGTCAAGGAGGAAATGTTAATGCTACTGATGGGTCAGTAAGCTATAAAAACTGATTATTGGATTTAGCAACCTGGAGGTTATTGGTGACCTTGACACAGAGGGCAGTTTTGGTAGTAGTGTGGGACAAAAGCCGAAATGCATGTGAATTCAAGAGAACGGAGAGGAGAGGAATTGAAGACAGCATCACAGACAATTCTTTCAAGAGTTTTTCCCATGAAAAGGGAGCAGAGTAGGGCGTGGGAGTTAGAAGTGAGATCAAGAAAGAGGAGATAAGAGCACATTTGTATGTTGATGACAGCAGGGTTTTTTTTTTTTTTGTTCTGAATATTTTTTCTTTATTGATTAAGGTATTATATATGTGTCCTTATCTCCCATTGTGCCCCTTCTCCCCCACTCATGCCCTCACCCCCCTGATGTCTGTTATAAAGAGAGAGAAAAGATGATGCAGGAAAAGGGCAAAATTGTTGGAAAGTTGTTCTTGAGTAGGAGAAAGGGCATAGGACCTGACAGACATGTGAAATGGTTAGCTTTAGGCACTGTGACAGTTCCTTCATTGCTATAAAAGGGAAGGCAGAACAAATTTTATGGGCACTGCTGATGAAATACAGAAAAATGTGGGAGCTTTTGGAAAGTCTCTCTTGCATTTGGTGGTGGGATATAAAGCAAGATCTTGATGGAAATGAGGCAGGGAAGAAAATTTTGGAGGTTTGAGGAAAGAGAATAAGGCATGAAATAGTTTTATTCAGATAGTGGGAGAGTGAATGGGCCAGGGAAAGTGAAATATTGCAGGGCAGCATTAGGAACCATTTTTGGTCAGTGGTCACCATTTTGATGTAAGACAAGTCAGGATGGACTGTGTGTTTTTGTCCAGGCTTTTTTGGCTGCAGAGATGCAGGATAGGTAGAGAGTTGGATTTAACTGGGGTTCGTGTTTTTTCAAGGGAGTGAGACCAAGTGAGAAAGGGAGTTAAGGTATATGCAGGACTTGTTGGACTTGGGGTACCTGTGGGAATTAGTTTTAAAGTTAGGAGGTTGTGGTCAGAAGTTGAAATTATGAAGAGGTTACAGTTACTAATAATGACAAGGCTTAACATATAATCATGGGAGTAAGTGGCTAAAGTAAAATAGAGAACATTCAAAGAAGAGGTTGAATTTCTTCAGGGGATTTTGCTGGAGGCTATTCATAAGTTCCAGAGGGCACAGTGGAAAGTTATTAGGTATTGGGGAGAGGCGAGAGAATGGGTCAGAGTCCAGTCCCCCAAACCTGCTCATAGCTGGTACCCATTAAATTGTGTTGAAGGAGTGTGACTGGAGTGACAATGTCTAAACTATATCCCGTTACTTACCCATACGTATCACACACATTATTGATAATTAGCTTTTTTAAGAAAACAAAAGGGAAAAAATGATTGCTGCCTCCTAGCAATCAAGGGGGTAGATAATGAGAAATAACCAAATCTAGCTCCTGGTACAGCTCCTGGTAGTGCTGGTGGCAGAAAATTCACATAGAGGGGTGTTCTAATCAAGTGGATAATAAGAAGCCTGCTGGTTTATTAAAGGAAGTGTGACAATAGGAATTCAGATTATTGATTGGAATCAGATTTTGGAATCTTTGCTCCCCATGGACTGTCCTGCTCTTTCCTCAGGAATCCAGACTGTCATGTAGGTGTGAGCTTCTAGTTAGTTTTGCCCACAGGGCTGACTACCCTCAGCTAAAATGAGTGACCCTAATCCATATTTGCAGCTGGATTTATATATATTATTTTTATTTATTATGGAATTAAGTTTTTGAATAACTAAAAAAAATTAGTTAATTAAAATAGAGTAATATTGACCTTTAACATTTTAATGCCAATATCCTCCTCATCGTGTATATAGCACAGTTGTAACATTTTAATTATAAACTCCTCTAAAATAAGCAGGCTTCTTCTCCCTCTATGTGAATTTTATGCCATCAGCACTAACAGGGGCTGTACTAGGAGCTAGATTTGGTTATTTCCCATTCTTTACCCCCTTGATTGCTGGGAGGCAACAATCATTTTTTCATGTTTTCTTAGAAAAGCTAATTATTAATAATATTTCAAAATATATTAATTTTTCAATAAATAAATAAATTGCTATCATTCTGCATTTCTTTTTACTATATAAATTAGGGAGAATCCTATATAATAAAAGCCTGATATGCAAATCGACTGAACAGCTGAATGACTGGTGGAACGATCAGTCGCTGTGATGCACACTGACCACCAGGGGGCAGATGCTCAACACTGGAGCTGCCCCCAGCCTCCAGGCCCCAGGCCAGCCAAGGCGGGTGCCAACGGGCCACCCCCCCACCCTGATTGTCCTGCCAGTCGCCCCACAGAGGGAGGTGACCGGCGGCAGTGGCAGGGGGTGGGGCCGGTGAGTGGGAGGCACCAGGCCAGCCAAGGCAGGTGCCAGTGGGAATTCCCTGATCACCCCTCCGGTCGCTCCACAGATTGGCACTGATCACTGGCCAGGCTTGGGGACCCTATCAGTGCATGAATTTCTTGCACCAGGCCTTTAGTATATACACTAATAAAAGAGAAACATGCAAATTAAACATCACTCTGCTATGCCAAGTCACTTCCCCCAGCCAATCAGGAGTGAGTACGCAAATTAACCTAACCAAGATGGCGGCTGGCCATGGAGCTGGAGCAAGCAGGAGGCTTGGGTTGCCCTGGCAATGGAGGAAGCCACGCTTCCTGCCCACCCTGGCTGGGCCTGGCCTCTGCTCAAGGCTACAAAGTTTCAATTATGGAAGATAAATAAATCCCAACAGAAATGGCAGCGGCCACGGAGCTGGAGCAAGCAGGAGGCTTGGGTTGCCCCCGGCAATGGAAGAAGCCAAGCTTCCCGCCCATCCTGGCTGGCCCTGGCCTCTGCTCAAGGCTACAAAGCTTCAATTATAGAAGATAAATAAATCCTAGATACTTGCTTCCAGCCGGCCCTGGCCTCCGCTCAAGGAGGCACTGAAAAAGAAAAAAAGGAGGGGCTGGGACCTTGGATTGCCAGGGGGTGATCAGGCCAGGATGGGACGGCAGGGGCTGTTGGGGGTAAATAGACCAGCAGGGGGTCCAGTTGGGGGTGAGAAGGCCGTCAGTGGGGGTCAGTTGGAGGTGATCAGGACAGCAGGGGGGGCAGTTTGGAGTGAGCAGACCAGTAGGGGGCAGTTGGGGGTGAGCAGGCCAGTGGGGAGGGGAGGTGGGGGCAAGCAGGCCAGCAGGGGGCACAGTTGGGGGTGATCAGGCTGGCGGGGGGGGGAGCATTTGGGGGCAAGCAGGCCAGCAGGCAGAGTGGTTAGGGGCAATCAGGCAGGCAGGCAGGCAGGTGAGCATCTAGGAGCCCGCAGTCCTGGATTGTGAGAGAGTTGTCCGACTGCTGGTTTAGGCCCGATCGCTGTAAACGGGCAGTAGGACGTCCTTTGAGGGGTCCCAGATTCGAGACGGTGCAGGCTGGGCTGAGGAACACTCCACTCCCCCCTCTCAACCCCCCCACCCCCCGTGCACGAATTTCGTGCACTGGGCCTCTAGTTATTTGGGTAATTTATATAGGGACATTCATAATAGGTAGCATTTCCTGAGTGCTTACTTTTTTCTAGGCCCAGTGCTAAATACTTTACATATCTTTATAATGAACTCTGGGAGGTTGATATTGTTATTATTCTCATTTTTAGATGATGAAACTGGGTTCACACCAAATGATGTAGTAGAATTTGGGTCCAGGCAATCTATTCCCAGAATCTACATTTTTATCTGCTGAACAATGCTGTCTCACAAAACTTTAGAGTAGAATTCTCATGGTATTGTTTTAGTCAAGTACTATTTATACATTTTATAAATGATATTAAAAACCCAGTGTCTGGCCCAGCCGGCGTGGTTCAGTGGTTGAGCATCAACCTATGAACCAGGAGGTCATGGTTCAGTTCCTGATCAGGGCACATGACTGGGTTGCAGGCTTATCTCCAGTGTGGGGTGTGCAGGAGGCAGCCAATAAATGATTCTCTCTTATCATTGATGTTTCTATCTCCTTCTCCCTCTCCCTTCCTCTCTGAAATCAATAAAAATATATTTAAACAAACAACAAAAAAAACCCCAGTATCTGTTAGCTCACTTCATTCATTAATTCGGTAGATGTTTCTTATCAATTTATCCACATGAAGTAGCAAAAGTAGACATGGTACGTGATCTTATGGAACCTATAGTCCAGTGAGAGAGATTCACATTATTCAAAGAATTCTACCCCAAAAAAGGTAAAAGTTAAAGCAAATAAGTTTCAAAGAAGTATACAGTGCTATTCTGGAAGGAATTGACATAGATCTAGAAGGCAGAAAGCTTTTTGGAAGTCAGGGATGCTTCTTAGAAGTCATAATTTAGTTGAGATATGAAGGAAGAGGAAGAGTTAACCGGGTAAAAAGAGCGGGGAGGAGAAGCATAGCATATGCCAAGATCCTATAGAGAGGAACAATTAGGGTTTTAAGAAACAGACCAGTATAGAGTGTGGCAGGGAGAAGATATGAGATGAGGCTGGAAAAGATAACAATATTGAGAATTTCCGTTATTATCTCAAAAGCAATGGGGAGCCATTAAAATATTTTAAAGAACTTTCTGGCTGCCATGGAAAGTGAAAGTAGGCTGTGGATACCTGTAAAAGGTCATTGCAGTAGTCTAGGTAGGAAATGTTGATGGCTTGAACTGAGGAGGGTTGGCATAGATAGAAGTGGATGAGACTGAAGAATTGTGTAAGGGCAATGATGTCAAGGCCTGCTGCTGGTTGGATAATAGGGATGAGAGGCCATTAACGACTTCTGGGTTTCTGGCTTGCCCAAAAGGATTGATGGAGGGTGCTGTGCACTGAGGAATAGAACTCTGGACAGGAACCACTTTTAGAGGGGAATATTAGGAGTTTCATTTTTATTCACTCGATTCAGTATTTAATGTGCTCTTACTATATGCCAGGCACTTTTGTAGGATCTGGGGATTAATTGATATTTAGAACAAAATCCTTGCCCTCATGGAGCTTGCGTTTTTATTGGGAGAAATGGACAAATTTTATAAAGACAATTTAAGGTAGTAGTAAGTGCTATGAACAAAATAAAACCACAAATGACTTCCAAGGTGTGGATGAGGCTGCTTTACTTTGGGCCATCAAGAGAGGCATCTCTGAGGAGGTGGTGTTTTAGCTAAGACCTGATTAATGAGGGGAGGTGCCCAATCAGAGATCTGGGGCACAGATTGTTTTCCAGGTAGAAAGAGTAGCAAGTGCAGGTGTGTAACAGAGTATTTAGGAGTGAAAAAGTCAGGGTGACTGGATCCTGGAGAGGGAATAAGAGAGTAGGGAGTAAGTTTGGAAAAGGGAGGCTGGATAAGGAGTGGGGATGTTGTTCTGCTGGCACTGGGAAGCCGTTGGAGGATTAGAAGCAACAAAGAAAATATAAATCTCTGGTTTACATGGTAAATAAAATCATTCACTGCTCAGTGGAGAATGCACTATACTGGGGAGAGTGGAAGCAGTGAGGCCAATAAGGAGGCTTTAAGCTCAAAAATAGATCACAAAGTGAGTTAAATTAAACCTGGGACCCCTCTGTGTTTAAAATAGCCAGGTCTTTTTAACAATAGTAAAATCATTTTCACGGAGACCTCAAATTCTATTTATATGTGTAGAAAATGAAAAATATCAAGGAACAGTTTTCCTAAGTGATACTTATAGTTAAAAAAGGGAAGCAAGAAGATTTGTGGTTTTAACTTAATCATGATATAAAAATATGTTTGTTGGATAAGATCCTAGGCCATGTCCACTTTAAAGCAATAAGCTTTTTAATTGCAGAAAATGATGCTTAAGATCAGAAAGCATTGTTTTGAATATTGCATTGATAAGTTCAAAGTTAATAACTAAAGACAACAATTACAAGGATTAATCAGGAAAGTTTGGAGCTGTATTTGATTTTACTGGTTTACATTCTCTTAAAAAAATGAAACTACACAGAGACTTTTAGGATAATGATATATTATCATTGTGGAAAATAAAAAAATTGTGTCAAAACAAAAAAGAAAATAAATTATGTCACACTTACTGTTCAGGGGCATCCACTTTTGAAATTTTGAATTATTTAGGTATATAGTGTATTTTTTATTATACTGTAGATAAGGCTTTATAATCTATTTTTTTTTATCACTTAGTAATGTATTATGGACATATTTCCATGTTAAATAATTTCTATATAATTTTTAATAACATGATATATAGTCTGTATTATACAGTCATTTCAACCACATGCTTATTGTTGAAATCTATTTTTTAAAAGTAAATGCCTATTGTTATTAATTTTTCTATTTTGAAATACATCCTTTAGCTAAATTTCTGTTGTCTTTTGTGTAAATTCTAAGTGGTGAAAGGACTCAAAATTTTAAGGTTTTAGCTATGTTTTGCCAACTCCCCCAAAAGATTGTGCTCCCAACAATACTGGCAGTTCTGGGTATTATATTTTGTTTTTTAAAAAAGTAATCTTTGTAATTTTGGAGGTAAAAAATTAGTACTTCAATGATTCTATTTTGAAATACTTGATTATAAGTGAATATGTTTGACATTTATATTTTGTGTGTATATGAATTGCTTATACATATTCTTTTTCTACTTTTTAATTAGGTTTATGTCTTCTTACTATATATAAAGAAATACTTATATAGCAATTATAGTAATTCATCAATCATATGTTACATATTTTCCTCAAATTTGATTTTCTTTTATTTTTTAATGTTTATATATTTTTTTTCTATAGCTAAATATTGTTTATATTGGTTGTTAGGCTTATAAAATCTTCTCCATATGGACGTTACATAAAGTTTCCCCATATTTTCTCCTCCTGCTTTTATAATAATCCTAGAGGCTGGTGCACAAAATTCATGCAAGAGTAGGTCTTCCTTTCCCCGGCTGCCAGCATTGGCTTCCCTCTGGCACTTGGGATCAGGCTTCCCTCTGGACGCTGGCAGGCACCTGGGACCCGGGCTTCCCTTGCAGTCCTGGCTTCGTCTGAAAAGGACGTCTGGTCTAATTAGCATATTATGCTTTTTAATGTTATAGACTAGAGGCCCGGTGCATGGAATTCGTGCATGGGGGGTGTGCCCCTCAGCCCAGCCTGCACCCTCTCCAATCTGGGATCCCTCTCAAAATCCAGGACTGCTGGTTCCCAACTGCTTGCCTTCCTGATTGGCCCTAACTGTGTCCGCCTGCCAGCCTGATCACCCCCTAACCACTCCCCTGCTAGCCTGATTGATGCCTAACTGCTCCCCTGCCAGCCTGTTTGCCCCTAACTGCCCTCCCCTGCCGGCCTGGTCACACCTAACTGCCCTCCTCTGCAGGCCTGGTCCCCCACAACTGCTCCCCTTGCAGGCCTGGATCCCCCCCAACTGCTTTTCCCTGCAGGCCCAGGTGCCCCCAATTTCCTCCTCTGCTGCCCTGGTCACCCCTAACTGCTCTCCCCTGCAGGCTTGATCACTCCCAAGTGCCCTCCCTTGCAGGCCTGGTCCCTCCCAACCGCCCTCCCCTGCTGGCCATCTTGTGGCGGCCATCTTGTATCCACATGGGGGCAGGATCTTTGACTACATAGGGGAAGCCATCTTGTGTGTTGGAGTGATGGTCAATTTGCATATTACTCTTCTATTAGATAAGAGGATAGAGGCCTGGTGCATGGGTGGGGGCTGGCTGGTTTGCCCTGAAGGGTGTCCCGGACCAGGGTGGGGGTTCCCTTGGGGCTTGGGGTGGCCTGGGCGAGGGGCCTGTGGTGGGTTGCAGGCTGGCCACGCCCCCCCGGTGACCCAAGCAGAGTCCGTAGTATCTGGGATTTATTGATCTTCTATAATTGAAACTTTGTAGCCTTGAGCAGAGGCCAAGGCAGGCCAGGGCTGCAGAAGCTTGGCTTCCTCCTTCGCCAGGGGCAACTCAAGCCTCCTGCTCTCTCCAGCTCCGTGGCTGCTTCCATTTTTGTTGGGATTTATTTATCTTCTATAATTGAAACTTTGTAGCCTTGAGTGGAGGCCTGGGACAGCCAGGGTGTGCAGAAAGCTTGGCTTCCTCCATTGCCAGGGAAACCCAAGCCTCCTGCTCTCTCCATGGCTGCAGCCATCTTGGTTGGGTTAATTTGCATAGTTGCTCTTGATTGGCTGGTGGGCGTGGCTTGTGGGGTGTAGTAGAGTGATGGTTAATTTGCATATCACTCTTTTATTAGATAGGATATTTTTGTGTGTATTTAAATGTTTGATATACACACACACATAAATATATATACTACACACACACACACACACACACACACATGTTTTTTTTGTTTGTGTTTTTTTGATCATTTAGAAAGAAGGTCATGTGGTAACCCTCCAGACTTCTCCAGCTGCTGGTATAAAAACAGTTGATCCCCTGCCTTTAAGAGAAGATTCTGACATCAACATCCCCAAATTTGCTGAAGCCACTCTTCCAGTTTCAAAAATTCCAGAATATCTAACAAACAGGTCTGGGCAGTCTCCTTCTCCACCCTGTGCTTCATCCTACTGGCATCCCTCTCATCGAATTAATGGCTCTCTGAGAGATCCAGAATTTCAGCATAATGGTAATTATTTTGGTTTCAATTTTTTGTCGTTTAAAATGAAAGTTTTATGCACATCGGTACAAAGCCTATAAGTATCTACTAAATATTAATAAATTATGTTACTTAGTTTTTTCATTAGTGTATTTTATTTAAATAAGAGTTTAATCTTTGGAACAGTTCATTGTACTGTATCCAAGTTTACTTTTGTATAATCGTGAGGTGTCTCTCAAGTTCTTTCCCATACACATACAAGCAGTGCACTAGATGCCAATTAGCACCCTTTCCTCATTGTGACAACCAAAAATGTCTTCATACATTTCCAAATGTTGCCTAGGTATAGAATTCAATGAATTATTTTCCTTTAGGTTTATTGGGCATTGCTCTGCTCTCTTCTAGCTTATACCATTACCGTTGAGAAGTCTGATGCTCTCTTTATTTTTCATCTTTTGTATGGGTCTTTTTATTCCTGGAAGCTTTTTGCGATCATTTCTTCATACTACCTAATCTGAAATTTTATAATAGTTATTTTTTTCATTCATATCGCTGATACTCAATAGGCCTTTTCAGTTCCTCACTTCTGGGACATTTTCTTGAATTATTTAGTCAGTAATTTCTTCCCTTCTTTTCTGTTTCCTTTTTTTCTGATACACCTATTATTCAGGTGTTGACCAGGTAACCATAATCTTATTTTCTTACCTTACCTCTCTTATTTGCCATCTCTGTCTTTTTATTTTAATTTGAAAGGGTTACACATTTTTATCTTCTGAGTTTTTAAAGAGAAATTGGCTGTATTTTTAACTTTTAAGAATTTTTTTAACACTGCATATTTTTATACAGCATTTTGTTTTTATTTTATGGATCACATGTTTTATCTCTTTCAGAAGATAAATAATATATACAATCTCAGAGTAGCTTTGATAAGCCTTTAGAGACGAAACTTCCATTTCTCTTTTTGGAGAGGAATAGTTGCCCACCTGTGCAAATTTAAAGAAGGATCTGGCAGTCTGTTTTTTTTTTTTTTTAATTATAGTTACTTTTAATATTTTGTATTGGTTTCAGGTGTATAGTGTAGTGGTTAGACAGTCATACACTTTACACAGTGTTTTCCCCAATATTTCCAGTATCCAGCCAGTTTCCTGGTTCAGTCTTATTCTCACTTCAACTTTCAGTGCTACTCAGTACTCCCAGATGCTGAGCCATTACAACAAAATGGTTGCTTCGTGGTGTCCCTCCACTGATACCTTAAGAATATATTTTTATTGATTTCAGAGAGGAAGGGGGAAAGAGAGAGAGATAGAAACATGAATGATGAGAGAACCATTGATCGGCTGCCTCCTGCACATCCCCTACTGGGGATTGAGCCTGCAACTCGGGCATGTGCCCTTGACCAGAATTGAACCTGGGATCCTTCAGTCACCAGGATGATGCTCTATCCACTGAGCTAAACTGGTTAGGGCTAATAAAATTTTTGATAGCTTACTTTCACTAAGGGTTTGCTATAAATAAGATATACTGTTGGATAGCTTTGAAAGATAATTTCTTGTGCCTTTTATTTTTTTAAGTGGGAAAAGCAAGGAAGAACAATTTCCAGTTACCGCAGCATGAAGCCTATGATGAAGGTATTTCCATAGTCAATAACACAAGATAAAAGTATGAGGTTTATTATATGGCATTTAGTTTATAATAGTATAATCATCTTACAGTTGATCAGCTCTGTATACTTTACACAGTACTTCCACCAGGTGTTACTTCATTGGATCCTTGAAATCTTATGAGGGAGGTGAAGTTATCTCTATTTTACAAATGAGTAAGCTGAGACCTAAGGCCCCAGTGAATAGTTTCTAAGGCAAACAGATGATAAAAGATTGAGCCTCTTCTCACATCACACTGAGGTCCATAACCTCTCTGTTTCCCCCCCGTGTAGGTGGAATTTGGCCTAGCATTATATCCATTATTTTTCCAAATGCGATATATTTTTATCTATTTTTAATTCTAAAAAAATATAATTTTGAAAAGTGAGCCCTTTTTTCTGTGTAGTTTTCATGATGACAAATTCATTTGCTTCTAATAGGGGCAGGAGAAATTTTGAATTCTTGATGTGGACAACTGAAATGACAATTTTAATTTATCCTTAGAAATATGAAATTACTGAATTTGTAAGTTTTGGGTTTGAAAGTAAATTTAAATTAATACTTTATGTATTTTAAGTTCATGTGCATTAAAGGTTGTCTTTCGTCTTAGCAAGTTTGGGACTTTTTTCAGAATTCAGCGAGCTGGAAATTAAGTTATTATGTTTTCAAATGCAAATATCTGGACAATTTGAATCCAGTTCTGTTTCTTTTTAATGGAAGAACGACGTTTACAAATAATCTTATAATAGATTTGCTTACTCAGAGTGAGGAGTTTCAGTAATAATGAAAGGTAGCATATTAAAGTCAAATAATATTTCTACATTAAGTAAAATTATTTTAGAAATGTGATGTAAATACCATGCTAAGCTATGGCATTTTGTTTTTAAGAAGTTTTAAAAAGCTTTTCACTCAGAACAGCTGTACTTTTTAAAGTAGGACAGGACAGTTTGATGATGAATTGTTTCCAGGTAATACTGAAATCATAGCTGTGTGTTGAGGTGATGACATTGTGGGATTTCAGGAAGGAGACAGAATGCTCATTTAACATTTAAATGTTTCGTTCTGAATATGATAAATTTGGTAAATTTACTATGAACTGTCCTGAAAATATTAGTATCTTATATTTCAATAGAGTACTTTTTTCTGTCAGTCAATATTGACATTACAAAGCTTGATGCTTTTTCTTTTCTGTTACTGTTATAAAACAGTATTTTTATGAGATATTTTGTGCACTGACTATAATTCTTTCATTGCAGACGAAGACAGATTATCTGAGATTTCTGCTCGCTCTGCAGCTTCTAGTCTCCGGGCTTTTCAAACTCTGGCACGAGCTCGGAAAAGGAAGGAGAATTTCTGGGGCAAATCATAATTAAACACACCTATTTGAGTTGCTTTTATCTAGGAAACTATTGGCACGATTTTTCTTTATTGCTTTATTCTGTTAACACTTTTTAAGTATTTGGATTTTTTTCTAACAATTCCTACTTAAGAAGACTTACTTGATTTTTCAATAGCCAGTTCAATTTACTTGGAAAATTTTGACACAGGTTTACACAAATTTAACTTTTAAAGAATTCTTTTTACATTTATTCCAAATTATAAAGACATAGATTATAAAGTTCTTCACGTGTCCTAACTTTTGTTTTAGTGTTATGGATAGCTGGTAGAATTGTGAATTTTACCTATCCAGAAAATATTCTAAGTTAAGTAAAAATTAAGATCCCAGTGTGAAGTATATATTTCTCTAAGATTGCTTCTATTTATAATTGTAGATGTCATAAAATGAATGTTTTGCTCTTTTATTTTTCTGTAGTGTTTATTTTTTAGTAACTTTCGTATGTTTTTACAATGGTAAGATACTTTATTTTAGATTTAAAATACTAGCTGTATATATTTTTCTTATTTATGTAACAAAGTTTGCTGAGAAAATATGTATATTTTTATCTTTGTGTGTATTCTATTTGTATAAGTACTGGCTTACATTTGAATAATGTCTGAATTTTGAAAAATTATTTGTATAATGGAAAACTAAAACTTTGTAGATATTTCAAAATAAAAATCAAGTATTTCAATTCCCTGTTTATTTCAAGTGTTTAGCTTCTTCAAAATATTAGTACATGGAACAAATAATTATATTTTAGAAACATTTTACTCATGATAGGTTAGTCCAGATGTCAGCAAACTGCAGTGGCTTGCGAGCCGTGGTTTGCCACTCTGTTGACTAATGAGTTTGCCGACCACTGACCTAGACTCTTGATTCCAGTAATTATAGGCTGTTGTTGTTCCTTGTGATTAAGCCCCTATCCCAGTGGTCGGCAAACTCATTAGTCAACAGATCAGCAAACCACCGCTTGCGAGCTGCATGTGGCTCGTGAGCCGCAGTTTGCCAACCACTGGGTTAGTCAAATGTTATAGTGCTTTTGCAGCAATCCAAATGCAATGAAACCAAGTCCATGATATTTTTGTATAAATGTAGAAAAATATAGAATTTCCAAGGCAGAATAATTTTTTAAAAATTTAACACAAACTTTTTGACTGTACTTCTTTAGTCATAGGACATGTTCTGTCTTTACCTTGCAAATCATGAGAAATGTAATTTTATTAAAATAGAGTTTTTATAACAATAAACAAAAGTTTTATAATAGTACATAAAATGTACTGAAGATAAAATATACTATTATTTGTGCTTATTGGTTAGAAAACAATCTGTTCTAAATTGCTTTCTTTGGTCTAAAGCACTTACACAAAATCATCAATTTACAGTAAGTTTGTTAAAGATCTTAGTATTATCATCTATACTAATAAAAGGGTAATATGCTAATTAGACCCAGACATCTTTTGGACGTCCTTGCAGACAAAGCCACGGTGGTGGGGCCAAGGCAGAAGTGGTTAGGGGTGATCAGGCCAGCAGGGGAGAGCAGTTAGGGGGATCAGGCCTGCAGGGGAGAGCAGTTAGGGGGATCAGGCCCACAGGGGAGAGCAGTTAGGGGCAATCAGCCCAGCAGGGGAGCAGTTGAGAGTGTCAGGCAGGCAGGCAAGCAGTTAGGAGCCGGTGGTCCTGGATTATGAGAAGGATGTCTAACTGCTGGTTTAGGCCCAATCTGAGAGGGTGCAGGCTGGGCTGAGGGACCCTTCCCATGCACAGATTTTGTGCACCGGACCTCTAGTGGGTTTATAAAGAACTGGGGACATACAATTATTTGCTTACTTATCACTGACCTTTTAAAATAGTTTGTTGATAAAAAAAGTTACAAAGGCACTATATATGGAAATAAAAGTTAAAAATTAGTGTATAAATGGATTTTTGAACACAAATCATCTTGGATTCTGTATAAATATCTACTGAGGCATATTAGTTGCAAAATAAATTTGGAACTGAGAGATGGTTAGTTGGCTAGGACAGAGTTTTTAATGGCTGACCACTGATTTACAGTAAAGAAAGGAATTACAGCTATCTTGCAGGGAACTGCATAACTCAGTCTATCTTACCTAAGCTATAGATGGTAAAGTCTGGGTTCACACACTGGAATAAATCATTCCACATGAACTTAATCTATTGAGTGTTGGATGTGTTAGGGTGTGGTTCTCATGAGGTCTTTACTCCATTCTTGTACTGCTGACTGCCTCTCAAAAGCCCTACTGAGTGGCCCAGGGGAGAGAGCAATGTTGAAGGATCAGTATTGTTCCATTACTCATACTAAAAGATCAATTCAAAGGACCTGCATTTGAATTGGGTAAGTAGTTTACTAGAGAAATGGTTCATGAGATTTCTTGGTATTTAGGAGCTGGAATTGTTAATTCAATGTTTTAATCAATTTTATTAAGATATTCTTTCATGTATAATAAACTTCAATCATTTAAAGAATTATAGCTCGAGTTTGGAAAGAATGTATACATCTGAAACCAACACCAAGAAACATTACATTTCCAGTATTGTAAAAGTTTCATTTCCTTAAGCAGTTAATTGAATCCCTCCATATAGTATATACCCAAATCAGTATTATAAAGTGGTGATAAATTTTGTCAAAATTGGTACTTCATAAACTGGACTGGGGAGAGAACATCAGAATCACAATGGAAGTTTTTCCAAAATGCACACACTTACCACCCTTGTTTTTCCATCCCCTCACCTTCACCCTAGATGCTGAGATTCCCATGTGTCCTTGGTTGAGAACTCAGACAAAAATGTACATATATACATATGGAAACTGCATGTCCATTTTTGCTTTCATCTCTGCATCTCTTTGGGAATCTGAACTCTTTAAGAACACCTAAAGGATGATTTTGAGAATTAAGGATAAAGAATATGATAAATTGCTTAGGGATGCTATCATGAGGTTTAAACATAAAAAAAACTTCATTTTACAAATGGGAAAACAGATTAAATGACTGGACCAAGATCTCATAGCTGGTAAATCAAATCTAGGTCTTCTTACTCAAAATCTACCCACGCTGCCTACTCTCTAGTGTTAAACGAGTCCTACTGTGATTCATTTGAGAATTAAAAATTTAACTTTGCTTTCTTAGAAGATAAATGAAACACCTACCTTTCTAGTCAGGAAAAAAGAGTATATGGGCATATAGATACATTGTACAAATGGATTCAACCAGAATGAAATTGACTTAATAACACAAGTTTGTCCTTACATAGAACAATGTTATAGTTGGCTACCTGGATGGATTTTATACCTTTGTTGTAGTTGTAGACACTCAGAAAATATTTATCCCTACTTTTGGAAATTTACCAAAGGAACAAGTAATCTAAAATGTAAATGATTCTGGAATCATTTACATTTGGTTTTGGAATATGTTTTGGTACTTTTACATGTGGTAGCATTGGGCATGTTGGCATACTCAGGGCCCATATTTGTCAAAATGCCATCATCACTCAGTTTCTGTTGCACAAAGGCTACTTCAGGAAAAAGAAGTCTCTGTCACCAGACTAGATATGGTTGTGCCCTGCTGGGTGTAGGTCATGTGGGGGCTCTGAGAAACCAGTCTGTCCCTGTAGCTTAACTCATGAATTAAAGGCAGGTCAGTGGTATCTTTATCTTTGCTGGCCCTTTGCTGGCCATCTTAACACTAATGTTGATCCTACACCTGGCTTTGACCATATGTGTCTTTCTCCTGTGGTGAATGGAGACAGAGACTCACCCCCTTTTTTTCTCTCAGGTTTAAAGCTAAACTTGCTCACTATATTTTATGTTTCATTCCCACCCTGGTCCTACAAGGCCTGTCAAAGATAGTGGAGGGCAGCTCTCCCATAGGACTACCCTTGCTCTATGAGGCAGCTAAGGGGGAAAGAGGACATCCACTTCTCTTCCACCAAACACTCCATCTACTAGCTCCATCCATGTCATCATTATGCCCCAGATATATCAGAGCATGTCCTTGGAAACCGAGTGAGCACTGAAGACAAGGGTGGGGAGGGGTGGGAGGATATTCAGGTTTTTGGAAGTCAGGGCATGAGGCCAACAGATAGAGTGTTGTTTGGGAAGTTCACAACCAATTTGAACCACCTAATGGACAATTTAGATAATTTTGGGAAATTGTTTAGTTTCCCCCCAATATATTCTAAACCTAGTAGTATGCTGAATCTGTTTTTTGGGCCAATTGTAAAATATTAAGAAATTTTGTGAGCAGCATATTAAACCATCAGTAGTTTAAAATTTGCCACGGCGGCCGTATTTATATGATGGAGGTGAGCAAATGCTATAGATCAGGGCTGCCTCCCCAATTATCCTCCCTGGGCAGTTTACAGCCCCACTGCTGCAGCCACTACTGGTGTCAAGACTTCTCTTTCCGTTCATTTTCTGATAAAACCCACTCCAGAAAAAAGAAAAGAGGCAGCTCAAGATAAGCTACTAATAATGTACTATACTGTTCACATATTCCTTGGCTTATAAAAATAAAGTACTTTGGTTTAGTTTCCTTTTTTGGCTGAAGTGCATCTAGAAAATAAAAACAAGCCACAAATAGCAGATAATAGACTGTAGAGAGAAACTACCCATGATCCACCCATGGGACTAGCCAGAGATGGAATTCTGTATATGTGACCCCAGGTTATTCTGATATGCAGAAAGTTTGGGAACCACTGGCTTTGGGGTTATATTAAGCTTTGAACAAACTGGTTAAACTTTTGAGTCTGCGTTCCTCATCTACAAAATTTACAATTCAATGGCTTAAGGTCTGTAAAAGTGTTTCATATAGTCAATGTTATGTAACTCAAAATGTTCTATTGTGTTGAAGGCAAAATCTCTCTAAAACAGTGAGAGAAAAAGGCGTGTTTTAGAAAGCAGGAGGCAGTGTTTCCTGAAATCGTGGCATCTCGCATCATAGTCTGTCGGTGATGACCTACATTCAGCTCACACAGAGGCCATTTGGGGCAGGAGTGCTGAAATGATTTGTCTGCTTCCGTTATGTGGTAAAGCAAAAAAGTCTGTGACTACAGTATTATGACTCAGCGACTCCAGAAGGTGGAATCAATTACCTGATATATGCAAACTGTATTGGTATAACCATGAATTGGAGATCTTATCAGGTATGAGTCAGGCCATGCAGAGATAAAGGACCCATGTTAATTACTGATGAAAGGAAAGATAGTAAGGTTGGTTCCTGGATGAACATGCAGCCAATATCAAAGATTTCCTACTGTGCTTCAAGGTATTTTTTTAAAAAGATGAATTAGAACTTAAAGTTTTATAATTTCAAGAAGAAAATCTAAACTAAATGTGAAATGTAAAATGCCACACATTATGGAAAAATATAGAAGCTTTACATTCATACATTAAAGTATGGTCATGGTTTGGGCTTATCACTCTGAGAAATTTTGCCCACAATGAGTACCTTTGCATTCACTGTTACCATTAAAAATTATTCAGGTCAAAGCCGTTAAGGTTGTGGAAAATCCAAAGAAAATTGAAAATTGGTTTGTATGACCATACTCACACTTTTGGTTCCAAAGAACGAATAATCTTAGAAACTTTGATTTGTAATTTTGCAAGATGAAACATCTGAAGGGCTTTACTAACTAGAGAGTATAACCTGGCATAAACAATCGCCCTACATTAATCAGAAATTAACTAGAGGCCTGGTGCATGAAATTTGTGCATTGGGGGGAGGGGGTGTCCCTCAGCCCAGCCTGCACCCTCTCCAATCTGGAACCCCTCTCACAATCCAGGACTGCTGGCTCTCAACTGCTAGCCTGCCTGCCTTCCTGATTGCCCCTAACTGAATCTGCCTGCTAGCTTGACCAACTCCTAACCACTCCCCTGCCAGCCTGATTGATGCCTAACTGCTCCCCTGCTGGCCTGTTTGCCCCTAACTGCTCTCCCCTGCAGGCCTGGTACCCCCCAACTGCTCTCCCCTGCAGGCCTGGGTCCTACCAAACTGCCCTTCCCTGCAGGCCTGGTCACCCCCAACTTTCCTCCTCTGCCAGCCTGGTCGCCCCTAACTGCCCTCCCCTGCAGGCTTCAGTGCCCCCAACTGCCCTCCCTTGCAGGCCTGGTCCCTCCCAACTGCCATCCCCTGCTGGCCATCTTGTGGTGGCCATCTTGTGTCCACATGGGGGCAGCCGTCTTGTGTGTTGGAGTGATGGTCAATCTGCATATTACTCTTTTATTAGATAGGATAGAGGTCTGGTGCATGGGTGGGGGCCAGCTGGTTTGCCCTGAAGGGTGTCCTGGATCAGGGTGAGGGTTCCCTTGTGGCATGGGGAAGCCTGGGTGAGGGGCCTGTGGTGGTTTGCAGGCTGGCCATGCCCCCCTGGGGACCCAAGCGGAGGACTTGGTATCTGGGATTTATTTATCTTCTACAATTAAAACTTTGTAGCCTTGAGCGGAGCCAAGTGTTCTGCTTGCTCCGTGGCGGCAGCCATTTCTGTTGGGATTTATTTATCGTCTATAATTGAAACTTTGTAGTCTGGAGTGGAGGTCTGGGACAGCAAGGGGAGGCAGAAAGCTTGGCTTCCTCCATTGCCGGGGAAACCCAAGTCTCCCTCCTCCTGCTCTCTGTGGCTGCAGCCATCTTGGTTGGGTTTATTTGCGTATTCGGTCCTGATTGGCTTGTGGGCGTGGCTTGTGGGTGTAGCAGAGGTACGATCAATTTGCATATTACTCTTTTATTAGATAGGATTACTATGAATGGTAGCTGATATTTAAAAACATCACCGATCCATGCTATAAGAACATGGCAGTTTCTGCCATTCAGAATTAAGATGGGGGAATCAAGAAAAAAATTTTCATTCAGGTTTTTAAATTTTGAATAAATATAAAAATACAGAATAGTAGAGACTAATATACCAATATGTATAGGTCTTTAGTCATTACTGAAATAACATAATAAAAATAAAAATTAAGAGCTAAATACTTTTGATTTGAGTAGCTCCTAGAAAAACATCTGATGACCCTCATTTTATAAATTGTGTTTATGTTCGTTCATCCACTCATTTATTAAAACTGCATGCAAAATTTGCACAGGTATTTCTGCTATTCACAACACATTAATCTTAGTGTATCTTCAGGTAATCATCCACTTAATCTTAAATCAATTGCAAGTTGCAAAATAAGTTACTAGACATTTAGCAATTGTTTTTGTTAATCCCATATAAGAAGAAAGATCATTTTTCACTCATGCTTCACAAATTTTTGAATTTTCTATGACAACTATTTTCCATTTCTTCTCTCTGAAGGTCAGCATATCCAGCAAGTGAGTCTTCCTCTTCTTTTCTGGTGTTAGGTTCCCTTTGTTAAACTCCTAGCTCTTAATAATGATAAATCCAAGTCACAATAAAACATTGTGTATGGTTTGTGTGTGCTTATTATGTGTTTACATGTGTGTTAATAACACAAACACACAGCCATGTATCATTTACTGCAGGTGCTTTATTCACATTAATTAAAAGAAAATTGTAATAAGTCTTGTAAGCTTCTCCCTCTGCCAAACCCACCTGCTTTAAAGAGTGTTTGCCCTGTCTTTGCCTTCTGGTTTTCCATGGGTCCAAGGCATTGGTTAACTTTAAAATTCATCTTTTCTGTGGCTTCTGCAAGGTGTCTCAAATCCAGACTTGGCGATGATACAAGATTAAATGTGTTAGAGTATTTTACCATATTTTCCTCTGGCTGAATAAGTAAACTTCCACAAGTCTTCCTATAATAGATTTTCTTTAACAATCTTAACAAGACCACAAGAAGCTTAGAAAAAGAAATATCGGTCAGTGTTTGTTCTAACAGCTTATACTCTTGAATCAGACAAGAGAGTGTTTGAATCTTGATTCTGCCACTTGTTAGCTCTGTGATCCTGGGCAAGTTGCCTAATTATTCTGAGCACCAATTAGGGAGCATGTTAAATAGGAATAATAATATCTTGTCTCAAATGGTTATTGTGAGAATTAAATAATTTTAAGCATGTGAAGCACTTAGTGCTGGCAAATGGAAGTCAATAATTGTAATTATTACTATTACTTTCTAGCTTATTTTATAAAATTGCTCTATTTTAAAGAAGGTGAGGGATTCCAGGAGGAATAAAAATTATTTTAACTTAATATTTTAAGCAAGTGAGACAGGAATTTAAGGCAGTGGCCAAAGGGCCAGGAGGGCCAACCCTAACAGGTGTATTATAGCGCTGGCATCTTTTGATCCAGACCTCAAGCATTCTCTCCACTGACTCCATCCTACCACCCACCTGAACGGGACTTGAAAGAGAAGTTAGAGAAAAGACAGAGGATGTTTTTCATATTGAAAACAACTACAGCAAATGCATCTACTCTGGAGATTAACCAGAGAAATATACAGTAAGGAGGTGTATTATTAAACCGGCTACCATGCTGGCTAACTGGAGCGTAGTAGTACAGCTGAGAACACTCTGGGAGCTCACATCTCAGCACTGAGGGTTGGGGAGCACTGTCAGTCACTGGCTGAAGGATGCTGGGATGGGGAGGGAAGTGAATAAGCATTAATAGCATAAATACTCTGGCAACTCTGCCAGAAGAAAGGGATGAGAAAGCCCTCAGGCTGAGGAGAGCAGGGCAGGGGCTGCAGTTGGAGGTCAGCAGAGGTGCTCTAAAAATATAGGGGGGGGGAGGGCGCAGAGGGAGGGCACTCCTAGTGTCTGAAGTCAAGTTCTAAAAGTCTGAGGACTGCCCCACAACTACCTGCCTTGTGAAAATGGGCAAGCATTGCTTTTTAATAACATTGTATTAGCTTGTTAGGGTTGTCATGACAAAGTATCACAGACTAGGTGGCTTAAACAACAAAAATTTATTTTTCACATTTTTGGAGGCTAGAAGTCTGAGATCAGCTAGTTTGGGCAATGGTGTGCTGGAGCTGGCTGCATCTGCTCATGGGAGCCAACTGTGGCACCTTCAATATTCTCACATTGAGAGCTTAAAATTGGCCATGGAGACATTGGAAATTTTAACAAATCAAGACTTGTCTTGGAGAACTGATTGATAAACATTTACCAGGACACCACTGGTTTGGGAACTATGAGAAGAAAGGGGATCTCTGTTTCATGCCCTAGGAAGAGTCTAGAGAAGTGGAAAACCTTTGGAAATCTGTCTAGTCCATGTTTGACCAAAAGTAAGAATAACTGTGGCTGATTTTAGTAGAAAGGTTGTATCCCAGAATTTCCCATGGCCATAGATGGCATGAGAGAGCACTCACATTTGTCCTGTGTTTTTGAGAAGGGCTCAGAAGTAATTGAAATGGAGCCGTGTTTGTGGTCTTTGATGATCATCAATCAGTCAGGAAGATGTACTAGTACAGTATATCTCAGCAGATAAAAGAGTGGTGACAAGAGAGGACTTAGTCTCCTTCTTGCCCTCACTGGTGAGAAGAAATGATAGAGAAGTGAGAGGGATTCCTAATTGCTTGTGATGACCTGGACTCCATTCTACCACCCACCTGAATGGGACTTGAAAGAAAGTTAAGTCCCATTATAGAGAAAAATGAGTGAAATATTATTTTTTGCACACCTGAGTTTATAGACTGAGCTTTAGACTCACCACTTGAACTGTTAAGAAAATCATAAGACCCTGTGGGGTTTCTCTGCATCAATTAGTTGAGAGCCACTTCTTGAAGCCTTTTAGTTGATAAAGTTCTGAACATTTAGTAAGTAAAAGCACCACAGTATTAATAAACTTGGAATATCTTTTGGGAAAAGCATCTCCTTGGGTGATGTGGTGGTTTAGCATATAGGCTGTGGAGTTAGACTTTCTGGATTTAGATCTTCGTTTTGAAATGTCGATGTCATCTCTTAGGCAAGTTACTGAATAGTTCCATACAAGTTATTGAATAGCTCCCATGAGTAGTTCCATACACAGTGCCTTGTACACAGCAAACTCTAGCTATTATTAGAAGAGAAGTAACAGTAATCAAGGCATTATGTGGCTTGTCCTTTGCCTACATTATTTAATTAGATTTTCTGAACAATCTTATGAATGCTGTCTCCTGCAAGTAAAAAATATTGAAGTTGAGAAACCAAGATGGTGGCATAAGGTAAACACCTAAACTGCTGCCTTGCACAACAATTTCAACACTACAACTAAAAGATAAAACGTCTATCACCCAGAACCACGGGAAAGCTGGCTGAGTGGAAGTTCTACAACTAGAAGGAAAAAGAAAAGAGCATTGAGAGGTGCACAAGTGCTGAAAAGTTGAGGTATGGAGGCGGGCAAATCAGGCTGGCGGCGGGCGACTGGGTGCACTGCTTTTTTTCAACCCGAAGGGAGACAAGCTCCTGATTACTCCTAACTCCAGTTTCTGGGGAGACGCTGGGGACCCAAACTCCAATGGGGAGAAGCTGGACTGTCTGCCATTGGGTCAGAAAGTGAGGGTGACTTTATTGCAGAGGTGTGCCCAGCAATCATCGTTTACTGCACTGGAGCACGGGACGCGGGGACTTGGAAATGCGGAGATGCAGAGACAGCTGACTGGCAGCCATTGATGTTTGCCACGCCCTAGCATAGTGACTCCCTGAGATCCCACCCTGCACAATCTACAAACCCACCCAAGCTCCACACAGCGGCTTTTGCATATAAATGGCCTGCCCTATTGCAGCTTAACCTAACAAACTGCAGCTCTGGTCAGACAGCTCCAAAACCTCCAAACCCCAAGCAAAGAGGAGAAAACTGTAGTTCTTTTATTTTTTTAAAAATATATTTTATTGATTTTCTTACAGAGAGGAAGGGAGAGAGATAGAGAGTTAGAAACATCGATGGGAAAGAAACATTGATCAGCTGCCTCTTGCACACCTCCTACTGGGGATGTGCCTGCAACCAAGGCACATGCCCTTGACCGGAATCGAACCAAGGACCCTTCAGTCTGCAAGCCGACGCTCTATCCACTGAGCCAAACCGGTCAGGGCAGAAAACTGTAGTTCTTGCTATAGCCCCTGCTGGGTGGCCTCAGACAGTAGCTGACCTGCACCCCATTGGAGATGCAGAAGCTAGTGTATCTAGTGGTCAGTGTGAGACAACACCAGATTTCAACTACTCACATCCATAAGTGACACATTCAAGAGGCAGACTCAGTGAGCACCAAAGCTCCACTGAAACAAGTCTTGCCCCATAAGTGTGTCTCCAGCACAGCAGTTCTTCCATTATAGACACAGCGGGTCCTCACAGCCAATTGGCCTGGAGGTCAATTCCTCCCAGTGACACCAACAACAATCAAGACTTAACTACAACAAGGCCGTACACACAGTCCACAAAGGGGTGCACCAAGAGTGTCCACCTTAGGTAACTGGGAGGCCAACCCACTGGGCCATATAGGAAACTTGGCACACAAAGCTACCCTACCGACTCAGGGAAGCAGCGAAAATTCAGAGACAAAGAAACAGATCACAACAAAAGAAATGGAGGAAAACAAATGACTAGATATAGAGTTCAAAACCACGGTTATAATGTTTTTCAAGAGTATCCTAGAAAAGGCCAATAAATATAACGAGACCCTCGAGGATATGAAAAAGGACCAACTAGAAATTAAACATACACTGACTGAAATAAAAAATATTATACAGAGACCCAACAGCAGACTAGAGGAACGCAAGAATCAAGTCAAAGATTTGAAATACAAAGAAACAAAAAACACTCAACCGGGAAAGCAAAAAGAAAAAATAATCCAAAAATTTGAAGATAGTGTAAGAAGCCTCTGGGACAACCTCAAGCATACCAACATCAGAATTATGGGGGTGCCAGAAGAAGAGAGAGAGCAAGATACTGAAAACCTATCTGAAGAAATAATGACTGAAAACTTCCCGCACCTGGTGAAAGAAATAGACTTACAAGTCTAGGAAGTGCACAGAACCCCAAACAAAAGGAATCCAAAGAGGACCACACCAAGAAACATCATAATTAAAATGCCAAGGGCAAAAGGCAAAGAGAGAATATTAAAAGCAGCAAGAGAAAAATAGTTAATTACCTACAAGGGAGCACCCATAGGCTTGTCAGCTGAAGCTATGCAGGCCAGATGGGAGTGGCAAGAAATATTCAAAGTGATGAAGAGCAAGAACCTACAACCAAGATTACTCTGCCCAGCAAAGTTATCATTCAGAATGGAAGGTCAGCTAAAGAGCTTCACAGATAAGAAAAAGCTAAAGGAGTTCATCATCACCAAACCAGTATTCTATGAAATGCTGAAGGGTATTCTTTAAGAAGAGGAAGAAGAAGAAAAAAGTAAAGATAAAAATTATGAACAACAAATACATATCTATCAACAGGTGAATCTAAAAATCAAGTGAATTAAAAATCTGAGGAACAGAATAAACTGGTGAATATAATAGAATCAGGGGCATAGAATGGGAGTGGATTGATAATTCTCAGGGGAAAAGGGGTGTGGGGGGTACAGGAAGAGACTGGACAAAAATCGTACACCTATGGATGAGGACAGTGGGAGGGAGGTAAGGGCAGAGGGTGGGGTGGGAACCGGGTGGAGGGGAGCTGTGGGGAGAAAAAGGAGAAACAATTGTAATAATCTGAACAATAAAGATTTATTAAATTAAAAAAAATATTGAGGCTGACATTGTGGATAACAGTATGGAGTTTCCTAAAAAAATTAAAAATGGAACTCCCATTTGACCCAGTAATCCCACTTCTAGGAATATATCTCAAGAAATCAGAAACACCAATCAAAACGAATATATGCACCACTATGTTCATAGCAGCACAAATAGCTAAGATTTGGAAACAGCCTAAGTGCCCATCAGCAAAGGAGTGGATTGAAAAACTGTGGTACATCTGCACAATGGAATACTACGCTGCAGTAAAAAAGAAGGAATTCTTACCATTTGCAACAGCATGGATGTACCTGGTAAGCATTATATTAAGTGAAATAAGCCAGTTGGAGAAAGATAAACATCACATGATCTCCTTCATTTGTGGAATATAATGAACATAAACTGATGAACAAAAATAGAGCCAGAGACAGAGAAGCATCAAACAGACTGTCAAGCCTCAGACAGTAGGGGGAAAGGGGATACGCTGCGGGGTGGGAGTGGCTGGGAAGAGGTAAATGGGGTGGGAGGGGAGGAGACATATATAATACTTTAAACAATAAATAATTTAAATTAAAAAATATTGAGGCTGAGATATGTTGAAATCCAAACTCAGATTTTTAAATTACAAAACCGTGTATGTTCCTCTCCACTGCCATGAAGAAATAAATGGACAAGGGGCACCTACATCTCATATCAGTGACAATTTGATAGTTAAATGTTGTTAAACTGCCCTAACCAGTTTGGCTCAGTGGATAGTGTGTTGACCTGTGGACCAAAGGCACATGCCTGGGTTGTGGGCTCGGTCCAACATGCAGGAGTCAGCTAATCAATGATTCCCTCTCATCATTGATGTTGCTATCTCTCTCTTCCTCTCCCTTCCTCTCTGAAATCAATAAAAATATATTTAAAAAATTGTGGATAAACTAACTGCAAGAGATTCTGATTCTAAAGTCATGAGGAACTACATAAAATCTTTTTGACTTTTGAAATATAAGTGAAAAACTAAAAGGTTTTTATTAGAGAAGAATATAGAAACCAAGTTTACTATAAACAAAGAAAGCTCAACCACTCAGTCTAAGAGAGGTGTTACCATAGACCCATGTATTTATTTTTATTTAAAATAAATATCATAATAGCTTACTCTAAATTGTATACTACTTTGTTTTTACAAAGAATTTATAAATTAGTGACGATAGCCACACTAGGTATTTCATATAGCTATATTTTTGTCATGCCTGAGGAAGGCCCAGCTGGCTGTTCTGTGGAGCCTGAGACTAAGACACCACTACTCATCTGGTGGCAGCTACATGAATGCCAAAGGAGTGACATCAATAGATACATAGACACACCCAGCTTGAGGGGCTTTTCCTTAAAAGTACAATTCCATAATAGTACCCATATGTAACAGGGAAAGTTCCACTTGCTTCTCTGAGACAAGGTTTAAATGAGAAGAGGCTTAAGTTAAATAATTAGGTTGCATCATAAGAAATTGCCAGTTTTTCAGATCCCAAATCAATTTATGTAGTTCAAACTACAGATTAGGTTAACACTTCAATCCCAGTGTAACCTCTCTTCTTCTGCAAAGTAGGACTGGATTATAATTACATATCATACTAGGATGAGGAGTCCTTGTTGCTGTAAGCACTTATGCTCACTGAGCTTAAGGGTTTTATATATATATTAATTCACTTAGAACCACAATAACCCTATGAAGTAAGAACAATTGTTATTTCCACTTGAAATATTTATCAGGTTATATATGTGGCAGCTTTGAGCTTTGTATTAAGTGCTCTACATGAATGAACTTATTACCTATAAGATAAATTCTACTGTTTTCCTTATTCTTCAGAGAAGGACCTGAGGTGAGAGACGTTCGTCACCTGAGGTGAGAGAAGTTTGAGAACTTTCTGAGGTTCTCAAAACTAGTAGAAGGCAGAGGAAGAATTTTCAATGAGGCTGATTCAGTTTTGGGCCTCAGAATGTGACCCTGAAGCTATTCTTGTTCATTCCATTGCCTTTCTGTCCTGCCTCTCCAAATCAAAGCAGCCTCCCCCATCTTCTCTGGTGCCACCACCAGTCTCACTAAGGGCGTGATAAACATCCTTGTACACACATAAATTGCAAATGCTTTTTGAAAACTCAGCATTCCCAAACTGCTTGTGAAACTAGGTCAATCAAGGGCATTGATTCCAATAAAGGGCTTACTAAATTTGGTCCCCTTGCAAAACTGTGGAAGAGCCATAGAAATACCACTGGAGTTAAGTGTGCTTGGTTTCCCTAAATGGGATTCCCAGATAAGCACCAGCCTCTTAGAGCTTGTGGTGTCTCAGAAGATAACAGATAAACGCCCCTGCACTGGCGTGTCAGTGAAGTGTTCAATTCTTAGTCACAAAGTATGGTATTTACTGAGTTACCTCTAGGATACGGATATCACTGTTACCGTAAACAATGGAATGAGAGAATTGAAAAAGAAAATTGAAGAACAATGCAACAGCTAAAGCCAAACTACTCATATCTGTTATATGACTAGTATTAAAAAGATGAGACAACAAGTGTTGGTCAGGCCGTGCAGAAAAAGGGAACCCTGATGCACTGTTGCTGGGAATAGAAATTGGTGCAGTCGCTATGGGAAACAGTATGGGGGTTTCTCAAAAAGGTTAAATTTGAACTACTATATGATCTAGCAATTCTACATCTGGGTATATATGTGAGTAAGTTGAAATCACTGCCTTGAAGAGATATATGTATCTCTATGTTCATTGCAGCGTTAATCACAATAGCCAAGACATAGAAATAACCTAAGTGTCCATCGATGGATGAGTGAATAGAGAAGATGTAGTGTGTATATATACAATGGAATATTATTCAGCTAACAAAAAAGCAAATCCTGCTTTTTATAATGGTTTGAATGAACCTTGAGGGCATGATACTAAGTGAAATAAATCAGACAGAGAAAGGCAAATACTGTATCATCTCACATATGTGGAATCTATAAAAGCCAAACTCATAGAAATAGAGAGGAGAATAATGCTTGCCAGGGGCTGGAGGGTGGGGGAAATGCGGGAGGTGTTGGCCAAAGGGTACAAACTTTTAGCTGTAAGATTAATAAGTCTGGGGACCTAATATACAGCAAGGTGACTGTAGTTATCACTATATACTATCTAATGTATAGCAAGGTGACTATAGTTATCACAATATACTATAGTTTCAAGTATATTGTATTATATACTTGAAAGTTGTTAAGCAAATAGATCTTAAATGTTCTCACCTCAAAAAAAAGGAGAGGTGATGAAGAGTTTAACTAATCTTACTGTGTAATTATTTCACAATACGTACATGTACAAAACATCACATTGCATACCTTGAACATACATATGTTATATCTCAATAACGTACCAATAAATCTGGGGAGGGGGGAAGCCAAGCTGCTATTTGCACTTGTATTAAAAATATTTTATTTTTTCACCCAACTCTCAACCCCCATCAGCAAAGAAAAAAACAAAACAAAACTCATAAACACAGACAACAGTATGCTGATTACCAGAGGAAAAAGGGGGGTGGTAGGGGAGGTAAAAGAGGGTAAAGGGGGGATAAATGATGATGGAAGGAGACTTGACTTGGGGTGGTGAACATACAATACAATATAAAAATGATGTATTACAGAACAGTACACCTGAAACCTATTTAATTTTATTAACCAATGTCACCCTGATAAATTCAATAAAAAATATAGATCTTTGATAAACTTTTTAAATGATTGATAACTTTACTGGAATGTATTTTGAGATTTGATCAATTATTAATAAACTTGAAATGTTTAGTCTTTTTCTCTAAAAAAAAAAAAAAGATTCTCTGAGGCCAAATGATTGAACTGCTTTTAAAGGCTTAACTGAGTTCAAACACGTCCATCCTCCATTGAGATTTTCTCCCACACGTGGTTAAATTGCTGTGAGTGGCTTACTCCTCCTTATTGGAGTAGCTTTCTAGGCCCAAAACATAAAGAATGGGTTTCTTTGAAAGAGTTGTCACACTAAAAATCATATCTTCAATCCCAGAACTGTGCAAATGAGGGCTTCACTCTCTTTAATTTAAATCTAGGTTGACATGAAAAATAAAATGACAGGAGAGATCATGAAATTTTTGGTAGCCTTCCTTCAAAATTGCATTGCCTCTGCATGATATTTTACTTGATGAGATACAGGGCAACAGGCCCCCTTGAGCACAGGCCAAATAATATTGATGGTTACTATTTACTAAGTCCTGACTATGTAGCAGGCATTGTGCTAAGTGTCTGTATGTGCATAATTTAACCAGTTACCACTTTTATTTTGCAGTTGAGGAAACTGAGCTTTACAGATATTGAGTAACTAAGCCAAGTTCACATCGTATAATTAAGTCTGAAAGTTAAGCCCAACTGACTTTGGGACCTCAGTCTTGGGCACCATGGTATATTGCCTCTCTTAGAAAATGTAACCAGTAAACAATTAGACTGAATCCACCAGACTGTAGAGTTCTGCTTTGTTCAGCATTCCTGCCCAATATAACCTAGATTCCTTTTCTTGGGTGAGGGATTGTAAGCACAAACCCAATGCTCCCATATCCTGACTTCTCTTCAAATATGGAGTCTTCCTTTGATCACAGTCCTGTGCTTGAAGATCCTTGAACCAGCCCATCCTAAAGCAGAGACTCCTGTCTATCTGGCATGTGATAACTCCTCCTACAGTGGGAAAAGAGGTTTTCAGGGGCTTGGTTAGAATTTTATCTGAGGATTTGATTTTCATATGTTACAATAAGGAAAGAGACAGAAGCATGGGTTATTTTTCAGTCTCCATATTAAGTGTCAATATTATATTTCTTTAACATTTTATTTTTAATATAATTTAATATAAATTTTTTATTGTTTAAAGTATTACATAAGTCTCCTTCCTCCCCCCACTTCCACCCCCCCCGCACATGCCCTCACCCCTTACTGTCTGTGTCCGTTGGTTGTGCTCATATGCATGTATACAAGTCCTTTGGTTGATCTCCTCCCCCCCTTCACCACCCCCCCGTTTTCTCTCTTAGGTTGGATGGTCTGTTTGATGCTTCTCTGTCTCTGGCTCTATTTTTGTTCATCAGTATATATTGTTCATTATATTCCACAAATGAGTGAGATTATGTGATATTTATCTTTTTCTGACTGGCTTATTTCGCTTAGCATAATGCTCTCCAGGTCCATCCATGCTGTTGCAAATGGTAAGACTTCTTTCTTTTTTATAGCAGCATAGTATTCTATTGTGTACTAGCAGATGTACCACATTTTTTTAATTCAATCATCTGTTGTTGGGCACTTAGGCTATTTCCAAACCTTAGCTATTGTAAATGGGCTGTTATGAACATAGCAGTGCATATATTCTTTCTGATTGGTTTCTGATTTCTTTGGATATATTCCTAGAAGTGGGATTACTGGGTCAAATGGGAGTTCCATTTTTAGTTTTTTGAGGAAACTCCATACTGTTCTCCACCGTGGCTGCACCAGTCTGCATTCCCAACAGCAGTGCACGAGGGTTGCTTTTTCTCCACATCCTCTCCAGCACTTTTCATTTGTTGATTTGTTGATGATAGCCATTCTGACGGGTGTGAGATGGTACCTCATTGTTGTTTTGATTTGCTTCTCTCAGATGATTAGTGACTTTGAGCATGCATGCACATGTCTCTTGGTCTTCTGTATGTCCACTTTTGAAAAGTGTCTATTTAGGTCCTTTCCCCATTTTTTGATTGGATTGTTTATCTTCTTTTGTTAAGTTGTATGAGTTCCCTTTAAATTTTGGAGATTAAACCCTTATCGGAGATAACATTGGCAAATATGTTCTCCCATGCAGTGGGCTCCCTTGTTGTTTTGTTGATCGTTTCTTCTGCTGAGCGGAAGCTTTTTATTTTGATGTAAAGAAGAAAGGAGAGGGAGAGACAAAAAGATCAATGATGACAGAGAATCATTGAACCGCACCTCCCCCACCAGGGACCAAGCTTATAACCCAGGCATGTGCCATGACCGGCATTGAACCTCTTGGTTCATAGGTTGATGCTCAACCACTGAACCATGCTGGCTGGGCATATTTCTGTAATATATTATTTTATTATATTTATTTATTTTTCTTTTTAGGACACAAAGTGTTCTTTAATTATTTTGGGGGGGGGGTAAGGGACGCCACACTTCTACTCAATTAAGAAAAACATTTTTATCAGCACAGAGTACTTTCCCCCCCACTCATCATGCCATGAATTCATAGGGAATGGAATCTAGCAGCTCAGGCTCCTTTCCATGGGTTCTCACACAGTGTGCTTCTCTGGGTGGAGCAGGCTGACGCTTCAGTTGAACCCAGGTACCTTTCTCTTTGTCTTCCTTCTTTTTCTGATCACTTTCCTTCACACATTTCAGGAAGCTATCTCAGCTCTTCATGTGCTTAATATGCTCAATATGTACATTAATTCTCTTGGCAAGGATTTTTCCCTACACGTGCTTGTTCACAACAAAGCCCACTGCCATGGGAACACTTGTGGGGTGTTCCTTTTGAACAGTGCCCTTTCCCTTGATGTCCACAATATCACCTTTCTTCTAGATTCACATGTATGTGGCCAAAGGAACAACTCCATGTTTTCTAAAAGGTCTAGAGAACATATATTACCCAGAGCTAGTGCAGACTGCATAGGCTAAGGGCCCAGTCCTGCAAGGCTGCCCCCATTTCAGATGCCAGCTACAAGTAGAGGGATCCCAGGTTACCCAGAACACCTCTCTGTTCAGTTTGGCTACGAATAGAGTTCCCAGAATGCCCTTCTTAGATTCAATAATTTGCTATTAAGGTTCACAGAACCCAGGGAAACACCTCACTTATTACTAACTTATTGTAAAGGATACAAATGACATGAAGAGGTCTGGAAGGGTCAAGCATAGCAGCTTCTGTCCCTGTGGAGTTTGGGTAATGCCATGCCCTCAGTAGGTGGATACATTTACCAGCTTAAAGTTCTTCAAACCCCGTTGTTTATATGGAGGCTTTATCACATAGGTACAATTGATTAAATCATTGGCCTCTGATGATTAACTCAGTCTCCAGCCCCTCTTCCCTGCTGGAAGGTCTGAGGGTTGAGGCTGAAATTTAAACCCTCTGATTCTGCCTTGATCTGGTTTCTCTGGAAACTAGCCCACATGCAGAAGCCATCTTTGAGCCCAACTAGAGGCACCTCATGAGCATACAAAGAGACATTCATTCTTATCACTCCTGAGATTTCAAGGGTCTCAGAAGCTCTTGTGTCAGGAACCCGGGACAAAAGCCAAATAATATAACAAAAGATGCTCCTGTCACCCTTACTTTTTAGGAAATTACAGTGGTTTCCCATGCTCTGTGCCAGGTACCAGGGACCAAATATATATTTCTTACTGTATGACAATATCACATCTAATGATGTTTCCGTATCAATATGTAGAAAGCATACACTTTTTACTGTTTACATCTGCATAGTATTCTATTTGTGTGGCTATACCATAGTTTATCCTAACTAGTCCATATTAGTGGGCTTATGGGGCATTAGAATAATCTTAATGGACATTAAGTTTGTTTGACATATTGTAATTACAAATAGCATTGTAATGAATAAACTGGTATAAATTATGTTTTCCTTATGCAGCTATATCTGTAGGATAAATTCTTGGAAGTGGGATTGCCAGGTTGAAGGGTAAATGCATTTTTGATGATTACTGTCAAATTTTCCTGCATAGGCATCTCCACTGTCCTCCAGCAGTGTGCTGTCACACTCTTGGATTGATGCCCATCTAACTGGTGAGAAATGGCTTCCCAATACAATTCTGACTTACAGTTAGTTGCCTTTTCTGTGACTGAGGTTGAGAATCATTTCATGTGTTAAAGGGCATTTATAGACCCATTCTGTGAAAAATATATAGTGGGGACATTGCGTCGCCTGAGATATGAGTTATAAGTATCTTGCCTAGTTTGTCACTTACCTTCTGACTTGCTCTTGGTGTATCTTTATTATTACTATTATTTTGCCAGTAAGAGTGTTTTTGTTTGTTATATAGCTGAGTGCATCATTATTCTCTCTCATAACCTATGGACTTTGAATCATAGAAAGGCCTGCCTTACTCTGTTACAAAGGAATTCCCCTGCATTTTCTTATATTTTTGAAGGTTCTTCTGTTTCCCCCCACATTTAAATCTTTGATTTATTTGATTTACAGTATTCTGATGAGTATTACTTTATTTAAAAACTTTTTTTTTGCATGTAACCTCTTGATTACCCTAGCCCTGTTTTATAAAAAAGTCCACCTTTACTCCACTGATTGGAAATGTTCCCTTTATCATATGCGAAAGCCCAGTAGGTATCTGGTTCCAATTCTGACTCTGTTCTTTGTTGTTGCTCTATTCATCTAGTAGTACTACACTGCTTCAATTACTGACATGTTATAGCATATTTCAATAATTTGTGACATTTCTTTTAGGGAAGAGAAGACCTCCTCTTCGTGCTTCAAATGAGAAAGTTGTTTCTGTCAATTATATTGAGTGTAAAATTCTCACCTTTTTACACATCAACATATTAGTTAGGCCTCCATCACTAACTTCTTAGCAAGGGAGGCAACCGCTGTCATGTACCTGGAGTTGGATGTTCTTTTACAACTTCTAATTGTAGGGGTCGGGGAGGGGTGGTATGAGAACTGCATGGGGTTGAAGGTGAGAGGGGAAGTGATCTCCTATTCTACTTGGATGTTTGGACAATTCCCAAAAAAGCAGTACAGAGAATATTTGTGGCTATCAAATGATATGTAAATTGAAAGTCTTATGCATGATGCCTGTCTCTTAGAATTCTAAACGTTTTGCTCACTTTCAAAAAGATTTTATTATTTTAGAGCCTGGAAAAAAAAGGGAGTACCCCATAACCTTTGGCTAACAAGCCCCCTAAACCATCTTTTGTCCACCATGTTCTCAAAAAACAGAACCACCGTGTAAGAGACTCTCTAGCATCGTCTTCAGGTAGATACGTGTACACCCAACTTTTCTCAATTCCAAACGATGTTATGGAATGGCATTTAATTAAGGGAAAATGTATGGGTAGCATAAAACAAATCTGTGAATGTCCCCGAGGTGTAGGCAATATGAAGACCACCGTTTCATTCAGCCGCCATGATAATAGTTTACTGTGAGTCTGCTCCGTGCTTCACTTTCTGTGCGCCTCAGCTTGTTGGACCCTCAAGCAGCCCTGATGAAGGCAGCTCCAGGGGGTTGGTAATTTACAAACTGCGCAGGCAGCAGGAGCACAGCGGGGCTGTTTTTGCTTGCATGTGTGAATGTGAGCTGGGCAAGGAGGGTGGGGGTGGGGGTGGGGGTGGGCAGGAAACCCTCTGTTTATGATACTACAAATCTCTGAGTCATTTTCTTTCTCAGTAGGTGCCCATGTTATTAATTATCAGATTATGTGTGGTTTGTTTTTAGCATCTTGCTTCCCCCTACCTCCCTGCTCAGTGGAAATGCCTCTCTATTTCTCCCCATCACCTTCTCTTTCTCCTACTTTGCAGTAGTAAGTTCTATCTTCTCTCATTTTTCTTCTAGATCCCTATGGCATTTGAAAAAAAACCAAAAACACTTCAGTGGCTGTTCCAAGCTGTGGCAAGCATCCTCATGAAGCTTGTTCTACATATTGGCCAAAGATCCACCAATCTATGCAGACAACATTGTACAGTTCTAACAGTGGTGGACTTTTCTCTGTGGGTGTTAAAAGTATTTCTTTTATTTTTTTCCTTAACAAAAGTAATAGGTACTTAGATAAAATCCAAATAGTGCGGAAATATGTACTGTTAAAAGTGAAGGTTTCCTGGAATTCTACCCTGCAGAGAAAACCACTTTAACAGTATAGTGAGCCCCAATTTACACCCCCCCCAAAGAGTATGCTGCCTGGATTGTTCTTATTTTACAAAAATGGAGTCATGCTATATATACTGTTTTACAATATTCTTTCTTTACTTAGCAAGCCTACTAGCCCCTCCAGATACTGAAATCCTTGTTGTAATGATGTGGCCAAATACTTTTGCTTCCTCCCATTTCCACTCTCCTATTTTTGGCTCCATGGTGTAGGAAAAATGTACACTGAAGTAAGAGTGAAATCTTGGGTTTCTAGCCATAATTCTGCCACTAACTAGCTGTAGGCCGTAGACAAATTGTTCAGCCTCTTTGGCCTTGGAACTTTTTCTTTGTAAAATTAGGAGGTTGGGCACATGATGTCAAAGTTCCCTCCCAGCGCTAACAGACCAAGGCTATTGGGAACAATTTGTATTGAACACCTACTATGTTTCATGCGTTGTCCTTGGCACTGTAGAAGCAAGAATAAACACAAAAAAACCCCTACCCTCATAGAGCTTACATTTCTTTTTAAAATTTTTATTATTATTGTTTTTATTGATTTCAGAGAGGAAGGGAGAGGAAAAGAGAGAGATAGAAACATCAATGATGAGAGAGAATCATTGATTGGCTGCATCCTGCATGCGCCCTACTGGAGATCGAGCCCACAACCCAGGCATGTGCTCTTGACTGGAATCCAACCCAGAACCCTTCTGTCTGCAGGCAGATGCTCTATCCACTGAGCCAAACCGGCTGGGGCTAGAACTTACATTTCCTTTTTCCCCCGCTGTCAAAACAATGTTTAATAATGCAGTGTATATATTTTTAAAGCACTATTCCTTTTGATCACTTTTAATAGGCATTATAGGAAACAGAATTTATCAGAATCTGTAGCAGTACTGTAAACAGCAAATTTGCCTATAAAAGAAACTTGGTAGGCTTTTCCAAATTCAGCAACCATCATAAAAAATTTACATGACATCACCCATAAAAATTATAGAGCCAAAAAAATGTTCTAAACTACTATTAATAAAAACAAATTTTGATTAGCTATGCTGGAGGAAAAACTGAATACCCTTTGTATTCTATTTATAAAAATAATTGTATCACAAAACTGTTGTCAAATGAAGAAGTGAGCAAATTTATGCAACCAAAGACATAGCCAATAGGTATGCAGTTCCAATGCAACAGTCTACTATAAGAATGACAACTAATTTCTATTCAGTGTTTCCAAGGATGTTGCATGTGTTTACTTCTTTAAATGTATTTACAACTCAAAGAAATTACCATATCAGCTGGATGGGCTATGTTACACAGCAGTGGCTTAATAAAATAAAGGTTTATTTCTGGCTTAGTCTTCATTTGCTGTAGCTAGAAATTGTGCTCTATATAGCTGTCAGTTAGCATGACAGAGCTTCCACCATCTGGAATATCTCCAGTCATTGTAATAAGGAGAAAGGGAATGACAAATAGCACATTGACTCTTAGAAGTTTTGACTAGAAGTGACATCCATCATTTCTACTTATATTTTATTGACCACAGCAAGTCACATGGTCATGTCTAACTTCAAAGAAGTGGGCAAAAACCATTTCTTCATTTACTTAGAAGGAGAAAAACAGATATTTGTAAATAACCAATCATTACTACAGGTACTATTATCATGAATTGACATATTGGCATGCACAAAATTAACTAGCCAAAGATTGCACAAAAAATAAAATATGAGTCTAAGATTCAAACCCAGGCTCTAGAGTCCACAAGCTTGACTTCTATGCTTCTACCTCCTTTGATGTAAATTATTTGGTAAATTCCTAAACCCTGGAATAGCAAATAGCATTACCCCAAGCATTGCATTCTAGCTGAAAAATTATGACAAATAATATAAGCAAGATCTACACATTTTCTAGTTTAATGAGCAATATAGCTTAAGCTCTCAATCATCATTCAACAAACATTTCTAAAGGACATTTAGAAATTATAAATGAATATAATCTATCTATCTATGTATCTATCTATATCTATATCTATATCTATATCTATATCTATATCTATATCTATATCTATATCTATCTATATATATATATGAAAGCCCGGTGATTGGAATGGTGGAACGACCAGAATGACCAGTGGCTATGACTTGCACTGCAGCAGCCAACCAGCCTGATCTGGCCTGATCGCGCCCCTCCCCCACCTCCGCCGCCCGACTAGCCCAGCCCCCAATTGGAGCTTGCATTTCAATCTTGAATATCTTCCCCTCTGAAGAGCAAAACCAAGTTTCCTCAAATGATACCTCCCCTCCTTTCATTTCTTCATCCCACCCCAATCCCACACCAATTATTCTCCAACTCATACCAATCATACTCTTGCTTCAATCACCCCCACGAAAGTGCTCTAACAAATGCCAACAATTGCCTTATGTTCACAACATATAGGGGATCCTTATTCAGTCTTTGTTTTACTTGAGCGCTATGTGGATTGTGAAACTATTTTTTGTTCTGTCCTTTAACTAGCAACTGATTTCTTTTGAGAATGACTATTTCTTCTTCTGAATATATATTAAATCCTCATTATTTGCAGATTCTATATTTGAGAATTCACATGCTTAAACATTTTTGTAACCTCCCAGTCAATACACGCAGTGAATGGTGGTCATTTGCAGTCATGTGCAGAGTAATGAAATTTTGAGTTGTCCTATGTACTGATTCTCAGCAGAGGTCGAACAAGGTGAGGGACTCTCTGCCTTCTTTCAGCTCTCACACTGTAAACTGGTTTCCTTTTTGTGGCCTACTTAGTGTCACTTTTTTTTTTTTCATATTTGTACTTTTCATCTATGACTTTGCTATCTCAAATGCCCCCCCCGCCCCCCCGCATCCCCACCCCAAGCGAACTGCTGAAGTGCTGTCTGGTGTTCCTCCTAAGTGCAAAAAGGCTATAATATGCTTCATGGAGAAAATGTGTGTTACATAAGCTTTGTTCAGGCATGAGTTACAGTGCTGTTGGTTCTGAGATCAATGTTAATGAATCAACATATATATTAAGTAAGATATTTTTAGGCAGAAACACACATAAAACAAGGCTATGATTGATAAGTTGATAAAAATGTTATGACCAGAGGCTTAGAAGAAGCCAACCCTGTAGCTTCTCTAGGTGCAATGATTTAGTATTTGCGAATTCATGTTAATGGAGACTTTATAGGAACACAATTATAGCCCTCTATGGAAAACAATCTGAAAGTTCTTAAAAAGTTAAAAATGTAACTACCATATGATCTAGCAATCCCACTGGTATATATCTGAAGGAAATTAAATCACTGTTTCCAACTCCCACCATCCATGTCCACTGCAGCATTATTTACAATGATAAGACATTGTGGAGATAACCTAAGTGTCCATCAGTGGATGAATAGATAAAGAAAATGTGACACACACACATACTGAATATTATTCAGCCATAAAAAGAAGAAAATCCTGCCTTTTGTGACACATGGATGGAACTGAGTGTATTCATCATGCTAAGTGAGATAAATCAGACAAATACTGTATGATCTCATTGGTATGTGGAATATTAAAAAGCCGAACTCATAGAAATAGTAGAATGGTGGTTGCCAGAGGCCGGGGGTGGGGGTGGGAAGATGTTGAGGGTACAAGCTAATCAGATGAATAAGTTCTGGGGATCTAATGTACAGCATTGTGAGTATAGTTAATGATATTGTATTATATATGTGGAGGTTGCTGAAAGAGTAGATCTTTTTTTTTTTTTTTTGAAAGAGTAGATCTTGACACAATGTCATAAATGTTCCAGGGCCAGACCTTTAGAAACCATATGGAACTATGGTACACCCAACTAAAAAGCTTCTGCACAGCAAAAGGAACCACCAACAAAATGAAAAGGCAGCCTGCTTAATAGAAAAACATATTTGCCAATGATAAGGGGTTAATACCCCAAATATATAAAGACTTTATACAATTCAACACGAAACAAACAGTTCAACTAAAACATGGGCAAAGGACCTGAATAGAAACTTCTCCAAGAGGACATATAGATGGGCAACAGATGAAAAGATGCTGTCATCACTAAACATCAGAGAAGTGCAAATTAAAACCATAATGAGAAGTCATCTCACACCTGTCAGAATGGCTATCATCAACAAATCAATAAACAAGTGTTGGTGAGGGATAAAAGGGAACCCTCGTGCACTGTTGGTGGGAATGCAGACTGGTGGAACTACTATTAAAAGCACTATAGAGTTACCTCAAAAAATTAAAAATGAAACTGCTTTATGATCCAGCAATTCCATTTCTGAGGATTTATCCAAAAAAACCCTAAACACTGATTCAAAATAATATAAGGACCCCTATGTTCATTGCAGCATTATTTACAATAGCTAAGATTTGGAAGCAGCCTAAGTGTCTGTCAGTAGACGAGTGGATTAAAAAGAAGTGTGGTATATTTATACAATGGAATATTATTCAGCCATAAAAAGAAGGAAATGTTACCTTTTGCACGAGTATGGATGGACCTGGAAATTATTATGGTAAGTGAAATAAGCCAGTCAGAGAAAGACAAATACTGTACCATATGATTTTTCTTATATGTGTAATCTAATGAACAAAATAAACTAACAAAATGGATATAGAGAGTAGACTGACAACTCTCAGGGGATGGAGGGTGGAGATGGATGAAGGGATTAAGCAAACAATAAAAAGGAAGACTCATGGACACAGACAATAGTATGGTGATTGTCGAAGGAAGGGGGTGGGGGAGTACAAGAAGGTATAGAGGGGGTAAATGGTGATGGAAGGAGACTTGACTTGGGGTGGTAAGCGCACAATACAATATACAGATGTTGTATTGTAGAATTGTATACCTGAAATCTATATAATTTTATTAACCAATGTCATGCTAATAAATTCAATTAAAATACATAAATAAATAAAAATTTAAAAATAGCTAAAAATCATATGAAATAACAAATGTTTTTTTAAACTGCTAAGTTTTGGGGCCATTTGTTACATAGCCCATATATAATGAATACAAAAATAAAATAGTGACTATATATGCTGGATTGTGTTGGCAGTTACCGGGATAGTTGGGGGAGGGTTTTATTGAGAAGGAACCTTGCAACAAACACCTAAAGGATTTTGGGTAATTTTGGGTGATAATGATATATCTATGTAGGTTCATCAATTGTAACAAATGTACCATACTGGAGGAGGGTGGTGGTGTTAATAATAGGGAGGGTACACATGAGTGAGGGCAATATGGGAAATCTCTGTATCTTCTGCTCAATTGCTGAGAACCAAAATTTACCTTAAAAAGAGAGAAGGAGATTGAAAGAGAGAAGTCACTTTAAGGAGGCCAGGGAGTGAGTCAGGTGCACATTGGTGAGGATTTCTTGTTACTCTTCATGATGCAATGAGGTCATATAGAATTTATGTCAGTTATTTGAATGCACTGTTTTCATTCTCAACTCCAGGCCTTCTCACATGTTATTTCCTCTACCCATAACCTATTCCTCCTCACTCTTCCCTGCCACCTCATCCCATCCCACCCCCCACTTCAAATACCAGCCTCCTTATCAATTCCTCCCATGTCGGTCAAGTCTTTAAGTGCCATTTGTCCCAGAAAGGCATTCATATCTGCGTAGCCTTGGGCAATCAAAGAGGAATTTTTTTAAGAAGAAATTTGCACATGTACTTGTTTCTCATTCTGATCTGAATCTACATCATAATTAATGTCAACACGGTTTGTTACTTTAATGCTCCCTGAGTCTTTGTGTTTGTTTACTAATTTGACTGTAAAATGAGGAATCTTTTCTTATGCTTCTTTCCTCCTACACAATGAGGACTAGCACAGGGCTGGGCACACAGAAGTCACTCAGTAAATGCTCTTCTGAGAAACTGAATTGTGGGAAGAAGCGGCTTTTGGTAAAGTTGTGGAAAGGTCTTTTGTGGCTAGATCAGGATTTTAGTACAGAACTTGTATTAGAATAAAACTTTTAATTTATTGTGATGAATGAAGCTCTGGTCAGCTGTTGTTTAACTAATTCATGAAATAAATCACCTAGATACACAGTGTGATGAATGTGGATATCTGGGAAAGTGGATTATCTCAAAAGATCATGGTAAAGTTTTGGTTCTATCTGTGGGTGCAAAAAATGAAAGAAGGAAGCATTTGTGGCTCTTGAGGTAAAGTGATGCTGGCTTCCAGTTCTTTCCCCCAATCTTCTTCATTTTATGTCATTGTCGAGAATACTAAACCACCAGGTGGTACAGGGGAATCCCATAGGCAAACATGATATTAGACTGTGTTCTCAGAGGAGTCTCTGGACATCCTGGGGCAATTAATTAATGGCTACTTGGTAGTAATACGTGGAAGGTCCCTGAAGTCAACTTCGGATCTTACGCAGAAATATCAAAACTCTCTCTACTCTTCCTCAATTACAGTGAATGCAATCAACCACAAATATTTCCAAAGAGGTCACAGGAATGTTAATGTTATGGGAAAGTTAGAGGGACAGGGCTAAGGTCTAGCTCAACATGTGTAATAGGTGCAGGAAGTTGTCAAGAAACAGTTATCCAAAAATCTTTCCTCTACAAGCCTGTCATTTTGGCCAAATTTCCCATTGGTCACTCCTTTGAGCTAAGATGTTAAAGAATCCTGCAAAATGTCTATTTGCATTTAGAATGTTTTTCAGCTCTTAATGCCTCGGCATGGATTGACTGGCCACTACAGTCTCAGTGACTTGGTGCCACCTTGTATAGTAGCAACAAAGGCCAGGAACATTTTTGATAAGGTTGAGGCAGGATGTAGGGTCCAGAGCATGGGGTGTTTTCCCTGAGGCTGTGTCTCTATGGGGGAAATGTTGGAGACCTTGATTAGCATGGGGGTCAACATAGGATGACCGTGCTGGTGGAACAAGAGGTGGAGAACTGAACGAGTAAAGATTATGTGTGTGGTTGCCATTGTGGTTTCCATGAGAGTCTTCAACTGGTGTGGAGAGAGCAGAACAGTGGTGAACTTGGGCAATCATTGCCATTGAGTCACACCAGAAGCATACATGCCTGCTTGTGGTAGGAAGAATGGGAACCTCTTGAGAGAGACATCATCTTTTCCAACCTGAACTTCCTTGAGTGAATCTTCCAGGCCCCATCTTAGCTCAAAGGATAGGCCACAGACAGGTTGCATGGGTCATGTGAGTGCAGGTTTTATTCTTCACAACATGAGCAAGGGGGTGGTTTGCTCCTCCCTTCCCCTTAATGCCCCATGACACTGTACTTCTTAATAATTATTGAAATTGCTGTTCCTAATGTAAGGGGGAGATTTCCTATTAAAAAACTCTTCCTGTTCAATTTGAATAATCATGTAATTTATTGGAAATTATGTAGAGTCTTGTCTTTTCATTTTACTGGAGGCCATATCCAGGCAAAAGAAAAGTGGTGTAGTGTGTGTGTGCGTGTGTGTGTGTGTGTGTGTGTGTGTCTGTGTGTGTGTGTGTATGAGAGAGAGTGATATTTAATGGAATCACAGGAGAAGCAAGTAAAAATTGACCTGTCCATCTTCCTATCATAATGGAGCTAGTGACCTATAGTTGGGAAGTTGAAGTAACCAGGGTATTTTAATTCAAATTGATATGTGCCATGATAGGAGTAAATACAGGGCACTATGTGACTTAGTGGAAAGGCAAGTGGTATGGTTTCATGGATTCTAGGAAACCCTCTCTGTTGACTAAGCATTTCCTTTGTCTGGATCTCCAATGGGTTAAAATCTTATAATTGCAGATGCATTTAGCTTGACACTTCACTCTGAAATAACATGGTGAGTGGAAAACATGCTTTATTAGTCCTGAAGTTGTCATTATGTAACAAAGTGACTTGGAGAAAGTTATTTCACCTTTCTGAGTCTCATATTTCTTATTTGTAGAATTGGAATAACATAATTTGACAGGTTATTATGAAGATTAAATGAAATGAAATCTAGGGGAGCAGCTTGAAAATTACAGATGATATTAGTTTTATAATTTATGACTTGGTATGAATATAAAACAGACTGAAGTAGAAGGTGGGAAATAGAGAGAAGGAGAGAGACAATGGTGACTATAATGGTATACAAAGAAAGAGATGAAGGTCCCAAAACACTCTTATGTTATTCTACAGTTTTGTTTCAAAACAAGCCTAACTGAAGATAATAGTAACTTACAAATGCAAGTAATGGACCTGGTGTTAATGGAGAAAAGGAAATAAAAACTAGGAAGTATATGACCAGTCAGTATCATAGTTGTGCTGACAGGTGAACTATCTCTTTTCCTTCCCAAAGAAGCCATGTGGACATTATCTAACTTCCTTCTTATTGCTTACTTCCAAAGGATCTGGTGGAATTCCTGAAAGCCCATCTGGAGCACATTTCCAGGACTGGCTAAGAACAGCATGTATCTCTAAGTGGTACTCAGAACAGTTTGGTTCAGGGACCAAGATGATGTCAAGTGTGGAAAGAATTTTAATTAAACTCCAAGGGAACCTGAAAAGAGAGGTCCCTGTGGGGCTGGAGAGTTGGGAATGGGGAGAAGAGACCAACAGTGGACTGCATTGGGGTGTTTGTGGGAAAGAGAGCACAAAAGGTCATGCCAAAGATCCTACTAAAGTAGGAACATTTCTGGTTACTTCCTTGATGTTTTGGATAAAGTCTTACCTTGAGGTAAAATTCAGCATAAACCACTTTCCTGTGGCTTCTCTCTACTGGCAATGTGTGGCAATGAGAGGAGTCGACATTGAAGCTGAAGGAATCAGTTTTCATCACTCAGCTGCCTCTATATTGTTTGAATCTCTGATAAAGAATAGATAAGTTTTGATCTTAACGCATGATCTTGCTCAGACTGTGTGAAGTTGTCAAAACAACCAGCTGAGAGCACAGCTCCCTTCTCAACCAACACATTCTTTTGTCTTCGCTAGTAGTTTTCCAGCTTGGGTGCACAGACCATCTCTACGAGGACAAAGTCCAGGAGCCACCGACTTCCTTTTGCCTCTCTTCAAACACATGATCTCCCTGGCTGCCAGCATTCCCATTCTTCGTTGGAGGTACAGACTGAGCAGAGGAAACCTTGAAAATTGTTGCTTAAATTAGAGAAAATGTAGACAGGGTCATAGCTGAAAGATGTAGCCGATTCAGAGGAATAATGACATTAAGAAAACTTTTATTAAACTATAAAACACATATAGAAAATGAATAAATCATGAATGTGTAGCTCAATATATTTTTACCAGCTAAACACACATAATCAGACAGATAAACCAATATTACCAGCATTCCAGCTGCCCGTTATCTCATACCTGTATCTGACCATCCCTACAAGTGGTTACTCTTCCAACTTCTAACATGATAGACCAGTTTTGCCTGTTTGTAAACTTTATATGAAAGGAATTACATGAGTTGGATATTTCTGTGTTTGTCTTCTTTTGCTCAGCATTTGTTTGTGAGATTCATCCATATTGTATGTGTAGCAATATCAAGTACTAGTACATTATCATTGCTGTATAGTAGTATCTATTCTTTTCCGCCCTCAGTCTTGTTTACAATTTATGGAAAGGCTACCATATCTCTCCTGAATTCAGTAAACTAGAAACCAACTGAACAAAAGAATAGTATTTCACAAATCTTATAATGACATTAACAAACTATTAACTATTTCACACAAAAAAGACCAAAAACAAAAGGAATGAATGGATAGACAAAAAACACACAAAACATTCATAGCATTTTCCCACCCAGTCTATGTCTCTTCCACAGCAGGTTATCATATCTTGAAAAGGGAATATCCATCACCCTGAAGCAGTGATTAATTAGATGTAACTTACAAAGAAAGCTGAAAAGTTGGACACCTTTGAGAAAGGGTTTTTATAAATTCACCATTAACGTCATCATGCTAAACTGTAAACTTCTTTTTCCTATAGGTAAAAATCTTTTCTTAGTCTTTGTAAATTATTTTCTGACCCCTCTCTATAGCTATGTTATTACTTTTCTTACTGTTGGCATGATTCTCTGAGAAGCCCTGCAGACACAAATTCCTATCTCAAAAGTGTTTGCATTGTGAAAGAAGTTTCTCCCAAATATTTAGTTATAGTGCATTTCTTGTAAAACTATATCCTACATGGTTTAAGAATTCACATTTATAAATTGAATGAATTAATTAGTCTTGACTTGAAATTTTAATGAGGTTCCCTTCTCTTTCATCTTCTGTCATCAAACTGTCCTAAATCTTTTTGTTTCTTCCTTTGAAATAAGTCTTGATTTAGATCTTTCTGTTATATTTTGTTATGCATATGTTATACATATTTTTTATAAATGTCTCATGTTAACAAACTCATTTCTGTTGAATATGTAGCTAGAATTTAAATAATTGGGTCGTAGAGTGTGTATCTGTTCAGCTTTGGTAGATATTGCAAAACAAATATCTAAAGTGATTGTAGCAATTTATAGTTCTACAAGCAATTTATGAAAGTTCCATTTGCTTAAATGTTTTCCAACAGTTGGTATTGTCTTTTAAAAAAATTTTAGTCATTCTGGTAGGTGTGTGGTTTTAGTTTTGCATTCCTTATTCCTAACTCCTCTCATACGTTTATTAAATATCTTCTTTTGGAAAGTGTCTTGTCCATTTTTTTCTTCAGGGTGGTCTTTTTCTTTTTGATTGGCAAGAACTCTTTATATATTCTGAATTAGAGTTTTGTTTCTTGTTTTTTTTTGTCTGATATATTACAAATATCTTTTCTGGGATTGTTTTTAACAGATAGTGTCAGTATATATTTATTTATTGAAAAACGCAAAGATCTAAATCAAGATTTATTTCAAAAAAAGAAACAAAAAGATTTAGGACAGTTTGATGACAGAAGATGAAGGAGAAGGGAACCTCATTAAAATTTCAAGTCAAGACTAATTAATTCATTCAACAGATTTGGTCTGTCCAAAATAAACTATCTAGTTATGTTGTGGAATCTTTATTTCCCAACTTGTGACTGTTTTCATTTTCTCTTGGTTGCTCCATATTTTGTCCACAAAGAGGTTCTTTATTATTAATAGCTAATGACTCTTGAACAGTTATTATGTCAATAACTCTATGGAGTTGGAACTATTATTATTCTCTTTTGACAGAACCTTTAGATAGCTTAGCTAGGGCCATCCAGTTAAATAAGAGGCAGAGCCAGATTCAAATCTTAGCAGACCAACTAGAGAGATCATAGTCCTAATGGCTACCTCCCTGCTACAATAAAGGTGGGGCTCATGTCGACCATGGGACTTCAGTTCTTTAATTCAAACTCAGTGCTAGCCATATCAAATGCATGACCCAAAATGATTTTTAGTAATAATTTGAAGAAGAAACCAGACTGTAGTGGGTGAAAATGGAAAGAGCTCAATAGGGAGTAAAGGCAGCAGCTGTTGAGTCAGAAGACCTGAACTCAAGTTTGGCTTTCTCAAGTTGACTCTGTGGCTTTGGGTAAGTCAGAAAAAAATCTCATTGTCCCCAGCTATAAAGAGGGGATACAGCTTCTTGCCTTTTCAATATTCGAGGGTGGCTGCAAAGATGAAAAGAGATAAAAATAATGAGAGTTACTTTTTCAAGAAATATTTATTTGTCCCTTCATCTAGGACAGTGGTTTTCAACCTTTCTAATGCCGTGACCCTTTAATACAATTCTTCATGTTGTGGTGACCTCCAACCATAAAATTATTTTCGTTGCTACTTCATAACTGTAATTTTGCTACTGTTATGAATCATAATGTAAATATCTGTGTTTTCTGATGGTCTTAGGCGACCCTGCTAGCGGTTCTCAACCTGTCATGACCCACAGGTGGAGAACCGCTGCTGTAGAGCCTAAGACCATTGGAAAACACAGATATTTACATTACGATTCATTAACAGTAGCAAAATTACAGTTATGAAGTAGCAACGAAAATAATTTTATTGTTGGGGGTCACCACAACATGAAGAACTGTATTAAAGGGTCAAGGCATTAGAAAGGTTGAGAACCACTGATCTAGGAGAACAATTATTAAATGCCTGCTGGATGCCAGGCACTGTGCTAGGAGCTTATAAGAGAAATGGTCAAAAGGTTAATTATTGCAATAATCATGAAGTCATATTTGCTTGTAATTCATTTAATCATCCAACTAGACCTCATTCCAAGGATTGTGCCAGATAGAGGTTGCGCTCTTCTGGAGCTTATGTTATGAATGAATGGATGAGTAAATGAAAGAATAAAGCATGTTTCCCCTTTTCTCTTACGTAGCACTCTATGCATAGCTTTATCTCTGCTCCATTTCCTAGACAAAACTTACTCAGATACTTTTCTTATTAGACCACACAAATGGACATTCTAATAGATAATCCCACTTGTTTATGGCTTTGTTATTTATAATAACTCCTTCTTTGGCCATCCTGTTAAGAATTTCAAGCACTATTTCCATTTGGTTCTTATATTTAATTCCTTTCCTACTTATTCAGGACCTGTAGGTACTTCTAATTTCTTTAAAGGCATGTTAATTAACAAATATAAGTACAATTTAAATTCCAGTTCTCTAATCAGTACTTAGGGACATTCAATGTTTTCTCTCAAAATTAATCCTACTTCAGATTAATCCTAAAACTGCTACAACACAGTTGTTAACTATTACTGTACTTTTTAAGTATAAAACATGGGTCCAAGAACTCTTGTGTGGTAAAATATTCAGAAACAAAACAGATATTTGTTAAATAGAATGAGATGCTATTGGCTTAGTATATTTGGTTGTGAGAATTTGGAAGTGAAAATAGAAGTACTTTTCTTTTAAAACGGTGCATTTCAGACTTTCCACTGGTTCAAAGTGACATCTTGTCCAACTGACCTAAATTGGATGCTTCAGCCTATTTATAGTACACACTGCTTTTGAATTAGGGCAGTGACAAGGGAAAGGGAAAGGGGACATTTTCTCAGGATGACGTTTGTGAATTGGTTCTGTGTTTGACCATTTGTATTTGAAAAAGTTCAACAGGGTCATGAGAACATGAGGGATGTCTAGTTTACTGGACATTTACTGGCCCACGGTTTTCCCATCAGAGACTGAGAGGGTCTGGTAAAATCGCACCAAATAGAGTTTTGAATATGATGTTTTAAAGTAGTATTTAGTCTATGAGAAATAATATTTAATTCCCTTCCTACTTATTCAGGACCTGTAGGTACTTCTAATTTATTTAAAGGCATGTTAATTAACAAATATAAGTACAATTTAAATTTCCATTTCTCTAGTCAGCAGTTAGGGACATTCAATGTTTTCTCTCAAAATTAATCCCACTTCAGATTAATTCTAAAACTGCTACAACACAGTTGTTAACTATTACTGTACTTTTTAAGTATAAAACATGGGTCTGAGAGATTGTGAGAAATATTAATAACCCAAAACTTATTAGAGACTTGGTATATAAGATTCACTGATATTCGTTAATTAACTATGACTTTGAATATCTGGTGTTATAAGCAAGTGTGAATTATGATTTTTAATACTTACTCACTAGTCAAAAAATAATGAAATAAAAGACTCAAAAGGATCCTATAGATTTTGAAAAACCTATGACAGTGGAGGCAGACATCAGGAAGCCAATGTCAAATTCTGTTTATAAGCATTTGAACAGTGAGGAATTTGCATAATTATTGCTTTCTTCTATAATTGAAATGATTTTAGTACTACTTGTTATTAGTGGAGGGGAAAATATAATCATTTATATTATGACACATTCCCATGGTAGAGTCTTTCCTTTAAGATGACATATAGTACAGATTCACAAGTTTCAATCCTCAGGAAAAAGAGAAAGGTGGCTATGGTTGACAAGTGTCTTTGTGGGCAGGGTGTTAGCAGATTGAGGTGGCTATGGGAGAAAGTTATCTTGGGCATCGTCAGTGTTATCTTCAAGCAGCACTGGGAAATAAATAAAGTTTGTGTTTGAAAACCCCAGTTTCCTGCTTTGTTCTTTGCTGTGTACCTCTATCTCGCCTTTCCACTGACCTTAAAAAAAGACCATACTCTTCATGTTCTCAGGAGAGGAGAACCCCAATAGTCTCATTCTCCAAGTCAACTTGGTACTCATTCACACCAAGTTGAAAGTGATTACTAATAGCTTAATATCTTGCTTCTTCTATAACGTAACTAGGATTTAAAAATAATATACAAGATTTCAGTGGAGAAAAATTTGAAACACGATCACAGTATGTAAAAGATCTTAAGTAGTAGAGAGATAGTAAATGCTCTTGAGTGAAATGAATTCATATTATAAATATGTTAATTCCCTTAAAATTAATTTTTGAACTAAATGTAGCTGAATTAAATTTCTACTCCATTTTCCTAGGAACTTTAAAAAATTTATTACAAATTTATATAAAATATATATATATATATATATATATATATATATATATATATATATATGAAAGTCTAAGAATAGCTAAGGCAACCTAGAGCAAAGAGGGTAGACTTTCCTATCTAGATATAAAGACACTCCTCAGTAATAGAAATATTATAAAATTGGCTCAAGGATAGTAAGAAAAAAAGTAGATAAACCAATGCAACAAAATAGAGAGCTCAGAGATAGAGAGAGATAGCTATTTATTATAGGAAACACATACGATAAAGGACTCACTGTTTAGTAACTGTGTTGGAAAAACTGGCTCATTTCTATGTGGAGAAAAATAAAACTGGATCCCTACTTTCCAACATGTACAAAAAGGCATTAAATACCTGATTGTGAAAGGCAAAACCATAGATCAGGTAAAAGAAAAGATAGAACAACTTTGTGACCTAGGGAGAGATATTTTTTTCAACAAAGCTTTGAAAAGTGCAAACCATAAAATGAAAAATAATGTCTTTAATCCACATTAAATTTTCTGTTGAACAAAGGACATATAGACAAAGTCAATAGAACACCAACTGGGAGAAGAGTTTGTTATGCCTACAAACTACAAGAGAGTAATTTATAGAATATACAGGGCACTCTTATAAATCAACAACAAAACAACAACAGACCAAAGCCCTCTAGAACAACAGGCAACTGATGTTCATGAAAGGGGAAACCTAAGTGGCTACAAGCGTATGGAGAAAAATGTCAATCAACACAACAATGAGAAACCATTTTATACCTCCAAAAGCTGGCACAGTTAAATCTGCATAATATGAAGTGTGGGCAGAGATGTAAGAAAGGAGGAACCTTTCTTCATGGAGGTGAGAGAATCTGCTGCCTTTCGGAACAGCGATCTGGCAGCACCTAGTAAAGTGAGTAAACTTATCCCTGTGACCCAGTGGACCTGCTCCTGGGGAACCATTTCAAAGGCATTTTTTAAAAGTAGGATAAAATGACTTACACGAGGTTGCACCATGCGGCAATGCCTGTAGAGTTGACAATTGGAAGTGGTTTAGGTGCCCATCAAAGGGGAAACAAGTGAACTGTCGATACACACCATGGAATGCCATGTTAGATAAAGGAGCTACATATGGCAACATAGTTAGATTGCAAGACCATAGTGCTAAGTGAACAATTAAGACAAAGAATAATTCCTGTAAAAAAAATTCCTACAGGCACTAAACCACAATCTGTTTTACAGGGATGCATACGTATTCAGAAATATGTATCAAATGCATTAAAGCAGAAACCTATGGCAGGCATAGAGGTGGTTGGGTGTTTGGTATGGAGAGAATGAGCATAATGAGTGTAGAATCACACACACATGTGCACACACACACACACACACACACACACACACACACAGAAAGAGAGAGAGAAAGAGAGGAACCTTGTGTGGAACAATGACCATGTGTGTTGTACTGAGGAGTATGAAGAATAAAAAATTCCCAAGCATCTGCTAACAAGTTGGAACGTAGTTTTATCATGTGGTCAGTAAATATTTATTCATCATCTGCTCCATGCTGGGCACTGTTCTAGGCACTAGGGATATTATAATGAATGAAACAGAATAGCCTCCCTTCTGGTTGGTGATTCTGGTTAGTCCTTCCTGGATTTGACTAGGTAAATTGTTTCATGTATCTAAGATCAACCTTGGGTACAGTCTGTATGGGGCCTGGGGGCATGACTCTGGGCTTTCCCTTTATCTGTGGTGGCTTCTGGGAAAGACTTGAAAATTCATAAGGAAACATCTGAAGAGAAAACCCATTATGATCTGAAGTTATGTAGCACACATATGTCTTCAGCTGTTTTTTTTCACAGGAGCAATTTTATTCTATATTTGAAATCTCTCCTAATAACAAATATTTTTTAGACTCCTTGTATGACTATTCACAAATCCATATACAGCCAGAGAGCAGATTTCATTTTAGTGGGTTTTGGTTAAGTTCACTAAAATCTAAATCTTGACTCCATTAATGCTCCATTAATGGTTGTCCACCAGGACCATATAATGAATAATAGACATGTGGTTGCTATTAAAGACTGGTTTACACTTTTCTGGCATTCTAGTTTTGTTTCACAGATATTTATTCCCTATTCAGGAATAATACTGAAGCTGGCAAGTAGTACTGGGTCAAATCCCAACATTGAAAGTGATACTGTAATGATAGTCTTAAAAATACCTCCATGCATATTCCCACAGATATTTAGTAAATTATATAATTACACAGAACTATTTATTCATTCATATGTTCCTACTGAGTATTTCCTATGTATGTGCATAAAACTGTTTTAAGGTTGGAGCTTAAAAAGTTAAAAAAGACAGAGACTTTTCCTTCAAAAGCATATAATTCAGTGATGTCACAACTTCTCTCCATGGGAACAAAATATGTACACTTCTCAGGTTCTCAGGCAAACCAACAAAAGCCTATTTAATACATAGACTCGCTTAACTTGGGTGCTAATATCATTATATAGAGTTCTGGTCAAAAGTGGTCATATCTTATATAAAGAAAAAATTGGACAAAAAGAGTTTCATCATTTCAGGCTCATGAACAACCCTAAGAAAATGTTTGGAATGAGTCTAATTTTTATTTACTCTTCTTTACCCTTCCCTTTTGCATGGTTCTTTTAAGGTCATTTTTTCTAAATGCTGTGTCTTCATGCTATTCTCACCCTTCACCGTGGCTCCTCACTTAGGTCTGTGCCATCTCACAAAATGCTCAAGTTTCTACAATTACTCACTTTCCTTATTCCAGTTCTTCAACACTCCTGATCTGCAGTAGTTGTGAAGAGAAAAATCTTATTGAACTAATTTGTTCAAATTCACATTCCTTCTTCTAGCAATAGATCAGTGCACTTGCTCTTTGCTCCCACCCTTTAGGAGGTTTTCCAGTCTAGATTTTAGGTGTTAGTGTCATTGTAGTTTTAATAATTTAAATTCAACATAGTGCCAGATTCTCTTCTTCAGATACTCATATATATATATATATATATATATATATATATATATATATATATACACACACACACACACACACACACACACACACACACACACTAAAATTTGTTATAAGATTTTGGAAACATTATTTTGAGACTTGTGTGTTGTTTAGAATGAGTGTAGGTAAAATTTCAAGATGAACTACTAGATGACCGTATTTTTAAAATACTTGCATGTTAAGAATAATAGTGATAAGATTGTTCAACATTAATATTTACAAAGTTAAATTGATATTAATTTTAATTCAATAAAAATTTAAGATATATTTGCATCTACCATAATTGCTATGATCAGTTGAAAAACAATGGGAGGAAAACAGTGCTTAGATTAGCCAACACTTTAATTTTTAAAGTGTGAGTCTTCTTCAGGATTTAGCATATTAAAAAATAAGATAAAAAGTATTTTAAAAAATGGAATTATCTCCAAGATGTCATCATTTTAAAGCAGAAGATATAGTACACAGGTCATTATTTCTGATCAACTCTAATGAGATAAGAATCTATAAAGCTTGAAAGGAAAATGAGTCCGTGACCAAAATGCTAACTCATTTACTATAAACATTATACAAAACATGGACTCTATAAAGACAAAGCAATTGTTTTCTTTGAAAAATATGTCAGGTTTAGAAAATTCAAGGATTTACCTGTAAAAGCACCGTCTGGAACCTAATAGTGACGTTTTAGGGAAACACTTGCATATCAAGGTGGGAAGGACAGGAGGTGGCGTTTTGTGGGCATCTATGGTGGTTAGGTAGTTCTCAGAAGATGACACTGGAAATTAGATAATTGCTGATGTCATATTTTTCACAATAAAAAAATCTGGTGTCCCAAGGACTATAAAAGCAGCAGCTTCTACCTTTCCATCACAAGCAGAATCACTGAAGCAGGTAAGTGTTTCAGGCAAACTTAGTATGATTGATTCATTTGTTGCGATACTTCTTGACACTTAATTATCTTCTTTTATGTTCTTGTTTTCTTGATACCAGGTTCTTCTTCCCTACCTGCCAATTGCTAGCGTGAAAATTGTCTTCAATGGCCACCCTGCAGAAATCTGTGAGCTTTTCCCTTATGGGGACTCTGGCCGCCAGCTGCCTTCTTCTCATTGCCCTGTCAATGCAGGGAGGAGCAGCTGTGCCCATCAGGTCTTACTGCAGGCTTGACGAGTCCAACTTCCAGGTGCCCTATTTCACCAACTACACCTTCAAGATGGCTGAAGAGGTACTCATCTCAATCTCTCTCTTTCGTATCTTATCTACTTGGAACCCAAACAGTTCTTACATTTTTCTGCTGAGCACATTTAAGATCTTTAAGAATCCATCATTTATCTCTACTAGTAGACCAGAGATTATTTTGTCTTGTCATAGACTCTTTGGAGATTGGGCTTTATCAGAAGACCTTCCATTTTGGCCTTTAAAATATGTACATGGAGTTTTACCCCCAAAGGAGCCCAGCTGACTATTCATTTTCTCTGTACTCCTCTGTGCATTGTTTTAAACTCGTGCACACATCTGAATTCCCTCCTTGGTCTTCATTGGACTGCTTTTGGGAGAGGGGATAAAGTACATCTCTACTTACAGACTTTTGTTCTATCTCTTCGATGTCCAAACACTTAGTCTTTTCTTCTCTTCCAGGTTAGTTTGGTAGATAACAACACAGATGTTTGCCTCATTGGAAAGAATCTGTACGACGGAGTCAATGTAAGCCATAGCAGTGTGCCATCCATGGTTACTTGGATCGGGGGTGAAGATGGTTTGGATCTTCTGGATGTACCCTAATAGGATCCCTGCTGTTTCACTTTTGCCTGCAGATGAATGAGCGCTGCTATCTGATGAAGCAGGTGCTGAACTTTACCCTTGAAGAAGTGCTGCTCCCCGAGTCTGATAGATTCCAGCCCTACATGAAGCAAGTGGTGTCTTTCCTGGAAAAGCTTAGCAAAAAGCTTAGCCAATGTGTAAGTTCTCTCAGCCTAAGTTCACCCACTCCTAGTCACCTGCCTTTTCTCCTTCTTTCATTTAGAGCCCTTTCCCCTTTGCCTCCTTCTATGCTGGCAGTAAGAGGTGCCTCAGTGACACCATTATAGGAGTCATTTGGAATCACAGAGTATTTGCTTTAATGGAGTCATATTTTGAATTTATGGTAATGAATGGGGTCTGAAAGACAAGTGCATAGAAATCTCATTTGTCCCTGGGAAAAGCAACTCAGGTTATGTGAGATGTGAAAGCTGTCTGAACACCTAGATGTGGAAATGGATCCACCGAGTAGAAATTGATCAAAGGAATGGATAGTAAAGAGAAAAAGAGGGGAATGGGAAGGTTTAATGTTCCATGGTGGGTGGGCAAAGACTCCTAGCCTGCTGATGTCATGGGAAGTGGCAAAATCAAAGGTGTGTGAATTCTATGCCCCTGAACATTTAAAACTATGGAAAAAGTTTGAGTGAAGTGGGCAGAACAAAGGGGACCTAGTACCTATTGGGGAGGGTCCACTGTTCACAGATGATGTTTTATGTCTGTTTCTTGCTCTGAGCATGCATTTTTGATAAGGTACAGTGAGGGTTTTAATCTTGATTGAATTTGCATAAACCACTCTACTCTTTCCACAAACTTAAACCTCAGTAAGATTTCCCAAAAGTGAATAAGGGAAATGACTGGATTTTGGTGTCCAAGGGAATTCAAGAGCTCAGAAAATTTAGGTCACTGGTGAAATGTAGGTCATTGTGGGCACAAATGCTAAGAACTTTAACTCCAGGTGAATTGTAACATATCTCAGTTGGGGATGCTGAGGTTTATAAAGTATCAGTACAACAATATTAGAATAATTACTCTGCTTTTCATTTTCTAGCACATTGAGAGTGATAACCAGCATATCCACAGAAATGTCCAAAAGCTGAAGGACACAGTGAAAGAGGTATTACTAATAACTATTAATGCTGAATAATTAAGTAGGAGAGACAAATGTTTTCTCTTACCTTTCCTTTCTTTCTTTTATCCCCCAAGTTATGATTTTTTTACTTGATTTTTCTACCAGTAGGTTGATAATTTAGGTATATATGGATATAGATGTGTGTCTATATTTATAAATCATTTGCCCAAATTTTCAAATCATAGAATTCTAGAACTGTATGGGAAGTTAGGTTGTTTAATCTCATCACCCATGCTCTGGGGATGGCCAGCGGCAGAGCCTGGGCTAGAATGCAGTTCTCCTGAATCCCGTCCAGGCTAGCACTCTTTCAGCAGCAATAGGTACTAGTTTTACTATTATTAATTCTCCGGGAAATTTAAGATTCCTAGTAGTTTATGTCATCTGAAAAACCACTTGTTCAAAACAGAAAAGGGCCTGGGAGCATATTTATTTGAAGTGATTTTTAAAGCCATTAAATTTGATGATTTAAAACTTGGAGAAATAAACCCAGAACAACTGTAACAAAAGAGCTTGACTTGACTGTAGGCTGAATTTCTGGAATGATTAATATTTATATTTAGTTACCATAGTATAATACCTGACAGCTATTGATTTGAATTTAAAAGCAACTCTCAATATTTACACAGTTTCAAATAGAATAAAAATATTAGTAGTAGATTTATCATAGTAACATGAAAGTTAGAATTAGAAATCTTTTCTTCCTCTGTCCCTTTCCCTTAATTTCTACCTTCTCTCCACCACAATAAATCTTTAGATAGACAGTGAGCATCTATCTGGTGTAGGCTAGTGTGTATTTCTACAGTGAATTATACTATCATGTGGCCTATTTGGGGAAAAGAACACCAGTAGAAGGCTCAGACTACCAATTGTGACTAATCTCAAAACCAGAAGAATGATTAGTAGCAGCGAAAGTGAAGCTTTGCAAGCAGGTATAATTAAACCTCAGAAACATGCAGGTTCTAGTTGATGAAAATTTCAGCAATAAGCATAATGGCAATTCCCTTCTTTTTCCATCTTGATTTTTTTTTTTACCCAAAGTCTTTCTTCCTGAGCATAACTTAATGAGCATAATGGTTATGGCCTTTGTAGTTTTTGACTGTGAAGCTCAATTCTCTTGTCATAGAATTCAGTATTACCTAGATGTGAAGGGATGAATATTGGCATGCCATAGCCAAAAAGTGCTTTGCCCTTCTGATTTGAAAGATCTCTGATGTGTTTACTCTGTGGTCTTTAGAAGAGTGAAGTGTGTGAGAGAGAAATCTGATGGTGGTCTGTGAGAAAACAGATATTTTAAAGCTTTTCTCTATTTTGAGAGAATCAACTTTCACATGTGCAATAAATAGGTTGCCACGTGGAAGAGTGGCTATGCTTTTTTTACCCTGTGACTCCAGAAGGCATAGACAGAACAGATGAATGTTGTTCAGAGAAAGCTCAACATGAAGAAAAATTGGTCAGTGCTGTCTGAAAAGGGAAGGAAGTCTTGGGAGGTAAAAGCAGAGAGCAGGCTGTAGTAGAATGGATGAAAGGACAGTAGGACAAGGAAAACTTTAATTTTTTTGCACAAATATCACTTGGCCTTAATACAAAGGAAGAGTGGAAGAAAGCAGGAAGAGAAAGGAGAGCAAAGTATAGAGGACAGATGAATTTCAGGGGGTGCTTTGAACTTGAATTTGGACCTTCTTCCATTGGGTTTGAAAGCCTCATTTATATACTACTTGAAATAAGAAGAAAGAAAGAATGTTAGGACCTGTATTTGGCTTTCTACTAATTAAAAGCAACTGAATAGGACTTATTTGATATTTTCACAAAAGTGAAAACCTGTTTCTTTTGTTAAGAAGGTGAGAACAGAAAACCTCATGTGTATTGGTAAAAGTATAGTTTTGATTCAAGGCAACTGTTGTAAATAATTTATTGGTCATAGACAGTTGTAGGGCTATTAGGGAAGTCCTAATGGGTGGCACTCTGGGTCCCCTGTCATAGCTCCATCTGGCTGCTCTGGTTAGGAAGTGGTTTTAAACAACTTCATTAGCATGAGGTACCGCAGTGATTGATACCTCTTGGTGCCCTCTCAGTTCAGATAGCCATAATTATAAGGTCTTTGGCAAGTCATATTATATTATTCTAAAGGGTATTACTATTAATTTTTTTTTTTACAAAGGCTAAAACTTGGTTTCTGTTCCAGAAACCTAACTAAGCCACTTTCTTCTAATTCGTCCCTCTTTTAAAAATATGGTGAAAGTACTTAAATACTTGTGTTTTCTTATTTTCACAGCTTGGGGAGAGTGGAAAGATCAAAGCAATTGGAGAAGTAAACTTGTTGTTTCTATTCCTGAAAGATGCCTGCATCTGATCACGGAAAAGCTGGAAAATGGAAAATAACTCTTCTTGCCTGTGGGAAATAACAATAAGATCCCAAAGATTTTCTTTTACCAAAAGGAAAATGGGAGGTTGAACTTCATAATCAAGGATTTATAAATATATAAACCCCTACTTAGTTTAAAAAAGAGAACCATGTAACTTGTGTCCATAAGACCAGAAGGTAGCTCTTCCAAGCATAATGAGCTTTATTGCTAATTGTAATTGACATTTTATACACAGAAATTTATTTTTAAGCAATTAAATGCTGAATGGTCTATTCTTAGAAAAAATTACTTCCCATTCCTTTAGGGGAAAAAAACCACCAACCTAAATAACTTTATTTTCAAAATTAAGACTTAATATTTACAAGTTTATTTATTGTTATAAGTATAATTTTATTTATGTCATTTTTACTAATATGGATTTATTTATAGAATCATGATATTGCTACTTAAGTATAAGGCTAATATTAATATTTATGACAATAATTATGGCTCACTGATATGTTTATTTAAATTCAATAAATACTTCAATATCTTAAGTTTTGTGGCTTTGTGATTTTTTTCTTGAATATTATCGTTATTGTCGTCATCATCATCATCATCATATTCTCATTTGCTAAATGAGCCATTTGCTCTCCTTTATCTTCCTGCTTTCTTCCACCATTCCACCTTTCCACTCTTCCTTTCTTTTTAGGCCAAGGGATCTTCATGTAAAAAAATTTTAAAGTTTATCTTGTCCTACTCTCTTGTCATCCATTGTACTACAGCCTGCTCTCTGCTTTTTCCTCCAGTGACAGTAAATTAATACCTCTCAAGGTTTCTTTTCCATTTCAGACAGCGCTGACCAATTTTTCTTCATGCTGAGCTTTCTCTGAACAACGTTCATCTGTTCTGCCTATGCCTTCTGGAGTGACAGGGTAAAAAAAACATAGCCACTCTCCCAAGTGGCAACCTATTAAACATGTGAAAATTGATTCTCTCAAAATGGAGTAAAAGCTTTAAAATCTCTGTTTTCGTATAAAAGACTTTATTTTTGACTCTAAGCAAATGAGGTGGCCATTAGTATTATCCCCATTTTACAGATGAGGAAACTGAATTAGAGCCAGGTTTAAAACATTGTGTAACTTACACGTAGTTGATCCTGATGGAGCTCAGTCTATCTGATTTTTGGGATCTCTGCTCTATTGCCTCTATAGATTTATTATTTTGATTCAGCATGTGATTCTGAAGTAAAAAGGTAAGAAATGGAAAAGAATCCATCTGTATTGTTAGCAATTGGCAGATAAAAGAAAGGAGTGATGCTACTGGGGGAGAAATAGGTGGAACCTCTATTGCTGTAGGTGAACTGCTTTAGTTCTAGTTCGAGCCTATGAGGGAGGGCACTCTCTAGTTTTCCTGTAAATCAGGAAATAAAGTAAAGGGGAAGCTTATTGAGCTGGAGGAGTATCTGCTAGTGGAGTTTAGCACTCACAGAGAAGTGAGTGATAAACTCACAGAGAAGTCTTGTGGGTAGAAGAGGAGCAAGATGTTATGGAGCACTCTGAAGAGAGAGAGCGAGCAAAGGCTGCACATCTTCAAACTTTGTACAGAGAAGAGAGCAAAGAGGTAGTGATAAAAGTTGGGTTACCTAGAAGAATGAACAAATGACACCAGCTCTGAAGAATCTATAGGTCTTTCCACAAAAGGTGAAAGTTAGTGGGCAGCTGTCTAAAGTGTTTCCTTTTCCAAAAAATCAGGAACCTTGGTGTTATCCTTTAATTCATTCACCAATTGTTTGCCAAGTTCTTGTGGGATTAGGCCAAGCCTGGTGATAATTGGTGAGCATTATCAATTGTAGGTTCACTTGCAGATAAAGTGGAACTAATATTTTTGGGCATGGCCTTTGAATGCTGAGAGGTACGAGAACTAAACTTTAGAGATGGTAGAAATAAAATTACTCTGGCGTAAGTTGGGTTTAAGACTCTTTCCTCTCTTCTTCCAGATGAGTCTAAGTGCAATGCCTTGAGCAAAATTTGATACTGTACTTGTTTTTTACTAATATTCTAGAAATAAAGACATACATGGAAGAATACTACTCTTAAAATTGGATTTGTGACGACTTCCATCCTAGGGCAAGGAGGCTGAAAAACAGAGATTTAAATACTGAATGCCAATGAACATAAGGCATAAGGTGCTAGGATCTTCATCAATTTGTCTTCATTGATGACAACTTTGGCAGTGATGTGAGATAGCCCAAGTTCTTTGTATGTCTTTCCACAGAAGGTGAAAGTTAGTGGGGCAGCTGGAAGGGAGTCTTGACACAATCATTAGCACCTGTTGTAGCATTTCTTTCTTTCTTTTCTTTTCTTTTTTTAAACATCAGTGGCAGTGGCTAGCATTTGGCTGCCACTATCAGCACTGCTCATGTTCTTGCCTTGGTGGAGGCCTTGGGTGTCTCCCCTCCCAGTAGCAGATGGCAACATTGAGGTACTAAAGAAGACTAGCCTGTGAGGCTGTGTGAGACACAGCAACCTGAGACACTAACCATATTTAGGACTGATGAGAATCCACTGGAGAATTTAGAGCATGGGAAAAACTTGATATGACTCATGTTCTATAAAGATCACTATGGCTATTGGATAGAGAGGAAGCCCACTGTATGTGTTTGTTTGTGTGGGGGGGAGAGTTAGAACAGAAGCAAGGTCAGAGCAATAGTCCAGGGATGGGGGGAAGTGACTACACTGGAGTAGATGGGAGTTGAGTCAGAGAAAACTTGTGTGTGACTTACTCTGGCACTCAGCTTGGGCTGCCTGGGAAATGAGAGCTATGTATAGACCATATGCACTAGCAGGAAAATAATCCTTTTGTTTTTCTTCTGACCCTTCACTTACTCTGTATTATTTAGTAGCATGCAGTGCTACAAGTGGGAATTTAAGATAGACAGGTGATTTTGTTCTGAAAAGAAGTTGAGATTTGAGTGAAGACACTTCTATCAGAAGAGAGGAATGCAGGGATACTAGGAGTTGAAAGCTGTGTTCCTCTTGTCTCAGAGGCAATCACAGTTATAGCAAGTTTATCTCTGTACTCTCCTGTCAAGGAATGCCTATGTTTGAAAAACAGATAGAGAAGGCTGAGATGACTGATGACAGGATCTCTAAGAGGAAATTGCATTACTGCTACACCAAGAGGCTAGATAGACTGTAACTAGACCGGGTGGATTTGCTGGATTGTCTTGTCAATTTGCTTGATAGTCTTGCTAACAGAAAACTGCATCAATCCCAAAGAGACAGGATCATCAAGAACTCCATTTCCATTTTGTTAAGTTATATATATTTTGGACATTAACCCCTTATCAGATGAATCATTGGCAAATATGTTCTCCCATACAGTGCTCCCTTTTCATTTTGTTGATTTTTTTTTTTTTTGCTATGCAGAAGCTTTTTATTTTGATGTAGTACCATTTGTTTATTTTCTCCTTAGTTTTCTTTGCCCTAGGAGATATATCTGCAAACATATTGCTATGAGAGATGTCTGAGATTTTGCTGCCTATGATTTCTTCTAGGATTTTTATGGTTTCATGACTTACATTTAAGTCGTTTATCGGAGTTTATTCTTGTGTATGATATAAGTTGGTGTTCTAGTATCATTGTTTTGCATGAACCTGTCCAATTTTCCCAGCACCGTTTATTGAAAAGACAGTATTTACTCTACTATATGCTCTTGCCTCCTTCGTTGGATATTAATTAACAAAAGGAAGACAAATAATACAATTAAAAAATGAGCAAAGGATGCCAGGCTGCTGTGCCACAGTGGTTGAGTGTCAACTCAGAAACTAAGAGGTCACTGGTTTGATTCCTGGCCAGGGCACATGCCTAGGTTTTTGGCTTAATCCTCAGTAGGGGGCATGCAAGAGGCAGCCAATTGATGATGTTCTCTCTCATTGATATTTCTATCTCTCTATCCTTCTCCCTTCCTCTCTTTCTAAGAATCAATTAAAAACCAACCAATCAAATAAAAATTGGCAAAGGTCCTATATAAACACTTCTCCAAAGAGGACATACAGATGGCCAAAAGACATGAAAAAATGCTCATAGTCACTAATCATCAGAGATGCAAATTAAAATGACAATGAGGTATCACCCCACACCTGCCAGAATGGCTATCGTCAGCAAATCAGCAAACGACAAGTGCTTGTGAGGATGTGGAGAAAAGGGAACCCTAGTACTCTGCTGGTAGGAATGCAGACTGGTATAGTTACTATGGAAATCACTATGGAGTTTCCTAAAAAAAAAAAAAAAGGAACTGCCATTTGATCCAGTAATTCCATTTCTAGGAATATATCCTAAAAACTTAAAACACCAAACAGAAAAAATATATGCACCCCTATATTCATTGCAACACTATTTACAAGAGCTAAGATCTGGAAACAGCCCAAATGCCCATCAGTAACTGAGTGATAAAAAAGGTGTGGTACATTTACACCATGGAACACTATGCAGCTGTTAAAAAGAAGGCTCTCTCAGACTTTAAGAAAGCATGGGGGGACCTGGAGAGTATTATGCTAAGTGAAATAAGCCAGTCAGGAAAAGACAAGTATTACACAATCTCACTTATATGTGGAATCTAATGAACAAAATAAACTAACCAATAAAATAGATCTAGAGACATGGAAGCATGGAACAGACTGACGAAGCTCAGAGGGAAGGGGTTGAGGAGGGAGAAATTAACCAAAGAACTTATGTGCATATATGCATAACCCATGGACACACAGCATAGTGCTGTGAAGGCCTGAGGAGGGGATAGCAGCGGGCCAGAGGGGATAAATGGGGGAAAGAGGGATATCTGTAATACTTTCAATAATTAAGATATATTAAAAAAATAAACAAGCTCCATTTCCTTAGGAATGAGTGTTTAAATCACTTTACCAAGTAAAGGATTCCATACAATGGAGGTGCAGGCAGAGGGTAAAGGGAAAATGTAATGGATAATGAAAGAAGGGATTTATGGTTATTTAATTTATTTTCTACAAACAAGTATAAAAGTAGGAACTATAGCAGATATAGTTCCTGTTAACAAGTTATTTGTCCTATTTCCTTCTCTTTCCTCCTCTTTGTCTCTTATATAAAGAACACTTGTGGGGGCTAATATTTTAGTTTTCTGATGGGCATAGGACCACATTGACATCATCCTAGAATGATACAGCAGTTGTTTAGATTGTAAGTATATCCTGTGTTGGATACATTTTTTACCCAAAGACAAGAATAGATGCTGAGACAAAAATGATGAATTATTTCAATCTGGCCGTCCAGATCCATCCGCTGTTCTTTCCCACTTCGCTTTGTGCTCTGAGAGGCTGACATGTATAAGTTGCCCCATGTATGTGCTTGTTCTCTGGCTTTTGATAGCATCTAACAAGTGGGAAAGCTGGTCGTAGTTTGAAGAATAAAAATAAGGCCAGAGTGTTTATTCCTCTGGAATCTTCCCGCCAGCTTGCCATGCGGGCCCGTTGTATATTTCTACAGAGAGCTCCTTGCAGACAGCCCTCTTCCATAGCTTCTCTTTCCTGGTTCTGGAAATTTCTCTCAATCCTGTTCCCTAACAGTCTTCTGGCCATTGTTAGTTTCAGAACATTGCACTACTTCTTGTAGGGTTCCTTAAACTCTTTCCACACCTTAAAAAGAAATCAATGCCATAAACTCTCTTCTATGACTCACTTTGAGAGTAATAGAAATTTTCTGCTGGGATTCTGACCTATGAATCCCTTTTCTCACTTCTATTCCTCCCCCAGTCCTGCCCAACAGCAGGGTGGCATCTGCTAATTTAGCTGAGATCATTTATAGACCATACATAGAGCCAGTTTTTGGCATATCTGAGTTGTGTATAAAATTTTGACACAGCAATAAAGTAAAATCAGAAACAATGGTAATACGGCTTCTAAAATTAAAACACATGCTTTAAAAATATTTTTATTGATTTCAGAGAGGAAGGGAGAGAGAGAGAGATAAAAACATCAGTGATGAGAGAGAATCATTAACCAGCTGCCTCTTGCATGCCCTCTACTGAGGATCGAGCTGCAACGTGGGCATGTGCAGCTCGATCCCCTTGACTGGGGATCAAACCATGACCTATTGGTTCATAGGTTGATAGTCAACCACTGAGCCTCACCAGCAGGACTAAAATACATTCTTTAATTAAAAAAATCCTATTTCTCCAAAAGACTTCTCCATGGGAAAATAGAGGTGCTAAAGTCAACACGAAAGTACCACCTATAGAAACTAAAGAGCCCTCTTCTCTTTGAATCAGGAATCTCTTGTTTCTTTCTGAGGCTCTCTCTTCCCCCTGGCTTGGGAATCTTTGTTTCAGTCCAGCTGCCATGCCAGCTGGGGGATGGGTAGAATGATTACACCTGAAAAATTCTGACTCCTCTAAACCTGTGGTTGCTTCTTTTGTGTGTGGCCCTTCTTTCTCCTTCTTTCCTGGTTATAGCTGCAAAGGATATTCAAGGGACCCTACATGCTTCCTTATTTCTATAGGTTTAACCATCGGGGTGATTTTCTGCATCCCATGTCTTACTTTAGCAATGTATTGCATTCGGGTTAACCTTAGTACCACCTAGAAATCCACCAGTTGTGTCCTTGCTAGCAGGCGCTATTTCATTTTGAAACCCGCATGCTGTGAGATGCTTTTATGAGCTGTTGTTTCATCTGTGACATTTTCATCTTGCCATCGCTGCAGATGCTATTTTTAGGCACAATGACTACCCAGGAAGCTTATGAACTTACATTGCTGCTTGACTCAATGACACCCTTGGAAATTTCAATGCAATTTAGATCTTAGGGTGTGCAAGATCCTGTGATGGAGGCTATGAAGACATAAGGTTGGATATCATTTGGATGCTATCCTCAGGGAGCCTGCTGTCTGGTGAGGAAGACAGGAAAACAACTGCTTGGGACACAAGCGAATTGAAATGTGCTGATGAGAATTGTCACTGTGGATGACACCAAAGCTGCATTTGAGGTGATCATTTGAAGGATTAAAAGGATTTCAACAAATTCAAATGTCTCCTCAATGAAATCTTATTTTCTTCCCCTTTGCAACTTAGGCATAGTTAATTGCCCCATCTTCAAGACTCGCAAAGAATAATTTACATCTCTTTAGCATTTATCACATCACAGTTTAATTATTTGTTATGTGTCTATCTCAAGAGCTTTTCAAGAACATAACCTTGTTCATCTCTGTGTTCTAGGACCTAAATATACCAGGCACTTTACAGATGCTTGGTAAATGTTTGGTGGATGGATGAAGACAGGATTGAATGCCATTCTGGGCTCAAGGATCTCCATGAGCAAAGGTTTGGAGACATGAAAAGGGACAACATGCTCAGCAGAAGGCCAGGGGTCGTGTGGCTGGAGCTCAGGTTGGTGTGGACTGATGTAGTGGTAACAGTAACTCTATACAACTTCCTATTTCTAGTCTTTGGGAACTCAGTATTCATGGGACTATGTAAAGAGAGCTCAGTGAATTAACAGAATTTGGCTCACACTATGCCTTGGCCCTTAACCTGATGTGAGCTGGTAAGGCAATTGCATTGATGCTCTGTATTTTAACTTTCTTCTTCTTGAGTTTGGGCAGCTGACACCCACTAACACTTTCCACCAACAATGCCTCACAAAAACTATGGGAAATGTGATATTGCTGATGGTATGGAGTGAAGTTCTTTCAAAATGCAATTAAATAGTTTCTGGCACAGGCAGACAAGAGATGTTACCTCCAAGAGGACATTCACACTGTAGGAGACCCTTCTACAGCCTGTTTGGCCCACTTTTGTTGGTAACAAGTGATGTGTGAAGGCTGCTGGGAACCCCCTGGTCTAAAGCCAGGATGGTAGTAGCATTGTCTGGGTTCTCTGTCCATGGTTTTGTCAAAGTCTCCATGCTTTTGTCTTCAGAAGGTGGTTCCAATGTACTGGAGTTCGTCATCAGAGCATGTGATATCTGATCTTTACTGCCTCATCACTTTGAACTGCAGATTCCTGGTCCTTAAAATGAAGAGAGAGACACCTACCCCTCATGTAAGAATGAAATCACTCCATCTTGGCTGTGAGGGAAATCTTCTAAATTCAATTTTAATGATGTTTAAAAAGAGAAATAAGGTGCAGCATCCCCCAAGCTGCCCCCATTTCAAGTACGGAGCCCAGGGAGGTGTCTGTTTGCCCAAGAACAGACCCACCCCTTCCCCAGGCAGGCTTCCTCTCATATCTTTTTGGCCAGAAATGACACATGTGCTCATGCCAATCATTGGCCTAAATTTGGGATGAAAAAACTTTTTCTGTATGGGGCAAAATAGTAAATATTTTAGGCTTTGTGGTCTGCCTATCATCTCTGTTGCATTTTTTTCATATTCTTTTCCTCCTCCTTCTCTTCCTCCTTCTCAACCTGTTAGTTAAGTGTCAAAACCCTTCTTAGCTCATGAACTTTACAAAAACAGGCTGTGAGCTAGATTTGGGCTATAATTTGCCAACCTCTGGCTTAGATTATTCAATTCATTTTCTGGGACTAAGCACATCACACTTCAAAATCTTCTGTGAGCAGGATTAAAAGGGAATTACTTTGTGAATGGCTAATAAGATCTGCTATGAGCAGCAGATGACAAGTGTATTTAGTATTGAGTATACACTCCAGAGTTAACAAATGCTGCATTAAATTTCCCTATAACCACAAGTTGTCATAGCAGAACCATGAAATGTAACCATGACTGTACTATTATCTCATCTTGTTAGCAATTTAAAAAATAGATGTTATTTTTCTTAGAATTTTAGGTTCATAGCAAATCTGAGAGGAAGGTACAGAGATTTCCTATATATGCCCTGCCCCCCACATATATCGCCTCTGCCACTATCAACATCCCCCACAAGATGAATCTAGCCTGGCTCTAGCTATTTTTGATGACAGTGAATTTTTAAAAATTACAATAAGAAGTAAACCTCTGTATCACATCTTATGGGCTATCTCAAATTCTCCTGGCTTCTCCTGTGAAGAGAAGAGAAATGACCACGCAGCTGCTACTGCGTGGTCATTTCTGGCTCCTTCTGCCACTCTGAACTCAGAAAAAGAGCCTGGGGCAGATTGTGGAATCTGTCTTCCCTTAATTGCTGAAGGGGCCAGGTAATATTATGGGTGTGAAAAGTTAACTCCCCATAGAGCAAACCTTCATTGGGGAAAACTGGGGTATATTTTTTATTCCCTTTCCTTGGTTTCTGTACAGACTGTCTGGAGACATCCTAAGTGACCAAAAGACTGGCTGCCTCTCTTCATAAAACATTGGCCAGATTACTGATGTATCACCAGGATCTACTAGTATTTGTTGGATCTATTTCTCTTTTCCTTCACCCTCACTGATCCCTAATAAAACATTGGCACTCAAGCTTTGCCTCAGGCTCCTTTTTCTGGGGAATCTGGGCTAAGACAATTTATTACTAGAATCTAAGCTCTGTGAGGATAAAGATTTTGGTTATTTTGCTTACTGTCTAGAATATTGCCTGACATATAGTAGGTGTTCAAGGTATATAAGATCTGTATATACAAGGTGTCCCAAAATGTTACACATTTTAACAACTGATAGCTCAATTTTGAAAATAAAATTTATTTTAATAAAAACTATCTTCATAATTATTCAAAATGTGTGTATACATTTTTTGGGTTCTCTCTCTCTCTGTGTATATATGCACATACACATGTATACCTTACATAGAACAGTTGCTATGAGCATCAGAATTTATATATATATATATATGTACAGATACATATAATATATATAATACATATATATAATTAATTTGCACTTAATTTTGAAAAAATTAATGAATGCATTGATTCATGGCAGAACCCTTGGAAGAGATGAGCACCAAAACAAATTTGTGTAAGGATAAAAGACCTCTTATTAGCTGATTCCCTCCACAAAGAGCACCCAGGTCTGCAATACAAAAAACCCCAGATGGATTTAACTGTGCTGAACCGAACAGCTAGTGTGTAGGAAGTTATGAGAAAGACAGAGATGAAAAGGAGTAGCCAGCATTGCTTAGCACCAAGCTGCACAAGAAGTTCCCATCAAGCTTGATGCACAGCTGATCTGATCTCCTACATTCTGGTCTAGTTTGAAATGCAAAGGAGAGGCAGGAAACAATATTGAAGGCAGGGGAGGGGATACCCACTGTGGGCTCTATAGATCTTATAGACAAAATGAGAAGATAAAGAGCTCTTGTGGCTGCCCAGCATAGCTCAGAAGTGAATTGAGAAGAAACATCCAGAAAGGCCTCTCTCAAAGCAGAATTTATTATTCTTTCTCCTTCCTCTGTAGAGCTCTAGTTGCCCTTTGATCTTTTCTTACCTTACAGGGCATTCTCTGGTAATCGTGGGGTGTATTCAGTAATTCAACATTATTTATTGAGCACAAACTATGTGCTAGTCATTGTTTAGAACTGGGGTAACAGCCATGACCAAGCAGACAAAAATCCCTGCTTGATAGAGCTTAAGGTTTTAGGAAAGGGAGATAGACCGTTAATAAAATATAGCATATGTTAAATCACAATAAGGGGTTTGGAAAATAAAGCAAAAAGAAAGAGAGAGAGAGAGAGAGAGAGAGAGAGAGAGAGAGAGAGAGAGAGAGAGAGGGGTGCTGGGAGTGGGGTTGATTCTAATTAGGGTATTGTATTAGTTTCCTAGGGCTGCCATAACAAAGTACGACAGACTAGAGGGCTTAAACTACAGAAATTAATTTCCTCACAGTTTGGAGGCTAGAAGTCTGACATCGTGGTGTCAGCAGGGCAGGTTTCTTCTGAAGTCCCCCGCCTTGGCTTGTAGATGGCCAGCTTCTTTCTGTGCCTACACACAGTCTTCCCTACACACGGTCTTTCTTTGGGGTGTTTGTGTTCACATCTCCTCTTCTTATGAGGGCAGCAATTATATTGGATTAATGCTCACCCAGATGACCTCATTTTATTTATTTATTTTTTTCATCAGCTTACTTTTTATATTTAAATTTATTTACTTAAGTAAATTATAATCTTATTCAGCTTAATCATATATAAAACCGCCTCAAGATTTTTCTTTATAGACTGTCTACCACTTTCTTAGTCTCTCTTAGCTTGTCCCTTCTTACTCATTCTGAAATAACCATCCTTATTTTAGGACAAATCTCGTTCTTTTAATTACTTCAAAAATGTTTTTTTTTCATATTATATATGTATTTTATTACTAAAAACATATACTTCTTTCCATCTTAATGAGACCTCATTTTAATTTGATAACTCATTAAAAAACCCTCTCTCCAAATATAGTCACATTCTGGGGTCGTGGGGGTTCGGACTTCAACATATGCATTTTGTGGGGAATTTAGTTCATAACAAGTATCTTGGGAAAGCCTTGCTGAGAAGATGATATTTGAGCAAAGACTTGGAAGAGCTGGCCATGCAGATGTCTGGGGGAAAATCATGTCAGAGAGAGGAAACAGCAAGTGCAAAGGCTCTGCGATACAGGCATGCTTGGTGAATTTGAAGAGCAACCAGAAGGTACCGTGACTAGAGTGGGTAGGTGAACAAGGGGAAGAGCAGTAGGAGAAGAGGCCAGAAAGGTAAGGAGAATGGTAAAATCATGGCCCTTAGGTCATTGGAAGGACTTTGGCTTTTTATTCTGAGTGTGAGGGCAGGTCCTCAAGGGAGAAATCATGTTGCTAGTGGTCTGCAAATTCCGGTTCAAATGCATTGCCTCGTCTGAGTAAGTCTATTAGGTGCTTATGCTGACTGCCCCAAGGTCACAGGCTGAAGAGATGGACCAATGATTAATACATTTTGATAGAAAAATACATTGATTTCCAGGACTCTCACTATTGTGATTTCTAAATTCTGTCTCAATTCTTGCTGTTATAACTGTGCACCTTCTTTTTGATGCACTTAGAAAATGAGGTAGAAAGGCTTTTTTAAGCCCTATGTGCTTTAATGAAACTTTGGAGGATGCTTGGATTTGTGCATTGTGCATCCTTTCTCTCCTTATCAACTGTCTTCTTTGTGATGAGTTCTGATCTCATTTCAGAGGGTGTGTTCGTTATCAGCAGAGGTGCTCTGGTGGAAATGAGGCTTGGGCTCTTCAAAGAGATTGACTTACTTTTTGAAACATCAGAAAATGCTCCCAAGTGTTTAGACATTTCATGTGACCCTTTCTCCTAGCTCAATCGCCAGCCCTGGCTGCCTTGATTTGGAATTTAGTCTTAGGTTCTGGCGCTTGTTACTGACTCTGCCTAGTTCTGATGACTCTCTTCCTCACAACCAGATTCCTAGTGCTGACTTGTCCGGGCACTGCATTACCTCTCTTATTGCTAGGCTTTGGTGACTCAGCTCTGCTTTTCAATGGTCCTGGACTATGTTTCCTTCTTTTTAAAAAATATATCTTTTTGTTTAATCTTTATTGTTGAAAGTATTACATATGTCCTCCTTTTTCCCCCCCATTGGTCCCTTCTAGCCCACCCCCAGCCTCCATCCCAGGCCTTCACCACCTACTGTCAGTGTCCATAGGTTATGCATATATGAATACAAGTTCTTTGGTTGATCTTTTCCCACCCACTCTGCCTTCCCTCTGAAGTTCAACAGTCTATTCTGTGCTTCTATGTCTCTGGATCTATTTTGTTCATTAGATTTCACATACGAGTGAGATCATGTGATACGTTTACTTCTTATCTTGCGGCTCCTACACAAAGTGAACCACACTTATTGCCATAGGAAAAATTGGGGCAGAACTGAGGATGGGAGTCCATGGAACATCTGCCTTCATAGCCCCTAGTACCTAGCAGTAGTCTTTGTATTGGCAGATCCTTTTTTTAATTTTTAAATCCTCACCCGAGGATATTTTTCCGTTGATTTTTAGAGAGAGGGAAAGACAGAGAGAAATATTGATGTGAGAGTGTTGGGACTCAATTCCTTCATCCTGCTCCACTACACCAACTGTCAGGTATTCGATAGAGAAGCCATGAGATATTGTGAGTATATAAGAGAGTCTTTATTGTAGGAGCTAGTGGCCATGTAGCCATTGTTAACAAGGAACCACTAGACAAAGCAGTTCTTTAAAGCAAAGTCCTATACAATAGCTGTATACCAGCTAGTTAACAATACATCTTTCCCACAAAGCAGTAAGTTTGTGGGAAGGGCACGCTTGCGCAGGGTACATATAGATTACTGTGTCCTTGCTCTTGTACTTGTGTATAGACTTGGGACATCCTGATTGAGATTCCCACACTCAGAGTGGCCTTGAGCATCTGGCGTACTCTGAATAGAATCCCCATAGAGAGAAACACATCAATTGGTTGTTCCCTGCATGAGCCTTGACCAGAGCTCTGGGCCAGGGTGGAGCCTGCAACCAAGGTATGTGCCCTTGACCAGAATCGAACCCAGGACCCTTCAGTCCACAAGTAGATGCTCTGTCTACTGAGCCAAACCAGCTAGAGCTGGCAGATCCTTGATAGAATTTTTTGATGGAATAAATTTATTTAAATTAAGCAGTTATAGTAGTATCTCATGATATGGGAAGGAAAGTGGTTACTCAACTAATATTAGATGTGCTTCTTTCAATGAAGCACCATGGTAGGTACTGAGGATTCAAAGATAAAAAGACAGAGTGTCTTTCTTTAAGAACTCACATTCTACTGGAATTCTGGAGTTAGAAGAGAAGTCCATGTGGTCAACTTGGCTAGAGATAATAAAAAACCTTTTAAAATTGTGGGCCTTAATCCCAGGTTCAGTTCCAAATAAATCTTGAATATATTAGGGGCGTTACAGTTTCTGAGCTGGAAAAATTCTTGAGAAAAGTTGGAAAATTTCTCTCTTGGGTTTTGACGCTGGCTGCAGAATGATGCCTTCTGAGGGAAGAGGAGCCCGGTGAAAGGTGTGGCAAGGGATAAATAGAACTCTATATGCCATCACGAGCTTGTTTCCCAGGGCTTCCCATTCTACTCTGCTGTTAAATTTTTCTGGGATACTCCTTGGAAAAGGAAATTTTCATTTGGGAATTAAAAGAATTCACACACCTCCTGGAAATCAGGCTTTTTCTTTGGCATGGCATAACTTTTAAAATAACGAAACCTGTTCTGATATGCAACTCAAGTTTTTACTCTTTTTGTGGGGTAGGGGGTTGAGGCCCCAATCTTACCAGTAAATTTGAGCTTTTGCTTAATGTCACAGATAGTGTGGTCAAAGCTTTTTGATTATGAAGCAATCTTTAAAAAAAAAAAAAGCACAGCCTAAGTGATCTTCCTCTATATAGACTGTATGTTATCTTTCACAGCATCTCATTGGAGAGGCAGCCTTGAGGGCTATAAAGTAAGTAGGTTATCCTCTCATCTACCAACACAAGCAACTCTGGCTGCTGTGAGTGACACAGGCCGGGTGAAGTGGAGGGAAATGCGGGGGAATTGCATTTTGACGTCTGGGTTGCTGTTTGCCACTCTATCTCTTGCTATTGCCAAGCACAAGCAATCTTCCTTCGCCAAGAGCTGTTACCCAAGGGGAACACTGTCCCAAGCTGTTGACATGCTCTATGTCAAGGCAGCAAGGCTCAAAGCAACAATTCCAGTAAGTACTAGGCTCTGCTTACAATGGTGACCTACAGGACATTTATAATTCTGGATAAAACTTATTTCTCTTTGTTTTGTTGTAGGAGGACAGCATAAAAAACATACGATTATTAAAAAAGAAATCAAAAAAGCTATTTATGGTAAGCCAGAGGGCCTTTCTTCTCCCCCAGGTTTCTAATTGTTTGATGTCCCCCCCCCCCCCTCATTTAAATTTTCCCAGATAGTCATTAAGTAATAAATAGGGGGATGTTTCAGTGATTTTACAAAAGCAATTCATGGTTTATCATATGCAATTTCTTATATCTTATTTATAGAAAAACTGCAGATTCCAAGAACAGCTTCTGTCCTTCTTCATGGAAGATGTTTTTGGTCAACTCCAATTACAAGTTTGCAAGGAAATGCACTTTGTGGAAGAATTTCACAGCCTTAGGCAGAAATTGAGTCACTGTGTAAGTATGCACAGCAAACATGGTGAGTTTGACCCTACAAACCTACCTAGAAAACAGCATGTGTGAAGCTGTCTCCACATCAAAGGGTGAGTAAAAGGGCCTTTCTAAGTGTTGGCTTGTAGTCCACACGGAGAGCTCATTTCTAGGAAAACAGGGTCAAATAACCATGCATAACTCAGAATGCCACTATTTATTATATCTCAAGGAATGGCATGTAAAACATATTGAAGCAAGCTAAACTAACTTGGAATGCTACTCAAATACAGGGGTGGGCAAAAATAGGTTTATAGTTGGTCATATGGAAAATAATTAATAAATGATAATAGACAATGTGTTTTGTATACTCACAACTGTTAACCTACTTTTTCCTACCCATGTATTTATTTAATTTTTATCATTCCCTCCTTATGATTCCCAAGTAGTTCATTCATTCATTTGATAGTTCTTAAGTACCAACTATGTGCCCAACACTATTCTAAGCTGTTTTCTCTTTCTTTCCCATATTGCTGAGAACTTCTAGACTGTCATGTTCTTGTTTATTTACTTAAGTTTTTATAGTTATATCTTTTTTTAAGGCATGGTCTCAATTAAAACAAAATAAAGGGGTAGGATATGTCTTCTTTGGGATCTAAATTATTTGATGTGGTGTATGGTCTCTGTCACCATAAGCAATGGGGAATTAATTAAGAAGATAAAAGTGACCACATTTCTATAAAAACACCCACAGTTAATAAAGACCAGTGTAGAAAAAATAAAACAAAACATAATATTAAGGTATCTGCGCAATATTAGTTGCCTTGCCTCTGTGGGGAGTGTGGAATATTTTCCATGACTGGGTTCCGAGCGTGCCTCCTGTGGCTGTGCCTTGCAGGTGGTGTGAAGAGGGGAGTGATAATGGCTGCAACCCTTGGGATGGCAAGTGGAAACGAGCTCTCTGCTCTTGGGCAAGATGGTTACTGAGACCTAAATACTGGGCAGTTGGAGGTGGATTTTTATTTTTCAAGAGTTAGGATATCTTTGTCTTGTGGTCCGTGAAAGGGTCAGGAATCCAAATCATAGCCGATAATACAGAGGCATTTTGTAAGGGTGAGCTGGTCAGTTAGGCAAAAAATTCATTGAATCTATGTTCACTTTTCTTTGGTTAGTTTGTGTTTAGGTCATGTCCTTGTTTGGGACTTGGGTTGCATGATTATTAAATAAACTTTCTCATTTCACTAAAATAACAGTAATGATTAAAAATTACAAACTGGTACCTCTTTTTAGAACACAGAGAGATTGCTCTGGGCCAGTTCCTTTCCCTGAAATCATGGAAAGGCCATCATTCATCTTTGGTTTACTCTATATTTAATCTATAAACTCTTATTAAGGCAGTGAATAGTATAGTCTCTTAAATTTAAGTGGAATCCTATCTAATAAAAGAGTAATATGCAAATTAACCATCACTCTGCTACACCCACAAGCCATGCCCACCAGCCAATCAGGAGCGAGTATGCAAATTAATCCAACCAAGATGTCTGTGGCCACGGAGCAAACAGGAGGCTTGGGTTGCCTCGGCAATGGAGGAAGCCAAGATTTCCAGACACCTTGGCCAGCCTAAGCCTCCACTCAAGGCTACAAAGTTTCAATTATCGAAGATAAATAAATACCAGATACCAGGGCCTCCACTTGGGTCGCCAGAGGGTGTGGCCTGCCTATAAAACATCACAGGCCCCTCGCCCAGGCCGCCCCAAGCCCCAAGGAAACCTCCACCCTGATCCGGGACACCCTTCAGGGCAAACCAGCTGGCCCCCACCCATGCACCAGGCCTCTATCCTATCTAATAAAAGAGTAATATGCAAATTGACCATCACTCCAACACACAAGATGGCTGCCCCTATGTGGTCAAAGATGGCTGCCCCCATGTGGACACAAGATGGCCACGACAAGATGGCCAGCAGGGAAGGGCAGTTGGGAGGGACCAGGTCTGCAGGGGAGGGCAGTTGGGAGGGACCAGGTCTTCAAGGGAGGGCAGTTGTGGGCGATCAGGCCAGCAGGGGAGGGCAGTTTGGGGTGACCAGGCTGGCAGAGGATGGAAGTTGGGGGTGACTGGGCCTGCAGGGAAGGGCAGTTGTGGGGGACCCAGGATCGGGGCAGTTGGACATCCCTCAAGGGGTCCCAGATTGGAGAGGGTGCAGGCTGGGCTGAAGGACACCCCTCCTCCTCCCCCCACCCCCCCGTGCACGAATTTTGTGCACCGGGCCTCTAGTTATTGTATAATTTTATATTTCTTTTGGCCTCCCTGATTAGATGATTATTCTCCCAAGTAAGAGAGTTTTTACCACTAAAAGACTTGAAGAGGGGGAGAATAATTCATGGAAGCAGTTGCTACTGGGGGAAATAGAGACCCATGGTAGTGACTGTAGGCTAGAGTGGGGTCATCCAAAGGACCAGCAAACTGTCCCCATTTCAGTATCTGGAAACAGGCACCCTCTTTGGCTTTATTTTGTTAGTACCTTCTGTTTTTCTTTTTGCTAGAGAACCTCGGCTCCTCTGTGTAGGTGCTATCGTTTGCATTAGCCATCCGATTTAATGTTATTCTAAATGAAGTTTGTTAGTGATAGTGAGGCACTAGAAGAAATCCTTGCCTGATACAATACAGTGTTATCTGAACATCTGGGCCCCCCTCCCAACTCCCCCCGGTCCCTTTCCAAGCCTGTCTGTTTTTACCATTAATCCAGTCTCCTTGGCTCAAATAGCTAGAAAATAGGTAATGACAGTTATAACCCAAACCAAGCTGAAAAACTTAGAAAACACACAACTGTATAGGAACTCTGGTTTTCCTTGATTTGTTTTTGAAGTGTTTTCTAAAAGGGACCTCAATCTGTCATTGGAGATGCCCTTTCAGGGACTTGGGCCACCACAGCACAGCGTGGCACTTTTGGCGGATTGTGGCCGCTTACCTAAGTGGCTGGCTCCCCCTTATGGCCAAATGGCAATACAACACCCAATCAACCTCCCCAAGAGCCACCTAGTTCATTTACTTACATTCTCCCACCTGTAGCCAACCATTGTTAGCTTCAGTTAATTTGTCTCAGGAGCTCTGGACTTTATGCTCTGGGGTGTATCTGCCACCTTTAGGACACTGAAAAAGAAAGTCAGAGGATTAGCCTGAGCTTTGGAAAGCCTTCTCAGACTTTCGCTTTAAGAAATAGGTACTTGTGTCTCATCTTTTGGCCAATCACATTTTTTTTTTTTCAACATAAGCTGGTATCAATGTGATATAAATTTACTCAGCATCTAATATTGGTGGAATTCTAAATTAGTGATTGGGGCATGGTTTAAGCATGGAGAAGTTATAAAATATGAAGTAGGCAACATTAACCTAAATGTGATATTAATAAAAAATGGGCATTAAATATAATAAATATATAAACAGCCAATATAGAAAGTAATTACACTTGCTGTAATTACATTTGTCCGGTTGTCCTTGCTATCAAGGTTATTATGGGAAAAATTAGTTAAAACACAAACCTTTCACTCTAGGAGTTTTGCAGTGTGTGTGTGTGTGTGTGTGTGTGTGTGTGTGTGTGTATGTGTGTGTGTGTTGGTGGAAGGATCCTAGTGGGGAAGGGAGAGCATAATCACTATGCACACATTTATAACAAGAAGGAGAAAGAAAAAGCACCATAGTAACAGTACTATTCAAGCTCTGGGGATTCAGAGTAGAGAAATTTGAATGTCTAACTGGAGCAGGAAAAGTGTCAAGGAGGGACTTTGAGAGGGACCTCAAGTTCTGTGGGTTTTATTTCTCTGGAACCGTGACATATTTCAAAGCTAGTCCCAGACTATTCCAATAGTCCAGAAATAGAAGAAAATGGCCCAACCTTTGTTTCTGGGACCCAGAACTCTAAACTAATGCATAGGTTAGTATGATGCTATAGTCTAAATAGGTGCTGGAGGTGTTGATTTTTGCTCAACCAACACTGCATTTATGGTGTTGTTTCCAGAATTAAATGTTGTCTGAGTGCAAAACAGTTGACTTATATACACAATTTTGGGATATAGTCCATTTGCTTAATGTGAGTACTTGGAGTTTGAGTTTATGTCAACCATAAATCATTGGTATGTGTTCTTTTGAAATGCCCCCCTCCAAAACCTGGAAATAACACAAAAAGCAAATTATATGATACTAGAGGCCCGGTGCATGAAATTTGTGCACGGGGGTGTGTGCCCCTCAGCTCAGTCTGCACACTCTCCAATCTGGGACCCCTTGAGAAATGTACGACTGCCTTGATAGGATCAGGCCTAAATGGGCAGTTGGACATCCCTCTCAAAATCCAGGACTGCTGGCTCCCAACTGCTTGCCTGCCTGCCTTCCTGATTGCTCCTAACCGCTTCTGCCTACCAGCCTGATCACCCCCTAACCACTCCCCTGCCAGCCTGATTGCCCCTAACTGCCCTTCCCTAAAAGCCTGGTCACCTCTAACTGCCCTCCCCTGCAGGCCTGGTCCCCCCCAATTGCTCTCCCCTGCAGGCCTGGGTCCCCCCCAACTGCCCTTCCCTGCAGGCCCGGTCACCCCCAACTTCCCTCCTCTGCCAGCCAGGTCACCCCAAACTGCCCTCCCCTGCAGGCTTGAGTATCTCCAACTGCCCTCCCTTGCAGACCTGGTCCTTCCCAACTGCCCTCCCCTGCTGGCCATCTTGTCACGGCCATCTTGTGTCCCCATGGGGGCAGCCATCTTTGAGCACATGGGGGCAGCCATCTTGTGTGTTGGAGTGATGGTCAATTTGCATATTACTCTTTTATTAGATAGTATAGAGGCCTGGTGCACAGGTGGGGGCCAGCTGGTTTGCCCTGAATGGTGTCCTGGATCTGGGTGGAGGTTCCCTTGGGGCTTGGGGCGGCCTAGGCGAGGGGCCTGTGGTGGTTTGCAGGCAGGCCACACCTCCTGGTGACCCAAGCAGAGGCCCTGGTATCTGGTATTTATTTATCTTCTACAATTGAAACTTTGTAGCTTTGCCTCCTGCTCACTCCATGGCTGCAGCCATTTTTGTTGTGATTTATTTATCTTCTATAATTGAAACTTTGTAGCAGAGGCCAAGGCAGGCCAGGGCTGTAGGAGCTTGGCTTCTTCCATCACCACCAGGGGCAACTCAAGCCTCCTGCTCTCTTCAGCTCCGTGGCTGCTGCCATTTTTGTTGGGATTTATTTATCTTCTATAATTGAAACTTTGTAGCTTTGAGCGGAGGCCAGGGCAGGCCAGGGTAGGGTGGAAAGCTTGGCTTCCTCCATCACCGGGGGCAACCCAAGCCTCCTTCTCTCTCCAGCTCTGTGGCCGCCACCATATTTGTTGGTTTAATTTGCATACTTGCTCCTGATTGGTTGGTGGGTGTGGCTTGTGGGTGTAGTGGAGGTATGGTCAATTTGCATGTTTCTCTTTTATTGATAGGATATATATATCTCCAGGTTTTAGCTGTCACAAATAAAGCTGCTATGATTATTCATACTACAATTCATTTTGTTGGTTTCTCAATGCACCCCTTTTTAGTTTAATAAATTTTCTCTATTGCTTTTCTGTTTTTATTAAGTTGATTTCCATTATGAACTTTACTATTTCTTTTTTTTTCTCTGTTAAATTTGGGTTTAATCTGCTCTTTTCTTTGTAGTTTCTTTTAAAAAACAACAAGATATTTTTATTGATTTCAGAGAGGAAGGAAGATGGGGAGAGAGAGAGAGAAAGAGAGAGAGAACATCAATGGTGAGACAGAATCATTGATTGGCTGCCTCCTGCAAGCCCCCCACTGGGGATCGTGCCTGTGACCCAGGTATGTGCCCTTGACCAGAATTGAACCTGGGAACCCAGTTCACAGGCCGATGATCTATCCACTGAGCCAAACCAACTAGGGCTATAGTTTCTTAAAGTGAAAGCTTGGGTCATTAACTTGAGATCTTTCAGGTTTCTTTTAAGGTTGAAGCTGAGGTTGTTAGAGATTTTCTGTCTTTTCATATAGTGTTGTAAATTTCCCTTTAAATATTGTTTATCTACATACCCCACTCTTGGATATAGTGTGTAATTTTCATTCACTTTAAAATGCTTTCTAACTTCCTGTTTGATTTCTTCTTTCATCCAGGGGTTATTTAGAATGGTGTTATTTAGTATCTGAATATATGGGGACTTTTTCAGATACTGCTTTGATTTCTAATTTGATGACATTTTAGTAAGAGAACATACTTTATGTGACTTGAATCCTTTTATATTTGTTGAGTCATCTTTTATAAAGGTCCCAAATTTGGTCTATTTAAGAAAATGTTCTATGTGTATTTAAAGAGAATAGACATTATGCTTTGGGTATAGTGTTTTATAATATCAATTAGATCTAGTTGTTACTGTTTCCCAATTATTTGACATCTTCACTGATTTCTTTCTACTTATATCAATTATTGATATCTCTGACGTTAATAGTGAATTCCTTTATTTTTTTCTTGAAGTTCTATCAGTACTCATGTTAGAAGTCCATGTATTTTGAAATTCTGTTATTAGGTACATAAATGTTTATGATGTTAGTGTCATCTTGATAAATTGATCCTTTCATTGTTATAGAATTACCCTATTGTTCCTAATAATATTCCTTGAACTGAAACTCTTTTTTCTGCTACTAATAGAATCACTCCAGCTTTCTTTCAATTAGTTTTAACATGATATATCTTTTTTTTATCCTTTTCTCTTAACTTATTTGTGTCTTTTATTTAAAATGAGTGTCTTGTAGGCAGCATATATTAGATGTTGTTTGTTTTTTTAAATGCACTCTAACAAATTCTTTTTCATTTTTGCATGTTTAGACCATTTACATTTAACATGATTACCAATATTCTTGTGGTTAAATCTGCTACCATGCTGTTTGTTTACTATTTTTCCAGTCTATTCTTTGTTCCATATCCTCTTTTTCTTTCTTCTTCTTTTTTCTTCTTGACTGATTTTTAATGATTCCATTTTATCCCTTTCAATGACTCATCTGTTATAATGCTTATGTGTTTTGCTATTTTTGAGATTTCATTTTTTCATGTAGGATCAGGTTTCTAATAACATCTTTCTCTTTGAAGAATTTCACTTACCATATCTTGTAGTACAGTTCTATTGTTGATGGATTCTTTCAATTTTTATGTCAGAAATAAAGCCTTTAAGTCCCCCTTAATTTTGAAATATACATTTTTCTGATTATAGAATTCTAGGTTGATAATTTCTTCCCCCACCCCAATGCTTTAAAGATGTTGCTCTGCTGTCTTCAGGCTTGCATTGTTTCTGACAAGAAATCTGCTTCCATTCTTATCTTATTCCTCTGTCATGTTTGTTTTTTTATAGGCTTTTCCCTTTTAAGGGTTTTCTCTTTTTATTTGTTTTAAGCAATTCAATTATGGTGTATATTGGTGTAGTTTCCTTTATGTTTCTTGTGCTTGGAGTTAATTAAGATTCTTGCATCTGTTAAGTTTCAGTTTTTATAAACTTTGGAATTTTTTTTGGCCATCATTTATTCAAAAATTTTCTTCTATACCTTTTTCTTGGAATTCTAATTGCATATACTTTAAGCCATTGGTAGTTGTCCCACAGTTTATTTTAGTTTTTCCCCCATGTTTCAGTGTGGTTAGTTTCTGTTGCTGCATCTTCAAGTTCATTAAACTCTTTTTCTTTAGTGTTTAATCTGCTGTTAATCTCATTCAGTATATTTTTCATCTTAGACATTGTAGTTTTTATATATAGAAGTCTAAATTGGGTCTTTTAATATTTTCCATTTCCTTAATGTGATCAATGTTCTTAAGTTTCTAGAACATATATAATAATTTATAGTTGCTCTTTTAATATTCTTGTCTGTAATTCTAAAATTTATATTAGTTTAAATATTTGATTTTTTTTCTGCTCATTATATGTTATGTTTTCCTGCTTTGTTGCATGCCTGGTAATTTTTGATTAGATGTCAGCCATTATATATTTTATCTTATTGGGCCCTAGATATATATATTTTTAAAATATATTTTATTGATTTTTTACAGGGAGGAAGGGAGAGGGATAGAGAGTTAGAAACATCAATGAGAGAGAAACATCCATCAGCTGCCTCCTGCACACCCCTTGCTGAGGATGTGCCCACAACCAAGGTACATGTCCTTGATCGGAATTGAATCTGGGACTCTTCAGTTCACAGGCCGACGCTCTATCCACTGAGCCAAACTGGTTAGGGTGGGCCCTAGATATTTTTTGTGTTCCTGTAAATATTCTTAAACTTTGTTTGGGGAGACAGTTAAATTGCTTGAAAAGAGTTTGATTCTTTTAGATCTTGTTTTTAAGTTTTGTTAATTAGGATTAAAGGATTATTTTGTCTAATTCTACTAAGTCAACACATTTCAGTTAACTTTACCAAAAATCCCTGTGCATTCTCTTTTCCCTCTCTTCTTTTTCTACTTTCTTCTTCTTGCAATTAATTTGTTAAAGAAATTGAGTAACTTGTTTAAAGAGGTTTTCATAGTCTATATTTTGCTGATTGCATTTTCATAGACTAATTTAATATATTCTTTTCTTTATTTCCCATACATTAGTAATTACATATAGAGACTTGATCAGGTTCAGGCTTGATGTTTTGGCTAGATTAGTTCATATATAGTGTTGTGTACTTTCATTAAGAGGCACATAAAACTGGCATCCATTTTTATCACTTTTGCTGTCATTGGTAATTATTGTATAGATCTATTCATAAGGCATTGCAAAATGATATTTAAAAATTCTATTATGCTTTATTTATTAGCATGGATGTTCTATAAACAGAATATACCCAGTACTATTTGACTGTCCTGAGGAACTTACCATGTAAGAAAGGCAGAAAAATACTTAATTATTTTTCTTTATTTACCAGATTTCAATATAAGGAATTAATTTTCTAGCATTCTTCCAAGCTTGTCAATGTGTTGTTACTTTCTCTTCATTTCATTATTAACTCATGGACTTAAATTATTATTTTTTTTATTTTTGAGAAGCCTTTCTAATTTCTATAAGCAGCCTGCCTTTTGAGTTTCTTTGCAAATCTACTAAGACTGGAATCTTCTTTAACTACTCTTAAGACATAGTACCAAAAAAAGAAAGAAAGATATGGTACCATAGCCTGGCCGGTGTTGCTCAGTGGTTGAGTGTCACCCTCTGAACCAGGAGGTCATGGTTCGATTCCTGGTCAGGGCACATGCCCGGGTTGCAGGCTCGAGCCCCAGTGTGGAGCATGCAGGAAGCAGTTGATCAATGATTCTCTCTCATCATTGATATTTCTATCTCTCTCTCCCTCTCCCTTTCTCTCTGAACTCAGTAAAAAAATATATTTTTTAAAAGATATAACACCTTGATAATTATCCTGAGATGCCCCAAGGTCTGAAATCTCCATTGTATTTGAATGTCATCTCAATGTTTCTGATAACATTCTGAAGATTTTGTAGCACCTATTAAAAAGTTATATTTTTACTTAATCTGATTTGGATAATTAGATAGTATGATTATTAAAAGAAAATAAATTATGGGTAACATAAAGTACCTTTATTTTTATAACCTTTGCTAGCCATGGTATTTGGCTAAATGGTATTTGGGAAGTAGACATACGCTTATGTAAGAAGACATTTTAAAGGTTTTTATAGAACTGAAATACTCTGACTTGAAATGGAATTTAATAGTTGCTTAATTGAACTCACAAAATAATTTGCCTAATTGCTAATAATCAAAGTTGAAACTGAAAAAAAAATTCCATTAGTTTTCAAGATTTTATCATCTACTTTAATTAGCATTTTGAGAGCCTGAATAGTAATTGGTAATTAGAGAGAGGCACGTCTTTATATTGTGTGTAACTTAAAGTCTGATAAGTCTTAGCAAATTGAATATTTGTATCTCCATTTTTTGGAGTGTGTTTGATAAGTAATTTTTATCATTAATTGCAAGTAACTTATCAACTTGTGAAGCATTACTAATTATTTATCCTTGTAATTTCAAATATTTTAAAATTGCAATTGGTTGATCTGATAAAGCTAGATGTAGGAAGTGAGACCAACCCTGTTTTATTCTTTCATTAATTGCAAAGTCCAAATCTTGTCTTCAAGGATAGCAATAATCTCATCTTGTGGTTGTTGGAAGAAATAAATGAGATAATATATCAAAGTGCCTAGCATTTAATAGTTCTGTAAAATTGTTAGTGTCTTTCCTTACTGCTTTCCATACACAGAACACTAATTTTCTTCTAATTACATTTTCTCAACAATATCCAAAAGAGTAATTCTCCTAAACCCATGGTGGGCAAACTGTGGCTCGCGAGCCACATGCGGCTCTTTGGCTCCTTGAGTGTGGCTCTTCCACAAAATACCACGGCCTGGGCAAGTCTATTTTAAAGAAGTGGCATTAGAAGAAGTTTAAGTTTAAAAAATTTGGCTCTCAAAAGACATTTCAATCTTTGTACTGTTGATATTTGGCTCTGTTGACTAATGAGTTTGCCGACCACTGTCTTAAACAATCAATACCTTTCTAGTATCTACTGTTAGTGTTTACTTGCATTATGTGTGAACTTTGATTTCAAGATAAATAGATCAAGTAATTGGTTTTAACCTTGGTTAAATATATTTTCTTTTTCTCTTTTGGTACTCATCTATATTTTATTTTTACCTTTTTTATTGTTGACACTATCACAGATGTCCTCCACTTCTACCTCCACCCCTTTGCCTACTTCCACCCAGCCCCTATCACACACACACACTGTTGTCTGTTACCTTGAACTATGCATATATGTTCTTTGACTAATCTCTTCATCTTCTTTTATCCAGTCCCTCCCACCCTGCTCTCCTCTGACATCTCTTAGTTTGTTCCATGTAGCCATGCCTCTGGTTCTATTTTGTTCATCAGTTCATTTTGCTCATTAGATTTCATATATTAGTGAGATCATATGGTATCTGTCTTTCTCTGTGGCTTATCTCACTTAGCATAAGAATCTCTAGGTCCTTACATACTGTCATGAAGGATGAGATTCTTCTTTTTTACAGAGTCTAAGGTAACTATAGGTGAGTGAAATTATAAACACTAATTTATATCAGATGATTCTGTTAGTCACATAGCATATAGAAATAGGACATTGTTTTGTAACTCTCCTGATATATATTTACACAGGTATTGGATATTTGTCTTGCTTTTTAAAAAGTAAATGTCTGATTGTGAACTTGCTTTTGAAGAGAGACATGGCTAAAAGTTTAGTACTCTTTTCATGCAACCTATTTGGTTGCAAATATAGGTAAGCTTTCTTCCAATAATGTTAATTTAAATTTTTTCTTTTTAAGTTTCCTATAAACCTGTCTGGTATCAGTCATTTTGTGTTGATGTCCTAATGCTCAACTTTTGCCAAAATGATAGAACATTTTAAAAAATATATTTTCAAGATGGGCTATACTTATATACTGTCCTCAATTGTTATTTTAATGAACCTCAGAAAATATTTGTGATGTCACATAAAAAACTTCAAAAAGTTAGTTAATAAGATTTGGTGAAAAACCTATATGCTGTCATACAATAAAATAAAATTAGTTTAATCTTTAATCTAATCCCTTATCATTGACATTCTGGGGGAAAGAAAATTTCAGGAAACCTAGGCCATGGCCAAAGTAGGAACTGCCTTAACCATTAGGGTTAACTAAAATAAATAAATAAATAAATAAATCCCTAAACAAACAAAAGGAAACAAAAAAGGTTGGTTATAATCTGGGGAAGTAAATAAAATATATAAGATCTTACATATGGTTTTACACTCTTTGAATGGTTGGGAGAATATGGCATCCTATCTAATAAAAGAATAATATGCAAATTGACCATACCTCTGCCACACCCACAAGCCATGCCCACCAGCCAATCAGGAGTGAGTATGCAAATTAACCCAACCAAGATGGCTGGGGCCTCAGAGCTGCAGCAAGCAGGAGGCTTGGGTTTCCCTGGCAATGGAGGAAGCCAAGCTTCCCTGCCGCCCTGGCCAGCCCAGGTCTACACTCAAGGCTACAAAGTTTCAATTATAGAAGATAAATAAATCCCAACAAAAATGGTGGCAGCCACGGAGCTGGAGAGAGCAGGAGGCTTGAGTTGCCCCCAGTGATGGAGGAAGCCAAGCTCCTGCAGCCCTGGCCTGCCTTGGCCTCTGCTACAAAGTTTCAATTGTAGAAGTTAAATAAACCCCAGATACCAGGGCCTCTGCTTGGGTCACCGGGGGTTGTGGTCAGCCTGCAAACCACCACAGGCCCCTCGCCCAGGCCTCCCAGACCCCAAAGGAACCCTCACCCTGATCCAGGACACCCTCAGGGCAAACCAGCTGGCCCCCACCAGTGTACCAGGCCTCTATCCTATCTAATAAAAGAGTAATATGCAAACTGACCGTCACTCCAACACACAAAATGGCCACGACAAGATGGCCAGCAGGGGAGGGCAATTGGGAGGGACCAAGCCTTCAGGGATGGCAGTTAGGGGCAATCAGGCTGGCAGGGGAGCAGTTAGGCATCAATGAGGCTGGCAGGGGAGTGGTTAGGGGGTGATCAGGCTGGCAGGCAGAAGTGGTTAGGGGCAATCAGGAAGGCAAGCAGGCAAGCAGTTGGGAGCCAGCAGTCCTGGATTGTGAGAGGGATGTCTGACTACCCATTTAGGCCTGATCCAGGTCCTAAACGGGCAGTCAGACATCCCTCGAGGGGTCCCAGATTGGAGAGGGTGCAGGCTGGGTTGAGGGACCCACCTCCCCGTGCACGAATTTTGTGTACCAGACCTCTAGTATACCTATAATAGGAGATAATATAATAAACTCTTTTTGTAGAAAGGATTGGAGGTTGCTCTTTGTGAGAACACAGTGTGAGCACTTATTTCTCTGAGAGATTATACATGTGTAGCTGTCCACTCACTGATACATATATTTCATTTTCTCAGAATTTTCAGTGGGGAGGGATTTTTTAATTTTTGCTTTAACTACCATACAATACACATTTATATGATTTTTCAAACACATGAGGACACTGTGGACCCCAATTAAGGACTGTATTACTTGTTCATCCAATTGTTTCAAACAAAGCTCTAATGCTCACAAGTGCCTAAGACATGCTTCAAACTTACTAAACCAGTGTCCCAAAGCAGTAAGCTGATGCTTGCATTTCATTCATTGATTCATTTAGTAAACAAAAATTTGTTGCATGTTAGTATTTGCGGAACACTATTCCAGATGCCGGGGATTTAACAAAAATTGGCAGGTGTCTGTCCTCGTAGAGCTCCTTAAAAATGCTTTCAGCTGGTTTTAGCTCATCTCAGTTTGTGACAGGTGCTGTGGAGGGAGCACACAGGAGGAGGTGCTGCAGCAGGGCTAATGGATATCAAGCCATGGATAATCGAGTCCGGGGATTTCAGCTCAGACCTCAAAGGTGTTTAGATCACTTCTGCTCTCTCCAGCGTCGGAACATCATGCTTCCTGTGCCTACTCGTCCCTTATCCCTGCTCCTTCCATTCCATCTTATCTTGCAAGATGCAACTCACTTGTTTTTTCTTCTAGAAGCCTTCTGGGATTCCACAGTCAGATTGTGTCTTTTCTGTCTCCCAGAGCAGTTGTATTTTAAAAACCACAGTATTTATCACATAGTATTGTAATTTTGTATCACTGTCTGTCTGAATAGATGAACCATCACTTGAACCCCAAGGCAATTTCCATCTTGTAGGGTAATTTTATAAATCAACACTATGTGGGCGGAGATGCTACTGTATGCCTAGCATATGGTTAGTGTGCAATACAAATGTACTGACTTAATGAATGGTTAGGCCTTGTGTTTGTTATTCTATGACTATCTCACACCTTTCTTTGATCTGGTCCCTAGTTATTCTAGCCTTACTAATAATTTACCTTTAGTCTAGATCATATCTGCTTTGGTTGAGTTTGTTAAATCATTCAGCCATTTTTACAATAAAACTGCTTACCCTTTGTTGCACACTCTGTTTCCGGCAAATGCAACTATACACTAAAATATAAGATAAAAGAAACAATTTGTTTATAACATCCTCCTTTTAAGCAAAACAATTGAAATCATGACAATAAAATCTGGCTGCCCTACTGTGTCTGTGGACATATTTACAACAGTCAGGAAAATTAGAACTTTCTGGGTCAGAACTGTTTAAAAAAATTAATTGTTCTTTTTATTGAATTTATTGGGATGACATTAGTTAATACAATTATATAGGTTTCAGGTTTGCAATTCTAAAATACATCATCTGTATATTGCATTGTGTGTTCACCACCTCAAGTCAAGTCTTCTTTCATCACCACTTATTCCCTTTTTACCTTATTCTACCTCCTCTCACCCCCAACCCTCTTCCCTCTGGTAATCACCATACTGCTGTCTGAGTCTATTAGTTTATTTATTTTTTGCTTAATACCTTCACCTTTTTCACTCTGCAACCCACTCCCCTCTGACAGCTGTCAGTCTCTTCTCTATCTATGAGTCTGTTCTATTTTGTTTGTTAGTTTAACTTTTTTCATTAGATTCCACATACAAGTGAAATCATATGGTACTTGTCTTTCTCTAACTGACTTATTTCACTTAGCATAATGCTGGGTCAGATCTTTACTAGGGGTTATTTATAATAAACGGAGCTTAAGGCACCAGAAACATCCCATAAACCAATATAGCTCTAGTGGCAACCCTGGCACTATTAAGTGTGATTGATTGATTGATTGATTGATTTCCAAACCTTGTTTTACTCATTTTTTACTCTCTTGTTCTACTTAGGGTAGCATATGCCTTAGATGGAGTGAGGTCAAAAGCCTCTTTGTACCTCCCACCCTGCTGTGGGATGCACTGCAGATCAAAGTTTTCTGGGCAAAGAATATAGTCACAGGAATGCCTTAATAATATTTAACTTCCGTAATGTCCAGGATTCGGTAAGCTTTTTTGCTCTCCCTCTTTCAGTGTTAAATCTTCAAATCCTAACATATGTGAATTTGATATTTAGCTGTGTAATTTGTATCTTCTGTGCTTTGTGCTAATCCTTGTAAGAACTTTGATATAGTGCCTTGGAATGAGGCAAGTATTACTTCTCTTTTTTATTGAGTTTCCTTTTTTTTATTTTTTCTAATTGCAAGATTTGGGCTAACTACTTTTATGTTAGACTAGTGGCCCGGTGCACAAAATTCGTGCATGCGGGGGGGGGGCGGTCCCTCAGCCCGGCCTGCACCCTCTCCAATCTGGGACCCCTCAGACATCCCTCTTGCAAACGGGAATGCTGGCTCCTAACTGCTCACCTGCCTGCCTGCCTGATTGCCTCTAACCGCTCTGCCTGCTGGCTTGATCACCCCTAATTACCCCCTCCCAGCCAGATCTCCCCCAACTGCCCCCCCACTTGCCTGATAGCCCCCAACTGTCCCCCTCTGCCAGCCTGCTCACCCCCAACTGCCCCACCCACTGGCCTGATTGCCCCCAAATGAGCCCCCCTGCTGGCCTGCTTGCCCCCAACTGCCCCCCACTGCCAGTCTGCTCGCCCTTAACTGTCCCCCTTGCCAGCCTGCTTGCCTCCAACTGCACCCCCTGCTGGCCTGATAGCCCCCACTAGCCCTCCCTGTTGGCCTGCTCGCCCCCAACTGACCCCTTCCCCTGCCAGCCTATCACCCCCAACTGCTCTCCCCTCCTGGCCTGATCGCCCTTAACTTGCTCTGTCTCAGCCCTGCCACCATGGCTTTGTTCAGAAGGATGTCTGGAAGGTCTCCTGGTCTAATTAGTGTATTACCCTTGTATTAGTATAGTTAATTTTAGGCTAGAAGGACTTGTATCTGATCAAACTATTCATTTATAAGATAATGGGCAGACTTCTTTAAATTATCTCCAGACCTACTAATGTGGCTGAAACTAGGCTTGCTATTTCTAGAATTTTCTTTTGTAGTTCCAATCTGAAAAACAAATGAACAAAGAAAACAAAACACATATACACATACACACACACACACACACTACACACAGGGTTTCTTCTCTTATTTATTATCATGTTGTCCATTTTCAGGTTGAAATCTTTCTCTTTCTGCCAATCAGCTTCGTCTCTTAAAGCCATTTCTGACATTTCCCCTTGTGTTATATGAAGCAGAGATCTTTGAGCTAATTTCCCTTTGAAACTGGATTTTGAAAGTTTTCAACAAGAGATTGGCTTAGTTGAAATATTTTTCCAAGTTATGCTGTTTATTTTTTCAGTTTAATATAGTGTTTTTAATTAAAGACTCTGGAGTCAGAATATTTGGATTCAGATCTCAGCTCTTTCCCTTATTATGCATGAACATAGGCAGAATACTAACTTCCATGCTTCAGTTTTCCAATCCGTAAAATGAGGATAGTAATAGTACCTACCTCATAGGGTTGTTGTGAGGACTGAAATAATTCATAAACTAAAGCCTTCAGATTAGTGCCTGACATATAACACTAACATATTACATGTTGACTATTTTTACCTAACCATCTTCTCAGTATTTCTGTCTTCACTTGAAGCGGAATTGGATAAAGATGAGAGCTCCTGAAACTGCTGAATTTTTACCTCCTAACAGTAAACTTTTGCTTTGTTAGTTTTTCTACCTACAACTACTTTGTCTACTAACACTATTTTGCTCATCATTATGTCTTTAGTACCTAGCAGGTGGCCCAACGAATAGTAGGCACTTTAGGAATGTTTAATGAATGAGTGAATTCTTTCTGACTGTTTTCTCTGACATTGACTACCGCTGTCCTGGATCTGTCCTGCCTTGCCTTGGCCTCACAGGATTGGTTTGAGCTGAAATATCCTCTTCTTAATTCAGGACTCTTATCACAGGGACGTCCAATCCTGTGCTTGTGAAGCCCATAAACTGCATCTTAACCAGAACATTCATGCCTGCAGTTCTTCTGTGCCTCACCATCAAAGCCCTTCCCCCTAAGCAAGGTCTGACTGGAAGGTAGAGTCCCCATCTGTGCAGAGTCATGACACCATCATCACTTTTAAGCCCCGAAACAGCATTCAGGATATAACTGTCAAATCATCTCAGTTATTTTCTCTTGATAGGAAAGGAGCCTGAATGATGCCTCTTCTTTCCACTTCTCCTCTTTCTCTTTGTATTTTGGCCCTTTGTATTTTGGTCAACCAACGGGACCTGTTGGTTGACATTGGCCATGTTTCATTTGTTGTAATAGGTGTTGTCATTTAGCTGCTTCCACTTCATGAGTTTTAATTAAGTGTTATCTTTATTGATGTCCCTGACACTATGTTACCACTACTCTTGTGATACCTTGGGTGAGTGACTTATACATCTGGAGCTTGGTTTCCTTTTCTATAAATTGAGAACACTTGGCCTTGTAATCTCCTTGGTCTATTCTAGAGCTAAGGTTTTATGAGCAAAAACTAAATTGGTAAATTAGATATCTTCACCTTCTTCTTTCCCTTTCTCTAATTAACTCTATGGAAATTTGTGGGAGAATAGAAGATGATATTAATTCCTTCCTACTTATCTCACCTAGGCAATCCTGTGCTCAGATAGGATTTGAAAATTCACCTCCTCAAGGGAGACTGGCAGTCTTTACCAGCCAGGTTATAAATCATCAGCCTCCACCTTCTCTTAATTCAGAAATTAATATATGTAATGTGCATAACAGCCATGGTAATTTTTCAAAAAGTAAAACTTTTTTTGTTTTTCCCACATCTCTCATGCTGCCCACATCTCTCTTGTTTAATTGCTCCAGCCAAGCTTTTTTTCTTTCAGTTTCTAGGAAGCACTTAGTTTTTCCTGTCTCAGAGCCTTTGCACAACTTTCCCTCTGCCTGAATAATGTCTTCTGTGCATCTTCCCCAACCACTTCCATCTTTTTCTAGCTCCAAAAATAACTGGTTCCTTTTCATTTTTCAGATCTTAATTTAAATGTCATTCTTCAAAAGAGCCCTCCTTGCCAAAACTGGTTTGGCTCAGTGGATAGAGCGTCGGCCTGTGGACTGAGGGGTCCCAGGTTTGATTCTGGTCAAGGGCATGTACCTGGGTTGTGGGCACATCCCTGGTGGGGGGCGTGCAGGAGGCAGCTGATCGATGTTTCTCTCTCATCGATGTTTCTGACTCTCTATCTCTCTCTCTCTTCCTCTCTGTAAGAAATCAATAAAATATATTTTAAAAATAAAGAGCCCTCCTTGACCAATTGAAAGTATGTCATTCCTATAAATCCCTATCACAGAGTCTCGTGCATTACAAACACAGCTTTCACTGTAATTTGTAAACTTTAGTTTTTGTTTCTTTTCTTATATATCATCTGCATCCACCATGAAACTGTATGCTCTGTGAGGAAAGAGACCATGTATTATTTATTGCCAGTGCACATCCATGCCCAGAACATAATACCTACTCAATAAGTGTTTTCTGAATAAATGAAAGTACTATTAGTGCCTCTTCAACAATATTATCTGTATTTACTCTTGATTTCTTAGATTTCCTGTGCTTCATCAGCTAGAGAGATGAAATCCATTACCAGGATGAAAAGAACATTTTATGGGGTAGGTATTCCAAATTCTTGCTTTTGAATACTGTGTTTTTTAAATCAACAAGATTTCTGCTTTTATATCTCTACTTTATCTGCAGATTGGAAAGAGAGGAATCTACAAAGCCATCAATGAATTGGATATTCTTCTTTCCTGGATTAAACAATTCCTGGAAAATATTAAATAATGCAAGAAATCAATTGATTTGATTATTTTGAAATAGAATGAAAACCACCAGGAATAAATTTAAAACAGTGTATTCCTTTTTTAAATTCTGTACATAGTACTGACAGCAAGTTAGATTCAGAATGGACTGGAGCAAGCATGTCAAACTTGCAGCCCTCGGGCCACAACAAATACTCATTAGCGATGACTCATTTATTCCAGCCCTTTGTATTCAGCATGTCTCTATCGAAATAAACCTATGTTTCTATGAAAATTGAAGCTCTTGTTTTTTTTTGCGGCCCACATGAACTTAAACCTTGTTTATTTGTCCCGTGTTAGCCTTTGAGTTTGACATGCTTGGACTAGAGAAATTTAACAAAATAAAGTTTTGTAGTGCTTTCATTGTGAACATGTTTTGTTACTGCCAAACACATTGAATACATTTAATTGAAAGGTATAGAACCAAAATTAACTCATGTAATATTTGTGGAGAGAAAACGGCAGATTTCTAGGAAATACTATAATGTTATTGGGACTGAAATAAATGCTATATATGTGATTATTGTCCACTTAACAGTTTGATGATTCCTAATTATGCCGAGTGTGAACTTAGCTCCTAATAGATTTTGAATTTAATTAAATAAAACTGTTTCTTTCTCTTAAATGTCCTTTTTATGATAGCATGCTAGAATTTCACTGAGTACAATGGGTAACAACCAGATCAGATAAAAAGAAAACCACCCAAGTCAGCAACTTGCTTGGAATAGTTTACTAGTTGCCTTTGACAGACAACTTATGCTACAAAGACCACAGAGGATGCCAGAGTTTGATAATGCTCCGTACGATTCAAAAAGTTGATAGAGGCCAAATGAAAGTCTGAGTACAGCTTAGATACCACCACAGCAAACTTCTCATACTGTCTAAAGACTGTATTTGCATAGCTAGACCTTCAGTTAAATGAGTAATATGGACTGACCATTGTTTTGCATTAAACAGACTCAGCTTCATAGCTGTTGGCTTGCTAAGCATGGCAGTTTCAGACAGCACTCTGTGTGACAGCCAGGTCGCACCCACAAAGCTCTCATTGTGCCCCTGCTGCTGCACTCAGATACCTTGCGATTTGGTGTTGTGTGACATCAATAGTCTGGGCTTCCACAAGCTTTTGTGGATTTTGTCCTTGGCACCTCTTCTCTTCATTGCTTACACACCATCCAGTTCTTCTTTTCAATCTTATAGCTATTATTCTATTCACGAGGGCCTACCCTCTCTTGGTTGGTTTCAGATTCCAAAATTGCCTCTTTGTCTCTACTCTTCTTCCTTCCTGCCTCCCCCATCAACACCTTATCTCTATCTGGGGCCTCATTATTAGGCAAAACCACAGGAAAGAAAAGGTGTGGTGAGCAGAGGGAGTTGGTGAGGACTCTCCATCTCATGCTGTTGATGTAGGGGTTCCCAGTGTAGGCTCCCAGGCCATCAGTAATGGGGCAGCATTCGTTCCTCACAAACATTTGGAAGAAGGAATCAGGAGTCTATCTTCTGGCTTTGCCATGGGTCTGAGAAGTGCACCCACAGCCTCTCACTGCCTCACTTTTAGGACACTCAGTGTTTCTGGGAACAGGCACCCCACACAGCTGAGGTTGTGCTGCACTTCCACAGAACCTAGTGTCTCCAGTCTTGTTACAAACCATTCATAAACTCCCTTATTACTTAGGGACTCTAGTTATAAGAGGGACTGAGAAATATTTATTTGCTGGTCAGCAAATTTCAGATCCTAAGGATAAAATTTCATCTGTGTTTTCCAATATACTTGGATGATTGAATTCAATGTTTTTGTTTGTTTAATTGTTTCTCATATTTTTAGGTTTGCCCAGAATAATCAGTAGGCTTCTAAACTCAGTCAGAAGCACTATAGAAATTTAAAAATCATCACCGAGTAAAACCTAATATCCATGTGCTGGTGACTATTCACAAATAAACTTTTTCAAATATCAAGGAAAAAAGCATAGTTTTAGCATGTTTGAGCTGAATCTGCTCTTACCACAGGGTAGAGCGTTAGTGGTCTGAATCCCATTGAGTAGCCTGGAGTGGTAGAAAGAGCCCTCAGTGAAGTCAAGGGACCTGGCTTGTCCCAACTTCTTTGAGGTCTTTGCTTACATCATCAGAGGGCAACTCATACAAAATATGGATTCCCCTCTCAGCTCATCATCTCTCACCACTTTTCTCTAAACCACCTCTCTCCTGCTGGCATGCTTGTATTGACTTGTTTATTGACTGTCTCCACCATATCAGAATATAGGCTCTGTGTGGCAGGACTTCCGTCTGTTTTGTTTCCAGTAGGGTCCCCAGAACACAGAACAGGACCTGTACATAGGGCACTATGTAAGTATGTAGTGAGTGTATGAACCCATAGAATAATGGATTGAGCCCAGCTGGCGTGGCTCAGTGGTTGAGTGTCCACCTGTGAACCAGGAGTTCATGGTTCGATTCCCGGTCAGGGCACATAACCAAGTTGCCTGATTCCCCAGGGTAGGGAATGTAGGAAGCAGTGAATCAATGATTCTCTCTCATCATTGATGTTTCTATCTCTCCCTCCCTCCTCCTTCCTCTCTGAAATAAATAAAAATATTTAAAAAAGAAGAATGGATTGAGGCCTTGGCCCTGCTGCTCTTAGAATGGGTGGTCAATGTCAAGTTACTTTACCTCTGGGCTGGTCCTGATTGAATTAGCTACCACAGGTGATCTACACAGATGCCTGCACAATGAGGAAAGGTGGTCTTCTGTATTTCAGCTACTCTGCCCTCTCAGGGTCTCACACCCGCTCCTCTTTTCCCACCACCTGCCTCCAACTCCATCCCCAAGCCCTGCTTTGCCTGGCTAAATTTTCCTAGTCCTTTAAGATTTCATTGAAACATCCTGCTATTAATAGCTTCATACATGTTTTATTTCTTCACAGTACCTATCATAATGATCATTACTTTACTGGGTATATATTTAATGTCTGTTTCTCTCACTAGACTGTCCCTCTCTGATTCACTGCAGTTCTGCCAAGACCCTTATAATTAGTAAATGTCCAATAAATATTTATTGAATGAATGAGTAAATAAAATAGTAAATTGAATTGGATAGCCTCCAAGTTTCCTCCAGCTGTGGTATTCTCTGCTGCTATGATTTCACCTTGAGAAATGTAAAATAATAATGTTTCCCACCGTGAGTCCTCTAAGACCACCTATATCATTATTTGCATAACAAGAATTCAAATCAACACATTTTAAAAAACTTGTCCCAAATAAAAAGTAACTGTAAATAACTATACAATTCTTAAAATACGTTACTAAACTTAAAGAAATACATTGTTAACTAAAACATGTTCATTTGTGTACCATGTAGAATCATCTTACACACCCCAGATGGAATGTATCTCATACATTGGGAAACACTGCATTATAATGAATTTCCACTGCCTCATTCTGGTCCAACAGAGAAATAGTTGGAAATTAAAACTTGATGATTTTAACTTACCCACAGATACCAGTTTAGAAAAAGTCAAGCCACGATGTTTAGGTTTCAAACTGGTTTCAGAGCCTCTGTCATTGTTTCCAGAGACGGAGGTACAAAAGCACGCTCACCCAGTCAGTCATTCCATGGTGTGATGACGGTGGCTCTCAATAGAGGATGGCGGGATGGCAGAACAGCCCTCAGCCTCCCCCAATCAGCCCTCTGCGAGAGCAGTCTCTTCCCAGGTAGTGTGGTCAATGCAGCTCCCCAGGGAGGGACGCAATAGGAGTCACTGTCTTTCCTGTTAGCAAGGCTGCTGGAGTGGCCAGATGTACATGTATTAGTAGGAACAAAAAGTGAAAGCTCAGTCAGGCTGAACAGGAGTAGCAGAAAGCACATGCAGAACTGTGCTGTGAATCATACGATTCGCATACGATTTATTCTTGTAAGAGTGGAGTCCTTCACTAGGACTGTGAGTTATTAACTAAAATGAAAACCCATCAATTCTATTGATTGCTTTTTATCTCTTAGTCTCAAACCAAAATATTAAGTTCCTCTGGTGATTTTTATAAAAGTCAGAATAGTGATTACTTTTGGGAAAAAGGATAGGCTTGTGAATAGAAAGGGACTCCTGGAGACTTCCAGGGTAGGTGTCCATGGTTTCTTCACCTGAATGATGGTTACAAGCCTATTCACCTTATATTATTAAGCTGTGCATTTGTTTTGTGGGGTTTCTGTTTTATGTTTTACAATAAAACTCTGAAAATCTGAAGCAAAAACAAAACACAATTCTATAAACAGTTACTGAATACTTACAATCTGCTGGTCATGGCTGACGTAATAATGATAAATAATGCTCATAGTTTCTAACAGTTTAGGACTTAGGAAGGTAGATAGGAAGATAATCACATTATGAAATGCAGGCAATAATGGGGACATATAGGAAGTGCGGTGGGCAGGGAGGACAAGACACACTGCTCTGAGGAGGAAAAGTTTGAGGTAATTTAGCCTTTAAGACTCAACTCAGGTGTGGCCTTTTCCAGAAAGCTTTCCTTGATGCCCTCCCCGCAGCCCTCACTCCCAGGCTGGTTTGATGCCCCTTGCAGAGCATATTTTTAGAACAGACTTTATCATAGTGCTTTGTAATTTTCTGTTTGCTCTCCTGAATGAGACTGGGTGCTATTCAGGGTTGATCCCTTGGTCCTTAGCATGGTGCTTGTCACATTTCAGGAATTCAGGAAACATTTTTGAAATGAAACAATGGAAGAAAATGATGACATTGAAACTGGAAAAAGAAAAATGGACTTGGGAAATGTTTAGGAGGTAAGGGTGATAGAACTTGGTGACCAACTGGTTGAAGGGGGATTGGTGCTGAGGACATAGTCTAGCATGACCCTGGGGTTTTACAATTTCTACTGATTTATAGTAAACTAGTGGCCCAGTGCATGAAATTCATGCATGGGGAGGGGTGTCCCTCAGTCCGGCCTGCACCCTCTCAAATCTGGGACCCCTTGGGGGATGTCCGATAGGGATTGGGCCTAAACTGGCAGTCGGACATCTCTCTCACAATCCAGGACTGCTGGCTCCTAACCGCTCACCTGCCTATCTGCCTGATCGCCCCTAACCACTCTGCCTGATGGCCTACTTGCCCCCAACTGCCCCCTGCTGCTGGCCTGCTCTCCCCCAACTGGCTCCCCACCAGCCTGATCACCCCTAACTGACCTCCCTTCCTGGCTTGATCATCCTTAACTGCCTCTGCCTCAGCCTCGCCACCATGGCTTTGTCTGGAAGGATGTCTGGAAGGTCTCCTGGAAGGTCTCCTGGTCTAATTAGCATATTATCCTTTTATTAGTATAGATGAGCACTCAGAAAAAATTGTTGTAATGACATTCTAGCATTTCCTTTTGGTGAGACACACAAATGCTTTGACATTTGGATTTCATAGGAGCATACTAGTAGACTCATAATTTGAAAGGAATATCGGTAATTAGGTCACATTGTCCAACTTTACATCTTATACCAGAATCTTCTTAATACACTGCTCCCATCTGGTATATACTTGACCACTTACAATTAAAAAAGACTAAACACCTCCTAGAAGATCCCTCTCTAACTTTAAATAATCTTTTCTATTGGTCTGAAATCTAACCTCTTGAAACTTACCATATATTTTTCCTAGTTTCAAAACATGGGGTGTAGAGTAATTTTGACCCATCTTCCACAGGATGGGTGAACTAGTCAGGAAGTATGTTGAGGAAGAAGAGGCTTGGTTCATCCCTTATAAAGGTTCAAAGTGCTGTCTGATGTGGCTCAGTTGGTTGAACAATGTCCCATGCACCGAGAGGTCGCAGGTTCAATTGCTGGTCAGGACAGGTGCCTGGGTTGCAGGCTCAATCTCCAATAGAGAGTGCAGGAGGCAGCTGATGGATGATTCTCTCTCATCTACTGTATGTTTCTCTTTCTCTTTTTCCCTCTTCCTTCCTCTCTCTCTCTCTCTCTCAAATAAACAAACAAATAAATGAATAAATAAATAAAACATCCTATATAATAAAAGCCTAGGTGGCATCACATGCAATGTCATTACAAGATGGCTGCCACAAGATGGCCACCCTCACATGTCACAAGATGGCCACCACAAGATGGCTGGCACAAGATGGCCGGCAGGGTAGGGCAGTTGTGGGTGATCAGGCTGGCAGAGGAGGGCAGTTGGGGGCAACCAGGCTTGCAGTGGAGGGCCGTTGGGGGCAACCAGGCTGGCAGGGGAGGGCAGTTGGGGTCAACCAGGCCTGCAGGGCAGGACAGTTGGGTGTGACCAGGCCTGCAGGGGAGGGCAGTTAGGGGCAACCAGGCCTGCAGAGGAGGGCAGTTGGGGGAAACCAGGCTTGCAGGGGAGGGCAGTTGGGGGAAACCAGGCTGGCAGGGGAGGGCAGTTGGGGGCCATCAGACCTGCAGGGCAGGACAGTTGGGTGTGGCCAAGCCTGCAGGGGAGGGCAGTTAGGGGCAACCAGGCCTGCAGAAGAGGGCAGCTGGGGGTGACCAGGCCTGCAGAGGAGGGCAGTTGGGGGTGACCAGGCCTGAGGGGGAGGGCAGCTGGGGGTGACCAGGCCTGCAGAGGAGGGCAGCTGGGGGCGACCAGGCCAGCAGAAGAGGGCAGTTTGGGGTAATCAGGCTGGCAGGGAAGGGCAGCTGGGGGTGACCAGGCCTGCAGAGGAGGGCAGCTGGGGGCGACCAGGCCAGCAGAAGAGGGCAGTTCGGGGTAATCAGGCTGGCAGGGAAGGGCAGTTGGGGGTGACCAGGCCTGCAGGGGAGGGTAGTTGGGGGCAACCAGGTTGGCAGGGGAGGGCCGTTAGGGGATTTCAGGCTGGCAGAGAAGGGCAGTTTGTGGGTGATCAGGTCAGGAGGGGAGCAGATAGGCGTCAATCAGGCCTGCAGGGGAGTGGTTAGGGGCAATCAGGCTGGCAGGCAGAATTGGTTAGGGGCAATCAGGCAGGCAGGCAGGCAGGCAAGCAGTTAGGAGCCAGCAGTCCCAGATTGGAGAGGGTGCAGATCAGGCTGAGGGACACCCCTCCACCATGCACGAATTTTGTGCACTGGGCCTCTAGTATATACACTGAGTGGCCAGATTATTATGATCTCTGAATGCATTACATATATATATATATATATATTATTGGTCCAGTGCATGAATTCGTGCATGGGTGGGGTCCAGACAGCCTGCCCAGGGGGAAGGGACATGGGCGGTTGGCCGGCCTGCCTGCTGATCGAGGGGACAATTTGCAATTAGCCTTTTATTATATAGGATTTATTATATAGGATATACACTGAGTGGCGAGATTATTATGCATTCAGAGATTATAATAATCTGGCCATTCAGTGGATATATTTAAAAAGCTTCAAGCTGTAAGGTATATATACCCTGTGTGTTCACTTACCAGAACTTAAAGAGTCACATCCAGCAGTAAGGATGTTGGAAAATGCAATTTTTATTTGGGGTAGCCATACATTTAGCTAAAAATTGAGGGCTCCAGTGGATATTAGGTGACAGCCACATATAAATATTTGTAAATGCCATCATTTCCTCTTTTTTCCATTGCAGCGTCCTCATCTCCTCCCACCTACTCTCTTCTCCAGGCTAAATAGCTTCAAGTTTTCCCACCTGTTCTCAAATGGCAGGGCTTTGGGTGTTTTCAGCTTATTCTCTTCCAAATGCATTCCCAACTGTTCTTAATGAGGCCCTGTTCGATTCTTGGGGCCATTTTTGTTGTTGTTATTGTTTTCATGGTAATTCTCTGGCTTTTTTTTCTTTTATGTTTTATTTGGCTTTTAAAAATTATGTATATAAACTTGTAAAATTGAAATATTAAGACATATATAGAAAACAGAAAACATATCTCTCTGCTTCTCTACCTCCGCCTTCTCAAGTGAGCCCGTAATGGTGGTTTGCTAGGCCTCCTCTCATAATTTTTCTTTTTATCAACGTCTATATATACTAGTATGTGTGTATATATATGTACACACACACACACACACACACACACACACACACATATTTCCCTTTTTTAGAAACAAAAATGATATGACACCATTTATTTTACACTTCAACCAGCTCTTTCCACTTAACACATCAGGGAAATCTTTCCATATGTATATATGGAAAATATATATGTATATTTTATTTAAATAGCTGCAAAATATTCCATGGAATGAGTACAGCATAATTATTCAACCATTCCAGTTTTTCTTTTGGTCTTTAGTCCATACAAAACAGGCTGTAATGCACATAAGCCTAACCAATGGATACAGACACCAGGTAGGTGAGGGCATGAGGGGGGGGTGAGGGGGTATTGGGGGGGATAAGGACACATATGTAATACCTTAATCAATAAAGAAAAAAAAATTTAAAAAAGAAACTAAAAAAAGGGAAAAACACAGGCTATAATAAGCATCCTTGTATGTATAACCTGTTCTGTGTTTTTATTTTTATAAGAATGGTTTTAGAGGAAGGATTGCAGGGTCAAAAGATATGCTAAACACTGCCACACCATTAATAGTTCACGGTAACTCTTACATTGCTAATTTTCCCCACATTCTTGCTAGTGCTAGATATTATCAATATTTTTCCATTTCTGCCAGACTGATGATTAAAAATGGCATCACCTTGACAAGTCAATCATCTTTTCACATGTGCACTCCATTTACATTTCCTTTTCCTGACATATATACCCCCAAATGTCTTATGAGCCATTTATTTAATAAGTTTAAAATCTTATCCAAACCTAACAACAAATGGTACATTTTTATTCATATTAAGATTTTAAATAATTTAATGGTGGGAAGCATGCTTTGGGTAAAGCATTGTGCTTCCTTTCTCCTCTACAAAGCCCACATTGCCCAGCAAGAGATCGCTATGCAGATGGCTTCTCGCTGTGTCCCCTAGCTGAGATTGAGGGTTGCTCTACCTTGACCCTCTGTTGCTCTAGGTATTTGAGGGAAAGAGACGTCCAGCCATAAATGTAGGTGTTTGCATCTGCTGTGGAGGTAAAGATGGGGACTGAGAATCCTCCAGGGTAAGGTGCCCCCCACTTGCCTATTCAACTCCTGTCCAAAGGTTTCCCCAATTCCTTCTGCTCCCCGCCCCCCAAAACATGACAGTTCCCAATCCTAGTAAATTTGGGATGAATCATTCTTGATCTACTTTCCCAAGAATAAACTCTGATCCATGCATTCCTAGCAGCCTTTGAGCACCAGGAATAGTACATTGGTGTCCTCTGCCCCCCCCCTTCGTCCATTTGATGTATTCATACATCACTGTTGTTATGTTTTTAACTAATCAGGAGAAAAAAGTCTTCATAAATAAAAGTAGTTGGCACAAAAAAGTGTGAGAGGTGGCCATTCCCTTTAAAATCACACACCATGACATTCCACATGTCTTTTCCTCATCTCCTATAGCAGTGGTGGGCAAACTGCGACTTGCAAGCCACATGCAGCTCTTTGGCCCCTTAAGTATGGCTCTTCCACAAAATACCACGTGTGGGCACGCACATACAGTGCGATTGAAACTTCGTGGCCCATGTGCAGAGGTCAGTTTTTGGCTCTCAAAAGAAATTTCAATCGTTGTACTGTTGATATTTGGCTCTGTTGATTAATGAGTTTGCCGACCACTGTTATCACTTCTAACATCTTATATAAATTACCTACATATTATTTTTATTTAATGTCACCTCCCTCCCTCTACTAGAATTTAAGTTTCATGATGAGGGGGATTTTTGTATGAATTGTTTACTGCTGTGTCTCCAGTACCTGAATAGTAACTTATCCAAATAGGTGCTCAGTAAACTGTTGTTGACTAAAGACATGAGTGAGTGGTGGTGTGTTCAGATATAAGCGAAGGAGTCAAAGGACTCCTGTTGCCAAGAATGTTGAAAATCCATGGCTGGTTCCTAACTCACCAATGACAGGACAGAAGCTCTTATAAGGGATGGGTGAAACGGCTTCCCAACAGTGTGGTTACATTTCCTTTAAACAGAAGTGTTTCAAAGTTGTTGATTCGAAATGAGCCTCTGGTGATTTTCTATTTTCCATTTACCCATTTCATTTATGATTGAGTCCTGCCTAGTCTTCATCAGGCTTGGAGTGCCTTAGACTGTGAGGGCGTGTTTGGGGGCTGGAGATGAACAACCACCAGTGTCAGTCGCCATGGCAGGTAAGATGATATTTAGAGACTCTTTGAACTGGGAAGAAATTATTTTCTTTATAGAAATCAGGTCTCTCTAACAATTTTTAGCCATGGTAATTTTCAAAATTCTGGTAACAATTTCATGCAATGTATAACCTATAGTGGATGGTGAGTCCCAGCTTTTCATCCATATATTCTGGATGAGACCCTATCCCAGAGCTCCATAGTCACTGTGACTGGTGCGGAATTCAGGAATGGGCCCATGACCCAAGAAGGTCCATCAGAGTTAATTCCAGGATTTTCTCTCTGAGAAGAGAGTCTTTCTCTTTCCTGTAGACCTTAAGCTTAAAAGGATTTAGGCTGAAGTACTGTAGCCATGTCACCACCATGTGGACAGAGCCCAAGTGAGAATTAAGCACTAATTATTCAGTGTCTGGGAACCCACATTACTCTGGGGTTCTTTTTACTGCACCTGGATACTGCTTTTAGGTTTTGCAAGTGAGTTTCTATCTGAAAACCACAAATTGGATGACCCCAGGGCTTGGTTTGGGGCCTCTTCTAATCTCCTTTAGAGATTGTTATTAGATATATCTAATTCAGCCTCATGGCTTTAGATACTGTCCATGTGCTAATGACTCCATTAATGTCTCCAGGCTGACCTATCCCTGAATTCTATACTCACACATCCAACTATGTACTTGACATTTCCATGTAAGGCATCTCAAACATAGTATGTCAAAAACAGGGATTTTGTTTCTTTTTAAAAATAAGTTCATCCTCTAGCCTTCGGCAACTTGGAAGTAGTACTAGGCAGAATGACATCATGGTTAAGCACACAGACCATGGAGCAACAAAGCTTGAATTCAAATTTAGGCTGTAATGTAAAAGCTGAGTGAGCTTAATCTCTCTAATCCTCCCTTCTCTTACCTGTACAATAGGGGTGATGGATTACCTATTTTGTACCTATCTGGTAGCACTGTTTATGATGATTTTATGATGATTAAATGAGATAATATATTCAAAATGATTAGAGCCATGACAACATATAATAAAAACTATAAAGCATGAATTACTATTTTTACATGATAAATGACCACCTACTAAGTTTTGGTATCCTTGATTTCTTCTCTTCCTTCATATCACCAACCAACTCATCAATGTGTCCTTCAGTTCTCTCTCCCAAATATACCCCAAATTCTTCTTATTCACTTCTCATCAGTAAATCCTGGCCCACATCACTGGTATATCTGTAAAAGATACCCACCATCTGACTGTTCTCATTGTCTCCACTCACCTCTTCCCCTTGAAGCCAGCCTCATCACAGCTTCCAGAGAGAACTTATAAAGTAGGCTAAAGCACATCCCTTCCTGTTTGATACCTTTTAATGGCTTCCTTTACATTGAGAAAAAAAAACTTATTATTTGACCTGGAAGGTCCTACATGTACTATCAGGCTTTTCTCACTGACCTCATCTCTTTGCTGACTTTTCTGTTTCTGAGACATTCAAGTTCACTGTCTGAGGGCTTTGTACTTGCTACTTCCTCTCCATGAAAGGTCCTCCTCCAGTGCTTTGCACAGCTGGCTCCTTTCATTCAGGTCTCAGCTCAAGTTCCCCTTCTTTCCAGATGACATTTCTGACCATCTTCATGAGAAAAGAGGTCTTGCCCAAATAGTTTATGACTCTTCCTATCTATTCATTGGAGGCACCTCTTTTATTCTTACTCCATCTCTGGCCTAGTTAGATGACTTCTCCAGATGTCATGAAACCTGCAAAATTCTTATGCTACGTATCACACCATATTGCAAACTTTGACTCCCTTGTCTAAACTCTCTCACCAAATCAAGAACTCACTAAGAGTAGAGATTATGCCTTATTCATCTTTATTCTGCCAACATATAATGAAAACTTTGAACACAGTAGGGGCTCATAAACTCATTGGAATGAATTAATAAGGCATTACATACCACATATAGCAAAGGCTGTAACAAGTGTATCAGAATGAGACGAGGCATAATCAGTTCTTTGAGGATAAAAGCAATAATTCTCAAAATAAGAGATGTTTTGAGGAAAATAATTCTTGCTATTAAACTGGTTAATTTGTGGCAGAAGAGAACACTGAGGAACATGAGGTACGTTTGCTTTTTCTGTAATTTTCTAATAGATGTTGGATCTTATACACAGACAGCTATTAATTTCCTTTAGTCACTTGTAATTTTCCATCCAGCAACTTCTAAGTGAGGTAATTGAAGAATGTTTTATTAGTTTCAGAACAGGCTTATTTAAAAAAAAAATTTTTTTTTTAGGTTATAGGTCTAGTCGGGAAAAGATTAAGTTTATCACTTATTTCTAGCAGTTTCTATTTTTAAAGGGTTTTTCAAAGCTGTTCTACTGTCTCAACAACCTAAATTCTGACACACTGTGTGATATTCAGAATATCTTTTCTGTGGCCACCTGGTTAAATGCATGGTCTAATATGAAGCTTTCACCAGATCAATGTCCAGCTGGGTAATGAAACAGATATATATGACCATAGAGTATAATGGCTTATATAGCACTTGGAGTACACTATTTTGTTAATCCTGAAAATAACCCCAAAGCATAGCATAATCATTTTCCAGATTGTTAGCCTGACACTCAAAGAGTTTATTATCAGACCCTCTACTCTCACCAGTCCTAACACCAAGTCCAGCATGTAGTAAGGGCTGAACAGGCATTTGTTAAATAAGTGACTGAAGGAGTTTACAAATCCATCTCTCACTAACCCTTGACATGTATGCTTCTCTCGAGACTGATGTGTTAAAAAAAATATCTCACCATGTAAGACAAGCTTATTCTGCTTTCATAATTTTGTATGTGCTGTTTGTCCATTTGCTATGCCTGCTTTAGTTCTAAAGTTCTTAGAGAGACAATGGGACCAAGTAATTGAAATTGCCATCAAATCACGAATATGTGGTCACTATAATAATACAGATCCTTTGGACCTGGCAGTAAGCATTAAACACAAACTAAGGAGCACCTCCTTCCTAAGAAAAAAAGCAAATGTGACTCTCACTAGTATTTCTCACTGTTCCTTGGGTTATTGGTGTTTCCCCAAGATGTTAATAGTTTTAAAAAAAACACTTACAAAAGAATTTTCTTATTTAAGAGGTTTGGGAAAATGGTGAAAACTGTAATTTCTACCTGGGGAATTATACTACAAATTGGAATACCAAAGGCTTGGAGAAGTTCTGCATTAAAACAAATCCAACTTTGTTTAACCTGAGTTTCTAGAAGTTGTTTGAACCAAGACTATGTTAGCTGTATCACTTAGTGACATTTTGTGTCTTTGTTTCACAGAAAATAGTCTGGGAAACACCAGTCCACACAAATGATAATCTTGAGATGAAGCAGAGCTAGAAAAGATTTGATACTTATGATCTAACTCTAGATGGCACCCAAGATAAAGTGTTAAAACTGATTTGCTTTGCTTTTTGAAATAAGAGATGGAAGCCAATTTGTGCCTCCAGTTACATTACATTAGGAAAAAAAGTGTGCAGTTCAAACTTTCTCTCTGGATCTTCCTTCAGCACATAAATATGTAGAAATCCCTCTTTTTACAAAAAGAAATCTTATTTCAAACTCATCTGCAACCTCTAGCGACAACCCCATTGTTCTTCCATTTATAGTTAACTTTCCTGCAAGAGCAGTCCATGCTTGTCCTCTGCTCCTCAATAGCCATTCACTACTTATACTACTTCAAATCATCCATCCACCCATCTATCCAATATATTTTTGTGCCATGAACACTTCTGGGCACAGGGAACAAAACAAAGTCTCTACTCTTATGAAGCTTACATTTTGTTAAATAGAAATGGGCAACAAATAATAAAAGAATATATTATATTCAGGTATATAATAATTTGAATAATCAGAACTATGGAATAACAATAAAGCAAGATAAAGAGGATAAGAAACAGAGAAAGGTGAGGATCGAGGTCCTTGCCACAGGAATGCAATTAATCTGGCCATGAAGATTCATCCAGAGGGAGTCTAATCATTCTCAAGATCATACATTTTGATCAATAATTGAAGGAAGGAATGCTATCTTTTCCTGATGTGAATGAAAAAGATTGTAGCATCAATCACTGTTGTTGGTATCTCCTTACCATGAAGAAATTTATGTGATTAGTGCCAGGGCCCTGCCAGCAGGTGAGGGGATCCCAAGGCAGATGCTGGGCGTGGAGGCCACGGGGGCATAAGCTACCAAGGAGACAGAACTGAACCTCACATCACCCTGCTTGGCCCCGGAGGATGGCTGGTTAGCCAGAGATGGGTAAGATTCCTCAGGGAAGGAACAACCTAAGACAGGCACAGTCACAGAGGGGCCATCAGGAGAGAACTTGAGGGTCAATAGAGGTGGGGCACAGACCCTCATCCCCCCAACTTTGCAGGGGCCTGAACCCTCACCCCGTCTGAGGGAGGTCTCCTGCCCCATGGCTGCTTCGCTTCCCATGCCCAGCTCAAATCGGGACCCAGGTAACAGACAGAGACTTGGCCGACAGCAGCTGCCCTCTCACTGCAACAAGACTTGTTTGAGTTGTCTTGTACCCATCGTGTGGAAAGGTGGGTTTTTGATATCTAAATCCAACCTAGCACCAGGAATGCTCAGGGCCTACTCAAGAAGGCAAATAATCCTTTCAACTAATATTTACAGGGTAAAATAAGATTGTTATTAGAGTATTAAATTTGACAGTAAAATAGTAGTTAAGCTCTCAGACTAATTTAAATTGGCTAAGTGAAATAAGCGAATATTCTAGAAAAATTAATGGTACTAGACAAAAAGCTGTTCCTAAAGTGTTAACTAAAATTGTTATTGGTAGTTCATCTCATGGTAAAATTGTGTAACATGTAATGAACCTAAAGCAGTCATATTTTAGTGCAAAAAATTAAAATTTAAAAGCTATCAAGACTACATTATAACATTTCCAAAAGCCTCCTAATATTTAAATAAAAAAGGGGGGATAGTAGAAGAATATCATGTAAGGAAAAATATCCTGTAAGTAAATTACATCTAGAAAATTTTTACTAGAAAATTTTTACTTTAGAAAATTAACTTTCATTTGTAATGCTCACAGCAAGACACCCATGAAAAACACACATGGTGCCAAAACAAGCCAAAGGAAAATTGTTTGGGCAAAAAATGAAAAAGGATCCCAAGTGAAATTTATAGAAAATATTCCTTTATTAACTTTTGGTTGAGAATATGTTTGTATATTTTCAGAAAACAACTCCAAGACCATATGGATTCCTGCAACAGAGAGGAATTGACAGGACTGCTCTAGCCATGAAGACAGAAGAGAAACAGTCCAGAGATGGAGACACTGACGACGCCTTGCCATACTAGCAGTCAGCAGCTGTGCGTCACTGCAGGTTGCCCAGGACCAAGCCAGAGAGAGTAGGACCTGCATTACCATCATTTGTCCACTATCCAGAACTGAAATATCATTGCTGACATGTACACATAAGAAACTGTTTGACATTGAAATTGGGACTCAAAAGAACTGTTGGCCCAGAAAGAAACTCACTACAGACTGATTCATTTGCCTCTCAGCATAACCATTATTGCTTGTCTCATTTTCTGTTCTTATAAGGGTATTTCTAGTATCACATGATCTCACTCATCTAGGGGGAATAATGAACAACATAATCTGATGAACAAAAATAGACCCGGAAACAGGGAAGCATCAATCAGACTGTCAAACCTCAGAGGGAAGGTAGGGGAGGGTGGGGGTAAGGGGGAGAGATCAACCAAAGGACTTGTATGCATGCGTATAAGCCTAACCAGTGGACATGGACAACAGGGGGGTGGGGGCATGCGTGGGGAGGGCTTTGGGATGGGAATGGGGGGATGAGGACAAATATGTGATACCTTAATCAATAAAGAAATTAAAAAAAAGAGAAATTTAGCCTAAGAATGAAGCCAATACAAAGTGGTAAAAGTTTAGAAAACCACAAAGAAGTAGAGCTAGATTCTAAATCAAACTATGCCCCAACCCTGCCATATGTTTTGGTTAGGTGTTAAATTTGAATAGAAGTTTTTGTTACTTGCAACCAAAATCCTAACTGCAATTTAGATTTCAACCCTCATACACAAGGGCTCTGTGAGCCTGGGTTCAATTTTGGGGGATTCTGAGTTATTTTTAGGAGTTCCTTTGTTGTCCCTATTTCCACAATAATTGCTCTCTCTTTTGATAATGATGATGTCCTGTCAACATCCAGGTGCTGGGACAAGGTTTCCAAGCCCCCGTGGCTGCCAAGGAATATTCTTGGCTTTGATGCTGGAACCTCAGGTAGCCATGGACCTGAACTACGTAAGTCCCAGGAGACAACTTTTAAACTCCTAATGGGCTGTGAGGCCTAGCCGTGGGCCACTGAAGCATATTTGGGCAGTTTGTTCCAGAGAGCACAGATCACCTCCACAGCACTCCAGAATCTCCTGGGAGCAGTGAATAATCTGGAGTCCCAGCCAGGCACTGCTTCTTATAAGCACCAATGAGGTCCACACTGGATCTTCTTGGCTAGCTTCTTCTGTCTGGATAGGCTGGGAGAAATTTTTATCATGCAGCTACTATCAATACTAGCATCTATTTCCTCATCCTTCAAAATATTTCAATGGCTTTTCATTGTCTTTATCATAATAAACAAGCTCATAAAATGGCCTCCAGCAGGGCTGGCAGTTGAATGAGGCTGGTGCGGCACCTGGTGTGCAAATTTTAAGGAGAAACTCACTTTCAGCCTTGTGCAAGTGGTACTTGCCTGATCCTGAGAGAATGTTCCTTACATTTTACCCTATTCACCTCACTGTCCTCACCCTCATTCAGGCACTGGCTTCTTGGGCATTGTGGATTCTCATTCAACTTCATCTAATAACATTCTTTCTATAACTGTCCTTGCTCTTTAAACTTTAGACTCCGTGTCTTTCAGTTCCCTCTTGTCAGGAACATTGGCAAGGGTCAAAGTTGAAACTTAAAACATGGACTTTGGCCAATCAGAATGGATGTCCACCTAATCAGAGTGGATGGAGGCTTAAAAACAAATGTCTACCTCTGTGTCTAACCATCAGCCCTGGGAACTTTCACATTCTGTTCTCTCTCCGTAGACCACATTTCTTTCTCCTTTGAATATTATTATTGTTATTATTATTGGCAAAAATCCTTCTATGGTGCATCCAATAGGCCAGGCACTATTTTAAACACAACAAATGTTAACCTATATAATTTACATAATATAACCATTGTTATACTTATTTTTACAGATGAAAAAACTAAAGCATGAAGAGTTTAAACGAGGTACACAAAGACACATTGGTTAATAAAATGATGTAGGTTTCAAGTGTACAGTTTTATAATACATCATTTGTATACAGCAATGCACAATTACCACCCAAAGTCAAATCTCCTTCATCCTTTACTATCTCCCACCACCTCTCTTTCCCTCTGGTAACCACCATACTGTTGTCTGTGTCTATGAATTTTTATTTGTTTGTCTTATTTATTTGTTGTTTTCAGTTTTATATCCCACATATGAATGAAACCATATGGTTCTTGACTTTTTCTATCTGGCTTATTTCTCTTAGCATGATATCCTCAAGATTCATGTTGTGAATCTGTCAGCAACCAATGAATGGGAGAAGATATTTGCAGACAACATCTCTAAAAAGAGGTTAATATCAAAAATATATAAAGAACTCATACAACTCACCAAAACCAAAAAACAAACAATCCAATTAGTAAATAAGCAGAGGACCTGGACAACATTTCTCCCAAGAACACATACAAATGGCCAGCAGATATATGAAAAGATGCTCAACTTTACTAGTTATTAATGGAATGCAAATAAAAATTGCATCTGTTAGAATGACTGTTATCAACAAGACAAGTAACAATAAGTGTTGGAAAGATTGTGGAGAAAAGGAACCCTCATTCGCTGCTGTTGGGAATGTAAACTAGTATTGCCACTATGGAAAACAATATGGAGGTTCCTCAAAAAATTAAGAATGGAGTTACCATATGATCCAGCACCCCACTTTTGGGTATCTACCTAAATTTTTTGGAAACATTTATTTGCAAAGATATGTATGCCCATAAGTTCATTGCAGCATTATCCACAGTGGTCAAACATGGAGACAACCAAAGTGTCCTTCCATAGATGATTGGGTAAAGAAGATGTGGTACACACATATAATGGAATACTACTCAGCTATAAGAAAGGATGAAATACTGCCATTTGAGACACATTAAATGAAATAAGTGAGAGAGAAAAAGCTGATATTGATGTTTCTCTTGGTTATTTGCTCATTTTCAATATATCATTTGTTTATTGAACATACATTTATTGAGTGTCCATTGCATGCTAAGTGCTGTTCTAATACTGGAAAACAGTCATGAAAAGAGACAATACCCCTGTTTTCAAGGTGCTTACAATCTAATGGAAAAGCAGAAAACAACAACAAACAACAACACAGATGATTTCAGAATGTGATAAGTGCTATGAAGAAAATTATCATCTATATATAAAAAACCCTAATATGCAAATAGACCGAATGGTGGAACAACTGAACAACCAAACAACCAGTTGCTATGATGTGCGCTGACCACCAGGGGGCGCACACGGAATATGGCAGGCATCAGCAGCAGGCAGCAGAGCACGGAACATGGCGGGTGTTGGCTGCGGCAGGATGGTGGAGCAGTTGAGTGGGGGTGCCAGACCAAGGCAGGGTGCTGGGTGCTGTCATTGGGGTGAGCTGAAAATTCTTTGCTCCTATGTGCTGCCTCCCCCTGCTCCTAAGGAGCAATCAAGGCCGGCAGCTGCCGCTTGCACCCACTGCTGGTGCCTGGCGCTGGTCCTGATCGCTCAGTGCTGTCAGTGGGTGTGAGCAGCGGCCGCTGGCCCCGATTGCCCCTGAGAGTTTCTCCACCTCCTCCTGCTCCTGAGGGTTGATGGGGGAAGCAGACTCTGCTTGCACCCACTGATGGTGCTGGCCCTAATTGCTCCGTGCTGTCAGCATTAGCGGGTGCGAGCAGGGCTGGTGCCTTCAGGGCATGGGAGTGGTGGCGGAAGGAGTGGGCTGCCAGCAGAAGGGGACTGGGGGCCATGGTGGGAGGGACCAACTGGGGGCATAGAGGATGGGCCAAGACTCGTCCCTGTGCCCACCACAGCCTCGTGGCCCACAGTTCCTTTCAAGGTGCACGAATTCTTGCACTGGGCCCCTAGTCACATATACAAATTGATAATAATTTATTAATATTATCAAAATTGAACATCTCACAAATATCTTTTCATAGTTGGTTTGTTTTAATCAGAAAGCAAAAAAAGGATAAATATATTTTTTAGATCTATAACAATAACAATACCCACACTCTTGTGTGTGTATCTCTCTTTTTTTCCCTCTCAATCTTAATATTTATTTGTTGAAGAAACCAGATAATTTGTCCCACAGAATTTTCCACCTAGCCTTTTGCTGCTGGTATCCCCACAGTGACATTTAACATATCTCTCTTCCCCAAAATTTCCTGTAAATTGGTGACTAGAAGTAGAGGCATGATCAGATTCAGTTTCAATTTTTTGGCAAGAATACTCATGAACTGCATATTGCATCCTTCAGAAAGCATGTAACTGTTTCTCTTTTCTTGATGTTAAGATAGATCAGTAGTTTCAGGTGTTGTCAGCCAGATGAAATCATTATAATCAGGGGAGTTGCAAGCCATGATTTATGCTGTAAGGATCACTCCGGCTCTATTATATGGCAAAGAGATTGTGGGCAGGGATGGCAATAAAAAGAGGTGACAAACTGAATGGCATGTGTTTGCCCAGCTGCAGTGGACTGCAGACATGCTCACTGACTCATCACTCATGGTCAGAGTGGAAGCTTGGGAGGGGATTACAAGGCACTTGCAGTGGAGCATGTGAGAGATGGGTACAACTGGGATCAGAGTGGAGGTAGTGGAGATGGAGGTAAAGGTGGGTTCAGGGAACTTTGGAAATATCTAGGGGTGCCATCGTGTGGGCTGTCCACATGTGAGCTGTCATTTCCACCTAGCAACCATGTAGTTATGATAATTCTGACTCGAATCCCATCCAACTTATTACTGGGTTCTCTTGTCGGGGCCCTAGAACAAAGCCTGGTTCTAGAAACAAAGATGTTAGTTCTCATCATCTCTTTGAGATACCAACTGAGTAGGAAAAAAGAAGAATTGACATACTGTTGATGGAAAGGAAAATAACCTGTTGGATTTCAGTTCAAAGAAAAACATCTAATACAGTAAAACATTAATAGGCCATGTGTTGTATGAGGAGATTAGAAAGAGAAAAGTTAAGAAGTATATAGAAATTAATTTTCATGTTTGCTTTTGTATTATTAAAGTGAATATCATAAGTGTAAAATTCACTGGCAATATCTCTCAGGTCGCTGTTTCCTGCTTAGCTCATCTCCTAATGAAAAAACGGTGTGTGTCATCACAGTAACTTGCCTTTAACCGCAAGTGAAGAACTAAGCTCTATTTCCTAGACAAAAATGCAAGAGCCAATTTTATTCACTTTTTTTCTGTTCATGTGTAACATCTTGGGAATGACCAATGACACTTTCCTACTGAGAAAGAAAACTTTTCATGGTTGCAGCAACCACAGGTTCAGCTCATTACTCACATTACTACATTAGTAACAGCTTTTGTTCTATACTCCGCACAAGGAAAAAAGTGCTGAATGCAAAACCACAACCTCAGCTGCCGGTGGAAATGATAGTTAATGGCACCTCGCTGCTACCTCAGAGGGCCAATTCTTGGTAGAAAGGCTTATCTTGAATTTGGTTTCCAAATTAATGGATAAGAGTGAGCTATGGCAAAAAGTAAGTAATCTAATTGCTTATCACACTTTAAATATTAGATTGATTTTTTTTTAAAATAAGATAAATCTGGTTATAAATTATATAAAACATATAAATTCATAATGATTTCGGATAGATAGGTAGAGAGACAAAACTCAAAAAAGTCCTAGGTTTGGAATCAATTTATGCTTTCCAAAAGTTATTTCAAAAGTTACTTTAAGTTATGGTGGGAAAGTTTGGGGCCCCAAAATATCAATTCAGAAATCTAAAAGCCTACATTGGAGAGTTAAGGCCATCAAAATAGCCAAGACAATTCCTAAGAAATAATAGAAGTTAGTTGAGAACCTTCAAGAAAATGTAAAATTATCAAATTATTTGTCAGATTTCACAAACAAGCCTCATTAAAACAAAATATGTTTAAGAATAATATAGGTTTTCTGTAACTATTTTATACTGCTAGAGTATAATTTCTAAAAATCTTAGGAAAATATCCCCCCCCCCCCCCAAGCATCACTTAAAAGAAAGGCATATAGTCAACTTGGATTTTTAATTTATCAGTAGGTTTTCAAAGAACTTTCTCTGAAAGTGTTGTAATGGAAAATCCTAAAATGTATCACTTTAAATTTGTCATATAACATGACACTTTATTTCAGAGCTTATAGCTGGTGACTATAATGCCAAATGTACAAGAAAAATCAATTACTACTATTGTAATGAGGATTTATTAATGCCACCATTGAAGTAGCTTCAAATAATAATGCTGCCAACAGACATTTTAGATAGATTGTAATAAACAAGTTTTGACTATTTTCCATTTTTAAACAAATTTTGACTATTTTCCATTAGTGAATTTTCCAAACAATAAATCAATTCTCCTTTAAGCAGCTCATCATTTTCTTTTTTGGTAATTACTATTATTACTAGTGGCCTAGTGCATGAAATTCATACACATTAAAAGGGAATTAATTAGAGGAAATATTTTAATATTGCTATTTGCCCTTTCTCTATAATAAAAGTGTCAGAGATGAAAGAAAATTAGTAAAATGTATATGGAAATAATATATAAATGTATCGCCTGTGGGGATGCAGTGTCAAGTCCCGTTGGCACTGTGAGACACAGAGTCAAGTCCTGGGTGTGGCTATCCAGCTCCCTCCTCTCTCCTATCAGAGTCTGGACTGGCACCTATGGGGACGCAGCATCAAGCCCCCACTGGTGCCCATAGGGACACAGCGTCAATCCCGCACTGGCATCGCACGGGACTCCCTGAAGTCCCAGAGTCTGCCCCGTGGGGCCAGCGCCATGGGACTCCCCCAATGCCCCTCCTGGTCAAGTCCCTGCCAGCGCCCGCGGGAATGCAGCGTCAAGTCCTGGCCCACCTGCGTGTGCCTCACCATGCACCCAGCCCTGCCCCCTCACACACGCAGCCCTGCCCACCCATATGCGTCTGCTGCGCACGCAGCCTCCTGGTGATCAGTCATTATGGCATGAGGGCGTCACAACCACAGGCTTTTTATAATATAGGATTATTTTTTAATCCTCACCCAAGGGTATTTTTTTCCCATTGATTTTTAGAGAGAGTGGAAGGGAGGGGGAGAGAAAGAAACATTGATGTGAAAGAGACACATTGATTGGTTGCCTCCTTCACAAGCCCTGACCAGGGCTGCAGATTGAGCCCTCAACTGAAGTAGGTGCCCTTGACTAGAATCAAGCCCAAGACCCTTAAGTCTATGCACCAACGCTCTATCCACTGAACCAAACCGGCTAGGGCTTGGGTAACTATTTTGAGGAGAGCTTTCCAAGATATATTACATAGATCCCTACTTACAATGGGTTCATGCTACTTCGCTGAACTCCAGTTTCCTCCTCACTGAAATAAAGAAATTCAATTTAGAGACTCTTAGGCTCCCTCATCATTCTAATATCTCCTACTGGCTCCAGGAACACTGGCTTGTTCACATGTGTCATATTCACTCCTTCCTTCCTGTGTGTCTGTCCTTATGCGTTTCTCTTTCTTGAAGACCTTCCTTCTGTGGCTCCATCTATAGATATTAACACAGATATGACACCTTTTTCCCCAGATGGTCCAGAAAGAGCCTGGAACTATTGTCTCTCTAGGAAATAAGACCATTGCTTCCTCAACTTCCACAGAACCATTAACAGAAGTGAAGAGGGGACCCATATATCTATGTTCTTTGTAGGATTCTCAACATTCAGAGCCTTCCCACCCACCCTGGGCTTTGAGATCTTCAGGGATAACCTCATGGTGCACTTTAATCCTGTTTAAGGCAGATGTCACAAGAAGCCGAGACTCCCAGGTCACCTCTAATGCTCAGGCTTTCATCTCCAGTGCCAGCTGAAAAATAAGATAAAAGATAGAACAAATAGAAGAGCAAAATATTATTTTGCTGATTTAGCTGATATTCGTATATGTGGTTCAAATCTATGGGCAAGTAGGAATCCTAAAACTGAACCTCAGATTAGAGACCTCCTAGTAGACCTGTGGCAAAATCTCTCTAGAATGAAAACAAGTGACTGAAGGATATGAGGACCACCAAAGCACTGGTAGGTGACATAGTCTCCATGGCTCTGCACCTCCTTTTCCCTGACCTCATTTCCAACATTTGAACCCCTTCCATTGTGTTATCTGAGCTCACTATTAGTCGCCAGTGAAATCCATTTTATCTGTAACACTTTTTCTGAATGTCACCTTCTTGCTATAACTGACCTAACTCTTCCCTGGAGCCCTGGGTTCCTTGTAGCTCTCTCTAGATGTGGCTATTTTCTCTCCCTCCCTCTTATACCCCTGAGCTTGGAAGTAGAGGGAGTTGAAGCGCCCTTTTTGCATTTCATTAAAAATATCCACACCATTTTCCCTCTCTTCTTACTAAAACTCAATATTTTCTTCTGGCTTAAATATATCATCAGACTATGTCACCTCCCAGTGCTCTGGTGGTAATCATATCCTTAAGTCACTTGTTTTCATTTTAGAGAGATTTTACCACAGGTTCACTGAGAAGTCTCTAATTCTGAGATTCAGTTTTAGGATTCCCACTTGCCCATGAATTTGAGCCACACTCACTAATATAAGCAAAAAATATTTTGCTCTTCCATCTGTTCTATCTTTTGTCTTATTTTTCAACTGGCACAGAACGAGGAAGAAAAGAAGGATGCTATTTATTGGGTGTTGCATTGAACTCTAAATTCTACTCACCTTATAGCAAGAAATCCAGTATTTCCTTCTTACAGGTTCTTCATACTTCTCCTTACCAAATCCTTGAGGGCTTATAAATCCAAAAAGGTAGTGTGTAATGAAGTGCCCTCAATGGTCATTTCCTCTGCTGCCACTTGGTGTCATTATTGGAGACCTTTGCAAGATTTGCACCAAAATGCTCCAAGGCAGGTGATTTCAGTCTCCCTGTCAAACTTCGCCTCCCAGTCTTGATGCTTTTAATGCTCAGTTCTTTCAGTCTCCAAATCACCTCTCAGGTGCCTCCTGGACCCAGGAGCACTTCCTCAGAACTGGCTCCAGCATGTGACCTTCTTACAGTCAATGACCCTCTTCTGTCCCAAGATCCATTCCAGGGCTATAGCAGCTTTTCCCTCTACAGTTATCAAAATACAAAGGACCTGCTATTATCTTTATTCTTTTCTTTCTGTGTAATGGTGATATTTGGCCTATGTTGACTCTGTGACTATTTGAACATCTTCAAATTCAAAATAAAAATAAAATAATATCTACTGCATAGAATAGTCAGAGGATTAAATGAATTAAGACATGCAACTGGTATATAGTTTGACTGGTAAATAATTTGACAATGGTCATCATTATAATTTACTAAAGGCCCAGTGCATGAAATTTGTGCACTTGATGGTGGTGGTGGTGGTGGTGGTGGGGGGGGGGGGGTCCCCAAGCCTGGCCTGTGCCCTCTCTCAGTGCAAGAGCCCTGTGATGGATCACCCCAAAGAGATAGGCCCCACCTACCCATCCGGGGCTCCTCGATGGATTGCCCCAAAGAGGTAGGCTGGAGCCGGGGGTCCTGCCTCTGCTGTGTGTGTAGCCATCTTGTGACAACATTAGGGCATCACGGCGTGACGGCATGAGGACCACCTAGGCTTTAATTAGTAAGATTAGTAACATCTCTTAACAAGAGCCTAGGAGATGTTTCACTACTTTATAAAATGTAACTGGTGGGGAAAGGCGGTTGTACTGGGTTGAATAGTGTTCCTCCAAAGTGTACATCCACCTAGAACCTGTAAATGTAATCCTTATTTGAAGATATGGTCGTTGAAGATATGATCAAGTTAAGATGAGGTCATACTGGATTAGAGTAGGCCTTAATCCAATGACTGGTGTCCTCATCAGAATAGTGACATTTCAACACAGACACACATAGAGGAAAGTCAGGCATGGAAAGATGGAGGCAGAAAGATTGGAATTATGTTTCCAAAACCAAGGAACACCAAGGATTGCTGGCAGCCACCAAACTCTAGAAGAAGCAAGAAAGAGTCTTCAGAGAAAGCTTGGCCTTGCTGACACTTGATTTGGGGCATCTAGCTTTCAGAAATGGGAGGGAATAAATTTTTGTTGTGTTAAGCCACCTAGTTTATGGTGATTTGTTATGGCTTCCAAAGGAAAATAATACACTGGTAAACTAAAAGGAGTAAGAATGAAATATTTACCAAGCAAACCCTTCCTTGTTTTTTTTTTTTTTTTTTTAAATATGTGTGTGTGTGTGTGTGTGTGTGTGTGTGTGTGTGTGTGTGTGTGTGTGTGTATTTCAGAGAGGAAGGGAGAGGGAGAGAGAGACAGAAACATCAATGATGAGAGAGTCATTAATCAGCTGCTTCCTGCATGCCCTTCACTGGGGATTGAGCCTGCAAGCTGGGCATGTGCCCTTGACCAGAACTGAACCCAGGACCCTTGAGTCTGAAAGCCAACGCTCTATCCACTGAGCCAAACCAGCTAGCTAGAGTTCTTCCTTATCTTGAAGAGTCTCCTAGCTTAGTGGAGAAAGCACACATATATACAAAATTATAATAAAGGGTGGGGCAAAAGTAGGTTTAAAGTTGTATGTGAAACATAGTTTATTCTTGCATTATTATTTATTAATTATTATATTATTTTCCATACAAACAACTGTAAAGCTACTTTTGCCATGCCCTATATATTATGATAAATGAGATGATGAAATTATGCACAATATAGTAAGAGAGTACAGTGAAAGAGAATTGTATTCAACTTGTGTGAGTCAATAAAAGCTTCCTAAAAAAGGTGATAATCAAGCTGAGTCTTAAAATGTTGGAGTTCTCAGGTGACAGAAGTTCAGAATGAACTGGGAACTGAGATCAATTCGGTGATGCTGGAGCTTAAAATGTGAGTCAGAGAAAGCTGGGCTGAGGATGGACAAGTGGGCAGAAGTCCTGGGTGGTCTCCTGTGCCCCATGAAAGACCCTGTAGTGATGAGAATTATAATTTATAACCTGCTCACCTTCACTTTCCCCTTTGAGATCCACCCTGTACCTGGCAGCCATGTTTGTTGGTTTTCTTAGGTGTAGCAGTCAGGGTTTGGACCGAAGGATAGAAGCTGCTTTACGTATTTCATGTTCACACGATTTCAGTGAAGGGGATTAAAATTTGATTCAATCACTGTAGGAGCTGTGGTCAGGCAAGCTGCCTCAGACGATGTGAGCCTACAGCATGGAGCTGTGTGGTTTTTAAGACTGACCCTGCAGCAGCTGTATCTCCAGAATGTCTGGGAAGTGTCTATAGACCATGTCAGTCTGCAGTACGGATATGGGAGATTCTCAGGAAGCTTGCCCTGAAGCTGCTTTGAACCTCCTATCTGTCCGTGTGCCCACTTCTAAGGAATAATGGCCTCTTGTCTCTTCTACCTTCTAAATTTTGTGCATGTGCCTTAATTGGCCCACTCTAACCAGGAAATATACAGAGAAGAGGATTCTGGAAAATGTAGTTTCTGGCTTCATTGCATCACAGGGAGACTGAGCTCAGAATGCATGCCATTTTTGCAAGGCTGACAACAGGCAATCCAGTTGGATCAGTTAGTTCCATTGAAAATTCTGATTTATGATTCAGAGATAGTTGAGTTTCTGCCTCTGGCTGAAACCACTGGACAAGTAAAAACTCGAGAACTGTTCAGTGGCCATCCTTTATCCTGTAAGGGGAGAAGCAAATATGCAGGAAGAGAAGCAAAGATGCACATAGAAAGGTGGGGTTGAGAAATCATGTAGCCTACTTTCAGACAGAGGGAGGGAGGGAGGAAGGGAGGGAGGAAGAGAGGGAGAGGGAGAAAGAGAGGGAGAGGGAGAGGGAGAGAAAGGGGGGGCTCTCTTTTTAAAAAATATATTTATTGATTTCAGAGAGGAAGGGAGAAGGAGAGAGAGATAGAAATATCAATGATGAGAGAATCATTGATCTGCTGCCTCCTGCACGTCCTCAAGTGCCCCCTACTGGGGATCGAGCCCACAACCCAGGCATGTGCCCTTGGCCAGAATTGATCCTGGGACCCTTCAGTCTGCAGGCTGATGCTCTATCCACTGAGCCAGGCCGGCTAGGACAAGAGAGAGTTCTTGAACCATGGATGAACTTTGAGTTTTTGCTTGAAGCAGCTCAAGTTGGTTTCTAATCCTTCTGAACAAAGGGGTCTAGAGAGGAGACAGCATCTGGTGGGGGATGTCTATGCAGCAGTGAGATGGGTGGATCAGAGGTTCTGGAGAGGTCTCTGTTGGAAGCAGAGATTGAGAGGCCATCAATATGTAGAAGTAGCAAAACTGTGAGAACGGAGGAGTTCAGACAAGTTATTTACTCAAAGGTTAATGATAATGTGGATATTAAAAGACTTATAAGTGGGTATTTAAAATACTTTAGTGCTAGTACATAAAAAAAAAGAAAATCAGGGTTTTATGAAATAATTACCACAATTTTATAGTAGATGAACTTGGAAGGATGAATAATACATATAAGTATATAAATTGTTCTGTTGTGCTTGATAAATGTTACAGAAAAGTATGTTTACCTACACGAGTGCTTTTCAAGCCTTGATTTTTGTCATGCTACTTAATAACAAATAAAAAATTCTAATTTGATATTTTTTCCAATACAACTAGTAATAATTCTGAACTTAGTGTTTTTATTTTTGGTGTTTTTTATACAAAAATGTATATACACTTTAACAGCTGATAGCTCAATTTTGAAAATGAAATGTATTTTAACAAACACGGACTTTATAATTATTCAAAGTGTGTGTATACATTTTTTGGGACACCCTATAGTGCTAGGTTATAAAACTAAAAATTTTTCTAATTAAATTTTAGCATGTACAGCTAAAGGATAATAATACTATAATAAAAGTAATATTTTTATAATTTTTTTATTTTAAGAAGGTACATTCCTATGTTCAAGACCCAGAAATTTTGAAGCTGTAATAACATATTTCATTTACACCTAATATTGAAATATGACCCTGCATTAAGGGGATATCCATATCTATGTCTTAATAACCACCTTTTGTGAGATAATTTGTAAGTTCAACCTTTGTGAGGGGCGCCTGTTATTTGTCTGCCGGCTTTTTGCCTTCTTCTGTATAACCTGGAGGTACTGTCTACCACATTTGCATATGACTCCATAGTTGATTGCTTCTGAGGTGGGCACTGGATTCAGGTTTGTCCCTCACTGGATTTTTCTGTGTGACTGCAGTAGCCTCCTAACTGTTCTTTTAGTTTTCACTCTGGCCTCACTGGAGCCTAATTTTCATTTCCAGCCACAATGATCCTATTAAAACATGTCAGATCATTTCACTCTCTTACTCAAAACCCAACAGAGACCACCCCATTGCCCCTAGAATAAAATCCAAAATTCTTTCCATGGCTGCATAATCTGGCCCCTCGCTGCCTCTTTAACCCCTGCTCCTCGGGGCCAGTCACAATAGCTTCTTGCTGTAGCTCAACCCTGGCTTCGATGCTCCCATCTTGGGTCTTTCTAGTTTCCTATTCCTTCTGCCTGGAACACTCTCCTCCCAGTCATGTTCATGTCTCCCTCCTTCAGTCAGATCTCTGCTCAAATGTCCTTTCTTCAGAAAAGCCTTCTCTGACCCCGCTATTTAAAATATTGCCATTCTGTATTCACTGAAGTGTTATTCAAAGTAGCCAAGATGTTGAAACAATTTAAATGTCCATTAATGGTTGATGGATAAGGAAAATGTGGTATAAAGATATGTGATATATGTGATTTATTTCTCTTCACTAATGTCTATATCAATATAATGAAATATTATTCAGCTTTAAAAAAAAAAAAGACAATCTGGGCAATTGTGACAGCATGGATGAACCCAGAGGACATTAAATAAGAAATATATATATATCCTATCTAATAAAAGAGTAATATGCAAATTAACCATCACTCCACTAAACCCACAAGCCATGCCCACCAGCCAATCAGGATCTTGTATGTGAATTAACCCAACCAAGATGGCTGCGGCCATGGAGTGAGCAAGAGGCTTGGGTTTCCCTAGCAATGCAGGAAGCCAAGCTTTCTGCACACCCTGGCCTGCCTTGGCCTCTGCTCAAGGCTACAAAGTTTCAATTATAGAAGATAAATAAATCCCAGATACCAGGGCCTCCACTTGGGTCACCGGGGGGCGTGGCTGGCCTGCAAACCACCACAGGCCCCTCACCCAGGCCTCCCCATGCCCCAAGGGAACCCCCACCCTGATCCAGGACACCCTTCAGGGCAAACCAGCTGGCCCTCACCTGTGCATCAGGCCTCTATCCTATCTAATAAAAGAGTAATATGCAGATTGACCATCACTCCAACACACAAGATGGCTGCCCCCATGTGGTCAAAGATCCTGCCCCCATATAAACACAAGATGGCCACCACAAGATGGCCAACAGGGAAGGGTAGTTGGGAGGGACCAGGCCAGTTGTGGGCAATCAGGCCAGCAGGGGAGGGCAGTTGGGAGGGACCAGGCCTGCAAGGGAGGGCAGTTGGGGGCAATCAAGCCTGCAGGGGAGGGCAGTTAGGGTTGACCAGGCCGGCAGAAGAGGGAAGTTAGGGTTGACCAGGCTGGCAGGGGAGCAGTTAGGCATCGATTAAGCTGGCAGGGGAGTGGTTAGGGGGTGATCAGGCTGGCAGGCAGAAGCGGTTAGGGGCCATCAGGAAGGCAGGCAGGTGAGCAGTTGGAAGCCAGCAGTCCTGGATTGTGAGAGGGATGTCCAACTGCTCATTTAGGCTCTAAACAGGCAGTCAGACATCCCTCGAGGGGTCCCAGATTGGGGAGGGTGCAGGCTGGGCTGAGGGACACCCACCCCCCCATACACGATTTTCATGCACCGGGCCTCTAGTATGTGGTATATGTGTCTATACCTGCATCTATCTCTGTCTCTATCTCTATAATGGAATATTATTCAGCTTAAAAAAGGAAATCTAGCCAAGTCTGTGTGGCTCAGTGGTTGAGCATTGACCCATGAATCAAGAGGTCCTTGGTTCGATTCCCTGTCAGGGCACATGCTCGGGTTGCTGGCTTGATCCCCAGTAAGGGATGTGCAGGAGGCAGCCGATCAATGTCTCGCTCTCATTGATGTTTCTATCTCTCTATCCCTCTCCCTTCTTCTCTCTCTCAAAATCAATAAAAACACATTTAAAAAAAGGAAATCTTATCATTTGTGACAACATGAATGAACCTAGAGGACATTATCTTAAGTGAAATAAGCCACACAGAGAAAGACAAATATTGCATGATCTCACTTATATGTGAAATTAAAAAAAAGAAGCCGAACCTCATAGCAACCGAGATTAGAATGGTGGTTAAGTAAAGGTGGGGTGTGGAGGAAAAGGGGGGAGATCAAAGAATGAAAAGGAAAGTAGAATGGTGGTTGCTAGGGGCTAGAGGGAGGGAGTCATGGGGAGCTATTGTTATTAGGTACAGAGTTTCAGTTTTGCAAGATGAAAAGAGCTCTGGAGATGGATGGTGATGATGATTACATAACAATATGAATGTACTTAATACCACTGAACTGTACACTTAAAAATAGTTAAGTTTTGTGTTATGTGTATGTTACCACAATAAAATAATGTTATCCCCTTCTTCTACTTTACTTTTTCAAACAATTATCCCTATTTGACACTATATTACACAACCATGTGTTTATTTAAGTGTTTTCAATCCCCTCCAGCAAAATTTAAGATTCACAGGGACAGGGGTTTTCTTTCTCTCTCTCTTTTTAATTCACAGTGTCTAGAACAATGTCTAGGACAGGAACAAGTTATTTGATGAATTAGTATAATATTTCAAACTGGAATTGAAAAAGAAAGCTAGCATATCTTTGGGGACACAAACCTGTGAAAAAAGAAGCTTTGGAGGAATGTCTTGACAATTCTCTCTTTAGTAGGCAAGATTGAAATAGTCTCACCGAGAGAAGCAGAGATGAGGGCCAGGGACAAATCTTGTCACCAGCCAGAGTCCTTGGTTCCAACTGTCCCTGAGGTTCTCCCTCTGTTACCCCCGTAATATCTCAGGTTCCTTCCATTAATCACTCCTCTTTGATTAAAAGTGGAGCTGGGATTTCCATCGCTTGTCATCCAGAGAGTCCTAACAGATGCAATTTACCAGTGGACTGTCACTATTACCAAGAAAAAAAGGTGTAATTAAAATGGGAAACATTTATTGAGGAATAGTTAAGGGAATGTTAACAAAATTCACCATAGTAGATACTGCCAGTGCCTTGCTTCTATCTTCTCAGCAACCTCCCTTCCTGTCCTTACCCACTGCATTGAAGTGTAGCAACTCACTATTCTTGGTTTGGGGGCTTCTCTCTGCCGGGAAGGCTGGAAGGACTAAGAGGTCAATGTCCCTGGGCACAGCCTTCAATGAGGAAGAGATTTGGAGGATAAATATCCTGGCTTCCTTGCCCCTTGGATAGGACCTCTCTGAGGTGTGTTTTATGCCATTGCCCAGAGGTCTTCTGTGGACTGAGTCCCAGTTGCCCACAGTGGCTCCTGTTCATTGATCTCGTTTACGAATTTCCTCGCTCCCCTCAGTCACTTCCCTGCTCCCTGCCTGTACTTCCTGGCATCACCTCCCAAATGACCCTCGGCTCAGGCTTTGCTTTGTTTATAACCTAACCTAAAACAGTGTCTACATATAAAAAATTCCATTGAACATGAGCAAATAAATAAAAAATAAGAAAAATGTATAAATACAACTTATTGTAAATCAGTTTACAAATTAAAAAAGCATGAAACAAAAATAAGAATTAGTGACCACATAGTACTCATTATATGCCAAGCATTGTTCCAAGAGTTTCACAGGTAACCTTTTGATTCTCACAAAAGCCTATGAGGTAGATCCATTATTATCAGCTAAACTCAGAGAGTTTAAGAAACGTCCCCAAGTTCACACAGGATTTAAACTTAGTCTGGTTTCTATGTCTATGCTGTTAACCATGATACTATATTAAAGAAATAATAAAACTAATAATTTTTATTAATGCCATGCTATAATGCAATTAAATTGCTTGTATATAATACATATATATTATATATAAATAATATAGAAAACTAATGACATTTGAGATCACTATAATCTCAAGGAAGAGAAAGTCACTATACAAACTGAAGCAGTTATGGCATGAACATTTGGTTGGAGTCCCACATTAGTCAGTCAGTTGTTTGTGAAAGTGGTTTGTCATTAGCATTTAATAGTGAATGATCACTAGCAGCAGCCTCTGTGGTTGACAGTCATATGGCTCTTAGGAGAACAGTGGGTAGGCCTGGTGTGTAGCTAAAATCAGCATGTGTGATGAGATATTGACATTACCTCTACGGATTTGGCACTGAATTACAGCTAAAAAATTGAGGTTTCTTTGGGCTTGCAGCCCTGGCCAAGCGGCCTTGCTGGCTTCATCCTCCAGGCTACTGGTCAGAAATTAGTGAACACTCATGCCAAGTACTGAGCTGGGCACTTTGAGCTAGATAAGGAAGACTAAGATACCGCGTTTGCCCTCTAGGACCTTAAAATCTTGTGGGTGACACAGACATATGAGGGTAACTTTTTTTTTTTTTTTCATTTATGAGAAAAACTTCAGGTGAGGTTATTCAGAGCTTTCTACTTCATGTGGATTTACACCCTTTTGCAGTTTTCACTCCTTGGCTTCAGATGTTGCAGCTGTGGCAGCGTGTGGTCTCCTCAGAAAAGGGGCGATGCAAAACAAACTGTTGAACCCTGGGAGCTCTGCAAGGGGTGTCTTATAGTATTCAAATAAGAGGAAGTCAAATGGCCTCCTGACTCTGTGACAGAGAACAATGCTCTCCACAGTCACCTTCCACGTCTTGCAGAGGCGGAAGCTCTGCGAGTGGAGTGCTTCAAGGCGCTGGGCTGAAGAGAGGAAGTATGACATCAGGCCAGGTGGGGGGGATAAGAACAACTTCTTTCTTTCTCAGGGTGACCCACAGGAAGAAGAGGGGAAGTCAGGTTAATTGGCTTGACACCTTTGTCCTGGGAAATCCTATCAGGTGACTGAAAAGAAAATCTAACCCGCCAAGTCGCTGCTCATTGCCAAATGATGGAAGGCACTCTGGGGAAACCCCCGACCACAGGCCAGTAGAACAGAACATAGCTAGTCTTTCTGAAAAATCAGACTAGAAAATACTTTTCCAAATGCAACCTAGAGTGAAGAAATATTTCCATCTAAAGTCATTTCACTTTCCTAATGGAAGTATAGCCTGAATGTTTTGTAATACGTCATTTAGATTTCTCCTCTTGTGATTGACTTTTTTTTTCATTTTCTTTTTTGGGAGAAGCTAATCAGAGAGGAAGCAGGCACATTTTTTTTTTTTTTTGGTTTGTTTAATAGGTTTTCTAGTGAAATCATAAATGTGACCAGTACATAAGTCATGATCAATGATTCCAATTAGCAAACAGTGTTTCAAATTTTCAAAAGGGGCAAATTATATATCTATCATTAAGTTTGCAGATGCCAAATCTTTTTTTAAAATATATTTTATTGATTTTTTAAAGAGAGGAAGGGAGAGGAATAGAGTTAGAAACATCGATAAGAGAGAAACATCAATCAGCTGCCTCCTGCACACTACCTACTGGGGATGTGCCTGCAACCAAGGTACATGCCCCTGACTAGAATCGAAACCGGGACCCTTGAGTCTGCAGGCCGACACTCTATCCACTGAGCCAAAGCAGTTAGGGCTGCAGATGCCACATCTTAATGAAAGACATAGGCATATACTTAAGAGTTGTTTGGAGTGATGAATCTGCTATAATAGGAAAGAAGCAAGATTACTTGAAAAGAAAGAAAGATGAGAATTTTAGCTTTTTTACTTGGCATTCTGGTACCCATCACCTTTCAAAATTATGAGAATAAACACAGTCTTTAAATGTCAGTCACTTTAAATTCTTTGTGGAACTAGGGAAATTATAGTTAAAACAAGCAAGCAAGCAAACAACCAAACAAAAACAACAACAAAAAAAGAAAAATATCAGGATGTGAAGAAGAAAAATTAGGAAGTTTGATGAGTTCCAAATATACAGAATGACCTTACAGACTTCTCACATTGAAAAAAAGAAACCTTATGAAGGTAATCCTTTCCTGGCTGGTGTGGCTCAGTTGGTTGAGTGTCGTCCTATGCACCGAAAGGTCACCAGATTGATTCCCAGTCAGGACACATACCCAGATTGCAGGTTTGGTTTCTGGTAGGGGCGCATGTGGGAGGCAACCTATCCATGTTTCTCTCTCACATAGATGTTTCTCTCTTCCTCTCTTTCTCTTTCTCTCTCTCTATCCTTTTCCCTTCCTCTCTCTAAAATCAATAAACACACGCACACACACACACACACACACACACACACACACACATTTTAATGAAGGTAAGTCTTAAAAGGAAGTATATAAACAACATATTTCAATGTCATAATAACTATGAAGAGAATAGTTTTTTAGAGTAATATACATCTCAGTAGGCAGTGACAGTGTGCTTTAAAGCCTTTAAAATTTTAACATATGAAATACATATACTTCTTTAGCTAAAAACTGTAGTCAACATATAGGGCTTCAATAGTTACATTAGTTAAGGCAACATCAATGTCCCCCAAAATATAATGGGCAAAAACTATTAGAAGTTTATTTCTTTGTCATATAAAGTCCAAAATGGATATATGAGAGCAGCAGGTATCTTTCCTCTTAGCAGGACCTTTCATTCTGGGGTTCCACCATCTTCAGTACTTGGACTATAAGATCAGTGTGCACATTTGCATCAGGCTGCTAAAAAGAGGATCATGGAAGGTTGCACATGGAGGGTGGAAAGCATCACTTCCACTCACATTCCAAAGGTCAGCATTCAGTCATATATCCACACATACCTGGAAAGAAAGCTGGGAAATGTAAGTGAGCTCTGTGCCAGGAAGAAGAAACAGGTTTGGTGAGTGTCAGGTAAGTCTCAGCTCCCAAAATCTTCCCAGGTAGAACGTATGTGAGCTGATTCAGTATCTCAGCTGTCACTGCAGTGCATGAGCCTCTTTGTTACTTGCTTATTCCTGTATTAAAAGGTTCAAGGATTTTCCTAAAATGTTAGAAAGATATTTCATAAATTCCACTGAAGGTTTTGCCTTCCATGAGGTCCCCAGAAAGTCCCTGTAAAGGTCATTTTCCTCCTTTGACAACCAAACATTTACCCCTTCCTAATGGCACTTTGTTTTCTTTTGGAGAATCTTATCACCCTCAATATGTGTAGTCAGGCCGGTAAATCTGAGCTTCCCGTCCTCCATCACAAAATCCAAAGCCTGAAAAAACTCTCTGCCAGATTCATTTTCTTCTTAAACACTATATGATTCATGACTAAGGGGCAGTCAATTGACCCAAGATCAGCCAATATGGCTCACTTTCTCAAGGTTTGATTCTGGAGCAGGAATGCAAAGATGGAAACAAAAGCTTTAGAGTTTACCTGGTGACCTGCAGAAGGTTGTCTCTGGGGCTGAGATCTTCTGGGATTGCAAGGTACAGGTACAGTTTATCTGTTTTGAACGTGGTTCAAACACCTTTGTCATCCATCCATGAGCTCTTCCATATACATTCAACTAAAATTAAAATTGTGTTTTAATATGTGTGAACAAACAACACTAAATGATATAATATTAAATGCTTCAAGCTTTTTAATTTTTTCCTCTGCATTATTTTTTAATTTACTATGATTTGTCTCTATTTGTCTTTTGAACTTTGTCTCTTACTCTAAAGTGTTTTTTTAAGTGCTGTGTAGTAATTCTTGTTTTTATGTTTAATAATGAAGTCCTAATTGTTGGAATGGGTATTATATGCTTAGATAGAGCTTCTTGACTCACAAGCAATCCATTAGGATAATACTTGAAACTGGTGTGTTGCACGGGGGGGAAACCCCAAATGTTAATATTTCTTTTCCTTTGGGCTGGCCAGCTTTCCTAAAAATGAATCTCCTAGTCACCTGCTCTAGGCGATATAAACCTGAGAGTAGCATTTTGGAAGGCAATGGTCTCTCTGTTCAGGATGATGATTTTCAATTAAATCCTAATCTTATCAGGACACTTCATTTCCTCCTCCGCTGTGCTAGATATCTAGAACCTTTATGGGATATCTAGAACCTTTATGGGAAATAAACTTCCAGTTTTAAAACAAAGTGTGGCAGGGGTAGTTGCCTGGCAGGGATCTAACTAAATCTTATATGTATTTTAAACCAGGTGTCCTATTTTTAATCCTACCCTAAGCTTACCTGTCAGAGATTGTTGATAACCCAATTCTTGAATCTTTGGCAGATGTACAGTGTGAACTGATTTTCATCTGGTTGAATTCTGCTACTCAGGTACTTGTCATAGCAGAGAAGTCCAAAGTTGAAATCAATTACCACTTGCTCACCTTCTTTGCATTTTCCATAACTTTACTGACATTTCTCATCTGCTGTTGACGTCTTCTTCTTCTCTCTCTATCGTTGAGGCTCTATAACCTTTTATCCCATAATTATTATTATAGGGGCTCTGAAAGAAACATACGTATTTGATTTTCCTTGTTTCATGTCCTTAAAATATATAACCTCCACCATCACAGCAGCAAGAGAGGAGACACCCAGAAGCCCTCCCAGGGGCTTCATTCCACCTTAGGCCCAGAAGAGACACGCATTACTTAGGCTCAAAATAGACTGTCCAGAACAAGTCACAGGATCCTATTAATGGCAAGAAGCCATTTCATTCCATGTGCCAGGAAGAAGGCTAGCCTGGATCTTGGAAGGCACTAGTAATGTTGACCACAAATTTATTGAGCTCTGGCTATATGACAGGCATTGTACCATTAGACATAGTAACCTAATTTATACTCACATAATCCTTTAAGACACCTACTATCTATATCATCTTTTTCTATATGAGAAAACTGAAGCACAGAGGAATTAAGTCACTTCACGCAACAAATGAAGAGCAATGTCATAATGAAATTTTGTAGCCTGATTCCAGAGCCTTTGAACTTAATCACTAGGCTGGTTTTTCTCATATTCAATTAATCCTCAAAGTTTATGAAGGAATAATTTTGTGCTAGACACTGTGTTAAGTATATAGGAAAAATATGAAATAATTTGTGACAAAATGCTAACTATTTACTTATGAGTAGTAAAATCAGAGGTGATTTTTTTTCTTTTCTTGTGCTCTCCTGGATTGTCTGATTTTCATTTAAAGAATCTCACATAATTTTGTAACCATTAAAAACAATTTCTATTTGAAAAATGAATAGATGGGAATTTGGTTCAGGTACTTCATGAATTAGTCCAAGGATTAAGGATACAGGAATAATGATTTATCAAACCCTGGTAAAAATATTATTTATTGGATGGTTATAGATTCAGAATTCACCTTTCAGGTAGCCTGGGGAAAATCTAAATTTTCTGTATTGAACGTTTATGAAGGGAGATAGGAGGATAAATGTTCTTTGTAAAAATTCACATGTTTTCAAAGCTTGTTGCAATTTCTGGAGTCACCAAGAGGACAACTTATTGAGATCTTTGGGGGTAAAGCACATGGCCTACAGCGTTAAGTATAAACTGTGAAGTTTTGTTCCTTACCTGATCTCATAAATTCTATATTTCTCTTCACGTTCAATTAAAATCAAATTTAAAGCCCAAATTCAAATTAAATTCCAAACTGAAGCCACTGATGAAATGCCTAAACTTTTCCATCACTCTTCCATGTCTCTCCTCTACCTTATGTAACCTTAGTTATTAGTAACATCTTATATTCTTCATAAATTACAGACAGAAACTTAGGATGTTAGAAATGAAACACTATTCATTAGATCCAACTCTTCTTTTTTAAGATGATATAGCTGAGATGTAAAGCAAGGGTAAAGGCTTTGCTCAAAATTCCACATCATATCAATAACAGATCTAAGTCCAGAATTTGGGACTCCTTCCTCTTAGGCCAAAGGTCTTACCTTATATTATTTTATTGGATTGTAAAGTTTTTTTCTTTAGTTCGGATGTTTTTTTTTATTATTTAATAAATATTTATTCAGATTATTACAATTGTTTCTCCTTTTTCCCCCCATAGCTCCCCTCCACCCGGTTCCCAAAACACCTTCTGCCCTTACCTCCCCCCCACACTGTCCTCATCCATAGGTGTACGATTTTTGTCCAGTCTCTTCCTGCACACCCTCCCCCCCCCCCATTCCCCTTTCCCTCTGAGAATTATCAGTCCACTCCCTTTCTATGCCCCTGATTCTATTACATTCACCAATTGGTTTGTTCCTCAGGTTTCTAATTCACTTGATTTTTAGGTTCACTTGTTGATAGATATGTATTTGTTGTTCATAATTTTTATCTTTATTTTTTCTTCTTCCTCTTCTTAAAGAATACCTTTCAGCATTTCATATAATACTGGTTTGGTGATGATGAACTCCTTTAGCTTTTTCTTATCTGTGAAGCTCTTTATCTGACCTTCAATTCTGAATGATAACTTTGCTGGGTAGAGTAATCTTGGTTGTAGGTTCTTGCTATTCATCACTTTGAATATTTCTTGCCACTCCCGTCTGGCCTGCATAGTTTCTGTTGAGAAATCAGCTGACAATCCTATGGGTGCTCCCTTGTAGGTAATTAACTGTTTTTGTCTTGCTGCTTTTAATATTCTCTCTTTGTCTTTTGCTCTTGGCATTTTAATTATGATGTGTCTTGGTGTGGTCCTCTTTGGATTCCTTTTGTTCGGGGTTCTGTGTGCTTCCTGGACTTGTAAGTCTTTTTCTTTCACCAGGTGGGGGAAGTTTTCAGTCATTATTTCTTCAAATAGGTTTTCAGTATCTTGCTCTCTCTCTTCTTCTGGCACCCCCATAATTCTGATGTTGGTACGCTTGAAGTTGTCCCAGAGGCTTCTTACACTATCTTCAACTTTTTGGATTCTTTTTTCTTTTTCGGTTGAGTGTTTTTTGTTTCTTTGTATTTCAATTCTTTGACTTGATTCTTGTGTTCCTCTAGTCTGTTGTTGGGTCTCTGTATAATATTTTTTATTTCAGTCAGTGTATGTTTAATTTCTAGTTGGTCCTTTTTCATATCTTCAAGGGTCTCATTATGTTTATCAGCCTTTTCTAGGATACTCTTGAAAAGCCTTATAGCCGTGGTTTTAAATTCTATATCCAGTCGTTTGTTTTCCTCCATTTCTTTCGTTTGTGATCTGTTTCTTTGTTGCCGCATTTTCACTGCTTCCCTGAGTTGGTAGGGTAGCTTTGTGTGCTAGGTTTCCTATATGGCCCAGTGAGTCAGCCTCCCAGTTACCTGAGGTGGACACTCTTGGTGCACCTCTTTGTGGACTGTGTGTACAGCCTTGTTGTAGTTAAGTCTTGATTGTTATTGGTATCACTGCGAGGAATTGACCTTCAAGCCAGTTGGCTATGAGGATCAGCTGTGTCTGTGCTGGGAGGAGTTCGGTGCTGGAGACAGCCTTATAGGATTAGACTTGCCAAATTGCAAAAGCCTCTGTGCTCAGCTTGGATGGGGTGGAGTCTTAGGGCAGAGCAGACAGTCTTGGCTTCCCGTCAGCCCTGCCCTTGTGTGCCCATGTGGGCCTCCAGACCTCTGGCTTCCCCGCCTCCCAAGCCTCCGCCTGAGAGTCCAGAAATACCCCCGCAAGAGCATGGGTCCCCAGGGGCTCGCCTGGAACTGGGGTTCAGTGCAGTCAGAACTGGGGTTCAGTGCAGTCAGGAGCTTCCGACTCCCTTCTGCTAGGGAAAGCCTATGGCAACCTCCGCAGTTTTTGTGCACACTTGTGCGCGCACCTCCAGACCCCTGCCTGCCGGGGCTCCCTGGGGATCTCAGAGTCTCCGAGTATCTTTCTCTCTACCTGACAGGCCAGACTCCCCCTCTATAAGCCTGGGTCCACAGGGTTTCGCCCGGAACTGGGGTTCAGTGCAGTCGGAACTGGGGTTCAGTGTAGTCGGAGGCTTCCTTCCCCCCTCCGGCCAGAGAAAGTCAGCCAGGCTCTCAGCCGCCCTTCCTTTCTGCGTGCACAAAGACCCTTTGCCGTGCCTCAACCCTTTGCCGTTCCTCCAGTTCTCCGTGAGCTTTTCTCTTTCCTTCTAGTTGTAGAATTTCCACTCAGCCAGCTTTCCTGTGGTTCTGGATGGTGTCCGTTCTGTCTTTTAGTTGTAGTTTTGAAATTGTGTGAGGCTGCAGTTTAGGTGCTTACCTATGGCACCATCTTGGTTTCTCCTCAGTTCAGATGTTTTTGGAGGAAAACATCATGTCTTTTACTTCTTTGTAATTTTAAAAAATACATTTAGCAGATCTAAGTAAGAGGCACAGTAACAAGAAAACTTTAGCTGCAAAAGGGAAAATACATAAGGAAACAGTAATAAATTAGTAATATCTGTCTAGATTTCAGTGTTGAAAAGGATTCAGAGGCTACATGTAAACAGAGTAGGAAAGAATATCATGGCTGACTAGTGACATATGCCATGGGCTCAGGAGAAAATGTGTTACCTATGTCAGATATGTAAGTTTTCCTCTGTCCAATAATCAGTCCTTTTCAACTATATGAATCCCCTGGGAAGGGGTGTACATGGAGAAGATAAGGACAATATGTATACTATGGATACCTACCCAGTAACCAGGACAGAAGGATCAACCCTAGCTACTAACGTGATGACATATGCTCCTGCCAACGTAACCCCTAAATCTATAGACATGTAGTAAGTGCTCAATAAGGACTTACTAATTGGTTGAAATTTGAATGTAAATACTTTCACAACAGAACTGTCCCATCTGTCTTTGGTAACCCCAGGATAATTCCAGTAGTTGGCACTTGTCGGGGCTTTAAAATTCCTAGTGGAATAATATCACCTTAAGAGCGTGAATCTCTAGATTATCAATACAAAATCCCATCTGACATAAAATGGAAAATATTGTAATTTGATGACCGTACTACACAAGTATAATGTCCTCTATATTCTTTAAATCACCTCTCAGAGTTGCCCAGATGGCATGAAAGAAAAAGGGGGATTCAGAAAATCATCCTTTAACATATGGCATTTTATGAGTCAAATTGCGGGGAAAACCTGACTCCCCGTGGACTTCCATTTTGTATGTCATTCTTCTTCCGTAGGCTCAGCTTAAATGATGTCAGGAGTTGCGGAAGTCAAAATAGCGTGGGGGCATGGATCCAACATTGACTCATATACTCTGTGGAAGAAATCGACACCAAAGTCTGGATGAGATAATTTGGTTGTGAGTGCTAGGGATATGACTGCTGATCACAGAGGAAACCAAGGTGTAAGTTTTGTATTACGACTACCTACTCACTTAAGGCTAGCCTGAGCTATGACTGAAAAATTTTGCTGACGCTTAATGTATAATCATAGCCAGTTTTCAGAAAGAAAGTCTAGCTGAAAAGAAAAAAGAAAGTTTTCAGTCCCTTTGTTTTACGGATATGGTCACACTTGGGCTCCTGGTGGGTTTGCGAAACTTTGAAAGAATACCTTGGTGGTGAATTATTCTGCAGCCTCAGTGTTGGCTGAACCAACAAAGTGTGAAACCTCTAGTTTGCATGTGCAACCTAAGGTGTTTTACAATCAGAAAAGAGAGAGAAATATTTTTGGTAAAGTTCATAAGACAGGAAAAGATCATAAAAGTATATACTACTATAGTAACAATGTGCTGAACCAAAGAATTGTGTGTTAAAAGATGAAAATCTAATATCTTAAGATTCACTTCTAGCCTAGGATGCAAGACCAGTTATATAGTTTGCAGGAACCAGTGCAAAATGAAAATGGGGGCCCCTTGTTAAAAACCTATTAGGACTTTTAGGAAGGTAACAGCAGTGCACTAAACCAAATGTGGGCTGTTCTAAATAAGCGGGGGTCCTGATAGATGGTGCAGGTTTTATGTCCATGAATTTGGTCCTGCTGGGATTTCTAATTTTAAACCTCTTATTTGCAGTCTTACTATTTTTAAGGAATTAAGGAATAACTTTTTATCTCATAAATTCTACAGAAAAAAATCCAGAAACAAAAGTCTGGTAGGATATAATGATTTGAACTTACATCTAACACAGTTTTAGGCACATACAATAACCTTAATGGATATTGATTGATTGGGGGACAGGCGGATTAGGGAAAAGGTCTTGGTTCTACACTCAGTTCTGCATTTTCCAGTTGAATGAATTTTAACACAACACTTTGTTTTTCTGGGTCTTGATTTACAAATCTAAAAAGTAAGGGGATAGGCCATAGATCATCTCTATAATTTCATAATTCTTTGTTATGCTTAACATAATTCTGTGTCATGCCATCGGTATTAGTAGAGCTTGGATGTTAGCCATGTAGTTACTAATCCTAGGCATCAGGCCATATTGTAAACATATTTCTAATATATATCTGTAACTTTAAATAGGCACTTTCAATTTACAAAGGCCCAGACAATATGTAATTCCCACTTGCGTATCTCACTATTCTGAACTCCTCACCCCAATACCATATTCCAGTGAATGAATCAAGAGAATAATTGTAACTCCTTTCCATAAAGTTGGGAATATTTCTTCCAGGAACATGGAGTTTGGCCAGTGGTTTCCTGGAAGGTACTGAATGCTTGCAGTGTATCTCAAGGGTTTGATAAGGTTTTCTTGTTACTGTGTTACCTGTAAGCACACTACTTGGGTCATGTTTTTCCTTGAGGACCACTACACGAGAGCTTTGTGGACAGCAGTGGACTTTCCACACTTTCCAATGGCATAACATGAGGCTTTGATTGTGCAGATATGTTTTGATCTTATTTATTCTTTGGGCAGATAGCCCCTCAAAGAGTTTTCAGGCCTCTTTCACATAAAGTATACAAGGAATTGCCCTAAGAAGCAGGATTTGGCTAAAGACATAGATCATGTTTCCAAAATAATCATATATTCTATTTAATTAAAAACTAGTTTTCTATAGGTGAGGTCTGATAACATTGGGATTACACTGTGAGGGGAAATAATTCAAAGTAGATCCTAAATTAAATATTCAAATTCATGTTTATTCAGTGGTGTCTGTGGCCAAATCTTCAGGCTAAAATGTTTTTAGGGAAGAAAACAGTGTTGTAATCTAATGAACAAAATAAATTGATGAACAAAATAGATCCAGAGTCATAGAAGCATGGAACAGACTGTGGAATCTCAGGGAAGGCAGGGGAGGGTGGGTGGGTGGGAAGAGATCAAACAAAGAATTTGTATATCTATATGCATAACCCATAGGCATAGACAATAGGGTGGTGAAGGCCTGGGGCGGGGGTGGTGGAGGTGGGCTAGAAGGGGTCAATAGGGGGAAAAAGGGGAGTTATGTAATGCTTTCAACGTAGTTTTTTGTTGTTTTTTTTAAAGGAGAAGAAAGAAAATGTTGTAGAGGCAATGAGACAACTTTTGATTTTAAGGAATTTAACAAAGGAGACAAATATATGAATAACTAACTCTTATATGAAATTAAAGGATCGAGATTCTAAGAAGAATATGAACCAAGTGCTAGGCTAGTGTACTTAACTTTAAAAAGGATAATTTGGGGAGAACTCATGGAAATAATGCTTTTTAGTCTGGGATTGAATGCAGGGGCACAGATGAAGGGAATGAGAGCTCAAGACCAAAGGAATAGTATAAGAAAAAGTTCAGTGCATGTTTATGGGAATGTCTAATCATCCACCATGCTCAAATAATAATAGATAACTTTTACTGAGCGCTTACTACATGCCAGGCAAAATTCTTAGCACTTTATATGTATCATGTGATTTAATTTTCAAATGAGGCCTACAAGGAGATACTAATATTAGACTTATTTGAGAGTCATAGGTGCTCAAAATCACATAGCTAGATAATAGTGGAACCAGGATTCAAGTATGCATCCATAAACATGATATTTTAGTGCATACAGTGCAGGTTGAAATGCAAGATGGGCTGGAACCAAAGAGTGGCAGGCCTTCTGTGATATTCCCACTTGTTTTAGTTCATAAATAAATTACTAAAGGAGGAGAAAGAATCCTACTTTTTGCATTTGGAAGGAAAAGAAACATAAAAGTAAAAAAAACTTTTTCCATTGTTAATGATTATTTGGAACAATGGATCATCCAAAGTTATATTGTTTAACACAGTAGCCTCTAACCACATTGACTTGAGCATTTGAAATCTGACTAGTTTAAATTGAGATTTGCTGTAGGTATATAATGTGTACCATATTTCTAGGATTTAGTATGACAAACAGAATTTAAAATATTTTAATAATGTTATATATTGATATATATAGAAATATTTTGAATATATTGGTTTAAATACAATATATTTAAAAATTATTTTTGCCTGTTTCTTTTTACCTTTATTAATGAGGCTACTAAAAAAAATTAAGTATATTTTTTGGTTTACATGCGATTTTTATTGGGCATTGTTGGTCCAGAGCAATTTAAAATTGTACTAACTAACTCTGATGAAGGATTTCCTTACCACATTTGTCTTTTAACCACATTCTTTCCTTACTTTCTGGCTATTTGCAAGAAAAAATGTAAAAAGCACCCCCTTTGTAAAGGTTTGAGAGCCCCTAGAATTTCCTTTTCCCTTGCTCCCAACCACAAACAAATTATCAATGTGCTCTGTCAACACCATTGGAGTCAACTTTTTACAAGGGCAAAAGGAGTGCAAAAAATTTTCCAATTCCTGAATGGTGTGAAGTAAAAGTGCTTTCAGAGAATCCCACAAGAGTGGCATGGTGGGCATAATGGGTCTGTCTCATTGTCAGAAGACCCAAGGAGTTGAAAGGAAACTCTAAGTACAATACCAAAATGCCACAAAACCATAGTTATTAATACAAACTAACTAGCATCTCTATCTGTCACCATCTCATCTTAAAAAAACTTGTGAAAATACGTAATCCTCATGAGACTCCAACTAGGTATAAATACCAGCAGCAAAAGGAGATACAGTACATTCTTCTGAGCATCTACAGATTGGCTATTAGAAGAGAAAGATCAGCTGAGTCCTTTGGACCTGATCAACTCAATTCCGGAGCTACTGATTTCAACGACTTCGGCCCAACTATCTCCAAAACAATGAAATACACAAGTTATATCTTAGCTTTACAGCTTTGCGTGATCTTGGGTTCTTCTAGCTGCTACAGCCAGTCCACAATTTTTAACGAAACAGAAAAACTGAAGAGATATTTTGTAAGTATAACTTTTTAATAATACTTGTTTGTGGTTGAAGTGACTGAACATTGACTTGGAATGTATCTATGATATGCTGTCATCTCTAGTCCATAGTCCTCTTGAAAAGATTTGGTGGTACTTTGACTGTTGACTGGATGAGTTTTAATTCAATGATCCGGGTTTTTCTTTAACCCTCTACTTAAATTTTTTATAGAAGAAGGCATTCATGAATCTTTCAAAAGATGGGTATAATATGGGTATAAAATAGGTTGATGTTGATAATTTTGTGGTAGAATCCATGCAATTGTGATGTCAAGTAGCATATAACATACTGAAAAAAAAAAGACTGACTACTAATTTTTGATTTCTCAGACTACCATGATGGTGATAGTAAAGGGTCAAGATTAGCATTAAAATTATAATCTGAAATAATCAATTAAAGGAAAGTGAGGTTCTTAAAGCTTTGGCTTTAAAAAATCACTTATAGGTGTTTTTCTCCAAAAAGTGATTTAAAAAAATCTACTACCCCATTTATGAATTACCCTTGAACTCAATTCCTTGCTGAGATTCTCTAGGAGTTATAATTTCACTCGTATTTAAATATTTTTGTTTTGTTATGTTACTTTCTTTTAAAATTATACTTATGGTTACTTAAGACAGTTTTTGCATTTTAAGTATTTTATTTGTCCAAAATTTAGCTATTATAATTATAGCTATTATACTTATGTTTAAGCTTTCACAAGCGATGCTATTCTCACAACATCACATCAAACCTCTCTCTCACACCTAGAACTATTTTTTAAAGCTGACGTAACATCCAATAGGAGACAAGTAGATGTTATAAAGATTTGTACCATAGGGGGGCAGTATTTTATAGTGGGTTGCTGATTTTCTTACTAGGCTTGAAAACACTTAAAAAAAACCCCACTCTGGTTATTTGAGAAAATTGAAGTATCATCTGCCTTGTTGAGTTCATTTGTGACACTGCAATTTAAGGATTATATGAAAGTTAAAATAGCATGATAGTCTTTGGCAATATCCAGCATAACAGCTTTTGGGGATACTTGCTAGAAATAAACCAAGGATTGAAAAGAAAAATCATTGAATATTGTTAGCATCTAAGTGCAATACAACTTGTACTTTTAGGGCAATTTATGAAGTAATTGTAAACCAATTTCCTCCCCTTGTTTTTCCAGAATGCAACAAGTTCAGATGTAGGGAATGGTGGACGTCTTTTCTTAGACATTTTAACGAATTGGAAAGGGGTAAGCTGGATATTTCCATTTGATTGATTTTTCTATTGCTTATTTTCCAGTGGATAAATTCATATCAACCTCTCTTTGTGCTCTTTCTTCCCAAGGAGAGTGACATAAAAATAATTCAGAGCCAAATTGTCTCCTTCTACTTCAAACTCTTTGAAAACATTGAAGATAACAATACCATTCAAAATAGCCTGAATATTATCAAGGAAGAGCTGCGTGTTAAAGTCTTCAACAGCAGCAACAGCAAACTGGAAGACTTCAAGAAGTTAATTCAAATTCCAGTGAGTTGATCTTAATTCTTTCCTTGATTTCATCGCAGAGGCTCTTGGAAAAGTATCAGGATGGTCAATCTTGAGTGAACTCTCAACCGTTCTCCTCTTTTACTCAATTGCTAACATATTTAAGGCATGTTATGCCAGTAAGTGATTAGTCTTGCAGCCTAGAATTCTCCTAGTCATTCTCAGGAATGTGACAAGGTGGCCATAGAGTTTCCAGCATTAGAAAAAAACATAGTGGCAGAGCCAAGGTGAAAGTAAATGGTCCTTATTAAACACGAATTTACCTAAATGTTCCTATTGGCTTATCTGAGGAAATAATTCAATGTACTGGAATAGAAGGCAGAATACAGAGAAATGTGCTGCAATTCCAATTTTAAATGTTTATAGCAGTATTTGCTTATTGCCATATAAAAATGATTTTTTAATCCCATTATGGAAATGATGAAACTGACATAATTTGGGAGAAATTAAAAATTATGGTATTCATTTGTCTTGGACTTGCTATTTAAAAAATACTAAACCTACTTCAGTGGTTCTCAAACTTTGGTGGGTACCAGGGTCCCCTGCAGAGCTTAGTGACCAAACAATGGCCTTGGCCCTCTTCCTGCACCTGGGCCTCTGAGTTCTTCATTAGGTCTCCCGGTTATTCTGCTAGACACCAAAGGTGAGAACCACTAACCTACTGTAACATTTGATACAGCAAAGACTAAAGTATAAGGTGATAGAATTTGTAGAGAACCTAGGAGTTATCTAAAACATAGGTTGAGAGAGGTTAAGTGACTGGTTCAAAGTTATTGCTCACAAAGAATTCAAACAAAAATGTTCTGCCATTCCACTTCAGGGGCTTTTCACTATGTAATTTTGAGAATTCTAGAGCAGTAAACTTAAGGTTCAAATGTGTGTTCCACCCTATTACAACATAACTAGCAATTTCATTATAATCTTAACTACTGAAGAAATCACTGTTGTATATTAAGATAATATATTGCCAGTAAAAATCATCTTCTTAAAGGAATACTTTCATTTTCATGAACCATACCATCAACAGTAGAATATCCTGATAGCTTGTATGCCTGAAATTAATATTGTTGTATCCTTTTCAATAGGTAAATGATCTGAGGGTCCAGCGCAAAGCCATAAGTGAACTCTTCAATGTGATAAATGAGCTGTCAAAATCTAACTCAAAAATGCGGAAAAGGCGTCAGAATCTGTTTCGTGGCTGGAGAGCATAGAAATAATGGTCATCCTGCCTGCAATATTTGAATTTTTAAATCTAAATTTATTTATTAATATTTAATATTTTACATTATTTATATGGGGAATCTATTTTAAACTCAGGATCAAATTATTTATAATAGCAATTTTTATCTAATGAAAATGAATATCTATTAATATATGTATTATTTATAATTTCTGTAATCTATGACTATTTCACTTGACCCTTCTTTTCTGACTAGGCAAAACTATGTGATTTATAAGGCTTTATCTCAGGGGCCAAGTGGCAGCTGACTGAAGCAAAACCCTGTGGGTTTGGGTTGTGCATTTATTTCACTTGCTGATATAATGAACACTTATAAATGAAATGATGTCATACAGTTCCTCTCTATTTGAAATCATATCTGCATTCTGAGCCTCTGCTTTAATGGCATGTCACACAGCACTTGGATGTGTAAGTCATATGACTTGTCCCCTGATAAAAAACATAGTATCTCATCTCATCTTATGCCTGGTGCTTCCGAATATAGCAGATAATTGTGACTGTATTCAAATGCAAAATATTTTATTTTTTCATTTATCAATATTTAATATATATGAATAAAGCGTAATTTTATAACTACTTATGTTGTGTCAGACATTTTCTAAGGAGGTCTTTGGTAAATGCACTATGTACTAATGAATTAGTAGGAGGAAAGTCATTTTAAGCTGTGGGAATCTTAGAATTGGATTAAGCTCCATTAAATGTGGTGTTTCTACTGGCAATTTGTTTGCTTCCACTGCTCCATTTGGCAGCTGTTCAAGTTATCTTTCCAAAATATAGATTTAACTATGTCACCATTTATCTCAGAGCATCTGCTTTGGAAAGTAGTCCACCTTATTTAGCTTGGCACACAAAGATTTATTTATACCTCCTCCCTCAACTTCCCATTACATCCTTCATCTTGGTACCTCCCTCCCCCATCTCCTCTGTCCATCTTGGGCAAACATCCCTGGGTATGAACAGTGATTGTGAGCTTTAGGGAGAGAGGCCTGGATTAGAAACTTGGTTCTACCATTACCGAGTAATGTTGTTACCATCATTAGCTGGTTAATATTAGTAATAGGAAGAGAGCAAAGGGGAAGCTAGACATTATAAGCATGGTCATCTGGGCAGCTTCACCAGGAAGCTCCAACTTAACACTCCCCAGGGACCTCTTGGTCCATTCCCTGCAGATCACTGGGAGAAGGGGTCGAACAAAGAGGGAGATGGGCACGTGCACAGTGAAGTCAGGGTGGTGTAGGGAAAGTACTTGCCTGTCAGTACAACCTGGGAAAAAGGTAATTAGCTAAGGGATGGAGCACTGTAAGCACATGGAATCTTAGACGGTTATAACCCCCCAAAAGTTCCCTTGCTTGTGCCCCTTGTTCCCCTTCACTCTCTTGCTCACTCACCCGGATGCTGGTGTGTTCTCCCTCCATAGCCATGTGGCCTGAAGCAGCCACATGGCCTATGGCCATGTGAACCCCACATGCAATGGACTGCAGCTGGGAATGAGATAAGCTAATCAGGTGCTGAACTGGGGTGTGTCTTAAATGGAACAGAAACTCTGGACACTGGCTTTTGCCTTGAGCCTGCTGAAGACAAGATTGGTCTTTGTCCATGGCAGGATGGATGTAGATGGGTCTTTGGAAGAGAACCCCTTAATTTTACAACATCAGTAAAGCTTTCCATGAAATGCTATTATCCAGTGGAGGCTTCAGGAAATTCTTTTCCCCATGGCACCCCAAGGAATCCACTTCCATTGAATATAGTGTGACTTTTAATGAATTACTTACATTCTCTAAGCTCCAGTTTTCTCATCTGATAAAGAATAATTGTGCATTCCCCATAATATTGTAGCACACAGAAAGTTCATCATTGTTAGTAGGTTGGAAGGTGGATTATAGGAATTCTGATGTTGGTTGGTGGGTAAATGTGGTGGTAAAATTTTTTTACTGGTTGTTTAAACTTTTCTCAGTGAAATAGGAAGCCTAGAGAGAGGTTCAAGAAGGAAGTGTTGGAGGTTTGGAAAGAGCAGAAGAATGAATGGATCAGGGGAGCAGACTGTGTATTGCCAGGCAGCATTAAAGGTTCACTTGGGGTCAGCAATCATGAAGTTAAGACACCAGTTGGTATAGTGAGTGTTTGTCTCTATCTATATAGGACTATGGGTGAAGATAGAGATAGGAAGAGAGTTATGTTTAGCAGACTTTAATTTGTCCAAGCAAGTAGGACAGAGGGAGAGAAGACAAGAAATGGTGACATAGTTAAATCTATATTTTGGAGATTCAAGGGTGTACTCATAACAGTTAGTGAATTGGTGATGAACTCTAAGCTGGTGAAGGAGGAGAGAGTATGTCCAGGTTGCTGAAGAAGTGTTTGGATAAAAGGCTATCTGCCTCACCTCTAGGTCCAAAAGATGAAAGAGAGAAAACCAGCCACCGTTTGAAGGGGAAGTAGGAAAAGCAGACCTTAGAGGAAAATTAGTTTATCTTTTGAATATGAGGAAGTTGAAGTGTGATGGATTTGGCGAGTGCTGGATGGTGAATTCCAGAAGACCCAGTGAGTAGGGGTAAAAAAGGTCATAAAAGGCAATATTCATAGGAATATGCTGTGAGTCTGGGACTCCTTATGAAGACTGACATAAAAATAATGGCTGTAAAGACATTAGTTCTGCTGGTCTGGGGTGTATAGTGGTGTCAAGATTGTGAGAACAGAGAGGGTTAGGTGTCTGGGGATTCCTTCTCAACTATTTTACTTAATCCTTCCGCAACAATAGGGTTGTGTGAAATATTTAATGTTAAGGGATAAGTTTAGTCCTTGACAATGATCAGTGGTCATTGTTTTGATTATTGGGTAGGTAAGTAACAGTGAGTGAGACTTGATTCAAAAAGTATTGAATCTTTGATCAGGCAAGATTGAAAAGAAATTGAGCTGATCTTGGCACAGCTGCAACTGATTTGAGCTGTGTTTGGTGTCTCCACTCTTGTTAGAATTGAAGACTGAATAAGGCAGACTTTAAGATATCTACAGATAGAGGGCTACTGTAAGATAATGCTGTCTGGACCATAGAGTCAGACCATTACTTTGTGGAAGGGATTGAAAATTCCTACTGCCATTTGTTTTAAGAAGTCATTAATCTTGAAATGGTAAATGAAGCCCCAGGTGGTAGGCCTTGGTCTGTAACTACATAAAGCATCACACTCTCTGAGGCTGATGTTTGGTATAGGCTTTGAGACATGGAAAGCTATTGACTATAGTGGGCAATGTGATGGAAACTTGGAATGAGACAAGGAGAATATTTAAGAGAACTTGAGTTGAGTTGGCCTGTGCAGTAGTTATAAATTATTTATATTGTATATTCCACCCATTATGTACATACTTAATTTTCAAAGAGTTGTGGGGCATAGGGAAGTGATGCCTGTGCTTTAGACTAAGAGACCTAGGGGGTAGCAAAATTCATCTCTCAACACTACTAAGGGCAATTATCTCCTTAGGTCCATGGCAACAGGGGCAGCAACCAGGGCAAGCAGTGAAGGAATCCTCTCGTATAATGTCCCACCCTTGGTGACACTAAGAAATATCTGATACACCCTTATGGCAGGGTGATTTTGGCAATTAAGCTAGTGAACTTGAGCAATAACAATAAGTTTTTTTCTCTTCACTTTATCCATCCCTTCCCATCCTGAACAATATAATCAAAGCAACTTGTCACATCAGTATAAAGTAGGCACTCATAGTTGCCCACTATGGGGAGTCATAATCTAAGCAAGGTTAGAAGAGTATATATGAAGCAGGAAAATCTTTTGTGGAAGGTATCAGAGCCTGAGCAGAATGAGGAGATTGCCCAAGAAGGAATGGGGGAATATATTAGTTTTCTAATGCTTCCATAATAAATGGTCACAAATTTAGTTGCTTAAAACAACACATTTGTTATCTTAGAGTTTTGGAAGTGAGAAGACCAAAATCAGTCCCAGTGGGTAAAATCAAAGCATCAGCAGGGCTGAATTCCTTCTGGCAACTTTAGAGGAGAGTCTGTTTCTTTGCCTTTTCCATCTTCTGGAGGAAACCTGCATTCCTCAGCTAGTGGCCTCCTCTTCCTTCTTCAAAGCAGTAGAATAGCATCTTCCAATCTCTGTATTATTCTGACATTTCTGCTTCTCTCTGATAAGGACCCTTGTGTTTACATTGGGACCACTTGTATAAATCAGGTTAATGTCTCCATCTCAAGACTATTAACTTAATCATATCTGAAAAGTCACTTTTACCACATAAATTATCATTCACAGATTCTGGTAATTAGCATGTGGACATCTTGTGGGGGGCCATTACTTAGCCAACTATTTAGCTTGACTTGGATAGTCAGAACTGCAGTGGAGTGAGGAGGTTGTCTATGTGGAAGGACGGCCTGGAGTGGAGTGTAAGAGTCTACACAAGGTGAGAGAACATCCTTGTAGTGGGCAGCGGAGCATGGGGAGTCAGAGTAAAGCAAGAATGGCATATACACAGGGGAAGTGTATTAGTGTAGATGGGAGCTTGGTTGCTTACAGGGGAATTGATTAAGTAAGTAAACATATTAAGGTATATATTAGGTATGATATTAAAGATAATATATAAAACAATATAACTCAATCTGAAGAGACAAAGCAAACATCAGAACTGACTCAGATACAACACAGATGCTGAAATTATCAGGCAGGAATTTTAAAGGAACTATAATTAATATGTTAAGAGGTCTAGTGGAAAAAATAGATAACATGAAAAACAGATGGGTAATGTCAGCAAAGAAGTGGGAATTCAAGAAAGAATAAAAAGGAAATGCTATAAATAAATAAATAAATAAATAAATAAATAAATACAGTAACAGAAAGGAAGAATGCTTTTGATGGGCTCATCAGTAGACTTGACACAACTCAAGAAATAATTCAGTGAGCTTGGAGATAAGTAAATAAGAACTTCCCAAACTAAAATTCAAAGAGAGAGAGAGAAAAAAAAAATGGGTGTGAGGGGAGAAGCACAACTCTGGAATGGAACACCCAAAAACTGGGGAATGATTTCAAAAAATGTAATAAAACTGCTGAATTAAAGAAAACTAAGCAGAATATATTCCCATAAAAGTATGCCTTGGAATATCATATTCACATTGCAGAAAAACAAAGACAAAGAGAAAATCTTGAAAGAGAAGCAGAAATGTCAGAATAATACAGAGATTGGAAGATGCTACTCTACTGCTTTGAAGAAGGAAGAGGAGGCCACTAGCTGAGGAATGCAGGTTTCCTCCATTTCCTCCATGGAAAAGGCAAAGAAACAGACTCTCCTCTAAAGTCGCCAGAAGGAATGCAGCCCTGCTGATGCTTTGATTTTACCCACTGGGATTGATTTTGGTCTTCTCACTTCTAAAACTCTAAGATAACAAATGTGTTGTTTTAAGCAACTAAATTTGTGACCATTTATTATGGAAGCCATAATAAAATAAGGCTTTTTATTAATCAAACAAAACAGCTTACTTATGAAAAAATAAAAATAAGAATTACAACAGCCTTCTTGCCAGAAAACCATCTGCTATTTATTTCTTATTGCTATTGTAATAAATTATCACAAACTTCCTAGCTCAAAACAACATAAATTTTTATTTTATAGTTCTGATGGCTAAAGTCTAACATTATTCTCAGTGGACTGAAATCAATGTCTTAGCAGGGCTGTGCTTACTCTGCAAGGTCTAGGAGAGAATCTATTCCCTTGTCCTTTTTAACCTTCTAGAGGCTGCCTGCATTTTTTGGCTCAAAGACCCTCTCCTTTATCTTCAAAGCCCAAAATATTGGCCTGAGTCCTCCTCATGCAGCCACCTGTGTAGTTCTTTCTCTTGACTCCATTTTCTACTCATAAAAACCCTTGTGATTGTGGGTGGAGGTGGATGAGGGCATGCTATCTAATAAAGAGGGAATTTGCTAATTGACCATCACACCCTCACAAAGATGGAAGTGCCCACAGCCAGTAAGGAGAGACTATGCTAATTAACTGCCACGCCCTGCCAGGGCGGCAGGCGCACAGCATGGCCGGGCCCTCCCCGAGGCGTGCCTCCTCCACATGCCTGCCTCCATAGTCCCCCAGTCCCCTCAGCCTCCCAGCCACCCAGGGCTGGCCCGAGGCACAGGCAAGCCTTGGATGGTGGCTGCCCAGCAGCCCAGGGCCACCCAAGGCTCAGATAACCAGGGCCAGCCAAGGCTGTGCTGCCGGCAGTGGCAGCATCAGAGGTGTGATGGGGGTGTAGCCTTCCCCTGATTGCCGGGTTGCCTCCTGCCCCTGAGGGCTTCTGGACTGTGAGGGGGGCAGGCTGGGTTGAGAGATTCCCCCCTCCAGTGCATGAATTTTCATGCACCGGGCCACTAGTAGAGGGGATAAACGGTGGTGGAAAAATAAAATAAAAACAAAACAAAAACCACACAAAAAATCCCTTGTGATTATATGGCCTATTCAGAAAATTCAGGATAATTTCTTCATCTCAGGGTTATTTGATTACCAATCTTGGTTCCATCTGTAATCTTAATTTTTATTTAATCACTCCAGCACACAAGATGGCTGCCCCCATGTGGTTAAAGATGACTGCCCCCATGTGAACACAAGATGGCCACCACAAGATGGCCAGCAGGGGAAGGCAGTTGGGAGGAACCAGGCCTTCAGGGGAGGGCAGTTAAGGGCAAACAGGCTGTCAGGGGAGCAGTTAGGCATCAATCAGGCTGGCAGGGGAGTGGTTAGGGGGTGATCAGGCTGGCAGGCAGAAGCCATTAGGGGCAACCAGGAAGGCAGGCAGGTGAGCAGTTGGGAGCCAGCAGTCCTGGATTGTGAGAGGGATGTCTGACTGCCCGTTTAGGCCCGATCCTACTTGGCAGTGGGACATCCCTCGAGGGGTCCCAGATTGGAGAGGGTGCAGATTGGGCTGAGGTTCACGAGTTTCGTGCACTGGGCCTCTAGTAAACAAACAAACAAACAAATAAATCCTAGGTGAAAATTATAAGATGGGTACCCAGAAAAATAAAAAAAAATTAGACTTCTTTTTTCTATCCCTTGCATTGCTGCTGTTTATTAATTATATGTGAAACTTTTTCCTGGACACTAGAATACATATTTGTGTATTTTTGGTGTCCCTTTGGAGGGAGGATGCTTGACTGATGCTGATGAGATGGATCATCTAGACTGATGCTGACTTGGCAGCCCATTCTGGGGGGAACAATACTTTTATTTCCATTCTTGCTTGAAATGACAATATATAATATGGTACATCAAAACTAGTGAAAGAAAAAATAGGTTATAAACTTTTATTTATGAGAAAGAGAAAATAGAAAATTAAGTTGGAAATAACATGGAATCATGACTTTAAAAATGATTGGTACTTTTTCTGCTCTCAGTACAAGGGTCACTTCTTTGAGATCACTGTTCTATCTTAAGTGACTATGTAAAACAGTTCATTATGTATCTTGCATATTAATTTTGGTTTTCTTTACTGAAAAAACAAAGGACTCCTTGAAGAGACAGTTATACCATATTTGGGTTGGAAAAACTTAAGTTGAGTTGGGAATATTTTGCAGCCTGTTATTTGTTGCCTAATATTTTGTTGATATCATCATGTTTATAAGAGCTATGCAAATAGGTTTTATGCTGCCTCATCTACTGACTACTTAGTACATGGCAGGCTCTGCACTCTATATTATTACTGTCAACTCTTGACTCCTCTAGAAAAATAGATAGCAGCTATGTAAGGGATAGAAAAAAGAAGTCTACATTTTTTATTTTTCTGGGACCCATGCTATAATTTTCATCTGGGATTGATTAATTGATTGAATGATTGATTACCCAAGGCTAAGTTTGTTAAACTTTCCATGTAAGGGAATGAAATCTTGATAGTCTTACTAATGTCTCAGAAAGGGGAGGTTAAAGGTGAATATTAATAAGGCTGGAAGGGGTATATGGGCTCAAGTGATATGAGGAGAATCTTTAAATAAAGGGAGACTGAGATTGGGGAATTTTTTGATATTTATGTGTGATGTGTTTTGGTCTAGTGGAAACAGCAAGGCAAGATTCTTGAAGGAAATCTAGATATATAAGCAGTTATTTGATGATCTGTCTACTCTAATGAGCAACATATTGTCTTGAAAAGAAGGTTGCTTTGCTTGTTCAGTTAAGCAAATTGCTGTATTTTTTAGGTAAATTGATTTTCAATGATTTCTTAAAATTATTTTAAATAATTTCCTGGTTTATAGTCTTATTTTCCTGGTAAAGAATTTCCTGGAACAAATAGTTAAGTCACTTCGACCCAGGTGGTCTCGGCCCTGCTAGTTGAACTATGTGGATGAAGGTAGTCTCAGTTTTCACTGTGGCCTAGAAGTCAGCCTGTCCTGTGACCTCTGACTCCTGTGTCCATGTGTGGGGTCTATTTTTTGACATATTCTAACCCATATATAGAGCTTAACTCTTCAAAATAATACACTCATTCTAAGGCATTAGTACTTATTAATTCAGAATGCTTTTAAGAGGTTTCATAGGGCATTGAAGTCAAGATTGACTATCTCATATTCAAGAGATTTCTGTTTTGCAGTTTTTCCTCTGCTGTGTAAGGAATAGCCATTTTTCTCTTTTCTTCACAGAGTACCCAGTTCCTTTTCCCTACCAGAATTTCCTCCCAAGAACTTTCCATTTCCTTATTTAAAAAAAATATATTTATATAGAAAGTTGTTTTCCCTCTTCCTTTAAGTTTGACTGAAATGGAATCCATTTCCTGGAGCTCAGCCTCCAGTCTAAGGTTTATGAAGCATTTTCAACAAAGTCAATCTTCCCCATTAAAAAAAAAATTTGTTGTACCAGCTACTAAAAAGTTTTTATTTTTATTATTTTTTATTTTTATTATTTTTTTATTAATCATCACTGGAGGATATTTTTCCATTGATTTTTAGAGAGAGTGGAAGGGAGAGAGAGAGAGACAGAGAGAGAGAAACATCAATGTGAGAGAGACACATCGATTGGTTGCCTCCCACATGATCCTCCACCAGGGCTGGGGATCAAGCCTGCAATAGAGGTAAGTGTCCTTGATCAGAATAGAACCTGGGATCTGTCAGTCCATTGCTCTAACCCACTTAGCCAAACTAGGTAGGGCTTTTTTACTTAAAAAATTTTAATGATAATTCTAGGTGAGACATTATCAAATAGTTACACAAATAGGTAGTTGATTGAAAGAATAGGGAGGACTGAGGCAATCTTGGCTCGCCTGAAATGTAATTGGCACTTGAGTGCTGGTAGGGGAAGAAAATTTCTTTTTTCTCATTTCTGGACTGAGATATCTGTTAACAAAAGACAGATTAACAAGAGAAAGCATACAGATGTATTTAAATTTTATGTGATGCAGGAACCTTCATAAGGAAATAAAGACCTGAAGAATCTGTTACACCTGGGTGTTTTCATGCTAGGTTTGGTGAGGATGGAAAGTCTTGGGAAGATACAACAGGACAAAGATGAGCTAAGTGTAGCAAACGGGGGGAAACTTAGCAAGTCCTTTTCAGATTCATCTCTCTGTCCTTTGTCTTCAGAGATAGGGTTTCATGGCCTGCTTTGGGAGAAGGTCAGAAAGTACTTTTGTCAGGTTTTTTTGACTTGAAATATTCAAAATATCAAGATGCTATGTTTTGAGATGTCATTCCTGAATCATACTCACAGGAGACAATAGCAGGGCACGAGTTTCTTATCCTGCTCTTTTTGCCTGGAATGAGGATCTGGCAGCCCAATTCCAGGACTTCTTTCAGGCAAGTGGTGATGACGAATCAAAGGTGCAAGTGCCATCCCCATCTGAGCTGCCCATGTAAAGCCACATCAGAGAGCCATTGACATCTGGGTATGGCTGCCCCTTTGGGTGTGTAATAGGCTTGTGTAAAATAATGCTAATGAGCAAGAGTGAACGTGTGCTGTAGTTAAGAGCCCTTGTTCAGAATTCAGTCACACCTAGATTTCATTATTTGCAAAACTTTAGTAATGTTATTTACTGTTTTCAAGCCTCATTTCTTTCACCTGTAAAATGGGGATCATAAGGTCATTCTGAGGATTACATTTGGAAAATGCATGTAAAATGCTTGGAAGAGAGAAAATGTTGTACAATTGTAACTGCTATTATTATTACTACTATTTTTATTGAATAAATCAGTGAATCATTGTCATTACCTTTCCCACATGACAAGTTCTCTTTAGTTTTCCTGGATCTGAAGAATTTTCCACTTCACAAAGAAGAATGGAGAGAGGAAGCAACTAGCAAGGGAAGTCAGCCAGTCAGAAGCCATTGCTTTGCTTTGTTTTAACTGTGGATTTATTGGCATCATGTGCCATTATTTAGGCTAATATGTGAGTTTTGTAGGTTTCCTGTCACAGGTTCATCAGGCAGTAGTGGAATTTGGGACTTGTGTGTACAGAGCTTGTAAAACTGACCTAGCTTCAGGAATCTGGGTCAGGAAGGTGCAGAGCATTCTGAATTCAATGAGAGGCTGTGTGTGACGTGGTAGTTACAGAAGGGAGGATGGGAGACATCTAAGCTGTCATCCAAACCTTGTGGACTGGTGTGGAATGGAGATTTTCAGAGCTCTGTCCATTAAAGGCTGGATCCCCACTGGCGAGCTGGGTCTTCATGGCAATATCTAGTCCTGAACAAGGCGCTGGCATGAGGGTGAGGGGGGTCAGGATATCTGGTCAAGTGCATTGGAACAATTTGGGAAGATGAAGAATCAGGAAATGTTGGGGCTTGAGAGGCCAGAAGTTTATCAGAACTCTTCTGCTGCATCAGGTCCCTGCTAAGCTGCTGTGGATGTAAACATGATATGGCTACTACATCCTGCCCACATCAGTATTGGCTCAGGTCCCAGGTTGTAGATCTGAGGCTGAGATTGAAATCAGAGAGCTAGGAAAAGCCAAGATAGTAAACTGGCAAACTTTTTTCCTTAAGAGTTTTAAAAAAATTTTCTTTTTATTTTAGAGAGGAAGAGGGGGGGGGAGATTTAGAGAGATTTAGAGAGAGCGAGAGAGAGAGTGCGCGTGTGAGAGAGAGAGAGAGAGAGAGAGAGAGAGAGAGAGAGAGAGAGATCTACTGGTTGCCTCCTGCACACACCCTGACCAGGGATTGAGCCCCTAACCTGGGTATGTGCCTTGACCAGGAATCTAACCCCTCACCTTTTGGACCTCCAATTAACTGAGCCACACTGGCCAGGGCACGACCACACGCTTTGGATGGGAACAGACTCATGAAATTTGCAGATGTTCTGTAAATCAATCAATGGCCACCAATAGAGTTTTAGGATAAAAACTCTACTTGACGAAGGTTATGCTTCTTATTGGAGCACTCATTTTTAAGAAAACCAAATATTTTTGAAGATCTGGCACTGTCAATCATTAGCTATGTGACCTTGACTAACTCAAAAGGTACTGGGGAGATTTAATGTAATGTGTTACTATTAATTGAAAAGTTTTGTGTAAATGTGTGATAGTACAATGCTAACACAATTCCAGGGAGGAGTCCTGGAATATTATGGGTGCTAAGATTCATGAACTGTATGACATTAGGAAATGTAGCAATTTTTTTACTCCTTGAGTTTCTTTGGGGCTTAAATGACCAATTAAAGCTGAATTTCTTTAAAACTTTTCAGCTCTTACTCACAAAAGTTGCCTTAAAGAGGATTTTGTGGTTCATGTTAAAAATGTGGAGTGGAATTGTTTTGAATCTTTAATTCATTTGTTTTCCCTGTATTCATTTGACTTTGGACCTTCTCTCCCATTGAAACAGACCATTCTGTGCATGTTGTCACAGAGAAGTGTTGTATCAGTGGAAAATGAAGAAAAACCAGTCTTCCTTTGAGTTTCAAAAGCCCAGGATGTTAAAAAAAAAGATTTATGATATAGACAAACAATTTGAGAGAGGAAGCATTATGAACTAGAAGAACAAGGCTTACCCCTGAGATCAATCAAGGATTCCCCTGGCCAGAAGACACAGGAAGAAATAGAAATAAAGTGATGGAGGAGAAGTAGGTGAGCTCTGGGATGACAAAGAAGATTGTGTGGCCCAAAGCTCTCCACCTACAGGTCAGCCAGCTTCTGCTTGAGTAGTCATACATCACCTAGACTCACACAAGTAGCATTTTTCTAAGGGACATTTTCTTTTAATTTCACAAGAAATTCTGGGAAACCAACTCTATTTCAGGCTAGAAAAATCTCTTGATGTCTCACCAAATTCTAGTATATGGTTTTGTGTTATATTTGTCTTTTATATATTTTTGGTTATTTAAAAAATATATTTTATTGATTCCATAGAGGAAGAGAGAGAAAGAGAGAGGCAGAAACATCAATTATGAGATAGAATCACTGATCAGCTGCTTCTTGCACACCCTACACTGGGATCAAGCCCACAACTCAGGCATGTGCCCTGACTGGGAATCAAACTATGACCTCATGGTTTATTGGTTGAAGCTCAACCACTGAGCCATACCAATTGGGCTGGCTTTTTATATTTTTGTAAATATGATTGACATTCTTTTTATTCAGTGCCACAAATACAGTTGAAGAACAATACAATGAATGCATGCATGAAAGATTAGAAAAAATTCACTTGCTCTTTAATCATGACAATATTAATATTAATGATTAATGAGAACTATAAATGAAATTTCTGTATTTTTATGTAATTTACACATCCTGCTATGAGTACATCAAAACATTTATTAGTACAGATAAAAAAACAACAACAGCAAAACTATAGATAGAGATATGACCATTCTTATGCCTGGTGGGAGCGTTTGTGTGCTGCAGTCTGTTTTTGGTAGAATCCAGCACTATTTAGAAATCTGTCTCTGTCATCCATTCTACTTGGGGACACCCACTGCTTAGATTCACCATTATTTGCAAATCATTAGAATTAGGAAGGTGACCTTGTGGCTCCCAAGAAAGTCCCAGTTATTAGCATATTCACTGAGACCTGAGCTACCTCAGCATACAAATATATTACTTCTGAGTCTTTAAAAATATACTAATCCTCTTTGCTGCTCAGGTGTTCTGAGGACTTTGCCTAGACTAGTGGAAATCTTTCAAAAAATTAAAGCATCTGTGGTAGACTAATAAATAATCTATAATGTAAGCCTTCAGGTGCAGGGAAAATGAGTCAATATTGTGTATTATGGGAAACTTTTTAAAAAAGCTAAATAAACCTAAGGAGCAGATAGTGTTTGTTACATGGTTATGTGGGTGGTCCTACTTCATTTCAGATAGGTAAAGTAAGAGTTGTCTTTAGCTTTGAAGAGCAGATGGACATAAAATAAACAAAGATGTTTCAGCAGAACAGACTTCAAACGTGGGAAAGTGAAGTAAGCTGTTTCAAGGGGAAAGCAAACTCTCAGTTTGTCTCAAAGGCGAGGATGCCCAGTCAAGCTCACACCTCATAGGAAAGGTGAGAAGAGGACCAATCAGTTCAGTTTAGTTTCAATGTTTGGGCATTGAGATACATGTAGGTGAGCAGATCCCATTTTTATTTCTTTTTCAAGTTTATGTAGTTTTACATCATTTGTACTTGACTAGAATTAATTGAACACCTTGATGCCATGCTGTTTCCAAAAACCCAGGAAATGAGAAAACTTTTCCACTGTAGGCCATTCAAACACTGCAGTCAGTTTCTGGTTAAACCAAATAGAACTCAGTATTTGTCCTAATACATATGCTATCTTGAAAACAATTTACCTGAAGGCCTACTACTTATTCAGTGTGTGCATCTTACCATGTGCAAAGACAAGAAAGCCACTAAGGCGTTGCCTATTGGGTCACATATACATGCAGTAAAGAGACTAGAAACATTTTAAGTTGGTGGAGGAAAATGAATCTTTTGTATCTCATGAGATTTTGCCTTGTGATTTAGAAAGAAGTGGGAAGTAGAATATTTCTGGAGGCTCTCAAAGGTATACACAGTGTATACCAGTAGAATCATGGCTCAAAAAAATTACTTTAATGAAATTGTGAGCTTTCCATGAAGTTTCAAGAAATTTTCCCACATTTTCCAGAAATATAGTCTTTCCATTCGGAAATAACACGAGTAATTAAACTTGGAGCTTTTCTAAGAACTTTGTGATGTCCAAAATGACTTTTCACTACCTCAGGTGGTGAGTCGTCTTTGATATTTAGTAAAAGTCTTTAGAGAGGACCTTTACTTGTCCCATGGGGATGTGAACAAGCCAAAGAAATTGAAAGAGGAATGCTGTCTGGATAAGTCAAAACAGAATGATTAAGAGACAGAGAATTTCAAGCAAGAGGAATGATGAAGTCTTCCCATCAACCTGCAGGATAGTTTGTCAGATGAGGTTAAAAGTAGTACCTGTAGGGCCATTGTAGAAATTAAGGAAGATAATGTATGTAAGTTGAGTGGGACAGGGGCAATTTTTTATTGCACAGAGCTGTTTCATGCACTGAAGGACTTCTAACATTCTTGGCCTCTCCCCTGTGAAATCCCAGTTGAACCTCTGGAGTCACTGTGACAATTAAAGTTGCCCGTGTACATTTCCAAAATTACTTTGGCACAGGGAGGAGGGATGGTAGGCACCACTCATTTAGCCCTAGGACCATTGAACTAATTGAATTTTAAAGAGCCTCCCAGATCTGTGCATGTATAAAGTCATAGCTTTGCCTTTCTCTTGTTCCTAATTAATTATATATAATTGATCCTCTAGTGGATTTGGCAAGACCACTTCAAATATTTTCCATTCCATTTTTTCATTTACTAACAGTACTTTGCACTGAGCAATACACATTGAGGGTACTGGGTACCCGGCACTGAAAACATCAGGGGAATAAGAATCGTGAATATGAGTAACTGCTCTTGTGTGAGTTGGGGAACACTAGACATACTGGGTAACCTTAGCTGGTTTTGTTTTCATCATTAAGTTGAAGAACCATGACCAGAGTAGAAAATGCTGCCTATATGGAAAATGACATGCTGGAAACTCTGGCTCAGGAGTCAGGAAATCCCCACTGTCAGTTTTCTTAGGCCGACACATTGGAGTTGAATTGCCCATAATTGAAGGGGTCAGATTCCGAAGCCACATCAGTCCGCAAGCGTGCTCATGTATATATGACAACTGATCAATTTAGGGATTAACATCAGTGAAGGCAGCTTGTCATAATGTAGTTAAAAGCAATGATTGTTTCCCTGAGTTCTTTTTCTACTTTATTTTCATTGCTGACTCAAAACTCCATAGATAAATCAGAAGAACAGAAAGCACATAACCCAGAGAAGGCAGCAACGAAAAGGAACCCACCATAAATCACTGAACAACCACAACTCCCCAAAATGTCCATATGATTTTCAAACAGTGGTCTGGACACCCGGGACTTTGCATTTCCCCCCAAAGTATAAAGTTATTCAATTTTAACCTATGTGCATATCAGAGAGAAATGAGCTGTTTATTTTATTTTGATTGGACATTTGTTTACATGTCATTTTTTAACTTTTAATGATAAGTCTTGTGGTTGCTGCTGCATTACTGTTGTTTCATCCCCATTGCCCAAGACTCAGCTTGAGCGACAAAGAAGCCAGCAGAAACCTAGAGAAATAGCTGTTGCCCCGTAACTACAATTTCCAGGATGAGACAGGGACTCAGAGATCCTCTTGAAGTGGGAAGAGGAGAAAAGAAGGATTAGGAGAAGATTCCAGGGCATAGTCATGGAAATGCTTATTTCAAGGGTCTCCATTTCTGAAGTGAGAAGAGATTGCGTTAGGAAACAGGTTCTACACTTATGAGAATTTTCTTTCCTGCTAGATATCTTAAAGGTCACATAGCTTATTAGCACAAGAATGTTTTTAACCACACAAGTTTCAGTAAAATGAAAATCAAATGCTACTAAGGAAACGAATTTTTAAAAATTATCTTGAACACCAAGTTAGCAAACAAGAAAAAAATGCAGCCTATAGATCGGGATGAAGAGCTTGAAGTTCTGAATGGCAGAACAGTGCCAGGGAAACCACAGACTGGGTTTTGTACCCCAAAGTGTGGAAACATGTTTTTCATCTTTTTCCTGTCTCAAAGATGAAACCAGAATGTTGGTGTTCAAAAACCAATTCGCATACTGCTCACCGAGACAGCAGCACCCCAAATGGCAAAACATAAAGTGACTGTCCCAGCAAGGCAGACTCTAAGCGTGGCTGGAGAAGTTTCCTGGTTCTGCTGACATGAGATGTGGAGGGGGCTAGACGTTTACTCTCAACTCCTCTCTAGAGACAGTCAGTGGGAAAGAGGTAGTCTTGGAGAGATGAGAGGAAGCAGCTTCTCAGAAGTGAAATGAGGGGCCGTACACAGACTTAGGAGGTGGGAGTGGTAGGGGAGACAGGAAAGCAGGCTGGAGGTATATTCAAGAGTGAATAGAGGAGGGCTGTAGGTGCGTCACTGGATGGCAGGAAGGCAGGGGCAGGACAGTGCGGTTGGATGAAGTAGATCACTCCCAGCTTTTGAAAAGACCTGGCAATTCAGGGGGAGACAGTGGAACTTTGTGCAGAGTATGTAAAACGGAGGTGCTCAGAGTACATCCGATTCCCCCACCTCCTGTTGCTTGGGGAGAGAGAAGAAGATAATGCAAGTCACTAAAAATTGTTAGCACAGTACCTGGCACAAAATGAGCACTCATAATTGAAAGTCATTATTATATCATTATCATTTTTTAGTTTCGTGTTTTCTTCCCAGCCAATTGGTGGGCACAAAGTATCTTCCTAATTAACACTTGGATGTTAATTGGAGTAGTCACAGAGGTACTAACGGTAGTGTCCACCGTAAACACAAATCAAGTAGGTATTTCATCACCAAAAAGGATTTATTCAGGAAAAAGAAAGGACTGCAATCTGATATGTGCAGACAGGGTGTGCCACATGCATTTAGAGAGAGCATGAAGCGGCAGAAAGCCACCTTTTACAGAAGGGAAGAGGAAGTTAAGGGGAGGGGCTGTTACAACCTAGAGTTCTTCCTGTAGGGCTTTAGTGATGACATAGGGTGTGAGAGTTCCTGCCGCAGGCCCTCTGATTCCTATGTAGGTTAAAGTCTCTGTCATAAATTTTGACAAGAGCAAACATTTATTTTGTACTGATTATGTGTGTATGTACTTACTATGCACCAAAAATGGTTCTAAAAGCTTCACATGTAACTCTATAAGAGAGGTATTATTACTATCACCACTTTTACAGATGAGGAAACTGAGACCTGGAATAGCTCAGTTTTAGTAAGTGGCAGAGCCAGGGCTCAAATCCATGGAGCCTGGCTCCAGAAATCATGCTCTCTCAAATTATTGGAATTTTTGAACGTCCCATAAATTGCAGGGCACCAGTCACCAATTAGTCTGCTCATATGCAAAGTGGTAGGGTCTCTATGGGAAGCATTTAAAATGAGATGCATGGTCTACAATGCATTTTATTTTATGCTATCTTGTACTATCTCTATTTTATCATTCAAATGGATTATCCGTTTTGGGGGAAGGACTAATTTATCATGCATTTCATGTATTCTATAAAGTGTTAGTGAAGATACTCAACAAATGTTCCTTTGTGTATTCAAATGGGAATATAACGAACACTATGGAAATGTTCATTTTAAGAAAAAAAGTCATGAGGGCTATAGTCCAGGGCAATGCGGCCACAAGATGTAATGCTTTGGGAACTTCCACAAATTCAATGCAATCAACTCCAATTATTGCCACCATCACCCCACCATTAGATTTAGGCCTCTAAAGAAATGAATTAAGTTATCTATTCAACAAAGGTTTATCGAACACCTACATAACCAACCACTATTCTACGCACTGGTGATATTGACACATATAACAGGTGATTCCTGAGCACAAGGAACTCCTAATTTAATGGAAAGGCAGGCAAGCAATGTAAAACTCCTACAAAGTTCACTGGTAGTTCAAGTGTGACAGAATAGCGTTCTGGGAAAGCTGCATTGTAGCAACAGCCTCTTTTATTCATGAATCCTGTACCTGGTTATCTCTACCAACTTCTTTCCTCTTCAGGAAGCTTCCCTCCCCTCTTTCTAAAGAGGAAATGTGCCAATAAGACCCTATAAGATGGTCTTTTCTGGTAAAAGATGACAAACACCTGCCAGAATGATCAAGATGACATTAAGTCTTAAGATAAAATTAGTTATTCAAGTCCTTTCTCAGGAAATAAAGGACCTCAACCTTTCTTCCCTAACCAATTCTCCTTTGTAAAACAGCTCTATATTACTAACCCTGTCTTCCTAATAGTGTTATTGAATAAAAAAGGGGGGGATTTGATCTTAGAGTATTCTTTTTTCAGTAGGTACTTAGGACTGCTTCAAAGAACTTTCCTCTGAAATTAAGTTCAATTTTACTGCCACCATCACCCCACATTAAAATTGACTGGACTAGGAAATAGTTCCTGAGAAAAGAAAAAGGTTAATCTAAAGGTAATATAAATGAAATTCAGGTGTTTATCACATTCCTTTAAGTTAGCACACTGTGTGCTAGGATAGGCATTTTTCTAATGCTGGTTGTTATGTTGGGGAGTAATGTCATTGTTTCAGGGAAGTTGCACTGGTTTGTGCCCAATCTATTCCAATGTTTCAGTGTTTTGCTCCACCAGATGACAGCAGCTGACTGTCAGGTATGGCGGGCCTAGTGCAGTGAGCTTCGCAGGAGTACATACAGCGTGGCTCGCAATGGGAGGAGCAGAGCACCATTCAGCTCCTTCCTCTGTGTGGTGCAGCCTGGCCCTGGTGCTTCCTGGGCTGCTGGTCAGTCTGCCCCCATCTCTGCTCCATTTCCTATCGCCTCACAGAGGAGCAGCCTCAGACCGCCCTTATGCCTCCTGCCAACAAATTTCTTTTTACTGTTTTAAAAAGAAATAAGGTCCTGTGTTTACCTCAGGGTTTCTTGCTTTATTACAGAGCTAATGTTGAAAAATGGTGTTGCTGTTCTTATTAAAATCGATATTTCTCTTGACTTTGGTTGCATGGTCCAAGTGGTCTCTCCACCCCCATCTTCCCTCCTCAGATACCGTGATTTTTAGTCTGTGATTTGAGGCTTCTTTGATATTACTTGCATTGAGTTATAATAGAAAAATCTTTATTTCTTTTTAAAAGCTTTTTTCAAGGAAAACTTTAAAACAATTATAGGTGTAGAGACTATATCCTATTAAACACTTAGAAATTCATTATCCTGCTTCAACAATTATTTACTCATAGCCAATCATTTTTTAAAAATCTATCCTCTCCCTTAGCTTCCTTCCCATGATATTTTGACACAAATCCCAGAAACTATACCATTTTATGTATAAATATGTATCTCTAAAATGAATCTTTCTATAACATACCCACAATTCCATTATCACCCCTACAGAGATTAAAATAATTTTTAAAAGAGCCAGTCCAATACCTGTACTTGCAATATGTGTGTGTGTATATATGGCATAAATTAAAATAAAAGTTATTACTATTAGAAAACAAAATATATTTGAATATTTTTTATTAAAAAATCTTTATTGTTGAAAGTATGACATATGTCCGCTTTACCCCCCATTGACCCCTTCTAGACTGGCCCCGCCTCAGGCCTTCACCACCTTATTTGTCTGTGTCCATGAGTTATGCATATATTCATACAAGTTCTGTGGTTGATCTCTTCCATCCCATCCACCCACCTCCACTTTCCCTCTGAGCTTCCATAGTCTGTTCCATGCTTCTATGTCTCTAGATCTATTTTGTTCATCAGTTTATTTTGTTCATTAGATTCCACATATGAATGAGATCATGTCATATTTGTTTTTCTCTGACTGGCTTATTTTGCTTAGCATAATATTATCCAGGTCCCTCTATGCTGTCTCAAAGGGTAAATTATTTTTCTTTTTGACTGTTGCATAGAATTCCATGGTGTAAATGTATCACAGCTTTTTTATCCACTCATCTACTGATGGTCACTTGGAATGTTTCTAGATCTTAGCTATTGTAAATTGTGCTGCTATGAACATAGGGGTGCATGTATTCTTTCTGATGGTTTTTTTCCCCTGGTTTCTTAGAATATATTCCTAGACGTGGATCACTGGGTCAAATAACAGTTCCATATTAAATTTTTTAAGGAAATTCCATACTGTTTTCTATATTTCCACCAGCAGTGTACTAAGGTTCCCTTTTCCCCATATTCTTGCCAGCACTTGTCATTTGCTGATTTGTTGATGGTTGCCATTCTGACAGGTGTGAGGTGATACCTCATTGTTGTTTTAATTTGCATCTCTCTGATGATCAGTGACTTTGAACATTTTTTTATATGTTTCTTGGCTATCTGTATGTCCACTTCGAAGTGTTTATTTAGGTCCTTTGCCCATTTTTTAGTTGGATTGTTTGTCTTCCTTTTGTTAAGTTGTATGAGTTCCTTATATATTTTGGATATTAACCCTTTATCAGATGTATCATTGCCAAATATGTTCTCCCATACAGTGAGCTCCCTTTTCATTTTGTTGATAGTTTCTTTTGCTGTTATTAAAATTTTAAGTGTTGACTCCTCTTTCATCTCCAAAGTGTGTTATTATCTCTATTAAATCCAACTCAGAAGGGTATCTTTTTACTCTTTGAAGATATTGGGCAAGAAATATTCTAGCAAGACAGCAACTTATGCAAACGGGTGGCTCAGAGGCTGGAATAGTTAGTAATAACTGTGGCTTCAACTGCCAAACTTCCCAGAGGCCTCAGGGGAGAGTGGAGATCTCTCCAGGAGCCTCCAGATGCCAGCTTGCCCTCAGCAGCTTTGCCACTGAGATTTCTATGATATTTCCAATCTTCCAAAAGGATGACCACCTTCAAAACAAAGCATTTGGGTCTTCCTGCCCAGTATAAAGCATCCTCACTACTCTCACTTTTATAATAAACAGAGATAGATCTTAGCACTCAATTTTTCAGTTTCCTCCCCATCATCTCACTGACCTCATCATTTTCTCTATCCAAAGACAATAAAGAAAAAACACTAGCCAGATATGATGTCCTAATATTTCCTCATTTTCCTCCCAGGTGTTTTCTTTGTAGACTTGCTTTTATTTTGTTTGATTCTAGTTCAAAATAAGCAAATAGAAATATTACATATATATCTATACATATTATCTCTTATATATGTATATACAGTATAATATCTATCTATCTATCTATCTATCTATCTATCTATCTATCTATCTATCATCTATCTTTCATCTGTCAGCAAATTCTGGCTTTAAACTATGGATGCACCGTTTACTAACCACATGAGTTTGGGAAATTTCTTTCTTTTTCTCATTTGTCAAGTGGAATAGGGTTTCTGGGAAGATTACATGAGTGAACACATGTAAAGTACTTAATATGGTGCCTAGAATATATTATATGCTCAAAGAAAGTTAATAATATTATTAATGATATTTTAAGTGCCCAATAAATAACAATATTGTACTTTTTAGCTACTTCTTTTTAACTTTTAAAGTTGTCAGTATCGATTTATCTTCATGTTAAAACTACTGATCATGTAGTATTTTCTTTCTTTTTTAAAAAATAAATCTTTGTTCAGATTACTACAATTGTTTCTCCTTTTCCCCCCCATAGCTCCCCTCCACCTGGTTCCCACCCCACTTTCTGCCCTTACCTCCCCTCTACTGTCCTCATCCGTAGGTGTACGATTTTTGTCCAGTCTCTTCCTGCACACCCTCCCCTCCATTCCCCTTTCCCCCTGAGAATTATCAGTCCACTCCCTTTCTATGCCCCTGATTCTATTATATTCACCAGTTTGTTCTGTTCCTCAGGTTTTTAATTCACTTGATTTTTAGGTTCACTTGTTAATAGATATGTATTTGTTGTTCATAATTTTTATCTTCACTTTTTTCTTCTCCCTCTTCTTAAAGAACACCTTTCAGCATTTCATATAATACTGGTTTGGTGGTGATGAACTCCTTTAGCTTTTTCTTATCTGTGAAGCTCTTTATCTGACCTTCAATTCTGAATGATAGCTTTGCTGGGTAGAGTAATCTTGGTTGTAGGTTCTTGCTATTCATCACTTTGTAGATTTCTTGCCACTCCCGTCTGGCCTGCATAGTTTCTATTGAGAAATCAGCTGACAATCCTATGGGTGATCCCTTGTAGGTAATTAACTGTTTTTGTCTTGCTGCTTTTAATATTCTCTCTTTGTCTTTTGCCCTTGGCATTTTAATTATGATGTTTCTTGGTGTGGTCCTCTTTGGATTCCTTTTGTTTGGGGTTCTGTCTGCTTCCTGGACTTGAAAGTCTATTTCTTTCACCAGATGGGGGAAGTTTTCAGTCATTATTTCTTCAAATAGGTTTTCAGTATCTTGCTCTCTCTCTTCTTCTGGCACCCCCATAATTCTGATGTTGGTACACTTGAAGTTGTCCCAGAGGCTTCTTACACTATCTTCAACTTTTTGGATTCTTTTTTCTTTTTCGATTGAGTGTTTTTTGCTTCTTTGTATTTCAGTTCTTTGACTTGATTTTTGCGTTCCTCTAGTCTGTTGTTGGGTCTCTGTATAATATTTTTTATTTCAGTCAGTGTATGTTTAATTTCTAATTGGTCCTTTTTCATATCTTCAAGGGTCTCGTTATATTTATCAGCCTTTTCTAGGATACTCTTGAAAAGCCTTATAACTGTGGTTTTGAATTCTATATCCAGTCGTTTGTTTTCCTCCATTTCTTTCGTTTGTGATCTGTTTCTTTGTTGCTGTATTTTCACTGCTTCCCTGAGTTGGTAGGGTAGCTTTGTGTGCTAGGTTTCCTATATGGCCCAGTGGGTCGGCCTCCCAGTTACCTGAGGTGGACTCTCTTGGTGCACCTCTTTGTGGACTGTGTGTACAGCCTTATTGTAGTTAAGTCTTGATTGTTGTTGGTATCACTGGGAGGAATTGACCTCCAGGCCAGTTGGCTGTGAGGATCAGCTGTGTCTATGCTGGGAGAAGTTCGGTGCTAGAGACAGCCTTATAGGATTAGACTTGCCAAATTGCAAAAGCCTCTGTGTTCAGCTAGGATGGGGTGGAGTCTCAGGGCGGAGCAGACAGTCTTGGCTTCCTGTCAGCCCTGCCCTTGTGCATGTGCGTGCGCTCTGCCTTCCCTGGCTCCCAATCCTCTGCCCTAGAGTCCAGATTCCCCCCACAAGAGCGTGGGTCCCCAGGGGCTCGTCTGGAACTGGGGTTCAGTACAGTCAGAATTGGGGTTCAGTGCAGTCAGGAGCTTCTGATTCCCTTCTGCTAGGGAGAGCCTGTGGCAACCTCCTCAGTCTTTGTGCACACTGGCATGTGCACACCTCCATACCCCCTCCCCTGGGTGTCCAAGTCTCCGAGTGCCTTTCTCTCTACCTGACAGTCCAGACTCCCCCCCGTATGAGCCTGGGTCATGGGGTTTCACCTGGAACTGGGGTTCAGTGCAGTCGGAACAGGGGTTCAGTGCAGTCGGAGGCTTCCTTCCCCCGCCTGCCAGAGAAAGTCAGCCAGACTCTCAGTCGCCCTTCCTCTCTGTGTGCACAAAGACCCTTTGCCATACCTCAACCCTTTGCCGTTCTCCAATTCTCTGTGAGCTTTTCTCTTTCCTTCTAGTTGTAGAATTTCCACTCAGCCAGCTTTCCTGTGGTTCTGGATGGTGTCCGTTCTGTCTTTTAGTTGTAGTTTTGAAATTGTTGTGTGAGGCAGTGGTTTAGGTGCTTACCTATGCCGCCATCTTTGTTTTTTTTCCTGATCATGTAGTATTTTCATGATTTATTTATTTTAGCTTCTGTCAGTGGATGTTGCTGATAATAATTACTACTGTGATGTTCTAATCATGTTATTTTTATTTCCCTTATTCTTCTAAGTTTGTTAATTATTTCTTAATTATTTTTTTTCTCTACAGAAGCGTCATCCCTTTTCCCCCATTTATTAATAAATTTTTTAGATCAGTGATTTTCAACCTTTTTCATCTGATGGCACGCATGTATAAACTAACTAGAGGTCTGGTGCATGAAATAGGCCTGGCCGGCAATCGAAGCATGAGCGTCTGGCGTGGAAGGGCAGGTCCCAGCTGACCTCTGGGCCCTGAACAGTACCTGGGTCTCAGGGCCTACGCGCCCCCATCTGCCTGAGTCATCAGGCCCCCGCCTGGCTTCCTCAGTGCCTGGGAGCCAGGCAGCGCCCCTGTCCCCTGTTGTTGATTGCTGTCTGTGGGGTGATTGGTGGGGTGATCAGTCCCCACTCTCACCTGCCTTGGCCTGGTACCTCCCACTCACCTGCTCCACCATCCCGCCATGGTCCCGCTCTCTTTGGGGCCCATCAAAGCTGACAGCACCTCCTCCACTGCCACTTGCTGCCAGGGCCATGTCACTGACACCCACTATGTTCCGTGCCGCCCCCTGGTGGTCAGTGCATGTCATAGCGAGCAGTCGAACTCTCAGTGTAGGGGACAATTTGCATATTAGGCTTTTATTATATAGGATTACTAAAATTCTGCAGTACACCAAAAAATATATTATACTTTTTTTCATAATAAAAATATGGGTATAATTTTGATTCACTCACACCAACAGCTATTGATTTTTTGTTTGACAATCTAAGGGAAAAGAGGTTAGTGCTCCTGATTAGATAGTCAGGTATAGCATGTTTTAAAAATGTTTGCAGCACACCAGGTGAAAATCGCCTCATGGATACTTATTTTATTGTGTGAGTTATAATCCAATCTCATAAAATATCATTTATTTTGTTGCTATTGTTATTCTACCTTTTGCCAGTGGGATCTCTTTCAAGTTGTCTCCTGCTGTGTCATATTTATATATCTGACTTTCTGGCACCACAAGATGTTCCAGTATCTTTTCTCTGTCAGCTCTGGAATCAACCAGGGCTATATCCTGTCTTTGGAGAATAACATTTAGGAACCAATATCTGGGTATTAGGTATTCTAATTGCTACTGAGATATCACCAATTCTAGTTTCCCTGAATGAATAGAAGAAATGAACTACATACATATTTCTATATCTACCTGAATACATATTTAAAATAATACATGAGTCATATTCTAGCCTTGATACTTTCTTTATTTCTAATGTTTTCTCCCAACAGTGAGAAACCTTATTTTTGTTATCTGCAATATATTTGTTTTGTTCAAATCAAATAAACAAATAAAGTAGTAGTGTTATAATTGCAAAGCCATACCCTACAAGGAACGAATTTACCAACTAGAGTACAGTGTTTAAATTCTTTTTGTTCTGAGTTTTACCTAGTCAAAGCACTGTTTTCCGAAGTTTCTTAGATCAGCTCCTTTTTACTTCATCCTCCTTCATTCATTTGTAATGCACACAATCTGTAGTCCATCTTCCCCCACATCCTGATAGTTCATTTTTCATTTATATAGAGCAAAATTTTTTCAGTGATATAGTTCTATGGGTTTTGCCAAATGCATAGAGTTGTGTATCCTTCATCACATTTCCATTCTTGTTCCATTTGCCTCCAATCCCCTGTGATGCCCCTTTGTAGACAACCCTTCCCCTCACCCCTCAATGTCTGGCAGGGGCTTCACACTATTCCACTAACCCCTCACTTGGCCTCAACCAATTTGTCGATTATTTTCCTCAATTCTTCTTCCATTTGAAAAATATGAGAAAGTGCATGGAGTAATGAAAATCTAATTAATTAAACATGGTAATTATCTCTGATGGGAATTTAAAAAGCTTTATTGTATTGATAATGGTCTATTTCTTAAAATTTATTTTTTCAGTTACATTTTACAGTCAATATTATTTTGTATTAGTTTCGGGTATATAGCATAGTGGTTAGACAATCATATACTTTACAAGTTGTGCTCCTCGATAATTCCAGTACCGACCTGACACCATACATAATTATTAAATAATATTGACTATATTCCCTATGCTGTACTTTACATCCCCATGATATTTTGTAACTACCAATTTGTACTGCTCAATCCCTTCACCTTTGATCCCCAAGCCTTCTCATCTATCAACCATCAGTCTGTTCTCTATATCTATGGATCCATTTCTACTGTGTTTGTTCATTTGTTTTGTTCTTCAGATTCCACATATAAGTGAAATTACATGGTACTTGTTTTTCTCTGACTGGCTTATTTCATTTAGCATAGTATTCTCCAGGTCCATCCATGTTGTCACAAAAGGTAAGATTTCCTACTATTTTATGGCCGAGTAGTATTCCATTATTGGCTATTGTAAATAAAACTGCTATGAATATAGAGCTGCATATGTTCTTTCAGATTAGTGTTTGGGGTTTTTTCAAATATATTCCCAGCAGTGGAATTGCTGGATCATAAGGCAGTTGCATTTATAATTTTTTGAGAAAACTCTACAGTATTTTCCATAGTGGTTGCACCAGTCTGCATTCCCACCAATGGTGCAGGTGGGTTCCCTCTTCTCCATATCCTCACAAACATTTGTTTGTTGATTTATTGGTGATAATATTCTGACAGGTGTGAGGAAATAGCTCACTGTAGTTGTAATTTACATTTCTCTGATAATTAGTGGCAATGAGCATCCTTCCATATGTCTATTGGCCATCTGTATGTTCCTTTGGAGAATTGCCTATTCAGTCCTTTGCCTATTTTTTAATTGGATAGTTTGTTGTTGTTTTTTTGTGTTGAGCTGTATGTATTCTTTATGAATTTTGGATATTAACCCCGTATTAGAAGTATCATTGATGAATAGCTTTCTCCATTCAGTGGGTTGTCTTTTCATTTCATTGATGCTTTCCTTTGCTGTGAAAAACTTTAATTTGATGTAGTCCCATTTAATTTTTCTTTTGCTTCATTTGTCCTGTGAGATAGATCAGAAAAAAAAAAAACTACTAGGGAAATGTCCAAGATTTTACTATCTATGTTTTCTTCTAGGAGTTTTATGGTTTCAAGTCTAACATTTAAGTACTTAAACCATTTTGAGTTTATTCTTGTGTATGGTATAACAAGGTGGTCTGGTTTCATTTTCTTTTTTCTTTTTTTTTTTTTTTTTGCATGTATCTAATTTTCCCAGCACCATTTATTGAAGAGACTGTCTTTACTCCATTGCATGTTTTGCCTCCTTTGTCAAATATTAATTGACCACATGGTCATGGGTTTATTTCTGGAATCTCTATTCTTTTCTATTGATCTACATATCTGTTTTTATGCCAATACCATGATGTTTGAATTACTATAGCCTAGCTTTACGGTTTGATATAAGGTACCATGATATCTCCAACTTTTGTTCTTTCTTAAGATTGATGTGGCTATTGGTATTTTTGTATTCTTTTTTTGTTGTTGTTCTTTGAAATACGCCATTTGTATTCTCATAAGAATTGCTTTCAATCTATAGGTGGTTTTGGTTAGTATGGACATTTTAAGGATGTTAATTCTTCATATCCATGAGCACAGTATATGCTTTCATTTATAGGTAACTTCTTCAATTTCTTTCTTTAGTTTAATTTCTTTCTTTCTTTAGTATAATTTCCCTAGTTGTAGGTCTTTTACCTTATTGGTTAAATTTATTCCTAGGTATTTTAATTATTTTTGCTGCAATTGTAAATAGAGTTGTTTTCTTAGTTTCTCTTTCTGTTAGTTCATTATTGGTATAAAAATGCAACCAATTTCTGGATGTTTTTTGGAATCCTGCTACTTTATTAAATTCATTTATCAGTTCTAGTCGTTTTTTAGTAGAATATATTTTTTAAAATATATTTTTATTGATTTCAGAGAGGACAGGAGAGGGAGAGAGAGATAGAGATACATCAATGATGAGAGAGAACCATTAATTGGCTGCCTTCTGCACACTGGGGATCATGCCCATATCCCGGCATGTGCCCTGACCAGGAATCAAGCTGTGACCTCTTGGTTCATAGGTTGATGCTCAACCACTTAGCCACGCTGGCTGTTGGAATCTTTAGGTTTCTCTATATACAGTATCATGTAATCTGCAAATAATGACAGTTTTACTTATTCCTTTCCAATTTGGATGCCTTTTATTTTGTCTTCTTGTCTTATTGCTGTGGCTAGGATTTCCAGTACAATGTTGAATACAATTGGTGAAAGTGGACATCCCTGTCTTGTTCCTGATCTTAAGGGAAATGCTTTTAGTTTTTTTTCTGTTGATTGTGATATTGGCTATGGCTTTGTTATATATGGCCTTTATTATGTTGAGGTATGTTTCCTCTATTTCCACTTTGCTGAGAGTTTTTAATCATAAATGGGTATTGTTATTTATCAAGTGCTTTTTTTTTGCAGCTATTGTATGATCATGTGATTTTTATCCTCCATTTTGTTTATTTGATATATCATGTTTATTGATATGTGGATCTTGTACCAAACTTGCATCCCTGCACTAAATCCTACCTGATTTTGATGTATTATCTTTTTAATGCATTGCTGAATCTGATTTGTTAATATTTTGTTGAGGATTTTAGCATCTATGTGCATCGGGATATTGGCCTAAAATTTTCTTTCTTTGTAGTGTCTTCATTTGGTTTTGGAATTAGGATAATGATGGCCTCATAAAATGAGGTTGGGAGTCTTCCCTGTGCTTAAATTTTTTGAAATAGTTTGAGAAGGATAGGTGTTAATTCTTTGAATATTTGTTAAAAATCTCCTGTGAAGCCATTTTGTCCAGGACTTTGGTTTGTTGGGAGGTTTTTATTTTATCGCTGCTTCAATTTCACTATTTGTAATCTGTCTATTCAGAGTCTCTGATTCTTTTTGATTCAGTTTTTGAAGAATGCATGTTTCTAAAAATATTCCATTTTTCCCCAGATTGTTCAACTTGTTGGCATATAGTTGTTCACAATATTTTCTTGTAAACTTTTGTATTTCTGTGGTGTCAATTATTACTTCTCTTTCATTTCAGATTTTTTTTTTTTAATTTGGGCCCTCTCTGTTTTTTCATTGACAAGTATGTTTAAAGGTTTATTATTCTTGTTTATCTTTTAAAAGAACTAGTTCTTGGTTTTATTTTTTATTTTTTTGGTATTGTATTTTTAGACTATTTTGTTTATTTCTGCTCTGCTCTTTATTATTTTCTTTATTCTACTTACTTTGCCTTTGTTCATTTGTTTTTCTAGTTTTTTTAAGTGTGAGGTTATATTGTTTATTTGAATTTTTTTGTTTGTTTCTTGACGTAGGCCTTTAATGCTATGAATTTCCCTTCTAGGGCTGCTTTCACTATGTCCCATAGATTTTAGATTGTTGTGTACCTGTTTTCATTTATGTCAAGGTATTTTTTATTTCTTTCTTGATCTTACTGTTAATCCACTTATTGTTTAATAACTTGTTATTTAGCCTCCATGTGTTTGTGTGTTTTTCAGTGTTGGGTTTTCTTTTTTGTAACTAATTTTTAGTTTCATACAATTGTAGTCAGAAAAGATGCTTGATGTCATTTCCATCTTTTTAAAGTTATTGAGACTTGTTTTGTGTCCCAACATGTGGTCTATCCTAGAAAGTGTTCCATATTCAGTTGAAAAGAATATATATTCTGCTGCTTTGGGGTGAAATGCTCTGAACATATCAATTAAATCCATCTGATTTAGTGTGTCCTTTAAATCTGTTGTTTTCTTGTTGATCTGCTGCCTAGAAGATCTATTAATTGATGTCAATGGGGTGTTAAAATCTCCTACTATGACTGTATTACTGTCAATCTCTCCCTTTATGTTCTTCAAGAATTGCTTTGTATATTTCAGTGATTCTATGTTGGGTGCACAAATGTTCACAAAGGTTATATCCTTTTTTGGATCAATTCTTTCATTATTATGTATTGTCCTTCTTTATTTCATATTATAGCCTTTGTTTTAAAGTTTATTTTGTTGATGTAAGTATTGTTACCCAGCTTTTTTTTTTTTTACCATTATCATGCTCCAAAGTTTAAGAATTGACATAGTAATTTTATCTAATGTAATGTCCATATTCAAAATTTCCCAAGTATCTCATTATCATTCTTTGAAGCTGTTTTTCTTTTTTTGTTCCTTCATCCAAGATCTAACCAAGGATCACACATGCCATTTGGTTATGATGTCTGTTAGGGTCTTTTAATCTAGAATGTTCCCCCAGCCCCCACAGCTTTTGTCTTTTCCATATTTCCTGGCAGATTGACATTTTTGAAGAACTGGCCAATTGTTCTCCAGAATGCCCAATAACTTTAATTTGTCTGATTATCTCCTTATGATTAGATTTAAGATAAACCCTTTGGCAAATGCAAAACACAGGCAATTTTTTTACTTTCCATTGCTTCACACTGGGAAGCACATGATGTCAGTCCTGGTCCATTTTTGGTAAGGCTACATTTGAACATGCGTTTAAGGTGCTGTCTGCTATATTTTTCCATTGTAAGTTAATAAGTGAAGCCATGTGACTATTCTGTTCCCAATGGACTCACTCTAATGGGTTTAGCATCAACTGAGATGTTACCCAGCTTTAAAAAATTTTTTTATTTGCATGAAATATCTTTCTATCCCTTTATTTTTAGTCTGTGTTTATCTTTCACTTTGAGTTGTCTCAGCATTTATATGGATCTTGTTTTCTTATCCATTCAGCTACCCCAGGTCTTTTGATTGGAGCACTTAAGCCATTTTCATTTAAAGTGATTATTGATAGGCACGTATTTATTGCTATTTTATTCTTCATAACTACTATGTTCCTTTCTCTTCTTCTCCTCCTCCTCCTCCTCCTCCTCCTCCTCCTCCTCCTCCTCCTTCTTCTTCTTCTTCTCCTTCTTCTTCTTCTCCTTCTTCTTCTTCTTCTTCTTCTTCTTCTTCTTCTTCTTCTTCTTCTTCTTCTTCTTCTTCTTCTTCTCCCTTTTCCTCTTCCTCTTCTTCTTCTTCCTGGCCCTTTAACATTTCTGGTAATACTGTTTTGGTGATAATGAACTGCCTTAGATTTTTCTTGTCTGGGAACCTCTTTATTTCTCTTTAAATTTTAAATGATAGTCTTGCTGGTTAAAATAGTATAGGTTGTAAATCTTTCCTTTTTATCATTTTGAATAGTTCATGCCAACCCCTTCTGTCATGAAATGTTCCTGTTGAGAAATCAGCTGACAGTCTTATGAGAACTCCCTGGTAGGTAGGTAACTGTCTTTCTATTGCTCCCTTTAATATTCTTTCTCTCTCTTTAACTTTTGCCATTTTAATTATTATGTGTCTTGGTATGGGTCTCTTTGGGTTCATATGGTTTGGGATTTTATATTCTTGGACTTGTGTGTCTTTTTCCTTTACTAGGTTAGGGAGGTTTATAGTCTTTATTTCTTCAAATAGATTCTCAATCCTTTGCTCTCTCTTTTCTCCCTCTGGTATCCCTATGATGTGGATATTATTACACTTTATGTTGTCCCTTACACTATCCTCCATTTTTTTCTTTATTGATTAAGGTATTACATATGTGTCCTTATTCCCCCATTGACCCCCCCACACACACACACACTCAAGCCCTCACCCCCCTGGTGTCTGTGTCCATTGGTTAGGCTTATATGCATGCATACAAGTCCTTTGGTTGATCTCTCCCCCTTACCCCCACACCCCCCTACCTTCCCTCTGAGGTTTGACAGTCTGATTGATGCTTCTCTGTCTCTGTTTTTGTTAATCAGTCTATGTTGTTCATTATATTCCACAACTGAGTCCGATCATGTGATATTTATCTTTCTCTGACTGGCTTATTTCGCTTAGCATAATGCTCTCCAGTTCCATCCATGCTGTTGCAAATGGTAAGAATTCCTTCTTTTTTACCACAGCATAGTATTCCATTGTGTAGATGTACCACAGTTTTTTAATCCACTCATCTGCTGATGGGCACTTATCCTCCATTTTTTAAAGTCTTTTTTCTTTCTTTTGCTCTGATTGGGTGTTCTAAATCACTATTGTCACCCTCTGCTTCATCTACCTTACTGTTTATTCCTTCTAGTGTATTCTTAATTCCACATATTATATTCTTTATTCTGAATGGTTCTGTTTTATATTTACAATGTACTTTTCCATGCTGTTGAAGTTCCAACTAAGTTCCTTGAGCATCCTTATAACCATTTTTTTTGTACTCTATATCTGGCATATTGCTTTACTCCATTTCATTTAATCTTTTTCTGGAGATTTCTCCTGTTCTTTCATTTGGGGCATGTTTCTTTGTCTCTACATTTTGGCTGCTTCTCAGAGTTTATTTCTGTGTATTAACCAGAGCTGCTATGCCTCCCAATCTTGTAGGGTGGCCTTATGTAGTAGATGCCCTATGGGATCAAGTGACACAGTTTTCTTGATCTCCTAAGCTTGGTGCTCCAGGAATGTCCCTTTTGTGCATCATATAAACCCTCCTGTTTTAGTTGAGTCTTTTTTTTTTAATGTTTTTATTGATTTTAGAGAAGAAGAGAGATGGGGAAAGAGATAGAAACATCAATGATGAGAGAAAATAAATTGGCTGCCTCCTGCAGCTCCCCCACTGGGCATGTACCCTTACCAGGAATTGAACCCTGGCCTCCTTGGTTCATAGGTCAATGCTCAACCACTGAGCCACACAGGCTGGGCTATAGTTGAGTCTTGATTGCTGTTGGCCCATCTATGTGTGCGGTCGACCCTCAGGCTGACTGACTGTGAGGATTGACCCCAACCACAGTGTACAAGCTGCTGTGCTGGTGGTCACCACACAAAGTGGAATTTACCTCAGCAGGGTTTGATGCCTGCTGAGATCTCTCTTTGATGTGCTGCTTGTGGATCTAATTGGATCCTGCTCTGATATTGTCTGAAGCCCACCACTGGGTATGCTGGGGCCTCTTGGAGGGACTCCAGTGCAGGTCAATGTCAGAATCTACCTGTGATTGGCCCTAGGTAACCTGTTTGGAGCTACAAAGGAACCATAGTTTGTGACTGCCTCTGCTGAGCTTGGGTATGTTGTGTGAAGGGCCAAATGCTGCCCCAAGCGTGGCTTTCACAGCCCTGAGGAAAGGAACAGGTCAGCAGAAGACCCAGGACACCCTGGTATCTGCTTTTGCCTGCCTCCACCTTCTGGCTGCCTGTTAGGCCCAGTCACAGAAGAGACTCTCATAGTACACAAATTTCATGAGGTAGGTTTTCAGTGAGTCACCAGATAGTGATGAGTGGTGTTCACTAGATTGATACAGATTTAAACTCAGTGCCAATGCTGTCTGAGGTTACTCAGAAAATTCCCAGGGTACACCAAAGCTAGCTTTCAGCAGCCGGGTGCCTGTGAACCTTTGCTGTGTGTTGGGGCCTCAGAGAACAGTCAGGGGAAAGCTAGTAGAGTTTATCAGGCCCAACCAGTTGGTCTATTTCTTGGTCTATGTGATGATATACTTATTGTATTATCTTTAACACCCTTATACACATTTTAAAAATACATAAAATTAAATAATGAGTAAATACTATAAAATAAAACTAAACTATAAACCTTAAGAAAAAGCCAATTTAAAAAATAAATATGTGGGATATTTTTCTCCTTTATATATACCTGCATTATTATTATTATTTTTTGTTAATACTCACCAGAGGATATTTTTTTCCCATTGATTTTTTAAAGGAGAGTGGAAGAGAAGGGGAGAAACACAGAGAGAGAAACATAGATGTGAGAGAGACACACTGATTGGTTGCTTCCTGCACATGCCCCAACCCTGGGATGGGTATTGAGCCTGCAACCAAGGTACATGCCCTTTACTGAAATCAAACCTGCAGCCCTTTAGTCTGTATGCTGACACTACCATACAGCCAAACCAGCCAGGGCTGCATTATTTTAAATTAAATATTCCTATATTATTTTTATACATAGAAGACAAAATATGTTTTCAAAAAAGTACAAACACTAGACATACTTTGTAATTTCTGAATTTTACACATTCTAGTTACCATTGAATATGAGAGGTCTTATAAAAGCTTCCCTTATTTATAAAAATATCAGGGGAAACCAATTATTATTACAATAAAGGGTTGAAACTGAGGCAGAGTTTGGGGTTAGATTGATGTGGAAAATTTCCAGAAAGTCACAAATCTCGGGTCTACTTGAATCATTTCCCATGAGAAAGCAACATGTTTTGGAGTCAGAGATACCACAATGAAATCTGATCTTCCTTTCTCACTGTGTGAAGTTAAGTTTCTCTCCATTTCTATTGTTTTTAGCTTTAAAAACAACTCTCTTGTATAATTATTTTGAAGTTTATGGATATTTGACATATGTGACCCAGTTGCACCCCTTGCCTACGGTGTTCCAAACAAATATTCCTCTTCTTTATTTCTTTAACTGGCCTAGCTCATTTCTGCTTTAGGGGCTTTGTGCAAACAGTTCTCCTAGCATGGAATGCTCTTCCTCCTGCTCCCCCCATGACTGCCTTCTCTTTATCATTCAGGTCTCAGTTCTCACGGCATCCCCTTAGATTCTAAGAATTAGAGAGTCTTTGCCTGACTCCCAGTGTAACGTAGCTTCCAACTTACTCTCTGCCTAACAGCACTTACTATTATCTGATATTTTCTCGTTTATTTACTTGCTTCTCGTCTGTTACCCACCCTACCCCAGCTTGGCCAGCTTGCACTTCAAAGAATACCTGCACCAAAATAAAGAGTCAAAATGAATGTAGAAAGAAAAATGAATAAATAATACCCTTATACATATTTAAAAAACACATAAAATTAAATAATAAGTAAATACAACATCCTTCTTTTGTTAGAAAAGTTCTTAATATTGATTGGGTTCTATAAGAAGCCTTTAAGAAATTGGAGTTATTCCTTATTCTTTCCATGTCTATATTTTTTCCTACAGTCTTTTGAAAATAGTTTTGATCAAAGTCTTTTTTTCTAGAATACTATATAGAAGTGAACTTTTTCAGGTAAAGAGACTTGGAATGATGTACTTGGAGGCAGGCAGCCCAAGAAATGATCTTTCTAGCTGAAGCCTGGAGGTAAGAAGCAGAGATGCCTTTTTTAAAAAATATAGATTTTATTGATTTTTTACAGAGAAGAAGGGAGAGGGATAGAGAGTTAGAAACATCGATCTGCTGCCTCCTGCATGCCCCCTACTGGGGATGTGCCCACAACCAAGGTACATGCCTTTGACAGGAATTGAACCTGGGACCTTTCAGTCCCCAGGCTGATGCTCTATCCACTGAGCCAAACCGGATAGGGCAAGAGATGCCTTTTGATGTCATATAAATCATATAGCTAAGTGAGGGAGAGGGAGGAAGCGGTGGATGGAAAATAAGGAGCAGAATTGTTGTCATTGATTCAATATAGTAGTTAAGGGATAGTGAGGTTTCTGATCTGGGCCCCTGGATGGATAGTAGTACTATTTATCAAGATAGGAGGATAAGATCAGCAGAAAAGGAGAAGCAAGAGCTGGAAAATTGGGGAGATGCAGGCGAGGATCTTCAGGGTGCAGGTTGATCTGCTAAGTTTGGTGATTAGAGTCTGGACTAGGCTGATAGATCTTATCCTTCAGGTGGCAGTTGAAGTCATGCGAATAGTTATATCACTAGGTAGTGTGTGTAGAGTGAGAGAAGAGGAACAGAGACTGAACCTACCATTAGAGGCAACATTGAGAGACAGAAAGACAAGAGGAGTCTGAAAAGAGGTAGCCAAGATGTCATGAGAAACAAGGGAGAAGCATCATAGAAGCAAAAGGAAGAGGGTGAGGTGTGGCTGGTGATGTTAAATGTTAAAAGGATGTGAGTCCTAAACTTGGAAACAAGTCCACTGATTTGCTAATTTGTGGTCACTGGTGACCTTTGGTAGTCACAATTTTAGAGGTGTTGGGGTGTTGGTGGTGCAGAGCTTACAGAGCAGTGGGCTGAAGAGAGATGTGAGAGAGAAGAGACAGATCTAGTTTGTCTATGTTTTTTAAGATTAGGTAATCTAGTGCATGAAATTTCTCTCTCTTTTTTAAACCTAGGCAAGCCAGTGTCTCTGTCTAGAATGTATATAATTGACTATTTAAAAAAAAATACCATAAAACTAATGCAGGTCTTTAACATTCATCCCTTTCAAGAAGCACCTTGTTAGTTTAAGTCAAATTTCCTAAATTCATTCTGAAACCCAATTTCATCACTATCCTCTTTATAGTCCTGCCCCGGGCCCTCCTTTTTGAGCTTCCTGTACCTCTCCCTGAGGAACTGGAGATGGAGATGCTTCTATTACTACAAACTCTGCACATGAAAGAGAAGAATTGAGCTGAATTTCATTCCAAGGGGGAAAACTAACTAAAAATAAAACAACTTTATTAGCTGAAATGTGAACCTGAACTGGAAACCAGCTGACTGGAGGTTTCTCATAGCAAATGACTACAAATCAAAAGACATTTAATGTCCTTGATTAACTTCAAGATCTCCCATCCTCGAAACAAAACCCATCATTATAATGTACTTACTCAATGCGTGAATATATTTTAGAAAAGTTTTTAGGAACAGGTTAGAAACAGACTTAAATTTGAAAGCCAGGGCACCTGCTTGCCTGAGCATTCCATTAATGGAGATTTTACATTTTACTCTATCTAACGTTGGAGGTTTGTTGTTTTTGTTTTTTAGGTTTTCAAAGCACTATAAAATGATCCCTGAGAGGTAGGTGGGCTATTTTCATTTTCCTCAGAGAAGACTGAGGTGCAGGGAGTAATTAGGAATATGTCCAAGGAAGAGATTTCCTTCCAAGAGTTTTCCCATGGCCTTCCCAGCGCCTCGTAAGATATCTTTATTTAACACAGTTTTAAAAAGTGTTAGTTAGGTTCAGTGACTCAAGGAGAAAAATATAGGTAGGAGCAGACAAAACCAGTTTTGTATACAGCTCAGCTCATCGTGTGAAGTTGGCGGTCATGAAACTGTGGGACTTGGAGGGCTGGTTACAGCGAGGCGCAATGTGGGCAGCAGATGCTTCCTCCGGACGGCTCCGGCGCACTGTTCGTGCACCACCTTTGCCTTTCTGGTTTGTTTTGTAGCAGACACGGACGATGCAGCCACCAGCTCTGTTTCGGTACACGAGGAAGCATAGGGAGGTGCATACCTCCCACCCCCACCCGCCTCATTGGCATACGGCCAGCCCGCAGTTTACTGGAGCAGCAGCCCAAGTCTGTTTGGGAACCTGCAGCCGGTGTACATCAGGCGAGTGGCCAAGGTGCTGGGGTGTGTGCTGACTCATTTAAGACCAAGTGATTTAGAGAGCTGCTGGGCGTGGGTGTTAGACTGAGCTGTGGTTGATTTTCCAATAGATGGAAGTGGCAAGTGATGAAGTCAAAACACAGTTAGGCACTGTTCAGAATCTAAGCAGTTCTTTCCGTTCCAAGTCTGTCTTTTTGGGATCTCCCAGTTGTTAGCATCTGAATTCATAAATATTTTAGAAATGTTAAGATATGAAGAGTAATATTTACTGGTCACATAGCCTGTGCCAGGTGTTTTTCTAAGTGTTTCACGTTCATTAGATAACTCACTGCTTACAACCGCAGCAGGAGCTGGGATGTTCGTGTTGTGGTCAGGGCAGCTGAGTTTCGGGATAACTACGCTGAGGCATCCGTGGTGGAGCACGTTGTTCAAACCCAGGTCTGTCTCAAGTCTTGTGTTTCTAACTATGAAATACTACAGAGGGGGTAGTGCCATTAAGTAGAAATGGGTGTGCTTCATGTTTAGCAGGTGTGACTTCTACACATCTTCCTGATTTTTGGTACATCCATATGTACAAAATAGAAGAAAGTTTGTCTCTTTACTCTGAAAATGGGCACCACATTGTGATTAAATCAGGAGTGTGAAGAAGGGACTATACTTTTTATACATGTGATGGATAGATGAGTCCCTTTTATTTTTCCAGGTGGTTGAGCCCCATTCAAGGGTGTTCCAAAGGTCACCTCTTGCTGTGGGAGGGGGAAGCAGGTCTATGTGAGCTTCTGTGGGCTTGGCTGGGCCAGGCTCCAGGAAAGCTCCAAGTAATTCTTAAGACAGAGTCCCGGGGTCATTGAGAAAATAATTAGGAAGGAGAGGCAGCTGAAGGTAAGCAGATTACTCCAGTGGCATAATGGAATATTTCAGAATGACATTTGATCACCTATATTTTGTTGACTCTGTCTCAGAGTTATTGCATCTTTCTTCACAGGTACATGCCCTTGAGCAATCTGAGGGCTGGGGAAGTTAGGGGCAGAGGGCTTTGACCTACATGTCTGAGGCCTCACCAGTATCACTCCAAAATAGAGACATCACTTTAAATTTTTAACTGCCTAAATTATGTGTGATCTGCCTCTGCTCCTTTTTTTTTTTTTTGTCCAAATGCTGGAAATTAGCGCCCCCTGCCTAAATTTTTCTCCCACTACACTGAGAGCTCTCAGTGACTCATGCTCCCCACCCCAGCCCTGGTCCCTTGTCCTCCCCATGGCAGTCATGGACACCCTGGGGCTGGGCTGCTCTGATCACACCTGTCATCTCTGGGGGGCCACCCTCATATTCCTCTTGACCCCTCCTGTCATGTTTCCCAGCCTGACAAGTGTGGGGTGGCTCTTCTGTTATTCCTTATAAAACAACTGAGACCAAGTACATATGTGGTAAAATTTTAAATCACCTCTTGTCTAACTGTGGTTTTTCATGAGAACCCTCAAACTTGCTTAGTTGCCAGTTGGCCTCCACTTAGCAGAGACCAGGTCCTCTCCATCACGCCACCTGTAAGAAAGTCCCAAACATTAGAAACCCAGCAAAATTCCCCTGGGCCCCAGAGGCAGGAAATAGACTTCCCACATTCTGTCTAAAGCCCACTACCCTGATCACACTCTCTGTACAGGAATTTTAATGTCTTTCCTCAACTGTGAGTACCTGGTTCCCCTACTTGCTGGGATGTAGGTTTAACCTCCAGCTCCTGCAAATCATAAGACCTGAATCAGATATCAGTGCTTCCCAGCCTCTGGTTGCTTCTCAAATAAGGTTTTTGGTGGGACTCTGTTTGCTATCCTGGGTCACAAGGCCCCCAAACCCATCAGTGTCCTTTTCATGGTCTTTCCTTCAGCATGACCACATGAAGGGAGGTTCAAGATTGCACTTCCTCCCAACATCCCAGCTCCTACAAACAACTCAAACATCAACATGCCCCACTTTGCAAAGAGGCCCAACGAGGATATAGGCTAACTAGAGCAGAGAAACTGCTTACTGGAAGAAAACATGTCTCTCTCTGAAAAGTAATTCACAAGAATAAAGGTTTGTCACAAGACACTCCCAGTTCACATTATCACATGGTACACAGTGTCTCATTCTGAACAGTGAGCCATGTAAAGAGGTACTCAGTAAACATGGAGTGAACAAAGGTAGCAGCAACATTAGGGGTATCTCACTGCATTCTGGGCTTCTCCAAGAAAAATGGGTGGATTCCCACTATTTGCACAACAACAGAATCCCTGTCAAGCATTTCCCCCCTTTTCTTTTCCCAGAATACAGGGAGATAAATGTAAATCTCTACCTAGAAGACAAGGCAGCTTGCTAAATGGTCGAATGCTTGTTTCCCCCATTGATTTCAGACATCAGTATTTGCTAATATTTTTTATTATTTTGATGTAGTTAAAGTGGGAAGAATACTAGGTGTAGATAGGTTTTGAGACCTGGGTTTGAACCCTGATTCTGTGCTTTATTAGCTTTGTGATACAGAACAGAACAAGGTAAAATCTATTTGAGATTCAGCCTCTTCATCTTTAAAATCGGAACAGTTATATGATGAAAATCAAATGATAATAAGTATATGATATTATTTGGGAAGAATAAAGAGCTATAAAGATGCAAATTAGAATTTTGTATTATTGTTATTGTTACTATTATTATCATTACTCAAACTTTAACCCATTTCAGGGATTCTAAGTTCTTCATAATTTGAGACAAATTGCTCCAGGAAGAAAGAATGTAATGAAAAACTAACAATTTTTTCTTCTTACCCTCCCTACCTTGTGCATTCTTCAGCCCAGAGACATTAGCAAAAGTGACAGCTGCTTCTTTTCTTCAATTGAACAACTACTCATTAAGCAGTTACTGTAGACCAGATACTAGCCTAGCTGTTGGGGAAAATGTGATGATAGACACTGTTTCTGACCTTGTGGGGTTATAATCTAGTTGGGAAGACAGACTTTAATCATATAATTACATAATGAACTAAGTGTAATTGAGACAATTGCTCTGGTAAAAACAAAAAGGAACTGAGGCCAGTGTTCTCAGGTTGCTGGCCTGACCAGGCTCGGCGGCTGCCACTCTCCCTCATTTCTGGTCCTGCCTGGCCAGTGTCTTCTGCAGCTGCCCTTCATCTTTTTGTCACTTGTGTTCCTACAGTCAGCTGCTGTGTCAGAAGTTCTCAGGAACTTCAACCAGTGCCTGTCAGCCCCCATGGCATCTCTTCCTTTAAAATGTATTCTGGGTCCTTTGGAACTTGGACAACTATGTGTTTCCTATGCTGCTAAAGTAAACTTGCTCAGGGCCTCCTAGCAGCAGCAGCTGTCTGCAAATGGTTCTAAGAAACTTGCTCAGAACCCTCTACTGTTGCATTGGGGATGTCTGCCAGTGTAAACCTCTGTACTGTCTTGGAGTAGGAGTCAGGTTTTTGACCTCTTTCTTGGTTCAGGGTGAGCTATCAGCCTCCCAGAGGTCAGGAGTGTAGTACCTAGGCTTACCCCTCAAACTCTAATCGGAGCCAGGATAATGACACTATTTTGTTTTTAGTCTTTAATGCTGGTGTATTTGTTTCTCTATTCTGCTTTCCACTTTTTCAAATCACGGTGCAGATTATAAAGGCCATTTATAAGCAAAATTTCATAGCTCATTTAAAAATATCAGCGAAGAAAACATTTACCCTTTCATATCCTGCATTATTTTCTCTTTCTTTGGCCTAGTAAGTTTCATTTTAGTAAGGGAGAAACAGGACGAGAGAAGGTGTTGACTGATGAAAACTTTTGGAGCTCCAGGAGTGATGAAAAAGACTTTGCATCTGATTGCACGGGCTTCTCAAATTAGACCAGAGGTAAAATTATGTGCTTTGAGTTTGACGTGTATAAAGACTTTTCTAGCTTGCATTGAATGTTTGTTGGGAAGGTAGTTAAAATAATTTATGTGTCAATTTTTACTAATGGATGGTTAGGTTTTTCAGATAGAAAGGTGAATGAAAAAATCAATGCATAGATGCCAGTCATATTGTTGCGGGCGGCAAGAACAGCACCAGGTGTTAGACCAGTGGGATCAGACTGGACCTGAGTTCAGCAACCTCAGTATTTGAGTCTAGCTAGGAAAGAATTCAGAGCCAAGACTCAAATGATAAGAGAACAATCCTTACTAATAAAAGCCTAAGTGCTCGTCATGCCGTGATGCCCTCACACAGTCACAAGATGGCCGTGTGCACACAGGTGGGTGGGACTGGGCTTGACACTGTGTGAATAGCATGGAGCCTGCTGGGAGTCCTGCCTCCTCCCAGCTCTATGTGGCGAGGCCTGCCTGGAGGTCCTGGGGGTCTGTGCGGCAGGGAGGTGAGACCCCCGGCTCTGGCCTACCTCTTTGGGACAATCCATCGAGGAGCCTGGGATGGGTGGGTGGGGTCTACCTCTTTGGGGTGATTGATCATGGGGCTCCTGCACTGTGACAGGGCACAGGTCAGGCTGGGGGACACCCCCTCCCCCCAAGTGCACGAATTTCATGCACCAGGCCTCTAGTTTATTTATAAATTCACAGAGGTAGAAGAAGTAACTCACAGAAGATATGGGCTTAGGAAACAAGTTATAGAGGCAAAGGAAGGGCCCTCGGAACTTGGGAATGAGGAAGGCAATGGTAACTTACCTGGAAGGAGGGAGGAGGGAGGAGGGGAGGGCTCCTAGGAGGGAGAGTGTCCGGGGTCCTCCATCCTAGGGTTTTAAGGGTGGAGATCTTAGGGTAGGTCCCAGGAGAAGATCTTAATAGAATATTCTGAAGCTTTCCAGGTGTGTCTTATAATGAAGTTGTGGGGTTATAATTTGACCCCACAGATTATATACATTTTTGGAGCACTCCCTGGAGCTCCAAAAGTTTTCATCAGTCAACATCTTCTCTCGTCCTGTTTCTCCCTTACTAAAATGAAACTTACTAGGCCAAAGAAAGAGAAAATAATGCACAATATGAAAGGGTAAATTTTTTCTTCGCTGATATTTTTAAATGAGTTATGAAATTTTGCTTATAAATTTCCAGTAGGGTCTAAGACTCTACTGATTGAGTGGTTGCCACCAGAACAAGGGCCATTATCTAATGCAGTTGGTCCTGAGGTCAGCTGTGGGGTCTGGTTTTGCTGCTTTTCTGGGCCCAGAGCTGAAATACAACTGAGGCCTAGATGTTATCTCTAAGGAGGAAAGGTCAGGGGGTCCAAACTGCGTGACTAGTGAAGCGAGGGAGGCAAAGTCAACCTGGGGATGAGGTCCTACCCTACAATTGTCCTTTGCTAGTCACCCAGGGTTTTCCACCCGGGTAATCTTCTGTACCTGGCCCATTGTCCTTCCTCTGCTCATGTCTGACCAACTGTCTACCACCACCCCCCTTCTTCTCCCTAAGGATCTTGGTTCTGACTTCTTTCAGAGAAAAGGGGCACAGGATCTCTTTTGTAGCTGCTTCCTACTGAAGAGAGTTGAAGTTTCCCTTCAGAGCCAAGAGATCCTTGTTCTCGGTCTGAGGGATGATGAGGCCTGGGCATGGAAGGAGGTGGTGATGGTGTGTAGAGGTGGTATTCCGTTAGGGCAAGTAGTGCTGGTAACCTGGTGGAGACAAACTGCTATAAATGTTACTGTTATTGAGACAAGAGCTAGAACTACAAGAATTATGACAAATGATCTGGTGGGAGGAATAAACATTTTAGTGACCACTAAAAAGTAAGTAATTAGTATTCTTTAGATTGGCAAGTACATTTCATAACTTTTAGAAATATAGGCTTTTCCATTGGCAAACACTCACACTTTTATTTATTTGTTTACTTATTTAAATATTTTTATTGATTTCAGAGAGGAAGGAAGAGGGAGAGATAGATAGATCAATGATGAGAGAGAATCATTGATCGGCTGCCTCCTACACACCCCCTACTGGGAATCAAGCCCACAACCCGGGCATGTGCCCTTGATGGGAATCAAATTCGAGACCCTTCAATCCACAGGCTGAACCAGATAGGGCTACACTCACACTTTTAAAAGATATACTTCTAATAAAGTATAAGACATTTACTAAAAGCTCAAGTGTATTTTCCAGCTTTCCTATAAAAAAAAGCTAAAAGTAGGTGAACTTAAGACTTGTCTAGTAATTAATATTTAACAGCTGAAATAAGTTAATTTGATCTGTTTAGATGGCTAAGGTTTATTTTCTTCAATAAGGATTATCTCCCAGAAACTTTCATTTTAAAAGATGGCCCAGATAAGAGTTACTGAAGAAGACCAGGTTTTTGTATCTCAAAGGTACAGGGAAAGAAATGCAAGCTTTTCCTAGGACATTGGTTTCATAAAGGCAATTATCTATAAACAGTTTGAACCCACGTTTTGGTGAAGGTAAAATGATTTAGAGGGTTTTGATGTTCTGGAGCCATACCGCTGGCTCTGTAAAGACTATCTGTAAAATAAGGACAGTCATTTTTAATACCTCAAGGTGGCAAATGTTGGCAAAGGACTAACAACTTCATTCATCCATTTTTGGGGTGTTTCTTTCCATTTGGGTATATTTTTCTTTCAGGCTCTGTAGCAATTATAGATGTCTAGTTTATAAGTAGCACATAGCTGAGGGTCATTTCTGAGAGCCATAAAGGCTTGGCTGTATGGAAAAGACACATTGAGCTAAAAAGGCCTCCTCTTCCATTTACAGGTCTAGCTGAGGATCATGTTAAACTAGTGGTACCATTAACCGGCCAAACCTCTCCATTGCCCACTTTATAGTGGGGCCAGGCTATGTTGCCAAACAAGCTGGAGGGACTCGGGATCACATTTCGCCCAAAGGGGTATCTCAAGGCACTGTGGACTGGTTCCCCATCTACGGAGAGAAAGGTAAGTTCCCAGCTAAGAGTTAGAGACATTCCTGCTCGTCTCTGGACTGTCCTGGGCCATCTGTGGTATGAGAACCACAGTGGAGTAGGTTCCTTATCACCTGGGAACTACCCAGGGTGTGGAGAGCATACCCTGTGCTCTGAGAGCAGGCTTACCTGTGATCCCCATTATGGCCAGTCTTAGGGAAAGTGGACTTACTCTGCTCAGACAGGTGGACTCCACTCAACACAAAGCCAATCTCAACCAAGACGTCCCTGCTTGTCTGCCTCTAGACATAGCCAGCCTTACTGGAGTTGTCCCCATTAGGGGTGCCTAATATCTCTGTGGCCTTGGACAGAAAATTCATCCTATAACTGTAGTCTCCAATTGTCAGGCTAGTGACCAGTTGCCCTGCCGTTCATGTTCCCCAAAGCCCTGGTTCTTCAGGAGGCCTAGTAGAGAGAGAGCAGCTGCACCTCAAAGGGAAGGGAGAGTCCCTGGTAAGTTATTCCTGAGGCTCTCAAGGAAATAAAGAAAAGAGGGTTAGAAGAGTGTAGAAGGAGTTGAGGGTGGGCCTGTTCCCAGGTTTCAGGAACCTTGGAGTATACCAAAAAGGTGTTTTAAAAGACAAGGAGACTGTAAGGGATCAGGGAAGATTCCTGATGACCTGTGTATGTTAGCTGGGCTGTCCAGACAAAGACAGCAACTTGGGCCCTGAGGGTCCAAATTGCATGACAAGTGATAGGCTAAGGGAGGAAAGGTCACCCTGGGGATGAGTTCCTGCCTTACAATCATCCTTTGCTAGGGCCCAAGGGCTTTCTGCCAGGGCCTATCATCCTTGCTCTGCTCATGTCTGTCTAACTGCCTACCACAGTACTACATATTGATTTCTCCACTGTCCTTTCCCATATTTTCCCTTTTCTTCAGTTATTGAATTTGACTTTATACATCTTTTTCTTTTCTAAGTCTTTTTTATAATTTTTAAAAAATATATATTCTTATGGATTTCAGAAAGTAAGGAAGAAAGAGAGAGAGATAGAAAGATCAATAATGAGGGAGAATAATTGATTGGCTGCCTGCTGCATGACCCCTACTGGGGATTGAAGCCACATAAATGGGCATGTGCCCTCACTGGGAATTGAACCATGACCTACTGGTTCATAGGTCAAGGCTAAACCACTGAGCTACACTGGCCAGGCATTTTTTAAGTCTTGATTTGTGATGTAAATACCAACCTCATATTAACAAAGGAAACTTTTTTCTCAGATTTATTTTCTGAGTTTTTTTAAAAATTTTTTTATTGTTTTAAGTATTACAAATAGTAGTACATATGTCTCCTTCCCCCCCCCCCCCATTGATCTCCCCCCGACCTCCCCTACCCCCCAGTACATGCCTTCACTTGCCCGCCCTCCCCCCCGCCCCAGTGTCTTATATCCATTGGTTGTGCTTATATGCATGCGTACAAGTCCTTCGGTTGGTCTCTTACAGCCCCCCTCGCCCAACCTCCCCTGTCTTCCCAATGTAGTTTGGCAGTCGGTTCAATGCTTCTTTGCCTCTGTATCTTTTTCCCACCATTTCTTTCCTTTAAAAAGTTTTGCCTTTGCAGACTAGAAATAAACATATAATAACAAAACAAGACAAAACAAAAAAATGTTTGAGTCCCAATTTCAATGTCCAACAGTTCTGAGTCCCCGTTTCAATGTCTAACAACTCCTTATGTGTACATGTCAGCAATGATATCTGGATAGTCTCAATTTTTAGTTTATCATGGAAATGAGAACATAAAGACCATTCCAGATAAGAGTTAATTTTTGGATATGTAACTTAGTTAATTTGCTTGTGGTGGAAGCCAGCCTGTTTCAGATAATCACAGATTCTGAAACTATTCTTGATATTTTTATATACATGGTTATTTTCTCCCCAAGAATTAAATATTAAACTGCCAGCATAATTCTAATCTCATGTGATCAGCTGCAGAGGAAGAACTGTGTCAGGGTTTGCCTCCTGAGTCAGACAATCTAACAACAGACACCCCCTTCCAACTCATCAGAGTTGTTACTGTTATAACATGGCCTTACCACCTACACCTTATTTATATTTGCATGTACATACAAATGTAAATGTGTTGATTTTTTGGTGGTTTCAAGTGGAAACATCTCAATGCCATTTCCTTTTGGGAATTCTGGGCAGATCAGTCCATTTATGATATAATATCAGTTCTGTTTAACAAAGGAAATATCCTCTCACTTTTATTGTGAGACTTTTATAAATGTTTCTTTCCACAAAAGCACCTAAATTCTTTTTTATTACCATCTATAATTTTCTCTCGCTTTCTGCTTTTATTCTTCTTATATTTATATTCTGGAGTTTTCTCTGATTACTATCCTTCCATAGCATCATATCAAATACATGAGCACTGAGCTGGTTTACCAGCATAAAGAGGTGGCATTTCATGCAGAGCCACATTTATCAAAGAGAAAAGCAACTTAGAACTTTGACTTTCTGCTTGACATGTAGCTGCTGAAAGGATTTCAAAACCTTAGAATGCTAACATTCCTCCTTTTATCTAAGTCAATTGACTTCTCTCCTATACTATTCTCTGCCTTTTTTCTTCATCAACTTTCTCCTTCTCTTTAGGGATGCAAATCAAAACGATAATGTGGTACCATCTCACACCTGTCAGAATGGCCATCATCAACAAATCAACAAATGACAAGTGTTGGAGAGGATGTGGAGAAAAAGGAACCCTCATGCACTGCTGGTGGGAATGCAGACTGGTGCAGCCACTGTGGAGAACAATATGGAGTTTCCTAAAAAAACTAAAAATGGAACTCCCATTTGACCCAGTAATCCCACTTCTAGGACTATATCCCAAGAAACTAGACACACCAATCAGAAAGGATATATGCACCCCTATGTTCATAGCAGCACAATTCACCATAGATAAGATTTGGAAACAGCCCAAGTGCCCATCAGCAGATGAGTGGATTAGAAAACTGTGGTACATCTACACAATGGAATACTATGCTGCTGTAAAAAGGAAGGATCTCCTTCCCCTTAGTTGTCTCTTTGCATCAGAAGCAATCTATCAGTTAAGGAATGCCTATCTCCATCCCTGAATTAGGATCCTGAAGTGAAGTTGGGATTAGCTTCCTAAGCCAGATGAAATCTACTTATGTTTATTTTGGTCTGAGCTGAAGCTTTAGATTTTCACTGGAACTGAGATTCATTCATTCAGTATATATTTATATAACAGGTATGTAATAAGTACTATATGCCAGGTACATGGTGGGAATCAAATGGAAAAATTTTCATATCCTCATTGGTCTGTGTTCTGGTCAGGGAACCAGATAGCAAACCAGAGTGTAAACTTGTACTGTAGTGGGAGGTGGTGATGAGAGTCAGGAAGAACACTCAAGCAGGATCAGTTATTAGAGAGAAGGCAAAGTCTATCTGAGGAAATGAGCTTTGAGCAGAGGTTGAATGAAGTGTATGTGTGTGTGTGTAATCATTCAAATATCTGTAGGAGGAATATTCTAAATGAGAACAGCAAATTCAAAGCATCTGGATAGGAGTGAGGCAAGAGTGTTTAAGAACCAGCTAGGAGGCCAGTGCATCTGGAAAGCAGTGATGGGAAAATGTGTATAAAAATCAGGTTGTAGACAGCTCAGGGTCAGATCCTACCCTTGAAGAACACCATAGTTGGGAAAATAAGCAGACTGAGACAAATAAAAACAAAAACATCATGGATTATAGCATAGTATATCATCCAGGACAAAATAAATTATCTTAAACAAGAATGCTGCCAAAACCGGTTTGGCTCAGTGGATAGAGCGTCGGCCTGCAGACTGAAGGGTCCCAGGTTCGATTCTGGTCAAGGGCATGTACCTTGGTCACAGGCACATCCCCAATAGTGGGTGTGCAGGAGGCGGCTGATGGATGTTTCTCTTTCATCAATGTTTCTAACTCTATCCCTCTCCCTTCTTCTCTGTAAAAAAATCAGTAAAATATATATATTTTTAAAAAGAATGCTATTAGATACTTAAAAAGGGAACTCTCCCTGTAGCTTGGGCATAAGTGAGGAAGGCTTCCTGCAAGAGGATGGTGTGAGCTGTTCTCATTCACTTATTTATCCATCTTGTATTTATTGTCAGGCTCTGTGGTAGGTGGTAGAAATATAATGATGAGCAAACCAAACCTAACTCTGTGACCATGAACTTACTACCTAGTTGGGGAGACAGAAATAAAGCAAAGAATTACACAATTAATTATATAATTCTAAACTGTGAAGAATGTTCTACAAGTACAGTGTAGCACATGGTGCTGGAAGAGTCTAAGATCTAATGTAACCTGGGGTTGGGGTGGGTCATGGGGAAGTTGACACTCAGGAAGTGACTAGATGGCTGGGAGCTGGCCAGGCAGGGCTGTGCCAAAGGCAGCAGCCGGTAGGAAGGGCCAGGCCTGCTCAGGGAACCAAAATACAATCTGTGTGACTGAGGAAAGTGAAAATAGATTGGGGAGATAGGGTGGAACTTCCCCAAATGGGGCTGTACCAGATCATGTAAAGTTTCAAATTTTAAATTTTATCCTAAGAACACCAAGAAGCAATGAAATGTTTCAAATCAGCAGTGTTCATGATTGATGGTTAAGATGCTCATGCTCCAACACACACACACACACACACACACACACACACACACACACACACACGGTGGGGAAAATGGAGAGAAAGGTATTGGAGTAGGTCAGATGAGGAAGTGGGGGACCAACTGAGAGGCCATTGTGGAAATCCAGCTCAGGATGGTGCTGGCTCAGGCCAGAGTGAGATCAAAACAGGGCAGGTGTGTTTTTAAAATATTTTCATTAGGTAGATCTTAGGTGGTATGCAGAATTTTCATTTGTCTATGTTGTGAAAAACTTAAAAATGCAAAGCAATCAGAAGCCCCAGATTATACCTTCTAAAATTCTAACAATGAAATGTATTTTAGCTAGAAAATCAAACATTCTCACTAAAGATCTTGCATGTAAGCAATCATTGTCTTTTATTCCTGGAAAGTCTTTGGGAATCTGATTTACTGCTTTCATGCAAATTGCAAAATAATGATGCACTTATTTGTACAACAAATATAACACCTACTATATGCTAGGAATAGTTATGGGGGTGGGAGAATAGTGGGGAGCAAACAGGTTAGGTCTCTTTTCTCAAAGAGCTGGTATTATAGTACAACTTACATTCCTATGTATTCTTTTAGGAAATATATTCTTTTAACCAAAATAAAATAAATGAATAATATGTTTTTTAAATACTTCAGTTTGATGTAGGAATTTTTAATGAGAAGGCCTCCAAAGCTTCTGTTACAAAATATTTCAAAAGGAAATAAATTGACAGGCAAACAACTTACTGGGAAAGCATTTTTCATCTAACTAATCAAAGAATAATTTGTTACTAGGTAGGTATCTTGAATAAATCCAACTAATAAAAGAGTAATATGCAAATTAACCATCACTCCATGACAAAATGGCGGTGCCCAGTCCTCTCAGCCCCGCCAGAGTCCCCTAGTCTCAGGGAGGGCTGCCGCTGACAGCCTGCAGAGTAAGCGGCCTGGTGGAATGCTGCCCAGACGCCCTCCTGACCCTTTATAAAAAACAAAAACAAATTAAATCCCCTCCCAGCGGCTGCAGCCTGGGCTAGGGTCTCAGCCTCGGCAGGGGCGCGCACCCCCACGGCGCGATCCCTTCCCAGCTGTGGCAGCCTGGGGTCTCAACCACTGAGTCACACCAGCCAGGCAGATATGGAGGAATCTTAAATGTTTCTTTTTTTAAAACAATATATTTTATTGATTTTTTTTTACAGAGAGGAAGGGAAAGGGATAGAGGGCTAGAAACATCTATGAGAGAGAAACATTGATCAGCTGCCTCCTACACACTACCCACTGGGTATGTGCCCCCAACCAAGGTACATGCCCTTGACTGGAATCGAACCTGGGACCCTTGAGTCTGCAGGTTGATGCTCCATCCACTAGCCAAACAAGTTAGGGTTGTCCAATACATTAAAGAAAAAACCATATCTAATAAAGAGGGAATATGCAGGGGAGGGCATTTGGGGGTGAGCAGGTTGTCAGGGGAGGGCAGTTGGGGATGTTCAGGCTGGCAGGGGAGTGGTTAGAAGGTGATCAGGCTGGCAGGCAGAAGTGGTTAGGGGCAATCAGGGAGGCAGGCAAGCAGTTGAGAGCCAGCAGTCCTGGATTGTGAAAGGGATGTCCAACTGCCTGTTTAGGCCCGATCCCTATGGACATCCCCCGAGGGGTCCCAGATTGGAGAGGGTGCAGGTTTGGCTGAGAGACAACAACCACCCCCCCCCCCCCGTGCACAAATTTCGTGCACCAGGCCTCTAGTCATTAAATAAAACTGAATCTCCTAACAGAATAAAAACATTTTAAAGTCATGAGAAATACTTTAAAATAAATAATCCAAATGGATTTTAAAATACCAACCTCTGTAGTAATGAAAGAAATGCAATTTAAATCAACCAGGTAGTATTTGCTCCTCTAACATTAGCAAAGACTTTCCTTTTTTAATCATAATACTTAGTGTCAGTGGGTGTTGCTGAACCTGTGAAAATTGTCATAACTTCTCTGGAAAACACTTTGTCAACATGCATGATGAGGCTTAACATGTTAACTCTTTTTACTTAATTCTATTTCTAGAGCTATAATCCTATATAATTAAAGGTCAGTGACCATAAGTGTAAACAACCAGAACAATCGCTTGACCAGTCGCCATGAGGTGCATTGACCACCTCTCGGTCCCTCCTCTCCCAGCCTGCAGGCTCTGATCACAGCATGGCGAATGGGGAACAGTGGTGAGCCGAGGTGAGTGGCGGCAGGGCAGGACTGGTAAGCGGGCGGAATGGCTGACCTCATGGTCCCTCCCCCCGGCCCACAGGCTCTGGGGGTGGTAGTGGGGCAGGACTGGGGACTGGCGAATGGGCAGAAGATGACCCTAATCGCAGGCTAGGCCTGGGGACCCTACCTGCACATGATTTTGTACGCTGGGCCTCTAGTCTAAAATAATCAGAGATATGTCAACAAAGATTTCTGTATATACAAGTGGGTAAAGAGTTCAAGATAAAGCATATATATTGAACTTAGGAGGTTAGAATGTTGACTTCTGACCTGAATTGTAACTAGGGTTTTCAGAGCTTCTAGAGATCTCATTTAGACTCTACTGTGAATGGACTGAGAAACCTCAGCAAAGACCTACATCATAAGTGTTGCAATTTCCATCTACTTCCTGGTTGGGAGAAGACATTATATTGATTTAGTACCCAAACAGGACTGCAATGCTCATAATTTTCTTACTCTCCACTCTTCAGAGAGCCACACAAGCTTCTTTTAGTCAAGGACCAGGTGAGCTGAAACACACCTGCCAGAAGCTCTCTGCTACCATCTCCAGTCCTCTCTTCTCTCTGTTTTGCCTTCCAGTTCCATCCCAGATTTTAGAACTCCAATACACACACACACACACACACACACACACACACACACACAGTGGAGAGGTGGGTAGAAATAAAACATCAGTGGATATGAAATCAATAATAATAATTGGTAGAGGGAGAATCCAAGATGGCGGCATAGGTAAACACCTAAACTGCTGCCTCCCACAACAATTTAAGCTGCAACTAAAAGGCAAAACGTCTATCACCCAGAACCACGGGAAAGCTGGCTGAGTGGAAGTTCTACAACTAGAAGGAAAGAGAAAAGCATTGAGACGTGCACAAGCGCTGAGAAGCTGAGGTAAGGAGGTGCATGATCCGGGCTGGCTGCCGGCGACTGGGTGCGTTGCTTTTTTCAACCCAAAGGGGAGACAAGCCCCCGATTACTCTGAAATCCAGTCTCTGGGGAGACACGGGGGACCCAAACTCCTATGGGGAGAAGCTGGACTGTCTGCCAGTGAGGGTGGCTTGCTTGCAGAGCTGCGCACAGGAATAATTGTTTACTGCACTGGGGCACGGGACTCGCGGTTGCCGTTGGGGACGCAGAGCTGGCTAACTAGCAGCCATTGCTGTTTGCCATGCCCTAACCTAGTGACACCCTGAGGCCCCGCCCTGCACAACCTACAAACCCACCCAAGCTCCAAGCAGTGGAGTTAGCATAAGAAAGGCCTGCCCTATCGCAGCTTAACCTAGCAAACTTGCAGCCTGGGTCAGACAGCTCCAAAACCTCCAAACCCCAAGCAAAGAGGAGAAAACTGCAGCTCTCACTGTAGCTCCTGCTGAGTGGCCTCAGACAGTAGCTGACCTGCACCCCATTGGAGATCCAGAAGCCAGTGTACCTAGTGGTCAGTGTGAGACACCAGATTTCAACTCCTCACATCTATAAATGACACATTCAAGAGGCAGACTCAGTGAGCACCAAAGCTCCACTGAAACAAGTCCTGCCCCATAAGCGTGTCTTCAGTGCAGCAGTTCTTCCATTATAGACACAGGGAGTGCTCACAGCTAATTGGCCTGGAGGTCAATTCCTCCCAGCGTACCAACAGCAATTAAGGCTTAACTACACCAAGACTTTGCACTCAGCCCACAAAGGGGTGTACCAAGAGCGTCCACATCAGGTGATTGGGGAGGCTGAGCTACTGCCTCCTATAGGTCACCTACCACACAAAGCCACTCCATCAACACAGGGAAGCAGCCAAAATGCAGAAACAAAGAAACATGTCACGAATGAAAGAAACGGAGGAAAGCAAACTACTGGATGACATAGAGTTCAGAACCACATTTATAAGGTTACTCAAGAATCTTCTAAAAACCGCTGAGAAACTTAATGACACTTCTGAGGAGCTTAGTGAGACCTTCAAGGACCTTAATGAGAATGCCAAAAAAATGGAAAAGGACCAGTCAGAAATGAAGCATACACTGTCTAAAATAAAGAATATACAGAAACTCAATTGTAGATCAACGTACCCCAAGAATCAAACCAAAGATCTGAAATATGTGGAAACAAAAAACATCCAACCAGAAAAACAAAAAGAAAAAAGAATCCAAAAATATGAAGATAGTGTAAGGAGCCTCTGGGACAACTTCAAGCGAACCAACATCCGAATTTTGGGGGTGCCAGAAGAAGGGAGAGAGCAAAATATTGAAAACCTATTAGAAGAAATAATGACAGAAAACTTTTCCTACCTGGTGAAAGAAATAGACTTACAAGTTCAGGAAGCGCACAGAACCCCATACAAGAGGAATCCAAAGAGGACCACACCAAGACACATCATAATTAAAATGCCAAGGGCAAAAGACAAAGAGAGAATATTAAAAGCAGCAAGAGAAAAACAGTTAATTACCTACAAGGGAGCACCCATACGACTGTCAGCTGATTTCTCAACAGAAACTATGCAGGCCAGAGAGAGTGGCAAGAAATATTCAAAGTGATGAACAGCAAGAACCTACAACCAAGATTACTCTACCCAGCAAAGCTATCATTCAGAGTTGAAGGTCAGATAAAGAGCTTCACAGACAAGAAAAAGCTAAAGTAGTTCATCACCACCAAACCAGGATTACACAAAATGCTGAAAGATATTCTTTAAGAAGAGGAAGAAGAAGAAAAGGGTAAAGATAAAAATTATGAACAACAAAATGACATCAAATACATACCTACCAACAAGTGAATCTAAAAATCAAGTGAATGGAAAATCTGAAGAACAGAATGGACTGGTGAATATAATAGAATCAGGGACATAGAAAGGGAGTGGACTGACGACTCTCAGGGGAAGCAGGTGTGAGGGGTGCGGGAAGAGATTGGACAAAAATCTTACTCCTATGGATGAAGACAGTGGCGGGGGGTAAGGGCATGGGGTGGGGTGGGGAATCAGGTGGAGGGGAGCTATGGGGAAAAATAAAAGAGGAATACCTGTAATAATCTGAGCAATAAAGATTTATTTAAAAAAATTGGTAATGCCTATATGGTATATATGTCAGACATTGTGTTTTATGTTTATTAACTAATTCAATCCTTACAATAACAATAAAATAAGTGAATGGTATCATGTGCTAGATATGATTCCCATTTTACAGATGAAGAAACTGAGGCATAATGATTTGACCACGGTCATACAGCTAGTGTTGGCAGAGCTGAGAGTTTTGTGTAAGTAATCTGGGTCCAGAATTAGCTGTTAAAATCTCCATATCACATCACCTTGCTTCTTTAATCAAATGACTGAAGTTTGTGTCCTCAGGCTCTCACTTATCAGTTGCTGACTAGAAAAGACACCCAGCATCTTAGAGCCTGGGTTTCCTGCTGTGAAACAGGCACAGGAATATCAATTCCACTGAAGCGTTATCATGATGGAGATGATGGGTTTGAAGTTCCTGACCTGTAATAAACATCCAATTGTTTATGACATTATCATTTATAAAAACACTGTCATTCCATGAAAGTCTGTACATCGATTTTGCCATAATATTTAATTGTCATTTGCAAATGCATTGCAAAAACAAAGTTGTACCCTCTTGCAACATTTTTGAGCCCATTTCTTGTGTTGCAGCATTTGGTAGTCATGCAGCTCACCAAAGATTTCTTATCCCCACTTCATCAAGTTGTCCAGACCATTGGGATGCAGGGCTAGGAGGAGCAGCAAGTTTGAAGGAAAACAGGATGAATTCAGTTATGAACATGATGACTTATAAGTATCTGTGAGACTCACAGTTATGGCTAATAGGCAGGTGGAATATGAGGCTGGGAATCCTAAGGTGATGGGGTGGTATGATGCTACCAAGAGGAAGTATATAGCTGCAATGTTCAATACAGTAGCCACAGTCATATGAGATCATTTCAATTTAAGCATGAATTAATTAAAATTAAATAAAATTAAAAATTCACAATGGAATACTATGCCGCTATAAAAAAGAAGGAACTTTTACCATTTGCAACAGACTGGATGGAACTGGAGAGCATGATGCTAGGCTTAATAAGCCAGTTGGAGAAAGATAAATATCACGTGATCTCACTCATATGTGGGATATAATGAACAACATAATCTGATGAACAAGAATAGATCCAGAGACAAATGGCAGGGGAAGGGGGGTAGTTAGAGAGCAACCAAAGGACTTGTATGCATGCATATTAGCATAACCAATAGACACAGACACTGGGGTAGTAGGGGCTTTCCCGGGGTGGGAATGGCTGGGTGGGGGGGTCAATTGGGGGAAAAGGAGATATATATAAAAGTTTAGACAATAAAAAAATTAAAAATTCAACTTGTCATTCATACTAGCCACATTTCAAATGCTAAAAGACTACATGTGGTTTATGGCTACCTTAGTGGACAAGCCCAGATTATGGAGCATTTCCATCATTATAGAAAGTCCTATTGGATAGCACTGGTATACAGAGTGAAAAGCAGAAGTTTGAAATATATCAGAACTCTGATATTATTGATATTTGTGTCATCACTGAAAGAGCCCAAGAATACCAGGCTAAGAAAGAGACTGCATTCACTGGGTGACTTTTAATGTTAATAATGTGTCTTGCTTACCTACCAGGATATTGGAGCTTCAAATGAAACAGTATATTTGACAGGTGAACTGTGAAGGATATCTATACTAATAAAAGGGTAATATGCTAATTAGACCAGATCAACTGGACATCTTCCGGATGTCCGACTTCCTTCTGGGCAAAGCCATGGTGGCAGGGGCCAAAGCAGAGACAGTTAGGGGTGATCAAGTCAGCAGGGGAGGGCAGTTGGGGTGATCAGTCAGGCAGAGGTGGTTAGGAATGACCAGGCAGGCAGGCAGGCGAGTGGTTAGGAGCCTGCAGGGATTGGCCCTAAACCGGCCATCAGACATCCTCCCGGGGTCCCAGATTGAAGAGGGTGCAGGCCGGGCTGAGGGACACCCCCTCCATGCACAAATTTTGTGCACTGGGCCTCTAGTATAATATAATATATTATTCCCAACTGATCAGACAAAGACAATATTTAAACTCCACAGACTGACCCACAAAGTTTTAATGCTGTTAGAGGATATTTTGATTTGAAGTTGTCATCTCTATATATCTGGAGAATAGAAAAATGTATGAGTGTGTGTTGAAGTCCCCCAACCCAGCTTTTAAGCTTAACACTTGGCTTTTTGAAGCCGAGATGCATGGGTTTCTGTAGGTAGTTCTGATTTACTCTCTATGTCTTGGTCTTTATGCCATCAGAACTGGAAGAAGGAGAAGAGACAACTTTCCCCCTCTCCAAGATGGTTAAAAGAAAAGAAAAATGATTCAAATGTACTACCCAAGAAAACTCAGAGTTTACAAGATAGATATTTTAAATGATGTTGTTAGCCAGATGAGTATCTATGTCTAGAACCTGATAAATTTGTGGAAAAACTTAACGTTAGTTCCAGAAGAAGCAAATACCATGGATTACATCAACTGGAGGAGCCCTAGAATTTTGATTTTGAAGTTAAACTCAGCTGATGATTGAGGGCAGAATGTTGCTAGGAACCACTGTGGTTTCGTTAAAATGAAGATCAACATGAGGGGATGTGTATTTGTTACCAGATCATGGAAAACCTGAAAGAACTTCTTAGGTGCTTCTCGGACTTAAACTCAGCAGCTGAAAATAATTTCCTCCTGCAAAAATAGTGCTAAGCTCCTAACTCCCAGGGTGTAAACACTAAAGTTTTACCATATCTTTCCCAGTGATGTGTAAAGAGACTCCGAGGAGAATCCTTAATACTTTGAGTCAGAATAAATCAGAAGGAGTGTGAATTATTTGTCAATAAGGTATTTCTTACCATCCTCTGAAAACTTCACTAATTGGCCTCAAGGTATATTGAACCCACAACAAGTTACTGGAAATGTCAGTTGTTCAAGAGGCATTTTTACCGTAATTGAATGTTAGTGTCACACAGTTCAGACCACAGGCCCTGGCAGCCCAGAGAAAGGGTTGCTTATAGCAAACTGTGCACTGACAGGAAGCAAACTTTTTAGTGGGTCCCACCACAGGGCTCTGGCCTTAAGCTTGCAAGAAGGAAAAATTACCAACCTCCACCCTAGCTATTGCCCCTAAGTTGCTCTCATTGTAATAGGATTATGAGGGCCAGGTAAAATCTGAAGATTAAAAAAGTCTTGTGGGATTTTTAAAAACCAAACCAGAAATATTTGTGCTTGAGGTTTCTCATATTACTGACGAATGGTCAAAGTAAGGTGCAGAGGGAAATCCCTAACCCCAGCTGTTGGGGTTAGGCCATCAATTTGGATTCTATTTACTGACATCTTCACAGAAATTACATGAAAGTGCTCCGTTGTAAAATGTGGATGTAAGTTACTATCTAAAGACCAAGAATCCATATCAGTTTGAGTTTTAGTCTCTTGACTTTCAAATAAATAAGAGAAATAGTCAGCATCTTTGCTCAAGATAGGATGCCACTATTGTATAATGCTACTGCAGTTCTTGATCAGCTGCTGCACATCCCTAGTCCTACTGGCAAGATTAATTTGTGAAGTGGTGCTTAATTGGCCCTGGTGACAATGAGGTTTCTTCCCTTCTGTTTAGGGCTCATCCTCATGTCTGTGTGCTTGTCCACATCTCTGACTTCCTCAGGTTTCTGGACAGATCATTCCTCTGACTCTGTGAACATGCTCTAGTCTCCCTTATCTTAAAACACACAGGAAAAGCAAATGGACAAATGATCCTCCTACAAGCTTTCATTCATGTCCACCAATAACATCTTCAATGTGAAACTGAAGTAGCATCACTATCTAAGGAGAAGGATGTTTCTAGTGCACTAACCAGACACTGTGCCTGCTGTATTAGTGGATCCCTGTGTCAGATGAGCCTGCATGCTGTCAGAGTGTTTGACTCACAAATTAATTTGACCTCATGGTAACTGAGCTCAGAGTGCAAGCTTAGGCTTCTTCTCTAATTCTAGTCTGTCTGACTCCTTGTCTGGTAGCTCAGGGTCCCTTCTATAATGGATGACCCAACACAAAACCTATAGGGAGAAGAACTCCAGGTCCTCGATTAGCTCTTGCAAGTTCTCTTTCCATAGGTCTGGATTCTCATTTTGCCTCTGGTGGGAATGCCTGTCACATATGGAAAGATTTCCTGAAGAATACCATTGTAGACTGACTGTTACACATGTCATACAAAATTTCATATGGTGTATCAATCATATTATCAAAATATAGAGTAACTACTATGTGAATAATGTTATTACTAAAAAGAAAATAATGTTAGGTCTTCACTACCCCATTTTTTCCCTCTGAGTCAAATGCTAAGCAAAGGAATGACAAGCTTTGGCATTCACAGGAGCTGCAGTCTTTACCTACCCCTCTACTGGGATTGTTAGATCTGAATGGCTGAGCAATTGCCATTTTAAAGAAAAAAATGGTACACTGGTTTCCTTTTTGAGAGACCTACTTTGAACCCAACCTGCTTGGAAGGGAGCCTGGCAAATTGCCTGGCCATTCCCAGTCCATAGCATGGGACAGGACACTCTTTTATTCAAGCACTAGAGGCCTGGTGCATGAAATTCATGAACAGTGTGTGTGTGTGTGTGTGTGTGTGTGTGTGTGTGTGTGTTTCCCTCAGTCCAGCCTGCACCCTATCTAATCTGGGTCCCCTTGAGGGATCAGGCCTAAACGAGCAGTCAGACCTCTCTCTCACAATCCAGGATTGCTGACTCCCAACTGCTTGCCTGCCTGCCTGCCTGCCTGGTCACCCCCTAACCACACCCCCGCCAGCCTGATAGATGCCAAACTGATATCCTGCCGGCCTGATTGCCCCTAACTGCCCTCTCCTGCTGACCCGGTCACCCCTAACTGCTCTCCCTTGCCAGCCTGGTCGCCCCCAACTGCCCTCCCCTGCAGGCCTGTTCACCCCCAACTGCCCTCTCCTGCAAGCCTGGTCCCTCCCAACTGCCTCCCCTGCCAGCCATCTTTGACCACATGGGGGCAGCCATCTTGTGTGTTGGAGTGATGGTCAATTTGCATAGTACCTCTTTATTATATAGGATAACCCAGAACAGCAATGTGCCTACTCTCCAAGCTCTTAGCATTATGAATGCTCCCCTGCTTTCTGGTGACCAGTGCATTGTTGCTGGCTTCTCTTGTACGCTGATGTCAGCTTGGACTCCATCTGCATTTGTCATGTCTGCCCCCTTCAGTCAAACCTCAGTTCTCCCAACAGCTTCCATCTCCAACAATTTGCTTCTCAACTCAATAACCCTTTCATGCTGATACCTGTCTCAGGTGACCAACAAAGGAGAGAATGTGCGAATATGAATCAGTTTACTGCTAACCCTCAGGTTGTTAATGTCTCAGGAACTGTGCTGTGAATATTTCTGTGGTTCTTTTTTTGGCTTTTGTTGCTGCTTATTAGTATTACATTTTTCATTTTTTTACTGTACTCACTTTTGTTAAATTTTAATTTACATGTCCTGTCCTTTTTGTTTTTAAAGTGTTTGTTTATAGTTTAAAGAAAGGTTTAATATATATAAGAAAGGATAAAACAGGGAATCATTTGGTGGTCTGGAATGGATTAATTCAATTTACATTATTTTGAATGGGAAAATATAATTCAGTTTTTGAACAGTCCTCTGGAACAAATTAAGTTTGAGAACCAAAGTTCTACTGTATAATTTTGGCTGCCTGCATGTCAAGCAGGGGTCATGCATAACTAGCTTGGTCTCCACACCCTGTGCCTACCTCTTCCCAGTTTCCCCTCTTCACCACCTGTTCAGTATGGGGAACAAGGCCATCTAGAGTATATTTATTTCCTCTTCCAGATTAAGATCAGCATTTAAAAAAAGTGCACAAAACACTTTAATAAGCAGTAAAGAGTTAAATGTAGGCATGATGATGGTATTCACTCACAGAAGGTGTGCCATCATCTATTTGTTTTTAATGTGTCGATAATAGCAATTAATGCCATTAAATAACATAAGTGCTAATAACTTAAATGTTACATAACTTACATGGTCTATCTCATTCATTTTTCTGAACATCCTATGCAGTGTGTATTCATATTCTCCTTGTTTTATAGAAGAGGAACCAAGACAACTAAGTCACTCTGTCTAAGCCATAAACCAGGGCTTATTCCAATTTTGCTCAGATTCTATTACCTAAATGCGTTCTTTACTTCTACATGTATTTCTACCCTAAGTATACAAATGGAGTCGAATCCTCACAATATTTGATGTTGGCTGGGTAAACAGAGTTGTTTAAATCTAAGCCTGAGAAGTTTGTATTTGATCCCAGTGGCAATAGGTAGTTACCACAGATCTGGGAGTCTGGAGTTAATGTGATAAAATTTGAATACTTTAGGAAGGTTGATGGGATACCAATGAATAGGAAAGACAAGCAAATGAAAGTCAGAGGTATAAAGATTATCTGAAAGTTTGTTACAAGAACATACATAAAACCTGTTTGAAAAAGTTATAAAACTTTACATTAAAAAGATTTACTTAGCCCTGGCCAGTTTGGCTCAGTGGATAGAGCATCAGCCTGCAGACGAAGGGTCACAGGTTTGATTCCGGTCAAGGGCATGTACCTTGGTTGCAGGCTGGATCCCCAGCCCCAGGTTGGGGCATGTGCGGGAGGCAACCAACTGATGTTTCTCTCTCTGTCTTTTCCACTTTCTCTAAAGATCAGTGGAAAAATATCCTCCGGTGAGGATTAATAAACAGTAATAATAATAATAAATAAAAAATTTAAGTAAATAGAGAGATATACTGTATCTTTACAGTATTAAAATTTATAGACAAGAAGACTCATCACTTAGAAGATGTCAATTTTTGTTCAAATTAATCTATAAAATAAATGCAATTTCAGTCAATATCTCACAGACTTTTTAAATGGATCTTGACAAAGACATTGTAAAATAAATATGGCAAGTTAGGGCCAAGGAAAATCAAAACACTATGGCAGAACAACAACTAGGTGGGTTATAAGAGATCATGACTTGCGAGTATATAATAATTAAGTGGTATTTGTGCATGGCAAAGAAAGACAAATGGCAGAGGCTCCAGTAACAAACCTAAGTATGTGTGGAAACTCGATATATGACAGAGTTAGCATTTCAGATCACTGGGGAGAGGAGGGACTGCACAAGAAGTGTTTAAGGGAAAATTGCTTAAATAGAAGTTTGATTTCTAGCTACCTTCCATAAAATTATTTTCCAGATGAATTAAGGGCTCACATATGAAAACAATGCTCTTAAATATTTTTAAAAATATATGAAAAACTTTGATCACTTCTTGGTATAAAATAACTTTTTAAGTTAAACCTTAAATTTCTAAAGTAAAAGCATTAGATATTAAAGGAAAGAAAAATAACTTGATTACATTAAAATTAAGAACATCTACTCATCAAAGAACCTACAAGAAAGTAAAGGATAGATTAACTAAGGAAGAGCCACTAACTCCAGTATTACAAATACAGCCTTAGTATCTCAAACAGATAAATCACTAAACTGATAAGAAAATAACTGATAAGTAAATAAGAACAAGAAAAAAGTAGGTACTTTACAGAAGAAATATTTACTGTGAATAAACCTATGAAAAAAGTGGGTGCGTAACCTCATCAGTAATCTGAAAAAGCAAGTTAGAAACATAGTGAGATATCATTTTACATCTATTTTGGGAAAAAAGTCAGATGGTACTAAATGTTAGAAAGGATGTGTATTAACACTTTATTGGAGAAAGTAGCCTAATCACTTTGAAAAATATTCAGCATTATTTTGTAAAGTTATGATTATTCCATGGCCCAGAAATTATACTCATAGGCGTACATCTTAGAGAAGTGCTTCTCAAAATTTAACATTTATATAGATCATCTGGTGATCTTGATAAAATACAGATTTGCATTCAGTAGTCTTAAAAAAGATTAAGTTTAAAAAATCCATACTCGAACATATTGTAGAGAAACTGCAAAACACTGTTTACTTATTCATAGAATGAATATTTATGAGCGTAGCACTTATTACAGTAGTCCCCCCTTATTTTTGGTTTTGCTTTCCAGGGTTTCAATTACCAGTGCTGAACTGTGGTCCCAAAATATTAAATGAAAGATTCCAGAAATAAGCAATTCATAAATTTTAAATTGTGCACCGTCTGTAGATCATGAAATCTCATGCTGTCTTGCTCTGTTCTGCCGTGAGACATAAATCATCCCTTTTCTCAGCATCTCCATGATGTATACCCTCCCTGCTCATTAGTCACTTAGTAGTGAACTCCGTTATAAGATCGACTGTCGGGCATCACAATGCTTGTGTTTAAGTAACCTTTATTTCACTTAACTTGGCCCCAAAGAGCAAGAGTAGTGATGCTGTGCATTCAGATATGCAAAGAGAAGATATAAAGTGCTTCCTTTATGTGAAAAGGTGAAAGCTGTGCACTTAATAGGGAAAGCAAAAAAATGTATGCTGAGCTGCTAATATCTATAATAAGAATGAATTTTCTATTCATTAATTTGTGAGAAAGAAAAATAATCATGTTATTTTTTATGTACTACCTCACACAGCAAAAGTTATGGCCACAGCGTGCGAGAAGTGCTTAGTTAAGGCATTAAACAAATTACCTATAAATGATTAACAATTAACATTAATGATTAATGATTAACAAAAGGCATTAAACTTGTGGGTGGAAGACATGAACAGAAAATGTGTTCACAGTGATGGCAACATGTTGTGCCAGAAAGTATTGAACCTTTAGGAAGACTTCAGCAAGGGATTCTCTGAGACAAGCGACACCAAGCCTTTTACTTCAATTGAGGGATGATGACATAGATTCAGAAATAAGTTTAAAATGAAAAATATAAAAATTACTGGAGAGGCACTATCTATTGATGAAGAAGCTGTTGCCACATTTCTGACAGTGTTGAAGAAGTTGATTAGGGTTTGGTACTATCTGAGATTTCAAGCATCCATTGGGAGTCTTGGACCATATACTCACATAAAAGGGGGGACTACACCATGTGCCACACAATTTTATGGCATTAAGGATACAACAATGATGAAATAGAAGGAAAAACAAAACAAAGCCCTGCCTACATGGAATTTGCATTCTAGTGTGTATGTGGTGGGGGAGGGGGCATTAGGCACTAAATAAATAAATAATTAAAATATATAGTATGCCTGATGCTGTGTCTAAATGCTATGCAAAATACTGAGCAGAGAAAGCGGTAGGGAATGCTGGAGGGGTAATAGCTGTAATTTTAAATATAGTTATCAGGAAAAGTCTTTTTGAGAACTTGAAAATTGAACAAGGACCTCAAAGAGATGAGAAAGTGAGCCATTTAATTATCTGAGGGACAAGTCCATGTGCAAAGGTCCTGAGGAATAAATATGTTTTGTATGCTGAATGAATAGCAAGGACATTTTTGCGCCTAGACCTGAATAATTAAGGTGAAGAGAAATAAGAGATAAAATCAGAAAGATAGAGCGGGCCAGATTACAGACGAGTCTAGTGGATCACTGAAATGACTTTGGCTTTTACTCAGAGACAAATGTAAAACCATTGAAGGCTTTTAAGCAGATGAGTGATATTATCTGACTCGTAAGTAACAGCTTCTTTCTGGTTCCTATGCTGAGAATAAATCAATTGGAGGGAGGCCACATATAAAAGCAAGAAGAACAACTAGAAATCTATTGTAATAAACCACACAAAAGATGATGGTAAGATAGCAAGAAGTGATTGAATTTTGTATACATTTTGAATATAGAGCTGATGGAATTTCTGAAGATCTAAATGTGGAGTCTAAAACCAATGAGTACTTTTTGTCCTAAGATAATGGAAAAATAGCATTGCCATTTACTAAAACAGGGAAGACTGCTGAAGAAACATATTTGGAGAAAGAGCTGAAAATCATATGATCAGATTTGGGCATGTTGCATTTGAGATGTGTTAAGAGGAGCAGTTCAGTAGTCAGCTGGGTACACCAGCCTGGAGCTAGGAGAGAAGATTGGGTTAGAAATATAAGGTTGGGAGTCATCATCATGTAGTTGGTATTTATAGTCACGAGACTGGTTGAGACTGGTGAGGGAGACCACTCAAAGAGAGGGGGTGACAAGAAAAGGGGCCTAAGGCCTGAGTCCTGAGCACTCCAATTTTTAAAGTAAAGGAAAGTAGGTAAAAAGACAAATTACCTATAAATGATTAACAATTAGACTTACAGATGACTTTTCAAGAGCAACAGTGGAAGCCAGAAGAGATGGAGTAATATCTTTAAAGTACTGCAAGAAAGAAATACATATTTTTTTTTTTTTAAAAAAAAGGAGAAATAAAGACATTTTCAGAAGAACTGAGAGAGTTTATCACCTTAAGTGGACGACTCTTAAATAACTGTTGGAAGGACTCATTTCAGGAAGTAGGGGAGTGTTTTTCAGAAAGAAGATCTGAATGAAAGAACAACAGACTGGCTGAGGAATAAAGGAAAACCCCAGCTTAGCTGGCAAATATTTCAAAATGTTACTTTAGACAACAACCCATTTGGATGAAATTGGAAATCTTTAGCCAGGTCTAAAAACTGTTTATTTCTAGAGGCTAAGCTGCTCAGAATATAGATTTCTATTTGATCTTGAAATCAATGCTTTTGTACCATCAGTTTTCAGCATAAGTAAAATGTTTATGCTGATTCTGGGTGTTATTAATCATTAGCTTTACTGAAGTAAGTGAATATAATTTACAAAGTTTTAAAAAACAAATTTATGGGAAGCTTAAAAATTTTATGCTAAAATGTTAACTAACTTGAATTCTCTTTTCTAATTACTGGCCTGCAGGGAAAGCATTCCCTATAAATTTTGTGTCTATTCCAAAAAGGGGATTTGGAATAGACAAAAGTTCCTGGAGAGCAATAAATAAGAAAAGGCAGGTATTGATTCATACATAAATATCTACATAGGTTAGATAATTATTTATCATTCTGGGGATGCAATGTTTTGGGTAACCACTTAAATAGGCCATAAGTGCCATGTTAAGAGCTTGAAAAAAATTACATGTGGATTAATAAATTATATTAACTCTTTTGTCAAAACAATTTACTAGTGAAATTCCTTACATTAACTAGATGAAAAAACTAAAATAATTTTAATCAATGTGGAATAAGTATTTGTTAAACTTCAACATTTGTTCAATTTTTGTAAGCAAAAACTTCTTAGTAAACTAGAAAAAGAAAAAATTCATAAAAAGTACACCAAAAACCTACAATTAGCATTATGCTTAATGACACCACATTCAGAGCATTTATATTATAGTTAGAAAATATGTCAAGATGTCTTGTATCACAGTTACTGCTAATACTGAATTGGAGGGCCTATACAATGTAATACCAAAATAAAAATATGCAAGAGATGTAATGGTTATCAAAAAAGACACAAGACATTTTTATATACAGAACATGTATGACAGTCTAGGTATAAATTCCAAGAGAACCAATAAAAAATTATTAGAACTAATTGGAGAGATTAAGAAGGGGTGTGGATCAGCATATAAGAATCATCAGCTTCAAAAAATACCAGCAATGACAAATTAAAAATGTATTTAAAAATATTTTATTCACCATTGCAGAAAAAAAGAAATATCTATAAACAAACCCAGTAAGGTATTTATGGAAAAACTAATAAAAATTTACTGAAGAATATAAAAGAAAATCTGATGTATTAAAAATAAACATACAATATTTAAGCATGGAAAAGTCAGTGTTTTACAGATGTCATGGCTACCTAAATTACATTATGAATTCAATACAATCAAAATCCTAAAAAGAAATTTCATAGAATTTTATAAGCTAATTCTAAAAATTAATATGGAAGGATAAATGCACAAGAATATCCAAGAAAATGAAAAACAAACTTGAACACAAAGAAGATCATACCCTACCAGAAATCAAAATAATTAACAAACCTATGATAATAAAAATAATATGGTATTCAGCAGAGAAAGAAATCAAAGAGATAAATGTAATGGATTGAGAATCTAAGAATGAGCCTGTGTATATATGGGACAATTAGCTATCTGTTATAGAAAATACAATAAAATTATATGAACACTGAATAGCATTCATACAAATTTCTCATGGGTTAAATGTATAACTCTAATAACCAGAAAATATTAGAAAAAATATAGAAGCATATATTTATGACTTTGTGGTAGAGTGATCTTTCTAAAGTAAATATGTAAATGCATTACAAATAAAAAATATTTTTCAACAAATTATCCAACTTCTGAATAACACAAAAGACTACACACACAAAAACAAAAGAATGATAACTAGAAAAAAATATTTGCAACATACCAAAGACAAATAAACAATATTCAGAATTTATAAAGAACCAATGATAATGTATAAAGAAAAGACATATAATCCAATAGAAAAAATAGGCAAAGGATATGAAAACAATTCACAGAGGAGGAGTTACAAATGAACTGTAAACATACAAGATGACTTTACTGGTAATCAAAGAAATGTAACCAACAACGTTGGATTTGTTTACTGCATTGGAAAATTTTTTAAGTTTGATAAATTATCTCTTTTCCCTACAATGTAATATAGCACTGCAGTTAAAAACAGTGGAATAAATCTATGTATATCAATACAAAAGCTTTCCAAGAACATTGTTACCTAAGAAAACAGAGGCAAAGAAGCATTGAACAGACTGTCAAACTACATTGGGAAGACAGGGGAGGTTGGGCGAGGGGGGCTGTAAGAGACCAACTGAAGGACTTGTACGCATGCATATAAGCACAACCAATGGATATAAGACACTGGGGCGGGGGGGAGGGAGGGCGGGCAGGTGAAGGCATGTACTGGGGGGAAGGGGAGGTCGGGGGGAGATCAATGGGTGGAAAAAAAAGAGACATATGTACTACTATTTGTAATACTTAAAACAATAAAAAAAGGTAAAAAAAAAAAAGAAAACTATCTAATGATATGCACATTATGTTAACGTTTATGTAAAACTTGCTCTCACACACATATATGATATATAGAAATACATTGTCTTAGTTGTGTTCATAGAAGCAGAGCCTGAGATGCTGATTCTTGTTCAAGAATTACTGGGAAAATGCTCTCAGGAGAAGGACAGCGAGAGAAGCAGGGTAGGAGAGGGCAAGAAGATAAAGCAAGAATGTGGTCCTGGGTCTGATTCCATAGGTTTGCCAGAGTGGGTCCCACCTTGAGGCCATTTTTTATCCCTGTGTCAGTCCTTTATTGAACAAGTAGAGCCTGCCCCTCTCCCCTGGAGGATGGGCAATAGTCATAGCTCCTGTTTAGCCAAGGACAATTCTCCAGAGAAACGGGAAGCTCTCAGTTACTATCAGCTAACGCTTGTAGCCCAGGAAAAGTGCATCTTGGCACATGCACACACATGCACACACGTGTGAGTATACACATGTATGCATGTACACATGTATGCACATATATACACATGCACACTGTACACAACCCCACCCATACAGGCTAAAGACTCAGGGAATTCACATAAAATTGGTAATATGGTTACTTTTAGGGCCAGGCCCAAGATTGAGGAGTGTTGTCAAGGTGGGCTTTGGTTTTTATATTTGCTTTTTTTCAATAATCGCAGTATGTTATATTACTTACATAATTAGAAAATAAGTTTTTTAAAAAGAAACATTTTACTTTCTCACATAGAAAAGAATTCCATTATCCCATCCCATCAAATCTTCCTTGACTTTCTTATACTTATTTCAAATAAAATTTATTCAAGGAACCACATTAAGATTCCAGTGAGGTGTTTTTTCTTGTATTTCATAGGTCAAGACAATCAATCACAGGACAGTTTTTCTTGGGCAGATGTCTTTTCAAGTTTCTATTTAATAATGTGATCATTATTCACAGTTCAATTTGTGAAATATGAGAAACATATACATATATTTACTAAAACAAAAATCCAATGAATATATCATGTTCATTCTTCCAGTACTCAGTCAGTGACTTTGATCAGTTTCTTTTGTTGACTGTCTTGGTTGAAGACAGCAAATCATCACTTATGAATCAGTGTCCTTTTATCCTAAAAGGGGGAAGGGAATCTGAAACTCATTCTCCGCCTTTTGATATCATTGTTGTGAAAACCCATTGCTCTGCCCTCTTATTTGTTTTCCCTGCTCCTCTGCTAACAACGAATGTAAATAGAAAGGGACCTCAGCTTCCAAGCAGGATGCTCTTAGCTTCTCTACCCAACTATTGGTGTGATCTCATCCAGTCCCATGGTTTAAATACCAGGTGTGGAGTGATGAGTCCTAGATCTATAACTTTAACCTGACCTTTTTCAAAAATTTCAACTGCTTAATTAGCCTTTCAACCTGGATGTCTTCCATTAGCATCTCAAACTAAAGAGAGCTCTTGATTCCCCTTCCCCTCACCTCCTTCACACCTGTTCCTCATCCGTCTCAGTGAAAGTCATCATCATTTATTCAGTTGCTTAAGTCAAAAATCTGAGTAATCCTTGATTTTCTTCTTTTCATTATTCGCCCACATTTGATTCATCAGAAAACCTCTTGTTTGTACCACCAATACATCTCCTCAATTTATATTTCTCCATCTCTGTTAATTCTGCCCTCATCCAAGTAACAATCTTTCTCTTGGACAATTACAATAACCTGGTATTCTTCCTGTTTCATTTTCTGCATTATAATGTACACAATAGCTACAGCAATCTTTAAAAATGTAAATCAGATCATGTAATTTTCCTGGGTGAAACCATGCTGCATTTAGAATAAAATTCATGTGTCAAACTGTAGGTTCCAAAAGCCCTGAGAATGCTTCTATGCTGTTCTCCCACCTTATTCCATATCATGCTCCTCTCTCACTGTGCTCTGCTGGTTCTCTTGCACATCATGCCAACCCAGTTTCTTATTAGGCCCTTGGCCATTCAGGTCTCTGTCTAGATATCACCTTCTTGGAAAGGTCTTTACCACTCAATTCAACGAAGCCACTCAGATCCTCTCTATCATATTACCCTATTGCAATTCTGTCTAGCATATTTGTCACCTCTGGTATTTTTCTTGTGTTTTTTTTGCTGTTTGTTTGTTTTGTTTTTCCATCTCACCTCATTCAAATGTAAGCCATTTAAGAGCAGAGAACTGTTCACATATTTAGCATAAATATAGAATGGATTCTGGCACATAATGGGCTCCCAATACACATTAGTTGAATGAATGGATACAAGTACAGTCACCTCAGTAAAAGACATTGTGGGAGATTCATGATAAATATAACGTGTCTCTGTTGCATCTGGAGCTTCAATTCTGCTTGGGGGCCCAAACAATGGAGCATTACATGACAGAGCAGTAAACAGTATGGTATTGACCATAAGTGAGATGTAAATTCAGAGTAGAGTGTGGGAAATGCAAGGGACCTAAGCGGGGGCCTCAGTTGCAGCATTTGCATACTGTTCCAGTATGCAAATCATTTAACTGAATGTATAGAATTTCCATACCCATCAGTGTGGTTGCAGCAAGGAGTTAATGGTGCTAAAACTGTCCAGTGATAGCTTATGCTTCAAACATCCTGACCAGAAGTTTTTTTTATTTTTTCCAGTGCCTTCTCATTCGAATATGCTTTCAACAGAAATATTTTGAGTAGGGTTTAAGCCTTATCTGAAGGGGGAAAATAATTTAACAGACTTCTGCCTTTTCTAAACAGGATGCAGGTTTGGGATGACCTTGAAGATGTTTTTACATGAATTCTTAGGCAGTAAGTAAGAAGACACAGTGAACACTTGATGATACCAATGTACCAAAGGACATTGAGATATTTCTGGGTTTTATTTTTTTCACTTAATCGGCTCATTTTTGGGAGGGGTCTTAATTAATTATATTTCTCTCTGAGGCATAGTCTAAAGCTTTTTATAATCTCTTATTACACATTTGTTTTAGATTCTTAGAATTAAAGCCCTAGTGCCATGGTTAGCCAATCCATACTCTTGTCATTTGTCCTCATGGAACTTGGGCTCACTTCCCAGGGAATTCTTCCTATTTTCACAATAGACATATAGTGAACATACAGTTCCTGTTGAAAAGTAAGGAAATGAGGCTTAGGACTCTGCTCTGCCTGGGAGAAACAAGTGAGCAAAGATGACTGTGGAAGGGGAAGCTGGGTGTTTCTTTATCTTCTCCTTCCTGCTGGAGTGACCCTAACATGTGAAGACTTCAAGAATTTACTGCCTTTGCTTTTCAAGTAAATGACTTGGGTGTGAAAAGCAGCACATCCGCCCTGTGGTTGAGCATTTCTTTTTCTGTGAGTAGCTTGGCTTTGAACTTCTCTGTAGGGGTGGGCTGGTGACACCCCTGGCCTCTCTTGGAGAGTCCTTTCTCACTCAATGACTTTCAATTTCCTGAAAGACCCCTGGATGATCAAGGAAGATGGCTTGCCTCTTCATTTCCTGACTTCGGCTGCAGTGATCACATCTTCTAAAACAGAATTCTGTATAGGAAAGTATACCTAGGTCCTATTCTACCAGGGGAGGAAGATCCCAATTTATTGCATTTATGACCTAATACAATGAATCCTCCAATAATAGAACCCACCTAACCCAAATCTTTATTAATCAATATTTCCCCTTTAAATTCAATTTTTAGGAAAAGAGAAGAGCAACTATTTCAAGAATATATTTACTTACTTTAAAAATATTGTATTATGATATATCATCATTATCTACAATAATCAATTTTAAAAAGAAGACTCCAAACTTAGTTCCTTTTATTTATAACTAGAGGCCTGGTGCTTGACATTCATGCACCGGGGGAGTGGGGAGGGAGGGCCCTACTGGGATTGGGCCTAAACAGGCAGTCAGACATCCCTCTCACAATCCAGGACTGCTGGCTCCCAACTGCTCGCCTGCCCGCTTTCCTGATGGCCCCTAACCTCTTCTGCCTGCCAGCCTGATCATCCCCTAACCACTTCCCTGCAGCCTGATTGATGCCTAACTGCTCCCCTGACAGCCTGATTGCCCCTAACTGCATGCCTGGTCCCCCCAGTTGCTCTCCCCTGCAGGCCTGGGCCCCTCTACCCCCAACTGCTCCCTGCAGGCTTGGTCGCCTCCAACTTCCATCCTCTGCCGGCCTGGTCACCCCTAACTGCCCTCCCCTGCAGGCTTGATCATCCCCAATGGCCGTCCCTTGCAGGCCTGATGGCCCTCAACTGCCCTCCCCTGCAGGCCTAGTCCCTCCCAACTGCCCTCCCCTGCTGGCCAACTTGTGGTGGTCATCTTGTGTCCACATGGGGGCAGCCATCTTGGGTGTTGGAGTGATGGTCAATTTGCATATTACTCTTTTATTATATAGGATAAGTTGGTATTATTAGCTGTTTTATACGATCATTTAGGGTTCTACATAAAGAAACACACACACAGGGATCATACTCAGATGAAAATCAAAATATCACTTTATTAACATTAGCAAAAGTTCTCTAATGCCTAAAATAGATAGCTTCTAGTAAACAAGAGTAGATCTTAAAAACCAATGTTTAATATGTACTTTCCTTCATACAAGTAGAAGAAAACAGGCCTGCAGTGCAAACTTCTTCACTTAGCCATCCAGCTATATGACATGAAAAGGAGGTCGCCTCTTCCCACTTCTACTCCTAATCAGGTAAGGCCCTGAGCAGGTGTGCAAAAACTTGAAGAGGACTTATTGCCCTTGGACAGGAAAAGGGCTTTCAACAAATGGACAAACACCTAACATCACTAGCAAAATACGCAGCAAAAGATATTAGGTTCCAAATGATTAGCTCAGGGAAGGCACTATTACAAAATTCCACCAAGTGCAGAGGAGGAGACGGGTTCACCACATGTCATGTATGATGGTACATGTCCTGTGCTACACTACTGTAAGGTGTACAAGGGCTTTATTTACATAGAATATGCTGTCAATCAATATGTCTCTGAGCTTTGTGCAGCAGCAGTAGGGAGTCATAAAGATTCCTTAGGACATAAGAAACTAATTTGTTGTGTTATCCTGGCCAAGTTGTTTAACCCCAATTAGCCTTGATTTCCTTGGTTAGAGACTCCTATTTTCCTATCCAGTAATCATTCTCCCCTACTTTCTTATTAATGGACCCGTGTGTTGACAGGGGTAGATTTGTGTTCAGATTTTTAAATAATTCGAAGTACATTTTCCAGTCTTCCTTGCACATGGCCAATGGGATCTCTAAATGAAAGCAACTCACCTGGCAGAGAATACCCTTTCTCTTTTCTCTTTGCTTCCTCCTTCTACCCAGAGCAAGATTGTGATAGCTGTAATGCTGCAATGCTGCAACTCTAGGTTATCCTAAGGTCACCATGAGAACAGAAACCACCCACTGAAAATGATGAAGCAGAAAGAAAGAATGAGTCTCTGATGTTGACAGAGCTACCAGATCAGACTTGCACTCTTAAGGCCTCCTGTTACATGAGATGAAAACACAATCTTATTTTGATTAAGCTATTGTTGGTTGAGTTTTCTCTTATATGTATCTAACTTAATCATATTGATGGATACTTTAATCTGTAATAATATTGTGTGAGTGAAGAAGAATAGGAGAGGAAAATATTGGGAAACACTTTGTGAACACTAAGAGGCCACATCAGTATAAGGCTTTGTGGGAATCTGGGCTCAAGCAGTGTCACTTTGGAGTACTGATGACAAAGATTAACACCAAGTGTGCAGTGGGCCATTCTTTTCCTGCCCTCATCCCCCTACCCCCAAATCATAGTGTTAGGGGCAGAGATAGAATATTGGGGACCAGCTACAAATATAAGAAATATTAATCATGCTCAGTTAACCATGATCGTTCTGTTCTGATTAGAGAAAGCACATTTTCACCCGGCTGAGAGTTGTACACCCTGGGACATGGGAGCTAACATCAGAATGCAGTCCATCTTCCTGTCCCAAGAACTTCCTACCATTATGGAAGGATTTATAACCTTATGGCTGAAACAATCTAGTCCCTGTGGCACCTGCTCTTTACAACCCTGGCCCCTATTACCTGTAATCTGGTCCTGGGGCACTCAGAGGTGCCTAGCCTGCATGATTTGTAACCTGATTATTCCATGTCTACTTTCCCATACCTGTCCTACTTTCCCACATAATCTTTGTCCTTCTACCCAATATAATCAGCTGGCTTATGGGGAGAAGCAGAGCAGATTTTTGTGGATGATTTGCTGCTCTCCCATACTGTTGGCAATATTGAAATAAACCCTCATATATGATTTAACACTGTCTCTCCTTAATTGGCTCACGTAGACCCTTTGGTTGTCTGGTTACAATAGTGCAGCTTCCTGGGGGCTTGGGATGGTCATTTCTTGAGGACAGCTCTGTCTGACCTGGCAGCATTCTCTGTACCCACAGGAGTCCTTCACGACATCTTTGTCAGGAGCTGGTAAGATAACAAAGTGTAGGAATAGACTGGTCTTGAGATCTGGGGATTCTTTCTTCTAGGGTTCCTTATAAGAAGGGTCAGAGCTGCAGTTGCTAACAAGAAAGGTTCTGACACTGTGCTGATGAGACTAGAGACGTAAAGATTTCTACACACGACTTAGAGGACCCTTTGACGTTTGAATACAATACCTCAGTCGTCCAATTGGTCATATGGAAAAATGATCTAAAGTGAGCAAAAGAGAAAGGGAGCTCTTCCTGCAGATGCCATGGAAGCCTCACTCATCCTTGGTCCTAGATTCTGGCCAAGAAGTCCACCTGCTCTTCAAACAGGGGGCAAAAGGTATATTGGTCGGTAAAAAGTGTGTTCCTAAGATATTGCTGAGGGCAGGGGAACAGGGATCCTGGAGGCAGTTACATGAATTTCTTCTGCAATATCTTCAACAAGATTCCATCTAAACCATACCAAGGAGGGGAAGAGGTTAAGGAAGTACGTAGTAGGATTTATTGCCTTTTAAAGAGACCAATTTGCCTTGACGTCTTTCCTTTTAGTTAAATGTTTCTCCTTATAATAAGCCCAAAAGAGTTTCTCTGCAGCTTCTACTCATAGGACACGGATTTCTTTTTGAAGGCAAAAATGACAATCCAGTCCTAACCATCTGCCAGCCTATCCTTAGAGCATCTGCACAGACCTCTCACATCTTCTGCAAGTCTTCTCTTAAGGAAGCTTCAAGTAAAGAAAAGAAAAACAAATACTAGTCTTATCTTCCTAATGCTTAGATGACATTATTAGTTTATTTAACTTTTCTGAGCCTATTCCCTCTTCTGTAAGTGGAAATAATGATTTCCAACTCTTGGAATTACAGGAATAATGAGGATGAAAAGAACAGCTAGCTCTTCCTGGCTATAGGCAATATGGCAACCATGTAAATTGTTTCACTTACTCCCAACAAGAACCCCATGATTGGGTAACTTTGTTAACCCCATTTTTCAGGTGAAGAAATTGAGGCAGAGAGGTTTAGTAACTTACTGATGGCCATGCAGCTGCACTTACCCACGAATCCATATAGTCTTCCCGTGAGACTGAGTTCCTATCAAAGAGTAGGTAGGATTAATTCTGCTAAGCTTCAGAGAGCAGATAAGATGAGGCATTTGAGGGAGGAGAGGTCATCCTATATAATAAAAGCCTAATATGCTAAGTGTCTGGTAGTCTGGTTGTCTGTTCAACCAATCAAAGTGTAATATGCTAATGATATGCTAAGGCTGCTCAACCGCTCACTATGATGTGCACTGACCACCAGGGGGCAGATGCTCCGATGGGTAGGTTAGCTTGCTGCTAGGGTCTGGCCAATTGGGACTGAGTGAGATAGGCTGGACACACCCTGGAGCCCTCCCGTGGTCCCACCCTGGCTGGCCAACCTCCCATGTCCCTCCCCATCATGCATTAGTGGGGTCCCTCAGCCTGGCCTGTGCCCTCTTGCAATCCAGAACCCCTCGGGGGATGTTGGAGAGCCAGTTTTGGCCCGACAGTGGAACAACCAGTCATTATGACACACACTGACCACAAGGGGGCAGATGCTCAACTCAGGAGCTGCCCCCTGGTGGTCAGTGTGCTCCCACAGGGGGAGCACCACTCAGCCAGAATCTGGGCTTATGGCTGGTGAGCACAATGGTGGTGGTGGGAGCCTCTCCCACCTCCGTGGCAGTGCTAAGGATGTCTGACTGCCAGCTTAGGCCCTCTCCACATGCTGGCAGTCGAACATCCCCTGAGGGCTCCCGCACTGTGAGAGGGTGAAGGACCCCCCTGAGTGCACAAATTTCATGCACCAGAGCTCTAGTCTATATATATATATATATATATATATATATATATATATATATATATATATAAGCCTAAGCAACTGAATGACTGAACAAATAGTCAACCAGTCGCTATGATGGGCACTGACCACCAGGGGGCAGATACTTAATGCAGGAGATGCCCCTGGTGATAAGTGCACTCCCACAGCAGGAGTGTCACTCAGCTGACCGATCCATTCCGGCGGCCCACCAGCCGGGTGGCAGCCACTCACTCCCTCGGTAGTCCTGCAGGTCCAATCTCGGGCACCACAGCCGCTTCCCCTCCCTAGACTCTTTGCAAGGAAGAAACAACATAAAAGTGGCCACCAGGTGGTTCCTGACAACCAGCACGAACGTCAGCAGGAAGGATCTGGATTCCGGGCCAGCAAGGGTGTCCCACAACCTGCCCAGAGACCTGATCGTGTCCTGCCCTCCTCTCCCAACCCCCTGCAGAATGGGTGCCAGATGCAGGGCTCATGGCTGGCGAGTGCCGCTGCTGCAGTGTGAGCCTCTCCCGATTGGGACTGATGGATTACGAGCCCAGGGCAGGCACAGTGAGGCTGGGATGAACGGGAGCAGCAGGCAGAAGTGGCAGGTGGCGTTGGACTGTGGGTTTTGGCCTGATCCCCGCAGGCCACCCTAAGGGACCCTGCCCATGCTCGAATTTGTGCACCGGGCCTCTAGTAGAAAATAAATGAGCTAACAAAATCTGCCTACTACAGAACTTCACACATCAATACATTTGGGCTCATTTGGCTTTCCCTCTTCTCCAATTTAAGCAGCCACAGTTCTGCTGGGTCAACTTCAAGGGTGAGTAAAAATTAATTTCAGTTATCTTGGAGGGAATCAGGAAAATATTTTTGCTCTCAAGTGCTCATGATTACTCCTAAGGAACTCCAATGAATGTAATGGAACCCAAATTATGTGCCAAAGTCAGTTAATTAAACATTAACTGGTTTAATCATCACTACAGCTTGGTGAGGTGGGTAGTATCATTATACTTGCTTACCACAGGCCCAAGAGCCACATCAACTTTTCCATCTTTGGTGGGGACCTCCATTCACTGGGTCTCCAGAACACCTGGCCCTCAAGCCTCTTCTAATCATGCGGTGAAAGGGGAACATAAATGCTCCAATGAAACTCCCTCTTCATTTTAAGGGTTACTCTAATTACAATAAAAAAAAATCGGAAGCTAACAAATATAATATGGGGCAACTAAAAAACTTTTGAAGCTTTATTGAACTTCTCCAGTCATGTGTCCTGGGCTAATGGGTCCTGAGAGTGTAACAGGAGCTCCATTGGACTTCTGCTCTTTGATTTCATTCTGTAGTGTGGAAGTCTCCAAACTGGGTCTGGCTAAGACAGTGTTCATGGAGTTCTTTGGGGCAATGATGCTGAACCACAGGTGTCCCCTGCTCCCCTTACCCTTGCCCCACTCCAAGATGCGTCTTTCATTTTTGGAAATAAAATGCATTTTCCAAATGATATGCATTTCACTGAGCACCCTTTTTACAGAGTAGTGGTTCTGTGAAAAGGGAGAGGTTTTCTTGGGGAGAGGCTACCCAGGAAACCAGTTAACATCAATATAATACTTTTTTTTAGAACAAAATATTAACTTGCAAATGAGTATTCAAAACTCAAATTTGTATGTCAGGCATTTATATGTATTGACACACAGTGGAGATGAAATTTCCAGGTAGACAATATCATTTTCAGTTCATGAATGAATGCTATTATTTCATTATCTTTATTCCAGCCTCAGAAGAGAAGCCAAGCCTCGAGGCTGGACTTCTCCACTCTGGCCACAGCGAGGCTTGGCTTCTCTGCTCCTGCCACAGCCGAGAATCCACACCTCTTCAGTCTTCGCTCTGCGCCTGCATATGCAAATTAACCCACCATCTTGGTGGGTTAAAGTGCAAAATATTTGACCCATTGATATCAGTTCTGAAAATTTATTCTAAATTAATTATTGAAAAAGTGACTTCAATGGGCTAATAAGCTTAATGCATACTGTAACATTTTTTACATTAGCAAAAATCTGAAAGAAATTTAAATAAACAAAGAGGAAAAAGGTAAGCAAGTTATATGCTGTGGAGAAATAGACTATTTTATCATGCTGAATTTATGATAAAATAAATAATATAACACCATGGAAAATGCAATTGTTCAAAGTAATGTTAAGTGAAAATGAATAAAACATTTTCATTTTTTATATTGTGTAATTACAATTATATAAAGTATATGCATATGCATAAATATGAAAACAAGATAAGTGTTCAATGACACTGGTTGAATGAGTTAAAAACAAACACAGTTGCCCGGCCGGTGTGGCTCAGTGGTTGAGTGTTGACCTATGAACCAGGAGGCCACTGTTTGATTCCCAGTCAGGGCACATGCCTGCATTGCAGGCTCAATTCCTAGTAGGGGTGTGCAAAAGGCAGCCGATTAGTGAGTCTCTTTCATTATTGATGTTTCTATTCCTCTCCCTCTCTCCCTCTCTGAAATAAATAAAAATATATTTAAAAAACCAACCAAACAAACACAGTTGACCTTGAACAACATGGATTTGAATTGCATGGGTCACTTATATACTTATTTTTTTCCAATATATACAGTTGGCCCTTTCTATGTGCAGGTTTTGCCTCTGTGGATTCAACCAGATGCTGGTGGAAAACACTATTGTTATATTTCCAACAGCAATTTCACAACTGTGAATTCCCAATCGATGATTGAAAATGCTGTTTTTGATCCATAGTTGGCTTAATTTCCAGATGTTAAGGGAAGACTGTGGAGTCAAAAGTTATACATGTTTTTTTTTCCTAATTTTTAAAAATTACAGCTTACTTTCAATATTTTTTTGTATTAATTTCAGGCGTACAGCTTAGTTGTTAGACAATCATATACTTTACATAGTGTTCGCCTCAATATTTTCAGTACCTAACTGGCACCATACATAGTTATTGCAACATTATTGACTATATTACTATGCTTTACTTTATATCCCCATGACTATTTTGTAACTACCAACTTGTACTTAATCCCGTCACCAATATGGGGATTTTTTTTAACTGCAGGAGCAGTGCCTCTAACTTCCACATTGTCCAAGGGTCAACTATATGATGATACAAGGGTAGTATGTATGCACTTTTTATTTATTAATTTTTAAAATGTTGTTAATATTATTGTCTGAACAAATAAAGAAAAGCAAAATATCACCAGGCATGCCTACATTTTGTGAATTAAAATTATTGCAACAAGATAGAATCACAAATGGATGGTGGTCTCCATACATCTATAACTCACATTGCCAGTGACCTTCAACAGCTGTGGTATTTCTAAGTACATGTGTGTCTCAGTTTCTGTGCTGTTGGCCTTCTCTACAAACTTTACATTCATCCTGGAGCAGGAAAATTTTCATGGTGCTTTTTTCCCCCATTTCAATTGGAATCTTGGTAAGTCCTTAAAGAAAAGACATAACAATTTATTTGACCTGTTAAGAACATTTATAACGATTAAAAATTAAAGAATAAAGTGTTTGTGATTATATGAAGTTGGTCATGGGAAAAATTACATTTTCTTAGGGAGGTTTGAATAATAGTCCTTAGGAAAAAATAATTCCTAGGGTAATTATTTCTTACTAGTGACCCGGTGCATGAAATTTGTGCACATTAAAAGGGAATTAATTAGAGGAAATAATTTAATATTGCTGTTTGCCCTTTATCTATAATAGAAGTATCAGAGATGAAAGGAAATTAGTAAAATGTATATGAAAATCTTCCTCCTGTCAGAGTCTGGGGTGTGCCATGGGAACCAGAGTCAAGTCCCTGCCCACCCATGTACATCTCAAAATCTCGTGGGACCCAGACCTGGCTGGCCCCACTCCCACTGGGCTAGATCCAGACCCAGCCGCCCTCACCCCATCGCACCCCGCTAGGCAGGGAACTCGGCCTGAAGTTCCCCCATCAAGCCCTGCCAGGTGGGGGGCACTGCCTGAGGTCCCCCAGCCTGGTGCTGGGGTGGGAGGTGTGGCCTGAGATCCCCTGTCAAGCCCCACCAGGCAGGGGGTGCAGCCTCAGGTCCCCTGCCCTGGCCCAGAGCCATGCAGACTCATGTCCCTGTTGATTGCTTGTTAAGGCTCATTAAGGGAACTTGGCCTCCGCTGTGAGCACAGACACCTTGTGTTATGGAATCCCTGCTTCTGCTGTGGGTGCAGCCAGCTTGTTATGGCGTGATGGTCAATTTGGATATTCCCTCTTTATTAGGTAGGATGTGGCTTACTTTTTATATATAGAAGTCAAAGTTTTTGTTTTCTGCAGCAGTTTTCTTCTTTAATCTTATTTTTAAGTAGGCATCATGGTTTATTTATATATTTACAAATTTCCCAAGCTTTTATCATTGGAAGAGACAACTAAATAGATAAAAAAATGTTCAGAGCCACGTTGGAATTGATTCTGAGAATAAGTAGTAAAGAGAAAGTCCTACTGATATTGTGTTTTGCTCTAAGACAGCCAATCAAGGCTACATATCACTCCATTTCATCATCTTCTAAACATTTTTATTTCTGTGGATTATTTTTAGGTACAATAAGCCATTGGTTGCTAGAAAGAAATTATGGAAATACTTCTTTAAAAAAAACACCCAAAAACTCTAGTCCTGGCTTACCGATGTTTCTTGATAATCTTAAATCCTTTAACCCTTTTGGTCATTGGAGTTCCTAATTAGAAAGTAGGAATAAAATGTTGCTGCCTATGCTTCCCGCTCCACTGAGATTTCAAATCACAGAGAAAAATTTGCTTATTTCTGAAAATGGGTTAATGGCAATTTAAGAGCCATTTGTGAGGAAAAAAACTGAATCCATCTCACTCCATCCATACCAAATGAAGTACAGATGAATCAACATTTAAATGTATGAAATAAAAAACTATACATTACCAAATATAGACTATTTTTATAATTTTGAAGTAACTGTTGGGTTTTTAATACTCACCTTTATTAACTTAAACCTGAATATTCACATGAGGTCTTCTGGGTAAGAGATACATTTCTTCACTTGATGTTAGCCAAAAGGCCAAGAAGCAATGAGATACATTTCTTACAATTACTTTACAGTAAATAAAAGTGAGATAGCTCACTTATTTCAGACCTTGCCCTTGGGGTAATGTGATGAACACCAGGTAAAATGTCTTACAAGAGTACCACATTCTATCTCCCCAACACCTATCTTTGAATAGAGCAGAATCAAGAAGGAATGGGAAGAAAAGAATTGGAGGGCATTGAGTATAAGCAACTTCTTTGCTAGGTTTTGCTTTCAAGGTAAGCAAAGAATTAGGGATAGAGGTGTGGGGAGAAGTGGGGTTAAGAATTTTTTTAGGATAGTAAAAATTTTAGAGGCTAATAAAAATACTCCATTATTGAAGAAAAAGTTGTGGATGAAGGAGGAGGAGGAGACAAGGTCTGGGACATATCACTCAGTCAGCAAGAGGGAAAAGGACTGAGAGCACAGGGTGGGTTCCACTGCATCCTTGCCCTTTCCTCAATTATTCAACCTTTCCTTGGATTTCACAATCTGATTAACTTACTCTTTTGTTAAAGTCCTTTTATATTTGGGTTCTGTAACTTGAAACCAAAGGCACATACAATATAGTACAATGTAGGTATTAGAAAGAATGCTTTATGGATGTAGTAAGAGCTCCATAATATATATCTGGGTAGAAAAGGAAGTTGTAAACAAATATAACCTTACATATAAAAGAGTATATATTTCAAATACATACATGCATTTAGAAAGGAATGGAAGAATATGCCAAACTAGGTTTATCTGTGGGTGGTGAGATTTCTGAGAAATCCTTTTTTGCTTTGTTTTTCCTTTACCTTTTCTGTATTTTTTGAATTTTCTATAGTGAACATTATAAAGATCATAAATCTTTTACATACAAAAGAATAAGCATAACTTCCCCTTACCTAATTTATTATCCTGATATTTGCATTCAAAATATATTTCATATTGGAGAGACAATAAAAAAATTATGCATAAAATTTCATGGAATTGTCCCATTTACCTTCTTGAATGTTTTAATAAATGTGATATCCATCACAGTGCACACCATCCCTCTAAACAGCCCCACCAATTTACTAATGAAAAACTCAAAAATGCAATTAGAACATATATCCTCTGAAATATTCTATTTTTTTTTTTTTTACTCATTTCCTTCATCTCTTTTTAGAGAGTAAAAATACGTGGAACTTTCTTATGATTAATGAGATTAATTTCTTTTCATGCTTCTGGTTGGATATTAAGTGCAGGGGGAAAAAATCAATCAACAGTTATCCATTGAGTAACTGTAATGTGAGAAGCTGTGCTAGTTTTGTAGGGAATGCAAAGAAGTATAGTCCTGCTCTTAAAAACCATTTGGATTATAATACAGAAATACTTGGAAATATAACTAGCCATGCCTGATCATGAATGCAAATGACATGTAAATTTCAGAAGGGGGGGCAGTAACAGTTTTAACAGGGTTGGCCCAGGAAACTTTATGGAAGAGGCTGAATGCAAGCAGGACAGAGAAGAAAGAAAGAACATTCCAGGTTGGTGTGTATGTGTGTGTGTGTGTGTGTGTAGGAATGGAGGGGGCACTTGAGTGAGCACAGATGAGCATGTGGGAACAGTATACATCTCAGGGGGCAGTGAGATCACTCCAAATGGAGTCAAGGGAGTTACGGTAGTTTGTGACCAGACAGTAGAAGGCCTTTTATGACAGTATAAATAAATTTTATTTTAGCTGTTAGTCCAGAATTATAAACAATATCATTTAGTTCATGTGCCAACCCAATTGATAATGGCTTCTGGATGCTTTGAGAGGGATCATGAGGCAAGTCCTGGAAGAACACTATGCTCAGCGAATGGTGTCTGTCCAGGGCATGAGAAGCAAGAGTGGCATCAGGTCTGCTGTGGTATAATGGGCTCTGCTGAAGATAGTGGGAAGCTCAGTCTTTGCTTTGTTTTTCTCTCATTTTGCCTGATTCTTTCATTGTGATCCATGCTCACGAAGCAAATGTTTGATTCCCATGCAGGTTTGGTTACATAGATATGAGTATGAAGCTAGCTTTTTGCTTTACTTATGTTTCTAGGATATTTTTGTATTGTTCCACGTGGCTGCAGTTTACTTTCACTGCCATAGGGTATGTTGCTAAAACCAACAAGCCAGACCCTCTGACCAAGAATTTGTGTGAAAAGTCAATAATGAAGCTTCTGATTATAATCTGACTTCCATGTAGTCTGACTACAGAGAGAGGATGTGCTAATCATGATCGATGAGCATGTCCAGGGTTTGAGAGTCATAGTTCTTATTAGAAACATGTCCATTGGCATTCTGAGGTCTTCCTCCAGCTCATACATGTTTTAGTGAGCATGAGTAAAAACAAATCTCCAACATGGAAGTGAAAGACTGGATCCAAGCAGCCTTCCCTAAGGGGACAGAGAATCTGTGAAATTTTCAGAAGGTTGTCTGTTTCCTACTGATTTTAATTAAATACTCTTGTTCTCCTGGCTACCCTTTAAATATTTTTATAATATACAAAATAATACAGCAACATAATAAAATATATACCTGTTACCCTTCCTCTCAACTAAAAAATAATATATTACTAACGTCTTACTTGTATCATGTGCTTCCTTATGTCTCTCCCCAAAAGACAACCATTTCTCTACATGTTGTGGTTATCATTCCTTTGATGATTTCAGCACACAGGCACAGATAGCTATGCAGTTGTGCTTGTTTTGAGATGTATTAAAATGGTGGCATACTGTTTGTAGGTTTTGGGACTTGCTTTTCCATCTATTTCCTTACTAAGACGTACTCATGTTGTCCATGTAGCTACAGCGTATTTTCACCACTGCATGACATGTCCATTCATGACTATAACAGTTTTTATTTTTTATTCTGTTGGTGCATATTCATATTGGCTGAGGTTTTGTTCTTTTTTCTTTTTCATTACAAAAATGTGTTTCTCTCCTGTGCCCTTTGCAAACATTTCTTTAGGGTATTCATCCAGGAATGGGAATGCAGGGTCATAGAGTGTGTGGATATTCACCTTTCTCAGATAAAATTGTTTTCCAGAGTGTATGTTACCATTTTATTGTCCCACCGTTGTGAGACACAATAAAAGTTTTGTGATTTCCTCAAGATTTTGGGCAGGGGAATGACCTAACAAAGTGACATTTTGAGAAGACACAGTTGATATTTATATGTAGGATGGATTTGAAGGAGTAGAGACTTAAATTGGAAATACAATAAGAAGGCTATAAAAGTACTCCAGGTCTGAATTAAAATCCTAATTTAGCCCTAGCCGGTTTGACTCAGTGGATAGAGCATTGGCCTGTGGACTGAAAGGTCCCAGATTCAATTTCAATCAAGAGCATATACCTCCCAGGTTCAATTCTGGTCAAGGACACTACCTTGGCCCCCTGCGGGAGGCAACCAATTGATGTGTCTCTCACAGTGATGTTTCTCCCTCTCTGTCTCTCTCCCCACCCTTCCCCTCTCTCTAAAAATCAACGGAAAAATATCTTCAGGTAAAGATTGTATATAATTTAGAGGGTAAGTGATGGATTTCATTGACCAAGTCATTATATTTGGTTATATTTTTATTTAACTTATTTGGGTGACATTGATTAATAATATTATACAGGTTTCAGGTATACAATTCCACAATACACCATCTGTATATTGTATTGGGTGTTTACCACCTCAAGTCAAATCTCCTTCCATCACCGTTTATCCCCCCTTTACCTTCTACTTGCCCCCCCATACCCATACCATTCCTTCTGGTAATCACCATACTGCTATCTATGCCCATGGGTCTTTCTTTTTTCTTCTTTGTGTAATCCCTTCAACCATCTCACCCAGCCCCAAAACTTCTCCCCTCTGACAGCTGTCAGTCTGTTCTCTGTACCCATGAGTCTGTCTCCACTTTGTTTGTTAGTTTATTTTGTCCATTAGATTCCACGTATAAGTGAAATCATCTTAGTACTTGAAACAGAATGGATGGACCTAGGGAGTGTTATGCTAAGTGAAATGAGTCACTGTATTTGGTTATTAAGGTGGAAGAGCATATTAAAAATAATTCCAGCATCCATAGCTTGAGCTGGAATTCATTTATTCAAACAATGAGTATATATTGAAAGCAGACTATGTGTCAAGTGCCATATCTATGTTAAGCAACAGGAATATAAGAATGAAATACAGAGTCCTCTCCTCAGTGAAGGGAGAACATCAAGTTACTGACAGCTACAGCTACAGTTCATCAGCATAATAATGAGGATTAGCACAAAGGTGCTTAGAAGTCAGAGAAGGGACATGTAATCCATCTGGTGGGGACTTCTGGAGGAGGGGATACCTGAAAATCCCTATTTTGAGAAGCAGAAGTTATCTAGGAGAAGAAACAGTAAAAAAGCTCTTTCTAGGCAAAGACTACAAATTCTGGAAAGGGAAGGATGAGTGGTGAGGCTGCTGTTGCATTTGAGACATGGAGTTGCTCCTTCATGACTGATGCCTGATTGGAGTGTAGGGAAACTATTTTATTTATTTATTTTTTATTTTATTTTATTTTACATGATTTTATTTTATGAACAGATTGTAGCAGTAGGCAGGAGCTGGATCCTGCCATGCAAAGGAATTTGGACTTTATATTAAGACTGTGGGGGTTGGGGGGGCCTTCAGAGTTTTAGCTCTGTACCCACACTCAGCCCCCTAGGCATCTTATCCATCTTTTACTTTCAAATGTGGCTCATTTGCATCTTCATGCAGCATCTAGTTATATTCTCTAGTTTCTACTCCTGAACAAATCACGTAAGAGCCTTCCTGGCTGAGGCATAAATTTCTTCATTTTTAAGGTCTTTGCACCTCTAGTCGCTTACCGCCCCTGGCCTTACCCATCTCCTGCCTAGCTTCCAACCCTCTTCCTTAACTAGACCATCTGTGTGGTCTCTCTGCCTGCCTGCATTATAACTGGAATGGCCATATAATTCATCATCCAAACTGAGCCTCTTTTGAAAGAGATATCAAGTGCTATTAGTAATTATTCTGTGCAACAAGGCTAAACCAGGATTATCTCTGGGGAAAAGGGTGACATATGGTCACCCCAGATTTATTGACAGTACTTTATCTTGTTTGTGTGTGTTTGCTTCCTATAAGCAACTTGACAAGCTTCTGATTCCCCCAACCCTCTCTTAATGGCTAGATTTTGTACATTTCCTCAGTTGGGCAAGCTTCCTTGCTTAGAGTCTCCTGTTATTTTTGAATTTGCATTAGATCTTCTTGATCAAATGTCTTTTAAATCTCTGGGATCTGCTGTCACCTGGTCTTGGCTATCAGACTGGAGACTACAGGCAGTGAAATGGTCCAAATCTGGATGGTGAGTGTGGTCTTGAGAACGTAAATGCCATCATGAAATGGGTAATGTTTTTGTATAGCTTCTAGGTGCTAGGCTTCTGACTTGTTTCTTTAAATACCTTGTCTTATAACAAGGTTAGTATTGTTATATCCATTTGGATGCTCAGAGACATTGAACAACTATCTAAAATCCCATTGGAGTAAGGATATGACCCCAAAATTCTCACGCTTATGCCCTTTCAACAATACCCACAGAGATTTGGTTTAAAAAGGCAGCTAAGGAGATGTAAGGGCATCCAGTCTAGTTAGTAAATAATGAACCAGGAGAACGTCGTGCCAGAAGATGCCCAAGGCTCCCTGAGAAGTGTGTCCCTCCCGAAGGGTAGGTGGAAGGGCATGGACAACTTTTGGAGATCCAAGCAGAGAGGCAGTTGTGGTCAACTAAAGTTGCTCTCCCATAAGGCTGATTACAAAAAAATTAGTGAACAAATTTACTAAGGTTTAGGACCACTTAAATAACTTAAACATGTATACTGTACCACTCACAAGATATAACTCAGTAAACAAGTATGCAACCAAAATTTCCCCAGGCTTCACTACAGTGTGTTAGAAAAAACATTAGTTATGTAATATTCAAATTTCTCTGGTTAACTGTTCCTACTTCCTGAAGTTTCCTCTCACAAGCCTTTGGGGAGACCTCAGAGAACGCGCTCAGAGATGAATCTGCACATCAGGAACCTTTCCGGCATGCATCAGCCAGGTGTCCTGTCAGAGGATTCTTCATGGACTCCTGAAGATCCTGTGAGCCTCCTGCAAAGCTTCACCACTGAGTCCTAGAGATTGATTTCAAAGTGGGCATGGAGATCTATAAGGGCCCTCAGGGACATGTTAGGAGCTCCAAGGCCACCTCAACCAAAGCAGTCCACTTTTATCTGGTTCATAAAGCGTTTGTTTCTGTGTTGGATTTCATTAAAGAAAAATTCAAATTCCAATAGTATTTTGAAGACTTTCTCGGGAGCCTCCTTGGGGCTGGGACTCTATTGTGTTTCAGGGAAAAGTGGATGAGGGTTCATTATCATGCTCGAAGTAGAACTTTATCTCCTGGAGAACAAAGTACCACTGTTCAAACCCCGAATCTCAAAAAATTACTGTTAATGTAAAAAAAAAAAAACACATTGAAACCTGTAAAGAATTTTTGTGAGTTTATTTGAGCCAAACTGTCGACATATGCTGGGAAGCAGAACCTCAACGAATTGAGATAATGCTCTGGAGAATGGCGGGTTACATTTGTATTTATACATTACAATCAAAGGAGGCACATAGGTGGGTTACATGAAATTCATTGGTGATAGGTTAAGGAGGTGGGATAAAGCAAAGTGGAGGAAACCCCTGGGATTGGATAAAAAGTAAAATGATGGACCCATACTTAGGTGGGTGCAGGAACAATTAACATGATAATGAAGGAATTTGTGGCATCTGTTCTGGCGCCCACCACATTTGGTTGTGTCCCAGGAGCTCCAGAAAAAGGGAAGTTACAAGTTACCCAGACATTTCAAGGGTATGTTATCATAGATGCAAAAAGACAGATAGGCTCAGTTAAGGTAAAGGTTGACCTTGTCAGTGAAGATACTGGCCTAGGAGGTGACTACCCACCATGACTGCATTTAGTTAAAGTTTATTTTCAGACCATCCTTTGTGGTGACTTTAGGTCTCTAAGACTGTCATGCAGGCCTCCCCTGAGCTTGTCAGGTCAGCATGTGGCCCCTTTCGTCCACATTACTTATTAAAATATTTCTGCCATTCTAGCTTCCAGCTCCTTTTTCTAGTGGTGTCAGAACTGATCCATGGGTTAGACTGAGAATAAACACTCAGCAGTCTCTAATAGAGTCCTCAGTTGCAACTAATTTAATTCTAGTGTGATTATTCTAATAAATAGTAGAAAAAGAATTTATTAGAGACTGTGAGATTCCCCAGGAGGCCAGAAACAAGGCTGGGTGGCTCCCCAGCCAGGACCAATGCCCAGAATCACACGAAAGAACTGCTCTGGTAGAAATTGCTCTGTAGCCTCTGAAGGTGCTGGCTCTTGGCTGGTGCATGACCTTGGCCACTCTTTGGGACTTACCTGCTGCCATTCTCACCAGAATGGACCCCAGATGGCATTTATTTTTCTGCAACACATGCTTCTGATTCAAAACCTTGCTGGGTGTATGTGATTGTTGGGCTTTGGGTCATAGCCCAGTGTCCTAGCTGCAAAGGAGGTGGGGAATTCTCCAAATGTTGGAAGCACATTTGTTTGCACTGAGAAGCCCCAACGAGTAACAACAGGTTCACTTGACCATCACTATCCTCAGATCCCCTTCTCCTCACTCCCTACCTCCCCCACCCAGGACCATAGTCTCCCTTCTCTCTATATTGAAAACCAAAAACTTCATTAGCATTGAATTCTTCACAGCCTGTCACCACCAACTCACCAGACATGCCCAGACCTGACAACCCTAATAGAGCAGCCCCCAGGCTTAAGATGAAACTTCCTTAAGTGTATACATTAAAACAACAAACCATCTGCAAACTAGTGTCTATAAAACCACAGGGGACTAGAAAAAGGCCATCCATAACTAAAAGAGAGCATGGATTTGTTTTCATTACAGTGAAAGTATTAGTTTAGACTACCACCAATTGGAAAGTCCATAAAAAGTCTACTTAATTTTTTTCTTCTTCTATTTTATTCTTTATTCAGTATTCAATTTAGCTATTCATTAAATAGAGCTAAGCACCATTAATGAAAGCAGTAAACAAAACCAAATACCTGTTCACAAAGTGCTTTTATGAACAGAAATCATATACATAAATAACAAACTCAGATAGTGATATGCATGGGAGGGAACATAAAGCAGTGTTAAGGGATAGAAAGTTCTGGTTTACACTGGTTGATTTGAGCAGAGATCTGACTAATTGGGACACAGCGAGTTTGAAGAGATTTGGGGAGAGAAGTCCTTGAGACAAAAATACACCCAGGTGTTGGAATCAGAGAAAGACCAGGGTGGTAGAAAGAAGGCTGAAGATAAAATGAAAAGAATAAATGGGTCAAAATAGGGAGGGTCCTGTAGGCCACTGTTAGAGGTTGGGCTTTTATTCTAAGGATAATAGAAAGCCATTGAGTGGTTTTAAGACGAATAGTGTGACTTGATCAGATTTACATTTTTAAAGAGTTTTCACTGTGTATAAATAATAGATTACACAGAGTTAGACTGAAAGTGAGGAAGACTCTTGGGGGGTTTTGCTGTAATTCAGGTAGAGAAATAGGTTGACATTGCATGTATAAATGAGAGATGGAAAGCATCCAGTATGAATTTCTAGGAATTTACTTTGTGGTTGATTGTTTTCTGCAAAAATGGATATAACAATATATCCTATTCCATATGCTTTTCTAGAACCTTGCCACTTCCCCATCAGGTGGTGGCATCTATGTCCTGTCCCCTTGAAACTGGGTGGGCTTTTTTTACAGCTCCTAAGACACGAAGTGACACAAGTCTTCTGAGGTTAGGTCATAAAAAGTGATTCCACTTCTTCCTGTTTTTCTCTGTGCGATGCTCACCCTGGTATCTCAGCCACCATGTTGTGAGGAAGCCCAAGCCACATGAGAAAACCAAAACTTGCTGATCATCTTGAGTGAGCCATCTTGGAAGTGCATTCCTAAAGGAAGCCCAATTTTTCTTATTGCTAGACTTGTTCCAGTCATTGATTTTATTTACACTGGTGTCTCAAACTGTTATTTCAATTGGGGGTTTCTTTGTCTCCTCATTTTGGCTGCCTGTTTGGGTTTGTGACTATGCTTTAGGTAGATCTGCTACGCCTCTCAATCTCTAGTGCAGGACAATGTCAAATGTGCTTTCTGTTTAATTAGATCAGGCGAAGACTCAAAGAACAAAATTGCAAGCTATAAGTGGCCCTGAGCTCAGCCTCCATTTTTCATGATTCCTAGAATCTTTCTCCCTGTTTTTTTGTTTTGTTTTGTTTTCCCCCTCCCTCATCAAATAGTACATCTTTGATAACTAATATGAATCTGGCATTGTGTGCTTTCACTCTGTTCTTGTTTCTCTGATGCCCTCTAGTGGCCACTAGCCTCATTGCTCCTTTTAGAACCTTGATGAGCCAAGCAAAAAACAATTGACACTTAATGCCTGGTGGGAAGTACTCTAAACATTTCACATGTAAAAAACTCTTTTATTCCTGGCAATCCTATAAGGTAGGTACTACTTTTAGCCTCACTTTAAAGATGATAGAACAGAGATACAAGAATCAAGTAATTTGTCCAAGGTCCCACAATGGCCAAAGTTGGAATCTGAACCAACAAATTCTTGTTCTAGAGCCTATGTGCTGCAACATCCCCATCTCCTTTATTATGGCAAAGCAGACTCCTTAGGTGTCCATGTGAGACTTGTTTATCTCCATAACTTGTAAAAATAAATTTGCTTTGCAATGTGGATTTTTACCTCCTGTCTGGATTATGGTAATAGCTGCCTAAGTAGTCTCCCCATTGCTAGCCTTTTCCCACCTACTCTTGTCTCCATAGTAACCAGAGCTAAATACAACTTGAAACAGAATGTGAACATGTGAAACACATAAAGCTGCTCAAGTTGAATAGTGGGCATCAAATGAAGGGAATATGTGCTTGGCCAGCTGCAAAGACTTTGTAAGCAAAGCTGAGAAACTTCTTGGGCTCAGGTTCATGTGTGTGATGAAGAGCAATTACCAGCAATGGAAAGGGGGTGGGGAGAGAAGTTGCCAGTCCCAAATCTGTAATCAGTATTTGTACTTGTTTCTCACATTCCCTAATTCCTTTCTTTATTCTAGTTTTCTATGGTATATCAAAGAAAAAGAAAAATAGGGGATTTTGAAATTCCCATAAAGTTGCCATACGGCCTCACCAGGGAGTTCTAGAACTTTGGCACCTTCCAGACATAACCTCCAGTTTTGGCCCTTTGGTTTTTCACTCAGTAATGTGCAATAAGAGACTCTTCTGAGGTTTAAGCTCCCTTGCCTGGTGGGCGCAAATGGGGGGAAAGATACAAATGAGAATTTATCTTATTGAAAGTACATCTGGCCCAGCAGGTGTGGCTCAGTGGTTGAGTGTTGATCTATGAACCAGGAGGTCATGTTTCTATCCCAAGTCAGAGCACATGCCCAGGTTGCAGGCTCAATTCCCAATAGAGGGTGCGCAGGAAGCAGCCAATCAATGATTCTCTCTCATCATTGATGTTTCTACCACTCCTTCTCCCTTCCTCTCTGAAATCAATAAAAATATATATATATATTTTAAAATATATATATTTTAAAAATTTGTTTTCAGGAGGACTTTTCTGGAATCAGAGCTGTGTACCAGACTTGTCAGCTAGTATGTAAAAAAGAGCCAAAAGAGTCAAAAGAAGCAAGAAAGTCACTAAAGGTTCTTAAGTCAAAATACCATCCCCTAAGCTCCTGTCTTTCCAGTCCTTGTTGCCGAGAGCAAAATCATTGTTTTCACTTCAGTGTGAATCTAGATCAGTGGGGGAGATGATTTTAGATAAATATGCCCTTATTATTAAATGGATAGTTGTCTGCTTGTTTTTGTTGTTTTAAGAAACCTTTTGGGTGATTCTGACTCAAGCAGATCTCATGCAAGCAATACTGACATACAGGTTGGCAAGAGAAACTGGAACTTATTAAAAATAGTATTAACATTATTTCTTGTGTTATTCTATTAATATTGGTCATTTGGGTTCCTCCCAAGTTAGTGTGTGTGTGTGTGTGTGTGTGTGTGTGTGTGTGTGTATGTATGTGTATTTAAACATAGGCTTGAGACCTGTGGGAAAAACAAATTACTATGATCACATTGGCTCTGAGGACTGAACTATCTTCAGATCCATCGGTTTTGACAGACACAAATGATTTATTCTTGCTTCATTCTGTAATACACCTCAAATGCATTCACCTGCTATGCCATTCCCTCCTCTTAAATTTTCTATTATGAGCTTTGAAAACCTGTATTTATAAATCTCATGTCTCTTAGACTGATGCCATGGTTCGTTCCTGTCTCTGCCTCCCAGCATTGGAAGAAAAAAATTATATTTTTGTGACAATATAATTACTTCTACCTCCGACATTCCTGCTCTGTGACGACCTCTGTAAGGAAATAACTCAGAAGGGGAAAAATACACATGTTCTTGGGTTAAAGGCATAACAAGCATGCACTGAAAGTCTCAGAAAATTTGAGATGTTGAAACAGTTGAAGACAAGGGCACTGCCTTATGAAAGCAGTGCCACAAGGAATTTTCAAAAGTCTTATAAAGCACTTGTTTTCAGTGTTCCACTACATTTATAATTCTGCAGCTCATCGGTGGAAAATCTGATGCCCTGAGAGCCAGCCCTGAAGGTGCCAGGGTAGAGTGATGGGTTATCTCCTAATGAAGTGCTCCTCCCAGCCTCTACACTTCATTTTTCCAGATCATAGGGTTCTAAGACATCAAGTTTGACTTAGAGGCAGTCCTTCAAGGGGTCACTAGGCTTATGAAATTCAAATGGTAAGGCCTAATTTGGTAGCTTTCCAGAGAGAAGACCAGATTTAGTTATCAATGTTAATAGGTAAATTCTTTCATTAATGGCAGCCAGTGGACCATAACACACCATAATGTAAACTTAGAAAATTATACTCTGGGTTCAATTAAGTTTTTTCCACTTGGTCAAGTTTGATATAGTTGTCCATTCACCATTCGTATCAGTCATATGAAGGCTTCCCTCAAGGTTGGAAGACTGGCCCAGAAATTTTCAACCCATTCAGAGTTTAGTCTCAGATTTCCAAGCTTGTATATTTATGAATCTGTTGTTGGTCCTAACCCATCCAATTGGAAGGGAAGGCATAGAAATGTTACAGCATTCAGGGCACAGGGATATGTGTTCTAGCTCTGGGAAAGAGCAAATAACAAAGACTCCAAGTTTAGAAAAATGACAGTCCTATTCAGATCCTGGAGTCCTTAGACATATTTTTAAAAATATATTTTATTGAATTTTTTTTAAAGAGAGAGGAATAGAGACTTAGAAACATCGATGAGAGAGAAACATCAACCTGCACACCTCCTACTGGGGATGTGCCCTAAACCAAGGTACATGCCCTTGACCAGAATCAAACCTGGGACCTTCCAGTCTGCAGGCCTATGCTCTATCCACTGAACCAAACCGGTTAGGGCCTTAGACATATTTTAATTTGAACAATATTTATTTAGCATAAATATGTGGCAATATTTATTTAGCATAAATATGTGGCAAAAAGTATGTAGGCAAAAATATGAGTTAGTAGGCAAAAATATGAGTATTTAAAGTATTAGTAGCTATTGTTAAATTCTTGTACTTGATCATGATAACTTGTATTATTTGACCACTTGACAGTGAACTAAGGATTGGGACAGGAAGTGTGGAGATGATCAAGGGATACCATAGAGAGTCCTTACCCTTAGGACTATTAAAAAAGTAAAGAAACAGAGATATTTCAGTACCAAATTGGATGGTAATGTCCATGTGATTTTAAAAAATCCGATAAAATAGATTAAAGATTAAAAAATAAATAAAATTGGTATTTTCTGCTAATATATCCCCCCAAATAATTATAACTCCAAAACTACTTGGATCTTGGTATTTATGATGATTATTGCTAATAACACTGCCCATGATAATTGACTGACTGAAATAAGTTCTTCTACACCATAAGAGTCATAATGAAGATTAGAATTTGTTAATCTGAAATTGTTAGAAAGTTCAAAACACGAGTGATCCTGAGACGACATTAATGAAAAAGAAGGAAGAAATGTACCCAACACTTACTAACCATGTACCATGTGCCAGATGCTTTGATTACAGTCTCCTCTTATTTTTATTTTATTTATTTTTTATTTTATTTTATTTTTTTACTTCTGGAATGACTTGGAAGGAGAATACTTTACCAGCAATTCTCTGAAATGAGAGACAGTTTTAAAGACAGAAGATTAAAATAAAAAAGCTAGTGTCTAGAAAGCCCTTCCTGTCGCCAAGCACTGTGCTAGAATCTTGAAGCACACTGCTTTGCAGAGAGCACAAAAATGCCTTCTAACTAGATCCCAAAGCAAATAGTACTAAGGACAGAATGGAGTTTTCAGGGACACAATCCTTGTGGTTATAAGTTTTCCTTTGAGCAACAGAGGTTAAAGGTACATGAGACTAGCCTTTGGATGACTGAAGTCACCTTGCTTAGAATTGCCAGTGGTTACCCTACCATAACACAGCTCTAGCTGACCCCACAGCTCCCCAGGCACCATTGACTGACTCATATGGAACACAGAGGCCAGTCTTCCTCAAAGCATGAAAATTCTGCTGTGTCATTTACGCTCAGAGTCCCAGTTGGTCAGGCCAAGACTGACTTTTCCTACAACTGTTTCTGTGATGAGCAATGTGCCCTTTCCTGTGTTGCCTCCATCTCTCCACTATAGGCTTTTCCTGAAAAGCACTCCCTCAGTGAGTCACTTATTCTGAATCCAACCTAAGATAAAGGGGACTTGAGATCCTGGTCCTATTTCTATTTGTCACACCTAACAATTTCCAATCTTCACAATGACTCTTTGAGATGGGTATTATTATTCCCATTTTAAGAACTGGTACATTAAGATTGGCACATTAAGCCAGATTCAACAAAAAAGGCAGATCCCAGAGAGAATATAAGTCAAGTGCCTAAATAGTTCCCTAAGAGGAACTGCCAAAGGCTGTTTTTATTCACTTTATTGATTGATTGATTGATTGATTGATTGTTAATCCCTACCCGAGGATATTTTTCCATTGATTTTTAGGGAGAGTGAAAGAGAGAGGAAAAGAAAGAGAGAAATGTCAATGTGAGAGAAAAACATCAATTGGTTGCCTCTGACCAGGGCCAGGGCCAAAGGAGCCTGCAGCCAAGGTATGTGCCCTTGACCAGAATCAAACCTGAGATCCTTTGGTCTGCAGGTCAATGCTTTATCCACTGAGCCAAACTGGTCAAGGCTAAAGGATACTTTTAATAGGGAAGCATTTGACTAACCCACTCCAGGGCCATCCATTCTAATTTTCCACAAATTTACCCCTTCAGACAGAAGTAGGGATACATGAGAGATTACAGGCTATATTTTTTCAATACATGTAATAAAATCATTGTTCTGTATCTTTAAAATTAATTCCTGGCTGGTGTGGCTCAGTGGATGAGTGTTGACCCATGAACTAGAGGTCACTGGTTTGACTCCTGGTCAGGACACATGCCCAGGTTGTGGGCTCCATCACTGGTAGGGAGTGTACAGGAGGCAGCCAATGGATGTTTCTGTCTCATCAATGTTTCTATCTCTATTCCTCTCCTTTCCTCTCTCTAAAAAACAATAAAGACATATTTTGGATGTGTTTTTAAAAATGGAAATCATGGTGTGGCTGTTATCTGAAGCCCAGCCTTATCTTCAACCGAGGAGACCTCAGATACCTCCCGGGATCCTGCAACCACAATGCCCAGGGACCAGATGCCTCAGCTGCCAACCTAGGAACACCGGGACTCCAGCCTTCCCGACTGCGGCACCTAAAAAGTCTGTCCAGGGGAAGATAAAGCAGTGTGAATACTTGGATAAGCCTGGCACTTTCTCACAGAGCAGATAGAAGGAACAGCTTAATCGAATAATATCCACCCAGAATTGTCAAATTAAACACAGATGGTGAGGCGATCTGTGGACAGAAAGGTCAGATATTGCCTAGAGAAAGCCAACGCAGGAGAGAGCTACAAAACCAGACACCCAGAGAGGAGCAGACATGGGGAGACAAAAAAACAGCCCGAGTACAAAAAAAGGATGAATCACCAGAAAAGGAAGTAAATGAAATGGAGGCAAGCAATATATCAGAGAAAGAATTCAGAGGAATTATCATAAGGTCACTGAAAAGGATTGAAGACAGATTCAATGATATGTGTAAGAACCAAGAGGAAATGAAGAAGAATGAAGAAGAAATGAAAAATGAAATCACTGCAATAAAGAACACAATAGAAAGCATCAACAGTAGACTAGAAGAAGTGAAGGACCACATCAGTGAGCTAGAAGGCAAGGTAGGAAAAAATACCCAAGCAGAGGAGCATCCAGAGAAAAAAACCTTAAAAAACAGGAGGAGAGCCTAAGAGAACTTTGGGACAAAATGAAATGAAACAACATCCACATAATAAGGGGTGCCAGAAGGAGAGGAAACTGAGCAAGGAATAGAAAACTTGTTTGAAGAAATAATAACAGAAAACTTCCTTGATATAGGGAAGAAAAAACTCACACATGTCCAAGAAGCTCACAGAGTCCCAAACAAGATGAACCCCAAAAGACCGACACCAAGACACATTATAATTAAATTGGCAAACACCAACAACAAAGTAAGAATCGTAAAGGCTGCCAGAGAGAGACAGAAAGTTACCTACAAAGGATCCCCCATCAGACAAGTGACTGATTTCTCAACAGAAACACATCAGTCCAGAAGGGAATGGAATGAAATATAGAAAGTCATGCAAAGCAAGGGTCTGAATCCAAGAATACTGTACTCAGCAAGACTATCAATCAAAATTGAGGGTGAAATCAGTAGCTTCACAGTCAAAAAAGGACTAAGGGAGTTGTTGGTTTTTTTCCACCAAACTAACAATTCAAGAAATGCTGAAGGGACTGCTGTAAAAAGAAGAAATAGGAAGGGAAGAAGGAACATAGGCATAAAGAATAAAAATGGTGACAAACATGTACTTGTCAATAATGACTGTAAATGTAAATGGATTAAATGCTCCAATCAAAAGACATAAGGGTAGCTTAATGGATAAGAAAACATGACCCATATATCTGCTGTCTACAGGAAACCCACCTCAGAACAAAGGACTCACACAGACTGATGGTTAAAGGATAGAAAAAGGTTTTTCAGGAGAATGAAAATGAAAAAAAAAGCTGGGGTAGCAATACTTATATCTGACAAATTAGATTTCAAAGTGAAGGACACAACAAAAGATAAGGAAGACCACTTCATAATACTTAAGGGAGCAATTCAGCAAGAAGATATAACCCTGGTAAATATATATGCAACCAATTCAGGAGCACCCAAATACATAAAAAAATCTTCTGGAGGATATCAAGGGAGAGATTGACAGCAATACAGTCATAGTAGGGGACTTTAATACCCTATTAACACCACTGGACAAATCCTCTAAACAAAAAATCAGCAAAAAAAAAAAAAAAATCAATCCAGAATGACTCACTAGATCAGAAGGACTTAATTGACACCTTCAGAACATTTCATCCCCAAAGCCACAGAATATACATTCATCTCAAGTGCACATGGGTCATTTTCAAAGATAGACCATATATTGGGACACAGGCAAAGTCTCTTCAAATTTAAGAAGATAGAAATCATATCAGCATCGTCTCATATTATAGTGGCATAAAACTAGAAATCAACTACAATAAAAATAATAAAAAAATCAAACACCTGGAGGCTAAATAGCATGCTATTAAACAATGATTGGGTGACCAAAGAGATCAAAGAAGAAATAAAAACCATCATGGCAACAAATGACAATGAAAACACAACAATCCGAAATCTATGGGACACAGTTTAAGCAGTCTTGAAAGGGAAGTTCATAGCTCTACAGGCCTATCTCAAAAAACAAGAAAAAATGGTAATAAATTATCTAACCCCACAACTCAAAGAGTTAGAAAAAGAGCAACAAGAAAAGCCCAGCATAAGAAGAAGGAAGGAAATAATAAAGATCACAGTGGAGATAAATGATATAGAGACCGAAAAAAAAAAAAAAATACAAAAGATCAACAAAACCAAGAGCCGGTTCTTTGAAAGGATAAACAAGGTTGATGAACCTCTGGCCAGGCTCACTAAGAAGCAAAGAGTGAGGACCCAAATAAACAAAATCAGAAATGAAAGAGGTGAAGTAACAACCAGTCCCACAGAAATACAAAGGATCATGAAAAAATACTATGAACAGCTCTATTCCAACAAAATGGACAACCTAGATGAAATGGACATATTCTTAGAAAAATACAAGCTCTCAAACTCAATCAAGGAGAATAAAAAAACCTGCATAGGTCTATAACTACAAGGGAAATGAAGCAGTGATCAAAAATCTTCCCGCAAACAAAAGCCCTGGCCCGGATGGCTTTATAGGGAAATTCTACTAAGCATTCAAAGAAGAACTAAAACTTATCCTCCTCAGACAATTTCAAAAAATTCAAGAGGAAGGCACACTTCCAAGTTCTTTCTATGAAGCCAGCATGACCCTATTCCAAAAACCAGATGAAGACACCACACACACAAAAAAGAGAACTACTGGCCAATATCCTTGATGAAAATAGATGCTAAAATCCTCAAAAAAATTCTAGCAAATTGGATTCAGCATTACATTAGAAAGATCATACACCATGACCAAGTGGGATTTATTCTGGGGATGCAAGGATGGTACAATATCTTCAAATCAATAAATGTGATACATCACATAAACAAACTGAGACAAAAATAATATAATCATATCAATCGACGCAGAAAAAGCATTTGACAATAGCTACCAACCTTTCTTGATAAAAACTCTCAGCAACGTGGGAATAGAGGGATCATACCTCAACATAATAAAAGCCTTATATGACAAACCTACAGCCAATATCATACTCAATGGGCAAAAATTAAGCTCATTTCCCCTCATAACAGGAACAAGACAGGGAGGCCCACTTTCACCACTCCTGTTCGAGATAGTATTAGAAGTGCTAGCCATAGCTATCAGACAAGAAGAAGAAATTAAAGGCACCCAAATTGGAAAAGAAGTAAAACTATCTATATATAGAAAACCCAAAGACTTCATAAAAAATCTACTAGACCTAATAAATGAATTTGGCAATATAGCAGAATACAAAATTAACACCCAGAAATATATGGCCTTTTGATACACCAATAATGAACTCACAGAAAGAGAAACAAAAAAAAACACAACCATTTACCACTGCACCAAAAAAATTAAGATACCTAGGAATAAACTTAATTAAGGATGTAAAAGACCTGTACTCAGAAAACTACAGGACATTGCAAAAAGAGATAGAGGAAGTCATAAAAAGATAGAAAAACATACCATGTTCATGGATTGGTAGAATCAACATCATTAAAATGTCCATACTACCCAAAGCAATCGACAGATTCAATGCAAACCCCCGTTAAAATACCAATGGCGTATTTCAAAGATCTAGAACAAACTCTCCAAAAAATTCATCTGGAATAAAAAAAGACCCCAAATAGCCACAGCAATCCTGAGAAAGAAGAACAAAGTGGGAGGGAGCACACTACCAGATATCAAGCTATATAACCAAGCCATAGTTCTCAACATTGCCTGGTACTGGCACAAGAACAGACATATAGACCAATGGAACAGAACAGAGAAACCAGAAATTGACCCCAGCCATTATGCTCAATTAATATGTAACAAAGGTGGCAAAAGCATACAATGGAGTAAAAACAGTCTCTTTAATAAATGGTGCTGAGAAATTTAGACAGATACATGCAAAAAAATGAAACTAGATCACCAACTTACACCATACACAAAAACAAACTCAAAATGGCTAAAGGACTTGAATGTAAGATTGGGAAACCATAAAAATCTTACAGGACTCCATAGGCAGCAAAATAACAGACATATGTCATCGCAATACCTTTACAGACACAGCTCCTAGGGTAATGGAGACTAAGGAGAAAATACAAATGAAAAAAAGCTTTTGCACAGCAATGGAAACCGTCAACAAAACAACAAGAAAGCCCACTGCATGGGACAACATATTTGCCAATGATATTTCTGATAAGGGTTTAATCTCCAAAATTTAAAGAGAACTCTACAACTCAACAAAAGGAAGATAAACGATCCAATCAAAAGATGGGCAAAGGATCTAAATAGACACTTTTCGAAAGAGGACATACAGAAGGCACAGAGACATATGAAAACATGTTCAAAGTCACTAATCATCAGAGAGATGCAAATCAAAACGACAATGCGGTACCATCTCACACCTGTCAGAATGTATCATCAACAAATTATCGAACGACAAGTGCTGGCGAGGATGTGGAGAAAAAGGACCCCTCGTGCACTGCTGTTGGGAATACAGACTGGTGCAGCCACAGTGGAAGACAGGATGGAGTTTCCTCAAAAAGTTAAAAATGGAACTCCCATTTGACCCAGTGATCCCATTTCTAGGACTATATCCCAAGAAACCAGAAACACGAATCAGAAAGGTTATATGCACCCCTATGTTCATAGCAGCACAATTTACAATAGCTAAGATTTGGAAACAGCCTAAGTGCCCATCAGCAGATGATTGGATTAAAAAACTGTGGAACATCTACACTATCCTATCTAATAAAGAGGGAATATGCTAATTGACTGCCCTGCCCCACCCTCAGATGGCAGCGCCCACAGCCAATAAGGAGAAGATATACTAATTGACTGCCCCGCCCTCAAAGATGGTGCCCACAGCCAATAAGGAGGGAATATGTGAATTGACTGCCATGCCTTCAAAGATGGCGGCGCCCACAGCCACATGATGGTGGCGCCCAGTTCCCTCAGCCCCGCTGGGGTGGCAGGCATGCAACAAGTGTGCCTGCCTCCGGAGTCCCCCAGTTCCCTCAGCCCCCCAGCTGCCCAAGGCTGGCCTGAGGTGCAGACGAGCCTTGGATGGCGGCTGCCCAAGGCTCAGGTAACCAGGGCTGGCCGAGGCTTGCACTACTGGCAGTGGCAGCAGCAGAGATGTGATGGTGTGTCGCCTTCCCCTGATCGCCGGGTAGCCTCCTGCCCCTGAGGGCTCATGAGAGGGGGCTGTGAGAGGGGGCAGGCCGGGCTGAGGGACCCCCCTCCAGTGTATGAATTTTCATGCACCAGGCCTCTAGTGCTGCTATAAAAAGAAGGAACTTTTACCATTTGCAACAGCATGAATGTAACTGGAGAGCATTATGCTAAGCGAAATAAGCCAGTCAGAGAAAGATAAATATCATATGATCTCACTCATATGTGGGATATAATGATCAACATAATTTGATGAACAGAATAGATCCAGAGACAAATGGTAGGGGAGATGGGGGTTAGAAAGCAACCAAAGGTCTTGTATGCATGCATATTAGCATAACCAATGGACACAGACACTGGGGCTGTGGGGTGCTTGCCTGGGGTGGGAATGGCTGGGGGGGCTGGTAAATGGGGGAAAAGGAGACATATGTAAAACTTTAGACAATAAAAAGAAAAAAAAGAAAAAAGGGAAATCAAGCCCTATGTCCATCAAAAAATTAGTTAAATAAATTGTTACATTTCAAGGGACATTAAACTAGCAAGACATAGATCCATATGTAATGATGCTAACAGATTCATATCTAAGATGTATGTAAAAAACAAATTGCATATTAAACACTTTATATGTACATACAGATACATACATGTTGTGTGTATGTGCATATATATACATTTTTATATTTAATTATGAAAATTGTGAGGTAAAGATTAGACAATTAAACTTTGTTTTCTTCTAGCTGTATCAACAATCATAATTTCCCCAGTAAATTGAAAATGTTAATTTGTCATTTATCAAATTAACATAGATAATTGAATTTTTTTCTGGATGCTACTAATTTGTCTCTCCCTTTGGTAGTATCACACTAATCTGATCACAGTAACTTTGTGAACAGTTTTAATAGCTATCCCATCCTCCCATACTCAATTTCCTCTTATATAAACATTTCCAGACAATCTCCTACATTTATTTTTATACTAGGGGTCCAGAGCACAAATTCATGCACCTTGAAAGGAACTGTGGGCCACAAGGCTACGGTGGGCACAGGGGCGGGTCTTGGTCCATCCTCTGTGCCCCCATCTGGCCCCTCCTGCCATGGGGCCCAGTCCCCTCTCTGCCTGCAACCCTGTTCCCATCGCCGCTGATCCCATGAGCTCACCATGCCAGCCCCGCTCGCACCCACTGATAGCACTGAGTGATTAGGGCTGGTGCTGGATGCCAGCAGTGAGTGTGAGAGGTGGCTCTGGCACTGGCAGCAGGTGCAAGCACCAGGTGGAACCGCGGTCTGCGGGAGCAAAGAATTTTTAGTAACCACTAGAGGCTTGCCCTGATGACAGCAACCGGTAACCCACCTTGGTCTGGAGCCCCCGCTCATCTGCTCCACCATCCCACTGTGGCTGATGTCCGCCATGTTCTACTCTCTGCCGCCTGCTGCCTACATCCTTCATGTTCACGCATACCCCCTGGTGGTCAGTGCACATCATAGTGACTGGTTGTTTGGTTGTTCAGTTGTTTGGTTGTTCTGCCATTAGGTCTATTTGCGTATTAGGGTTTTATATGTATAGATTAATTTATGGCTTTATCTAGTTGGCTTTCTTTAAAGCTCAAATATTGTAATGTGATTGAAATTGCATTATATATTAATTAATTTGGGCAGGATTTATAATGTTATAGAAATGTTTTCCAAATAACTGTCCCTCAGTATACTCTTCTTATAGGTTTTCTATACGTCCATCACTCTTTGTGGGGGGATAGGCTATTTCTCTCTTTTTTTTATTTTAATTTGTATTTATTGAATATATATAGAGAGAGTGGGATAGAGAGAGTGAAACACATCATTTTGTTGTGCCGCTTAGTTATGCATTCAGTGGTTGATTATTGTTTGTCCCCTGACCAGGGATTAAACTTGCAATCTTGGTGTCTCGGGACAGTGCTCTAATCAACTGGGCTACCCAGCAGGCCTCCTTTTGTTTTCTAACTGGTTAATGCTGCTATAAAGGAAAGCTATTGATTTTCATTTATTTATTTTATATGAAGCACTTAGTAAACTCTTATTTGTTCTGATATTTTTTATTTTTTGCTGATTCTCCACCAGCTTTGTTGGAAAATTTTTGTGGTTTCTTTTAACCCTGAGTTAGATACAGAAAGGATATAGCAAATGAAAAACCCTCTTATAATCAAGTTTAAATGAGTTCCACTCTTATTTTTTATTTTCACCACTCCTAAAGCCCCTTTCCAACCTCCAAGGGAGGGAGGGAAAGAAAACAATATACAAGCACTTGTGTGGCTGGGCCCTCCTGCTCTCACTCTGTCCAGCACAACGTGACCGCCAAACTCCTGAACTGGAAATTCCCATGGTCAGTTGTGGGAACAAACGAGCAGCTGATGCATAAGGATCCACAGCCTTGAGAGTCCTGTATGTATCCTACCAGGTGGATAGAAGCTGGGAAAGGTAAGTGGGTTTTAATCTTACAGAGCTGATTTGAGTAGTTAGATTAGGTGCCTGGAGGCCAGCTTCACCCATCTCAATACTACTCATTCTCCACTTATTATACAAATTGTAATGACCTGAACCTGATGGTCATAGATTCTACATGCATCTTCACAAGACAGTAGTCTCCAAAAAGATTTTTCAGAAAGAGAGATGTAAATTTATTCAGTGTAGCTGGCTCAACAATTTTGTAAACTAATTTCAAGGTAAAAACCTTGATTTTATTTTTTACATGTTTTGTGTAAGCCAGAAGAACAAAGGGAAACAATACTGTTTTGTCCAAGGAATTAACTAGCATGTGGAATTGACTTCATGACACTTCTCTTTCCCTAACCCCTGTGCTGTACTTTGTGGCCTTTGTCCCATCCAAATGTATTTACCATTCATCATTCTATCCATCCATTCACATAGATTTCAGAGAGCTGTCAGGAATCACCCCCATAACACACCCACCATTACCATCACCAACAAATTGTGTAGAGATGGAGTTATTTTATAAGTACTTAAAACTATAATAATAAAAGCATAATATGCTAATTAGACTGGACAGCCGAATGACCTTCTGGACATCCTTCCAGACAAAGCCGTGATGGTGCGGGCTGAGGCAGAGGCGGTCAGGCAGGCAGACAAGCAGTTAGGGGTGATCAGGCAGGCAGGTAGAGTAGTTAGGGGCAATCAGGGAGGCATGCAGAGTGGTTAGGGGTGATGAGGCAGGCAGGCAAGCAGTTAGGGGCAATGAGGCAAGCAGGCAGAGGCGGTAAGGGGTGATCAGGCAGGCAGGTAAGAAGTTAGGGGTGATCAGGCAGGCAGACAAGTGGTTAGGGATGATGAGGCAGGCAGGCAGAGTGGTTAGGGACTATCAGGCAGGCAGGCGAGCAGTTAGGAGCCAGTTGTCCTGGATTGCGAGAGGGTGCAGGCTGGGCTGAGGGACCACCCTCCCGCCCTGTGCATGAATTTTCTGCACTGGGCCACTAGTATTGAAATAAACTCAAATTCCTCCATGAACTTCTTCTTTAAAGAAAAGAGAAATAGATGAAATTTTTTTCTGAAGCACACGTCACACACCTGATCCCCCTCCAGGCAAAGTTCCTAGTAATTCAGTCACACTGTTTCTTCAGTTGCATTGCCCAGAATTCTGCAGCATATGTCTCTGCTGAAAATACACATTTCAGTTGTTTGTTCGTTCTTTGCTATAAAAAATTATTCTGGCTTTGACTCATGATGGCTGTGTAACACCTGTTTTGTTAGTAAGCATTTTAAACTGATGGACCACGGGTATTGCTCTGCTCTGCTGCCTCAGCAGACCCCGATGGATGGAAATCACCCTTCCTCACTGAAACGCTGTTGCTCAAGCAGACTCTTCACAACAGGCAGTGGGAGTTCTGATGCCAGTTGGCCCAGTGTACAGGACTTAAACTTACAGATGTGTTGTCACTTTTTCTATCAATTATAAAAATAAGTTATCATTAAAGACATTTTAAAAATCTAGACCAGAAAAGTAATCATAGCCCCATTATTCAAACACAAAGATCTCCATTGCATCATCTCTGCATCTACATTGAAATACTATTAATATCAGCAAAGCAATGCTATCTCAGTATTGTTTTATTTTGTGCTTACATTATTAATAATTAATGTGTTTTGTATGATTATTGATTAGTTATAATCAATAAATACAGTTATTTTAATTTTTCTTTTGTATTTAGCTAATTTTGTATTTATTTGTATTTCCCCTGTGTTTGTTTTTTTCCTGTGGAGTTTTTGGTCAAGTAATACAAACGCATAATATAGTAAAGATATTAATGTTTTTAGTATTTTCTGCAGGCATTTCCACAATTTTATACTAGAATCATGATTTTCAGAGTTCATGCATTGAAGTTTTATATTTTCACATAGTGTAATCTTTAATTTTCTCCTTGTATCTTTCATCGTTTCTAAGCTTAGTAAATATTTTTGCTTCTAGACATCCTATTTTCTTTTGTTTATTTTGTATGCTTACTTTCTTAATTTATCTGAAATTTATTCTGGTGTGTAAAATGAAATAAGGTTATAAGTAGATTTTTTCCAAATTGCTAACTGATCACTCAGACAGCCTTATTGATGAAACTTCACTTTCCCTTTAACTAATGGTGTCTCCTTTATTGAATACTGTAGTGCTGTATATAGCACGTTCTGGTTCTGGACTACACGTTCTGTTTATTTTTAGCCCAAGAAGAAATTGTTTTTATTTCAGAGGCTTTAGAACATATTATAATAGGTTACATCTGAGAAGATTAATTCAATCTCAGTTTTCATTCTTGTTTTCTTTATTTTATCATCTCTGTTACATTACTGATTTATTTTAGAACAATTTAGTCGTGTGTGTGTGTGTGTGTGTGTGTGTATCAGTGAAATTTTGTTTTGATAGAAATTATTTTGAATACATAAATTTATGTCAGAAGAACTGGTATTTTTATAATGGTCAAAGAAAAAAATCTTTTTTTTAAATCTTTCAGGCTCAACAACTAGCCATGATATATGATAGTGCTACTCAGAGTTACACTAAGATTTAGAATGGAAAATGCAAACAGGTTGGTTAATATAGTAAATTAATCTTTGCAGAACCACAAGTTCCATAGCAAGATCCTATTTGTCATCATTATTATCACCATCATAATTTCACAGTAAGCATAAAATAATCATATCATTCTCACTACAACTACCATGTCAACAGGCTGAAACTCATCACTGGTAGGTGCCAGATATTAGGGATAGCAGAAGGCAGAAGACTTCTTCAATATGGCACACAAGGTTTATTGTGCTCATTTATTCCTTCAGGCTTTACTTCTTCTGCCTGAAATGTCACTCTTTCTGCTTGTCCCCTTCATAAATTATTTCCAATCTGCCCAAATCCAGGGCATAGGTAATATTCTCTCAATCTGCAAAAATCCCTGGCAGTTAGTCAATTCTTTCTCTTTAACCCTGAGTACTGTGTTTATACTTTTCAAATAATCTTGAGTCTGGGAATTGCAGCTACTTGCATATGCCTCTATCTGTCACTAAATTGAAGTCCTTGAGTGTAGGAACTTAGGTTTTTCATTGGTATAAACTGTCTGAGTGCTAAGTATTGAGGTTTGACTTCAATACCTGTTAAGTGGCTGTATATACAAATTAATAAAAGGAAAGATTTCTATTTCACATACATTTCTTTAGGAAAAATATTAATTTTTAATATGCTTCAAGCATTCTGAAGCTATTCAATAAAACTTGATGAAACTAAAAAATACTAAAAACAGATTGTGTGCGTGCATGTGTGTGCGTGTGTGTGTGTGTAAATTTGTTTTGTAGGCAGTAATTTCCTCCCACAATTTCACTATGACATGTGTGGATTCGTCGGCTCATCACTTTTGTTTTCCAAATAAAGCTCAGCTGTAGAAAACATCAATCTAAAGCGCACGGCAGCCAATAGGTAACATCGTGAGCTGCAATGAAAGGTCACTGCCAAGCTGGACTTTCCCAGGTGGAAGTCCTGGGTGCTAAACAGAAACTGCAGCGTCTACCTGTGAAAAACGTTTACATGTCAGCACTATTGACTTTCTGTGTGGATGAGGTTGACAGTTCTCTGCACGGTATTTACGCCCTCCCAAAAAAACCTTCCCTGTCCACCTGCAAGGGAAGCTGATACTCTCACCGTGGTATTGTTGTTTTTTTTTAGGAATGGTAATAACTATGATCTAGAACATTAAATTAGGCATATGTTGGATTATATACACTTTTAAACCATCCGGTACAAATAGCCACCCCAGGCCCAAGCCTATTGCAAATGCTTTGTAACAGAAAACTATATTGTGTATTTCGTATCCACAACCTTGTCCGTAAACACAATCCTGACTGAGTCCAACCCTCCCGGACATGAGCTTGTTAGCCTCTGAGGCTTTACATCTTCGGTTTGATCCTTGACTTCCTTTACCTGGTTATAGCCTTGCCTCTGCTTCCTCAGTCTTTCTGGTTCTCCACTTCCTGGAAGCTTTTAAGTTATCTCTGGCCATTGTAGATAAACTTAATTTTCAATATGTTCAGGGCCTGAGAACTTCCTTCCCTGTTGTGCCCAGTAGTAGATGGAGGAATCTTCTGGCTTACTCTGGCACTTGGAATTAAACCCTGCAAGACATCTCTGATACCATCAGTCAGGAGAGCAAGGGCTGCAGGTGGCTGGTTCAGGGGAGACCAGCTCTTTGGGAAAATGTTAAATAGTGTGGTTTTCTTCATCATAGTCAAGTCAGGACCTAGCATAGCACGTTAAGGAATGGTGTATCATTCTAGGGCCCCACCATTCAGCATGACATTTTGTTTTGAAAATAAAACTCAGGGTCACGTAATAAAAGGGTTTGGTGATGTCAATTGCAAGGTCACTCACAACCAAGCAGGGATCCCCACATTCCTCTGAGACCCCTCTTCACCAAAATGTATTCTATCAGAAGATTCTTATTTGTAAGAAGTATGTGTGGAGTAGCTCATCAGAAATGGTACACTATGACTATGAAAGTGACTAAGTTATTACAATATTGATTAAATATTAATAATTTACTTATTTATAATTTACAAAATACTTTGATTTACATATTATTATTTGGCCCCCTCTGTGTCCAACCATACTCTAGTAAAATATGTTTTCAACAAAATACATTGTTAAAACACAGTCAAAGGATCTATCACTCTAGTGTCCAAAATCCTGTTATGTTTTCCCAAGTTTCTCACTCAGATTTAAAGTCCAAGTCCTTATAATGAGGGTGACAATTTTCTCTGTGATATTCACCTTCCTCTGCCCAGATCTTCCCTGCCTGCCTATTAAGGGGCTCCAAATTCTCACCATTAGTATGCTCCATTTAGTTTAGGGCCATTAGAGCCCATTACATCACATGATCTGTAACACATGGTCTGATTCCCTTTACTTCTCGGACCTCATTTTACTTTCCCAGCTCACTCAGTCTAACCACACCAGCTTCCTTGCTCTTCCAAAATGTACTCCTGGGATAAATCCCACTAGGTCCTGAGCTCTTATCCTCTTTTTATACTGCCACATTCAACTTGCTAAAGTTTTGTTAAGAATTTTTACATCTGTGCTCAAAGGGAATGTTGGTTTTTAGTTTTCATCGCTGTCTTTGCTTGGTTTTGGTATCACAGTAATGCTAGCCTCATAGAATGAGTTGGGAAGTTTTATCTCCTCTTCAACTTTTTAGAAGAGTTTGTGTATAAGAGGTATCATATTTTGCTTAAATATTTTGTAGAATATACCAGTGAAACCATTTGGTTTTAGGGTTTTCTTTGTGAAAATGATTTTCATTCAACTTTTTGAATAGATTGCATTTAAAAAATAGGGTTAACTTCTTAACAGATATAGGTCTATTTATTTTCTATTTCTTCACGAATGAACTCTAGTAGCTCATATTATTTAAAAATTTATACATCACATTGTGTTTTTTTAATTTATTGGCAAAAAGTTCATAATATCTCTTTATTTTACTTTTGATATTAGTAGGATTTATAGGGTCCCTTCTCTCATTCCTGATTTTGGTTGGTTGTTTCTTTTCTCTTTTTCTGATCTCTCTTTTGAGAGGTTTGTCAGTTATTGATTTTCTCAAGAACAAGTTTTTTATTTAATTGATTTTTAAAAATTATTTTTCTGTTTCATTATCTTCTACTTTGATCTTTATTATATACTTCCTCCTCCTTACTTTGTGGATTACTCTGTTGTTGTTTTTTTTTTTTACTAGTTTCTTAAGGTAGAAACTGAGGTAATTAATTCCAAACCTCTTTTTCCGCCTAATATAGGTGATTTAGTTCTACAAATTTAACCACATCTTACAGATTTTGGTATGATGTGTTTTCAATTTCATTCAGTTTAAAATATTTTCTAAGTTCTATTTTTATTTCTTTTTTGATTCATGGGTGGTTTAGAAGTGTTGCTTAGTTTCCAAATATTTGGGGATTATCCAGAGGTGCTTTTTGTTATATATCTTTATTTATTGAATTTATTTTATGTCCACTGTGGTCTCAGAGCATATTTTTAATGAAATGAATCTTTTTAAATTTACTGAAACTTACTTCATGGCTCAGAAGATGGCTTTGCACACTGTAAACATGCTCTTGCCTCAGCACCTTTGAACTTGACCCTCTGACTATAATGTTCTCCCCCAGATGGCCACATGGCTCCTTCCCCTCAACTCCTTCAAGTGTCTGTTCAAATGTCATCATCACTGTGAGGCCTTCCATGACTACCAAATATAAAGTGTGCATATGCATTGCATTACCTGCTCTTCACCCTCTTGATTTAGTTCTCTCTATTGTGTGTGTGTGTGTGTGTGTGTGTGTGTGTAACTAAACATCTTACCTTCAGTAGAGCATAAATTCCAGGAAGGCTGAATTTTTTGCCTAGTTTACTCACTAGTTTATTATTCCCAGTACCTGGAACAGTGGAATAGTACCAAACATATAGTAGGTAGTTTATAAGTATGAAATGAATTTGATCTTTCAAAAAACCCAATAAAATTATGAGATAGGTAAGGCTGGTTTTATTATCATCATTTTATCAACACAGTAACCAACTAGTAAAATGTAAAATCAAGAATCTTTGTACTCTCTGGTTTATATAACAATTCCTTCCAATTCATGCAGCTGCTTTGTAGCCATTTTGTGCCAGATACTGCTCTAGAGTCCAAGGATTCCAAGGTGAATGAACACAGCTAAGGCCTTAAATAGATTATTAAGCTCAAGCTGCATGGTGAGAGTCACTAAAGGGGAAACTGAACAGTAGTAGGGCCTTGTGCTCCATGCTAAATGCTTGAATTTCACCCAGAGAGCAGCTGGAAGTCACTGGAGGGCTTAAGAAAAAAAGTCATCATGGAATTTTTAAATTAGAATGGTTTAGATTGCATATAATATTTTCATTCAACTAATATTTTCGAGTGTCTATTTTATGCCAAAGGTCATTTTTAGTGCTGGAGGTACAGCAGATAACAAAAAACTTAAAGAAACTCATAGTCTAGTTGAAAAGGACCTGGAAAGTATTATGCTAAGTGAAATAAGCCAACCAGAGAAAGACAAGTATCACATGATCTCACTCATATGTGGAATCTAATGAACAAAAAAAACTATTGAACAAAATAGATCCAGAGACACTGAAGGATGGAATAGGCTGTCGAATCTCAGAAGGAAGGCAGGGATAGGTTGGTGGGTGGGAAGAGATCAACCAAAGAACTAGTATTCATATGTGCACAACCCATGGACACAGACAATAGGGTGGTGGAGGCCTGGGGTGAGGGGTGAGAGAGGGATAGAAGGAGTCAATGGGTGGGGGGAAGGTGGACATATGTAATACTTTGAATAATAAAGATTTTTTAAAAAGACTATCAATAAACAAGTGATCAAATAAAAATTATCATAGTTTCAAGTAGTTGTAACTGCTTTGAAGAAAAATAAAGGAGGGTAAGGGAGTTGAGAGCCAAGGGGGTGGAGTATGTTTCAAATAGGGAGGTCAAGGAAGGCTCTATTAAGGAAGTTATATTTGAACGGAACTATAAGTGAAATTAAAAGGTAAGGATAGTTCTACAGAGTTCCAGGCAGAAGGACAAAGACCTCCACATGCTATGGTTGTGACACAGAAATAAGCTTTGTCTGCTTTAAGAAAATCAAAAAGCCCAGTTGCCTAGAGTTAAGTAAATGATGGGGAAGACAGACAATAAGGACAGAGAGGTAGGTAGGGATAGATTATGGTGAGTCATAAACTCTAGTTAGGTTTTATTCTAAGTGTAACGAAAATCCATCAAGTGTTCAAATCAAAATAAGTATCTGACTTATTTTTTATTATTCCTCAAGTAGATGTATGAAAAATAGACTGTGGCAAGGCAAGGAGGGAAGCAGGAAAACCAATTAGGAGACTCATGCAGTAGAGCAGACATAAGAGGGTAGCAGAAACTGTAGAGGTGGTAGGACATGGAAGTGGTAAAGCTGACATAACTAGCTAATGGGCTGGATGTGAGGTGTGAAGGAAAGAGGAATTCTAAAGGATTCCAAAGGTTTTAGTATAAGCAATTGGTCAGTGATGGTGCTATTTCCTGAAATGGGGAATATTGTAAAAGGAGTTGTTAAGAACTGAATTGTCCTGTGTTGAAACCCTAATCCCCAGTGTGACCCTGTTTGGATATACGGTCCTGAAGGAGGCGAGGAAGGTTACATTAACGTTAAATGAGGCTCTCATCCAGCATGACTGGTGTCCTGATAAGAAGAAATGCATGTGCACAGAGAAAAGGCAGGTGAGGACACAGTGAGAAGGAGGCCATCTGCAAGCCAAGAGACAACCATGTTAGCACCTTGATATGAGACCTGAGCCTCCAGAACTGTGAGAAAATGAATTTCTGTAGTTGAAGCCTCCCAGCCTGTGGCATTTTATTATGACAGCAATACTGCCCTAGCAAGCCTAGAAAACTGATACATAAGTGAAGAAAATGGTGAAAAAACATTCTATTAGACAGGTTGAGTTTAAAATGCCTTTTCAACTTCCAAACAGGGAAACTGAGAAGGAAGAAAAATATATAAGTCTGAAGCTTAGGAAGAGGCTGTAGCTGTAGCTACAATGAAAAGTCATTAGCATAAAAATGATTCCTGTTGTAGGCAGAACACATATTTCTCAGTTTCTATGTTCCTCTAGGAACCTCCTGACTTCTCACTGTTCCCTTAGTAACTCTTCCCCAGGGGAGGAGGATTGACATAACTGATTGGTCAGTTTGGAAGAAAGAACCCAGTATTCATGGGTCGTTAATTTCTTTGCATCTTTATGGAATGTCTGCCTTCAAGAAAATACATTTTAGGGGGTGGTTGGGCGGGAGGAGAGGCAGGGCAGCTGAGACCATGGCTGGAAGTGAAGCTGGTAAGGATAGTGGGAGGGTCAGGGCTAAGGCAGTGTCTCACGCACAGAGGGCTGGGCTACTGTTTCCCATGGGCCGCAGCTGCAGACATTTGAAGACTCCCCAGTGGCCCCTCGTCCAGGCCGGCCCCATCCCCAGCGGGGACCCCCACCTCATTGGGGGTGTGGCCAGCCTACATACCACCCTTGTCCCTCACCCAGACTGGCCCTGCCCCCAGCGGGAGCCCCCCACCCGGATCCGGGGCCACCATCAGGGTGGGCCAGCTGGTCCCCACACATGCACCAGGCCTCTATTCCTATATAATAAAAGGGTAATATGCAAATTGACCCTAAAGGTGGAACAACCAGAAGGACCACTGGACCAGTCACTATGAGGTACACTGACCACCTGTCAGTCCCTTTCCCTGGCCGGCAGGATCTGATTGCCTGATGGTGTAAGGGGAACCGGGGTTGGGTGGTGGCATGGGGCAGGGCTGGCTGTGGGCAGCTGGAGAAGATGGCCTTGATCACAGGCCAGGCCTAGGGGACCATACCCATGCACAAACTTCATGTATTGGGTCTGTAGTTGGTTAAATCAAGTCACAGGACCAAATTATGTTCAAGGGAAGGGGAAATACACTTTATATCTTAACTAGAGGCCCAGTGCATGAAATTCGTGCATGGGGGAGTGTGTCCCTCAGCCCAGCCTGCACCCTCTCCAATCTGGGACCCCTCGAGGGATGTCTGACTGTCCGTTTAGGCCCGATCCTACTGGGACTGCTGGCTCCCAACTGCTCGCCTGCCTGCTTTCCTGATTGCCCCTAACCACTTCTGCCTTCCAGTCTGATCACCCTCTAACCATTCCCCTGCCAGCCTGATTGATGCCTAACTGCTCCCCTCCCCTAACTGCCCTCCCCTGCAGGCCTGGTCACCCCTAACTGCCCTCCCCTGCAGGCTTCATCACCCCCAACTGCCCTACCTTGCAGGCCTGGTCCCTCCTAACTGCCCTCCCCTGCTGGCCATCTTGTGGCGGCCATCTTGTGTCCACATGGGGGCAGCCATCTTGTGTATTGGAGTGATGGTCAATTTGCATATTACTCTATTATTAGATAGGATAGGAGGAGTGGTAAAGTTGCATTACAAAGAGGCATGTACACAAGAATCAGAATTGTGGCCATCTTTGTAAACAGTTGAATAATGGTCCAATAGCAGCACATTTCATATGTCATTGCTGAAGGGCTACCAAATTGGAATTCAAACGTATAAGCTCTTCCTACCCCCAAAATAAGCCTTGTGCATGGTATGTGTGAGATATGGTAAGGATAAGAATAAATAAAGATGCAGGTTGGGGCAGAGCTTGTATTCTGATGTGATGTTACCTATTGTCAAATTTCCCTTCATGAGAATATGGGTAGCTGGCCAAGTGGACCAAGTCTGAGGGATAGAATTAGCAAAGAGACTATTCTGAGACCTAAGAGCTGGAAAGAAGCCAAGGAAAAGCTATATATTGGATAAATCTAAGGCAAACACAGAGAGAAGACTACATAGAAACAAAGCTGCAAAGACCAGGGCAAAGTGCAGAGGGTACCTGTGGCACTCACAGCTCAGCCCTACTTTCCAGTGGGGCTGGCTTAAAGGACTCAAATGAAGGCAGGTACTTACAGCAGTGGTTGATGGGGGAACTTGGTACCGGAGAATGATACCAGACCTGCTGATGCTCTATTCTCTGCTCTAAACTCCTCTGGGGCATTTAGGCTGTTCCTTATTCCTCTTTTCACACACCTATCACAGCTTTAGCTAAGCAGAAAGTGAGAGAAGAGTTCACTATTTAGTAAAGAGTGGAAATGTCTTCTGTCTGGGAGGCTTCTTCTATTTTCTACCACTGTGTCCACTTTACTCACAACCATTTTCAAATCTCAATAAATGATAGCACATCAAGACAGACAGCAGAGGCAGAGGCCTAGGCTGCCATGTTTATTTTGGTGTCCATGTCAAAGAGGACACTTGGTATGATGAGCCACAAAATCTTGCAGAGATCATGGAAGTTTATTTCTCAATTTTTTGAAAAGACAACCTTACTTAACCCCAAATCTTATCTCCATTTTCCAGCTAGGGCCTCTGATTTTCCAGTCTGTTTTTCGTTTGGAATTTGAATTCAAGGAAAAAAATATATTAAAGGGTACATTGGAGCACAGCTCTGGTGTCAGACTGCCTGGGATCATGCACTCACTGGCTATGCAACTGTGGTTAAGATGATTAACCTTCCTGTGAATGAGTTTCCTCAAGTGTAAATGATAAGAATAACATTACCTACCTCATGTAATTGTGATGACTAAGTGGGTTCAAATGCATACAGCTCTTGAAACAATGATGAACACATGGATGGCATTCTAAAGGTCTTAGCTATTATTACTACTATTGTTTATTGTTTTTAATTTTTACATGCCATTTAGGCCTGATGGAAAAAAATACAGAAATATACCCTAATATTACCATTATTAAAATGCTTACAGTTGTATTGAAGAAACAAACTATGTACACATAAATTATTTTTAAAAAGTAGTTAAAAAGCCATTTTTGAGAAAAATAAATACTTAGACCACTTACCCATATGCATACTTGATAATGAATAATACAGGGAAAGAAATTCAATAAGAGGACATGTCACTTAGAAAGTGGGTCTTGAGAGGGACCTTGAAGAAATGGTATTAGGTTTTGGGTTATATAAGGGCATCAGTGACCACTATGTACATTAAATTACTTAAGCTTCCATTCTCCCGAGGCAAATGTGTATGGTGGGGAAGTGATAAACTATTTTCTATTTAAACTTGATTCTTCTGAAACATTCACTCTACTTTTCTGGGTGTGTAGGTCAAAAGTTCATTGACTTGTCATTTTGACATAACCAGTTTACTCATATTGAGTTGAAGTTTTCCACAATACTATCAAATTCTCTTTAAGGAAATATGAGAGCTAATTCAAAGAAAAATATGTTGGCTCTTCTTGGCGAACAAAGCAAGGCACTTCTTAGGCTTTGAACAAGTTGTTTGCTTCTTTGCTTACTTCATCCACAGTGCTCAGATTCCGTTCTCTGGTGGAAATATGTGCGTAATTACATTTCTTTGCGTCTCTGACTTTTTCTGTGGCAGTTTTGCTCACTACCACAATTTCCTAGTTTAATCTTTTTTAGAGGTAGTAAAGATTTATTTCCACCACTGGTCTAGTGACAAATAACTTCTGGCCCTTCCCTCTTAAGGTATTCATATATTGGTGTATATTTTAATATATTAGCATAAAAGAAAATCGAATGGTCATTTATACACTCTACCTCAAAATCAGTCTCCCTGAGGCCTACGCTCTTTACTTTAATCCACAGGCAGCACTCCACAAATTGTCTTCTAAAGCCCAGGCCAGATGACTTCCTTTCCTTTCAGAAATTCTTGATGGCTCCCAGAATCAAGTACACTTTCCATAGTGTGACATTCAAGAATTTCTCACCAGTCCAGCTTCCCAAGTCTTCTTCATTCTTGCGGTAGTTCAGTGCCTGTTCTTCTCTAACCCTGGGTGAAGTGAGTTCTCACACCTGGGGCCTTTGATCATGCAAATTCCTCTCATCACATTAGTCTTCCTTCTTCTCTTCCTGGAAATGATTTCATCACCCTTCAAGGACTTTTCTAACTGGCTCCTCCAGGTATACATAATTGGTGTCCCTCTGAGCTCTCCCAGCTTTTGACTGGCACCTTTCTTTAGCAGACTGTCACCTATTGGTAGGCTTCTGTTGGTAACAAAAGCCACCATTTATTTAGAAGCATTGAGAGAGTTGTTTTATAGGCTAAGACTGTTTTCTGAATCAAAATTTCTGAAAAGCAAATTTTAAAACCTCCACTTTATCTAGTCCATGCATATATTTGCTCTTCTTGTGCATTCTGAAACCTCAGAATTTTATTAGCATTTTTGTAGAGTTATGGTAATAGGAGGCTGCAACTTGAAAACTAAAAGCACTTGACCTAATCTGTGGGGTCTAGGATTATACCTACATCATCTCCTTCAGACCTCACTCAGGTTAGCCTCATCACACCCACTTTACAGACAAGAAAACTCAGATTATGAAAATCAGATTACATGCCTCTGAGCAGGAAAATGCAGTGGATATAAGCATGGGTGCTGGAGCCAGACTCCAGGGGTCTAAGTCCTATGTTGCCTGGGTTTGTATCTGGCTCTGCCATTTACTAGCTTGTACCAGTTACTGAACCTTTTTGTGCCTCAGTTTCCTTCACTGTAAAATATGATATTAGTGTCTTCCTTGTGGGTTTCATTTTTTTTTGAGAATAAAATAAGTTAATATATGTAAGGCACATAGAACAGAGTCTGGCATGTAGTAAACATGTATTATCTGTTATTATTATCATCATTGTTACCAACTTTAGGGAGCACAGAACTAAAAAGTGAATGAGTCAGGATTTGGACACAGGTCTGTTTGGTTTCAAAAACTGTCAGCTCATACATGTCAAGGTGTTCCCTCCTATACCCATTTGCCTTGAGATTAAAGAATAGAGTGAAAAGTCCCTTTCAACTTTTATGTGCTCAGGGGTATAAACCCTTTATTAAGTGATTTTAGTTTAAAATATATGATCAGTACCTTCTGCATCTTTTCTGGAGATTGAAGGCTCCAAAAGCATTAGCATGAGTGAGATAAAGCTCTGAAATTATTTTGGTTTAAAATGCATGATCAGTATGGCATTTATGCTTTTTGGAGGTTGAAAGCTCGAGAAGCATTATCATAAAAGATATACAATTCCGCTCCCATGCAGGACATGGTAAAAATCATGGGTCCTATTATGAAGGTTTTTCTGGGGTGACTTGCTTATGCTTGTAATATTATTGGTATTTGCCTACTAGTGTTTGGACTGTCTATACCAGGCCTCATGATTAGAAGGAACCAAATTAGCTTGAGCATGCTTGTTCCAGCACATAGTGATTTTGTAAAGTTGTAGGAGTGTATCTCTTCCTCTCCAACCCTCTTCCTCCTTCTGTTCCTCAGAAAGGCATGGGCCCCGCATTGGTCAGGATGAAAGCAGAGGTGAGAGGAAGATAAGAAAGGTGTTATGTTTGGCATGACTGGTATAAGCTTAATGTTGGTCTTCAATAGCTATTTTATTAAATAGCTAAGTAAAAATTTTTATATCCCTTGGGTGTAACTTGCTGTGTCTGCATCCATATGATACCATATAATTAATTAAGCAAGAGAGTTTGTGAGATGCATTCCCAGAGTATCATTCTTTTAATTTTGCTAAATTCAATTAAATCCAACAAATGCATTCTGGGCTTCAGGCTATGGCATCAGATTATGTTCTGTGGATATAAACTTCTATTCAACAAGGCCAGCTATCTCCAGGACTTCTAAGCCTTGCTCAGGAGACAAACAAATAAGTAACTCTAACATGACAGTTGAGTTCTATTATCATGCAAGCAGGAGAAATGGCCCAGATGATTGGCTGGGGTCAGTGGTGGTAGGGGGTGTAGATAGTCAAGGACAGCTGTCTCTGAAGAGAATAGAGAAAACTGCCACATGCAAAAGGGGAGATGAACACATCAAGCAAAGAGAAGGCAAGAGCTTAGAGATGTGAAACCACCTGGCTCATTCAACTGACTTATCTAAAAACGGTAGCTTGGAGAGAAACCAAGATGGCGGCATAGGTAAACACCTAAACCGCTGCCTCGCACAACAATTTCAAAACTACAACTAAAAGACAGAATGGACACCATCCAGACCCACAGGAAAGCTGGCTGAGTGGAAATTCTACAACTAGAAGGAAAGAGAAAAGCTCACGGAGAACTGGTAGAACGGCAAAGGGTTGAGGTAGGCAAAGGGTCTTTTTGCGCACAGAGAGGAAGGGTGGCTGAGAGCCTGGCTGACTTTCTCTGGCCGGAGCGGGAAGGAAGCCTCCAACTGCACTGAACTCCAGTTCCGACTGCACTGAACCCCAGTTCCGGGCAAAACCCTGTGAACTCAGGCTTATACAGGGGGAGTCTGGACTTTCAGGTAGAGAGAAAGGCACTAGGAGACTCCGAGAGCTGGGGGAGCCCCGGTGGGCAGGGGTCTGGAGGCACGCACGTGTGCCAGTGTGCACAAAGACTGCTCAGGTTGCCACAGGCTTTCCATTGGGGAAGGGAGTCGGAAGCTCCTGAATGCACTGAGCCCCAGTTCTGACTGCACTGCACCTCAGTTCCAGGCGAGCCCCTTGCAGGGGGAATCTGGACTCTTGGGTGGAAGCTTGGGAGGCAGGGAAGGCAGAGATCTGGAGGTGCGCACCTGCACAAGGGCAGGGCTGACGGGAAGCCAAGACTGTCTGATCCGCCCTGAGACTCCACCCATCCAAGCTGAGCACAGAGGCTTTTGCAATTTGGCAAGTCTAATCCTATAAGGCTGTCTCCAGCACCGAACTTCTCCCAGCATAGACACAGCTGATCCTCACAGCCAACTGGTCTGGAGGTCAATTCCTCCCAGTGATACCAACAACTATCAAGACTTAACTACAACAAGGCTGTACACACAGTCCACAAAGGGGTGCACCAAGAGTGTCCACCTCAGGTTAACTGAGGAAGCCGACCCACTGGGCCATATAGGAATCCTAGCACACAAAGCTACCCTACCAACTCAGGGGAAGCAGTGAAAATGCGGCGACAAAGAAACAGATCACAAACAAAAGAAATGGAGGAAAACAAACAATTGGATATAGAATTCAAAACCACAGTTATAAGGTTTTTCAAGAGTATCCTAGAAAAGGCCAATAAATATAATGAGACCCTCGAAGATATGAAAAAAGACCGACTAGAAAGTAAATATACACTGACTGAAATAAAAAATATTATACAGAGACCCAACAACAGACTAGAGGAACGCAAGAATCAAGTCAAAGAATTGAAATACAAAGAAGCAAAACACACTCAATCAAAAAAGCAAAAAGAAAAAAGACTCCAAAAAGTTGAAGATAGTGCAAGAAGCCTCTGGGACAACGTCAAGTGTACCAACATCAGAATTATGGGGGTGCCAGAAGAAGAGAGAGAGCAAGATACTGAAAAACTATTTGAAGAAATAATGACTGAAAACTTCCCCTACCTGGTGAAAGAAATAGACTTACAAGTCCAGGAAGCACACAGAAACCCAAACAAAAGGAATCCAAAGAGGACCACACCAAGACACATCATAATTAAAATGCTAAGAGCAAAAGACAAAGAGAGAATATTAAAAGCAGCTAGAGAAAAACAGTTAATTACCTACAAGGGAGCACCCATACGACTGTCAGCTGATTTCTCAACAGAAACTATGCAGGCCAGACAGGAGAGGCAAGAACTTTTCAAAGTGATGAATAGCAAGAACCTACAACCAAGATTACTCTATCCAGCAAAGCTATCATTCAGAATTGAAGGTCAGATAAAGAGCTTCACAGATAAGAAAAAGCTAAAGGAGTTCATCACCACCAAACCAGTATTATATGAAATGCTGAAAGGTATTCTTTAAGAAGAGGAAGAAGGAAAAAGTAAAGATAAAAATTATGAACAACAAATATATATCTATCAACAAGTGAACCTAAAAATCAAGTGAATTAAAAACCTGAGGAACAGATCAAACTGGTGAATGTAATAGAATCAGGGGCATAGAAAGGGAGTGGACTGATAATTCTCAGGGGGAAAGGGGTGTGGGGGCGTGCAGGAAGAGACTGGACAAAAATCGTACACCTATGGATGAGGACAGTGGGGGGGAGGTAAGGGCAGAAGGTGGGGTGAGAACTGGGTGGAGGGGAGCTATGGGGGGAAAAAGGAGAAACAATTGTAATAATCTGAATAAAGATTTATTAAAAAATAAATTAAAAAAAACACAAAAAACGGTAGCTTGGAAGTGCTCTAAATGTTTTATAAGATTAACACCTTACAACAGCCCTATGAGTTAAATTTTGCTGTTATTTCCCTCTTATAGAGGAGGAACCAAATTTACCTAGTGACAGACTTAAACAAGGCAAGCTCTCTCCAAAGAAAAATAATTATTAGTCATTAACTTAACTACTATTCTCTATACCATCTCTCTAGGCTTGCTCTCCTCAACCAGGGTTAGCCATAGAATAACCTGGCGATTTCTAGAACCATAGACCCCTCAGAGAGTGATTTAGTGCCTCTTCTTGGTAAATGGCTCTACTATCTGAACAGTTGCTCAAACCTGAGCTTGGGAGCAATTCGTGGCACCTTCTTTATTTTCCCCATCCAATTAACCTCTGAATTCTCTCCATTCTCCACTGAAGATGTATCTCAAATTCTCTTACTTGTGTGTTTGCAACCACTTTCAGCATCCAAGTCCAAACTCCCCAAACCTACTGATCTCTCAACTTCTCTTCTCGCCCCCCTTCTAATCCATCCTCCAAATCATAACTACAGTGATTGGCTCAAAGTCCTCCAGTGGCCCCAAGTTGCCTTTGGAATTCAGACAAACCTTCATGATGATTTACAGGGCTTTGCATAACTAAGCCCATGCCTGTTCCTTTTACACCACCCTTCCTCTTGTGCAGCCATACAGATGTTCTTTTATTTCCTTCAATGTGACAAGTATTTTCTGCCTCATGGTCTTCCCACATGCTGCTATTCTTTCTGTGGGAATGACTCTTTCCATACCTGACTTCTCTGGTCTTAGACCTTCTATGATAAAATATCCCTTCTAACATTCTCTTTCTGGGCATGCTGATCTTTTCCTTAATTGTATAATCCTATATAATAAAAGGCTAATATGCAAATTGACCAAACAGCAGAACGATCAGTCACTTTGAAGCACAGTGACCACCAGGAGGCAAACGCTCAATGCAGGAGCTGCCCCCTGGTGGTCAGTGTGCTCCCACAGGGGGAGTGCCATTCAGCCAGAAGTCAGGCTCACGGCTGGCGAGTGCAGCAGCAGTGGCAGGAGCCTCTTCTGCCTTCACAGCAGGTGGACATTCCCCAAGGGGTCCTGGACTGTGAGAGGGCGCAGGGCAGGCTAAGGGACCCCCTCCCTCACCCCCCACCGCTGCACGAATGTCATGTACCAGGCCTCTAGTTTGTTGATATGCTTCTATGTGGTTACGTATTGAAATCACTGTCTCAACACAACCTTGAAGGCTCCATGAGGGCAGGGATTGCACCTACTATATTCACTATCGTACATCTTATACCTATCCTGGTGTGTGACACAGAGTAGATGAACAGTACAGGTATAATGAATGAATAATGGACAAAACAGGTACAAAACTGCATGAGAGATTGGAAATGAGGTAATTGGATTTAACAAGGAGGCCACTTATGATATTTGCTTGGCTGTTTTCAGTAGAGTGATGGGAGAGAAACCAAATACAGTGAATCCCAAAACTGAATGAGAAAGCAAAGAGGAAATAAAGGTGATGTCTTATAGAGGAGACAATAATAATCCCTATGTTCCAGACCATGATCTTGGCACTAAGCATTCATTATTTCATCATTACAGTAATAAGGTTCTGTTCTCTCCATGTTTTGGATAAGATAGTCTCAAAAAGGTTAAGTAATATGCCAGGGTCACATATCTAGGACATAGCAAAACCAGGCCCAGGCCTAACTTCAGAGTCCATGGTCCTAACCAGTAAGTCAATGGCTCTTCATGGCAGTGGGTGGCTTATTAAAACTGCTACCATCAAGAAATTGAAGTTAGTCTTAGCTGGTGTGGCTCAGTTGGTGGGAGTGTCATTCTGTACACCAATAGGTCATGGGATCAATTCCTAGTCAGGGCACATATCCAGTTGCAGATTTGATCCCCAGTAGGGATGCATGCAGGAGGCAACAGATCTATGTTTCTTTCTCACATCGATGTTTCACACTGTCTCTCTTCTTCCTCTCTCACTCACCTTCCTCTCTCTCTAAAATCAATGAGAAAAAAAATTAAACAGGTGTGAGTAAGGGTATAGAAATCTTCAGTTTTAACAAGCATTTCAGGGATTCTGCTCTGTGGAGCATCACTCCCGTGCCAAGTTTCATGAGAGAGTATATCTTAGGTTACTTGTGGTTCTAATCTAATCCTTAGGGCCTCTAAAACTCTATTACATCTATATATTGATAAAAATATTTTCTCATAAGTTTATGGTGATTATATGAGATAACTTACAGAGTGCTAACATTCACTGGACTGGTGCACGGTAAATGTTGGCTTCCCCTCTCTCTTCCAGGCTTTACTTTTAAGAACTAGGTCAGGAATGAGAGAAACAGCTAATAATTTGAAGTTGTGTTAATTTCTGGGAAGGTTTTCTTGCCCCTGCTATGATTCCCATTTTGTAGAGAACCAGAGGCATGGGGCAGTTAAGTAACAGGACCAAGGTGATAGCTACTAAATGGCAGCCCTCTTACCCTCCACGCTATGCTGGTGACAAAATTAGATTTGGAAAGAAGTCTGTAATCAATGCTTGTTGAATGGCATTTCAAATGTAGCCAGTTTTTCTACTGTTCATCTGTTAAAACAGAATATATTCTCTCTCCCCTTTATTTGTTGACTTTTGTCTTTGACTCCTTTTCAATGTATGTCATCATGTTTTTATTGTAAACACCAATTTCTCTTTAGGAGACCACATAGTATTAAAATCAAATAAATATAGTCAATATGTTAGCCAATGGGAGGACCATAGGCCCCATTAAGGAGAAGAGTGATGTTCAGATGCTTAGAAATTGCTAATTGAGGCTATAAGGACCCTAGAGGCCTCCTGGTAGCATGTGCAAAGGGAAAGTGAAGGCTCTGCTCACAAGGCATGACTCGTTCTTGGTACCTTGTCTCAGGGAGATGGAAAGGTTAGCAAGGGTCCTGGAGCCTTGTCTCAGGCCTTTTCCTTCCAAACCTGACTCAGGTTCTGCACTTCGGGGGGTGGCTTTTCTCCAGTTTCTCTCAGGCTGTGCCTTTATCATGTAGAAGCACATGACCCAACATTCCTCTTTCTGTGGCGTTCCGTTCAGAGTGTGAGCACATCAGCCAGCCCCAAGTTGCAGCCTGGGCCAGCACACTGGCTAAAAGCTTCACATATGTCAGGCTAGATAAGACCTCACTAAGATCCCAGGATTTTTTTTTTTTTTTCATTTGATGTTATGATCTCTTAGTTCTCATATTGGTGCTCTTGCATCTAAAATTTACTTTGTTCTGACGTGTTTCATATTTGATCTCAGTGCCCAGGTTTTTAACTGTCCTTTACTCAAAATCTGTTGTATAGCACATTAGAAATATGTATGTTACTATTGCTCTTTTGCCAGGAATAACAATTAATCTGCCTATCTGGAAATAGACTCCATCCTATTTTCCAAATTTATATTAACTTAGTGCATTAGTCAAGGACCTCCAGAGAAACAGAACCAAACGTAACATAAACAGAACAGAATGTGTGTGTTTGTAATCTCCATATCCCTTTTTCTGATGCTTATATAAATACATATAAAGACATTTATATTTAAAAAATGGTTCATGTGAGGATTGGTGTGTCAAAAATCTGATGGGAAAGGTCAGCAGGCTAGACTCAAGAAAAAGTTGCAGTTTGGATCCAAAGGCAATCTGAGGACAGAATTCCCTCTTGCTCATGGGAAGTCAGTGTTTTGTTCTATTTAGACCTTCAACAGATTACATGAGGCCCACTAACATTAAGGAGGACAATGTGCTTTATTCAAAGTCCATTAATTTAAATGTACATTACATCCAAGAACATGCTCACAGAAACACCCAGAATAATGTTTGGCCAAATATTTGGGCACTGTCCCATCAAGTTGACACAATTAACCATGATTTTTAAATTGGACTCTGCAGAACAGTACTCTAGATGTTAACATGTTGGCAGGAAAAAATGGAGAGGAGCAGCAGTTCAATGGTTAAATATATTTCTGATATGTCACCTATTGTCCCTCTCTGTTGGAGTGTCATATTTTCATTAATTTGTTAAAGACTTTGAACATTCCTCAGGGCAGGGAAATTGCTTACTTTGGTAAATGCTGCCCCAGAAACTGGCAGGACAGCCCCATGTAGTTCTTCACTTAGCAGCCCTCATCTCCACCAACACATTAGTAGGAGCTGGGCTTGTTCCCCTATAAGTCTCAGATCCTGAATTCTGGTATTCAGATCTGAATTGCACAGAAATGTTTGTCTAAGGGCTAAAAATATGTGCTGCCAACTAATCCAGTAAGATAGGACAACCATTTTATGTTCAGCTGTCCACGAGCTTTCAAATAACTCCCAGGCAAAATGGTCACAGCATCTGTGTTGGGTGAGGCTGAGCTATCAGGAACAATGCTTGGCCATCCCAGTGGTACCACCGTTCTTTCCTTTCCACTTTGCTTTCACTGCTCTGCCCTGTGCCATTAACCTCCATCTTTTACTACTCCATGCTTCTTCTCTATCCCTAAGAGAGCTCTAATCAAAACTTTCATTGTTTTTATGTAATGCATGCTGTTTTCCTTCTGCACGTGATGGCTAAGGCTTTCTCATCCTATGCTATGCACCATCAGTGTTGTCTTTCCTTAATTAAACCACCCACAGGCTGGAATTATGTTGTGCATGTGAAGTGATGATAATAGGTATTATTAGTGGTGTATACACATATGCTTGTTTAATTTAACTGAGTTTGTAAAAGATTTATCAATTGGAGGAATCCAGATGCCACCTCCTTGAGCCATTGGCCCAGGTTAGATCCATGACTTTGACACACTTCCCTTGTAAGGTTCTCAGGAGAGAGCACTGATTGTGTATTCTTCTCTCATTCCTGCCATTCCTCCATCACAGGGATAAAGAAGTGGAGGCAGCATTCCCTTGGTTAGGTGCAGTTTCTCACACCCCTTCAATAGTCACTTCCCTGCTGAGGCTGACACATCTGCATACTCATTTCCTCTCCCCACATAGTGGCTGTCATGTCCCCAACTCAAGGCAACTCCTCTGAATGCAGAGGACCTGACAGTCTTGTGAGACATCCATTGTCCTGGATGTCTCGTTCCCGATGGCTCCCATCTCTACATCGAAGCAATGACCAGACCCTACATCTGGAAACCACTGGAACTCTTCCATCTCAGAACTTTAAAATCCCTCTCACTCATTGTAGTTTGTCTTTCTTGTACTTATTTTCTCTTTAATCATGTAGATATGCCTAAACAGTTTAGCACTTCAATCTGTTTTCAGAGGATAACTATTGACCTCTCACTCTCCCTAAGTCCAACATCCCCCAGGACAGGTGAAGTGATAACTGTCAAAGCCTTACAGTGGGGACATCAGAACAAAACTCCTCAGTGGCCATGAAGACCTTCGATGACTGAGGAGATAAAGTCTAGCTCACTGATTTCTCTTCCTCAGCCCTACCTTTGGCCCCAGGCTAGGAAAGGAAGTGAATGCTGTCTAGAGGACTGAAGGTTTCAAGTAGCAGGTACCAGAATGGGGTAAAGTCTTCTGAGGCTTTGGAATAGAAAATAGATCCTTTGGGTGCTGTGTGGTGCCACGGCCAAAGCAGAGCAGGCAGCCCTGACACTTGAGGCCAAGAGGATGGCATAGAAAGGAAGCTTGGGCCTTGGGGCTCATTCGTGACTCAGCACTTTAAGGGAGATCTGGGAGTGAGGTAGGGTTCCTCCTGGGCCACTCTGTATAGTCCCTTAGGTCAGAACAAAAGGAAAGGACCCAATACTGATGCCCTGCTCTGGAGTCAAGAGTGTGCTGACTCTGGAACATTCATTTGTTAAAGACTTTGAACATTCTTCAGGGCAGGGAATTGCTTATTTTGGTAAATGGAGGGAACCTAGTATGATGGTTACGGTGTGGACTCCAGAGTCAGACAGTTTCATGTGACTTTGGGCCAAGGCCTTTATCTCTCCTGGCCTCAGTCTCCTCCTTTGTAAAATGGAAGTACAAATAGTGACTAGTTGGGAAGCATTCAAATATGTCGAAGGCCAATGGCCACCATTTCTCTGCATTCCTTTTATTCTCCCAATGGTGGCGATGAAGCCAAAGCAGGCAGGTGACAGGGACATGCTGAGTGAGCCAGGCAATGTTATTTGATTGAAAAGAGAGACATAGACACAGAAAAGCATGTTTTGTTTTGTTTTTGTTTTGTTTTAACAGGCATTGACATGGAGTGTCCAACATTTCCAAAATATCAATTTCCCTCACACTTTTAATGATCAGACAATAGCTTAGGGCCCAGGTAGGGGAACTTGCCAGGGTTGTGCCAGAGTTGAAGCTTCAAAACCTCATGAGTCAGGCACTCCCCAGTCCCTAAAGGTCGTTGCTACAAGGGTCAGAAAGGATGAGTCTAGGAAGGCAGGCTTTTCCTGAGAGATAAGAAGGAGGCAGTGGATTTAACCCTCTGAAGTTGGGGGACTGGAGCTGTGGAGGTGAGGGGAAAACACTATAGAAACCTACCACTCTGGGCATCAATAAGGCCTCACACGGGCAAAGCATGAAGGTAACGCATTGGCCAAACCATCTGTCCAGTCCTGGCAGGGGGCTGAGACCAGCTTTCCCTGTTACTTAAAAAAAAAAACCAAGATCTTTAGTTAATGTGACTTAAGACACTTGGCATGAGGGGTGAAAACAATCAGAAAGAAAGAAAAAGCAAAACAACCTGGAAACCGCAATCTAGTACCTGGGGCTAAGGACGCAGAAAAGAAATGTCAGAGTGGGATGTGCTACATTTCCACACTGTGCTGCTGAGAGCAGGAGGCTGCCTTCTTTTTCTTTTTCTTTTTCTTTTTCTTTTTCTAATGAATTGAACACCCCCACATAAAGAAACTTCAAAGCTTTCCAAACTCAAATTCAAAACAGATCACTGTTCTAACATCCCTGAGTAGCCGAATAGGCCTGTGAAACCCAAACAGGAAACAGAACGGCAACAGCTCTCTCTTGCTTTGGAATCTGGTGTGTAATCCTTGTTTCTATTAAAAACGCCTTCTGCCTTGTAGACTAAGCAGGGGTGACTCTTGGCTCCTGTAAGTTTGAACATCTCTTATCTTCTCACTTCGGCTACATGGTACCATTGGTGGAGGGAGCCATAGCCAATGGATGTTGACTTGCTGTGGTCTGACTTCCTCTTGACACCAGCACTCCTGGGTTCAATCTGTGTTCACTCATGTTTGTATATTTATTAAATTGGCAGTAAACAGTATGGATTATTATTTATTGAGCAACAGCAGACCTTCAACCCAATTGGCAGTAACTGCAGACAATAAACCCAAAGAACGACACTTGGAGCTTAAATTAGCTGGAACATCATCTCGAGATTTATTCCAGGATCCCTCCAAATCCACACCGTTTGAAATGTGGTGTCTTTAGGAGCATAGCTCCCTCTGCATTTGCAGATTACTTGGGAGGAGTTATATAGTGTGCACATGGCAGTGAGAAATAGCAACATTAGTTTCTGAGAGAGACCACAGAAAGAAAGACTGCATTTATAGTGGTTGTTAAAAACTGTTTAAATTCTTAGTAATCAATTGTCAAATAATTGAACCACAACCCACATTTTGATTAAACTAGGTCAAATTGAAGTTTGTGCCGCTTGACTTTTGGTAAAGTGGGCTGGTGTGGCAAAGAACCACCACAGAAGTGCTGCTAAGCTGAGCACACGATGGTGTTTGTTCTAAATGTGCCTCTACTCATAACAGTTTTCTGTTATTACTGTACTTTAGGAAGCTAGTAATCAACTGAGTCACTATCATCTGGAAACTTCAAAGCTCCAAGAACTGTGCTCAAATGGATTGAGCCACTTAATCTTCCTTTGCCTTAATGTCCTCATCTAAAAATGTGGGCATGGTGCTAAGGCCCTCTTCCTGATGAAGTTACAAGGATTAAATGAGATAATACATCTAATACTTAACTGAAAACCAACACACAGTAAAGACCTAAGTAAATAATAGCTATTATATGAGTCTAGGATGAATGCTCAAGTAAATTCCCCAAGGCACCAGGGTAATAAATGAAATGACACCATGAAGCCTGGCACATGGAAGGTACCTCAAATGACCTCCCCCCCCCACCACTTCCCTAATAGGTTGTCTATCAAGGCAAGAAGTCAGAAGCAGAAAGCCTACTTATGTGAGAACATTGACTACCATACTGTGAATGAAGCACATGGTGAGGGGGAAGGAGGTGGGTGCTGATGGGCTATAAGGTCAGCAAGAGTTTATCAAACAAGAACAAGGCCTGAGAGGTAAACTTGGATGGATTCAGGGAAGTCAGAAGGAAGGAGACATGTTTTGAGATGCTTATTGATGGGGAGGGGAGGGAAACAGCACAAAACATGTGTGAGTATGCCAAGTGGGTAGCAAATGTGAGGTTTGAAATCAGGAAAGTTGGAAAATGGTGGAGAAACCAAGAGGATGAGACATAGTCTGCTCTTAGTTATTTTGACTAAGAACGTATTTCTCAAATTGGAATCTGAAGACATGACTGGGGATATATTCTTGTAGCTTAGTGAAAATTGTTGTAAAAGAAGTCTGTGCACATAAATTGTTGGTGAAAGAAGTCTGTCCATAACTCAACTTTTAGAAATGCTAACCAAGGACCTTTTTCTGCTTCTGATAGATAACTGCATTGATTAGACAGCATCCTCACACCAATCCAGACTTCAGGACAGGTCTGTGTATTAATCCTTTCAGTTATACAGAATTCAGCTCCCTCATGATGGCATCACTTGCTTCAAAGGATAAGCACTGCATGGGATGGTTCCAGTTCTGAACCCGAGTGTCCTTTGGTGCAGTGGGATACTTTTACAGGTGGCAAAAGTTAAACCTGAAAATATTTCAAATTCCCCGAATTGAAATATGTAATAATCAAATTATTATAAATCTCAGCTTGAGAGGTATACTGCCAACGTTTCCAATATTTTAAGATTACTTTTATTTTTAAATTGGAGCAATTTTTCTTTCTGTGAGCTTCAAATATTCTATACTGAGACACCTAATTCTTTGCTCAGACCATATCACATACTATGTCTACAGTGTCTCGATACACTGGGTAAGTTGATGATAAAGACCTAGGGTATGGGAGAGCCACCAGATGGAAAAGACTGGCTCTCTGAATGACCAACAATTTTTATTGATCCAAAAACAATAACTTACTTTGGATATTTTCTTTAAAATGCAATCTATTTGGGAATTCAAGATGTACTTCTCATGATCAGGATTCCAGTTCATCTGTTTTCTGCCTTCCTTCCTCCCTTCCTGTTTCTCTCCTTCCCTCCCTCCCTATCTATTGGTTGTCTATCTTCAACCCATTTGCTTATTTATCTTTTTGCTATCACAGCTATATTCCCAAAGTATGTTCTTTCAATTTTATTTTATAGATGTACGATTGTGTAATTCCTTGGAAATAACATACAGCAATTACAACACAAGAGTTCAGCAGCTGTTCGTGCATTTTACTAATTAGTTTGGAACTATGACTCATCTCCAAATCTTAGGAGGGGAAGCATTTTCAGATATCATAAGGCTGCCTCCAGCTATTTTTGTAGTTTACAATTGTGATCATAATTTCTTATGTTATTTTATCCATTATTTAATGACTTTTTCTGACTAAAATTGATTATTGAAAATCAATACAGTGGCGAGTTTGATCTCTTTATCAAATGCCTTGGGTGTTTATAATAGGATGACACTGTTATTTGTTAAGAGATATATGAAGAAAGCCTTTGATATATTTAGTCCATTGGTAATTAGTAGAGAAGTATATATAAGAATAGCTAATGTTTTACAGCGTGCTTACTGCACCCCCCTTCTGGGGACTTTGTATAAATTAACTATTTAATCCTTAAAAAAATCCTATGAGTTAAGCCTCTTGTTTATTCTCATTTCATAATGTGGAAATTGAGGCACAGAAGCATGAAGGTTACATAGCAAGTAGGTGGTGGTGTTGGGACATGAACCTGGCTTTAGGCTCTGTGCCTTTAACCATTGCATACACTGTCTATTTGAATAGGTAAGTATTGATTTCATGTGATTTTTCTTATCATTCTATGGTTATATTAGTTTTCTATTGCTTCATTACCACAAATTTTGGAGCTTAAAATCACACACACTATTGTCTCACAGTTTTCATGGGTTAGGATCCAGACTTGGTTTGGCTGGGTCCTCTGTTTAGGGTGTCATGAAGCTGTAGTCAAGGTATTGCTCAGCTCTTGGGTCTCATTGGAGTTTCAAATTCCTCTTCCAAGCCCACATAATTGTTGGAATATCTCATTTCCTTATAGCTAAACAGCTTATTGTGGCAGTTCACTTCTTCAAAACCAGAAAAGAAATCTCTTTCTGATCTCAGTGAAATCAAAACCATCTTTTAAAGAACATTATACTGATCGTCAAGTTCACCCATGATAATCTCCTTTCTGATGAATTTGTCAACTAATTTGAGACCTTAGTTAGATATGTGCAATCCCTTCACTCTTGCCACATAATGTAATCTAATCCAAGATGTAAACTAATCATGTGTGTAACACCGGTGGCAGAGATCATGGGGCCATCCTAGAATCCTATGATCACAATGGCACAATGGGTATGTCTGATCCCTTCTTCCATGTATGAAAAAGACAGGTAAATACCATCATACTTCTACAATGAGATGATATTTCCATTAGAATGTGACTCATCAATCTCAGCTTATAAAAATATCAAGGGCTTGTTAAAAGAAGTTTTATTCATAACATTTTGCTTCTTTAATCTTTTTCTAGAACTCTTCACACTGAAGGAAAGTTGATAGTATAAATAAATTACTTTAAAAAATTATTGTGAATGTACTCTGCTGATTAATTTTCCAGGTCATTTCTTAAAGTCACCTAGTCACTTTTGTCCTATGATCACTTACTGGGCAAAAATCAAACTCTATAGGGTGGCAAATCAAGATCCCTCATACACTAACTAAACATACCATGTTGACCTCATCTCTTGTCACTGCCTTTTCTCCCATTGTTTTACTCCAAGTCCCTTTCATGGACTGCACTGTACACAATGCATCTATATATGTACAAACTTAATTTTGTCTGAAACAACCTTTACACCTTTCTCCCACCCCACATGGGTCTGCTGGTAAATTATCTGGTTCTTCAATACTTGGCTCATATGTCATTTCTTTTGTGAAACTTGCCCCAATTTTCGAGCTGAAAGGTAGGAGTAAAAGCTGCAGAAAAAGGATTTGAGTTCTAGGTTCAGCTGGAGTGTAGAGATATTGATCTGAACCCCTTCTGAAGAGCCCTGTATCACTCTTGATTTAAGTATATTGTACAAAAAACACTTTAGGAGAAAATAAAATGAATTTAGAAAATCAAAGATAAGCTGAAAATTTAAATGTGAACAATTAAACATGTTCTATCCCTAAAGAGGTTGAGCAATAAACCAATGTCAAGTGAGGTCTCTAATGTCTGGAACTTGGCCCTTTCTTCTAACTCTCCAGTAACAGGAATCAGAGCTCTTGGAAAACTAGGTGATCATTTTACTCTTGTGTGAATACAAGGATGCTTTAAAATACTGGGGGTAAAGCTGAAAGGACAATGGAGTCAGCTTTGAGGTATTTCCACTATCCAACTTGGAGCATTAGAGAATAATTACTCATAAGCAAGTTGAATTTATAATTCCATAAATTCATAATGATATTCAAAATGGGAAAAGGTAAAATTCACAAAAGACATGATCTTACAAAAGAAAATTGTACATAACTAGATATGCTTGATTTTTATTAATTTTAAGAGAATTATGGTGATGACATGTGTGTTCTGTTTCTTCTATTAGATATGTGGCCCTTTATAAAACATAGATGTACACTTTTCTTCACCTCTAAATGTAGTCATGGTAAAGAGAATTATCAGTAATCAATCCCAGGAGTTCTGAAAAAGTAAAAAATATACTAAGATTAAGAAAGATTGTGATCAGTAGTGTAGGAAATAATGCGTTGAAAGAAGATAGATTCACCACATTACCCAAGAATAAACTCAATCTCTCATCTTCAAATACAAAACCTCTTGGGTGATTTGGACTAATTATCCAGAGATGCTAACAAGGCATCATAGGTTTTAACACTAACATATCATGCCACATTATTTACAATAATAATAGGACATCAGTATGTCTTGCTAGCCAAATAAACCTTTAAGAGTGTATCACTTGCCCTAACCAGTTTGGCTCAGTGGATAGAGCATCGGCCTGCAAGCTGAAGGGTCCCAGGTTCGATTCTGGTCAAGGGCATGTATCTTGGTTGCAGACACATCCCCAGTAAGGGGTGTGCAGGAGGCAGCTGATGGAATCTTCTCTCTCATTGATGTTTCTAACTCTCTCTCCCTCTCCCTTCCTCTCTGTAAAAAAATCAGTAAAATGGGGACATATGTAATACTTTCAACAATAAAGATTTTAAAAAAAGAGTGTATCACTTTAGTATACTAGACTTCCCTCTTCTCTACATCCTCACCAGCACTTGTCGTTTATTGATTTGTTGATGGTAGCCATTTTGGCTGGTGTGCGATGATACCTCATTGTCATTTTAATTTGTATCTTCTCTCTGACGATTAGTAACTGAGTAGCTCTTCATATGTTTCTTGGCCATTCTGTATGCTCTCTTTAGAGAAGTATCTATTTAGATCCTTTGCTGATTTTTTAATTGTATTGTTTATCTTCCTTTTCTTGTTGTATGACTTCTTTTTTTAAAAAAAATATATATTTTATTGATTTTTTACAGAGAGGAAAGGAGAGAGATAGTTAGAAACATCGATGAGAGACAAACATCGATCAACTGCCTCCTGCACACCTCCCCCTGGGGATGTACCCACAACCAAGGTACATGCCCTTGACTGGAATTGAACCTGGGACCTTTCAGTCCGCAGGCTGACGCTCTATCCACTGAGCCAAACCAGTTTCGGCATGTATGATTTCTTAATATATTTTAGATGTATCATTGGCAAATATGTTCTCACAAACCATAGGCTTCCTTTTCATTTTGTTGATGGTTTCTTTTGCTGTGCAGAAGCTTTTTATTTTGATGTAGTCCCATTTGTTCATTTTCTCCTGTTTCCCTTGCCCTAAGAGATGTCTGAGATTTTGTTGCTTATGGGTTCACAATTTACATTTAAGCCTTTTATCTCCTTTAAGTTTATTCTTGTGTATGGCATAATTTGGTGGTCTAGTTTTATTTTTTGCATGTACCTGTCCAATTTTCCCAACACCATTTATTGAAGAGATTATTTACACTGCTGCAAACTGGTGCAACCACTATGAAAAACAGTATGGAGTTTTCTCAAAAAATTAAATATGCAACTGCCATTTGACTCAGTGATCCCACTCTAGGACTATATCCCAAGAATCCTGAAACACCAATTGGAAAGAATATAGGCACTCCTATATTCATAGCAGTGCTATTTATAATAGCTAAGATCCGGAAACAGCCCAAGTGCCCATCAGTAGATGAGTGTGTAAAAAAGCTGTGGTACATTTACACAATGGAATACTATGTAGCTATAAAAAAGAAGGATCTCTTCTTACTCTTTGAGATAGCATGGAGGGACCAGGAGAGTATTTTTTTTTTAAATATATTTTATTGATTTTTTAGAGAGGAAGGAAGAGGGATAGAGAGTTAGAAATACCGATGAGAGAGAAACATCGATCAGCTGCCTCCTGCACACCCCCTACTGGGGATGTGCCCTCAACCAAGGTACATGCCCTTGACTGGAATCGAACCCGGACCCTTCAGTCCGCTCTATCCACTGAGCCAAACTGGTGTCGGCAGGAGAGTATTATGCTAAGCGAAATAAGCCAGTCAGAGAAAGACAAGCATTACTTGATCTCACTCATATGTGGAATCTAATGAACAAAATAAACTGATGAACAAAATAGATCCAGAGACATGGAACAGTAGAATAGACTGGTGAATCTCAGAGAAGACAATAATGCAGTGAAGGCCTGGGCTGGGTGGGGGGTGGGGGAGTCACTGGGAATAAGAAGGGGATATCTGTAATACTTTCAATAATAAAGATATATTTTTAAAAAAACATGTAGTATTTCAGAAAAACAAGCCAGATTGCCAGACACCAAATTGTGTGGGCTTAAAACAACAACATTGAAATAAGTGACTTTAAAAAGAGGGAGGGAGGTTGGGAATGCAGAGAGATGCTTATTGGATGAAGTTTAAAACACTCTGGAAGTTTCAACCAGGACCCAGATCCTAACTAAGAATTAACTGATCAGTTATCTGGAATCTGCAACTTTAGCTGGCCTGAGACTATATATATTTCTTTTCTTGGTGGTTAAAGGTTACTTTAACACTGGAAAGTATAAACTTTTCTCTCTGCAATCTGTCCACCACTGTGGTTTAGGAAAAGAGACTACAAAATACTACCTCAGAAAGGACGTAAAGAAAGGATAGATGAAGAGGATATAAAAAGAAGTCCCTACAGGTATGAAAAAGAAGTGGGATGTTTACCCTCCTGTGCCAGTTGACTACAAAGGAGAAAAACTAGACAAGTAGGTCTTCAGTTCATGCGTTGTACTCAGAAAGTTCAAAGAAGAGTTCAGTTCTTCCTATCAGTGCTGGATCTCTGGAAGGAAAGGGCCATATCGGAAGACTCTTAGTCAACATGTGTGGCGATGGAGTAGAGGTGGCCTTGCCAAGGGGACAGACGAATGAGGCAAAACTCTGACTCCTAGGGGTTCTACCTCAGTGAGTGGATGTATGGGTACTGGGAAGACCAGAGAACTGGCAGAATCCCGAGGATGCTCAAAGAGACTGCAATGTAGGAAGGCAAACACAGAAGCATGGAACAGACTGATGAATCTCAGAGGGAAGGGGGAAGAAGGGGTGAGAAGTGATTAACCAAAGAATTTATATGCATATATCCTTTACCCATGGACACAGACACATGAACTGAAAACTTACTTCTCCAGTATTCCACCCTTTCTCCTTTTGTAGTCCCCTGGTCAGGACCAGAATGTGTGCCAGCAAAATGCTCCAAGACCCATGTGGACTCCTGACACATCAGGTGGGAAGGGAGCAGACCATTCACTGAGGAAGTAGGGGGCTCTGGCATACCTCACCCTTAAGCCCTGCAATCACATCAGCCCAAGTATCCCTCATCTTTGGAAAGAGCAGGAGAAGAGAGGGGAAGTTGGAAAGATTCAGCATTTGTTCAAAAGAAAATGCATCATGGAAGAGGCCAATTAAAAGAGAAGAGAATTTAATATTGACAAATTTCTTAGAAGAGTGATTTCTACCTCCTGCTACCCAATGAGGTGGATGTTTATGAGAAAATCTATTATAGAAGATAAAGAAGCTGCACTTACTTTATATATCTAAGTAGTATTTGAAGTTTCCACCCATGCTACCCAAGGGACCTATCTAAGCTTACCCTGGTGTGAGGAGTGTGACCTCACTCTCAATTGTATCCCGAGGGCAGGGCATTTTCTAATATAACCCAGCCTCCTGTTCTCAGACGTCATCAAAGGTTGGCTGCCCTACAAACTGTTGCATGTAAGCCAAATAACCTCAAATAATCCTCTGTGTGCATCAGAGCAAGGGAGAAGTTCAAGTCTGGAAACCCATCTGACTTGTACAGAAAGGGGAGAATGTGAAGGCGGATCCTCTAGGGGCACCTGGACACACCAAGGAGTGACTGGGATGGGAAAGTGAAGCTCATGGTGTGGTCTTTTTTTTTCTGTCATTTCAATATGGCCCTTTCTTCCCAGAGCTCTGACACTGATAGTGGGAAAACTGAACTCTGCTTTGAACTTTTTTATGATCAATGCAAAAGTATAGGGTGAACTTCAATGGGCCGACACTTAGCAGATCATGGGTGGCCAAAATGTGATGCAGGCAAGTTTTGCTTCTGAAACCCACTCAATTCCATTAAAGAAAAATTTGGCTTCCAAAGGAACCACAGCAATATGAACAGTCAGAATTGGCAGATTCCCGGATGATTTTCCTGTATCAATTAGACACAACCGGTGCTCAACAACACTCATATCTAAGGAGGAAAACTAATAATAAAAGTGATTAGAAAGCTGGAGGTGAGGAAGTAGAAATAAAAAAATGAGCTATAGTAAGCAAAAATAGACTTTAATAATTTTAAGATAATGCAGAACATTTATATAATATAGTTATTTCTGGGCTTATTCTGAAAAGGTAACCAAGAAACATTGCAATCATTGTAAACATATTAAAATAATGTAAATAAACATTCTAAAGAATACACATCCTCCTTCCCAATCCTGAGCCCTTAGATTGAAAATTATTACATGGTATTTTGAACTGAACTGTCAAGATGGTGCAGCTCCCTAGTTTACTTTCACCCTCTTAGAGAGATTTGGAAGCAGCGTGGAATACGTGTGGTGCACTTGTATGTCCAGCTGTACAAAAGCAGTATTGCTCATGATTATCCTCTAATCAACAAGGACTGTTTGTGATATAGAAATATCATATTGATTCCAACTAATACGCACAGTTTCCTTCTAAATTCCTCATCTTTGAAAATGGTACTAGGGATTTCGATGCAATGGGAAGAAAGGAACTCAACGTAATGGGTAAGGTGCCATCTCACACAGAGGATGGGAGCAGACCAGTTGTGTTCTAGTCCAAGCCTAATATCAGCTACCCATTTAGCTGTTTCAGAAAAAGTATTGGCAGAATTGAAATGTCTTTTAAACCATTAAAATCTAGTAATTCACCACCCTTTCCATATATGTACCCTATCAGAGGGGAAAAAAATAAGGGTTGGAGTTTAGGTAAGAAAGGAGTAGTTGAGGGAATGATGGTGGGAGGAACAGGAGAAGTTTGATTTATGTTACTCCAGGTAACTTCTAACCTCAAAGTCAAAACACCATCAGTCTGTGAGGAGATCTCATCGACCCAACATCACTTGGAGTCAGTTCTCAGGTGTGGAGCTGGATTGATGCCTGTGCATCTACACTCTGTCACCATTGCTTCTGTGACTCACAGTGTGCATTGCCTGGTTAGAGTGAGGGGGTAGCCTTGATTTAGAGAGATGGTCACTGATCCATATACAAATTGAACTCAACACCTTGGCCTCATTGATTCTGAGCTAGCTCATTCCTTATTTTCTAGACAAGATTGCATTAATCAGCCTATATTTTTCTCAAATGTCACTGGGTGAAGAAACATTGTGCACATCACAATTTATCATTGCCAACCTATTTCAATGTTTAATTGAATGTTTAACCTAAATCAATATAGTTAATAGATGTATATAGGTGAGTACTCATGAGAACGTGGTTGAGGATTTCATTCTTGTAAAAAATGATAGTGTTTCACTCCTGACCTCTTCTTATCCTCATTGCATATATCTTACTTATCTTCCAAGTGAGTTCATTTCTGGAAATAGTTACCTAAAATTTCAGACCATGAAATCCCAGAATCTCAGAAGCAAGGCTTTGTTTGCTCTATTTCTTAACATCTTATGCCCTCTGGTGGCCAAATCCGGGGACTTACTGTATTTTCATCCTAATTCTCCAAAGGAAAACATTTCATTACAACAGAACTAAAAAATAAACAAACCCAACATTAATTATAATTAGCTATATATTACAAATAAATATATTTTAAGGAAATAAAATGCTTCAACATAGTTCATTTGATACTAAGACTGTGAAGTACTTATAGATCAGTGCAGAGTCCTATGGTTGGCAAAAGTGGCCTTAAACTTTCTAGAGCAGGGTTGCCAGGCCTTTATCTTGGCCTCCATTTCTCTACCTTCTTTTTTAAAATATAGAAGAAAACTTCATAATTGCACACAAGTACTTGTTACATGTGTGCCAAGTAACTTCTTTGCTGCTAAATTACATCTAAGAGCTTGGGTAGAAATGGAATTCCCTGAAATCTGTTGCCTAAAACAATATATACATAAAATTAAACTGTAAGATGCTCAACACCCACTGGGGTAAAATTATCACTAGGAGTTAATTTACAGAAGTATTACCTTATTACCTGGATCATGTCTTCTGAAAACATGAGCAATAGTTGGAAAATTAAAATAAGGAGTCAGAGAGAGGAAACATATTGATCTGGGAAAAATTTGTATTAAAAATATATATTCCATGTATGTTTTTTAGCTTTTTATAAAGCAAAATATATTTAACATTTGAGAAGAAAGTATCTTTTTATTTTGAGAGAATGTTAACTTGTCCTTTTTAAAACAAAAGTTTGTAACCATGGATGGCAAGATTTTTAAATGCCTTTCCTTTCTTTTTAATATTTTTTATTTTTAAACTTTTTACTTTGAAATAATTTTAGACTAACAAAAATTGCAAAAATTTTACAAAATATACTATAAAATTCTCATATACCATTTATCAATATCCCCAAACATTAACATCTTACTTAAGTATGCTTTTCAAAATCAGGAAAATAATGATGATGCTATACTATTAACTAATCTACAGACATTATTCATCTTTTAGCTAGTTGTCCTATTAATGTCTATTTTAATAGTCCAGGTTCCAGATTGTGATCAAATTCATAGTGATTAAATTCATATTATACAAGTATGGTAAAAATACGACAGAAGTGATGTTGTGTCTTAGTATATCATATCAAGGAGTCCAAGATGTTAATATCTTATTATTGGAGATATTAATTTTGGTCGTTTGATTAAAGTAGTGTATGCTGATTTCTCCACTCTAAAGTAACTATTTTTTCCAATGTACTTAATTTGTATTTCATAGAGCTACTTTAGGAGTATGTAAATATCCTATTTCTTTTGCTATATTGGCCACTAATCAGTAACTGATGTTTTTCTCTCATAATTTCTTTGACATTTATTAATTAGAATTCTACTGTGAAGTAGAGAGTTTTCCTTCTCTTCCATTTATTGGCTATTCAATTATTTATGTACTAGAGGCCCGGTGAACGAAATTCATGCACTTGGGGGGGGGGGGGAACCCTCAGCCCGGCCTTGTGCCCTCTCACAGTCCAGGAAGCTTAGAGGGATATCCCACTGCCAGCTCCAGACATCCTTAGCGCTGCCACAGAGGCAAGAGAGGCTCCCACCACCACTGCTGCACTCGCCAGCCATGAGCCTGGCTTCTGGCTGAGTGGTGCTCTCCCTGTGGGAGTGCACTGACTGGCAGGGGGCAGCTCCTCCATTGAGCATCTGCCCCCTGGTGGTCAGTGCATGTCATAGTGACCTGCTGTTCAGTCAATTTGCATTTTAGCCTTTTATTATACGGGATATTGATATGGAGTCATGAACACTTACTTTATTTTATATGTTATAATCTATTACTATCATCATTTACTTTGTTTTTTTTCAAATTGGCCCACCCCCTTCAGTGTAGTTTATAATAGAGTTAGACTCATTTGTTATTGTTTGGATTGAATTTTTGGTTTGTCCCCACATCCTGCTCAATTTGAATCATTTATTTATATTTTTGACCTATGAAACATTACCCTGGTTTCTAAAAGTCAGAACTGTACTAAGAGTTATACTCATGCTTTCCACCTCTTGCCTTTCCCCTTTATCCCCGCAGGGAAAAGCAGTCTTATTAGCTTCTGGGTTACCCTTTCTGTATCTCTTTTAGCACAAAGGAGCAGATACATGTATATTTTACTTCTTGTTCTTTCTTTCATGAAATGGTATGCAATAGGTACTTTTTTGCACTTTAACTTTTTTAAAATTAATAATGTATCCCAGAAAACAATCCATATTAGTTCATTGAAATCCTCTTCTAATTTTTTTTGCTTACAGCTGTGTTGATAAACATAATTTATTTAACCATTCTCCTGTATTTAGACATTTTTATTGTTTCCAATATTTTTCAAAAACAAACAATGCTATAACAACCCCACTCAAGTGTATTTTTGTATTATTGGAGGTGCATCTTCTGGGTAAATTCCCAGAAGTGAAATTGCTGAGTTAAAAGGTTAAGTATATAAATTTTCTTAGATATTGCCAAATTTCCCTCCAAAAAGCTTGTACCAGTTTGCATTCCTAATAACCATGTGTAAGAGTGCCTGTTTCTCTACAGAACGTATCATACTTTTTAATTGTCATCTGGTAATATTACCCCAGTGCAGTTTTTAATTCTAATTTTTCTAATTGTGAGAGAGATTCAAGAACTTTTCCTGTCTTTAAAGGTCACTTTTATATCTCTATTTGTGAATTGTCTGCTTGTGTCTTTTCCCTGTATTAATTAATGTTTTAAAATCCCTTTCTCCTCAATTAAATAAATATTTGTATATTAGCAATATTAGTACTTTATCTGCAGTTAAATCTATGATACAAACATTTAAAATTTTTTTCAGTTGTCTTTTACTTTGTTTTTGTCATACAGAAAACTTTCATTTTTATATAGCCAGGTATCATGGTTGTTTTTTTTTTTATTATTGCTTCTGGATTTGAGTCATAGTTAGAAAATCTTTTTCTATACCAAGGTTAAAGAAGAAATCACCAATGTTTTCTTCTAGTACCTCTCCCCCCCGTTATTTTTACATTTAAAGCCCTATTCCATTTGGAGTTTCTGCTTATGTGTGGTGTGAGGTATGGATCTAAATGTATTTTATTCCAAATGGTTATCCTGCTGTCACAGAACTATGTGATTAAAATTACAGTACTCTTCCTAGTAATTTGTGAGGCCACAAAATACTAAATTTATCATATATTAAATTTCCATGGGTAGTTGGGTTTCTTTCTGGGTTTTCTGATCTATTCTCTCTGTTTATCTATTTACTAGAGGCCCGATGCACTAAATTTGTGCAAGGGCCTTGGCTCTGGCCCCTGCCTGCTGCCACTGCGGCAGGGGGCCTTTGCCATTTCTGCCATGGCCCCCACCCACTGCGGCTTTGTCCTGAAGGAAGGATGCCTGGAAGGACGTCCAGTCCAATTAGCATCTTACGCTTTTATTATTATAGATGTACCAGTACCATCCTGTTTTAATTATGAAAACTTCATGGTATATGTCTGATAGAACTTTTTTCCTAGTCTTTCCTTTTCAGTGTAGGCTTGTCTATTCCTGCATGTTTGTTTTCCCACACAATTTCTCCGTGAATTTGGGTGTCATCCTTGCACAGAAGCCATGCTAATCTTCTCGGTATTGTTTCAATTTTAGTGTAAGTGCTACCAAAGTGAATATTCCACATGATTTAAATGTTTTTATTGATTTTTGTAGAGAGAGGGAGAGAAACACTGATATGAGACAGGAACACTAATTAATCAGTTGCTTCCCTCATGCAAGATGGAGCCAACAACCTGGGCATGTGCCTGACCAGGACCTGAACCAGTGACCTTGATGACATTGATTAATAAAATTATACAGGTTCCAGGTGCACAATTCTACAACACATCATCTGTACACTGTATTGTATGTTCACCACCTCAAGTCAAGTCTCTGTTCCTCACCATGTATCTCTCCTGTACCCTCCTCCACCTCCCACTATCCCAATCTCCCTCAGGCAATCACCATACTGTTGTCTGTATCCATAAGAGAAAGACAAGTACCATATGATTGTACTCATGTGGAATCTAATGAACAAAATGAACTAACAAGCAAAATAGAGACAGATTCATAGATAGAGAGCAGTCTGACAGCTGTTATGTGGGGAGTGGGGTGGGTGAGGGGGGTGAAGGGATTGAGCAGTATGATCTTTCAAAAATAAAAATAGTTAACTGTAGAGATTAGCGGTGAGAAGATGGCAGCCACATAGGTGAAAGCAAACACACCTCTTCTCGGCACCAAACCGGACCTACAGTTAAAATTTAGAGCAATAACTTGAATTAACAACAGAAGGACACCTGAATTCAAACATTGTATTCAAGGATTGAAAAGAGGAAGCTACACAGAGACTGATAAGAGAAGTGGAGACACAGGGAGGGTTGGTCCTTACACGCAGGGGCTGTGGCTAAAAAGCCAGAGAAATATTGAGGCTGCAAAAGACCCCCAGAGGAAAGTGGGGTCTCAATCCCATGCTGGGACATCCAACCCAGAAAATCAAGGCCTGGAAGAAGAGCCTGCATAACATTTGGCAGCAAAAATAAGCAGGGACTTAGTCTACTGGATAAGGGAGGCAGACACTTGTATCCCAGCATTCTCCTAAAGGCTAACTCACAGGGACTAGCTCTTGGGCACTTTAAAGGTCACTTTTATATCTCTATTTGTGGGGCTCTGGCAGAAGGGAGGAGACTCAGGGCATACGGAAGCCATAGAGAGCAGATCTGGGTGGCATAGCACTGGAGATCAGGAAGGTAGGCTTCTGAGGTCCCAGTCCTGAGCTAACATTCCACACTGCCCTCAGACCCCATCTCCCAGGGTCCAGCACTTCTATTCTTACAGAACCAGTTGGAAAAAGTGCACTAACCCTGTCCTCCAAATACTGGCAACACCACTCTGCCAAGCATGAGTCTGGCATAAAGGACTCTTGGCTGTACCCAAAAGGAACCTGAGCTGTGCCTTTTTTTCTCTGGAAAAACTATTGACAGTCTTAGATGAATATTGAACTGAGTGGTTTGGAAACAAAAACCAATCTTCCCTGCTTCCACGTGGGTTAGGCTGGCACCATCCCCAGTAGAAGGTGCCATGGTCAGGTCTCAGGCTGCAGGCAGCTGCAGAACTAAGGGGAGGCATGCACTTGCAAGCCTTGCTTCAGGATCTCTGACAGGGCACCACCAAGCAAAAAAGTGAGCAGCTAACTGCCCTGCTGAGGATCTGCACCACTGCCAACAAAGGGCCACCTGGATTTGCATACCCAAAACCTTCCCACACCATCAGCTAAGCACAGACCCAGAGTGGGGAAGAATTGCAAGCCAGAACTGGGTTGGAGGTCTCCACCAGGGCCTCTGGCAGCAAGCTGCAGAGCTAGAAGAGGATGATAAGCTATCTCTCCCCCCACAAGAACCAGCACCTCCCCAAGCAGAGGGGGCAGCCTTGATCTATTACTCCAAGCACCACCTGCACCATCCTACAGGTGAAGCCTTGCAGGATAAAGGGGTCACAACTCAAACTCTGAAATCTCATGTGACCCCCTTGGAACCTCCCTTTAAGAGCTCTGGAGGGGCATGGCTGAGCTAGACAACAAGTGGGCCAAGGGGCTGTGCCACCTCCAACAAAGGGCCAACTGAATTTGCATTCCCAAAATCTGCTGGATCCACCAGCCAAGCACAGACCCACAGCAGGAAGGAAGTGCAAACCAGATCTCGGACAGTTGGAGCCACTCATCAGAGGATTTCATCAGGGCTTCTGGCAGTGAGCTGCTGCGATAGAAGGAGGCGAGCAGTTCTCTCCCCTCCTGAGGGCAACAACTCAGAACTGGGAAGTCTGGTGTGATCCCCTTGGAGCCTCCCTGTGGGGGCTCTGGCATGGAGCTAGAAAGAGAGAAGCTACCTCCCCTCTTGAGGGCTAGGGACCCATGCTACCCCAGTCAAAGGGTGGATTAAATTTGCATTCACAGATTCTGCTGGCCCTACCCTGCTAATCTCTTATCCACTGGGGGAAGGGGACACAAATCAGAGCTTGGACATTGGACCTGACTTACTTGGAGCACCCTAACAAGGCCTCTGGCAGTGCCCTACAGAGATAGGAGGTGAGCAGCTCTCTCTCTTCCCCTAAGGGCAAGTGCCACCCCAAGTGGAGGGGGCAGCCTTGTTCTCTTCCTCAAAGCCCCACCAGCACTTCCCTGCTGGTGCAGCCTCACAGGGGAAAGGGGACACAACTCAGAACTGGGTTATCTGGTGCGATCCCCTCAAAGCCTCCCCTCAGAGTCTCTGAGGGGTACCATTGAGGTAGAAAGCAAGCAGCTAGCCCCCCTCTTGAGGTGTGAGGACCCTTGTCACCCCAATAAAAGGGAGGATTTGATTTGCACTTCCATTTCCAGCTGGCCTCTGACTAAGTTTATTTCTATGGGGTAAAAGTTGATCCCACCCACAAATGGGCCAACAACTATCAACTCCCAATTACAACAGGAAGGCTCACATAACCCACACAAACAACATTCCTAGATCAGTGCTGGGCAAACCGCGGCTTGTGAGCTACATGTGGCTCTTTGGCCCCTTGAGTGTTCTAATGCCACTTCTTCAAAATAGACTCTCCCAGGCCGAAAACTGACTTCTGTGCATGAGCCACGAAGTTTCAATCGCACTGTACATGCACGCCCACACGTGGTATTTTGTGGAAGAGCCACACTCAAGGGGCCAAAGAGCCGCATGTGGCTCGTGAGCCACAGTTTACTGACCACTGTCCTAGATCATTCAGCCCAGGAGATCAAGGAGATTTGACGACTGTGTTCCATAGGACACTAACTACATAAGGCCACCCCACAAAGACTGGGAGTCATAGTAGTTCTATGTAACACATAGAAACAAATACAAAGATACAGGTAAAATGGGGTGACAAAGAAACAACCCCCAAGTGAAAGAAAAGGAAAAATTTCCAGAAAAAGAAACTAAATGAAATGGAAACAAGCAATTTATCAGATACAGTTCAAAACAATGGTATAAGGATGCTCAAACAACTTAGTGAGAACTACCTCAACATGTAAAAGGAGGTAGAAATTCTGAATGAGAGCCAGTCAGAAATAAAGAATATCATATCTGACATTAAGAAGACACTTCTCCAAAGAGGCCATACAGATGGCCAACAGACATATGAAAATATGCTGTTGCTAATCATCAGAGAGATGCAAATTAAAACTTCAATGAGGTATCAACTCACTCCTCAGAATGGCTACCATTAATAAATCAACAAATTACAAAAGCTGGTGAGGATGTGAAGAAGAGAACCCTAGTAAACTGCTGATAGGCATGCAGATTGGTACAGTCATTATGGAAAACAGTATGGAGTTGTCTCAAAAAATTAAATATGGAACTGCCATTTGACCCAGTGATCTCACTTTGAGGAAGATAGCCTAAGAAACCTGAAACACCAATCAGAAAGAATATATGCACCCCTATGTCCATAGCAGCTCTATTTACGATAGCTAAGATCTGGAAATAGCCCAAGTGCCCATCCATAGATGAGTGGATAAAAAAGCTGTGATACATTTACACCATGGAACACTATGCAGCTGTAAAAAGGAAGGATCTCTTACCCTTTGAGACAGCATGGGTGGACCTAAAGAATATTATGCTAAGCAAAATAAGCCAGTCAGAGAAAAAATATCACATGATCTCACATGTGGAATCTAAGGAACAAAATAAATTGATAAATGAGATAGAACCACAGACATGGAAGCATGAAACAGACTGACAGATCTTAGAGGGAAGTCCAGAAGGAGTGTGGGAAGAGATTAATCAAAGAACTTTTAAGAATATATGCATAGCCCATGGACACAGACATAAACAGGTGAAGTCCTGGGAGGGGTGGAAGATAGGTGGAGGGGGCAAAGGGTGGGAAATGAGGGACATCTGTAATACTCTCAACAATAAAATAAATTTTAAAAAGTAGTTAACTGTCATACCATCTTTCATAAATCTTTTAATGATTTCATGTCGGTCTGAGAATGAAGTCAGAACTTTTTCATATGTCCTCAGTTTACTGCCCAGGCCCAGCTCTACCGCACACTTTTCTACCCTGGCAATCTAGCTATAGTGATGTACCTGCAGTACTTCATCCTTCTGTATCCCATTCAGGGTAAGGCCTTCTCCAGGGTGCCTTTCTAACCCTGCCTTATAGACCCTTTCCATGCCTTCTGTAGTGCCTTGTTCTAACCTTTATCACATTGCAGTCTAATCCCTTAAGTATTGCCTATCTTCTAAACTCTTGAGGGTACAGACTATATTTATTTATAATATATTTTTAATGTTTTCAGAGAGAAAGAAAGAGAGAGAGAGAGTTAGAAACATCAATGATGAGAGAGAATCATTGATTGGCTGCCCCCTGCATGCCCCTCAATTGGGATTGAGCCCACAACCCAGGCATGTGGTCTGACCGAAATCAAACTGTGACCTGGTTCATAGGTCGACACTCAACCACTGAGTCATGCCAGTTGGGTCAGACTAAATTATTTAATTTTAGATCTAGATTCTAGTACCAGGCCTCATATAGTAGGCACTTAATATATGTTTGTTGACTGAAGGAATGAGTGAATATTTTTTCTTGACTTTTCCTTTATTTCATGGCATACTCTTAGCTCTTCTTACTATATTTTCTTCTTTGCTGCATGGGAAATGATTTTCCTATATCCTCAGCATTGTCACCATAATGAGCTGTGGGCTGTCATGAACTTTTCCAGTTCTCAAGAGAAACCTCATATCAATGATGTAAGATTTTTTTTTTTTAAGAAAAGAATCAACTGGTATATTTTTTTCTTTCCACTTATTTTCTTTACCGTATGGGAAAGATTTGCAGCTGTCATTGGGATGAGTAATTTCCAGCCTTTCATAAGATGCAAACCTGAAAATGTTCTTTGAAATCTGACCGTGCCATTTCCAAAAGGCATCACTTCCTGTCAAACGCCTGCTCCAACTCTGGCAATCGATATTTTACAAGTATCAGATGTATTCTCTGAACTGCTTTTCTTGACATTTGGCAGCAATAAGAGCTATTGTTTATAGAGTCCTATCTGTGTTAGACACTCTTCTAAGCATATGACGTACAGATTAATTTATGAAGCACATTTAATTTCACCATTTTTCAGATGAAAAAACTGAGGCTTATAGAGATTAACTGTCTAAAGTCCAAGGTGTCTTAGACACAGCCAGTATTAAAATAAACTGAGATTAGAATTTAGGGGAGCTAAATCAAGAGTCCATATCTAAAATTGCAATAAACCACTTTCTCCACCTATATTACATCCTACTTTACTGCCTGGAATATGTAATGTTGTTTGTGTGCTACATGTTTGTCAACTATTATCTCCCAAATAAAACTCTAAGATCTTCGTTCAGCGGGAGTGTTTTATCTCCTTAGCCTCCACAATAACTAATATAGTGCTGAACACATGGTGTGACCATTTCGTAAACATGTGCTCAATTGCTTTGAAAACTTTAAATTCTTCCCCTGATTTTAGAAAATTGTATAAAGGAATTTTTTAACAATTTAGGATAAAGTATCATATTAAAAATGTCTAAATTTGTTTATTCAAGAGATTAATTTATGATTATAATAGAAGTAATAGGAACTCAAGAAGGGGAGGAGATCCCCATGGCATCACCCATCTACTGTCTCTCTTCCCTAACAGGCTTGCAGATGGATGTAATAATGCTTTGATGGACACCAATGAAAGTGGGTGCCTTGTGTCCTGTTTACTTGGTACCAATACTGGTTCATTCATTCTCTTTTATAGCTTCCTCTACTGAGGATCATGGCTCTTCTCTGAAGGAGGAGTAGAAAGTCTATTGTCACTGTATGAAGGTGTAACTGAGTTCTTCTTTAGTCCCAAGGACACCTTCAACTCAGTTTGTATACTCTAACTCTTCTGTAATAATGAGTGTCTTTAGTAACTGGAATGTCTCCCAATTCTTGGGAGGTTAAAATATCCATCCATGTCACAATGGATGGGCTTTTGGGAAGAAAATAATAACCTTTCATTACTAAGACCCTTTGTCCTTCATGCAAATATCCTGAGTGGGCCAGATTATTATACTAGTGTGTGTGTGTGTGTGTGTGTGTGTTGTGTGTGTGTGTGTGTGTGTGTGTATTAGAGGCCCGGTGCATGAATTTGTGCATAGGTGGGGTCTGGCCAGCTTGGCCAGGGGCAGGGGACATGGGCGGTTGGCCAGCCTGCCTACTGGTCAAACTCCGGGTCAAGGGGACAATTTGCATATTAACCTTTTATTATATAGGATATACACTGAGTGGCCAGATTAAAATGCATGCAGAGATCGTAATAATCTGGCCACTAGTGTATATATAAAATACTAGTGTCTCGGTGCATGAAATTCATGTGTGGGGGGTTGTCCCTCAGCCTGGCCTGCACCCTCTCCAATCTGGGACCCCTCGGGGGACATCCCGCTTGCAATCCAGGACTGCTGGTTCCTAACCGCTCACCTGCCTGCTTGCCTGATTGTCCCTAACCATTCTGCCTGCCGGCCTTCTCGCCCTGAACTGTCTCCCCTGCTGGCCTGCTCGTCCCCAACTGCTCCCCGCTGCTGGCCTGCTCGCCTCCAACTGGCCCCCTGCTGGCCTGATTGCCCCCAACTGCCCCCTCCTGCTGGCCTGCTCTCCCCCAACTACCCCCCTGATTGTTTCCAACTAACCCTAACCCTCCCGCCAGCCTTATCACCCCCAACTGCCCTCCTCTCCTGGCTTGATCACCCCTAACCACCTCTGCCTCAGCCCTGCCACTGTGGTTTTGTCTGGAAGGACTTCCAGAAGGTCTCCTGGTCTAATTAGCATATTACCCTTTTATTAGTATAGACAGAGGCCTGGTGCACGGGTGGGGGCCAGCTGGTCTGCCCTGAAGGGGGTCCTGGATCAGGGTGGAGGTCCCCTTGGGGGGCAGGGCTGGCCTGGGTGAAGGGCCTGGGGTGGTTTGCAGGCTGGCCATGCACCCATTGCGGTGGGGGTCCCTTCTGGGGGGCATGGCCGGCTTGGGCAAGGGGCTGAGGGCCATTTGGGGGCAGTTTGAAGGTCGGCCAAGCTCCTGGCTTTGCCTGGAAGGTCTCCAGAAGGTCTCCAGGTCTAATTAGCATATTACTCTTTTATTAGTATAGATATCTGGAAAGTTACTATTCCATTTTATTTTCTCAAACCAATGTCAAACTCAAGAAACCAAAAAGAAAAATAATTGTATACAGGGTGTCCCCTGCAAATGTATGCACTTTGAATGATTGTAAAGTCAGTATTTATTAACATACAATTCATTTTCAAAATATAAAAGAATCTACAGAAATGAGTATGTATGTATACATTTTTGAAACATCCTATATATTACATTTCTTCATCAAACCTTCTATATTATAAGACCAAGTCTTCCTAGAACTTTTGTTACATAACCTTTCTTATTAATAGGTTGTTTTCTAACCATTTTATATTATAAAATAACTAGAGGCCCGGTGCATGAAAATTCATGCACTGGAGGGGGTTTCCCTCAGCCTGGCCTGCACCCTCTCACAGTCTGGGAGCCCTCAGGGGTGGGAGGTGACCCAGCAATCAGGAGAAAGCGATGCTCCATCACACCTCTGCTGCTGCCACTGCTGGAAATGCAAGCCTTGGCCAGCCCTGGTTACCTGAGCCTTGGGCAGGGCCCTGGTCAACTGGGGGCCTGAGGGGACTGGGTGCCACTGTTTTGTGGCTGTGTGTGCTGCCATCTTTGAGGGCGTAGCAGTCAATTAGCATGTTCCCTCCTTATTGGCTGTGGGCACCGCCATCTTTGTGACTGTGTGAGGGTCAATTAGCATATTCCCTCTTTATTAGATAGGATACTTGAGTATGGTAGAACCATTGAAAATCAGAATTATATTTTAAGTATCTACTAATGAATAATCTCTTTACTCAAAGATACCCACGGTTAATGTTGGATATATTTTCCTTTGTTTAGATACATGGATGGATGGATGGATGAATAGATTGCAAGATAGAAACATAATAATAATAATAATAATAATAATATATGTAATTTCTCACTGACTGAATCTTATTTCATGAACATTTTTCAGATCACTTAAGATTATTCAATGACCTTTAAAAAGGCTTTATAATGTCTATTGTATAACTATATAATGTTCTATTTAATGATCTGATGCTGTTGAATATTTTGATGCTTTCACTGAGATGAACACCAGGATTGGCTCTTCCAAATCCTGTCTGAATAAGCACATCATGAACTGCACAGAGACAGAGGGAGATTTTCTAAAGGAATGAAGCCACCTTCATCTGCACAATAAAATCCTGGAATTAAAACACAAAGAAAAATATTTTTTTCCCCAAAAGATTCAGAACCTAGGTGCTTATCTGAGCTTTACCAAGTTATTCAAGTCCAACAAAGTCTTGTTTGCATCTGAAATGCTCTCCAGTGTATCAGGGCAGGGAAGTGACAAGAGGACATCTTTATCAGATTTTCATCTAGTTTGATTTCCTAAGCCAAGCTGCAAATATCACAAAAACAACCTCACATGCAGTATTTGGCTGCTTGCTTTGCTTATCAACTGATGGGAAGACTAAAGGGAAAGAAAATTGAAGATTGAGAGATATTGCTAAATGTTAAAATTGGGACAGTTTTATTATCTCTACTTATGCAGATAATTTACCTTTTTCCTGTTACCATGAGATGTAAATACCTGCTTTGCTGCTTTGATATATTGTATATTTACCCAGAGAAAAATGGTGACTAATTTGTCAGGCAAAAGATCATAGACATAAAGGAAACAGGCCCTGGCCTGTTTTGCTCAGTGGTTGGGGTGTCAGTTTGCAGACCAAACGGTCAGGGGTTAGATTCCTGGTCAAGGGCTCACATACCTTGGTTGCCAGTTCAGTCCCAGGCCCAGTCAGGACAAGTTTGGGAGGCAACCAATCAGTGTGTCTCTCATGTTGAGGTTTCTCTCTCTCTCCCCCTTCTCCCTCCCTTCTACTCTTTCTAAAAATCAGTGAAAAAATATTCTCTGGTGAGGATTAAAACAACAACAACAACAACAAAAGGAAATAGGTTAGTTCTAAAAGAAATTAGATTGGGGGATGTAGTGAGAAATAAGAAAAAAACTTCACTGTAGTATTCTGTGCAGTGGAGCATAGCTTTTATAGCATGAGAATGCAAATGAAAATATATACTATTGTACACATATCATATTGAAAGAAGGGAAATGTTGAGTGTGGACAAGGATTTGGAGAAGAGGACATTCTCACACAGTGCTGGGGAAGCACAAAGCAGTCACATAGCATCCTGTAAAGCTAAAGGCCTGTATGCCTTCAGCAGAGCATAGGGAAAGTCAGGGGGGGGGGGGGGGGAAGGTGTTTTTGTTTTGCTTTGTTTTTTTAACATAATGAGATTGACATGATAATTAAATATCAAGGTCAAATGCCCTGCGTCCTTGCTAAGGTCCAGGAGAGAGACAGATCTGGAGCACTGGTGCACAGGCTCAGGTCATAGAAGATATTTACCTTGGCGAGATTTACGAATAGAAACATACCCACCAGAAACGCAGCCTGCTTTCTCATTATGCCCATGTGACAACATTTCTAAACAATATTCCTCTCTTTTAAAAAGTCTTTTGTTTGCCTAAGTTCTTGACAATTGCTGTGGTGATTGCACATTTTTCAACTACTTTGGCTACCCTTTATCATGTTTTCTATATGGAAGTGAATTCAGAGAATTTTCAGTTATGCAGACAATCCCTGACACTTGTGCACTCAGCTACATAATACCTCAGGGATAATGGAATTACAGGGTAGATGGCACCAAATTGGTAGATAAAGGGAAAGGAGTCCGTGAACAGGGAGAGATTAAAGAGAAGGGTGGTATATAATTAACACATCAAAGTCTGGAGGCTGTTATAGCTGTGCTTCCCTTTTGTTCACATCCTCAGTGACTCTGGGCCTGACAGTGACTTCGCTTCACCAATGAGACAGTAACACATGTGATGCCAAAAGCAACTTGTACTACTAGTAAAGTGCTTGCATTCAGGGCTTTTCCTTTTGTGACCCTTGAGGGATGCTACGGTCGTTACTATGTGAACAGGCCCCTGGATGATGAGTGACAAGTGGCCTAGCCACTTTTGTCACCCCGACTGATATCAGGCCAATTTTCAGAAATGTGAGTAAGGAGATTCTAGACCATCCAGTCCCAGACAAGCCAAGCCTCCAGCTGACCACTGAGGTGTGAGTGAGTGCAGCTGAAATTAGTCCAAATTGGTCTGCATGAGTAGAAACATCCGCCTACCTTTACATTTGTGAGTAATGGTATATGTTATTTTGTCACTAAGTTTTGGGGTGGTTTGTTATACAGCACAAGGTAACTGATATAAAGTTCTTAAGTAGGTGAGTGAGGATGGGATAGGAGGCAGAGGTAGAAGGGACAGGTTAGTCTTAGGTATGAGCTAATATCCTATCTAATAAAAGAGTAATATGCAAATTGACCACACCTCTGCTACATCCACAAGCCACATCCACCAGCCAATCAGGAGCGAGTATGCAAATTAACCCAACCAAAATGGCTGCAGCCACGGAGCTGCAGCAAGCAGGAGGCTTGGGTGTCACCAGCAATGGAGGAAGCCAAGCTTCCCTGCTGCCCTGGCCGGCCCAGGCCTACACTAAGGCTACAAAGTTTTAATTATAGAAGATAAATAAATCTCAACAAAAATGGCAGCAGCCACAGAGCTGGAGAGAGCAGGAGGCTTGAGTTGCTCCCAGCAATGGAGGAAGCCAAGCTCCCCCAGCCCTGGCCTGCCTTGGCCTCCAATACAAAGTCTCAATTATAGAAGATAAATAAGTCCCCAACAAAAATGGCTGCAGCCACAGAGTGAGCAGGAAGCTTGGCTCCACTCAAGTCTACAAAGTTTCAATTACAGAAGCTAAATAAACTCCAGATATCAGGGCCTCCAGGGGGTTTGGCTGGCCTGCAAACCACCACAGGCCCCTTGCCCAGGCTGCCCCATGCCCCAAGGGAACCCCCATCCTGATCTGGGACACCCTTCAGGGCAAACCAGCCAGCCCCCACCTGTGCACCAGGCCTCTATCCTAGCTAATAAAATAATAATATACAAACTGACCATCACTTCAACACACAAGATGGCTGCCCCATGTGGACACAAGATGGCCACAACAAGATGGTCAGCAGGGGAGGGCAGTTGGGGGAGTCCAGGTCTGCAAGGGAGGGCTGTTGTGGGTGATCAGGACAGCAGGGGAGGGCAGTTGGGAGGAACCAGGCCTGCAAGGGAGGGCAGTTGGGGATGATCAAGCCTGGAGGGGAGGGCAGTTAGGGGTGACCAGGCCAGCAGAGGAGGGAAGTTGGGGGCAACTGGACCTGCAATTGGGAAGAGCAATTGGGGGACCAAGGCCTGCAGGGGAGAGCAGTTGGTGGGTACCAGGCCTGCAGGGGAGGGCAGTTAGGGGTGACCAGGCCTGCAGGGGAGGGCAATTAGGGGCAATCAGGCTGTCAGGGGAGCAGTTAGGCATCAATCAGGCTGGCAGGAGAATGGTTAGGGGGTGATCAGGCTGGAAGGCAGAAGCGGTTAGGGGTAATCACGAAAGCAAGCAGGCAAGCAGCTGGGAGGCAGCAGTCCTGGATTGTGAGAGGGATGTCCGACTGCCCGTTTAAGCCCGATCCTAGTAGGGTGCAGGCTGGGCTGAGGGACACCCTTCGCCCCGTGCACGAATTTCGTGCACCAGGCCTCTAGAGCGTGTGTGTGTGTGTGTATGTATATATATACATATATGTTCAAATCCTCCCCCACCCCCACACACACATCCCTTCCCCCACTTCCCCTCAGGGTCAGAAGACATGCAGGCTCTGATCTGAGAGTACCTAAAGTGTGACTTTGTTCTTATTAGCTGAATGATCTTAAGCACACATCTTATTCATCTGTAAAATAGAGATAGTATTTACCTAAAGAAGTTGTTGAAAAGATTAAATGACAGCATATATGTGAGGGCCTACCTCTTAATAAACATACTTTAAATGCTAGCTAAGTAGATATTTGGGTGAAAATACAGCATAAATTTGTGATGAAATAATAGAGAAAGTTGTGGGAGTGTGTATCGGCAAATACCATAAAAATCCTCAATAATGTAGAATGTAGGTTATCTTTAAAGAGTAAGAGGCAGAGCAATAAGAATTTGAGGAAAGAGAAAATGAATGGTGGTACAAATTTAAAGGTGTGCCTATAAAGACATTTTTTTAAATGGTTGAGGAACAATAATAGTCCAATTGAGGTTTTAAAAGGGGTCATACTCAGCATAGTTTTGACTTTCTACTACAGTGCTCAGAAGCTCAAGGGTCGAATTAGAGAGAGCATATAATGAGATTGTTGGATGGCAAAGGATGTGGAAGATGAAAACAACAACAACAAATAATAGGGTCTAGGCAGCTAATACTAGAGGTAGTTGGCCATGGGGCCTGAGTTGGCCTGAAGACAAGTGAGATCATAAAGGAACTGACTGGCTGAGAGAACAGAATGGGGTCAAAGAGCACGGAGCAGGAGTCTGGTAAACATACTTGTCAATAGGAAGCTGCAAATTTCTTAGTTGGTGGATAATATCATTCTGTCCTTAGTGACTTGCTCCATTGCCTAGAGCCAATGTCTGGGTCTTCTATGATTCTGTGTTGTTTTATTTCAAGAAGAGTTAGTTTCTGAACTTCCTTAAGGGACACCAAACTATTTAAGAGAGCTGATTGGATAAAGAAGATGTGGTACAATATACAATGGAATATTACTAGGCCATAAAAATGAAATCTTACCATTTGCAACAACATGGATGGGCCTAGAGGGTATTATGCTAAATGAAATAAGTTAGACAGAGAAAGACAAATACCATATGATTTCACTTATATGTGGAATCTAAAGAACAAAATACATGAACAAACAAAATAGAAATGGACTCATAGGTACAGAAAATAGACTAATGGTTGCCAGATAGGAGGGGGATTGGAGGGGTGGGTGAAAAAGGTGAAGGGATTTAGAAGTACAAATTGGTAGTTACAAAATAGAAAGATATAAAGTACAGCATAAGGAATATAGTCAATAATATTGTAATAACTATATGTGGTGCCAGGTGGGTACTAGATTTATCGGGGAATCACTTTGTAAATTATATAAATGTCTAACCACTATGTAGTATGCCTGAAACTAATATAAAACAATATTGAATGTCAAATGTAATTAAAAAGTAAAATTTTAAAAAAGAGCTCAGGCCAGTGTAGCTCAGTTGGGTGGGCATCACCCTGTGCACCAAAAGGTTGCAGGTTAGATCCTGCCTGGCAAGGATCAGTGGTTGAGCATCGATCTATGAACTAGGAGGTCATGGTTCGATTCCCAGTCATGGCATATGCCCAGGTTGTGGACTCCATCCATCCCCATTGTGGGGCATGCAGGAGGCAACTGATCAATGATTTTCTCTCATCACTGATGTTTCTATCTCCCTCTCCCTCTCCCTTCTGCTCTGAAATCAATAAGAAAACAATTTAAAAAAGAAAGGTTGCAGGTTCGATTCCTCGTCAGCTTGGGTTGCAGACTTGGTAGGGGCATGCAGGAGGCAGCCAACTGATGTTTTGATCTCACACAAGTATTTCTCTCTCTCTCTCCCTTCCTCACTTTCTAAAAATCAATAAAAATATTTAAAAATAAAAATAATAAAAAATAAAAAGAGAGAGAGAACTCTGGGTTTAAAATCCAGCGCATCTTGGTGGATCTCCTCTCAAGATGCTGTGCCCATTGAATCATCTATCTTAGCTACTACAACTTTTGCACACGTGACCATTATTATCCTTGCATGGTAGGATAGCAAGAAACAGGATTTTCTCTAGCACTCAGGTGTCTGTCTGAATCCAGCCTTATTTGAGCATCTTCTGGTTTGCTGAGTGAGTGTGTGAACTCTGCCCCTCTTCCATTTTTTAGACCCAGCCCATCTCCTAGCCCCACGGAGTCTTTTCCAATTGTGACAGCGCTATACAAATGTCTTCCTCCTCAGAACCATGACAGCCACTCATCTGACACTTAGCACGGCCTGTCTTTTATTCCAGCTTTTCCTAAGACCTACGAATCAATATATTTTGAACTAGAATTGGTTTCAGAGAACACCTAATTCAATTCCTTCATTTTGCTGAGGAGAACATGGAAATCCAGAAACAGTCAGTGACAGAACCGTGCCTAGAATCCAGCCCACCTTGATCCTTATTTGGTCATCTTTCTGCTGTGTTATTTGTATGTTTTGAGAGGATGTGAGTTTCCTCAGGACAAGCCCTTTGAGTCGATAGCATTTACTTTTAGGGGTCCTCAATAGATATTCAGCCACAGTGACACGGTGCTGTACCAAGCTACATGACACAGCTGAGAGAGGAATAAATTCATGAGTAGAACAGATTTTACTGTTAAAAAAGTATTATGTTTTCAACCCTTAGAAGCACATTTTTCCAAATAAAATGTATTAGAAAGTTTATGTTCGTTATATCAGATGTTTAGGTGTTTCCATCTATATTACAAGCAAAATGAAGTTAGCAGATCTTAGATCTGTTTCCTTAGTTCACTACTCAGGGCGATCTAATTTAGGATGTACATGGACCAGTTCTGGCCAGTGGAGGTTACAGGTACTTGTTTGAGTCCCAGCCCTGCTGCCAGTTAACTGAAAGAAACTTACTGTTGTGGTTATTGACTGTAATTTCATTTTAGAAAAAGTAAAACAAACATCAAGGAGTCAATTTCATAAACAAAACACTTATGCAATTTAACTTAACTTGGCAATATAGGTTGGAAAATATAACAAAACAAAAGCAATATAAAAATACTTATTGGGAGCTGAACAAGTATATTGTTACCAGAAATTACCTATTTCTCCCATTTTGAATTTAATTATATATTTTTAAAAAATCAAGCTATGACCAAGATTATCCAGAGCCTATAATATGTGACTTGGCACAGATCGCCTTAACAACTTCTCTAACCCATTTGAAAACTGAGTGCAGAGCCTGGCCCTCTTATTCCAACTGGCCCACCTACAACCACCTTGAGAAGAAATTCCCCAGCTGGTTCAACCAAAGCTTACTGTGAGCATCATGGCAATTTAATTAATACTGAGATGCTCATTTCAAGGTGTTGGTTCTGAAAGCCCAGGAAAGGCTGCGAGCTTTCTGAAATAGAAAAGTTCTTCTAGTAATTCTTCCCCTGAGCTCTGTCGGGGCATTCCAGCCTACCTGGGCCTCCTTCCTTCTCTCCCCCTCAGCCTTCCTTCCTTTTTCTCCCTCCCTCACATCAGAGAAATGACAAGTAACACCCACTTGCAGTTGATTCACATAATGCTGCCCACAGGAGCCAAAAACCTAAAGAAAACAGTTATTCCTTTAAAAATGTAACGTACAGACAGAGTTTTCACAGAAAAATGTTCTCACCCTCTTGGTGCTAGTCCGCTGTGTATTTTTCTTCCAGACTTGCTCTTCCCCAAATGACTACAGCTTTTGCTGGCATTTCTCTGAAAGTAAGAGTAGAAAAGCTACCTGAATGTGCAGGCAGCTTCCTGTTGGGCTCACGTTTTGCAGAATGCAGGCTTGGTGCACAGAAGGTGGGCAAGGTGTTTGAAAAAACAGGAAGCACCTCTAAATGTGAGACTTCATTCCTGGAAGCAGAAGCTCCCTCTGAGATGGCTGATGCTTCCTGCTGCTTCACCTGGGAGCATTTTTGTAAACCTTTGAAGGACTTGGAAGAGCATGCACAGGGCTTCCAAATGGCAGGGTTGTTTGGAGAGCCTGGTGCATCCATGGGCATGTTAGAAAGTCATCGCTTCTCTATATTTTCATATGCAGGTTTCATTTTTTGGCTAGGAATATCGATATGCATGAAAATCAAGGCAGGCTTTTAGAAATTATGATCATCATGGCGAAAGACACATTCTACCCTCTTAACATGTAGTGTGCTGTGTAGTACGTTGACTATAGACACCGTGGCGTGCAGCAGCTCTCTAGAACGTTTTCACCTTGCACGCCTGAAACTACATTGCCATTTAACAGAAACTCCCCATTTCCCCTTCCGCAGCCCCTCACAACCACTGTTTTACTTTCTGCTTCATTGAGTTTAATGACTTTAGATACCTCATATGCAAGGAATCGTGCAATATTTGTCTTTCTGTGCCTGGCTTATGTCATCTGGAGTATTTCTCCTCATGGTTCATCCTTATTGTAGCATATGACAGGATTTCCTTCTTTTTATGGCTAAGTAATATTTTAAGAATCTACTACATTTTTATTCCATTTATCTGATGATAAACATTTGGGTGGTTTCCACCTCTTGGCTATTGTATATAATGCTGCAATAAATATGGGAGTGCAAATACTCCTTTGAGACATTGATTTCAATTCTTTTGGATATGTACTCAGAAATGAGATGTCTGGATCCTATGGCAGTTCCATTTTTGATTTTGTGAGAAATCGCTATATTCTTTTCCAGAGTAGCTAGCGGCACCATTTTACATTCACCAACAGTGCACAAGGGTTTTGATTTCTCCATATCCTCACCAACACTTGTTATTTTCTGTTTTTGGGATAATGGCTATCTTCATCAGTTCAGGCTGCTATGACAAAAATACCATTAGACTGTGTAGCTTAAGTAACAAACATGCATTTTTCACAGTTCTGGAGGCTTAGAAGTCTCAGATTAAGTCATGGCAGATTTTGTGTCTGGTGAGGGCTCAAATGCTGTCCACTTTTTCTTAACACCATTTGTTGCAGAAACTACCCTTTCCCCATTGTGTATTTTTAGCATACTTGTCCAACATCAGTTGGCCTTATATAGTGCCTGGGTTCATTTCTGGGCTCTCTCTTCTGTTCCATTGGCCTATATGTCCACCTTTATGCCAGTACCATACTATTTTGATCACCGTAGCTTTGTAATATGCTTTGAAATGAGGAACTGTGATGCCCATGTTTATTCCTTTTCAAGATTGGTTTGGCAATTTGGGGTTCTTTGTGGTTTCATATGAATTTCAGAGTTGTTTTTTTCCTATATGTACGAAAAATGCCATTAAGATTTTGATAGGGATTGCATTGAATCTGTAGATGGCTTTAGATAGTATGGCTATTTTAACAATAAATGTTCTAATCCAAGAACACAGAATGTTTTGCCATTTTTGTGTGCCTTCTTTAATTTTTCAGTAATATTTTATAGTTTTTAGTGTGTAAGTCTTTTGTCTTCTTGGTTAAGTTTATCCCGAAGTATTTTATTGTTTTTTATGCTGTTGTAAATGAGATTGTTTTAATTTTCTTTTTGGATTGTTCATTATTAAAGTATAGAAATGCAACTGATTTTCATATGTTGATTTTTTTATCCTGCAACTTTGCTGAATTCAATATTTCATTTTCTGTCTGTCTTGTATAAGCTTGCTTCTGTACTCAGCATTCATATCACCAGCTTAATTCTGGGACCCACAACACAGGAGAGTCAATTTTGTCAAAGAAGGAAAACAAACAATATGAAAAAGGAAGGGAAAATCTGCAAATCATGATATTATCAGGAAAGGTTGAAAACACTGAGGATATTTTTGCCTGAAGAAAAGAATCTTATAGTTGTCTTCAAATAATTAAAGTTTGGGTTGAATTTTTTCTCCTATGTAGTTGTAAGTGTGAATAGTCAAGTAGATGGTCTGAATTAATAGGGGATTAAGTTTTAGTTTAATATATGGGAGAAATTTTATTATCTTTCTGAAAATGGCATAGACTACTTGAGAGAATCTGCTCCTTATCACTGGATGCTCAAAATATTATCCAAGGGCCGCTTATAGGAGATTTTGTAAGAAGGTACCATCTACTAGATAAAGGGCTGAATTAAGTGGCTTCCAAATTCCTTTTTATTGCAAAGATTATGCTTCTAAGAATCATCACATCAGATTTTTTAGTTTCCTAAATTACGCTTTTCCATGCTTAAATTTTAAAAAACCAAGGCACCTTTGTGATGCAGAGCAGCATACATTCAGTTGGGCCAGGTGCAAGGTCTGCAAACACCCCGGCAAAATCAGTTTGGGCTGAGGCTGACACTGTGTTCCTCTTCCCCAGTCACATTCAAACACAGGCAGCAGCGAGCTGACCATGGTGCATGCAACACACGGAGGTTCAACTGCTCGTTCATGCCACGGAACAGGTGGCTTCAATTAACAGAGCTGCTGCTGCCAGGGGAAAACAGGGAAGTAATCAACCCACTCAGGAAACAACGGCAGGTAGACAGGTCGGTGTTGGAGGCCTCTGGAACATCGCCAGAGAACACAGTCCCACTGGACCAGCACAACAAAGATTAATTGGAGAGAAGAGCAATAAAGCATTGTGTACTCTCTATCTGCCACAAAGCTGACTTCCCTTTCAAAGCTTTAAAGCACAGTAAAAAAAAAAAGAGAGAGAGAGAATACAGAGAGAGAGAGAGATTGCTCTTAATGGGATGGCAGAGAAAGAGATGTGCTTGAGATAATGAGTTCCAAATTGTGAATGAGCCTGTAAAACCCGAGCACAGCCCATCTGACGACACTTAGACTGTTGCCAGTATGCTTTGGAGCCTTCGTGCCCCCATGCCTGCTGGAGGACACATCTGATTCATTTACCGAAGTTAGCCCCCAACACTGCCTCTCTCCCTTTTTAAGTGCAATGGCAAAGGGAATGTTCTCTTAGCACACGGCCAGGAACAGGCTGTTTTAAAAGCATTGTGGGTTGATTTTGATAGAATGGGACGGAATAATCAAGAAGGAAGACAGATCAGGATATCTTTGGTCAGCAGCTGCTTTATTTCATATTAAAATAATCCTTTTTAGAGGTTCTGATCATGAAACATTTAAAAAAAATCTCTTTTTCTCAGAGCAGATCTTATACAATGAAAGCACACAAGAACATTGTTTTAGTCAGTGCATTTGTTATAGCAAAATATCACAGCTTATAAAGAACAGAAATTAATTTCTTACAGTTCTGGAGGCTGGAAGTCCAAGAGCAAGGTGCTAGCATGGCCGAATTCTGGTGAAGGTCTTCCTCCTAATTCATAGTTGATGTCTTCTCACCATGTGGAAAAAGGCTAGAGATCTTTCACATGGTGGAAAAGGGTGAGGGATCTCTTTGGATACTCTTTCATAAGGCACTAATTTCATTCACAAGGGCTTCACCCTCATGACCTAAGTACCCCCCACCCCAAAGGTCCTGCCTCCTAATACCATCCCATTGGGGGTTAGAATTTCAACATATTCATTTTGAAGGGACACAAATATTCAATCCATAGCAGCGATGGTGACTTAGGAGCTATGTCAGGCAATTCTCACTATCTTCCTTGAAAAAATAGGAATTAAATCATTAATAAGCATGACACTACAAACCTGGTATCTACATATATATAAAAGGCTAATATGCTAAATGTCCCTCCCTCCATCCAACCTGTCACTATGACACACACTGACCACCAGGGGGCAGATGCTCAATGCAGGAGCTGCCATGCTGCAGTGACTTGGCAGCAGCGGTTCTCCAGTGATGCACCCCAAAACGAGAGGAGGGAGCCCAATTCCTTGTGGGGCCCCGTGATTCCACCTTCAGCCATGGGTTATGTTGTTGCTGGGACACTGTCAGCCCTGAATCTGGTTTACTGCACACTTGCATTTGCGTTCCACACCTTGTACTACAGCAACTTTGCAGAGTGCCCTCTCGCACTCCAAGTCCCCTCGGGGGATGTTGGAGAGCCGGTTTCAGCCTGATCCCCACAGGCCAGGACGAGGGACCTCATATGCCAAAGGGAACCCCCTCACTCTGCAGACACCTTGCCTTTTGAGCCACAGTGCCACCCCAGGTGCGGCAGCCGGGGAGGGACCAAGGGAGGTTGGCTCCAGGGCATGTCAGCCCGTGTCACCTGGTCCCTCCCCACTGGCCACCTTCTAATTAATTTCCTTTCAACATGCACGAATCTGTGCGAGTGTTAGAGAAGTACCTTCTGTATTGTTTGGGATTGATAATACAAAAAGTCAGTGAACTGTGAGTAAAATGCTAAGTCGGGTGGCTCCTCATTTACACTTAGCTGTAACTAACCCTGTGCTGTAGCAGAGGAGACATGGGAAGGCTCAGACACCATTTGGTTAGCAGCACAATGAAGCCACTTGGAGCACTCCCATGTTCTCAAGGAACCTCAAATACAGCATTCCCTTTCTGTCAAATGTTCCTTTCTTGGGAACTCAGATAGCTCAGAATATCCCTTTGTAAAATGGAATTGGTAATCACAACCATTTCAGGTCCCAGATACAAGAGTTTCTGATCCCTTGTATTAGGAGGGGTTTGGGGTGATGGGTGAAAAAAGTGAAGGGATTAAGAAGCACTAATTTATTGTTACAGAATAGTCATGGGGATATAGAGTATAGGGAATCCTATCTAATAAAAAGATAATATGCAAATTGACCATCACTCCAACAGACAAGATGGCCACTCCCATGTGGTCAAAGATGGCCGCCCCCATGTGGACACAAGATGGCAGTCAGGGGAGGGCAGTTGTGGGGGACCAGGCCTGCAGGGGCGGGCAGTTGCAGGGGACCCAGGCCTGCAGAGGAGGACAGCTAGCAGGGTTCAGGCCTGCAGGGGAGGGCAGTTAGGGGTGACCAGGCTGGCAAGGGAGGGCATTTAGGGATGACCTGGCCAGCAGGGGAGGGCAGTTGGGAGGGACCGGGCCTGCAGGGAAGGGCAGTTGGGGGTGACCAGGCCTGCAGGGGAGGGCAGTTGGGGGTGACCAGGCCTGCAGGGGAGGGTAGTTGGGGGTGACCAGGCCTGCAGGGGAGGGCAGTTAGGGTGACCAGGCTGGCAGGGGAGCAGTTAGGCATCGTTCAGGCTGGCAGGGGAGTGGTTAGGGGGTGATCAGGCTGGCAGGCAGAAGCAGTTAGGGGCAATCAGGCAGGCAGGCAAGAGGTTGGGAGCCAGCAGTCCTAGATTGTGAGATGGATGTCTGATGGGCAGTCAGACATCCTTCGAGGAATCCCAGATTGGAGAGGGTGCAGGCTGGGCTGAGGGACAACCCTCCCGTGCACAAATTTTGTGCATTGGGCCTCTAGTATAGTCAATAACATTTTAATAACTATGTATGATGTTAGATGAGTACAAGATTTATCAGGATGATCTCTTAGTAAGTTATATAACTGTAATTAAAAAATAAAATTTTAAAATAAAAAAAAGAAAATGTAGAAAAAAAGGGCTGAGAATAGAAAATAAAGGAAAGCAAGAAAGTTTTTAAGGAGAACCAGAATTTATGGGAAAATTCAGGACAAGAGATAACAAACTAGGTCTGAGTTTCCTATAGATTAGTACCTTCTGTGAGGATAGTGGGAGTATGAACTTTGACCTGAAAGATAATGCCAAAATTAAAGATGACTCCGCTATGAAATAAAACCAATTTCTTGTATTCTAATCACAATAAAAGGGAATTTTCATGAAACCACGAGACAGCAACCAAAGTGTGTTTTTTTGTTTGTTTGTTTTTCTGGCTTATTTCCTTGACCATTTATTTATTATGAAAGGTAATGCTAAGCTAAAGTTAGATGTTATGCCCATTGCTTCCATCCTCTGCCAATAAAATAATTAATCCTGTCCACACAGTGGAGGGCTCCTGACCTCACATGACTTCCTTCTCAAAGAGGCACCTGGCCCTCTCCCCACAGCTAAGCCCTGTACGCATGGTAGAGCCATCATTTCAAATGGGGAGATCTTTTCCCAGGAAGAACGCCTAGGCTCTTGGTTATATCACAACATCCTTCCCTCACATTCCATGGCCTCAAAGGTGACACCTACCTCTCTCCCCCACCACCCCCCAACACTTACCCCCTTTTCCCTAGTAAGTACAATCTTCTAAAGGGCTTTGCATTAGAGATTCGGTCTGAGTTTATTGTCTCCTCCTTCAGTATGGTCCATTTTCTCAGACAGAGGCATTCAGATCTCGATGAATTTCCTTAATAATTGATGCTAGTCACACCCTACTAATTTTATGAGCTTCTCAGGAGAAGAGAAAAAAATTACACACAGAATATGAGATTTTTAAGATCATAACCAATGTTGTTTTATTTTACAATAGTAAACATGTACTACATGCTTATAGTATAATATTTTGCAAATGTAGAAAAGCATAGAAGAAATAAATAAAAATTACCATTTAAGAGGAGTCAGCTAGAGTCAAACCCTGCTAATGTTGGTTTTTTGTTTGTTAGTTTTTGTTTTTTGATGTGACCTTGAGCTAAGAATTACTTTGCATTTTTTAAGAATTGCAAATACCACCAGCAGCAGGAGCACCACCATCACCATCACCATCACCAAAACCACAACCAACACACACACACACACACACACACACACACACACACACACACACACAAGAACGTGCAGCAGAGACCTTATATGGCTCAAAAAGCCTAAAATATTTACTATCTGGTCCTTTACAGAGAAATTTCCAGACCCTTGATCCAGAAGGTAACTACTATTATTTGTGTGCCTCTTTACCTATACAAATTTTTAAGGAAATAAAAAAAATCTGTGCTATTATTCTCTATGATTTTGTATCTTGCTCCCCTCCTGTTTTAATAGTACATCATAAGCATTTTTCCATGTCATCATTTTTTAAATTAAAAATTTAATTGTAATTATACAAGCCAAATGTAAACAACTACCTTCATGGAACAAGTAATTAGTCCTATTTCCCAAAGAGTTCAAAAATTTGAAATGAACATATGTTTATCTTTTTAAAACTATGTTTGTATTGCAACACACATAACATAAAGTTTGCCATCTTAAGCATCTTTAAGTGGACAGTTCAGTGGTATTAAGTACATTCAATTGTTGTATAACCATCACCACCATCCATCTCTGGAGCTCTTTTCATCTTGTGAAACTGAAAGTCTGTACCTATAAATAATAACTTCTTATTCTCTTCTACCCCCTAAAAACATGTTTTTAAATAGCTCTATAACATTTATTTTGGTGTTATAGTTTCTGGGTCTTTTCATGTGGTATTTTTCTATTAACGTGGGGAATAAAAGTTTGTTGTTATTTTTTTGAGCCTTGATTTGTGAAGTAATGAAGGGAAAGTAATACAAGTATTGTAGAACTGTCAACAGTGCTTATGACAGCAAACTTTTAAAAATTGGTTTATGCTAAAAGATCATTCAGAGTTCAACTAAAGGTCAGTTTGCATCTTAATAGACAATTGTAGAAATGTAGTTAAAATTCTGACCCTGTGGTATATTGACTTAAAACTTAGGATTAGTTAACTGCTTGAGTCTCAGTGTTCTTATCTGAAACCAATGGTAATACAACTGATAGGGCTGAAGTGATATTTAAATGAGATAAAGCATGTGAAAATAATTTAAAATAACATAATGTGATGCAATATTAGCTATTATTATGCTGTGAAGACATTTGATATCAAACAAAGTAGTCACTTACCAGAGAAAGAAATATTTGAGTGGATATTTTTTGAGTAGCAAGGTCATTACATTGAAATAATAAAAAAAAGCTGACAATTTTAGAAATTACTTTTTAGCAGCTCAATTTTCTCCTGAAAATTTACTATTGTTCTGGGAATATCACATAGTTCAAAAGCTGAGCACTTCTGCATGGCATTTAATTAAAATGTATCCCAAGCATGCTATGTGAAGAATTTTAAATAGTCTTGCTCAATATTAAATACTAGAAGCCCAGTGCATGAATTCGTGCATGGGTGTGGTCCCTTGGCCTGGCCAGCAATCCAGCCAATCGGGGCCTTCTGGCCAGGGGGAGAAACCACGGGAGATTGGCCAACCAAGGGCAGTTGGCCGACCAGGGGCAGTTGGCTGTGGAAGTGCTGCCCCCTGGTGGTCAGTGTGTCATCATAGCGACTGGTTGACTGGTCATTCATGCTTAGGCTTTTATATATATAGACTAGAGGCCCAGCTTCTGGCTGAGTGCACTGACCACCAAGGGGCAGCTCCTGCATTGAGCATCTGCCCCCTGGTGGTCAGTGTGCATCATAGCGACTGGTCATTACCCTATTCATTCGATTTGCATATTACCCTTTTATTATATAGGATGTCCAATGTCAACATATTATGTCTTTTTTACTAATAGCTTACCCATCTGGATGTATCTGACAGGCAATATGTAAAACAGATACATTGGAATTTTGTAACTTTTGAAATGCTTCTTAATCTACTAATTCTGTTTTGTGATAAATTTGTAGTTATTGCCCATTGCATTTGCAATGGCATAAAAGATAAATATTTTTTTAAATATTGCCAAGCTTTACAAAATTGAATTCTCAAGTTTCCAATTTCATAAAAGAGGATAAAAGAACCTAAACAGCAGTTTTTTTCACATGTACAAGTCTTTTAAAGACCTTCCTCCATATAGACAAAGTAAAATAGATTTTTTAAAAATTGCTTTTGTTACATATTAAGCACTTACTAGATAGTCAATTATCCATACCAATCCCCACTGTTAATAAAGTTCACCAGATAATTGTACAACTCAATTGCTCGCTATGGCTTCTTGTTTCTACACAGCGATATGGAAATTAGAATTCAGGAATCAGTTGCTGACAAAGGCCACTCAGAGTTGCTAGAATCCCCAGTAGGAGAGATGAAACTAAGTTTGTGGGTCCTGAAGTCTATATCATTTATTTTGGGAAAATAACTAAAAAATATTATAAATATAAGCAAATGTAAGAAAGTGAATATTTACTTATAAGAGGCTCAGCCCAGTAAGTGAGGGACCCCTGAAGCTTCAGCCTCCCAGTAAATACATCTGTCTGCCCAGGAAGACGAGAAAGGGAGGCTTTCTTTCTTGGGAAGCCACTCCTTTCTCTCCATCCATCAGTCTTCTGCCTGCCTCTTGCCCTAGTGTGAAGAATTCAGATGGCAATTGTAGAGAGACAGACAAAAGGTGTGTTCGTGATCAGAAAGTTCATGAGTGTGCTCACTGAAGAGCTAAAGCAAATCGTTCTAAGATTTCTGTTGGGGAATAGAAAGCCAACTGAAAATTCACACCAACTGCACAAGTAGAACTTGGATCCAAGAGATACATTCACATCATGGTTTCTTTGTATGAAATAGGAAAAGCTGGAAGCCCATGAATTTGCCACTAGTTCTTGAGCTAATTCCTTATATCATGTGCTAAAGTGGTTGTGCTGGGAAAATATCAAGGTCACTGTTGGTTGCTTCCTGAATACATGCTGTGGCCTGAGTCAGGATTGTATGGAGCTGTCTTTTTTAGGAAAACGATGTTTGGCTTGTTGGGTGGGTTAATTTCCACCCTAGCTTTGAAGTAAAGACTCTTCAGAGAGCTATTTGGGTGGCAAATTGCACAGATAAGATGGCATTTCTTTTCTGTCTGAGTGACAACATGCCGAGTGGCAGTCTGGTTGTGTGATAATGGCTGGGAAGCTCAAAATAGCAAGCTATTCTCTTTTGAAGTACTTATAGCTTGTTTCTATGTAAAATGACAGGAGTTATATAAGCAAGGGAGGGAATTATTAATAACTTTAAAACTAAGAAATGCATAAATTTTACTGAAAGTTGTGTATTTGAATGTTTATTTAATGTTACATTTTGGTGATGGATATCCAAAGTAAGGATGTTAATCCATTCAGAAAAAAAAAGTAAGATTGCATTTATTTTTTTTTGGGGGGGGGGAGAGTATTTAATATATTTCTATTTTGACTTAACTTCATAGTCCTTTTCAACTAAATTCTGGCCTTCATAAATATGATTGTCTAAAGTGTTATGTCATTATTCCATTGAAACAACCCATTCAAATATGACTTGAGGCTATGCTGAGCATTATATAAAGGAGGTATTAGGCAGAGAAATAATAATAAATTCATCAAGTTTTATCTTTTCACATCCCCCATTTTTTCCATTATCCTCATTTATTTCTCTTTCCTGGCCTTCATACTCTGCCATCCCCCTACCTGTCATCACTCCCTCTGCCCCATAATCTTCTGCTGTAGTGTCAACTGATAAGGTATTATTGGTTCATTAAAGAGTAAGCCTAATTCTCTAATGTGATACTTAGTAAAATTGGCAAAGCCTTTACAATGTGAGAAAACAAAACTATAGTGGCAGAATGATAGGCAATAGAATCCTATGAATTTGGGGGAAGAATTTTCTTAGTTTCCTTTCAATAAAATCATGGGATTAACTTTCTACTTCACTCTCTAGTTAGTTTAAGTACTATAGAAAACCTTTCAGAAAGTAATAATCTAAAATAGGCAATAAAATAAACTCAATATATAGAGAGGCAGCCAAACTAATTAGTAAATGTATGTGTTAGGTGGTGACAAGTGCTAGGAAGAAAAACAGAAGGGGTGGGAGTGGAGTGGTTAGAAAAGGCCTTTCTGATAAGGTGACAAAGAGCAAATGATCTCATTTGGTTTCCATGGCGTACATGTTATAAATGTTCTTAGAGACTCTATCAGGGAGTATCATAAGCAGTTCTATGGGTACTGTATTGGTATTCCATGTAGCCAAACAGGTTTTCTACTTATGTGATCCTTAAAATTTTTTGAGGCTAAAATTATGAACATGATATATAACTTTTGGCTTTGTTTTCTCATTCATCTCTGGCTTACAGTGGATTTAATAAATGCTTTTCTAAAGAGAATAATAGCCTGACGTATCGGTATTACCTTAATTCACCTCCAAATAGAGTTAAGGAATTTTCTATTTTGGCAGCTGTCCTTAAAAGCACTTCTGTTTTTTTAGTTGTTTTTTGTTGTTGTTGTTGTTGTTGATTTTTCAAGACGATCTCAGATCTCCCACAGCTCATTTTTCTGTTAAGTCACATTTAATTGGCAAATAAGAATAACTGAATTCAGGAAACTAGCCAAAGAACAAAATTTAGAACAATGATAAAAGAACCAAGGTACTTATGGGCATAGTGACATGTAAAACATTTTATGTCAATTTCTTTCAATTCATGATTACTGCCACCATATGAGACAAATCCTTTTAATAGGCTCGTTGCAGATGAAATGGAGGCCTAGAAAGACCGCCAACTTCCCAAGGACAGAAAGTTAAGTAGAGGTTGCCCAGGACACAAACTCAGATCTGTGTATACAACCACATAGAATACATTTTCAATGTATTTCTTTTTTCTTTCCTCTTTACTTCTGATTATGTGATCCTGATAGATTTAATGTCTTCTTCTCCTTCCTCTTCTCTTTCCTCTTCTCCTTCCTTTACTCCTCCTCCTCCTCCTCCTCTTCCTCCTTCTCCTTCTTCTCCTTCTTTTTCTCCTTCAACTAAAAAGTTTAATCTGCTGAAGACATAAAATGCTCTTTTTTAAAAAAACTTCTCTTTATTGTTGAAAGTATTACAGATGTTCCCCCCCCCCCACAGTTTGTCCCCTTCACCCTACTCCTGCCCCCCGCCCCCCACTGCAGGCCTTCACCACACTATTGTCTGTGTCCATGAGTTACGCATATATGCATAGAAGTTCTTTGGAGTCAATGTATTCTTATGAACTTTCCTAAACGTTTCTGTGACTAAGGTAGGGAATAAGTAAACAAAATGTGTACTCCATGGGTTCTTTCCATCCCCCGGGAGCACTCTTGGCCTGTGATTGGAAATGTTCCCCTTTGATTATCTGCTTCCTTGTCTTGTGTCTCTTTCCCAATCACTGCTGGTCCCTGCTGCCCCGCTCCTGCCTGCCTCCTCATCTAAGTTACCCTTTCTCTATGCTCATTCCCAGCCTGGTTTCTGGGAAAACTGTTTAAGAACCCTGATAGCAGTTCAAACCTGTCCAGCTTTTGGTGTAGCTGTTGACAGTTTGCCTATTTTCTACATGTGAAGTTTAAGCCCTTCCATGACCTGGAATTTTTTTTTTTACCATGTTTATGTATTAAGAAATGACTACACCAAAATTATAAGGTTACCAAGGAACTGAATAGAGCAGGATACCTCCTAAAAGAGTAAATTAGACATTTGTAGGGGTGCTTTATTGAGATGTTATTTTGGATTCTCTCATCCTGTACTTCTTTCTTTTCTGTGATCTTTTCCCTTAAAATTGGCTTCAGTTAAATCATTTATTTTTTTTTGGGGGGGGTGGTGTATACATATTAAAGATTTTATAACTAAAATATTCTGATTGTACATTTAAAGAGGTTAAAAAGGCATCTGGAATTTTATGAGATGTTTGAATAACAGATAAATGAAAATTTGATGATCGTAGAAGGAAAATATATGTGAATTTAGTTCACTACTTACTCTTACGTAAGTTGTTTTGAATATAAAGACCGATTCTGGAAACATGATGCCCAACCGAAATGCTCTCCCTTCTTTGTTCCCAGTCCTCTTTCCTATGGGATCCGAGTGGGAGGTCTTGGGCTCTAGGTGATGCTGCTCAGGAAGCTGGTGTGGGGCCTCCTCTAAAACCCTGTTGGTGAGCATCAGGGCAAGAGTTGGAACAAGGACCCCTGAGGGATGTGTGTACCCCCAGGGTAAAACTGGCATTGTCTCCACATATGTGTTCTCCCTGGCCCCCGAAAAGAACACTGAGTAGTTAGGCTAAACCTGTACTGTGTGAAGAGACAATAGAGAGGGGAGAGAGGAGAGCGTTTCCTCCGGGCTCTGTCCTCGGCCCCCTCTGGCTCCCAGAGTTAGAAATGCTTTGCCTTCCGTTTGGTAGACTGACACCACCTACAGTGCATGAGACATGAGCCTAAAGGATGCAACAACAGAATAGGCAAGAATACAGCTGTGTGGTGCCATCATTTAGAGAAAGACCAAACAGAAGAGGTAGGTGCCCAGAGAAATAGCACTCCTGAGGACCCCTTAAGAGACAGCTGTGAGTCCACTCCAGAGATTTTCTAGAACTAAAACAAACAGTGATTTCCAAAACAAACACAAAAGCAATAGCTGAATTAAAGAAAAGAATGGACTGAAATATCATTGCTGACATGTACACATAAGGAACTGTTTGACATTGAAATTGGGACTCAAAAGAACTGTTGGCCAAGAAAGAAACTCACTACAGACTGATTCATTTGCCTCTCAGCATAACCATTATTGCTTGTCTCATTTTCGGTTCTTATAAGTGTATTTCTAGTATCACATGATCTCACTCATCTACGGGAAATAATGAACAACATAAACTGATGAATACAAACAGACCTGGAGACAGGGAAGCATTGATCAGTCTGTCAAACCTCAGAGGGAAGGTAGGGGAGGGTGGGGATAAGGGGGAGAGAGCAACCAAAGGACTTGTATGCATGCATATAAGCCTAACCAGTGGTCATGGACAACAGGGGGGTGGGGGCATGCGTGGGGAGGGGTTTGGGATGGGAATGGGGGGATGAGGACAAATATGTGATACCTTAATCAATCAATCAATCAATCAATAAAGACAAAAAAAAAAAAGAGAAAAGAATGGACTCTGTTGATATCTATCTATATTAGTAACAAGAAATGCCAAGTAAAGGAAATCACTCAAAGAACAGAACAAAAAATATAGAGATGGAAAAGATGGAGGAAAGACATAGATGGGTCCAGAGATTTAGATACAGATAATAAGTTTCCCACAAAGAGACAGATATAAATGATGGGTGAGAGGCAATAATTTTATAGATAAAAATGAAAACATTTCCTAAAATAAAGGCAAACCTAGGTTCGTAGTTTGAAAGAAGATACTACATTCCAACCATGTTGGTAATAAAAACAAAACAGCATGCCTGGGCATATCATAGTAAAATTCTTGAACTACTAGTACAAGCATGAAAAGAAAATCTTTCATGCTTTTAGACAGAAAAAAATAAGATACCCCCAAAGGGAGAAATAATGAACAGTTTTTAGTGAGATACCACATCATAGAGATTAAGAATAGCAATTTAAGACACACAGTTCAGTTTTGATTTCTGGTTCCTCCACTTCTTGCCTGTGTGACCTTGAGTTTATTACTTAACTAAATCTTTCTGTTTGCTCATATGTAAAATAGTGATAGTGGAAGTATTTAATCCATGAGAGTTTATAAGGATTAAATTAACTAGTAGCTAATTGATACAGAGTACTTAAAACTGTGCCTAGCACAAAGTAGCAATATATATGATTACTATTATTATTAGAATCTTATGTCAGAGCTGCAAATCAGAAGACAGAAGAAAACCATCAGCAGCTAAAATCAGAGGTCCTATATCGAGCCAGCTGTCCTTTGTCCTGATGATTATGTGGCTATGCAAGAATTCAGGGAGTATATCATTACATACTTCATCTGAGGAATTTTGAAAAATGCATGTTCCTTATCTTAATGGAATATGAAGAAGAGAGAAAATAGAGACATCCTTAATCTTACACCTAGGTAAGAGGGCCTCAAGCTCTCTACAAGGCTCCCCAGATCAGAAACAGACCAAAAATTAATTTATTGAAAAACATTTAGATACCCCTTGATGTCAAGAGACAGTGCTCATAGCAGGCACAGTGCAAACCATCAATACAAATATCCACTCTTTAACATGAGCATTCTCTAGAACTCTTCCATTACATGTACGATATAAGCAACACCAATACTTAGGTCAGGAAAGAAAAATTAAATAATTTATCAATCTTCCCTCTCAGGTAACATGAATGCAATAGTTCTTCCATATTGAAGTCTCATTTTTCACTAGTACTGAGAGTCTAATTTTTTCCCTTCTCTTCCCATTGCAAGTCCTGGCTCTGGAGTTACTAAAAAATTAGCATGCTATTTGCAACAGGTGCACATTGCAGGTAAGAAATGGTAAGGAATTCTTACCATTTGCAGCAGCATGGATGGACCTGGAGAACATTATGTTAAGTGAAATAAGCCAGGCAATGAAAGAAAAATACCACATGATCTCACTCATTTATGGAAAATAAAGAACATTATAATCTGATGAACAAAATATAGACACAGAGGCAGTAAAGGACCGAACAGACTGTCAAATTACAGTGGGAAGGCTGGGGAGTGTTGGGGAAGAGGGGGGAAGAGATCAACCAAAGGACTTGTATGCATGCATATAAGCACAACTAATGGGCACAAGACCCTGGGGGGGTGAGATGAGGGCATGTGACAGGGATTAGGGGAGGCTGGGGGAAGGTCTACCCTGGGGGGGTGAGATGAGGGCATGTGACAGGGATTAGGGGAGGCTGGGGGAAGGTCTATGGGGGAAAAAAGGAGATATATATGTACTAATATATGTTATACTCTAAACAATAAAATAAAATAAAAAATAAAGTCTGATGTTAATAACATGAAAAAAAAGAAATATTTTGCAGTATTAACAATGAAAATTACTTTTTAATCTGCATATATGTAGATTAGACATGAGTAAAGTATTATATGTATTTTGAAACCATTTATACTTTTTACAAAATTGAAAATTAGTTTTATTATTGCAAAAAGAGAGTAAGATTTATTAAGTGTTTAAAATTATATAAAAATTCAGCTTTTTAAAATGTTTAATTCAAAACTTTTACTAATAAGAAATTATGTTTATTTTTAATTTTAATAGATAATTTAAATATAATTGAAGAATATTTTTGAAAACATGAAAAACAATTTTATATTATTATTCGTCTATTTTAATGTTTGATGAAATTACATTTAATTTTTATATTTGTGATTAAATTAAAGTTTATTTTTGTCTCCTAGGTCATTTTATTATAGGAACATAATTAATAATTTTATTTAAATTAAAGAAAAAATTTATGGAATAGATATACAATAATTTATGAATTGTGTGTATTTTCATTTTATAAACATTGCAGGTTCACCAACAGAATTCCAAACCTGTAGGGAAATTTGTATCTGATTATGAGAGATAAGGATATCTACACTAATAAAAGAGAAACATGCAAATTGACTGTACCTCTGCTACACCCACCAGCCACACCCACCAGCCAATCAGGGGCAAGTATGCAAATTAACTCAACCAAGATGGCTGCAGCCACACAGCAAGCAGTAGGCTTGGGTTTCACTGGCAATGGAGAAAACCAAGCCCCCCGCCTGCTCTGGCCAGCCCTGGCCTCCACTCAAGGCTACAAAGTTTCAATTATAGAAGATAAATAAATCCCAGATACTTCCAGCCGGCTCTGGCCTCTGCTTGAGTCACCAGGGCGCGTGGCCGGCCTGCAAACCACCAGAGGCCCCTCACCCAGGCTGCCCCACACCCCAAGGGAACCCCCACCCTGATCCGGGACACCCTTCAGGGCAAACCAGCTGGCCCCCACCCATGCACCAAGACTCTATCCTATCTAATAAAAGAGCAATATGCAAATTGACCATCACCCCAACACACAAGATGGCTGCCCCCATGTGGACACAAGATGGCCAGCAGGGGAGGGCAGTTGGGAGGGACCAGACTGCAAGGGAGGGAAGTTGGGGGCAACCAGGCCTGCAGGGAAGGGCAGTTGAGGGGAACCCAGGCCTGCAGGGGAGGGCAGTTAGGGGCAATCAGGTTGTCAGGCAGAAGCAGTTAGGAGCAATCAGGAAGGCAGGCAGGTGAGCAGTTGGGAGCCAGCAGTCCTGGATTGTGAGAGGGATGTCCTACTGGATCGGGCCTAAACAGGCAGTCGGACATCCCTCAACAGGAGAAGGTGCAGGCTGGGCTGAGGGACACACACCCCCATGCACCAATTTCATGCACCGGGCTTCTAGTAATTATATAATTCAAGATAGAGTTTATACACAATCACACTAACACACAAACATGAGCAAAAACACACAGTTTTAAAAAATACACCTTTGAAGACGATGCACTATTCATCCCATTGTATGCCACAAAACAATCTAACATCTACAGATATGCATAATCCTAATTTATAAAGAGTCAGGGTCCATAACTTCCAAAATGACCAAACGCCAGGCTGCATGTGCAGCAGGCTCGGGTGGGTGGGGACTGGCACCCAGGCTGAACTGCTGACCTCTTGGTCCCTCCTGGGTCGTGGGTGCTGCCGCGACTCAGCACCGACTGCCGCTGCCAAGGCAGGTGTGATGCGATTGGTCAGGGGGCCCCGTCATTGCCCCACGATCACCCCACAGAGGGAGGCCCAGGGTACCAGGCCGGCAGTGGTGGGCAGGACCTCCTCTGCAGGGTGATCAATTGTGGGGCTCCCAGACTGTGAGAGGGTGCAGGCCGGCCTGAAGGATCCCCCTGAGTGCACGAATTTCATGCACTGGGCCTCTAGTACAATTATAAATGCAAGGAATCCATGACAAAAATGCAATGATAACAGCAGACTTCAATATATCTCATTCAGAATTAGCTCTAGCAGCCCTCAATAAGAAATAATATAGAATTTATGAGTGATCAAGAAACTCAAATATGTGACAATGATTTGTTACTATGTTCATGAAACTTTGATAAAAATTTAACAATCACTGAAATGTTGAAAATCTCTTCCCTCCTTCCTTCCTTCCTTCCTTCCTTCCTTCCTTCCTTCCTTCCTTCCTTCCTTCCTTCCTTCCTTCCTTCCCTCCTTCCTTCCTTCCTTTCTCCACACCCAAGGATATTTTTCCATTTATTTTTTTAGGGGGAGTGGTAGAGAGAGGGAAAGACAGAGAGAAACACTGATGTGAGGGAAACACATCAATTGGTTGCCTTCTGCATGAGCCCAGACCAGGGCCCAGGGCTGGGGAGGAGCCTGCAAACAAGGTATGTGCCCTTGACCGGAATTGAACCCAGGACCTTTTGTTCTGCAGTTGGAAGCTCTATCCACTGAGCCAAACCAGCTAGGGCAAATGTTGAAAATCTTAATGAAAGTTTTAACATATATACTATAGGCCACAGTTCTGATCACATCCAGTAAAGTTATACATAAATATTTAAACGGTGACCAAAAATTTTCTAGTACTTGGAAATAAATATATTCCTGGATAACATTCATACCAAAGAAGAAATCAAAAGATAATGTCTATCTATACAACAACTAGTAAAAGAATAAGATCCTTCATCAATATAAGATTCCGGGAAGGAGTTAAAGTGGTTCTAAATTTGAAGTACCTCCTGGATTCTGGCAGAAATAGACACATATACTCTTTGGTGCAGAATATAATCACTTTAGGCCTGCAGCGTTCCTACATATTAAGACAAATAAGAGATTCCAGTAAGAGATCATCAAGCTCACAAGGAAAAAACACAAGTAACAGATTTAGACCTTCAAGAACTTCAGATTTTGAAGCTTATGGAATACTTAAAAAAATAAAAGATACAATCCCAAAATGAACAAGCAACAGAAAATTTCTTTGTAACAAATTAGAATGCTGTAAATAAATCTTTGTTAAAATAAAAAATAACACAAGGAAAAAAGTTAACTTTCAAATTAGACACAATTGAAAAATCAGTGAATAAAAAAAATCAGATGAACTTGTCTGTGGGGAGCTGCCCCGGGCATAAGGGGGTCCTAGAGATCTGAATGCAGACTCTAGACATAGCTCTCTGCTCTCTCACCCTTTAGTTTAATAAACAGCTTGACTGGAAAAAGGTTTGACTTAGAACAAACATGCCTACAAGCAAGATCTTGCAAGATCTCCATTGTTCAGAAGGTTAAGGAATAGTCAGGGTGTAATTGAAACAATAAGGAAATATAGCAATAGGGCAATTGACAGAATGAAAGGTCAGTGATTGTGTTTGCAAATATCAGTGATTGTGTTTGCAAATGTCTGATCTGTAACTTTCTCCTCTGCTTGTGCTTAAATACTGTACTGGAAATAAACTCGGGACTGCAGACTCAAGTCTCACTGCGGACTCAAGTCTCAGTCCTCCCAACCCCATCTTTTCTTGTCTGTCTTTTTCTTTATCCTCACCCCCTCAATCAGGTACTGTTCGTTGCTGGCAGGTTCCGGCACTTGTCTAGAATTATGAGCATACTGAGACAAAGATATGAAATATATATATAAAAAGATAAGATCTATGGAATATAGAATAAGTGTATCTACTCAGAGTCTCAGAGGAAGAGAATAAAATAAAGAAGAATACTTAAAGGAATTATTTCTATTAATTTAAGAGTTTTATTCAAGATAAATAAGAAATGCATACCCAGACACATCATAATGAAACAGATTATTATCATAATAATAATCAAACCCATAAAATAATAATGCATTATTGTAAATAATAATTAAAATAATAAATAATAAATCAAAATAATATAAAAGAATGTCCAGAGAGAAAACAGCAATAACACAGGGGAGCAATAGTTAGGCCAACAGCCAACGTGAACAACAACAATGGGAACCAAGAGCCAGTTGAATGTCTTTAATAATTTTAGAGGAAAATACTGTCAGCCTAGAATAGTATACCCATCAAAACTCTCTTCTAAAAATTAAGGTGTAATAAATATATTTTCAGATTTAAAAAACTGAGTTTTATCATCCATGGACCTTTATGAAAATACCGTTATAAAATATGTACTCTGGGAAGAAGAAAAATTATTCCACAGGGAATGAAAGGAAAAAGGGTGAACAAAGAACATGATAAATATAGACATAAATCTTAAATAAACATTGCATGCTACTTGACAGATTAAAATGCAAACCTCAAGTGCTGGGAAGGAATGGTATGTAAATTGGGAGTGGAGTGGGAGTGAGAAGATTAACAGTGTTTTAAGATTCTTGCTTTACTTAAGAAAGGGAATGAAGTAGTGTTTCATTTTAGTTAACTATTGATGTGGTGAATGACTGAAAACATAAGGTAAAACAACTGGATAGAATGTACAATTTTCTGATGATAGGCAGAAAAAGGCAAAAAGTAAATAAAATAAAATAGGAAAAAAATCAAATCCTGGAAAAAGCAAGATACATATAGAGATCAAAATTCAAATAGAAACAAATCAAACTATATTGATTATCACAAGGAATATAATAAAAGCATGACAGCCAGTTAAAAGAATGCTACATTTGATATTAAAATCCAGATATAAATTACTTTACAAGGGGCACAACTTGTTCTTACACTGTCAGAGTTTCCTGAGAAGCAGATCCAAGGAAGGAATCAGATGTGTAAGATACTTATCAGGGGAATGCTTGTGAAAGATTTAGGGAGAGGGAATAGGAATATGAGACAGCCTTCAGATGTGAAGCAGGTCTGACACATGTAAAAAGAGGGAGGGGGAGAGGAGAATCCGGTAGGAGGAGCCTCAAACAGCATTCCAGTTCTGAGAGAGCTTCAGCCAGACCAACAGAGTTCATGGCAAAGACTGACCACTAGACTGACCCCAGATTGGATTCAGATGGCCAATCCTACTACTTTTGTTGTTCTCAGTCCTTGGCTGAAAGCATCCCAGGTGAGGCATGGCCCTGGGGGGAATATTGTGGATCTGAAAGTGTGGCAACCAGAGGTTGCCAGTCAACTACCTCCCTGAAGTAGGTTCTCTTGAAACTAGAATGAAGGGAAAAGATATATAAAGCTAATACTAACAACAAAAGTAAGGTGAAGTAGCTGGATTAAAAATAGAAGAAATAGGCTTTAAAACAAAGAAACTATCTTTATAAAAGTTAATCATCTCATTAGTTTCTGGTTTACCCTTCCTATATTTCTCTTTGCAGTAACATGTATATTTTTATTTCTATTACAAAAATTTAGCATAATATATTCTGTTATTAGGTTAATTTACTATATTTTATTATCTTATTAAGAACTATTCTTTTGAACTTTGCATTTTTCCTTTCATAATATGCTATAGAAATCACTCTATGTCAGTACATAGAGATATTCCTTATTATTTTTTATACCCACATAGTACTCAATTGTATGACGTACCATAGTGTATTCAACATGCATCTGTAAAAAGAAACAGAGGAAGGACAAGCCAGAAAAATGAGACTGATTACTTATATAAAAGGGCAAAAAGATGGAAAATGCGGGATGGAGAAAAGAGCTGCATTTCTCTGAGTGGACCTTTTTATGCAATTTTGACTGTTGGGACAGTCTTAAAAACAATATCTAGTCATATCAACAAGGATATAAGAAAGCTTTCCAAAGTGGAAACATATGAACCTTACTCTATTTCAAATTAATGGCAAGACCATACTAAAGGGAGAAAATGAATAATCAAGTAGCTTGAATATAGTGCATTGATTTTATATCTCTAGTCTGAAGGTAGAAAGAATTGTCAACACATATGAATTCCAGTTAGTTTTATTTTCACAGCGGTATGGGTTAGCAATTCTGAAATTTCCTTTGTAAAATAGAGATTGAACAAATGAATAAATATATTAAGGAAGTAGGAGCCAGTTTTTTTCCCCACTTTGAATAAGAGCTACAATATGGGTAGAAGGATGATTAAACCATCTGGTGTTGCACTGCAATTGGAGTTATTAGCATAACTCATGAATTTAAAGATAAATAACAGTTAGATGATAGAGATAAAGAGATATATGTGTGGTTATCTTGCACACCTTCAGTACCACAGGGTTGTCTGCAGAAAGTGCCTGGAAATAAAGACTGCGCTATAACAATGAGCACACCAAATTTTGGTTACTAAATGCCTTTTACCAATAAGAGGAAGTTGAGCTCCTCGGAATAATATCTGATTCTATGACTGAATAAGTCCTATGAGGAAAAGAACAAAATGAGCCAGATAAAACAAAACATGATTAAGAAAGTGATAATGGAGATTTGTCAAGAGGATCCTAGATCCAGCTTGAAGGGAAGGGCGTTCCTAGATTAGAGCCATAATCTGCTCTCTTCGAGAAACTTTGTTTTAGTTTTTCTTTGTGTAGCATAATCCCAAACTCTAGAAAACTCTCTGCTCACTGTCCCTCCCCCCCCCCAATTTCTCTATGGCTCATCTGAAATAGGCATTAAGAATTATCCAAGGGGTCTGCAAGGGATCTGCAGAGTTTTTGGTACTTAATATTTTGCACATAGAAGTTTGGGGTCTGAAGAGTTTTGAGACTTGAATAATCAGTAAATTGTTATAGTGGTTTCTTTAGCAGTAAAAAATCCTTCAGAAATATGGTAGACTTCTAATTTATTTGTTTCCAGTTCATACCATATATCAAGAATCACATCTCAAATTCATTATTGAAGGTAGGGTTGCTTATGACTGCTTTATCTGTTTTCTCAAATCTCTACTTTCAACATAATGTCTGCTTCAGAGGCACTCAAAAGAATGGATGGGACTTCAATAACATTATACTGGTTTTACCACGGGGCTGAATCACTTTATTTAACGGAAAAATCCTAACAAGCTTCAGTTTCTCAAAGATTTTATTTTTCAGGTTTTTTGCCTTTTAAATTCTAGAGGTGTTAGCTTTGTCACCCTTGTGATTTCCAACTGTGATTTCCAATCAGCCGATTTGGCATAAGATTAATTTTTATTGTTTGGTCATACCTTGCTAAACGCATAAGAGAAGTCATCACACATTACTATTTCCAACCACTTCTAAAGACATAGCCTCAATAGGCATTTAGTTTGTCTGAGTGATGACAGATGGCAATTTTACCGACTATCTTGCCTCTATAGTATTGGTTTCCACTTTTCCCACTTGTGTTATCTATGTCCTCACTCCCTCCATTTGACCACTAAGACTTTGTAGTTTGTATTTTGCTGTAGTAGCGCTCTGTTTACTACTGCACTTAGATTGACTCTATAACAGAAGACATAGGCATGAGTCTACAGGAGTGAGCAGGTGTGCTGAGGACAGGACAGTGTGGACATTGGTCATTCACAAGGTGCTCGAGCTGACTCAATGGTATGTAACGCACACGGCACTCTGTGTTAAGGTGCAACTTTCTGCATTAGTTAGCACAGCACTACCTGCTGTAACATATAAACCCTAACCTGTTAGTTACGCCTACCTAATACAATGGTCCAATGAGTGCCCTGTTAGAAGACAGTTTTCCTTTACATAGTAACTCAGGGCCTCAGATTCCCTCAATCATAGGCCTCTACAGCCTTGATATCTTCACCCCCAAACAATGAATGGAAAGTAAGATTATGTAACTTAGAAGTGACACACATCATTTCAGCTCACACCCTATTGGTGAGAAGCAGTCACGTCATCCCTGGCTGAGTGGCAAACTCCATACTTCGGAAGAGGAAGCACAGATTGCCTGTGGAGAGCTGACTTACCCTACCATTTTTACACAAAATACTATGTAAGCCTTTGGTTATTCTTAGACAGTCAGCTGCACGGGACTTGACTCACTTGTCTGCTTTCACTCCCAACATTAGTCAAATTAACCCCCTTTTTTTTCTTTTCTGTAGAATGAAGTCAAATCATAATGAAAAGTCATCATTGTTTAAATGTAAGGCTTTGCAATTGCATCTCTATTGAAATGGTAATAGTTTAAGGGACATATTTTATTGAATAAAATGTCATGACAGAAAGCAGAAATAATGCAGTTGGTGTGTAGATGTGCTTTGTAGAATTCCCTCTCTACTTCGTTGTGTCATTCTGTTGTGACTTCCCAGAATAATTTGTTCTCTGTGCTCTCAAGGTTAAGGGAATCATGCTGGACTCAATCCCATACTTCTCAGAGAGGCAGCATTGTAGTGGGTAGCAGTGTCAGAGGTTGAACTGGGTCTATAGGAAAGATATATTAAAAGTCCCAATTCCCTTTACCTCAGAATGTGACTCTATTTGGAAATAGTGTCATATCAGATTTAATTAGTCAAAAATGAGGAAATTAAGGCACAAGGCCTAATCAATGACTAAAGTCCTTATAATAAGAAGGAAGACACACACATATGACAGTGGAGGCTGAGACTGGGGAGGCACAGCGGCAAGGCAAGGAAGGCCAAGCATCAATGACCACCGTCAGAAGCTAGGAAGAGGGAAGGATTCTACCCAAAGTCCCAGAGGGAACATGGTTCTGCTAACGCCTTGACTTGGACTTCCAGCCTCCAGAGCCATGAGAGAATCAACTTCTGTTTTCATAAGCTCTCGGATTCTGTATTTTGTTGTGGCAGCCTTAGGAAACGACCGCGAAGTGCAAGATTGAGGATTAAGCATATATGGGTTGAATACCACTTTTCTCACTTGCTATCTCTGTGTCCTGGGCAGGATGCTTTACCTCTCAGAGCCTACTTCTTCAGCTGTGAAATGGGGAGAATAATGCCTACCTTTCAGAACTGTTAGGAGAATAGAAAGTCTTCACCATAAGTCCTGACACACTGTACTGATGAGTTAAGGGGAAATGGTTATGGCGTGCTATTTGTAGGCATACTGAGTGGCACAAGGGTTTGGGCATTCTTCCGATATCACTGCTGCAACTTCAAAACTAACAAAAAGTTCTTCTGCACAATATTTATTTATTCTATCATCCAGATAACAATGTCTCCATGCGCAGAATAAATGATCAGTTTAGCTTTGGTTGTGGAACAGGCAAACTCTTTTAGGAGAAAGGATCAAGACGGAGACAAGTGATGCCGTCAGTTCAAAAATTCAAGAAATGTGTACTGAGCACATAGCATCATCTCTGGCACTATGCCAAGCCCAGGTGGTGACAGAGGAATAAAGTGATGTCCTCTGACAGATAACTCACAGGTGGCGTCTTGTGCTGAGTCTTTTGAGGGCAGTGTCATGAGAGAGCTCAGGGCACTTGTAGTAGTAGCAGGGGCATTATTCCAGCCTCTGGAGACAGGAAAGGCTTCCTAGAAAAGGTGCACCCTTAGGCAAGCCCCTAGGTAGGAGGACTAATTACTCAGGTGAACAAGGATGTGTGGGGGTACAGGTATCTCAAGCATAGGAAGTCAACCAGGTACAAAGGCCCAGTGACAGTCAGCTTCCTGGTGATTTTTCAACAGCACCTAAGAGTAGTTCAGTGGCCATGTCTGGATGTTCTTGAGTATTTGGGGACATAATTCCCTTAGACTTGGAAACTGTAACTCATTTAAGGCTGCTAAGTGTTTCTTTATAATCTTGCCATTATGCTGGTTGTCTATTTACTTCTAGAAATGCGTTTACTATCCTTTTTCACTTGAAAAATCACCTTTCTGGATAAAGTAGACTAAAATGAAAACAAAAAAATCAGTACAACCCTTTTGCTTTTACTCTGTTATTTGCTGACATAGTGTTATATCACCAACGCATTCCTGCCTTGTTTCTTTCACTTTCCAAATGTAGCTTTTAAAAGTCACCCTCCTTTTTTCTTAAACCTTGGTTCTCGATGTGCCTCCATTTCCTGAAAGCTACTTCTACGGATGTGTTTCTTTGCATTTGCATTTGTGCTCGCTCATCCCCTCCTTCTGCTGTGATGTGTGTGTATGAAGATGTCCTTTTTAAACATAAGCCCATCAGAGAGGTACCCCTGGGTAACTACATTGCTCTCTTTAAATGCCCATTCCCTCCTATCTTTATTTTATTATTTATTTAGACTTGAGATTCAAAATTTCACTAATTTTAGAGCCTTGTGTGTTCCTTGAGCCATGTCCCTTCTTAAGAGCCCTTGCCCCGAGATGATACTTATGGTTTTGAAACTTGCTTTCTAAAAATCTAAAGAATAGGTCTACTAATTCTCAGAGTTCCCTTCATTATTATTGTAGCCACCAAGATGTCCTACACGTGTAGACACTGGGAGAAATCCCTTTGAATGTGCAACAGGATGTTGCATACAAATTTTCCTATTGTCCTGGATCTTCAAGGGCTCCAAAGGCTGCAAACAACTAGTGACACGTTCTCCCACGTTCCAAAGGAAGGGCCAGGCACCTATGTTGAACATGCAAAGAACATGATCCAAAGTGAGTTGTGTTACAAAAGCTCTTCCCCCACCTTCTATAAGGCTATATGGGGCAAAATAAAAACATTACTGAGATGTTGAAGCAGCTGGTAAGAAAGTTCTTTTAGGTAAGAGTAGTCAGCATTCTGAGGGTTTCCACCTAACTTCCTACGAGGAGACAAGGGAGAGGTGAGCTTCCCCTTCCTCAGTGGAAAGTTGCTTCAGAAAACCAAACCAAAACCAAAAAGCTAGAAGAGTATTTAGCCAGCTGCTCTTTGGAGCTGAGGACAAGGCAGTGTGGAGGATGCTCCACCTGTTCAAATGCTGGTGAGCCTGACATGCATCACATGGAAGGGGATGGATGGTCTGTTCTTAGATGGCCTTTGCTCAAGATACTGCTGGTTTGTGCAAGGTAAATGCAATAGAGAGGGGCCACTAATAACCAGGGGCTTGGAGGGAGTTATAAATTGTAACCCACATCAAGGAAATGGTAGGTGAGAGATCATAAGCAATGGGAGATTTAAAGGAGCCACAAAATTACACTGAGGGGGAGGGCGGGGAATCAGTGTTTGGCACACTCAAAGAGCACTAATGACAGATTTCAACTGAATCATTCTAGTAAGACATTTTTTGCCTCAGATCTCCTCTCCTTCTTCCAGCTCCAATCCTGAAGGAACTAAATGCAGATGATTGAATGGGAGGTCAAAAGTAGAAGAACAAGACGAATACGTGGAGAAGAAGCAGTCAGATGTGGTAGAGATAGCTGGCAGTCCACCATGGATTATGCTCCCCATCCATAAGTATACCATACAGGAAACTGACTACCCACCATGGAGTTACCTTTCCCAAAGGCAATGCCCTTTGCTGCTAGGTGTGGAGATATGACTGAATTTTGTGCAGTGGATGTGGGTGGACATGATGTTACTTGCTACTCTGGCCCACATTAACCTCCCATAAAATCTTCCATGTTCTCTCTTCCCCCTCTGTCAGTTGAATGCTGATATTCAGGATGACACTATAAATGTCTTACCCATGTGCCCTTAGCCTTTAATATTCAAATGCACACTAACCTATATTCCAACTGCTTCTATCTACATCTCTTTGCCTGAAGCCTTCTTTCCCCATATATATGATAGGCTGGAAATGCCAAGGAATTAGCACCCTCCCCCACCCCCAATATTGGAACAATCCTAAGCCAATGCCTGTTGGAGTTGGTAGATCAACACCCCAGCTTCCTCAAAGTCTCACTGCTCCTTAGGTGAGATAACATTGAGGCACATATTCTCTATGATTTCCAGCAGGATATCTTTCTATTTGCTCTCAGTTATAATTTGTTGTAACCATTATTTTTTTCTTTCCTTTCCCCATCTCCCTTCCCTACTCTTTAGTGATTGGCTGTGATTGCCTCTTAAATAAAAACTACTTTTATTCAAATTCTTATTTCAGGGTCAGCTTCTAGAGAAACCCAAACTAAAACCACGGTAATTTTGGGATCCACATTATTTTTTTAAAAAATATATTTTATTGATTTTTTTACAGAGAGGAAGAGAGAGGGATAGAGAGTTAGAAACATCGATGAGAGAGAAACATCGATCAGCTGCTTCCTGCACACCTCCTACTGGGGATGTGTCCGCAACCCAGGTACATGCCCTTGACTGGAATCGAACCTAGGATCTTTCAATCCACAGGCCGACGCTCTATCCACTGAGCGAAACCGGTCAGGGTGGGATACACATTATTGAAGATAGTTGAACCTCGGGCATCTTTGATCCTTGAATGACTAGTTGGAGCAGAGCCCTCCCTGACCAACACATTATTCCAATGCCACTACAGCTGATTTCCTTTTTATGAGAAAAACTAAATAAATTAAGTTTCCATTGTGCTAAGCCACATGCTACATATGCCCCACTTCCCCTTTGGCAGACTTCCAAACATAAAGCAAATCCAGATCCGGGAAAGGGAAAAGTTTTCAATTGGATGAGAGTTTAAAATTTTCATATTACTCTGGCTGAATGTTTTTTATTGTGTTGAAACTGAAACTTGAATTTATTACCTAAGAGTGACCAAGATTTAATTCAAAGGTGGGGGAGAACAAGTTGAGAGAATAGGTAAAAAAAAATTGAGTTGCACCCTGGCTGGTGTTGCTCAATGGTTAGAGCATCAGCCCATGCACTGTAGGGTCATGGGTTCAATTCCCAGTTAAGAGAACATATGTGGGTTGCAGATTCGATCCCCGCCCCAGTTGAGGTGCATGTGGGAGGCAACCAATCAATGTGTCTCTCTCATATCAATGTTTCTTTCTCTCCCCATCCCTCCTTATCTCTCTTCCTCTCTCTGTAAGAAAAAAAACCCACATCAATGGGGGAAAAAATTGAGTTGCTTTCTATTTGCATTCTACTAAGTTCAGCTCTTTCAGTAAACTGGTCATTAGTTACATATGTTTCTTTGATTCAGTAAAAGTAACTATACTGAGAGTTCAGTGTGAGCTAACAATGCAATATAAAAAATGTTTTGCTTGACAAATTGAACATTGCCATGTTTAATTTTATTTGCTTTCTATTGAGAGATATACCTATATGAATAAACACTGCTCCATTTGTGATAGTAGACTACCATCTTATTTTAATTATATAAAGAAAAAAATATTAGGTATAAACTTTGAATTTCAATGTTTTCACGAAAAATTCTAAGCCTCTTACTCTACCTACCTCCCCAAGCCCAGTACCTAGATGCTATTTTTCTTTGTAGTTCCTTTGGGATGAAAGTTTGGTTGAAACAAATGCTTTACTGTCAACTCCTCTTTAACTTCTCCTCAGTCTCTGTTTAACACATGGTTCATACTCTTTTGTTCCTTCCCCAACTCTTTATCTCATTAAGAAGGCGGGGACCCTGAAGTCATGCCCAGATGTAGCTCTGTGGGGTCCCACTTTCCTAGAAAATAGTAACGACAGTAAGAAAACAAATTAGAACAAGTTTTGAGAGCTTATGGGAAAAAAAGGAGGAAAATAGCTAGAGTTCAAGAATGCAAAATAATAGAATGGCAAAGGCCAAAATGGAAGTTGACACTTAATGAGCCTTTGTTTTATATTTTATACCACAAAAAGACAACTTCAAATTAAGTGAGATGTCATTCTATCCACAAGGTGAGATTAAAAATCTAAATTTCTTTGGGTTAATAATAATATTTTCCATTTACTGAATATTAAATGTGCCAGGTATTGTTAAAATACAATGTATAGTCTACCTTATTTTACCCTTACCATATCCTCTGCTAGGCAAGGAATCTCCTTATACCCATTTCACAAATGAGAAACTGAGGAATCTAGATGACAGGAAAATTGTTCAAAGTCTCACTGCTCAGAAGTGGTGGAGTCTTGATTTACATCCAGGCAGGCTTTAGCCCTGGTATTAACACAGTGCCAGATTTGGGGCCAGGCATTTTACCTTGATTTAACCTTCATAGTTAGTCAAGGTAGCTTTCTCAATTTACAAATAAAGGTACAAAGGCTCAGGGATTAAGAAACTTGCCAAATCTATATTTATAATCTGCTTCCCAAAACACTCTTCCTTAACCTTAGGCTGACCATATAATTCATTGTTTGAAGTCCAGAGTACATTTAAGAGTGGAAAGGGACATTATTAATGATCATTCTGGCAAAGTAGGCCCAAACCAGGACTCTCCAAAGCAAACTGTAATGCATGATGTCCCCCTACCCTTCTGACTCTGACCACCTAATTGATGATTTTCTATCTCAAATCTTTGAATAGTTCTAAAAAATGACCAAAAAGTGTTTCCCCAGGGTTTCGCAAACTGATCACCCTCTTTCTCCACTCTCCCTACATGCTTATATCCTTTATGGAAGCCCCTACTTCCCCTTAGGAAGCCCTGTTAGACCAATTCCTCTTCTTTACTCCAAGTCTTTTGGAAAAGAAAGAAAGAAAGAAAGAAAGAAAGAAAGAAAGAAAGAAAGAAAGAAAGAAAGAAAGAAAGAAAGAAAGAAAGAAAGAAAGGAAGAAAGGAAGAAAGAAAGTCCCAATTAGAATTTATAAATGGATTTTCTTCAAGTGTGAAATGCCAGTTTATTGGGGCCTTGGAGAAAATAACATCCTTTCAACTAACAGAACTGAGCTGAACAAAATGGGAGAAGATCACAGCAAGGACTGACGGTTTAAAGAGAAATTTATAGGTCCACCGATCTCATGACTAAGAAATAATTTGCTGTCTGCAGCTTCAGGGCAAGGAAATAGTGCTCAAAACCAGCTGTGCATGGGACTCTCTCTGGCCCTGGAAATAGTGAAGATGCCCAGGTCTTGTCCCAGACTCACTGAATCAGTCTCAGAGGGGTGAGCGCTTCGGTGTCTGTGACTTCTCCGAGCCTCCCCAGTGAATCTGATTCACAACTCAGTATAGAACGAGTCTATACTGAGTCCTCCTGGCCCTACAGGTCTTTCTTGTAGAAGCATGGAACTTGCCTATTAATATTCATCTGACGCCATTATCATTACCAAACTATTCTTCCTGGCTTTTTTGTTCGACATATTTTAGGAAAACTTTTCTTGGTTACTTTTCCAATCTAAAATGGTCAAACCTCATCTTTCAAATCTGTTTAAAGTGTTTGCATTCTTTCACGCTTCCTTCCTCTTATTGTCTAACACCTCTTCATCCTCTACATGTTCTAATACACATATATGTGCATATACATATATGAATATGTATAACATGCATGTACATATTTATAGGTAATTGAAGTAAATACATTCATACATATATTTCAGGCAAATATATATATATATACATACGGGTTATAAATACATTGATATGTATATGTCTGCATTTAACTGATTTATTTTGAGAATTTAAAATACAGTTTTTTTTCTTTTTTATAAAACAGTCATCTTGTGTTGACTTAATTTATTCTCAGGACTAGGAAAGATCTCTTGAAATTGTCTGACTTTTTAAAAAATTATAGATAATAAATCTGGTAAAACAATTTTGAAGAAATCGCATGCATTAATGTTTTAAATTATAGAAATATTTTGGTTTGTTTCCCACTGATTGTTTTTCTTAACATGCCATTATGAAAATTTAAAACTATACAACGTAGTTGAAAGAAGTTTAAAGTAAACATCCATGTACCTACCACCTAGATTCTAATATGGACATTGACGTGCACTTCCACATGGTTATGCATCTATTATTTCTCCCATGAGTCTACTAATCCATCTTACTTCCCACACATTTCATAGTATATTTATACATTGATTTTAATAAATGTTGCTATTACTAATGTTGTTGGTAACAAAATAGTTCAACTGCATATTGTCATTCAGTCAAGCAAGTCTCCATTCAAAATAACTTCAAGGGAAAAGATAGCATCAGACTTCATTCTGAAAAAAATAAAATAATATTATCTTTTGCTGATAAGGAGATTTAAGGATTGATAGTAAATCTCGATATAATTTAATGTATATTTTAAAACATTTGATTACTTTTATAGCACAATTTGAAAATATTAACCTTCTGACACAAAATATTAAAAATAATGTTTGCCTAGTATCGCTTAGGATAGACAGCAGTTGAAAGTAGAATTGTTAAGTATTAACATGCATCTGATTTTTTCCCCTGTAACTATAAATGTTGAAAATATAAGTAACAGAAGGTTTTCAAAAAATAACTACTGTTGTGAAATCCCTCTGTCCTATTTCATGCCTTTTGGGAAGACCCTGTAAAAATGCCATGAATTTTCAGTGTCATCCCTGCTTTCCTCTGTCCTCTGGACTCTCTGACCAGGGAGGTAGACTAGGGAGACTAAGAGATGTCACATCCCAGCAACAAGTTAGAATTAGTGTTGCTGCCCGGCATTTTGGTGTATTGGAAACACCTGGATTCACCTAGATGACCACGTCATCACCTTTTGCCAGTCCCCATGTACTTGGGGTCTACATGGACTGGATTCTCTCTCACACCAATTTCTGTGCTCCAGTGCCCTGAACCCAAGTTGGCTCTATGATATGTGTGGAGGGCAGTACTGACCCCTACCCATCCTTTCCATTTTCCTGTATGAATTGGCCAAACCTTGGGTCTCATAATCCCACTTCATTTTTGAGAGGCCACTTCATATAGATATACTTGAAACTGTGACCCAAGTACTACTATGAACTTGAGGACAGCTTATGTTTGGACTGCCTTCCATTCTGCACCCAGCCACTGGATTAGATTTCCCTGCATATAAAGGCTAATGCTGGTTTGAATGGAGCCTGGCCTTGGGACAGTAGAGCTTAGGTTTCCGGTTGGTGCCATTTTGGGGAGCCAATCCCATATCATAACCTCAATGGCCTTGGTTTCTCCCTTCTCCTCTGACCCATGTGAGGGTCTAGACCAAGTCAGTGTGTTTAGCATACTTAGAGTATTGAGAACATGGGAGCTACAGTCAAACAGTGCTGGGAAGGACCTGTATCTTATTCATCATTGTATTCCCATGGCTCATCTCAGCGCATAGTGCATACTAGATGCCCAATAAATATCTATATAATAAAAGCCTAAGCGACCATTATGGTGGAATGACCAGGATGACATGTTGCTATGATGCACACTGACCACCAAGGGGCAGATTCTCAATGCAGAAGCTGACCCCTGGTGGTCAGTGCGCTTGCACAGGGGGAGCGCTGCTCAGCCAGAAGCCAGGTTCACGGCTGGCAAGTGCAGCAATGGTGGCAGGAGCCTCTCCCACCTCCGCAGCAGTGCTAAGGAGCAGCAAGCTGAGCAGTAAGGAGCAGCGAGCAGGCCGGCAGTAAAGAGCGAGGTTTCCCAGACTGCAAGAGGAATGTCCAACTGCCTTCTTAGGCTCAGTCCCCCTGGACAGTGGGCCTAAGCCGGCAGGCAGACATCCCCCAAGAGGTCCTGGACTGCGAGAGGGCACAGGCCGGGCTGAGGGGACCCCCACCCCCGTGCATGAATTCCATACACTGAGCCTCTAGTTTAATTAATAATTAAACAGGCTGGATTGGTAGGTGAAGGCTATGTTGCATGACTCTATCCATGGAGGTCATTAGTGAATAAAAAACACAGACACAATAATAAATCATTGCAAGTACAATTACCGGGTTATTATATGTATAAGAATCAATAACTGGGTGTGAGAGAAATTAGGGAACAATTCCCGAAGGAGGTGATAGTCTCTTGCATCTTGAAGGTGAAGAACAGAGTATTCAGTGGATAGTTCAGACAGAAGAAAGCGCACATATAAAGAACAGATGAGTGAAGATCAACTGACCAGTATCCTGTCTGCAGCCTGCAACAAGGGAGCCCACAAGGCATTCGGGCATCAGAACCAGGGCTACTCTCTACAACACCATCTCTGGATTCTGCCTCTAAAGAGGAAGCAGCTTCTTATGCTTCAGATAAAGTTCCTATGAGCCAAAGCCTTAAGGTGAGCCCCACTGTCAGAAAGAGAGCTGGACCATGGGAAGCAGCAGGAGAGCACTGCTTAATTTGCTGCTCTAAAATCCTTTTGAGGGTTCATCTCCCTGGTCTGCATTCTTAAAAGTCTGTTTTAGCCTGGCTGGTGCTGCTCAGGGGTTGAGCTTCAACCTATGAATCAGGAGGTCACAGTTAGATTCCCGGTCAGGGCACATGACCAAGTTTCAGGCTCAATCCCCAGTAGGGGCTGTGCAGGAGGCAGCCCATCAATGATTCTCATTAATGTTTCTCTCTCTCTCTTTCTCTCTCTCTCCCCCCTCCTCTCTCTTCCTCTCTCTGAAATCAATGAAAAAATATTTTAAAAATATCTAAATTTGGATGAATTTTCAAGTTGAAAATCATGTTTATTCTATACATTCAAACCTGAATGAAAAAGACAGAAACAATATATTAACTGAGCCTTTCTCCTTCAGACTACAGCAGGTTCTCATTACATCTTCTACATCAAGGGGTACACTTGCCTTTAAAAAATGTCTGGTGATAAAAAAAAATGGCCAAACAAATCAATAAATAAATACCCTCATGTCTGATGTTGGCTCCTCTGTGATTTCAACAAATTCCTTCAATCACTTTCCCCCTCTCTCCCTCCCTTTTTATTCTTTCCTTCTCTCCCCCACTCTTGTCCTTCTCTTTCTCTAATCAGTTATTTTTCAAATAAAACTGCTTGCCTGGATTTGCTTTAGTATCATGTATTAGTCAGAGTTCTCCAGAGAAATAGAACCAATATGATGTGTGTCTCTCAGGCCAGCCTGTGCCCTCTTGCAATCAGGGACCCCTCAGGTACAGCCCCTAGGCCTGGCCGGCGATCAGGACCTATCAGGGCTTTCTTTCCCCTGGCTGCCTGCAGCTGGCTAGCCCCCATGCTGCAACTGTGTGTCATCTGTGCAGCCCTCCCACCCACCCCCCATCCCCTGCCATGGGTTTCCTCCCTCTACAGGGTGACAACCGCCAGTCAGGTAGCCTGGATCTCCCTCTGCGGGGTGATCATGGGGCCATGATGACCCCAACCAATCTCATTGTACCGGCCTTGGCTGGCCTGGGTCAGTGTGTGTCATAGCATGGTCAACCAGAAGGTGGTCCGGATGGTCGTTCTGCTGTTCAGTCATTTGGTCGATTTGCATATTATGCTTTTATATATATATATATATATATATATATATATATATATATATATATGAAGATTTTATATATATGAGAAGATTTATTATGAAGAATTGACTCACACAATTACAGAAGCTGAGAAGTCCCATAATCTGCTGTCTCCAGAAAGGTCAGTCTAAATAATTCTCATGGGATCTGAATGCCTAAGAACCAGGGGAGCTTATGGTGTAAATTCTAGTCCAGGGTCAGGAGAAGATCAGTGCTCAAGCAGACTGGCAAAAAGCAAAAGAAGGGAAATCCTCTTGCTCTGCCTTTTTGTTCTGTTCTCAAGAAATGATGTCCACTCACATTAAAGAGGGCCATATACTTGACTGAGGCCACTGATTCAAACGTTAATCTCATCTGAAACACCCTCACAGACACACCCAGAAAGAGTGTTTAATCTGGGCACCTATTGGCCCAGTCAAGTCGACACATAAAATTAATCACCACATATCATTAGGATGAGATGGGTTGAAAAGAGAACTTGGAATATGAAGGCTTTTTTGAAGTAAAGTAGGAGCATAAATTAGATGAAAACTCCTGTTTAAATCGTCTTTTGTTCCAATTTCTGCCACCAGGTGTCGCTAAGTAATCTAATTAAATACCCAATTTATGACTGATAAATTAGTAGACAGAGCTGAATGAAGCAGAAATAAAAATTAAGGTCATGTGGGCTAAATAAAATCCTGTAGGTTATCTGTAACTGCTGTTTCAAAACATCAGGATGAGTTCTGCAACATGAATTGGAAAGTTCATGAATTAATAAGAGCACATGACGGGGCTTAGTCTTTACTGGAGAACATGGATAAATCCTTTATAGTTTATGTGTCCTTCCTTTTTTCTCTATTACTAAGTCGGACATCCTGCTGCCTGCATTTCCATGAGCACGGTGAGGTTTTGTTGGTCTAAACATATTGGCTGGGCTGTTAGCCTCTGCTGAGGCAACTCCACTCACCCGATCTTTCATCAGTTCATATGTTTTATTGTTAAACTTTTTAAAGACTATTTTTGAGGGTGCCGACCTCAATCTCCCCAAAAGCAAGTTCAATCAACAGAATACCTGTCCTTGGGAATATATTTGGATGAATATATTTCTATTCACCCTTCCAGACTCAGATCCAATGCTTCCTAGTCTGTCAGGTTCCCAGGCAGCATTTCCTTTCTCTTCATTCCCATAGCACAGCTGTCTATCCTTCCAGGAGGCATTTTCCACCTTACTTGGTAATTGATTGTTCATGTACCTGTCTTCTCCACAGGCTGTGAGATCCCTGAGGGCTGGGACACGTGTGTGTGTGTGTGTGTGTAAGCCACTGCGCCACAAACTCAGCACTGCTGCTTGCTCTTTGATTCTGGCTCTTCTGCTAGCATTGTGTAGCAAGTCAGTAGGCAATTACTGATTCCCCTAAGCACTTCCCTGGCATCTTCTCTCTTGTCACTTTAGCAAGAGGAAATCTGGTTGTGTGTTCCATGTTTTATAATACTTTGTGCTTAGAACGGATAATTAGGGGCTCACTACATTGACATTGAAAGAGGGTTTTTTTAGTTTTTTTTTATTTTGGTGGGGTTTTTTTGAGGGGGGATGGTATCTTCAAATATTTGTAAAAGGAGTTGCTTATTATTCATCCATTGACATTTCATTTAAAAACAATTACACAGCAGAGGAGAAGGGATTGTATTTATGAGATGTTAAATCAATATTTAACGTCAGGGGAAGTTTCAAACCATTTCCTTCCTAAGCGAAATTACTTGAGATTAGGAAACATCTCTTCTTGAAGAGGTTAATGGACTTGCAAATTCAAACAAATATTTCAAAATGCTACCAGTAGTGATGTTTAATTTTTCTACATATTTTTAATTTTATAAAATAAGTACAAGTTACTTTAAGAAACTTTGAAATGCAACACACATTGATGTAATGCTTCCTATGTGCCTGGTACCATGTTGAAGGGGCAGGGAGATCTCAGAATGCTAATATCTCCCCCTGAGGAGCTCACAGTTGGTGGGGCTGTGTACACAAATGAATGTAAATACTGTTTGTTAAGAGCCAGGAACCAAGAGATTTGGTTAATTCCACAAGGGACATGAAATTGTCAGGGAGATTTCACAGGAGGCACCACATTTGAACATTTTACCATCTGTGAAGTCAGGAAGCCTTATGGTTTTTACTCGATGGCTTAGCTAAATTGATGCACTAAGGCAGTTAGGCAATATTTACACAGAGTTTTTTAAAAGCCTAGATTTGTAAAATGTTATCAACTGATCGACTATATCTTTTAATCTACTTTAAAGATGAAGTTATTAGAGTAAAGCAAAATGACTGTTTTCTGTCATTATGTTGAGATTGCCCTAACCTACTGGGTTTCAAGATTTGGCACACTTTGAAATTATCAGCAAGGTTGTTAAATACAGATTCCTCTTCAAACTTACTACATCCAAACTCTCTGGTATGGGGAGCCAATGTGCTTTTAACAAGGCTTCCATGGGACTCTGATTTAAGTACCGTTTTATAAGCAGTTTGGTAAATCTGAGGTAAAATTTGGCCTTGCAAGGCATACTAATACTGTCTTCTAATCTCCTAGCAAATGTTCCTTTTGAGGGGAGAGAAGGAAATTTAACATTTATTATACATTTATTCTTTATTCCAGGGCTGTATGTGGATCTTTCTGGGGTTCCCCCCACCCCGCCCCGAAAATTGTAAAAGCACCAAGATTCCCATTTTATTTTATTTATTTTTATTTTTTTGTTAATCTTCACCCAAGGATAATTTCCCTATTGATTTTTAGAGAGAGTGGGAGGGGGAGAGACGAGAGAGAAACATCGATGTGAGAGAGACATATTGACTGGTTGCCTCCTGCATGCTGCCCCTGGGAGCAGGGTATTGAGCCAGCAACCCAGATAGGAATCTGTGACTGGAATCAAACCTGAAACCCTACAGTCCAACCGCCGATGCTCTCACCACTGAGTCAAATCAGCAAAAGCAAGATTCCCATTTTAGAGATGAGATAAACTAAGGTTTAGAGAGGTTAAGAAATTATTCAGGGCCATACATCCAATAAATGATTAAGCCAGTAATAAATTTGCTGCCATCTACTCTTTACTCCCTTGAGTGTGTCTAGGTTGTCTCAGCCCCACAGAGATCAATGTTTAAAACACATTTCCTGCAAGATAATTATTTAAGTAATCTCCATTAAAAAGAAAAGATGATGATGATTTTCTCACTTATGAGCTCTGACCTAGCTACTGACAACTCAATTTCCAGGGAAGTACAGAGCCAACTTCCATAACTGACAGTCTGTCATCTCTGCCCAGCCCGCAGGCTTTTCCTGGCATTCCTGCATCAGAAAGAACTATGGATGAATCTAAATTAGTTATGGACAAATCTAAACCCTAGCACTCACTAGGCCTTTTGGTTGGTGTTATTGAGTTCCCTTGAGCATGCATTTTCAAGAGGGGACAGCTCTTAAAAGTAATCAATTTGCTGATATAATGCATCTATTACATTTGTACAAATGACTCCTTTTGCAAATGGACAGTTGGGATTTAGCCAAATGCAAAGAAGAAAACTTCTGATACACTAGCTCCTTTGCTGTGGCTAGTTAACTTAGACTGAGGACAATCCTGGGTGTAGCCCAGCGTGGGAGCTGGGAGCACTAATTCTTGCTGACCTCTAGCAAGGTAAGAGAACACCAGGGACTGAGCGGGCTCAGCCTCCCTCAACCCTGAGATGACTCAAGGAACTAAAGGCACAGAATCTCTAATCCTTAAGCTACAGGGGCAGTGGAGGTATTATCAGAGATGAGTGGCACTATAAAATGTTTACATTGATATTAGCAAGTGTAGTCTGGGAAGACCTGAAGTACACAAAGGCAGGGCTTTTACTGCTATTCTTTCAATAATGAGAACCCTGAATTCAAAAGCTGATACTCTTAAAACATCCACATCAGTAGTTATCAAAAACCAGTGGGAATGAGAAACACAACGTTACATTCAGCAACTGAGTTTTCTTGAAGTGCAATCAATGTTAGACAGATTTAAGTGTTTGTGGCATTTTGAAAAAATAGATAAACATTATCCAATATGTGTCCATAATCAAATTTACTTTGCCCCTGCATTTGCCCATTGAAAATAGGGTCAGGTTTTGTACATACACAGTGTATGTACACCTCACTTTCAGTAATGACATTTTAATGTGTCTATATTAATAGAGTTACAGAGCGATGCTCCCTCAATGCGGGGACAAAGGTCATGAGGGGGTTCCCTCTGCTATCTTTCTTCCCAGAAACCTTTGTTATTCCCGTTCATAATATCATCCATCAGTTTCCTGAAAAGGGTAACCGATAACCAAAGCTTTAACATTAGTCTCTCAACTTCATATTTATGAAATCTGCTATTTTAATACCCAGAGAAGGTGCTTTAGCTGGATCTCTCTAGCCTCCTCTCAGCTTGCCATGCCAGCAAGGTAAATCCACTGGTTGTGTGACTGCAGAAATCCCCCTACATGGGAAATGTAGGAGCTGGCATATTCCTGAACATGTGGGAATTCCGGACAGTGTTCCGGATGGCCTGGCCTGTCTGCTCTGTCTCTATGCCATTGTTCCCTAAAGCCTGGCCTTCACGCTAATGCTTTGTACTGTGATGGGCTGCTCACCCCATGTGTACTAATTCTGAGAGTTAAGTTAGTGATGGGACCCAGAGGAAATGCTGAACTCCATCTGTTCTTCAGAAATTTCCTTGTATAAGAGCAAATCTGGATTATTGGATTATTAATTTTTATAATGGGAGCTCTGTATGGTTGGATAGCATTGATACACACACACACACACACACACACACACACACACACACACACACCAATATTTGACTGGGAGATACAACTATAAAGGGGAGCATTTTCCTCCCTAACTATATTCCTTTCTTTGCATTTGCCCATGAAAAAAAAAAGGTTCATTTTTGTAACATTGTGTGTATATATGTGTGTGTGATTAGGTTATGGTCTTATTTTATTCAGAGAAATCCCTCAACTTTCTATTTACCTTGAGATCATGTGGCAATACAAGTTTGCCAATTTTTTTGCTCTCTCATGGATACACTGGAAAATGAAACTTACCTTCTCTTTCCATCTTCTATTCTCTCCTCCCAGTAGGATGAGATATGGCTAATTGGATTGAGTGATTGGGACAAATCACTCATTCTCCACTTGTTCCTGCCTAACACACTGCGATCTGTCTGATTTTATTAACACTATGTTGAGATAATACATTATACATCCCAACTTCCCTTGCAGTTAGAGGTGGCCAATGAGATGTAAGTGAAAGTTGTTGAGTGTGTTTCCCAGGGAACATCAGATTCAGCTGTTTTCCAGGGAACATCAGATTCAGCTGTGTCCCTTGCTCTGACCCCTTCTCCTCTTCTATTGCCTGGGATATGGATGAAATGTCCAGAGCTGCAGCAGCTATTTTGCAACCTCAAGGTGACATTGAAACTCTAGGCTAAAGGATGTGGAATTAAAAATAGGACCCTCATCCCTGATGGTTGTGGAGCACATTGCCAGTCCCGGCTTACCTATCTTCAAAGTGATTGTGGGGAATGGGGGGCAGTGATGGTAGTAAACCTGTATCTTTTTAAGCCACAGTCAGTGGGTTTTTACTTAATGCAGTTAAACCTAATCTGTTGCAAAAGTTATACAAGTCACTTAATCAAGAATAGCTCAACTCTGCCTCTTTCTCTCCCCTTCTCTCTCCCACCTCACACACCCCAAGCCCCCGATTTCATTCCTCTTTTTAGCTTCTCATCTCCAACTCGTGAACCCTGTGTTGGATCTGCTTATCACATGAGAATTGGAAGCCCACTATCATTGAACACAGGCATCCAGCATTTGTAAGCCTTAGACTCCCATTTGCTTTCAGGTATCCAAAATGGCAGCAGGGCCCTAGCTCTTGACTTGAGGCAGATTTACCAATCAGAATATTCATCACTTCCATTTTCATAAGGAAGAACAAGTAAAGAGGAATTGAAAGGAGTGGGTGTTTCCCTCGTGCTATTTCTGAAAGGGCAGTGTTAGTGGAAATTCCTTTCTTTGTGGGATGAGAGACAAATCCTCAACTTCATGTATGTTTAAATTTCCACATCAGTCTCAACCTGTCTGTCCTTTCTGCTTTCTCAGCTGTTTTAAAAGGAGAGAAGAATTGGCATGAAGACATGGTCACTAGATTCAGGGCCTTTCAGCACAAAAGCAATTCAGCTTTACCTCTCCTTTTGCTGGTGGCTCTGAGGATACACAAGGAGGTGCAGGAAGCAGGCTATGTTTCTCGGCCCCACAAAGGACACAGGTTCTCTCCTACCTGCATCTGCATAGCAGAGAGGGCTGGAGGCAGAAAGAACCCATGTGGGGAGAGTGGACTGTGGTCTGTGTCTCTGCTTTAGATTTTACATTGTGCCAATCTCAGACCCATTTGTGTAGATCATGCATAAGGAGCAGGCAGATTCTTTTGCTAGAAACGTGTTCGTTTTGCAGGGAGTTAAGGACAGGCCGTCCCGATTTGCTGTGGCTGTTTGGAACTCAGGATTCAGGCACCACCCTTCCCAGACCGCTTCTCTCTTCCATAAAAGATGACACTAACAACATGTACTATCAACAATGGGGTGAGACATCCTTTCCTCATTTCGGCCTCTTATTCCTCTTGTCTGCTGTCTTAAAAGAAAACTGAGGAAGAAGATTGAGGTCCTTCTGATTACAACAAAAGTGATGTGACCAGCACCTCATAAGCACTGTTTTTCTTCCCAGTAGGATGAAGAGTGTTCTGTTATTTTCTAAAAGAGTTGTCAGATTTGACAACTTGGTCAAGCTTGTCTATTTTGCAAACAGAATTTAATATTCAGGACATCAGGATGACTGATGTAATAAGCTAACAACCTAGAGCTTGAATCTCAAAGCAGTGTGTGTGTGTGTTTGTGTGTGTGTGTGTGTGTGTGTGTGTGTGTGTCCGTCCCAGGCTTTGCTCCCCCTGGGCGATCCATTTCGAGCCCACTGCATCAAATAGGCTGCTCCCTGGCTGTGAGAAATGAATACCTGCCCATATGTTTCAGATTCAACTGCCACATGTTTAAAGTACCTCGTGCTCGATGCTGCCTGTATTTGTTGCCTTGTATTTGTATATCACCTTCTGCTGGAAAACAGGCTCTTCAAAAATACACTCAGGTTTCATCACAAATGTGGGTGGCAGGTGTTGTTTCTGCCTCCAGATGAGGTAAATGAAGGAGCAGAAAGGAGTCACGTGACTCAGGTTCACCGAAGACTTTGCAAAACTGAAGCCCCCGTTTGCTTTCAACTTAATTTAGTATAAAGTGTTAGCTCAGCAATTGATTTTTCTCATAAAACTTGTTTATTGAAATCTAATTCATATACCATAAACTTACCTTTTTAAAGTATACAATTTCATGGATTTTAATATGTTCACAAAGTTGAACAACCATAGCCACTATCTAATTCCAAACATAAAACAGCTGTGTGGTGGTTGCCAGCGGGAAGGGGGTGGGAGGGTGGGGTGGGGCGTGAAGGGGGCCTAAGACATGGTGAAAGACAATGATTTGACTTTGGGTGGGGGGCACACAGTGCAATGTACTAGTACATATCTTGCATCATAGAAATCACACCTGAAATATATGTGTGTTCTTATCAACCAATGTCACCCCAATAAATTTAATTTAAAAAAAAATCCCATACACATTAGTAGCCAATCCCCAGGACCTACCCTCATCTTCTCCAGCCCCTAGCAACCATTAATCTACTTTATGTCTCTATGGATTTGTCTATTCTGAACATTTCATGTAAATCAAATCACACAACATGTGGCCTTATGTGTCTGTTTCTTTCACTTATCATAATGTTTCCGAGGCAAGTGCTTCGTTCCCTTTTAGGGCTGAATAATGTGGCATTGTATGGCTATATCCAAGTCTGTTTATCCACTCATTAGTTGACAGACATTTGGATTGTTCCCACTCTGGCTATTGTGAAGAATGCTTCCATGAACTTGCATGTAAAGGTTTTAGTGTGTGCATAGTTTTTAATTCTCTGAGTATATTCCCAGAAGTAGAATTGTTGAGTCATATGGTAACTCTATGCTTAACTTTTGGAACTGTGTGGCAGAGATGCTGCATGCTCTGTCTTACACTCTCAGAGCAGCAGAGGGGGGTTCCAGTGTCTCTGTATTCTCGCTAACAGTTTTATTGTCTATCGTTGTGATTATAGCCATCTTAGTCAGTGCGGTAGCTGTATTGTTTATATCTTTTAAACAATAACAAAAAGATATAAAGACCTTGGATCACTTTCTAAGCTGGGAGAATGGGTTATGTGGCACATAGAACAGAAACCCCTTTTCTCACTGGACTTCCCTCCTGTTCATTACCCTATTCTTTATCTGTGACAGGTTTTTTTATCCTGCACTTAGGAGGGAGGAGAAGCTGCTCAAAGCCTCTCCTGTCTTCATTCCCAGAATCCCGTTCTCAGAGATTTGGAGGCTTTGCCAATTTTAACTTCCAACTCTACTCAAAAGCTCTTATACCATTAACACCAGCTTAATGCACTTACCATCATTAACTTCAGCTGTTCTGGAATACTCTTTACTTCCCCAATTTGATGCATTACTCATATGAATAGTGACACTAAGCACCACCCATAGTGCTTATTATACATGGCATCATAACATGATAACAACTGTGTGATGCGGGTTTTATTGTCCCAGAAATTTGGCAGATGAGGAAATTGAAGAAGAAGAGTGTAGGGTCAATTCCCTTGACCACACAGCCATCGATAGTAAAGTAAAACTGACTACGGAGGGTATGTCAGCCTCATCTGCCCTGCTTTCTATTTCTTCTTGGCCTTTTCTCAGGCTCTGAGAGTCTGGAGGCCTCTTTTACACCGAAAAAAAAAAAACTAGAGAAGTGATTTCAGCATTCCCACCTCCCTCAAATGTCAGAATAATTCCAGAGGGAATTATAGAGCTAAGTAGGCTTGGGATCACTTGGTTTAATTTAATTATAATTTTAATTATTCCATTAGGCCATATTTATGTCCCTGGAGTCAATTCTCCTTCTCAGAAAATTACTGAGGATTAGAAAATAAATTTATAACTGTTTTCTTCATGATTTAAGCAGGACCCTATCAATTGAGTCCATTTAAGTTTGGGGTAATCTCTTGGCTTGGCAGAGAAGAAGAATCAAGGCTAACTCCATTCACACAGCCCAACAATCATCATTTTTCTTACCTGTGAAATAGAATCCAGCATTGTCATGTCATGCCTGGTGAAGGATGCTCTCACTGAAACAAAATACTCTCCCACTACACTTTCTATGCTTTTGTGGTTTGTAAAGTACATTATCAGAATAGGTGACAACATGCTAGAGTGGACTCTGAAATTTTGATGCCAGACTGCTATGAAACGGGGAAAAAGAATGCAAATCTCAACCTTCCACGAGGAACGGAAATAAAGAAGCCTTTATTTTTAAGGCTCTGTTTAAATAAAAATAGTGCTTCTATTTTGATATCAAGTAATGTATTTTCTTGTAATTTAAAGCACCACAATGAAAAACTCAGGGTCCCAAGTGTTGTTGTTGTTGTTTTAATTATTCCAACCCTCAACACTCTTCAGAGCAAAAGGGTATCTGATAAATGTAGACATTGATTTCTGGATGCCCCTTGACTATGCATTTTATGTGACAGACAAGGAAGGCCTGCATTTCCTGCTCATTTTTTTTATCCTTTCTACCTGCAAAGCTAAAAGTTGTTTCTCTTTTCAGTGATAGGATATGATGAAGGGTAAAATATTTTCTGCATATCTTCTCTGGAAGGGAAGTGTGTGTGTGTGTGTGTGTGTTTGAAAATCTTCAGGGAAAAGTTAAAAAATAGCTATAGGAAATAATGGCAAATTTATTTTAATTAACATACTGTAATAAAGCCAAACCTTGTTCTCTTGGATGTTCTTATAAAAAATTCTCTGTTCATTACATAGGCAAATATGAACTCAAAACTATGCACTGAATTTTGTTAAAAAGTCCTTTAACTCTGGGTTTTACTTAGGTTTATTATACATATTTCTTTTTAGAAATGTTCCCTTTAACTCCAGTTCATAGTAACCTTCAGGGGAAATGTGCTTCTAAGTGGCAGGATCTTTTACTAGAGATTTTTTTAATGCTCATCCTCTGACATGAACTGAACATACCTGATAGTTAGATGATTCTTATAACTGGCACAGTTTTCCAATAAAATGGATATGAATTGTTTTGATTTAAAAATTTTAATGGGCATATGTATCAATGATTGAGATATTTGGGGGTCTATTCAACCTTGAATACAACAAGCTTGTTATATTTATTATTAAAATACACAAAAAATACCCCCCACCCCCAGCCAGGGTCTGTATTCTTCCTTGTGCCTCCGCTCTTGCACAGGGCTTCATACTTTGTTTCCAGCTCTTCCAGTTTGCATCTTAATACTTAGGACCTTCTGAGGCAGGCAAATTCAACGGAGATGAAATCATAAAACCTGAATTGATTCCCAGATTTCATTTACTTATTTTGTGACTCTGGGTAAATATTTGACTTCTCTGAAGTAATCTCTTCATCTATAAAGGTGAGAACATGATTAATAATGATTATTGCTATTAGATGTTTAATTTAATTTTTTATTGTTGACACTATTTCATATGTCCCCATTTCCCCCCATTTGCCCACCTCCATCACCTCCCCTGCCTCCTTTCTCTCTGGCCATCACCATACTATTGTCTGTGTCTATGAGTTATGCCTATATGTTCTTTGGATAATCCCTTCACCTTCTTTCATCTAGTTTTCTATACAAAGCTCTACTGTCATAATTCATTTAGAATCAATGATGGCTTGAAAAATTAAATATACCAGTAATTTCCCTCTGGTCATTCCCCTCCTGCTCCATCTCCACATTCCTACTGATATCAATATACTAGAGACCCAGAGCATGAAATTCATGCATGGGGGAGTGTCCCTCAGCCCAGCCTGCACCCATCTCCAATCTAGGATCCACTGGAATCGGCCTAAACAGGCAGTAGAACATCCCTCTTACAATCCAGGACTGCTGGCTCAACCGCTCTCCTGCTTCTGCCTGATTGCCCCTAACTGCTTCTGCCTGCCAGTCTGATCACCCCCTAACCATTCCACTGCCAGCCTGATTGACGCCTAACTGCTCCCCGGCCGGCCCGCTTCCCCCTAACTGCCCTCCCCTGCCAGTCTGGTCACCCCTAACTGTCCTCCCCTGTAGGCCTGGTTGTCCCCAACTGCCCTCCCCTGCAGGCCTGGTCCCCCCCCCAACTGCCATCCCCTGCAGGCCTGGTCCCCCCCAACTGCCGTCCCCTGCTGGCCTGGTCCCCCTCCAACTGTCCTCCCCTGCTGCCAGGTCTCCCCCAACTGCCCTCCTCTGCTGGCCCAGTTACCCCCAACTGCCCTCCTCTGCTGGCCTGATCGCCCACAACTGCCTTCCCCTGCAAGCCTGATCCCCCCCCCCAACTGCCCTCCCTTGCTGGCCTGGTCCCCCCCAGCTGCCCTCCCCTGTAGGCCTGGTCTCTGCCCCCTCAACTGCCCTCCCCTGCTGGCCTGGTGCCCCCAACTGCCCACAACTACCCTCCCCTGCTGGCCATCTTGTGGTGAACATCTTGTGTCCACATGGGGGCAACCATCTTTGACCACATAGGGGCAGCCATCTTGTGAATTGGAGTGATTATCAATTTGCATATTACTTTTTTATTAGATAGGATGTCGGTACTTAAACAAATTATAATGATCTTTCCCCACCAAGGGAATCTATTTTTGTTGTTCAATATTTTTTAAAAATATATTTTATTGATTTTTTACAGAGAGGAAGAGAGAGGGACAGAAAGAAACATCGATGAAAGACATCGATCAGCTGCCTCCTGCATGCCCCCCACTGGGGATGTGCCCACAACCCAGGTACATGCCCTTGACTGGAATCGAACTTGGGACCCTTCAGTCCACAGGCCGACACTCTATCCACTGAGCCAAACCCGGCTAGGGCAGTTGTTCAATATTGATATTTTTCTGCTTCACATCATTTTTGGAAGTGGGTGAATAATGAACAAAATGAGTATTGATACATCCTTACAAAACAAATTTACCCCTTTGTTTCAGAGAGCAGTGCTGGAACACTCAACAGAGTTTCTCAAAGGATTCCTAGGAAAGACACGTGCAAGATTGCTGCAGGAGAGCACTACGCTGCAGAAGAAGGGCCAAGGTTTCAAGCATCACAACTGCCCCAGGCAAAGTGAGCTATGAACAAGGGGCTAATCCCCCAGGGAGGGGCCCAGTGTCCTGGGATCTGTGGGACCCACAGAATTGATCAGGAAGGTCTCTGATGTTACTTGACTAGGGTTGAGAATGCCCACTAGGAAGGATAGTTATCTTAGGAGCCAGAAGAGTACCTGGCAGAAGAAGGCACTAAAGCCAGATGCTGGTACAGGATCTTAACCAGCATGAGCCAGGGAGGTAGGGCAGTGTGCATGGTGTAGCCCACGCTGGCAGTGGAATATTTTAGTAGTGAGAATGCAAAGCTCTTCGCCTCAACAAAAGCGATGCTTCAACGTCCTGGTTAGGAATCGTTTCAGTCACCCAAAGTAACAATATTCCTTGTGAGCCACTAAGACATTGTAAATCTTTTTGTTCCTAGTAAACAGTATGAACTTAGTAAATGATGAATTTATTCATTAAAAAATATTTATGAAACTCCTATTATAGGCTGAGCACTATTTCAGGTTGTAGGATAGGCAAGTAGGTAGATGGGTCCCTGCAGCCATAGTGTTTGTATTCCAGGAGGAAGATCCAGACAATAAACAGGTAAAAAAACAAGCAGGATAATATCAGACACTGATAAGTGCTGTGAAGACTTATCTAGAGTGACATATTTGATAGAGTGGTCAGGGGAGTGGTGTTTGAGGCCTAAATCATGAAAATTAGCCATCTGTCCTGAGATCCATGCAAAGGGAACCTTAAGTTTATTCAATAACATATGATGTTTGCTGATTTTCTGTTTCTTAAACTTCATTCTCATGTACTGTGATCAAAACCATCATTCAAAATAGTTAGTGAACATGCTATGTATCCCAGCCTATGTGTTAGATGGCAGGGATGTAACAGTAAAAGCCAGAGCCTCTGCTTTCAAGGAGCGGACATCCTCGCATGGAGAACCAGTCGTGTAAACAATTACATAAAAGGGAGACTTTCTGTGATGGAGCCATGATCAGGGTACTATGGGAGACTCATTGAAGAAGTGCCTAAATTGTAATGAAAATAGCAAGACCATCTCTGTGTTGGGAGAACATTCTCCATGGGTCTCTCAGTTCCTGTAGGTCTTGTCAACAGAGAAACCAACAACCTTTTGTTGTTGAACTATATCCTTTAAGAACGGTGTATAATGAGCAAACACCTTGGAAGTTAGAGATGGTTTCTATCTCCAGGGTAGAGAGATATGTATTTTTTTTTTAACTAAAATGCCAAAAACAAAAGTTTCCCTCCATGGCAAAGGTTGGAGGGAAGGTTATCCTTGTTGCCTCTTTAAAAGGTTGGCTTTTCCTAAGTCCAAGGTGCCTCAATTGTGATGCAAACCCACTGTGTGCAGCATCTACCTGGACCACTTCCTATCACTCTATAGGGTTTGGATGGCAAGAAGAACCAGCTGCCTGCTGTGACACGAGTAACAAAGTCCTTTTTCTCTCACTGAAGAGCCTTGTGTCTTCTGCAGAAATCCATGCACCTTGGCAAGTTACCTCGTGAGCTTGGAAATACATAGAATTCCTTAATAGTTCTTGATGTGGTGGCAATATGCAAATTATGTAAGCTTTCTGGGCCTTCATGTTCTCTTTTTGTACACTTGGAATAAAAATCCTCACCTCAAAAATAATCACTGTACGGATTAAATGAGATATCATATGAGTGATAGAGACCGTGAGCTATTTCCCAATATCTATTCTTTCTTTCTCCTATAACACAGAAACTTTGTAGTGTGCCAATGGCTATCAGATTAAGAAAAATTAATATTTTGACCTCCTTTACAACTAGATGTGATCAAGCAATAAAGTTCTGGTAAGTGGAATGTGAGCAGAAGTGGTAACTTTCAAATGATGTTCTTGAAAAAAAGAGAATTCCGTCCCCTGCTCTTTCCTCTTTCCCCCTGCCTGGAATATAGACAGATTTGAGACATCTTGGGTCATGTGGATTGTAAGGCCTACATATGGTAGAGGAATAAGATACAGGGACTCTGGGTCTCTATCTTTTTTAAGAAACCATCAAATCCTGGACTGCTAATGTCCAGCTATTTGAATTGCTGCTACTTGGTATCTCTATAGGAAAGATAAACCTGTATCCTATTTACTGCATTGGAGTGATCATGTTGACGATAGCACTGGGGAGAAAATAGAGGCAAGAAAATTAGAAGGAGGGGGAGCACCTCACTACCCAGTTATGTGCGGGTTTCCCCAACGGTTTTGAATATTGGCAGGTCTTATCTGACCTGTGGATTCTTTTTTTTTTTTTTAAATATATTTTATTGATTTTTTACAGAGAGGAAGGAAGAGGGATAGAGAGTTAGAAACATTGATGAGAGAGAAATATCGATCAGCTGCCTCCTGCACACCCCCTCCTGGGGATGTGCCCGCAACCCAGGTACGTGCCCTTGACCAGAATCAAACCTGGGACCCTTCAGTCCGCAGGCCGACACTCTATCCACTGAGCCAAACCGGTGTTGGCTGGCCTGTGGATTCTTTAAAAAAATTTGAACTTCATAGCCAGTTGAATTAGAGATACACTGAGTTACAGTTAAACATGATTTTTTACGACAGCTATGATAGGTGTTTGCAGCACCAGAGAATTTTATGTCTCTTAAAAGAGAGGGATAAAGATAAAGTGTTTCTCAAACTTATTTGAAAATGTGTCATTTATCATAAAACTTCTAGTATTCATGGCCACCAATGTTCTAGGAAACACAGGGAGACGTGATCCCATGCCTATTAGACTCAGAGACATCTATCCAGGTGCAGAAATGTTTAAACCGAAGTAACATCCACCCACGTAGAAACAGTTCACAATGCGCTTCACAAAGAAGGATGCTTGTCAGAAACAAGGACTAAATAAACATGTGACATGCACACACATCCCTTTTCACAAACTAGACCCAAACACTCTAAATACACCAGATGCCATCAAGGTAATTTTTCTTTATACAGAATTAAGCTTTCAGTGTTGCTCCAAGGCGTGGATGAAAGGACAAGGATGCAAAGATAAACAAGGTACTACCTTGATTCCACTTGGGAAGAACTTCATGAGACAAGACCTTACAGGAACTTAAATGGTGTGACTACTGATTCTCATGTGAGGTTAGGTTGCATGGTAGACGGCCTCCTTACTGGGAGGAAGGGGGCGGGGGGAGTCATGACAATCTAAGAGGCAAAATGAATGGAGGCAGAACAGAACATAAAAAATTAGAATCCTGGGACTTTGGCCCGAGAGTGTTTGCTCTGGCAAGAGCTATTTTCCATGAGTAACCGAGTCCCGTAGAACTCATGGGATCAAATTGCAGTATAAATTGGATCACCAGTTAACATCCTAATTCTCTCCATGACCAATACGAAGAAAAGTAACTATTTAAACCCTTTATAGAAAAACACTTCGTGCAGAATCCTTGCGGGGGGGGGGGGGGGGGGGTGCGAATTTTAAATCGCCATCCCATGCCATATATCCCTCCAGTTTTCTTAACGGTACAGCTAATTCTCTGTGCCGGCCAAAGCCAGTTTTCTGTTATTATTTAGCCCACATTGGGAAAGTGGTTCTTAGGTACAAAAGAAACATGCACGGAGGTGTTACGCCACACTTGACACTGTGACTGCGGTGACACGATTTTCTCCAGCTGTCAGTTTCAGAAGCATTTCATTTTATTTGAGGTTGCACAGCTCTGTGGTGAGAGTGGCAGCCAAGCTCTTTCACCCTTTGTAATGTTTTCATTAGTAATAGCAGTAATAAATTACCTTGGAGCGAAGGGGTACAGAAGAAATGGTAAACACTATAAGCTCAGGTCTTTATGTGGTTGTTCTGTGTTCATTCCTCCAACTGGACTTGGGTTCTCTAGCTGTAGGAGTTTTGAATGTTAGGAAGGTAGGGGGAAGCTTTCATTTCTTTTGAAATGATGGCGGTCACATCAGACATTTAGTCTTCCTGCAGTTTCCTCATTCTCTTCTATGGGCTGGGTCATTACCTGCCAACAGCCTCCCCCCAAAAAACAAGTACAGATATACAGATTGTGTCTCCAGGTCCATACAATGAGAAGCTGACTTCCTTTTAAGGACCAGGGAGAAATTCTCAAGATAAAAGAGAGTCTTTTTAGGAATTAACAGAAAGATTTCCCAATGTGTAATGGGACATTTGTTCTGTGGTATGATGATATGCATAGAAAGAAAACAAACACACACCTTAAGGGTTCACTGATTAAATCTTTGTAAAGTCAGAATCCTGGGACTTTGGCCCAAGGGTCATTTTATGTAAAATTAATCAGATTTATTTTTTTTGTAGGGTTTCTGGACCCTTTCTTAAGACAATTCATACTATGAAACTTGAAGAGAAAAAATATAGACAGTTTCCTGAGTTTATTTTAACCCAGAAGCTTTGTTGTGGGCGTAGATAGTTCCATGAAACATCAATTGTTGGAAAAGGCTAAAGGAATCAGTTAATCATAAACTTCTATATCTAAGGAACACATACCTGCCAAAAACTAGAAGTTTTCAAGAAATGTCCAATGACCTGACAAGCTGATTCAAGACCTAACAGTGTTTTAGCAGAGAAGTCATTTAATCCTTGGGACTATCAAGAACAAGTTGCAGTGAAGTGTGCTTACTCTGAGCTGCAGCAGAATTGAGCTACAGAATTTGTTCAGCTCTCTGGTTGGAATTCTTCCTTTTCTACCATTTCAGGGAGAAAATGTAAGTGGGCAAGGGTGATTTTATAGATAGAAGTCACAATCATCTCTAAAATTTGAAAGAGTAATCCAAAAAATTGGTATTTTACTCTTTGAATGGCATGTTACAACTGAGCATCATACTCCAGAATGGCCTTGTTGGTGGTAATTGGTGGCCCACAGGAACATGGAATAGATTTGCAGGATTCCAACGGGATTGTGAAGCCAATGAGTGTGTGCGTGCCTGTGTGTGCAGGAGTGCACACTCAAGTTCACACACATGTACAAAAGCGCTGGATTGGAGGGCGGGGAGGAGAATCCAGAGAAAGTAAAATAAAACATACTTCCCAAAGTCTTCAAGGCTACTGAGAATCTCAGAGACTGAACACTTTTTAAAGCTCCTTACCTCACGTTTTATGAGTTTCTCATTTTCAAATGATCATAAACCGTAGACTAGGATTTAGTCTTATGGATTTTTGCCTGTGTTATGGAAAAACCTTCACTGAACAACTTGAATTTATTGCATCTGGGAAAATGTGACAGACAATGAAATATTTTTACACTCAACCAGGAAAAATATTTTAAAAACATAAAATGAGTGTGACAGGCAGCTTAGTATGTGATCAAGCATATGGATTTTAGAGCCACCCTGAGTTTGAACCTAAGGTCTGTGCTCTTGGGCCAAGTTGTTTATCTGTTCTGTGCCTCAGCTGCTTCATCAGTAAAGTGGAATGATAATGTTGGTGGCGAAATGGCACCAGAATGTTACTGGTGATTGGACCTCAGTTCAGCAACCTAGGTACTTGAGTTCTGGCTAAGAAAGAATTCAGAGCCAAGATTCAAACCATAAAAGAAAGTTTACTTAGAAAGTCACAGGGATAAAAGAAGTGAGTCATAGAGAAAATGGGTTCAGGAAACAAGTTACAGAGGCAAAGAAGGGCCCTTGGAGCTTAGAAGAGAGAAGGGTAAAGGTAACAAGCCAGCAGGAAGTGGGGTGAGAGGGTCGGGGGAGAGAGGGGGAAGGGAGGGAGAGAAAAGAGGAACAGGAAAGGGTCAGCAGACATATTCCTGAGAGAGAGAGTGTGCTGGGTTCTCCCTCTTAAGGGCTTTTAAGGGTGGGGATTTTAGGGAAGGTTCCAGGGGAGGATCTTAATAGAATATTCATCAGATTTTCAGGTGTGTCCTTTCAGAGTCCTAGTCTCCAAAGATTGGTCAGTGCCAGGGAAGGGGATCATTAGTCAATGCAGCTGGTCCTTGTCTGGTTTTGCTGCTTTTCTGGGCCTGGAGCTAAAACACAACTGAGGCCTAGATGTATTTGATGCAGGTCAGAACCTCACTGTTCTGGGGGCTTAATGCCTAAGGGCTATTCTCCCACCCCCTTGTTTGTTCCCTTCTAAGGGGGTTTAATCTGCATGACTAGAAACATGCCAGGGGAGGAAAGGTCTGGAAAGGATTCAAACCACATGACCAGAGATATAAAAGGTCAGGAGGTAGGAGGCATGCAAGAGGCAATCAATCTTGTCTAATCGCAAGAAGAAGAAATAAAAGGCATCCAAATTGGAAAAGAAGTAAAACTGTCCTTATTTGCAGATGACATGATACTGTACATAGAAAACCCTAAAGACTCCACCAAAAAATTATTAGACTTAATAAATGAATTCGGCAATGTAGCAGGATACAAAATTAACACCAAGAAATCTATGGCATTTCTATACACCAATAATGAACTTACAGAAAGAGAGACTAAAAAAGCAATCCCATTTACCATCGCGCCAAAAAAAAATTAAGATATCTAGGAATAAACTTAACTAAGGAGGTAAAAGACCTATACGTGGAAAACTACATGACACAAAAAAAGAGATAGTGGATGATGTAAACAGATGGAAGAGCATACCATGTTCATGGATTGGTAGAATCAACATCATCAAAATGTCCATACTACCCAAAGCAATCTATAAATTCAATGCACTTACCATTAAAATACCAATGGCATATTTTACAGATCTAGAATGAACTTTTCAAAAATTCATCTGGAATAAAAAAAGACCCCGAATAGCTGCAGCAAACCTGAGAAAGAAGAACAAAGTAGCTGGGATCTCAATACCAGATTTCAAGCTGTATTACAAAGCCACTGTTCTCAAAACTGCCTGGTACTGGCACAAGAACAGACATATAGATCAATGGAATAGAATAGAGAACCCAGAAATCGACCCAAATCACTATGCTCAATTAATATTTGACAAAGGATGCATGAACATACAATGGAGTCAAGACAGTCTCTTCAACAAATGGTGTTGGGAAAATTGGATAGATACATGCAAAAAAATGAAACTAGACCACCAACTTACAACATACACAAAAATAAACTCAAAGTGGATCAAGGACTTAAACATATGATGGGAAACCATAAAAATACTAGAGGAATACACAGGCAGCGAAATCTCAGACATATGCCGAAGCAATTTCTTCACTGATACCACCCCTACGACAATGGAAACTAAAGAGAAAATAAACAAATGGGACTACATCAAAATAAAAAGCTTTTGCACAGCAAAGGAGACCATCAATAAAACAACAAGAAAGCCCACTGCATGGGAGAACATATTTGCCAATGATATCAATGATAAGGGTTTAATGTCCAACATTTACAGGGAACTCATATACCTTAACAAAAGGAAGATAAACAACCCAATCAAAAAATGGGCAACTGACCTAAATAGACACTTTATGAAAGAAGACAGAAGGAAGGCCAAGAGACATATGAAAACATGTTCAAAGTCACTAATCATCTGAGAGATGCAAATCAAAAGAACAATGTGTACCATCTCACACCTGTCAGAATGGCTATCATCAACAAATCAACAAATGACAAGTGCTGGCGAGGATGTGGAGAAAAAGGAACCCTTGTGCACTGCTGGTGGGAATGCAGACTGGTGCAGCCACTGTGGAGAACAATATGGAGTTTCCTGAAAAAACTAAAAATGGAACTCCCATTTGACCCAGTGATCTCACTTCTAGGAATATATCCCAAGAAACTAGAAACACGAATCAGAAAGGATATATGCACCCCTATGCTCATAGCAGCACAATTTACCACAGCTAAGATTTGGAAACAGCCTAAGTGCCCATCAACAGATGAGTGGATTAAAAAACTGTGGTACATCTACACAATGGAATACTACGCTGCAGTAAAAAAGAAGGACTTCTTACCATTTGCAACAACATGAATGGAGCTAGAGAGCATTATGCTAAGTGAAATAAGCCAGGCAGAGAAAGATAAATACCACATGATCTCACTCATTTATGGAATATAATGAACAACATAAACTGATGAACAAAAATAGATCCAGAGACAGAGAAACAATGATCAGAACGTCAAACCTCAGAGAAGGTAGGGGATGGTGGGGGTAAGCGGGAGAGATCAACCAAAGGACTTATATGCATGCATATAAGCCTTATCAATGGTCACAGACAACAGGGGGGTAAGGGCATGCATTGGGGGAGGGGGGTAATGGCGGAATAAGGACACATATATAATACCTTAATCAATAAAGAAATTTACAAAAAGGCAATCAATCGATGTTTCTCTCTCATCCATGTTTCTATCTCTCTCCCTCTCTCTCTTCCTCTCTCTCTAAAATCATTTAATAAAGGGGGGGGGGGGTCAGGGAGGTCTAAACTGTATGACCAGAGATATGTTAGGGGAGGAAAGGCCACCCTGGCAAGGACCCTGTTTTCCCAGTTTTGCCTATTGCTAGGCACGAGTGACTTTCTGCCCTGATGACCTTACTGGCCCATGGTCCTTGTTCTGCTCATGTCTGTCTAACAGTCTACTTGGATGGAGGAGAGGCTGCTGTAACTAAGTACCAGAAACTAGGTGGTTTAAACAGAAATTTATTGCCTTATAGCTCTGAAGGCTAGAGGTCCAAGAATAGGGTGTTAATAAGGTTGGTTCCTTTTAAGGGCTATGGAGAATCTGTTCCACCTCCTATCCTCAATTCTAATGGTTTGCTAGCAACCTTTGGGGTTCCTTGGCTTGTAGAGATCATTCTGATCTCTGCTTTCATCTTCACATCGTATTCTCTCTGTGTACATGTGTCCAAATTCCCCCTTTTTGTGAGGACACCAGTCATATTGACTTAGGACCTGCACTAAAGACTTTATTTTAACTTCCTTATCTCTGTAAAGGCCCTCTCTCCAAATAAGGTCACATCATAAGGGTCTGGGGGTTAGGAATTCAGCATATGAATTTGGTGGAAGTAGAATACAATTCAATGCATAACAATCTGCATTTAAAGGATAAGCTGAAGAGAAAGAGCAAAAGAAGGATTAACAGGGAAAACAGGAAGAGAATGCAGTGTTATAGAAGATCAGGAGGAGGAGGTGCACAGCAAATCTGCTTGCTCCTCAAAGACAGTGAGTGGAGGCCCCAAACCCCAGCTCTGTCTTAGACACTTCACTTTTCTGAACCTCATTTTTCTCATTTGCATGATAGGGGGAATACTACTTCTTCATGGGGTTGTTGTGAGGATTGAATGTGATTGTGTACAAATACATTATGACCCAGGATGGGTCAATGGTGGAATTCTTGCCAGCCATGTGGGAGAGCTAGATTCTATACCTGGTCAATATGCATGCATTGCTTGATGTCCAGAAGCCAGAGCTGACTCAATGTCATGTGACTCAGTGCTGAAGGGTTCTATACAATCATCAATTTACTTCCTAAATATGCACTATAATTTAAAAGCTAACACCTTGGGAGGCTGCTATTGGCGCCCACCATAAGTAGAGCTCATTAAAAATCAAATTCCGTATTTGCTTCATGTGACCAAAACCTATGGGAATATACAAGTACAAAGAGTATGAATTATGGCTGTGAAACAGAATTTCAAAATATTTCTCTTTTGTCCTTTTTGTATAAATTAAACATCCTATTTGACATCTTGTGAGTCTTTTTCCTCTAGGTTGTCTGGTTTGGATTTAACATGGTAACTGATCCACCAAGGAGATAAAACAAAACCCTTCCTGGCTCTGTGCATCTAGCTGACAGGATGTCCAAGAGGTAAGTTCCTTCTCCTTCCATCATTCCTACCACCCAACAGATTCCAAGATCTTCATGTAGCTGAGTGACTGTTTTTTCTTGGATGCAGGTGAGAACTAGTTTAGATGCCACCAAAGCTCTCTTGGAAATATGTTTTCTGATATTCATGGCACACTCAACTGATGTTTAAACGGAGCATCTCCATCATGGCATTGGTGCTAAACCAACTCACTTCTCCAGATCTGGATCTCAGTCTTTTAAACTCTCCCAGCCTCCAGGCTCTGACACTATCAATATTTTACAGATGTCCATGAAAAGGAGATGTTCCCTCTACTGAAATCCATTTAAACAATGTTTCTGAAAGATGGTGAAACACACCCATTGTCTAAACATTTGTGATATATATACTAGTATGTTTCAAAACAACTTTTTATTTTCTATCAATCTGAATCCTTTGTTGAAGTGAAAACAGAACCACCCTTTTGCTTTGCTCATCCTCAACCAGCCTATTTGGAACAAAGAAAAAATTCTCAGGCGTTGTCAATCATCCCCAGTCACCCACACGACTGGTCTTGCTATGCTGGACAGGACCAGGATGCAAGAAGAAAACCCTCCAGGCTGGCTACTTCAGCAGTGGGCCTTCGGGTCATGGAGCACAGGCCAAAGAAATGTGTCAATCGATGTTTGTTTCTCCCATTCCTCTGTCGCTGTACAGCCTCTCTCCTCCCAAGGTAGACCCTCAGGCCTCTCACCTGGATTCCTACAATAATCTTACAATAGTCTCTCCTTCTCAGTGTCAATATCTTTGTTAACCTGAATTAATAAGGCCCAGTCTTTACCTTGGGCTTCTGGACCCTCATTGGCCTCCATTGCTCTCAGAATAAAGTCCAAACACCCTCACATATCTCCCAACGGTCTTCACATCTGACCCTAAACCTCAGCCCCATGCTCTTGTTCCTTGAGAGCCTTCCATACCCCCATTTGCTCTCACCAGCTGGAACTGCCTTTCCATGGACACATGTCCAGTGGTGTGTGCTCTGTTCATTCTCTTCCCTCTGAATGGAATGCTGGCCCCTATGTCCCTCAGGCTCAGCCTACTTCTCCATGAGGCCTTTCCCGATAGCTCTATTTAGAATGCACCCCAGCCCTGAATTCCCATAGCCCCATTTCTCTGCCTCCTCTAGGACTCGTGTGGCTTTCTACTTGATATCCTACACATTTGTGTGTGTACTCAGCTCCCTCCTCGACTGTGAACTCCTTGAGTAGAGAGATGTGTCTGATTCATGCCCCCCAAGTATCTGGCACATCTTCTTACACACAGAGAAAGCACCAAATCAATGTCTGAGAGGGACTGGACACCAGGCAATGGAATAGTCATGGGGGCCAGGAAGACTTACAAGAGATTTTTCCGGTGTCTCAGCAACTTTTTACATATTGTGTCTGCTGAGTTTTCTCAGCTGAAATTAATCAGGAAACAGGAGTTTACAGAGCAAATTACTTTCATATGAATTCAGACTTGCAGCTCATGGATGAAGTGAAACCGCAAAAATCTTCAATACACATTGTCTAGCCGGGAATGACCTCCAACCACACTTTTACAAGCAACACTCCCATGCAGATCTGCTAGATAATTTAGCCCTGGTGACAGCCCTCCTTTGCTTTCTCTCATATATTCTTAGCACAGTCCCCATGGTAATAAAACTTTACTCCAAAAGCAAGACCAATGTAGGGGAGGAAAGGAGGTAAGTGGTATTTTTCTGTCTGATCTGTCCTGCTGTTGCTTCAAGTTCATTACTTGCATTTTATTTTGGTTTTAAGAAACTAAATTGCTTATCAATGATCTTGTTCACTGGAAGTTCTGCTGAAATGTATTTGAAGGTAGCTCATAGCTCTTGGTGCTCTAAGCCCTAGAAATCCACCCTCATTTGGGACCCCGTGATTTTCCCCATGAGGGCAGAGGCTCCATTTAATTCCTGCTGTGAGAAACTAGTTTTCCAGGATTAGAGCAGCAAACTGAAGCAAACACCCTGGGTTCTGTGTTATGCATCTATCTGCATCTATGTTTATGTGTGCACGTGTGTGTACATGTGCATATAAGTGTGTGTGTACATTTGTATGCCCGTGTGTGTGTGAGTGTATGAAAGTGGGTGGGTGGAATGAGTATTAGGCAAGGGTGAGGTACTGGGTGGTGACTTAACAGCTATGGGTGGAGAAAGGAAGAGGCATTGTCAACTGATACTAAAAAAAGATCTGGGGTCTAGATAGCTCCAGGCAACCCACAACCATCACATATGAAGTCAAAGTGAGTGAAGCGTGAGCCTCAGCCTCAGCATCCCCGACTGCATACTCAGCTGGTGATTGTCTCTTTCAATGTTGATATTCAGCTGGTGATTGTCTCTTTCAATGTTGATTTTCGTCTCTGGCTTTGCTTATTATCTCCTATCATGGGAATTAATGGCCCAGGAGAAAAGAAGGGAGATATACAATATGAAATGTGTGCCCATGCCTCTCCTCTCCCTATTATCTTTCTGCTCATCTCCCACTGTTCAGGGCTGTTCTGCCTGGACGAATGTCACAATTTTCTCTTTGATTCAGGTTCCATGTCTCCTCTTTGCCTCTCTGAGACTTCCATTTAAAGTACTGAATTAATGGACCTTGATTGTTTACTCACAGCCTCAGCACAGTGTTCAGAAGTTCCTTTCATTGTGCAAAATGCCAGGTGATGTAGTACAACCGAGCTTCCCTGGAGTCCCGGACACTTCTGACCTTCTCTTTACAACGAGGCTGTGGAAACTCCTGGCTTGTCTGCTGCTGGTTGTTAAATGCTCCATGTTGAACACTCTTTCTCGGCCCCTCTCCCTATCAAGATGCCCCATGCCCTGGAACTGCCTCAGGCCCCACGGCATGGCATGGCCATGTCGCAGCCCCTAAGATTGTATCACAAGGAGCATCCTATACTTCAGGGTCATTTTCTTTCCATTTTCTCTGAACTCAATGTTCTCGAATGCACTTCCATCTCCTTCAAGTTGACTAGGTAGAGAGACTGGCAAATTCATTCAAAACCTGGTTCTGATGACTAATAATAGTCTAAGGACTTACCTTTCACCTCAAATATGTATGTAAATAAAATATGTACTTAGTTAACTCCAAGTGATATATTCTATTTGGATAAATTGTGTAGGTGTGTCATCAACAAGGGAGTATCCCCGAAAGGAGTCACTCACACACGTTTTGACTTTCCACTGTGCTGAGTGTATTAGGGGAGACTCCCCAATAAGGCAATAGAGTCACAGGCAGGTTGTGCACAGGGAGGGAGTTTACTCACTAGAAGCAATCACAGTGAACATCCAGCACGCAGTCCCAGTGACTAGCGCTGTCCGCAGGTGGGCGGGGGTGGGTGGGAAGGTTGGTCTCCATCCAGGTGGCTGGCAGTGGTAGCAGCGGACCCTGAGCGCGACCCACGGCACAACCACGTTCTGAATTCTGATACCCCACAAGGGTGGAGGTCCCACTCATGTCGGTGTCCATATGGAGTCCTTTACTTGTGGTTTGGGGAGTTCCAAGGGCATTCCCATTACACCCCATTACTTTAGTCCTAACATAGCACTTGACATGACTGTCGTGGCTGATGGTGACTCCGTATTGGATTGTCAAAGGTGCCTAAAATGTCCCCTTTGTTCTTGCTCTACACTGTGTGTGAGAGAGAAGAGAGGAGAGGAGAGGAGAGGAGAGGAGAGGGGGGGAGAGAGAGAGAGAGAGAGAGAGAGAGAGAGAGAGAGAGAGAGAGAGAGAGAGAACAAGGGGCTTTGGTACCCTTTAAATTAGCTGGGGAACTGACTGCCAGCTGTCAGAGCAGAGGGGTTTGTGAGGTTGGGTGAAAAAGGTGAAGGGATTAAGAAAAAAAACAACAACTCACAGACACAGACAAAAGTGTGCTGACCACCAGGAGGAAAGGTGAGTGGGGGGAGGTAGAAGAGGGCATAGGAGGGATAAATGGTGATGGAACACAGAATACAACACGCAGGTGATGTGTTATAGAATTGTACACCTGAAACCTATATAATTTCATTAACCAACATCACCCCAATAAACTCAATGAAAAAGAAAATATTAATTAATTAATTAAATTTAAAAAAATTTAGACCCTATTCACCATGGCACACCTAACTTTAAAATCTGTCATGGGAAGGCAGTAGGCAGGTGTCCTTTTAACAGGGTAAGTGTAGAGCCCTGAGCAGTGAACACGGTGAGGGAGCAGGAAATGGTCGGAGGTGCTCGCAGTGGTTGCTGGTCTGAAGTCCCCATGCCCTCTCACACTGTGCCTCCAGCCACAAACCTGCTGGTGCCGTGGCCCCTGGTGCTGGGCAGTAGCAGAAAGGAGGTTTCTGAATCTGCGGGACACTTACTCCTCTGCATGTGTGTCCAGCACAACATCGTCTGAAAGAATTAGCTTGGTAGAGCTGCAAAACATTTTGCCATGTATGTTCATCTAAATGCTGAACATACCACTGCTTTCTATGAGGACACCATCGGCTACTTAATCAAGTTCCCCAAAAGCTTATAGAATCCGATTCATGTCAAGCGTTTCAAAGCAATATTTTTGTTTGGTGGTTTTTCGTGAGGTTTTATAACTGAAGTCCTGAGAAATGTCTCTAAGATTAATTAGTCGCAGTGATGGAGGTGTGAGTGTGGCATTCTGTCTAGGTTATTTACAAAAACAGAGTGTGATGCATTTAGAAAACTTGGTAGCTAAAACTAAGCAAATGGTGTGAGCTTAAAATGAGAAGAAGGCTGGAATCAAAGATTCCTCTGGAAAGACAGAGCTTATCACCCACATATCTCCCATCTAAAGCACCTGGATCCCAACATTTTAAAATATAAGAATAGAGCAATGCAAAGTGATTCTTTCCTTTGGTGTCATTTTTCACCAAAAATATTCTAATGATGATAACAACCGTGTTTTTTTAAAAAATCCCTTGAAAGGCAAAGTTTTAAAATAACATTACCATATTTCATACAATTGATGCAGCATTTCAAAGCTATTGGACATCAAATATCTCATTTTGTTTTCACAAAATCATCTAAGACAGGTTTTCTCATTCATTTAATATCAAATAAGCACTCACCAAATAGTAAAAAGAAAAAAAATAGGGGTAGAATCTAGAATTTTTGATTGCCCATTTTATATTTACTTTAGTAGTTCATAAAAGAAGGAGAAAAGAAGACCTAAGGGCTGGAAAGTCCTAGCAGAGGCCCACATCTCCTACATGTGGATATGATGCTACTGGTACTACTGCTAACTTAAGGGCTCTGGTGCAAGCTCTTTCTCCATTTTTTGGTAATTTTCTGGCCATAGTTTTGATCATCTAATATAGTGATAAACAACTTTTAAAAATCTGTAATTTCTTTAATAAAGCAGAAAAATAAATTATTTTAACAGACATTTACATAAATAAATGCCTATCTACATTTTGGAACTTACTGGCAAATAATAATTTATTTTCAATTAAAACTTTAGGCCTCCACTTTCCTGTACATTTTTACTAGAATTCCCCCTCTTAGTGTAGTTTTAGTTCTAAAGGGGAGGTCCACTCCTTTCTAGGTTCTCAAGGGCTCTAATACCTGAAGTTACCTTAACTTTAAGTTTCTTCTTAAGCCATATCAATGTGTTAGATAACAGAGTGGTTAGCTCTGAAATGGTAATTTTATAAGTCTTTTTGCTTTATCCTTTTTTACTCATTTGGATTTTCTCATTTTATACAATGGGAACATATTGTACTTTTATAACAGGAAATATTGTTATATTATTTCAGATAAGCAAATTTATAAAAATGGAAAAGGAAGATCAGAAGTAGTGAAAGAGGGGAGAGGGAGGCTGAAGATAGAAGGGAAAAGAAAGAAGGAAAGAAGTCAGGAAGGAAGAAAGGGAAAGAAAAAAAGAGAGAGGAATAACAGAGAGAGAAGGGAAGGAGGGAGAGGGAGAAGGAAAAAACTATAAGAAAAAGAAAAGACGCTAGCCTAGGCCTTGAGAAGTACACTGTTGGCCTGCTGCGATTATCTTGTTAAGGCCCCAGGGTCAGAACACACGCTTGTATTAAAGTAATATTTCTATTACTTTATTCCCACTCTCAGCCTTTTTGGGAAGAGGCTAATTTTGGATCTGAGAGGCTTCATTTGGGGGTTAAGTTGCACCTGGACTCTAAGGTGTGGAAAAGCCTAGGGAGTTCTGATGGGTAGGAGTTGAGTTATTCCCATCACAGGGAAGAAGGTGGCTTGCCATGAAGGGGGCTCTCTAGACTCTGAGTCGCTACCTCTAGTAGCCACTGAAGGGTGGGACCTGCAGCAGCCCTTCAACGGGGCTAGAGTGAGGATGTATTTGCCCTGACTGGTGTCCCTGCAGCACAGGGATGCATGAGGATGGAGGGCATAGAAGCACAATGAGGTGGCAAGGTGAGAGGCCAGTGTGGAGAAACTGCAGGGTGCAGGGGTGCTGGTGGTGTTTCTGAGGCAGTAGGAGAATTGCCAGGAAAACCTGCCAAGAGACCCCTCCAAGCAGCTAGTTCCTGGGAATTAGCTGGTGGGGTTGGGGGTGGGACTCACATCATGGCAAGTTATACATAGAAAGCAGACATAACATTTTGTCATGCCTCAGACTTGTGAGACTTGGGACATTGAGTGGTAGGGAGTAGGCATGGATAAAAAGACTGATGAACGGAAATGTATCAAAATGTGGAAGAGAAAGATGTATCATTTATTGAATTATGGGCCATTTCTTTTTCCTTTGTTTTTCTTTTCTATTATTTCCAAGTCATGTACAATTTCTTTCACAATTAAAACTAGTAACACGTTGAAAGTTATTTGTTTTGTGTGGTCGAGCACCCGAGGCACTGCTCAATCAAGGTGTCTTGTAGCCCCTCCTAGAATTCACTGTGTGGGCTCATTCCTCTGCTGCTCTCAGGTGCCTGCTTCTAACCTGACCCTGTGCTCCAGCCCCGTCAGAGCCCTTCCTTCCCCCTTCTACACAGAAGAACAAGGGAGACTAAATTGTACTATATCTGTAAACTAAAAGAGGCAAAGCCGATTGTTATGTTGTAAAACAATCAGAGAGTAACTGCTGACTCTACCCTTCAAAGAATCTTGGAACTGAATGGAGGGTAGTAGCCATGGGAGCAGAGAGTACCGCGTACAAGAACTGACATGAACCTCTGAACGGATGTCCAGAAGGGAGGGACTGTTGTCAAGACAGATTTCTATGACATGGAGCAGGGGAGTATTGTATCTTCAGGTGTAACTTGACCATTTGGCATCTAAAAATCCTAAAGGTCTCTTTTCAGGCTAGATAGATGATCTGTGCTTGAGCTACTGTCAAAACCTTGATAAAAATGAATGATATTTGCAAACTGCCAAAGAGAATACTAACCATCCATCCAATAACATTCTGGTCAGCAACTGTAGCACATTGGATCATATAAGCCCAGCACCTCATCTAAAACACAGCTATAGACCATGACCTATACCAACTTTTAGTCAAGAGCTCATCGAAGAAATGACCATGTGAAATACATGTAAAAATGATTTTGCAGAACAGATAGTATCCGTTAGATTTCTCAAAACCTCTGTAATTAGGATCCATAATTTGTCCTTGATTTCAGCACCTGTTAAAAAAGTTGTTTTCTCCTTAAAAACCCGTATCTTTCCTTCTACCAGACAAAGAGGTCTCATGACACTGCTCTTTTGCCTTGGGTAATCATAGGCTCGGAATTAATTTAGTACTTAATTGTGGTCATAGTTTAATTTCTGCTTCTTGACAAAATTATCTTTCTCTAGCTCCTTCTCATTTATTATCTTTATTTGAAATACCCGAGGTACATAATTACAGTGGTGGCTCTCGGCAGGCTGCGGCTGGTGCTCAGCCACCCTGGATGAGAAATAGCTCCCCCACCCTCCACCACAGCCCAGCCCCACGTGAGCCCAGAAAGGCTTTCACTCTATGCTCAGTTGGGGTTCAGCTGTGTATTTATCTTTCTGACAGAATGTGTTGGGGGCTTCAGAAGCCAGACTAAATAGAGATAGAACATGTGAAGAGGTGCCTGAATGCACTCTAGCCTTAATTCCAGAGAAGGAAAAAAAATAGCCCAATATATTTTCTTTCTTTTATAATGAACAAAAACCCTAAAACAAAACAAAACAAAACAAAACAAAAAAAACCTGTCTCTCTGGACTAGTGATAGAAAGAAGGTAGAATTACAAAGTGACAATTATAAAAGCTTGCCATTAAAACCTACTTGTGTGATGAAGTCATATCCTGATACTTTACACAAAATCCTTACTGGTCTACAAGGCCCTACGTGATGGATTTCCAACCAACATCTCCAGCTTTATGCTGCCACTCTGCTGCTCATTCACTGCTGCAGGCATACGGACCTTGGTGTTCCTCAGCTGTTCCAAACACATTTGCCGCCAGGCCTTTGCACTAGCTGTGCCTTCTACTGGAAGCACTCTCATCGGATCTTTCTATGTGTGGCTCTTCGTTATCATTCCAATTTCAGCTCAAATAACCATCTGAGAGGCCTTTTAAAACTAGCCCATTTAAAGAAGCCCTTGTACCTTCAACTCCTCTCTATCGCATCCACTTGTTTTTTCCACTGCCCACATCACTATCTGAAATTATATTCATGCCTCCCTCTTAAAATGGAAGCTACCTGAGAGTAGAGATGCCGCTTATCTTATTCACCTTTCTATTCTCAGCACCCAGGACAATGCTAGGCATACAGAAGGCCCTCAATAAAAGTTGTTACTCCATACATTTACTTATCATTGGTGTCTTACATTAGTGTCTTACATTTCATGGGTCCCCATGAAATGGACTTTGAGATAGGTAGTTTATTGATAGGGTCCTTTGGGATCAACAATGGGCAGGGAAGGATGTAGGACTGGACAGAGGGAAGAGTTGAACTGCACTGTAATCATACCAAAGCTTTAGTCAATTTAGTCACGTCGACAGGAAACTCTAGAGCTTGGATGGCCCTTCAGCAAGAGGGCTGGGTCTTTATACCCCTGGAAAGGGCACGAAAGCTTGGGTCACTCAGCTCTCTTCAGTAAGGGGAGTTCCTGGGGTGAGACAGTTGTGAGCAGTCAGCCACCAACATTTGGTCCAAGGGGAAGGGTGAATCTGGGCTGCATACCACATCTCCCACTACAATGAAATACCTACGGTGAGCCAAGAATGAATGTAGCTGCTGCTGATGCTGCAGTGAGCTAAAGGAACAGAAATCCTTGGTCTGTTGGAGCTTACATGTTAATAGATGAATGAATCAACTAGTATGTCAACCTGTCCATCTGTATGTACATTGTATCACAGCACCCCCTTGGCTTTGACCAAACATCTTGTGAATTGTAAGCAGTTGAGGGACCTTGATGCTTAAGGGGCGTAATAAAGAGGAAACAGCCCAGAGTGCTTTGAGGGAAGCTGTCATAAGCTTGTCAAGCTTGTTGAAGGGGGAAGTGTTAGGGCCTCATTGCATCACAGGATCTTATTAAAGTAACTTGTCAAAGGGGTTGCGTAGGTGATTAATGGATAGTTACCAGGTGTCTTCTATGTGCCAAGCACTGCTGTGTGACTTGGGAGGAAGGTGTGAGTAAGGTTAGCTGACACTCCTCATCCCCTGCCACCCAAGCACTCAGCCCTCACAGAACTTACCTTCCAGTGGAGGACACAGAGGGGCAGAGCAGCAATTACAATAAAATGGGAGGGGACTTCAGGGGCAATGTGAGCACTCACAGGGGTCTGACAGGTCCTCATGATTTGCTGCTAGAGGGAAGCTTCCTGGAGAAAGAAACATCTAAATTGAAACTTGCATGATGACTAGGCATTAGCCAGGAAAAGGTAGGAGGTGTCTTCTAGATCAGGGGCAGGAACACACAGAAGTATGTTATTCGAATGGCACTGAAATGACAGTTATTCCAAACCTGAGTGTATCCAGGGGTGACTGGAACAAGAGGGGAAAGAGGGAAGGTAGCATGAGATGGGGCTGAGAGTGGGAAGGGTCACGTCATGAAGGCCTTATAAACCTGGTTGTGGTGTATGAAGTTTACCAACATGTTTTCAAAAGCAAGGACATGGCACCTCCAGTTGGGTGTCCTATCACCTTCCAAACCCTGCAAACTGACAACAAGGTCATTTTCTTTAGATCAAAATGGAGACACCCCACACATGTAACCTATCTTTTTTATCCATATTTTGTCTTTCTTTTCAGTTGTCTTTTATCCAACTTTTGATTTATATATCCAACTTTTGATTTATATATAGACATATTTTCAATCATCCTGGGCTTTGAAGTTCTTCTCTCTTCTCTTTCATTTCTATAATGTGCTTAAGATCTCTCCCTTTTTCTGAGAAACTCGTTTTCAAACTCGTGTGCTGTGGAACACGAGGTCTAAGAAATACTATGGGGGAAAAAGGAGGGGGAGGCTTACCTCAAATGTGTCTACTTCTTGGAGCATCACAACACACAACTACAGAAAATAAATTTATTTTAATTGTTTGGACTACTGTTTCCCAAACTTATTTTATCACAGAACTTACCCCCATAGTTTTTGTGTTGTTTTTGGTGTTGTGGGTGGTGTTTATGTGATAGAACATCTGTCAATATCCCTAAACAGGGAACATCACTGAGAGAAACTGTCCTGATGTCTGTGCCTTCAGCCTCTTTTCCAATGTCCTCCTTTGGTGCATTATGTCATGCATGGTTCCTGCAATCTTATCTTCCTTCCTAGTCTCTGCCAGCCTCATTGATATTCCATTATGCTACAGGGGTATCTTATTCTTAAGAGACAGTATATTCATAACTCTTGGAGATAGAGAGTAGATTGGTGGTTACCACGGGATGGGGATCGGGGGATGGGGAGGTGTTGGTAAAAAGGTACAAACTTCCAATTATGAGATGAGTAAGTTCTGGGGATGCACAACGATTGTAGTTAACAATACTATATTACAGGGTGGGGAAAAATAGATTTACACAGTCTTGAGTATACAAAACAGTTTATTATTGTATTATTAATTATTGTATTATTTTCCATATGAACAACTATAAACCTACTTTTTATATACTTGGAAGTTGTTAAGAGAGTGGCTCTTAAATGTTATTACTACCAAAAAAAGGGTAATTATGTGAGAAGTTGATAAACATTTTACAATATATATGTATATCAAAACATTAAGTTGTGCACTTTAAATCTATATATGTCATGTGTCAATAATCTCAATAATACTGAAAATAAGATATAGTTTATTGAATTACTTTCCTTGCTTAAGAAGCTCTGTGCTCCTGACCCATCACATCTAAGTTCCACAGCCTGACATTCCAAAATTTTGTCCAAGTCCCAGCCATTACTGTTATTACTGTTATTACTCAGATCTGTCAATCCAATCTGTATGTTGTCTCCTCCAGCACATGATTGGCTCATTTCTTCCTTTGTGTATTTTGTATCTCCTATTCCTCTCTGACAAATGATGCCTTACTTCCTTAAGGTTTATTTTCAAACTTACCTCCTACAGAAACTTTTTCTATATTAGCACAACTCTACCTCCCCTCTTTAATACATCAACATTTATGTAATACTGGGGGAGAGGATTTGGAAATATTGGAAGATATAACTGAACAGGAATAGTGCCTGGCACATAGTAGGTGCTTTTTAAAACATTTTCTATGCCCTGGCCAGGTAGCTCAGTTGGTTAGAGCATTGTCCCCATACACCAAGGTTGTGCCAAGGTTTCAGGTACCACCTCTAGTCAAGTCACATATAAGAATCAACAATGAATGCATAGATAAGTGGAACAACAAATTGGTTTCTCTTTCTCTCTTTCAAATCAATAAAAATAAAAAATAAAAAACCATTTTCTATGTAAATGACTAATACTAAATATTATGTAGTGTAACAATAACAATAAAATGATAAATGAATTTATTGCCATTAAATAAGCCTAGTTCATGGTGTACTAAAGTGAAAAAAGAATTACCTTGTCGTATCATCTTATTCAAGACTAGAAGCCCGGTGCATGAATTCATGCATGGGTGGGTCCCTCGGCCTGGCCAGCAATCAGGACCCATTGGGGCCCATCAGAGCCAGCTGGCCTGGGGGAAGGACCATGGGAGGTTGGTTGCCCATGGGAGGTTGGCTGTGGGAGCGCACTGACCACCAGGAAGGCAGCTCCTGCATTCAGCATCTGCCCCCTGGTGGTCAGTGCATGTCATAGTGACCAATTGACTGGTTTTTCAGACAAGACTTTTATATATATAGACTAGAGGCCCAGTGCACGAAATTCATGCACAGTATGTGTATGTGGGGGTTCCCCTCAGCCCAGCCTGCACCCTCTCCAATCTGGGACCCCTTGGGGGACGTCTGACTGCTGGCAGTCAGACATCCCTCTCACATTCCAGGACCACTGGCTCTTAACTGCTCACCTGACTGCCTGCCTGATCGCCCCTCACTGTCCCCCCTGCCCCGGCCTGGTCATCCCTCATTGCCTCCTTCTGCTGGACTGGTCACCCCCAACTGCCCCCTCTGCAGGCCTGGTCGCCCCACGCAACCTGCTGCTTGGTCATTTGGTCGCCCCTCACTAACCCCCTTGCCGGCCTAGTCGCCCCATGCAGCCTGTTCGGTCATCTGTTTGGTTGCGATGGTCGTTTAGGCTTTTATATGTATAGATGAGCTAACTAAAGCATGGTAACATTTAATGAATTATCTAAAGTCAATATGAGGCCAAACTGAAACAAAAGCTCAAGGCTACTTGATTCTTAGCCCAGTAGACTTTTCCCTTCCCCAGGCAAGCTTTCTCAACAACTAGTTGTTTATGTGAACAAATGTCCACCCAGGCCATTGCTTGGGAGAGAGTCGATGATAAGAACTTGAGGTATTCACAAGAGGAAGAGAATACTCTAGGTTAGTGGTCAGCAAACTGCAGTGGCTCGCGAGCCGCGGTTTGCCGCTCTGTTGACTAATGAGTTTGCCGACCACTGGGATAGAGGCTTAATCACAAGGAACAACAACAGCCTGTATATTGGAATCAAGAGTCTAGGTCAGTGGTTGGCAAACTCATTAGTCAACAGAGCGGCAAATCGCCGCTCGCGAGCTGCATGTGGCTCGCAAGCTGCAGTTTGCCGACCACTGCTCTAGGTCATAGTGTTCAGAGGGCACCAGCGACCATGAAGACTCAAACCAGAGAACCAGTATGATTTAGGAAGTTGGGGGTTCTGGGTGGGGCAGGGAAGGCATTTAATTGGGCCCAACAGAAAGGAAGAAAATGTTTGGAAATGAGTGGGTGAATGTAAGGCATGTTCAGGAGCAGATACATAGATAATTTAACCAGAGATAAGAAATGGGCTAGAAGGCAGCCTGTCCTGTATGCCTGGGCACTTTCCAAAGTGCTGGGAATAGAGCTTTCATTCTTCCAAACAGGATGCATGACTTGAAGTCTGAAAAGAGTACTATAGTCACAGACCTAAGCATTTTCTAAAGGCAGAGGAGTCATCAATGCACGGCCACACTGCTGCCACAGAGAGGCCTGTGCTTCTGTTTTACTCACCAAGCACTGGAATCTGGCTTCACAATCCCACCTCCAACGTGGCCACCATGAACTCTTTTCTCTTACCATGAGTACTCAGGTGAGAACTTCACAGCTATTTTAGGTACTTGGGTAAAGGGGCCCTCTTGGAGCTTCCTATATTCTTAAAATTAGCTGGTGGTGGCAACTTTCAGGATGAAGTGCCCACTGGTAATTAAATGCTGATGAACAGTTAAAAATGGAAATAAGTCAAAGCTCTGCAGAGCTTGACAGGGCGCTGGCATTGCATGGCTGACCTGCCGCACATTCACCTGACAGCACCTTCAGTCTCCATGACAGCCACGAAGCCCAGGGGCACGGACATTGAGGATGCTATCAATGATACTGAATGTTGACAACAAGCAAGGTCTTCCATCAGTGGTGAAATCCAAAACTGTTTATCAACATACACACACACACACACACATACACACACACACACACACACACACACACACACACACACACATCCACACCAATGCGAGAAATTCATTTCCAAAGTGGGAAATGTCTATTCTCTGTCTCATTCCCAGACAAAGCCCTTTCCTGCGTATAACCCAATGACAGACAATGCTGCTGCTCTTCTTCTACTGGATGCATGTGCAAACAGGTAAGGAGGAGGAGTGGCTCCACGTGCCACGTGTATCCTTACCCAAGGGGCTCAGAGAACTGCTTTCTTTTTTATGTATGTACCAGATCACCTGGGAAAGCCATTTAAAAAATAGTCTCTGCATGGTAATGAATAAGTTCATTTGTCTCAGGAGGCCAATTTTGATATGTTGTGTTTTCATTGTCATTCAACTAGAAATATTTTCTAATTTTTCTTGACATATTTCTTTTGACCATGGGTTGTTTAGAGTATATTGTTCGATTATCAATTTGGGGGGATATTTTTAGATGTTGTATTTTTATTATTTTTTAATTTAATTTTTCTTATTCCAAGAACATTCTCTGTAATACTTCAACCTTTTGAAATGTATTGACACTTATTTTGGGGCTCAGCATATAGTCTGTTTGATGAATATTCTGTGTGCATTTGAAAAGAATGTGGATTCTTTACTTTAGTATTGCTAGATATTAGGTCAAGTTGACATTGTTATTCAAATTTTCTGTAGCCTTATTAATTTTTCTCATCAGTTACTGAATTATAAAATATTTAATCATGATTATAGACTTATCTCTTTCTCCTTTTAGTTTTGTAAATATTTTGCTCTACATATTTCTAGGTACCTATACATTTAGAATTATACAGTAGCTCCCCTTACTCATGGTTTTGTTTTTTGTGGTTTTAGTTACTGTGGTGTACCATGGTCTGAAAATATTAAATGAAAAATTCCAGGAATAAACAATTCATAAGTTTCAAATTGTAAAAAAAAAAAAAACACACACAAGTGGTTTTAATTTTTTAAAAAAGGAAAACAACTATAATCCTCTTATATGTAGTGTTACAAAAAGATGTGGCATTTGAATGTGATTGCTGAAAAAGTTGGAATTCCAGAACAGTCAGGCATTTTGAGTAATACATGAAACTTCTGGTTCTTTATACTTTTTAGTAATATAACAATAATTGGGGAATCACACTCTTTGTTTCCCATTTTCTGAATGATTCTGATAATTCAGATAAAATCCATAGTTTGGAAAACCAGGGACCCAACAAGCTGTCTCTGCTCTTCCACCATGGGCCCCACATTCCAGCCAAAGTCCCCATGGCATCCTCATTATGAATGAACACTTCCTAGTTTCTATTATTTCTGGCTTTTCTGGGTCAGGGACACATTAGTAACAAAACTCTGCCCTGTAGCTCACTTAACAGGTTTATATTAAATCTGCCCCATTAGTTTGTTATTATAACTGGTTTTTATCTTGTGCCTCTGTGCTTGGTCTCTGGGTGTTTTTGGATTGTGCTTCAGTTTTGCCTTCATTTTATTTTATTATTTATTTATTTATTTGTCTATTTTTAAATCCTCACCCAAGGATATTTTACCATTGATTTTTAGAGAGAGCAGAAGACAGAAATATCAATGTGAGAGAAACATATCAATTGGTTGCCTCCTGCACCAGACCTGACCAGGGCCCGGGCCAGGGAGGAGCCTGCAAGGGAGTTGCGTGCCCTTAACCAGAATCAAACTCAGGACCCTTAGGTCCATAGGCTAATGCTCTATCCACTGAGCCAAACCGGTTAGGGCTGTCCTCATTTTAGATATAGAAACGTCCTCCAGACTCAGATCACCTGACCAAAGCCCCACAACTTCCTACAGGATGCCCTAAGGACCTGGGTCTGTGGTCTAGTCTCCTCTGACTCCTTCCAGCCCAATAGGGCTTCCTGGTCTCTGGATCAGGCTCTGACGTATTTCCCCATTTACCAAGCCTCAGTTTCAATGGTCAAGATTGTAGGACACAAATACTTTATTTCTTTTCATTGTCATTACTAAGCATTCTCTTAGCTTTAAGTATCACCTTGCTACTTCTAATGTTTATTTTTCATTCAAAAACATCTAAGATTTCTATGCTGTGGCAGGTGCTAAAGCAAGTACCAAAAAGTCTTAATAATAAGACATGATTTTTGTTTCCTTGAACTAGCTCACAGTCAGAGGTATTATCCTGTATAATAATACATTACATTATTGTTCTCAAATAGCTTTCACATATAATTTCTTGACCATTATGCTTTACACTGTAGATTAATTGGCTTTCCATATTCAAGACCATGGCTATTCTAAAGGAGTCATGAAACTAACCTTCCCATGATGTAATTCAGACCCATACTGGAGAGAAACCTTATAAAAGCAATGAATGTGGGAAAGTCTCCTGTCAGAATTGTCATCTTTCTCAACATGCAAGACTTTATCAACACGAAGAAAAGTGCTACAAAGGTTTCATTGCCTGAACACACTGGTTTCTTGGCCTATATTCGCTGGTGATTTTTTTATTTAAAGAGGAATCTATGCAGAGCCATTTGGGATCTTAACACTAGGCTCATTTCTTTTAAATTGAGAGAATGTGCAACTTATGGTTTTGAAATATGAATTAGATAAGTAGTTTAGCATGATCAGTTTTCAGCCTGCAGAAAGTCTGATGGGATTTCATAATATTACTAATTTTTTGTGCATTTTGGTGAAAGCTGACAGTGAATATTCACTACAATCAGATAAGACATAGCTGTGCCATGTGCAAGAATGAAAACACCTAACAATGTTCTGTGGTCTATGTGGTCAGCTGGAAACATACTTTGGAGAATTTCAAGACAAAGGCCAAATATAGTGCCAAATTCAAAGGCTGTGAGGGCAATGTCACTTTATAGAGCTACATTTTTAACTCAAAGACTCCAAGCTCTTATTTACTTTTAGGTAATTTGCTATAATTATAGGGTATGTTGCCTGCCAGGTGCAGGTTAGCGCTATATATATATATCCTTGAGCCCAGCAGGTGTATGGTAAAGAGAAAAGCAGGGAAACCGAGATCAAAACATCTACTACTTGGCAACCTGGGGGTGCTTTGACCTCTCAAGACAACTTTGAAGTTGATTCTTCAAAAGCTAGAAAGATATCCTTGACTTCTGAATGAATGCAGTTATAAGAGCAACTTGGGTTGTCAATCATAAATTCTGATATGTATGATAAAGTTTAAAATTTTAAGATTATCCAATAAATTATTTCAGAACTCCATCTTCTTTATAATTCTGTTTTAAAATGAGAGTTTTAAAATGCTCATGAAATAGCCTTAATCTTAACACACACCTTAAAATAAAGGGCATCTGAAAAAGCATAAATTTTGGTTAAAAAAAATCAAGAACTCAGGTATTAAATGTTGACATTGTATCACTGGAGTTTCAATATAAAAATGTCCTTCCTCCCCCTTTCAAAGAAATATTTCAAACAAATATCTAGAGATGTTATAACAGCACCAGAATGTTGTGCCTAATTTCATACAATAATTCTGTGCCAGCATTTTCCTGGGCGCTACTCTCTGTTTCCTTCAATTTTACAATACAGTCTTAAGGGAAAAGGTGAGTCATGGAAACTAACCCTTAATGATTATATACTACATTCCAGCCATTGAAATTCATGTTAAAATATGTTGTCTTTTTAAATCCCTAAAGTTATGTAAGGATTATGTGTTATGTAGGTATCATTATTCCCATTTTAGAAATGTTCCCACATCTTGTGTATTGTAAATAGTGCAGTAATGAGGGTAGGAGTGTTAGCTTTTCTATCAGCAATAACCATTAGAAATTAATTTTTAGAATTTTCAATTCACAATAGCCACAGCAACTAAAAAGTACTCAGTCATAAACTGAATACACAAGCAGGAACTTTATAAAGAAAACTATAAAAGCATACTGAAGGAAGTAAAAGAGTTTTGGTTAAATGGAAAAAGCATTATGAATGTAAGGACTCAGTATTACAAAGATGAAAGTTCTCCAATTTATCTTCAAATACAATCCAGTCCTAATCAAATTCCCACAGTATTTCTCACAGAAGAGTATATATGCAAAAATTGCCAAAATGATTTTCTAAAATGTTATTAAAAAGTATTATAATGAAAACACTATGCTTTTGGTAAAAAAAAAAAAAGATAAATTAAACCATGGAACAGACCAGAAGGTCCAGATGGAGGCACATATGTATAGCTACATATATGATTTGGGTACAAGAATGGTAGCTTCTCAACTCTGAGTAAGGGATGAACAGCTCAGCAATGGTGTTGGCATAACTGATTATCCATTCACAAAAATATATTCATGGTGGATTAAAGAACCATGTGTATACCCGTATGTGTCTGTGCACACTTGAGCTACACACGTTTAGGCTGAGAAGTATTTATACATGTGCAGCGGGAGATTTTGACAAGGAGATTCATTTCATGATCATTTTAATGATTAAATATCAGCCGCAATGTCCATTATTGTGAAAATTATGAAACAAACTATGGCATATCAAAATATAAAATGCCATGCAATCTATAAAAGGGTGACATGCACGCATATGTAAGCACATTAAAAGATCTCAGAGTCATGTTTTTGAGAGTAAAACACAAGTTATACAAAATTTTCAATGTTATACTCATAATATTAATCAACTTAAATCCTTTTACATAAAACTCTGCTGATTATATATATATATATACACACACATATATATATATATATATATATGTGTGTGTATATATATATATATATATATACAGGGGTCCAGTGTATGGAATTCGTGCACTGGGGGTGGGGGGTCCCTCAGCCCAACCTGCCCCCTCTCACATACTGGGAGCCCTCAGGGGAGCGGGCCTAAGCTGCAGTCTGGCCTCCCTTTGTGGGAGGCGACCAGGCTGATCAGGGGAAGGCACCAGCCCCATCACCCTGCTGCTGCAGCCACTGCCAGTCATCACAGTCACCAAGGTGTTTTCATCAACACAGACTCCAGTCCCTTCACCATGAAAAAATGACAACTTTCTTTAGGCATTTTCAAGATGTGTCTTTCATAGGATATGACATTTCTTTCATTTTTTTTTTTTTATCCTCACCTGAGGATATGTTTCCATTGACTTTTAGAGAATGTGGAAGAGAAAGAGAAAGACAGAGAGAAACATCAAAGTGAGAGGGACACTTTGATTGGTTTCCTCCTGCATGAGCCCTGACCTGGGCCCCGGCCAGGGAGGAGCCTGTAACCTAGGTACATGCCCTTGATCAGAATTAAACCCAGACCCTGCGGTCCGCAGGCTGAGGCATTATCCACTGAGCCAAACCAGCTAAGGCAGGATATGACATTTCTTAGCCCTCCAGCAGTGGACCTTTATTTTTGTCTCCAGGAGTGTGGTGGAAAAACCCTAGATCACCTTTTTGGATTCTTATTACCCAAGTTACTAAGAATATTACCAGTGGCATACAGGAAGCTTAACCAATGAACAGTCAGAAAAGGTGTTTCCTCTATAGTTCACACCAATCACTGACTGGACCCTGCCAAGGCCTAAGGCCTCTTGGCAAAGCTTTAGGCCTGGGCAGGGGACCCCCAGCTCCCTCTGATCACCAGCTCCGCCCCTGCCCCCTTGGCTATGATTGCAAGCTTGGCCCTGCCCAGGAGCCCCCTGGCTCAGGCCCTTCCCAGGCTGCTCAGGGCCCACGCAGGGCTTACCTCAGAGTGACCTGGGTGCCAGGATGTTCCTGGGACCCAGAGACCGCCATCTTTGTTGGTGGGTTAATTTGCATACTTACTCTGATTGTCTATGGGCATAGTGGAAGTATGTTCAATTTACATATTTGTCTATTATTAGGTAAGATACTAGAGGCTCAGTGCATGAAATTTGTGCACAGGGGGGTAGGGTATCAGTCAGCCCAGCCTGCACCCTCTCCAATCTGGGACCCCTTTCGGGCCTAAACAGTGTGTTGGAAATCTCTCTCACAATCTAGGACTGCTAGCTCTCAACCGCTCACCTGCCTGCCTGCCTGATTGGCCCTAACTGCTGCTGCCTGCCATTATGATCACCACCTAACCACTCCCCTGCCAGCCTGATCAATGCCTAACTGCTCCCTGGCCAGCCCGATTGGCCCTATCTACCCTCCCCTGCCAGTCTGGTCGCCCCCAACTGCCCTCCCCTGCTGGCCCAGTCACCCCTAACTGCCTTCCCCTGCTGGCCTGGTCTCCTCCAACTGGCCTCCTCTTCTGGCCCAGTCACCCCTATCTGCCCTCCCTGCTGGCCTGATCACTCACAACTGCCTTCCCCTGTAGGCCTGGTCCCCCACAACTGCCCTCCCCTGCAGGCCATCTTGTGGCGGCCATCTTGTGTCCACATGGGGGCAGCCATCTTTGACCACATGAGGGAAGCCATCTTGTGTCTTGGAGTGACAGTCAATTTGCATATTACTCTTTTATTAGATAGCATATATATACTAGAGGCCCGATGCATGAAATTCATGCAAGAATAGGCCTTCCTTCTCCTGGCTGCTGGCATGAGCTTCCCTCTAGCACCCAGGACCTGGGCTTCCCTCGCAGCCCCAGCTTTGTCTGGAAGGTTGTCCAGAAGGATGTCTGGTCTAATTAACATATTATGCTTTTATTTTTATAGGTGTATATACTATATATTTATATAGCTCCATATATATAACCACATATACATAAATATAAAGCAAGGACACATGTTTTAATATATATTATACAAATGTTTTAATATAAATATGTACATTTATATTACATAAATTCAGATTCACAAGCTAATGCTCTATCCACTGATATATATATATATATATATATATATATATATCTATAGATATATATAGATATAGATATATATATATCACCACAATGTTTTATTTCCTTTGGGGAGTGGACTGATCAGGGTTTTCAAGGCTACATAGCAGAACAGTACTTTGTGATTTAAGTATTATATCAATATGCTATATTGTGTTATTACATGTCCTAGGCAGATTAATGAGAATAGTAGATCTTACCTATCTCAGAAGAATATCTGGAAATTAAAGATAGAAATATCGAGGACAAATGAATTAAATAAGTTATGGAGGATAAACTCCACCAACATTTTCCATTATTTTCTGGTTAACTACTTTAGAAATATAAATATGGAGAATAACAAAGAAACAGGAAAGGCTGGTCATTTAATCACATTCCTGTAAGAACCATTGATTGCTTTGGCAAAATCATACACAATCTACTTTCCTCTGGTAGTAGGATATACAGGGTAGGACAAAAGTAGGTTTACATAGGGGTGCATATATCCTTTCTGATTCGTGTTTCTAGTTTCTTGGGATATAGTACTAGAAGTGGGATCACTGGGTCAAATGGAAGTTCCATTTTTAGTTTTTTGAGGAAACTCCATACTGTTCTCCACAGTGGCTGCACCAGTCTGCATTCCCACCAGCAGTGCACAAGGGTGCCTTTTTCTCTGCATCCTCGCCAGCACTTGTCGTTTGTTGATTTGTTGATGATAGCCATTTTGACAGGTGTGAGATAGTACCACATTGTTGTTTTGATTTGCATCTCTCGGATGATTAGTGACTTTGAGCAGGTTTTCATGTGTCTCTTGGCCTTCCTTCTGTCCTCTTTCGAAAAGATTCTATTTAGGTCAGTTGCCTATTTTTTGATTGTGTTGTTTAACTTCCTTTTATTAAGTTGTATGAGTTCCCTGTAAATGTTGGAGATTAAACCCTTATCATTGATATCATTGGAAAATATGTTCTCCCATGCAGTGGGCTTTCTTGTTGTTTTATTGATGGTCTCCTTTGATGTGCAAAAGCTTTTCATTTTGATGTAATCCCATTTGTTTATTTTCTCTTTAGTTGCCATTGCCCTAGGAGCAGTATCAGTGAAGAAACTGCTTCAGCATATGTCTGAGATTACACTGCCTGTGGATCCCTCTAGTATTTTTATGGTTTCCCATCATATGTTTAAGTTCTTGATCTATTTTGAGTTTATTTTTGTGTATGGTGTACGTTGGTCGTCTAGTTTCATTTTTTTGCATGAATCTGTCCAATTTTCCCAACACTATTTATTGAAGAGACTGTCTTGACTCCATTGTATGTTCATGCATCCTTTGTCAAATATTAATTGAGCATAGTGGTTTGGGTCGATTTCTGGGTTCTCTATTCTATTCCATTGATCTATATCTCTGTTCTTGTGCCAATACCAGGCAGTTTTGAGAACAGTGGCTTTGTAATACAACTTGAAATCTGGTATTGAGATCCCACCTACTTTTTTCTTCTTTCTCAGGATTGCTACAGCTATGCAGGGTTTTTTTTTATTCCAGATGAATTTTTGGAAAGTTCATTCTAGATCTGTGAAATATGCCATTGGTATTTTAATGAGAAGTGCATTGAATTTATAGGTTGCTTTGGGTAGTATGGGCATTTTGATGATGTTGATTCTACCAATGCATGAACACGATATGTTCTTCCATCTGTTTATGTCTTCCTCTATCTCTCTTTTTAGTGGATCAGAAAGGATATATGCAACCCTATGTTCATAGCAGCACAATTCACCATAACTAAGATTTGGAAACAGCCTAAGAGCCCATCAGCAGATGAGTGGATTAAAAAACCGTGGTACATCTATACAATGGAATACTATGCTGCGGTAAAAAAGGAGTTCTTATCATTTGCAACAACATGGATGGAGCTGGAGAGCATCATGCTAAGTGAAATAAGCCTGGCAGAGAAAGATAAATATCATATGATCTTACTCATTTATGGAATATAATGAACAACATAAACTGATGAACAAAAACAGATCCAGAGACAGGGAAACATCGATCAGAACATCAAACCTCAGGGAAGGTAGGGGAGGGTGGGGGTAAGGGGGAAAGATCAACCAAAGGACTTATATTCATGCATATAAGCCTAATCAATGGACATAGACAACAGGGGGGTAAGGGCATGAGTTGGGGGGTGGGGTTTGCAGGGTAATAGGGGAATAACAACTCACATGTAATACCATAATCAATAAGGAAATTAAAAAAAAATTTGTGAGTACTCGAAGCACAGAGTTTTATTTTTTGTATTACTTACTAACTATTGTATTATTTTCCATATGAACAACTGTAAATCTACTTTTGCTCCCACTTTGTATATGAAAAAAAATGTTTAGTTAGAACACCAATTCCCACCTAAATATGGAATCACACAAACACACAGAAGTATACTGTTTACATTGGTCACAGAGTGTACAGAGTGATTATCCAAATTCTCTTTTGTTTTCAAAATAAGTGTCAATTAATGCTTTACCCAATACATATGATCAGAACACATTTGTGAACTGATAGAAACAATCTTTAGATAACTTATAAGTTAACATTCAAGGATTATTCTTCCAGCTACATGATTACTAAAGGGAAGAAACCTAAACCCACCCTGCCCCTCCAGGAGATGCATCAAAGACATTCTGCATCCTGTAGAATTCCTTTAGTTGTAGAATATGGACTGCTTCATATAGTACTAAACATACTTAAACATACTTAAGAACTTCTGATGTCCTACTGAATATGTATATATTGTATATATCACACTATTCCACTCATCCACTCAGTGGGGACATTTGTCAAATCTCCTGGGTAAAGTTTCTGGAAGCTGATCTCTGAAAAGATAAAGAGCAAGAAACTTTATAGTTCTGACATTCCAGATAAATAAACTCCTAGTAATTGAAAACCACTGAAGATATACTTTAAAATACAGATCGATCTTGAACAGTTAACCACAGAGCTGAGATATGAACAAACACAGAAATGTATTTAATCCTTCTCAATAAACAGCCAGTTTTCCCAACCATCTTTGGATTTTATAGCAAGACTTTAAAAAATTCAAGAAGTGCTCCCTGGTGTTAAATGAAAAATAATCCTACAGCCTGCATGCTGTGAATTGTCTAGAGTGTTTTCTTGCAATAAAACAGTGAGGGGGTGTTTGTTTAAACAGATCTCTCTCCATTCTTGCCTTCAAGGTATCTGATGCTCAGTATACTTTCTTATCAATCTATCAGCTTATCAGAACTCTTCTAGCACACCCCTCCCAAATTTTTAAATGAAAGATATAGGACAAACTCATTTTTATCACATATAGTTTCTGCCTTACTCATTGTATAGCTTGTTTTTCAGCAAATAGGCTTAGAAGTTTTCAGCTCTTTTGTTATACAGAATTTTATGGGACACACCTGAAGTGCAGCTGTGAGCTCTGATGATTCTAGGACAGTGGTCGGCAAACTCATTAGTCAACAGAGCCAAATATCAACAGTACAATGATTGAAATTTCTTTTGAGAGCCAAATTTTTTAAACTTAAACTTCTTCTAACGCCACTTCTTCAAAATAGACTCACCCAGGCCGTGGTATTTTGTGGAAGAGCCACACTCAAAGGGCCAAAGAGCCGCATGTGGCTCGCATGCCGCAGTTTGCCAACCACTGTTCTAGGACATTTTGTTGGTCTTCTTTAAATCCTCAGTACAAAGCCTTTATTTTCCAACAAAGTACATATAACAGACTACTCTCGTAATATCCACTTGCTTCATACCCTTCTCACTCCCACCACGCCTGCTCCTTCGACATACCCCACATTAGCAAAGGGCACCCCTAGTTAAGGGTTACTCAGGCCAATATCCTCAGAGTCATCTTGATCCTTCTTTCTTTCAAACCCATATTCAGTTATCAGGAAATCGAGTCATCACAATGCACTTGAGGTCTCACCTCTTTTCACCAACTCCACTGCTGGTCGAGTCTCTGCTGTCTCTCACTGGGGCCACTGCACTAACCATCTCACTGGTCTCCCTGTCTCTACTCTTTACTTCTTGGAGTCTGTTCTCCAAACTGCTTGAGACTCTCTTTTACTTTTATCGATTTTAGAGAGAAGAAGAGAGAGAGAGAGAGAGAGAGAGAGAGAGAGAGAGAGAGAGAGAGAGAGAGAGTGTGTGTGTGTGTGTGTGTGTGAGAAAGAGAGAGAGAGAGAGAGAGAGAGAGAGAGAAACATTGATGTGACAGAGAAACATCAATCGGTTACCTCCTGCATGAGCCCTGACCAAGAACCAGACCTGCCACCTTTTGGTGTGTGGAACAACCATACACCAACTGAGCCACAACCCAACCTGGCCAGGGCAATAACCTCTTTTAAAATGTAAACCTGGTTGTGTCATTTCCCTGCTCATTCCTCCGAGGCTTCCCATTGCACCTACAATGAAGTTAATAAGCCTTACTTCGGAAGCCAAGAGTTTTTCTGACCTGGCTCTTGGTTCTTCTCCACCTTGATTCCTTCCCGTCTTGTTTTCCTCTGATTCAGTGGCATCGCCCTATAGCTTTTTCTCAAGTCCAAGGAGCATAACAAGCATGCTTCTGCCAGAGGGCTTTTGCACTTGCTATTCCCTGCCTGGCATGCTCTCCCTAGATGGTCACATGATTCACTTCATTCAAATATTACTGCTTCAGAGAGAGGAGGTCATCCTATCTGAAATGGAACAGCCTGTCACTATTGTTTTATCCTACTCGATTATTCCTTTCTCATCCTTAAATTATATACCTTGTTTATTATTTCTCTTTCTTTCTTTTTTTATAATAGTCTGTTTTAATATAAACAATTGTTGGAATCAATCAATGTCCATTTCAGGAAGCTTCTTGTCTGATTACGAAGGCACAGCTGTGTCTGTGCCCTGCTTATTTCTCTTTCTTACTACACTGGAATCTTTATGAAAGCAGAGACCTCATCCACCTTATTCACTATAGCATCCCCAGCACCTAGGATAGGGCTTGGGCTTGGCAGCACTCAGTAATATTAGTTAAAATGAATAAATTGCATATTTATAATGGGTAAATTTATAATATATGAATTATACCTCAATAAACCTGTTAAACAAAACAGGCCCTTGATTTAAAAATTGAGAAAAAATGGATTGATTGAAGGAATTAAAGCAATACTTAACTTGAATGGACTATGCTTTCTAAAATAAAAAGTATTGATCTATAAAAATCAGTGTTTCTGATTGTATGGCTGATTTCATCCAGTGAAAGGTTCTAGTTCTTTTTATATTATGTTTGGAAGTTTAAAACATCCTAATATAATATACTAGGAGCCTAGCACGCAATTCGAAATCGTGTGGTGCCACCCACCCTGGAGTCGCTGGTCTGGACCCTGCCTCTCTCTCTGGCCCTTGAAGCAGCTGCAGCTACTGCTGATCAGGCCCTCCCCCAGCGCAGGTGTGAGGAGACCCCTGCCGCCCCGCCCCAATGCTCTGTGGGCAACCTCCTCCTGTCCGGTCAACCCGTTATGGCATCCCGGTTAATTAGCATGTTTCTCAATCATATATATATATATATATATATATATATATATATATATATATATATGTATATATATATATTTTAAATACTTACACATTTGAGTGTTTTTCTGAGTGTCCAGAGACTGTGCTAGTTTGTGCATAAATTATTCCATAAACTCATCATGATGAGGAAAGTGTAGCTTAGAGAGTTTGTTTCTAGCCCAGTGTCACTGCTATTACATGACAGTGCTAGGATTTGAACCCAGGCATGTTCCAGATCTGATCCCTATTAGGGACTGAGATAAAAGAACAGGGAAAAACAGTTAATAAGATGGATGCCAAACTGCCATTTTTTTGTAAGTGCCAAGGAATCCCAGGATGTTTTTTAAACTCATAACATCTCCCTTGCATCCTTCCTCCTTCCTTCTACACCGAGGAGTGGGCCATTAAGCCAAGCCCAGCCCAAGATCACGCTTTTCCGGTTGAACTACCTTCACGGTGATGTGCTACATTTTATGATTCTGATAGGATTGCAGCACCTCTGTATCACAACAATTCTTCCTTGGTCTGCAAGAATACATGTTTTCATTCAAAATTCACCTTAAATCTAAAGAAACTTATGAGCTCATCACAAATAATCTAGTGTTGTCATCTCCTTTCCACACCAAACCATCTACATTACTGTTGAACATATTCTACCACATAACTTCTTTGGGTCTGTTTGGCTTGCTGTTCAAATCCCTCCAGATACCTTTCTCTAGGGCAGTCATGTAAGTGGGGGCAAAACGTGTTCTGATTCAATTTAATGATTTTCCTGTTTACTACCACTCAGAATTGACACCTGCCTATGCTCCTGTCATCATGAGTAAATCTCAACCCTGAATGTCTTCTCAAAAGACAAGTCCACCACACCTCCTCGCCATAGTCCTTGTATCATGGGTTTTGACTTTCCCATCCCCTCCATTCCCACTCCTTCCTTTCAACCTTGTCTTCTTCAGCACTGACTTTTTAGTTTTTCCTCTTTAAATCGAACCTGTCATACCTGTTATTACCGACCTCTCCTCACTTTTAGTTACATGTTCTTAGACATCATTGTGGGGTTTTTTTTTTATTGAAACAAGATCATATTTCAACAGTGAATTACTCATGATAATACCTTGCATTTATATGGCATTTTATGGTTCTCAAAGATGTTTCACTTATCGAATTTAACCAAATCTTCTGAACAATACTGTGAAGTCAATGTTACCATTGCAATTTGGGAGAAAAGGAAACTGAGTCACAGAGCCTTTTCCCCTGCCCACTACTACCCAGAAATGTAGAAATGGGAGTAGAACAAAGGCCTTTTTCCCCATTTCATCACAGCACACCTCTTGTTAGCTTATTGTAGGAGAATATGGTAGGATTTGTGCTGCCCATTATGGTAGCTGCTAATCACATGTGGCTAGTTAAACTTAATTAAAATGAAACACAATTAAAAATTCAGTTCCGTAGTCCCATTAGTTTCAATTTACATGATCAGCAGATATAAATGGAAAGTGGCTACTGTATTGGACAGGGCAGATATTGAACGTTTCTATGTTTTCCAACCTGGCTAGATCATCAGAATTATAGACTTCTGTTAATTTTTTAATGAATTCACAGTATATGGAGGTGGATTATTAATTCCTAATCTGCTAGTGAGTGACCCCCATTTTTGATAAATCAAAGACTCAAGAGGTGAACTGACCCCAGGGCACAGTAAACACTATCTATTGCAATTCTTCTGTTTTATCATTGTAGAAACTCAAGTCCAACAAGACAAGATAACTCTTCTAAAGTCTCCCAGCTAAAGGTAGAGCCAAGAATAAACTAGACTTTCAGATTCCCTATCCAGTGCTATCTTCTGCAAACCATGCTATTTAATTGAGCATTTATAACCTACCAGCCCAATCCGAGATGCTAATTAGGAAAGGACGTTGGAGGGCATCTTCTTGCTTCTTCTGCTCATGCCTTTCCTTCTGTAATTATTAAAAATGGAGGAGCTGTTTTTCTAAGGCGATGCCAAAAAGGAACAGCCTATAAGTCTCCCAAGACAGCTGGCCGACAGGATTACACAGCCTCGCCTTGGACAATGAGACTGTGTCTCATGCCATACCTCACACAGCTCATTCCAAAATACGCGTCTGCTGAGAACACCTGCCACACAACCCTTTCTCCCTCAGCCACAGCGCACAGCCCCGCTCTCCTTTCCATGGGAGTTCTAAATAAGTCAATGCTGGGTAGCCAGAGAAACCTCCACAACTTCGTGCTTACTAAGTCATAAGGCAACAGCTGGGTGTGAAAATATAACCCCTGTCACTTTCCCAAACAGCATGAGACCTGGCCTAGAGGGGCCAGAGGAAGTTCTTGGCCATGCTGTAATTCACAGCTGCCGCCTGGAGTAGCATTTTTCCTCCCTGAGGTTTCGGGTGGCAGAGGGTTGCGATCATTCCCAAGGGCTGCTTTTCATGGTGATGACCTTGTGTCCATGCCCTGCTGGACATTGGCTCCCTCTGGTCTTAAATGTTTATATGCGACTGGGTGTGAAGTTCAGTGACTTTAGGGCATAACATCCCAAAGCTCCTTTTGCACTGCTCCTAGCAGGGAAGCTGAGATTTCTCAAGCAGAAGGCAAAGCAAGAGCCAAGCTCCGGGGCTGATATTCTTTGGCTTGAAAACACCAGCTTGCTAAATTTGGTTGCAGTTTCTTTTTTTAGCGACATAATAGAAAAGTCTGAATTTCCCATGCAGGGAAATAGCATTAACCAACAGCGATGCCTATTTGAATTTCTTTCCCTAGTGTCCACTCTCTGCCACCACTTCCGATTTGATTCCTTACTTATAAAGAATAATTATGGGGTAAAATGGATCCTGAGTTTCCTTAACAGAAAAACAGAATTGGAGAGTTAGTCGCAAAAATCCAACAGCTGCCCGTGTTCATTTTTATCTTATGAATCTGATGAATAGAAACAGGAATGAATAGGTTTTAAGTACACAGCCCATTTCCAGAAGGGACCTTGATGCAGGGAGAGAAATGGAGTCTGGGTCCAACTGAGCTCTATAATCAGCACACCCGCTGCCATCTGTCAGGGCCCGGCTCCTCGGGGCCCAGCTGACAGAAGGGCATCATTAGCTGGCTTGTGCACTAGGTCACCGCACTGAGACAGGCCACCTTGTGTCATTGGGGTGTTCTATTCCCCCGTTCACAATTCTGACGCTGAGAAAGGGAAATTGAATTTTAGTCTTCAGATTACATGATGGCAGTACGCAAACTGTAAGCTCCTTGATGGCAGCCTAGCAGGGTTGCTAAATTAAAAAGGAAGGGGAAAAGATGACCCATCTCCTCTTCCTCCAGTCCTCTGGGACCAGACACGGGGAAAGCCTGCCTGTGTACAGCCCATTTATGCGCAAACACCTCAAAGATGCTGCCTGCCTTTACCTGCTGTGTGGGTTAATGAGTAGGCATGGAGATTTTGAATATTCTGGCTAAAATGTGGTGGAAATGAGAGAAATCGGCAGGAATGGAGAATCAAAGAAAGAGAGTCAACATAATGGTGAGTAGTGGCAGGGTCATGCAGGGAGCCACTTAGAGGCACAGAGCAAATAGAAGCTACAAACACACACTCTAAGCCCCCACACCCTCCAGCCCCCAGGTGTTGTTTTTTTTAATCAGTCATCTGTGTTAACACTTCATTCAGTTGCACAGACTTCCTTTTACAGTTTTCTCACAGACACCCTCCTGCTGCCACCACCCCCCCCCCCACCACCACCCAATATTGTGAGCCCTACACGTTTTCCACTTACTCTAGGGTAAGCTGTCAATCTCTCATCTCTTCCACCAAAGGATGCCCCGACCCAGGCATCTTGACACAGCTGCTAAACACACTTTTTTTGTTGGTTTCCTAAGGTTTTCTCATGAGTTATAGTGACTACATTCTGAACCTCACTTTAAACAGGTTCTGGCAAGAACATTTTATTAGCCAAATCTTAATGTAATCATCTCTTCTGACATGATTTAATTAATCCTCTTGCTAAAGGAATACATATGTTGGCAGGAGTATAATTAGAATTCAGCTGCATTTTAATTTGGAAGAAAAAGGATGATTGTTAGATCCCAAACATGCATATTGGGAAAGCGTCTGGATTTCCCTTATGTAAACTAATCAGTGCAAATGTTGCCCTTTTATCGGGAAGGGACTCAAAACTCTTTGCACAGTGAATCATCCTGCAAAATGGGTGGGTTTAGTTTAAGGATCTTAATACTTTTTAAATCATGGGTTTATTTTAGAAATATCACAAAATATAACGAGGGCTTGGCTTTCTCTGTGGATTTCCCAAACTGGTGCTCAGCAGGGTTGGAGGAAATCATGTCACAATGCAGACGGAGGCTTCTGCACGCTTGGTCTTTGAGTCTCAGCTTTTACATCCTTGCATAAGTTCTGGTCTAACTTCCCCCCCCCCCCCCCGCTGCCTCCCAGTGGGTATTTCAGACCTCTAGCAATGCACCCACACTTTCCACTCTGCCTCTCCTCCTCCCCATTGTGCTGTTCAACCTTCCCTCCAACTTTACTGAGAAATAGATGTTTTCGGACATTATTCCCATCAAAGCCCTGTTCTGACATACTAGTGCCTGAGCACCTGTCCTCACCTCCTGGCCCTCAGTGGAAGAGTGATCGTCTCTACTCCTGTCACATCCCTGCTTGCCTTCCTCAGGACTGGGCTTCACTTGTTATCTGTTCTCTATTTAGTCACACTTTCTGCTAGCTCCCTCTTCGCAGTTTATGAATGTGCTCCAGTCTTCCCTGTCATCAATTTCCACCTCCACCTGTGTCCACTCTAGTGACTCCTTCCCTTTCATGAAAAAAATGAAGGCTTACACTTGCTGTTTAGACTTCCTCAACTCCCATGCACTTTTTAAACTCCCCCCTGTGTGTGCCACCTTCCTGAGACCCCTTGTCAAAGGTCACCATTGACCTTGGAATTTCCAAGTGGAAAGGATTGAGGGTGGGAGGTAGAGGGCCATCACTTTCCTCAATCTTGTGCAACTCTTGAAACTAGAGCCCAGTGACATCAGTGGGTACAGCTCTCTCCAAATCCATGTGCTAAATGCAAAGAGGCAGGCCTGAGTTCAAGTACCACCTCAGACTTCTCTGGCTACATAAGCTTGCGGAAAGTTACCTATATTTTAGCTATGAATTGTTAGTGAAATATGCCATTAAAGTTACAAATAGCTAATGGATTGAGCATTTACAATGAATCCGGCAGGGGCAGGACTAGTTCTTTATATGCACTATCTTGTTCAGTTCTCAGATCAAGTCTGTGAAATAGCTGTTATCATCATCATCATCATCATCATCATCATCATCTTATAAATGAGAAAATGGAAGCAGAGAGCGGTTAAGCAATTTGCCCCTGTAGTTACAAAGTTGGTGAGCAGTAGAAGAAGCAGCATCTTTAAGCACTAGTTTGCACTATCTCATACTTTCTGTCTCTAAGCTCCCATTTACTCAGAGTGAATATAAAATAAAATACAAGCTCCTTTACCAGATAGGCATTTGCAGGTGAATGTCCCAAAATGCAAACATGTCATATGTCCCAGACCATAAGTATTACCTTTCCTCGTTCTTCCGTAATTCCCTGTCTTGGTTAATGGATCAAATCCCCCTCTGCAGAAACCTGAGAATCCATCTGGATTCCTTTCCCAAATGCCCCTCCTTCTCCAGATTCCAGCTCTCTGTGGCCTATCTCCTCTCTCCCTTCAGACCCCTCATCCCAGCTCTCACGGCCTTTGTACAGTCCTCATCGCCTCTTCCTAAGATCATCTTATCAGTTTCCCAACTGCCACGCTTGCCCTGGGTTTGGCTTTGCTCTAACGGATGCTTTCCACTGTTTCCAAAACATCAATGGGATCATGCCTCATTAATTCTCTCCAAACAAGACACACAGGTAAAATCACCTCCTCCAGCTCTAAAACGTGAGAGTCAGAGCTTAACTTCCTGCCTGGGGACTCTGAATAAAAACCTGGCTCTTAACCCCTGGTCAGCCACCTGGTCAGCCGGGCCTCCGGAGGATGAAGGACACTCCCTCCAGCCTCCTTGCTGCCTCTCCTTCAGGACTTCCTCTAAGCTTCCACAGCAACGCTTTGCTGGAAACTTATTTTGTCTCACCGTCAGTTAGAATCAGACAACCACAAAATAACACATCAAATTCACCAATTTTGACTGAGCTCTTTCTTGCCCAAGTCTCTATACACACCCAGGGCTACTCATGCAGAATCAGTGCAGATCTCCCACAATCACTAGTTGTCAAATCCGACAGACTGGTATTCCTTTTGAAGGGAAAACAGTGGTGGCAATATAAGCTCTCTAAGGAGATCAACATCTGACTTAATTTTTCTCTATTGAAGGTATCATAGTTCATTTATTGGTTGTTTTTAAAAAGTAAAATTTAAAAATGCGTGTGTTGAGTCATTGAATAGTCTTAAAATTGGACTAATGCTGCAATTTAAAGAGGCTTTGTGAAATGTTAGTACTTGTGGGTTTATGAGTTTCCATTTGTGCTTTTTGTTAATAGTGTGTAAGGTAGGACTTTTCATCCCTACTCTCTGAGTGTATATGCTGAGACTCAAGATGTTTAACCGAGTCACCTCAAGTCACCCTGCTGGATGGCAGTGGAAGCCAGAGTCTTATATGGCCCTAACAGGTTTGGCTCAGTGGATAGAGCCGGTCAAAGGGCATGTACCTTGGTTGCGGGCACATCCTCAGTGGGGGGTGTGCTGGAGGCAGCTGATCAATGTTTCTCTCTCATCAATATTTCTTCTTTTTTTTTAATTTAATTTTATTTTTATTGTTTTGAGTATTACAAATAGTAGTACATATGTCTCCTTTTTTTTCCCCCTTGATCTCCCCCCGACCTCCCCTACCCCCCAGGACATGCCTTCACCTGCCCACCCTGCCCCCCCGCCCTAGTGTCTTATATCCATTGGTTGTGCTTATATGCAAACGTACAAGTCCTTCGGTTGGTCTCTTACAGCCCTCCTCGCCCAACCTCCTCTGTCTTCCCAATGTAATTTGACGGTCTGTTCAATGCTTCTTTGCCTCTGTATCTTTTTCCCACCATTTCTTTCCTTTAAAAAGTTTTGCCTTTGCAGACTGGAAATAAACATATAATAACAAAACAAGACAAAACAAAAAAATGTTTGAGTCCCAATTTCAATGTCCAACAGTTCCTTATGTGTACATGTCAGCATTGATATCTGGATGGTGGGCACATGGTGGCAATGCAGGTCCGACCCTCTCTGGTTTGGTCCTAGGCAACCTGCAGCGGTGCACAGCTGCTGACTGCTCCCATGGCAAGGCGTTGTCAGCGTCTTCCATCTCTGGACTGTTTTTTCCTCTTGTCTTCGTGGTTGGAGCACTCCTGTCAATTCCTCTCTGTTGCAGGAATCCATCTGGCCTTGGGGTTGTTTTCTGAAAATATACAAATATATTCTCGACCACAAGTTAATAAAGGAATCTTTTCTATATAATTGATTTGGGATCCTTTTTATTTTTGTTCAAACGATTTTCCTTTGTCTTATTTAGACACCATGTGTGTTTTTAATGGCCGTCTTGCTGTTAGCATTGCAAATGAAACTTAATTTGGTAAAGTAAAAATTTTCTAGATGTAATTTACTTATAGGATATTTTTCCTTACATGATATTGCCCTACTATCCCCCCCCTTTTTTTTTTTTATTAATGGAGGTTTCTGTAAATTTTATAATGCAGTCTTGATAACTTTAAATTTAAAAGTTTTTTCCCCCCACACATATGACTGCTTTAGGTTCATTGCATATTCAGGAATTTTACCATGAGATGAACTGCCAATAGAAATTTTAGTTATTACTTTAAGAACAGCTTTTTGTCCAGTACTTGAATATTCACTTATTTCAATTAGGCTTTTTAAATTAATCTGAAAACTCGGTTACTATTTTACTGTCAAATTTAATACTCTACCAACAATCTTAGTTTACCCTGTAAATATTAGTGGGAAGGATTATTTGCATTCTTGAGTGGGCCCTGAGCATTCCAAATGCTCGCTGAATTTAGATATAGGGCAACTGCTGTCGGCCAAGTCTCTTGTCTGTTACCTGGGTCTCGATTTGAGCTGGGCCAAGTCTCTGTCTGTCCCCTGTATCTCGATGTGAGCTGGGCTAGGTCTCTTTCTGTTGCCGGGGTCCCGATCTGAGCTGGGTGTGGGAAGCGCGAAGCAGCCATGGGGGCAGGAGACCTCCTTTAGAAGGGGGTGAGGGTTCAAGCCCCTGCAATGTTGGGGGGGGTCTCATCAATATTTCTAACTCTCTCTCCCTCTCCCTTCCTTTCTGTAAAAAATCAATAAAATACATACATACATATATATATATATATATATATATATATATATATATATATATTTTTTTTTTTTTTTAAAGAGTCTTATGGGAAGATACCCAAGCCATTCCCACTGACCAGCCACTCGGGAATCTGAAAATACTTTTTTAAATAACCTTTTTGCTTTGAAATACTTTTTAATTTTTAGGAAAGGTGCAAAGATAGTACAGAGAGTTCCTGTACACTCTTCACCTATTTTTGCCCAATGCTAACATCTTAACTTACAGTAATGCAATTATCAACACCTAAAGTTAACATTGGTATGTTATTATTAAGGAAACTCTAGACCTTTTTCAAATTGCACCTGCTGTTTATTGATCATCTTGATCTGTTCCAGGACCTAATCCAGGACAGTACATTGCAGTCAGTCATCTCTACACATCCATGCGTACTTAGTCTCCTCCAATCTGTGACACTTCCTCAGCCTTTCGGGTTTTCATTACTTTGACGGTCTTTAAAGAGCACTGGCCAGGCATTTTGTAGATGTTGAAAACACTGTTTTTGATACTCAAAAATGTCACTTTTTGCTTTCATCCCTCTTATGCTATACCTATATTTAACTTTTGTAGACCTTGCCAGAGCTTACTGTGGGCCAGGTATTCCTCTAAGGCTTTACCCACATTAACTAATTACCTCCTTCCTACCACCCATTTTAAAGTGGGGGAACAGACACCCAGAGAGGTAAAGTGAGTCACCTAAGCACACACAGAGAGTAGGTGGCTTCGAACCCAGGCAGCTGGCAGCTGCAGCCACTCTTTTAACTGGGATACTCCTCTGCTTCTTCTTTATCTCTGCAGACCAGTCTGAGAATTTAGCTTGGCACATAAGTGAATTTTTAAGATGGCGGAATTTAAACTGATTTAACCTTTTCTGTTGGAACTCTTTCTAAAATACATCACTTGTCATATTTCCTGGTAACAAAAGGTTATCACTGTGAACACCAAATAGTGTGCTTTGCTTAAGTATTCTTATTTTGCCTACACAAGAAGGATCTCATACTGATAAAGTGTGAATGGGTTATTTTTCCTGACATTCTGATTTATCTATCACCTCTTGCTGCTTTCAGGAGTCTAACAACTGACAACATTCTTTTCCTGTCTTTGCAGTCACCTGCTTCCAGTTTGCCTTTAGAATTTTATCAAAAATAAAAGTAAATAGATACTGAGGGATGCCCTAGGCCCTCTCTGGGGAGTGCAGAGCATAGGAGAGCATGTGACTTGCAACACGTATCTCAGCTGCTTGCACATTGCTTAGAGAAACGACACCTTTGCTTATTCCTTGGCTCTGCTCCACACCACTGAGACCACTTCTGGAGAAGTGAACGGATATGTCCCATCTTGAACATAATGTCTTAATTAAATAGATAATCACCACTGGTCACTTTATATCTGCAACCAAATGACTAAATTCCATGGCAGTTGTGGCAAAAATAAATAATTAGGAGTTCATCTTCTAAATGATAACGCAAATGTGATGGATTATATAATTTAAAGCTCCATTGCCATCATCATCAGAATTGGGCCCCGCTGGTATTTCTGTAGCTTAGTCAAGCAATTCTCCCCTGGGAGAAATATTCTAACCGTAGGTGGCATTTGAAGGCACAGGCTGGGGTATGGATTGTTTCTTAGCAACTATTTGGTGCCCAGAGTGACAACCAGAGGTGGCAATGTCTGATGAATGCCATTTCCCATCCTCAGACCTAAATCCTTATTAGTGAAACCATGAGGTGTGTTTTTTTTTTTCCTTCTTGTCTTTCCAAACACTGAAATTATTCCAAGCATTTTCAGATGGATGGAGTTTTTGTTCCTGGCTCATTCTAGTGGAAACAGAGGAGTCCTCCGTCTAGGCAGGTTTGGTGCCAAATTGAGGAGGAAGCTATTTCAGCTGCTCTTTCCGACCCAGCCATGTTTGGGAGAGTGTGGCTGGATTCAAACCAGGATGTTTGCTTTTAGCTCTCAAATCTTCCATGGCTTTTGGTAGTGGTTACCTCTGTGACATCCCAAAGCATCCACATAGGGGAGGAAGCCCAACCAGGTGCCACTGGGGAAATGCCACAGGGACAAACTGTTTCCATAGCTCAGAATTTTTTCCACATGGGCACTCAACAAACCTGGAACAGGTTGCTCCTAGTCCAGGGTGAGACTATTTGGTGATGGAGTGTTACCAGGTCCTCAGGTTGTAAACACAACACTCAAAACTTGTTCTCTATTGATTTAATTCCTGCTGATTATTTTAATCCTTCTAGAAATGCAACTGATAGCTACCAAGTAGTCTTGGTTTATCAATAATAAATACTCCTATTAATTATGTGGTTAGTGAACCTTTAGTCCAAGATTTCATCAGAGTTTACCAATTAACAAATACCATGTAGAATTAAGAAAGGAATGCCCATTTCAATTCCTGAAAACGATATCCTTCCTATCCTTTAACATCTAAAATCTCTCCAAGTCTGATAAACACATGATCAGATTCATGTTCTAAATAAACTTAACGAATTTGTTTCCGACCCCAGTACCATTATTTTGTGGCTCACATGGTCAAAGCGGTGTTCAATTTTGACACTGAGTTATAGTCAAGGCAGTTCCTGGTGGATTAATTGTTAATGTACAAGATGAATCAAGTTACCAGGAAACTTGCCAGCATGATTTTTTTGATGCAAAAACAAAGGTAACTGGGCTTTCCGGAAGTGGCAGTGTGGCCCAACTTATCACCCATCCACTGTCCCTGGTTTGATGTGTGATAGAACACAGCCATGGAATCAGGACTCTATTTCTGAGGTAGTTATCTAAACACCAGTGACCTCTAAAAATAGCAGTGACCACATATTAATAACCAATTAAGGCATTAGTCTGTGCTCACTGCCCACATATAACTTATTCCTAAGTCAGCTGTAGAACTGGACTGTATTTGAATAACAACAGGGGAAAGGTCTTGCTGTTTCGTTTTGTTTTTGTTTTTCTCAGCAGCTGACTCTGGATAACAAAATACCATTTTTCTCACAAGGTCCCAGAATAGACAACTGTCAAATTTCCCCTTTCAGGGTTGTATCTGAATAAGGAGTATGGCTGTCTATTACTCATAATATGGTGACTTTCTAAGAGCATTTGGCTTTAAAAATCTCAGGATCTTGTTAATAAATAAATAAACAAACAAATAAATAAATAAATACTTGTTTAAAACATTGCCCTACTTTTTTTTTTTTAACTTCTTCCTCCCAGTTTTGAGAACTTCTCTTCCCTTATTTTCTCACTTACATACTCCTTACCTTTCTTCAGGTCCCAAGGCGGACTTACCTCCTTATCAAGCATTTTACTCTGCCTAGTTCTGAATCAGCTGGGTTATAACCTAAGGATTTTATCTTGGTGAACAGCATCATGCCTGGTTTGACTGTCCCCCTTTTGATAGAGGGTAGAAACTGTTTGAGTCAACAGATTACCATTGGGCCCTAGCAGGGGATAAGAACAGAGCTATAATTTCTCCCTTCATTTCCAGCTCTGTGGACTACATGGATCATGGTCTTTCCTGAAAAAAAGACTACTGAGATGAAAGGAAGAAAGAAATGGAAGAAAAAAAAGATTAGTCGTTGCTACCACGTATCAAGGGCCCACTTAAATCAGGCTCTTCATACACATTAGCTTATCCGATTGCACAACAACCCTGCAAAGGATGGCCATCTTTATTTTAAAGATGGATCTTGTGAGGCTCAGAGAGTCTAAGGGACAGCCACCTCCTAAGTTGCAGAGTCAGAATTTGACACCAGGTCTGGGTGGCTCAACACTCAGCTGTCTCCACAGAGGTGAAAGTGAGGGCCAATTAGGCTCCCCCCAGGCAGGCGTGCCCTCACCCCTGCTTTCCTCTCCACAGAGTCTCAGAGATGGAGATGGACTCAACAACTCTGTGCCTGGAAGGAAACGAGAAGCCAGGAAGGATATCACTGGAGACACTGGGTTCTCAGATGCTACTTTCCTCTGAGAAGGCAAAGCACTTCCAAACGGGGCGTGTTTCTGCTCCTACCAGGTGCCAACACTCAGCTGTAAAGATGGCTTTGCCACTCACTGCCCATCAGACATTTTCAAATAAGCAATTTGGAGCAACAACAACTCAGAACAGATCCGGCCACACTTTTGAAGTTTGTATGTGAGATGACTGATGATGGTAATAATCACAATAGAAATAAAAAACAGTTACTATTCATTGAGTACAAACTATGAAGCAGGAACTCATATATCATTTCTAATTACTGCTAACAACACTAGGATGTAGATATTGTATCTCCATTTTACATATGAAAAACCCAAGGCTCAGAGAAGTTAAGAAAATGCCCAAAGTCAAATAGCAAGAAAGTAGCTGAGAAGTAACTAGAAGCCAGGTCAGTTTGTAGCCAAATTATAGATGGTCCACTCCATTATAGCAGCCCATTTCCTGTGCCTGCCAGGCTGGAAGGAAGCCTGGCAAATTTGCCCTGAACGTCCATGCCTGGCAGCAATCGAATTGCTATCCATGATTAAACGGAATAATTGAAAATCCTCTATTTCATTCTTACACGCGCTTTGATTGCAAATGATCTTGCCCTCACTGTTGAATATTAATAAACTTTCAATGGCTCGCCATTACCCAGAATTAGACATCCAAATGCATTTTTTGGAAGCAGAAAGGCCTCTACAATCTGACTACAGCCCACTTTTCTGTCTTACCTCTGACCACCTTTTACTAACCCCCTGCTCCAATGGAACAGATTCACTTTACGAAACACTGCTTGCCCACTGCCTGAATTTTGTCCAGTTCTAACTGTCCTTAAAGCCGTTGCTTAGCTTCCTATTGAACCCAGTCAAACTTAACTTCCTAAATCATCTGGAAAATTCAGACTGAAGTACTTACTTTCACATTCTACTTTCATAGTAATTATTGTCAGTATAGCTCATTTGCCAATTAATGTCTGTGTCTTAGAGGCATGTCTACTTCAGGGCCTCAGTGCACTACTTAAAACCTTTTTATTTGATCCCAATTAAAGAGGAATCTCTTCCTACACCCATTCAAATCACCGGTGCTCCACAAAATGTATTGCCTGGCAGGTAGCAGACACTGAAGAACTTAGGCAATGTCTCTTTAACAGCATTGCATCATAGCTCAAGCCACTAAGGTATGTTTCCCTAATAATGTCAGCCTATTAACAGAGATAACCCCCTGCTGACTGTTTGACCTGGATGAAAGTCTCAGTAATTTCATTGATTTGATGTTAACTTTCATTTAACCTGAAAGGCTGAGAATGAGGGGAAAAAAAAAAAAAAAAGACAAAGAGACAGGATATAACCCTGAAAAAAGAAAATGACAGTTCACTTGTAAATGAGTGATCCTTTTTCGCAGTTCATTTATTTACAATGTTATTTTCACATCAGTCTATATATCCTTTGTAAGCAACTAAAAGAGTCAGGGAGTGGGAATCAAGCATTGTGCTCAAAAGAATTCCTTTAAACAGACATTCTGATGGACTGCCTCCCTGAAAACACCTCTTACCTCCAGGATCAGCTGGGCACAGGGCACCACAAGGTGCCCTGTGCCCACAAACAGACCCGGCTTTCCTTTAGATCGGTTTGTTGGTGCACCTGCGTGTGAGTCAGCAGGGGAAAAGGGGCTCCAAGACTGGAGGTGGTCACCTTATTTGCCTTGATTCTGTGACCCCAATGTTTCTTTCATCTTGGATCCATAATTGAGGTAAGCATGGCAGCAAACCCATCCAAAAGGGGGGGAGGGGAAGTATGTCCTTCCCAAAGACTATTTGTACATATCACATTCCTTTCAGCCTCTCCCCCTAGAAAATGAGAGAATCAGAGGCTTCCTGAGTGAGAATGCTAATTATAATTATTACCTAAAGTAACAAATCTTTCATGACAAGGGCAAAGCTGTCAGATATTAACACTAAAGCTCCGTTTTTCGTTTTAGTTCAAATTACTTTCCTCTTCCCTTTGACAAATGCCTCAATTTCCATCTCAAAGTTGCTCTTAGAATGGACATGTAATTATCTGGTCTTGTTTACAGCAACAAAGGTCAAGTTGTGTAGCAGGTATTAATAGTCACTGTGCTAAGAGCACTCTTCCAGCTCGCCCCACACGCTGAGCTCTGTCCTGGTGTCAACCTTGTGAAATGTTCATGGCGTCCATTCTGTACCCTACTGACCTTTTATGCACATCCATAGTGATCACCACTCTCAGCCAAATTTTCTTTTATTAAATCCAATCATTATGCATTAAGAAGACATCACCTTATTCTGTTAGGGTTAACAGAGTCTGAGTCTGTGGGAGTAATATAGAAAAATGTATCTGATTTTTTTTTTTTTTTTTACTCCTAGGGCTTGAGAGCCTGAAAGAGCATGGTGAAGATGTCCCAGTGATTCAAGAGGAATGTCAGGGTGGCATTGTCATTTCTGAGGCCAGGTTCAAGCTAGCAAAGTGGAAATTCTAAAAAGAAAGCATACTACAATGCCACAGTAATTTTGCCTCAACGATTGGGCTATTTTAGATCTGAAGTAGGGCTAGGTATTTCATTGTGTATCTACTTCTCTGTTTATAAACCTGTAATAATAGCTAGCATGTCATATTCTAGACACTGTTCAAAGTATTAATTATTTAATATTAAAAACAATCCTAGGATGTAGCTACTACTATTGTCCCCATTCAACAGCTGGAGAAACTGGGGTACAGAGAGTTGAGTCTCTGACCCAGGCTATGCAGCTAATAAATGGTGGAAATAGAATTTAAACCCAGACAGACTGGATCAAGATGCTAAGGGCTTAATCACTACTTGCTTCTGCCTTTCCAACATAGTCCCTGATTGCGAGGGAGGCAAGGAGAAAATTTTGGCCAAGTTTTACTTCCTTTTGTGTCTAGTATCCCTTTAAGAGCACAGTTTGTGATTGGTCCAATATGAAGGGCAAGGATCTGTATTGCGGCAAGTCTGAGAAGGGGAAAGTAAGTTCTCTAAGAAAAGGGAAACAAAAGCTGTATTTATTCATAAGCTGACAACTCTACGAGGTAGAACTTATAGTTAATCCTCTTACAAATGAATGTATCAGAAAAGTTAACGTACCCAAGGCCATATAGTTAAGAAGGCACAGATGAGGGGGTAGAACTCACTACACTTCATCATTCTTTATCCCTAAAGCAGCAATGCCTAAAATCTACACTAATAAAGGATCAAGATGCAAATTGGCTGTACCTTGGCAATGCCCACCAGCCAATCAGGAGTGAGTATGCAAATTAACCCAACAAAGATGGTGGGTTAATTTGCATACACAGGTGCCTAGCGGCCGGGGTGGGATGCTTGCATTGTTGGCATGGCGACAACGCAGGTGTTCTGTACCGCTCCACCCACTCCAGGCCTCTGGGCAGCGTGGGAAGGCAGAAAAACAGGTCCTGGCAGGAGCAAAGGCAGAAAGGTGGCTCTAGCCAGAGCAAAAGTGGTGCCAGCAGCCAGGGGATGGAAGGCCCATTCTTGCATGAATCTTCATGCATCAGGCCTCTAGTGTTTTTTTTTTTTTTTTTTGATTCTTTTTTTTTTTTTTAATTTTTAATAAATCTTTATTGTTCAGATTATTACAGGTGTTCCTCTATTTTTTCCCCCCATAGCTCCCCTCCACCTGATTCCCCACCCCACCCCATGCCCTTAACCCCTCCACTGTCTTCATCCATAGGAGTAAGATTTTTGTCCAATCTCTTCCCGCACCCCTCACACCTGCTTCCCCTGAGAATCGTCAGTTCACTCCCTTTCTATATCCCTGATTCTATTATATTCACCAGTCCATTCTGTTCTTCAGATTTTTTATTCACTTGATTTTTAGATTCACTTGTTGGTAGGTATTTGATGTCATTTTGTTGTTCATAATTTTTATCTTTACCTTTTTCTTCTTCTTCCTCTCCTTAAAGAATACTCTTCAGCATTTCATGTAATCCTGGTTTGGTGGTGATGAACTCCTTTAGCTTTTTCTTGTCTGTGAAGCTCTTTATCTGACCTTCAACTCTGAATGATAGCTTTGCTGGGTAGAGTAATCTTGGCTGTAGGTTCTTGCTGCTCATCACTTTGAATATTTCTTGCCACTCCCTTCTGGCCTGCATAGTTTCTGCTGAGAAATCAGCTGACAGTCGTATGGGTACTCCCTTGTAGGTAATTAACTGTTTTTCTCTTGCTGCTTTTAATATTCTCTCTTTGTCTTTTGCCCTTGGCATTTTAATTATGATGTGTCTTGGTGTGGTCCTCTTTGGATTCCTCTTGTATGGGGTTCTGTGCGCTTCCTGGACTTGTACATCTATTTCTTTCACCAGGCAGGGAAAGTTTTCTGTCATTATTTCTTCTAATAGGTTTTCAATATTTTGCTCTCTCCCTTCTTCTGGCACCCCAAAAATTCGGATGTTGGTTCGCTTGAAGTTGTCCCAGAGGCTCCTTACACTATCTTCATATTTTTGGATTCTTTTTTCTTTTTGTTTTTCTGGTTGGATGTTTTTTGTTTCCACATTTTTCAGATCTTTGGTTTGATTCTTGGGGTACGTTGATCTACAGTTGAGTTTCTGTATATTCTTTATTTCAGACAGTGTATGCTTCATTTCTGACTGATCCTTTTCCATTTTTTTGGCATTCTCATTAAGCTCCTTGAAGGTCTCATCAAGTTTCTCAGCTGTTTTAAGAAGATTCTTGAGTAACCTTATAAATGTGGTTCTGAACTCTATGTCATCCAGTAGTTTGCTTTCCTCCGTTTCTTTCATTCGTGACATGTTTCTTTGTCTCCTCATTTTGGCTGCTTCCCTGTGTTGATGGAGTAGCTTTGTGTGGTAGGTGACCTATAGGGGGCAGTAGCTCAGCCTCCCCAATCACCTGATGTGGACACTCTTGGTACACCCCTTTGTGGGCTGAGTGCAAAGACTTGATGCAGTTAAAGCCTTAATTGCTGTTGGTACACTGGGAGGAATTGACCTCCAGGCCAATTAGCTGTGAGCACTCACTGTGTCTATAATGGAAGAACTGCTGCACTGAAGACACACTTATGGGGCAGGACTTGTTTCAGTGGGGCTTTGGTGCTCACTGAGTCTGCCTTTGAATGTGTCACTTATGGATGTGAGGAGTTGAAATCTGGTGTCTCACTCTGACCACTAGGTACACTGGCTTCTGGATCTCCAATGGGGTGCAGGTCAGCTACTGTCTGTGGCCATCCAGCAGGAGCTACAGTGAGAGCTACAGTTTTCTCCTCTTTGCTTGGGGTTTAGAGGTTTTGGAGCTGTCTGACCCAGGCTGCAAGTTTGCTAGGTTAAGCTGCGATAGGGCGGGGCTTTCTTCTGCTAACGCTGCTGCTTGGAGCTTGGGTGGGTTTGTAGGTTGTGCAGGGCGGGGCCTCAGGGCGTCACTAGGTTAGGGCGTGGCAAACAGCAATGGCTGCTAGTTAGCAGGCTCTGTGTCCCCAAGGGCGTCACGGAGTCCCGTGCCCCAGTGCTGTAAACAATTATTCCTGCGCGCAGCTCTGCAAATAAGCCACCCTCACTGGCAGACAGTCCAGCTTCTCCCCGTAGGAGTTTGGGTCCCCCGCGTCTCCCCAGAAACTAGATTTCAGAGTAATCGGGGGCTTGTCTCCCTTTGGGTTGAAAAAAGCAACACCCGCCGCCAGCCCGGATCCCGCGCCTCCGTACCTCAGCTTTTCAGCGCTCGTGCACGTCTCGATGCTCTTTTCTCTTTCCTTCTAGTTGTAGAACTTCCACTCAGCCAGCTTTCCCGTGGTTCTGGGTGATAGACGTTTTGTCTTTTAGTTGAATTTTTGAAATTGTTGCGCGAGGCAGCAGTTTAGGTGTTTACCTACGCCGCCATCTTGGATTCTCCAGGCCTCTAGTGTTTTAATAAGTATTACGTGAAACAGCAGAAACAGCAACAACAAATGGAAGGGAGGAAGGAAGGAGAAAGGAAGAGGAAAGAAGGCAGAAGAAAGGGAAGGAAGTTTCTATGTTCCAAAAAGTTGAGAAACCCTTGATTAATCAAAATTATGTGGACTTTGTAACTAGGACTTCTCTGAACCTTTAATATATTAATGTGCATTGAAAGGACATAGTATGGCCCGGTGGGAGTGGCTCAGTTGGTTGAGCATTGTACTGTGTACCAAAAGGTTGCCGGTTTGATTCCCGGTCAGGGCACATACCTGGGTTTCGGATTGATCCCCACTGAGGATTAAAAAAGGATTTAGCATGAGTAACTAATTTCAAGCTAACACAAACTTTTTTCTTTTTGGCAAAACATGTTATGTGAATAATATTTCATGAAGTACATTTTGAGAAATGCTACTCTAGAGATTTAAAGGCCGTCCAGGCAAAATAGATGGTCCAGTAAAGACTTCGTTGTTACTGTATTTAAAGCAAAGGCCAAGGCATACAGAATGGGAAAACCAACCTATTTGAGCTCAGATTTTCATTATCAGGATTGGGCCAGAATCATAAAAAGTGTTTAGGGTAAGGGTAGCCTGAATCGAAAGACTACTTTAAGACAGACCAATGTGTTAAACTCTCTACTCTATTTAATTTGTACCTAACATTATGCACTTAATATTTCTTCCTTCCTGTTCTTATCTATTGGTGTGTGTCTGGTTCTGCAGCTGTTTCTGCAGAGGTGAGAACCTTAGGGAAAATGTCAGAGGTGCAAGAGGAGAAAAGACGGGGGTAGCAGTGTGAAAAATTAGTGCTTTCTTCTTTCATCACCACTGAAAATCTCTGAAGGTACTGCAGTTATTTCTCTATTTTGAAGTCCTAACCAGTCAGCACCAAAGTTTAGCAGGACTGATGCTTCCTCTTTGATATGCACTTCCATTCCTAAGTGTCTTTCCTGCTTTTATTGCTCTGCTTCTTTTTCCATTTCCCAAGAGGAGATAATCACACGGGGATCGGGGAAGTAAGAAATGCAAATGCTAGCTACAGATCACCCTTCCCTTACTGTGGATATGAAGTTGGTAAAATTATGCATGAACTCACTAGGTCTCTGTGTTGGTCATCTATTGTGGATTAACAAAATTCCCCCCAAATCTAGTGGTTTAAAACAACAAATGTTTATTATCTCACCATCTTAATGGTTCAAGAATCAGGCCTAACTGGATGCCTCAGGTACAAGACTTTTAGGGAGAGACTTCAGGCAGTTATAGGGCCTGTGCCACCCTAGGTCAGTTCTTCTCTTGCTTTGCTCCCTCAGCTCCTCCCTGGTGGCCCTCACAGCATGGCAATGTGCTTCCCTCCAGAGCAAATGCTCTGAGAGACACAGAAAATGAGAAAGTGAGCAAGAAAGAAGTCACCATCTTTCTGTAACTTAAACTTGGAAGTGGCATCCATTGTTTTTGCTGTGTTCTGTTGTTAGGAGCCAGTCACTAGGATTAGTTTACACTCAAGGACAGGGAATTACACCAAAACCTGCATAGCTGGGGGCAAGGGTAATGGGGGAGGGACATCTAAGAAGTTGCTTCTCTCTTCTCATTTCCCTCTGTATAAAAATATCACCAGCACTGGAAGCCTCTAAATTCATGGTTCTCAGAATATGTTTAGAGTCAGATCCTGGACTCTGAGTGCTGTGAAGTCTGGGACTGTTTCTTTTACCTCTACGTCCTCAGCACCATCACAACCCTGGTCCACAGTGGGTGTTCATGTATCTCATTCATTCGACAAATACTTATTGATCACCTACTATGTGTCATGCCTTGAAGTAGGTGTTAGGGATGTAGCAAAATAAATGTTTTCACTATCATGAAATTTACATTCTAACAGGAGAAGACAGAGAATAAACAAGCAAATTAATAAATAATGCACATACCATCACACAGATACAGTGTCAAGCTAGGGGAAAATATTTGCAATCTACTCAATAATTATCATTCTAATAACATTAGTCTTTGAGGAGATGTATACAGATGAGTAAGGAAAAACTAAGATGCTTTTAATACAAATTTGCTTGTAAAAACTGCTTTTAATACGAATTTGAGAGAAAAAAATCGGTTCTGGGTCACCAGTTATCTAAGATCTGGGGATTAAAACACAGGATTGAAACAACTCATTAATCAGTCTCTTCAAATTGCTGTGTTGTTATTGTGTTTTATAAGAACAGCCAATGTATTCAGTGGTTTGGGAAACTGGGCCTCCTCACAAACTCTTAGAAGTGAATGTTCATTTTTCGTTTCTGGAAGGCCGTATGGCAAGGTGAATCCAGATCTTAAAAGTGAATACATGGCGTTTTTTAGTCAGTGGAACTAAAATTAGAGGCGAAGAGTGTAGGCTGTGGAATTGGCCTGCCTGGGCCTGTGGAGGTGCCTGGTCAGCCATGGCTTCCTGCTGGGGAGGATATATGAGCTGAGGCGGAGTTCATGTGGCCGTATGAGGTCTCGGATGGGAAGCTACAGGCCAAGGTGAAAGAGTTGTCTCTTTTGGGACAAAGAAGTAGTGTGTACATTAGGAATGTGAGGCAGCATGGGAATCAGAGAGGAAGGAGTCTGGTTGACTCCCAGACTTCTCTCCTAGGCAGCTGGCAGCTGATAGTCACCAGCAGGACAGTAAAATAGGAAGAAGTCGCACATAGTGTGGGATAGTTAGGGGTTTCCACGCCCTTTTGATTGTGGCTCACTTAGATGAGGTAAAATACCTGGAGGTTAAGTTTGTTAATCATGTTTTAGAATTTTTTACATTTCACTAATTTTTGTCTGCTTGTTATATGTATTATAAGTAAACTGTATTTTTTAAAAAACCCTCACTATGATTGTGAATATGTCCATTTTTTTCTGATACCTATGTTCAGTTTAGTCATGTTACTAAATAATACAAATGGGAATCTCCTATCTTTCTGATAAACTGAACTTTTAATCATTGTAAGGTGACTACCTTTTATTTAATAATCTGTCCTTTATTAATCTGGCTATACCAGCTTTCTTTTAGTTAATGCTTTCATGGTAGCACCTTTTCTTTCTGTTACTTTCAGCCCTTCAATATCTTCATGTTTTAGACATGTTTCTTATATGCTGCCTATATTTGACTATGTTATTTTTAATTTATTCAGAAAAGCTTTTTCTTTTGACAAATGTATTTAGTCTATTTACATTTAATGTAATTATTGGATTTTAATTTATGCAATTTTAAATTTTGTCACTGTTTTATATTCTTTTTTCTCCCCTTTCTTGCTAGTTTTTGGAATAGTTATTACCATTCTATTTTTTTGCTCTATGAGTTTGCGAGTTACACAGTTTATTTGTTTTTATCATTTTTAGTAATTATTATAGAAATTGCAGCATGCTTCCTTAACCTGCCAAAATCTAATGTCAAAGTTTCATGTTCATTTACCCGCCCCTCTCAATAATGCCAAGGTCTTAAAACTCTTTAAGTTAATTCACTCCTCCCTATTTATGTGCAAATGTAATATTCTCTTATTATTTTGTAATCTTCACAAGACATTATTTTTGCTTTACAGAGCCAACTATCATTTTGATTTACCTGTATATTTACCATGTTCCTTACCCTTTATTCCTTCCTATACTGCTGACTGTCCATCTTGGATCATTTTCCGCTGTTCCCCAAAATACCTTTAAAATGTCCTCTAGTTTATTTAGATTGATTTATGGCACATTCTTTGAGTTTGTTTGTCTAAAGTACCTTTCCTTACTAGGTACATAAATATAGTTATAGATATAGGTATAGATATAGATATATAGAGATATAGAAATAGAGATACATGTATTGCATTCAGCCAGTTATTATGATGAGAAGGGTTTCTTGATTTTCCTAATTTGGCATTACAAAAATTTTAAGTATAGAAATTCCTGTTTGGGATATTCTACCCTTCTTCTCTAGAAAGTGTTAGTCATTATGAATGAAGAGGTGTCAAGCAATATATTCTCCCACTCTGTTTTCTCTTGTAGCAGAGATACCACCTTGTGATTGCTTTACATGTAGTTTGTTACCCCTTTGGCAAAGAGAATATAGCATGTCATTTTAATTGCTCTGTCTGTACCCATAACTCATCATTTATTCAGTCATTATTTATGAAGCATTTACTACATAACCAGATAATTTCCTAGGCACTCAGAATTTAGGGTGAACCCAGGCAGACACATGTCCTGTCCTTATGGTGTTTATTAACTAAGACAAATAAGAGTTCTTTCAGAAAATGTTTCCAGATTAATTCATTAAAAGTATGTAGCTTAAAAACTGACATAATAACTGCCTCCCTAATTAGAACTCTTAAAGCTAAGTAATGGAAACCCATTCTTCCTGACTTAAAAAGAAAAGGAATTTATTGGAGTGACATTAAGTAGCTCCCCAAATTACTGGGAAGGCTGGGAAACAGATTTAGAATGGGTAGGAACAAGGGAGGCCAGGGCCAGTGTTCTCAGAGGCATAACTCTGGAAGCTTCCACAGCTACCCGCATTGTTCTCATGGCCTACATGAGCTATTACAGCTACCACTCTCAGCACAGGACACACTCTCCCCTCCTGCTCCTCTGTGATTTTAGCTGCTGACTCAGAGCCTGTGTTCAAGTGTCTGCTTGCCTGATTCTGGGTCACGTGGCCACATTGGCCACAGGGAGGCTGGAAAAGGAAGGACCTGACAAATGTAGTAAAGTATTAAAGTTAATGGACAGCCAAAAAATAATGGCAAATGCCTGCCTCACTGCCATTTATTGAAAGTGGACCAAGCATCATTTTACGTAATTTTCATAGTAAACTTACTCCATTTTTACAGATGAGGAACTGGAACTTAGAGGGGTTAAATAACTTTTCTGTGGTCCCATAAGCAATACGTTTCAGAGCTGAGCTTTTAAACCAGGTCAGTCTGACCACAGGGCCCGTGGCTAGCCATGCTATTACACTGCCTTCCCCCTGCTGCCTACCGTCCTGTGCTAGATTTAGTTTAGGGTCTTTTCTTGCCTCCTGCTAAGATACTAGGATCATAATTAAAATAAAATTCTCATTGTATGTGATATTTAAAATAATCATTAAGATTTAGAACGTTTCCTTCCAAACAATTAATCAACATAAGCCACTAATATGCTGATGGGTAAAGAATGCAGACCGATTGCTGTATTTCTGGCAACATAAATACAATGTATATTACTCATTAATTCATCTTGTAAGATGCCATCTTCTTGGCTAGTTTAATGCCAGTCAGGAATAAATTTTGAGAAACGGCATTTTAATCCATGATATCATTCCTTCAGTCTCAACCAGGAGGCTGTAATAAGAAAAGAAAGTGTAGCCCAGGGTAACATTTAAAACACTCTCTCAGCATAAGAATCGAGAAAGGACTGTCTATCATATAGGCTATAAGGAGGAGTAAACCACACATCTTGAGAATTCTAAAAGGGAAGTTGTCTTTACCAGGCTGGGATTTTTCACAATCAAAATGGACAAATAAAGGCAGTTTTGAAAGCTGTGTCCAAAGAGGATGCTGCTGCAGATAGAAGGGCAGCAGGAGGCAGGGAGGCTTTGAAGACCAGGTTGGGCTGAGGCACCAAGGGCTGAAGATGCTACCTGGGTGTCTTAACATGGAAGACATTACACTGGATAATCAGTTGTGTGACTCTCTGAGATGAAAAACCACCCCAGGTAACTCAGACGGATCCAGGAAAAAGGTGGGAAAGGAAATGAAGTGACATGAAGAACATGAAATGTTTGTGGGGAGGAATGACAACACTTATGTAATACCTCAATCAATAAGAAAAAGAAAAGAATGTGAAATGTCAAAGGGAACACATTTGTGAAAAGAGAAGTAATCCAAATAAAGTACTCATCCACACATCCACATATTAAAACACTTGAAACATCATTAGTATATTGCATGGTTTTAGTTTGTGGCTATTTTAAT